>OX104027.1:966185-3368975 GCA_944470205.2 Schistosoma margrebowiei | reverse complement strand
CACAAAAATTGACATTACGCAAAAACAAACTGCGAAGCAGAACTACGAAAACGGTTGCACGCAATCGCAAATGAAATGTACCAACTTAAAGTTGTATGTTGTTTGATCTTACTTACTAACTTACTTATTTACGCCAGTTACTCCTAATGTAGCATAGTCCGCGGACCAGCATTCTCCACCCAACTCTGTCCTCGGCCTTCTTTTCTAATTCCATCCAATTCTTGTTCATTTTTCTCATGTCTATTTCCATTTCCCGGCGTGATATGTTCTTTGGTTTCCCTCTTTTCTCGTACATTTGAGGATTCAATGTGACACAGTTGAGTGTTTTCCTCATTGTGTGCCTTATACACTTCCAGCGTTTCATTTTGATTTCTTCCCCCTCTGAAATCTGGTTTTTTCTCTCCCGCAGTAGGTTGTTGCTGACAGCGTCCGGCCAACGGATCCGAAGTATTTTGCGTAGACAACTGTTAATCAACACTTGTATCTTCTGGATGATGACTTTCGTAGTTCTCCAGGTTTCTGCCCCATACAGTAGAATTGTCTTGACATTTGTATTGAAAATCCTGACCTTGATGTTGGTTGACTGTTGCTTTCAGTTCCAGATGTACTTTAGCTGTATATATGCTGCTCTTGCTTTGTATATGCGCGTGAAAGCGCGCATTTTGCGTTTGGGATAGAAGGGACAGATCACCTGCGAAGTCTAGATCGTCCAGCTGCATCCTAGATGTCCACTGTATCACGTGTTTCCCGTCAGATGTTGACGTCTTCATGATACAGTCGATCACCAGGAGAAAGAGAGAGGGTGAGAGTAAGCAACCTTGCTTGACGCCGGTCTTTTCTTCGAACGACTTTGTCAACTGTCCTCCACATACAATTTAGCAGTTTAATCCATCATAGGAGTTCCGTATGATATTGACTATCTTCTGAGGCATGCCGTAGTATCGATGAATCTTCCATAGTGTTGTTCTGTCCACACTATCAAATGCTTTTTCGTAGTCAATGAAGTTGATGTAGAGTGATGAATTCCATTCAATTGATTGTTCCACAATGATCCATAGAGTTGCGATTTGGTTTGTACATGATCTATCCTTACGGAATCCTGCCTGTTGGTCTCGAAGTTGAGCATCTACGGAGTCCTTCATTCTGTTGAACAATACCCTGTTGAAGACTTTTCCTGGTTTTGAGAGAAGAGTGATGCCCCTGTAGTTATCACAGTTGGTTAGATCGCTTTTCTTCGGTATTTTGATCAGAAGTCCTTCTTTCCAGTCTTTTGGTACTTGTTCCTCATCCCAAATCTTATTGAAGAGAATGTGGAGCATGCTTGCACTTACCGCTACGTCTGCTTTCATTGTCTCTGCAGGTACGTTGTCTGATCCTGCTGCTTTGCCACTCTTGATTTGTTTGATGGCCATGCTGATTTCTTAAATTGTTGGTGGGCCAACATTGCTTGGGAGGTTGGTGGGTGCTGCTTCGATGTTGGATGGGTTCAGTGGAGCTGGTCGATTCAAGAGTTCTTTGAAGTGTTCTACCCACCTGTTTCGTTGTTCAACAATGTTTGTGATTGCCTTGCATTCCTTGCTTTTCACTGGTCGTTCTGGTTTGCGGCGATTTCCAGAGAGTTTCTTTGTAGTGTCATACAGCTGTTTCATGTTTCCTTCTCATACAGCCTTTTTCGGCGTCGTTGCTAAATTATCCACAAATTTACGTTTGTCGGTTCTGATGCTGCTCTTCACTTGTTTGTTTACTTCTGTGTATTCAGCTTGTGCCTTGGTTTTTTCTGCTCTTGTTCGGCTGGTATTGATTGCTGCCTTCTTGTTCCTCCTTTCTTGAATCTTATCCAGTGTATCAACAGTGATCCATTTTTTGTGATGGTGCTTCTTGTGACCCAGGACCTCATGACATGTTGAAGTGATTGCCTCTTTGATTCCCTTCTAGTTGCTCTTCACAGTAGTTCCTTCTCCATTGTGTAGGTGATGAAAGGCCCTTAACTTATTGCTCAGGAGTATCTTGAATTTGTTGAGTTTGTCAGTATCCTGAAGAAAGGCCATATTGAACTTTTGTGATATTGTCCGCCCCGTTGTTCAGCAGTTCTTGCGTTTCAACTTCATTTTGGCGATCATCAAGTGATGATCTGATGATATATCAGCTCCTCTCTTGGTTCTCACGTCCTCAATCGTCCTCTTGAACGTTTAGTTGATGCGGATATGGTCTATTTGGTTCTGTCTAATGTGATCTGGTGAGGTTCATGTGGTTTTGTGTATGCGTTTATGTGGGAATATGGTGCCGCCTATGACCAGTTTATTGAAAGCAGAAATATTTGCAAATCTCCCACGATCTTAGTTCATTTTTCTCCTAGTCCATATCGTCCGATGATATCTTCATACTCGGTGTTGTTCAATTTAAACTAGGCATTCGAGATACTCTTCAGAATGGTCAAGTCCTTCGCAGGCATTTCTCAACGACTGACCGTAACCTATCGTATAATTAGTCAGTAAAATTCTTCATTGTAATCGTTGGTAGTCTCATAGCATTGGATGACTTTCATTGTAGTGCTCTGTTTCTTTGTTCTGAAGGAGGATTTGATGATCCTTGGTCCATGAGATTCTTATCCTATAAGTGCATTTTGTGCTTGTTTGGACAGCATCATTGCAACAGCTTGTGCGTGTGGGTCATTTTCTTCACCATGGCCAGAGTATAACAGAAGCTCCCCTGAAGCTAGCCGTTGTTGTCCAACTTGCGTCAAATGTGTTTCACTGATCCGAAGCACCTCTAGGTTGTATCTCCTAATTTCTGCAGCAATTTAGAGGACTCTCATGGTCTTCCACATTGTACGAGCATCCCATGTACCTAAATAAATGGTTGCTCTGGTTGTCAAAAAGGAAATCGTGCTCATGAATTGCAAAGAAACTCAGCTTTCATTATGAGGCATCATAGTTTCTCTAAAGGAAGACTTTCCTACTCCCAGAGAGAGAGAGAGAGCACGAAAATTAATGTGGTTAAAAATCTAATGAACAGAAGTACTAAGATTGTTACAGACAAGGAAGACCAACGAACTGAATTAAATAAAGTATTTTCTACTCTTAGGGATAACAACTACTCAAAAAGTTTTTAAAGAAGATTATTAAGAATAAAAGAAAAGCTAAACTAGAAAGTATACGAAAAGAATGGAAGTACACCATAGTGAAACATCAGAATAAATCAAACGGATTCTAAACCAACATGATATAAGAGTGTATTTTAGAGCGAATAACATATTAAGATCGATATTAGTTGAAGTGAAGGACAAGTTAGCAAAGGATGAACAACAGAACATTGTATATGAGATTCACTGTCATGACTGTAATGCTACCTATGTTGGAGAAACATCCAGGCAATTGAATGTAAGATTGAAGGAACACAAACAATGTTTGAAAAATGTTCTAAAATCCTCGATTGATTTAAAGAAACTTGGAAATATGTGAGCGATAGCGTTACATGTGTTAGAAACAGGACACAAGATTAATTTTGAAGGGACCAAAATACTTCAGAAAGGTTTAAACACCCATAAAGAAAGATTGACAGCAGAAACGCTGCAAATATGGGCGAACAAGGACAGCCTAAACTGAAAAGATGGTATTCAAATGGCAAATTTTCGTTTGACAAGTCAATTTGGAACCTCTCTCTTGTTTAAACCTGTTTTTTTCAATATCACATGCATCATTATTATTATTGAAAGAATTCAATGAGCGTTTTAAACAATACAATTTATGGTTTGACATGTAAATCGATGTTTCATTATCAAGTTTTTCATCCTTCAACTTGAACTTTATTTATTTATTCCTTCATATGGATCTCTCACACATTCATACACACTCACACACACACATACGATTTGTTACTCAGTTAAGTACCCGTTTACTAACAACATCCAAATATGATTGGTTTAACACAGTATAATCCTGATTGTTAAAAAGCTGTAATTTTGATTTTGATTATTAATCTGAGGAAGTTCAGACAAGTTAGTTGGACGAAACGTTGGAATTAGTTAAATTTCAATCACTGAGAATATTTCAAATACAATTTTCACATATAATGACTTCTCTATACTCGGCGCTCAATTACAATCAAATTATTCGTTCTAATTTTGACGAATATTCGTATAGAGAGTTTAAAAGTTTTAAAGAATTTTTTGGTTAGAGTTTTCTCAGTGAGTTAGTTTTTATACGAGATAGGGTCGCTAACCCCATGCCAAACCTTAATCCTTTCTCCAGGTTTGAAACTGGCAGTAGACTCCGGAGGGACAATGTAGTGTCAGTTATTATGCTAAGCCCATATGCTTTATTCTAGCTTTAGAATATCCCATTCTATTCATCCTACTCGAGCCATACTTTGACCTTGTTATTTATTCGCTATTCAATCTAGACTATTTTTATATGAGCGTATATATGTGTGTGCCTTTCTTGTCCCATTAATCACATGTCTGTAGCTTATTTTTGTCTGACTATAGATATTGAGTAACGCTTGACTAAAATGAGTGTTGGCTTCCCAGCCATCTTCCCTGCGTGTCATTTTGCTCTGCTCTGTTTCATTTGCTTCATATACAAAATATATGTATTCACAAGTCAATTCTCATTATTCAACCTATTTAATTCCGTTATTGACTAAAGCGATTTGAGTCGACTATTATATACGAGAATAGGCGATAACAATCATTCGTAACCTCTGAATGGAGTCAGATCCACGGGCCACTAAAACAACATGTGGAGCGACATCAACGTTTTCCAAATGACCTACTGATACAATGACTATTGAATGATGTGCATTTAGGAATAAGATTTGAATAATTGAGAATTCTGTCTGATTCCCTTCATCGACTATAACATTACACCAAATTCTATCATTTCTGTTACATTCTGTGCAAACATTTAAAGTAAAATTTATTATTATTATTATTTCTTTAATCTCAGTGTAAATTATCTGACCATCTAATTAACAAAAACATATTTCTGTTGACCTTAGTTATTGACAGAAATCTCAGTGATTATAACTGTGTTGTCGTCGTCAGTCACCTCACACCATCTCATTAATCAAATAATATGGTATTATTCTATATCATCTATTATGTATAGTGGGCGTAATATGAATCTTATTTAGAATAATAAAACAACATCGCTTTCTAATAATAACTTGATAATTAGCCACACGTTCACAACATATTAGAGTGAAATTCTCACTTTTCAAAAGATTACTACTTTCTATCAACAAAATGAAATGAAAACAAATCTCTCGGATGTCAGTTCATAGAAGGTGTTGCTCCAGCTGTGTGTAAACACTGTAGCCATTCACTGTCTAATTTCAGATGAGTTTAGTGTTTGTTTCCTCACAGAATCATCCATCTCTCACTTCCTCCGTTTATCAATCTATGGATCGCCCATTAATAATCCTGATTCTTTGAGACTCGACTAGTTATTACTTCCTGTGTATATCGCTGATAAAATCCACATAACCTTCTCTCTTCCATTTTATATCAATCACTGTGACGGACAAACTCACCCTCATCCGATATTTTGAATAAACACATTTTACTATTGACCAAATGTATGTTTTCACTGAATACTGATTATGGTTGCATATCATGGTTCAATGTGAGCGATCAAATTTTACATGAGGTTGAATACATTTTGACATGTCATTTTGTGCTGAAGTTTGCCCTCACTTTTCAACAGATTTGAAATGCGCTATTTCGGAAAGAAGCATTCGCAGTTGAATATTTGAATAGCATGTCAGGTTTGCACTGTCTCGCCAATTTCACATTCATCGTTTTAGATGATTTTATTAAGGAGATAATTTAATTGAGCAAGACAATGTTCGGTGTTTGTAGACTGTCGGCAGAAAATCGTGTAGTCCGGTTTCATAGTAGTCGGTACAAATCAGTATATTATATTCTCAATCTTGAAGAAACCAATACTCCTCGAGTAATTCAAACTAATATCACTCAATTTCGCAGTATGAAAATTTACTGCTACGTTACTGTAAACACAACTGACATCTTGTAGGACAGAGATGTTTATATTTATTGATCAAAGCACAATTGATAATGTCCTGTCTGTCTGATAATTAAATGCTGATGGAAATCTATCGATCAGGTATTCTACCTTTACTACTTATTAGTAACTAGTTATTATGAACTAATGATTCCCTTGTACTTGTTGACTGCTTCATTTCGAATTCCGGATACGATACTTTCATTCGTGCTCATCTAGCTGTTCTTGGTTTTATTGCGTTATTCCTGAGATTTCTAGTTTGTACCATGATTGAAACACTCCTAGTTATCACATTTGCGTCTTGATGGAGCCTGTGATAGAACGGTTGAACATACACTCAGATTTCGATGCTCTTGCGAGTTACATGGAAAGGTTGGAAATCTGGGCTATAACCAAGGACGTTGTTGAGGATGTCAATATTGTGGCTCATTTCCTTTCATTCATCGGAAAACAAGCATACAACTATATCAAGACATTGGCATCTCCTGACAAGCTGACTTCTCTTCGTTATGCAGCTCTGAAGCAACTGCTACTATACCTTATAGAGTATACAAATTTAGAATGCCTTAAAAGCCGAAATTTTCTTGAAATGAATTGTCAGAACATCAGGAGTCCCACAACATCACGTCGTCACAGTCCAGTGCGTAATGAAGCTTATTCAGATAACAATTCATTGAGTTGTGAGAAAGTTCCTATAGATAAGCACAAGTTTGGTAAATGTTTGTTCTGTGACAAGTTTCACGCATATCATTCATGTGTATTTTGTAATTTGATATGTTTTAAATATGGTGAGATTGGACACATTCGGTTATTTTGTAACACTGCTATTCATTTTTCTGCAACTAATATTAAATTCTGTAATTCTGATCCTACTAAGTTGACTATTTCTAATGACAGTTTATCTTCATATACTATATCGTAACGCAATACACAGCCCTATAGCTATCCAGACTTAAATGACACTCTGAACGATTGTGAGACAAACGTTTCTAATCAATCAACTTCTTATCGAATTTCTCATGTTATCGCACCAGATCCATATCGTCCTAATGATTCACATATTTCTGATAAAATTTCCTAGAAATTTGAGGAAAATATGTCGAGTGAATCTAATCATGAGCGAAATCCTTATACAGTTTTGACAAACGACTGTTTTTCTAATGAAATTCCTAATAAATTTGAAGAAAATATTTCAGATGACTCAAATCCTGATATCAAATCAGATGTTCAGCATGCAATAATCACATCACACTTGACGGAGAAGCTTCGAAAGGTGTAAATACCTTCACAAATCTGGGCAGCATCACTGATGAACTCAGTGGAGTTGATGCAGATGTGTGGATCAGCAAAGTAAGAGAAGCATATTTACAACATCTGGAAGTGAAAACAACTGTCAACCAACACCAAGGTCAGGATTTTCAATACAAATGTCAAAACAGTTCTACTGTATGGGGCGGAAACCTGGAGAACTACGTAAGCCATCATCCAGAAGATACAAGTGATGATTAACAGTTGTCTACGTAAAATACTTCGGACTCGTTTGCAAGACACTATCAGCAACAACCTAATGTGGGAAAGAACAAACCAGATTTCAGCGGAAGAAGAAATAAGGAAGAAACGCTGGAAGTGTATAGGGCACACATTGAGGAAAGCACCGAAGTGTGTCACAAAGAAAGTCTAAACTTGGAATTTTCAAAGCCAGTGTAGAGGAGGAAGACTGGAGACAACATTAAGTTGAAAACGTGCGACACATGATCCTAATAAGTGTGAGGAAGATACATGTTTTTCATTTTGATTGTTTTGCAGGTGAATTAGGCCTAGATGAATCACATGTGTTAATTACACATATTAGTACTCATCCATGATCCCACACCCTGCGAGTTTCGAACCCAGGTCCTATTATGTCTCGCGTCAGGCGCTTAACCAACTAGACCAACGTTGTTATTGTCTAACATCAGCCAATCACGGTGTCGCACCACCCTACACTGTTGTCTTCAGTGAGCGCTAGGTTAGAATCTCTCTATGTGTGGGATCGCGGATGCGCGGTGCTGAGGAGTCGCATAATGGGACGAAACGGCCGTAAAGTTGAATGGCTCAGTGTTTACACACAGCTGGAGCAAGACGTTCTATGAACTGACATCCGAGAGATTTGTTTTCACTTCGTTTTGTTGATAGAAAGTAGTAATCTTTTGAAAAATGAGAATTTCACTCATCTATTTTCTGAACGTGTGGCTAATTATCAAGTTATTATTAGAAAGCGATGTTGTTTTTTTATTCTAAATAAGATTCATATTACGCCCACTATACATAATAGATGATATAGAATAATACCATATTATTTGATTAATGAGATGGTGTGAGGTGACTGACGACAACACAGTTATAATCACTGATATTTCTGTCAATAACTGAGGTCAACAGAAATATGTTTTTATTAATTAGATGGTCAGATAATTTACACTGAGATTAAAGAAATAATAATAATAAATTTTACTTTAAATGTTTGCACAGAATGTAACAGAAATGATAGAATTTGGTGTAATGTTATAGTCGATCAAGGGAATCAGACAGAATACTCAATTTTTCAAATCTTATTCCTAAATGCACATCATTCAATAGTCATTGTATCAGTAGGTCAATTGGAAAACGTTGATCAAACGAGATACATCTTTAGGTTGGAATATTTCATTTGCGATTGCGTGCAACCGTTTTCGTATTTCTGCTTCGCAGTATATTTTTGCATAATGTTGATTGTTATGAGATATTTTTCCGCATGTTGAAAATAGATGAGATAGAGGAGAACGTAATGAGTGGCATTTACAAATTGTCTAGTGAAGTGTGTTGCTAAAATCAAGGTGAACTAAACTGTTGAATTGGTTATCTGTGGATGATGAGTTTGGCTGTTATCTGTCAACTACCTTTCCTGTGTTCTTGAGTCGAACTCCATTAGGATCAGTTACAGTTATTACACGTTATTATTATTATTCACAAACATCTTATGGGTACATAAGTGTTGTGTGGAAACCATTTCGGGTTTCTTCAAACAATCCAATAATACACAATTTTCAATAATTTTAGCATTATACTTGCCGTATTTTTAAAAAAAAATTTAGAATAATAATAGTAGAATATTAATAATAATAAATTGGGTCTCTGTAATTGAGAAGAATATTGAATTGAGTTTTGAAGAAGGAAATGGAGAAAATAAGGGAATAGAAATAAAGGAGACGTGAAATAAGCAAACAGTCTAATAGGCATGTTTATAAACACCGAACAAGAATAAACGACCATGTGTGTATCGTTAAATTAGTAACAAAAAATAATTTATCATTGTAGTAAGATATGACGCTAGAATAAATGTTTTTACAGTTATACTTTAGAGTGATGCTATGAAAGTCACAATTAAGTGAATTTGAACAAGATCGGTGAGTGCATACCAGGATGACTTCTTTTTAATCTTGTGCAAACACATGGTACGTGTGTCATATTGCTGGCTCTAAGCAGGCTAGATTTGATATTTTTAATGGCATATGTATCCGGTATATCAAACACAATTGCATTGCTAGATCGTCTTATTCTTTCAAATACCTCTGATGCAACACGATCTAGGAAAATATTTATGTCATTCATTTGATCTGGAGTCTCTGTGAGGTTGAGGTTGATGAGATATTTAAGCGGATTGAGAATGTTCATGTCTACTTGCAACTTTTTTATAGCATCCATATGGTTGCAGTTGCGATTATCATCACTGTTTACCATCGGAGTTTTCAACATGTCTGGAATGGAGACAACTGGTAAAAGCTTGTCTGCTTCCGGATGAACGGAATGGCTCGTCTCGTTGAAACTGTTGGAAATCGTGTCAGTGGTGGTGTTAAATTGTGTCGTTTTCCTACGTTTGGCTGAACGCCTAGAAGCAGGGGTCTTCATTTTATTTTGTGGCATAATAAGAAAGTGACGTATAGCGAGTGGATTGAACAGAATGTTGGAATTAGAAAGGGGTGAAAAAAATCCATTCCGAGGGCTCAAGTTAGTCTAAAAATCAAAATCTATGTTTTAACCAAGAGTCAATGTATCGTGAGGATTAGTGGTGTTAAAAACAGAAGATGATAATGGCAGGAAGATAGTAGTGGAGATGAAGTATTTATGTCAGTATCTGTGTGGAGGCAAAATAGAATATAAAGGAGCAAGTTGTATAAATTATAACACATATGACATGAAAGATCACCTTATATAGTAAAGTAATTTAGAAATGTTGATAATTAGTATCAAACAATCAAAAAAGTACGGTGTATGATACATATCTAAACTGAAAGTCCGTATTAGTAAAACTTGGGAGATGCAGAGACAAGTAGGTTAGAAGATTATTACCGTCAAAGATTATTATGTTGCTTCTTGAACAAATATATGAAATAGCTTTTTGGTAAGAAAATACTGTCAAAATAAACTATAACAGACTCACCGAATGGGACTGGTAGCTTCGGAAATTAAATGATTTATAGTATCCAAATACAATTTAAATAATAGTTCATAAAATAGTGAATACAGTCCTTTAACATACACGGTTATATATATTTCTTGATATTTTAAATAGAGGTTTGAATAGATCCTGTAGATACATAAATTACATGGGTTAAAGCATTCAAATACGATATAACCATATATTCCTTAAAGAATAGAATACAGATATGAAATGCAAATCTTCGTCAAATATGCTCATATATGGTTTCAAAGTGACAGAGTATAGTTTGATCGTATAGTCAAAATGAATAGATGTAATTATATAATTATGAATTATTGTATGAATATGATCATAAATACCGTAAGTTAAACTCAGATCTTATCATTTAGCATGGAATTCACAGTTTATATGTTAATAATTAAGAAATGAGTTATTTTTCATAAATCCAAGAAAAAATAATTCATCCAGCTCTGCGAGAATCCTAGAAAAATAAAACTAAAAACCTCGACGTGAAAGTAACGTCCAGTCTGTAGCGCGCCGTCGGTTTTCAGTTCAGGAGTTTATAACTCCACTTATGTGGACGTAATTATTTTCTCTGATTCAACTAAATCAGTTGATATTGTGGAATGTGTACGAAATTCAGTTTGATTGACAGCCATAAATGGAATTGAGTAAAACGCTGGTTTACAAATAAGGTTTTACACGATAAAAAGAAGCCAACGTTTTGTAGTGTGCTAAATGATCATATGAAAACGTCTATCATCTGAAGATAATCTGTTCAATGATTCTACTAATGAATCTTCGAATGTAACTCATTGATGGACATAGCAACCTTTGCACAGTGTGTAGTTCTTTGATTATCAGTATTTGGTACTTCACTCATTTGAAATACATTAAATGTTGGGTCACTAGAAACTGAAGGTGAGATTAAATACTCTATGTGTGTTGGACTGAATTGGTTTTGAGTGTTTCGAGGTAATTAGGACACATTATAGTAAGAATTCTCGTGAGAAATGAACGGTAATGGGTGGAAGTGAGCACATCAACACAATTCTACCACATGACAACAAATTCACATGAGGTAATGATGCAATTAATCACAATCATATTTCCATCAACGGACGTAGATATTCATCTCACAATGTATTACTTCACTCCACGACAGATAGGTCGTTCATTCAACTTCACTGAAGTTGACAACTGAAGTGAATCAGGATATGTTTGTAGACTAAATAGAGCATAGTTCTAAATGAACTGAGGCGATCAGTTCGCTTACTGTGAATGTGATCAGTTGTCCTTGAATGAGATTACATGAATGATTACACATTACTTCATTGGTTAGTTGATTTTGATATTGATGTTTTTGTGTTAGTGGAAATTTAATAAGATTTTCACTACTTTTTTCAGATTTCTAAGGATTTGAGAGTAAATGAACTGAGATGGGATTGAAGCGGCTCAATTTATTGTGAATCTTGTAAAAGTTGTTTTTTTATATTTTGATTTACACTGACCCACATGAACATTCATCTGTAAGCGTTATATTACTTTCCATTTGTACCCAATTATCACTATGCCAACACAGAAATTTGCTGTAAACTAGCACACTAAATTACTTACTCATGTTACGTGTCACGGAGGAGCAACGGTCGCTCACTAGCACTCTCTATCCAACCCTTTCCTCAGCAGTCGTTTCCAGTTGTTCACAGTTGCTATTCATCCTTTTCACCTTCACCATGAGGCGTCATTATCCTTGCGAAAGAACATCCTTCAATTCTCATTCAGAGTTTAAATGGTTTAATTTGTTTAATCTAGTTGATATTGTTCAGCGAGGTTTGTTCCACGAGATTTGGTTGCTGATACATGGGATGTGGTCATATTCTACTTTGTGTGTTGTCAGTTAGCACATCAGACAAGTTGGGTCATGAAAGTTCATCCATAATGAACAATATTTTATTCAACGAATATTGAAGCCAATCTGAACATTGGATTATGGAATGATTCCAATAATAGACAACTGATGTTGTCTGGAATGAAATAAGAGTAGCTGTGTCTTCAATTCAACAACCGTCATAAATTTGCTGTAAACAATCATACTAAACTGACCAAATGGTCATCGGAGTGTTGAGAAAGATTGACCGAAGTAAAATCATAATGGTTTTCGTAATCTCACTATTCAAACGTTGATGTTTATGCAAAAATCAAACCAGCTTCGCTTATAAAATGCCAAATAAAAACAATTCGCAGTTCTATCTTGGCACATCTTATTGATAGCGGTCATGCCGTAGATAAATCGAAATCATTTCGAGTTATCTATCACACACATCTTATTACGTAATGATGTTAATGTTTTGGTGTTGACTATTTCTATTCTATTTACCCACGTCTGTTTGACCTTCTATTTCTAACGTTTAACTATTGATAAGATTTTTGTTATTGTATTTTATTATTCTTACTACTATCAGTACACTTGTCTTCCTACTATCAACTTGTAATTTTACTTATTATGTGTAGTGACTAATTCTATTTCATTGTGATTATTGATTCATATTGTCTTGAATGGTTTAACATTTATGTATATTAAAGTAAAGCCTGATGACGATCTAACTAAGCGTATTATTCTCTTTACTCTTCCTTACTGAACATGAACAACGTTCATACTCAGTACCATTCCGGTGATATTGACCAAAGTGTTTCTCAAACTTGAAACGTTTGCAAATGCTGTCCATATGAAAAACATTAGGTTCCGTGACACCAATGCAGAATAGTCTTATGAAGAACGAGCAATAAATATGCTACATAATACTGAATACATTTTATTAACCTTGAAATATTTACTCAAGGTGTTCATATGAAGAACTTCATGTTTCCGTTTACATTAATATAGAATTGTCTTATGAGAAATTGACAATGATTTCATGGGATGAGCTCACTATTCCATTAACTATTGCTTCCGTGGATACAATGAACTGAACAAACACCCAAGTGAACTTTTATCAAGACCTAGTGAATAAGCTACATAATGACCCAAAAACTACTGCGACTACATGTCATGATAATAAATGATAAAAATAATTTAATAATAGGCCAGATATTAGTGGGACAATTTAATGTATAACTGAAAACAATTCTGATATTCATGATTCCGCGAAATCACCCAACAAATATCGTTTATTCGTCAACAGAATGTGATACTCGTGGAAGCAATATTTTGGTTACTGTCGACATCTTTTTGGAGCGCAAAATTCACCATCACACTGCTAAGAATAGCATTTTTCAATTATAGCCACATCATGGATAGTTTGGGCTTCATCCGCTGAAATTATTTTTCGTTTACGAAAGTGTACACTGTTAATCATTCAACAGTAATTGACTCATTACGTTTAGTGTAAACGCATTCACGTTCACTTCTACCTGACTAATAAGAAACCTTTTGTCTATTTTGATCGCTAAATCTATTCAGAGCAAACGGTGTAATGTGCCAGTCAAATGGGCTTTTTGTGACTGTTCGGAAGATACAATCCCACATTCAATGATTATGGAGTCGTCTGACAGGATTTATGTCATAAAACATAAATTCAGATGTACAAATGCCAATTAAGTTGTCCAATCAAGATAGATTTTGTTACTTGGATTTTAACCTATCAAATCAAAGCAATGCACCATTGGTAAACAGTTCACAAATCATTACAAGTAACAAAATGTTTGTTCGTGAAAATATGAGCACACATTTTGATCAACATTAAAACCCTTCACTTACTTTAAACTATTGCTAATCATATCCAATATAATTTTAGCAATAGAGACCTTGGAATTTCAACCAACGGTGAATAACTGTCAGCCTTTAATGTACAACAACTAGAAGTATATTGCATTACGATGAGTTCGTCTTCCACGATGAGTGGTTAACAATGATCATATGATTTTATGAAATGTGATGTTTCCATGGTCACTTTGGATCGTCGATTTAGAAAGAAACAAACAAACAGTTAAAAAATGTATATAAACACGACAAGGTCTAACAACGATTAATAACGTTGTAAACAAGAAAATGAGGTGAGTGTTGACTTTACAATTAAAGCAAATGACTGTGTTATATGAACTTGAATTTGTTTCAATGAAATAAGATTGTCTACTTTTTTATCTGAACCATTCCAGGCAGAGTTTTGGAACTGGCCAGTTTAGACTGCTGTATTTGATCATCGTATTAATTTATACATTCTTCGACTGCCATGACATTTGCACAATACCTGAAAAAGTAATTTCTGAAAATGCTACATATAGATATGTAAGTAATCAGTCTGGTTCCAATACACACATTCAGTCTCATCACTATTATTATTCCCAGACAATCCGGTCAAATCAACCTCTTCCAGTTATTAATGGCAGCTTTGAAAGTTTGGTTCATAAAAAAGTGATTTGACTAAATTTTACAATCGAGGTACTAATCCATATGTTTGTTTATAATCAGGAAATTAATGCAACATTCCCGTTTACGTTTTACGGCACTACAGTCATGAGATTCGAAATATTGGAATTTGGTAAGCGAATCATTTTCATCGACCTAAAATTGTTACTGAGTTTTGTTTATTCACATTTCATTCTGTGGACCGAAGTTGCTTTAATTTCTTCAGTAAATCAGTTTTATCCCTTCACTAACATTCAAAACGTCTACTGATATCTTATTTCGTTCAATTTGTAAACAGTTTAAAGTCTAACGGAAATTCAATTACGATCCATGAAATTCATTTTGTCTCCAGTTAATCTAAAAGTCTTTAATTCATTCTCTACTGATTGTCAATTAAATTTCATGTTTTCATTCGATAAAACACAGGTGAAATTTATATGTTCAATCAAAAAAAGATAGGAGATATTAAAAATTATGTGACGAACACTCCTCTTGTGAAAACAGAAATTTCAGATCAGCGTGAGTACCTCTATTATCCGATGATAATTTAATTTTACCTTTCGTTTCTCACTTTTATTTTACATAAATGATTCAATATTTGATCTGGTTATATTTTGAGAGCTGACCAGTTCACAGGGATTAATTTGCTTGTGTGTGATTTGATGCTCCAAAAATGTGTTCAGAACACCTAGTCATTACTGTCAAGTGAAAACGATGGTTCACTTTAAAATAAACGCAAGTTGATTGAGTAGAAATGATAAATCGAACGAATACAGCTGAACAGATGCACAACAATAAACAATATTGTGTGAGAAATCATTTTGAGATTATTAAATCACATGGACTACCATGTTACATTTGATGACGTCCGATTGTTTTCTTTAACTTACTTCATGAAGAATGAATGTCTCTTAGTTACTATCTGTGAACCACTGTGTGTATTCATCACAGTTTTGACTATCATATTCGTATGGATCTAAAACAGCCATCAGTAATCATAATGACAGATGATAAAAAAATTACCATGAACAGTGAACTGGTAAAACATGATTGATTCGACCCGGAACAACTGGAACATCGAAATGAAGTTCACTCATTTTGTTCAATTATTGCATTTAGTGACATGAAAGTAGAATTTCTGAGTCATAATTAGTTCAATTGAGGGGACACTGTTCGATTGGAATAACACAATGTCAGAAAATGATTTTGTATGTGTACTGTCGTTAAGATATTACCGGTCTATTAGATTGTCTGAAGCTTTTAAAATCAACGTTTTGGAAGTAGAATATTCTTCTCAGTTGGTTGGTTTGAAACATTCATCATATCGTAGAAATAATTATACGTCTCCTTTCAACTCCCATTTAATTGAACCGATTTACTTAAATCTTGAAAGGAAGATGATAACTCGTGTCCAAACTCATTCTCTATGGATATTCATTATACATTTATGTAAAAACACAAATATTTTTACTTTCATCATTTCAGGAAAATTATTAGCCGTCATATATTATTATGATTTAAAAGCTGATGATAAAAGTATGTATCCATAAAATGATTATTTGATTACACATGAAATATTTAAACACCTACATCATCACTCGCAGTACTTGCTTACACATTTTCTGTTCATTTTACATCACTGAATTCTTTTCGAAAACTGACAGAGGTAATAAAGTGTCATCATCCCAGCAAATTAGGAAGGGGGAATTATATGTGGAATCCACCGATTGTTTGAACACATTGATTGAGAGCTGAAAGACAGTTGACATAATCAGGAGCACACTAGATTTCACGTGTAATAAATAAATTCGTATGAATAAACACATTTTACTTGTGGATAAACTAATGCAGAGATACATCTTCGGCAACAGGCTTCAATGAAACTTGATTTGAAGTCTGTATTCTGAATTAAGTAAATTTGTGTTACTCACCACACGGTCATTCATAAGAATTATTCATTCAAATTAAGAAATCACCATGACGAACAATCTGAAGCTATTCATTTTCCATCGTTACCGAACACTGATAAACCAATGCGTTGCATAACCGGTTAAGTTACCCATGTTCTATTTGTAAACAAACAAACCACAGCTAATGCCATGTGTACTAAGGGTCGATTTTTCCAGCTGTAATTATAGAGAGTTTTGAGAAATGTCAATACCTCCTCGACTATCAGATTTAATTGGAAGCCCGATGACTTATTATGTCGATATGAAAACGGGGTTGTAACCCAGCTTCGGAACCTTATTATCTAAAATTTATATTGAAGGATGCATGTTTGCTTCATTTTGTACGACTTTCACTAGATTATATTAATTACGAATCCTACCAGAGAAAACATTTGAGATAACGAAGAAAGTACCTGCCTAAAACTGATCACTTTGTACGTAGGCACATACACTTTCGCATCCAACAATGACATGCTGATCATTAACACCTCGAATTCTAAATAACCATAGTCTTCTGCTTGCAGGTCATGCATTCAATATAACTACTATTATACATCCGAATGGGAAGATATCATTCTATTATAATAACGTAAGTTGCACAATTGAATAGTAATGTGGTGTTGTTTCAAGTATTTTGGATCATTATCTTACTTTGCGCAAATCAACACTGTCGAATGCATCAAGATACATTGAACACAATAGAAGGATATCAACATATTTTAACGTGTACACAGACTATACGACTCTTTTCATAACTCCGTAATGACACATATTATTCCGGCACTTTTTTTAAAACAATGAATTATAGGAAGTGACAATCTGACATATTTGGGCCGATTAAGGACAAACAGTGTATTATATATTACTTTCCAACACAGTCATTTTCTGTCAAGCTTTACTGCGTCTTCTGAAGTTCAGCTAATTGAAAATTTCATTGTCAAATAATCTGTGAGATAAATTGTTTAAAGCTTGATCGTCTCTCAGTGTGTACTTGTTCGAATGTCTGCATTTAGTACTTCACCAATTTGAAATACAATAGATGTGTGGTAACTAGAAATGGCAGGTGAGATGAAAGATTTCATTTGTGTTGAACTGAATCCATTTCGATTGCTTCGAGGTAATCAGGAATTGTATGTACGGTGATGGATAAAAGTGAGTACATTGACACAATTCCTCCACATGACAACAAATTCAGTGAAGTTGACAACTGATGTGAGTCAGATTATCCTCGTAGACTAGATGAGGCAAACTCCTGAATAAAGTGAGGAGATCAGTATGCTTACTGTGTAACTAGTTGTTTTTATGTGAGGTGATGTGAATGACGACACAGTCCTTCACTGATTGGTTGGCATTGATAAAGGTGGTTGTGTGTTCACAAACCTTTACTCAAACTTCCGTTACTTCTTTCCAGGTTCCTATGGTAATTCATGAAAGCCAAAAGGTATCGAGTATTGAGACTAATACTGATTGCGGAGAAGGTAACAAATGTTATTTGCATTGTGATTTAAACCGGACTACACATGCAGTCATGTGTTAGTCTAATATTAACTTCTTTATGTACCCTTTGATCACCACGTCAAAACAGAGATTTGCTGTACTTCGTCATAGTGATCTAATATATCTTTCTTACAGTCTTCATCATTCAGTAGATTCGTGTGAAAACAGATTGATCTAAGTGTCATTAAAGTGTTGATGAAGAGCGTGTGAAATAAAATCTGAATGTTTCTGGTTAACACATTGTTGAAACACTACTGTTTGTTGAAAATTCAGCTTGGATGATGTGTCTACATATGTTGAAGCGAAGTTGTAGTATCACATGTGATAATAAATCAAGGTGCTTACTAGTCCTGAGAAATCCGCGTGTTTCGATCAACTCTTTTGCACAGTGAACCCCTGAATTAATCTGATTTGAAATCAAGTATCTGTATCTTCATTTGAACAACCGTCATCCTTGTTAGTGTCACAAAAACGATTGTCGTTGTTTTGATGTATTCGTATTGCTGTTATCTCGGTTTTATATGTTGAATTCCGTAAACATTGAATTTTACGATTCACATCCGCTGACACACACCTGAATAATATAACTATGATGTGTGAATATCTTCATCACGCATATTCCGAGAATTCATTCTCATTTTTTAACAGTCGTTTGTTAAACAAAATCTCAGTTGTTTTCCTCTGTAAAATTTATTTCACAAGGTATGAGGAAAACTAAAATAAATGTTCCTAGAAAATGGATCCAAAATGGAACGTTAGTGGAGTATGAAGCTCTCGGGGGTATGTTAAACCTTTTTGTGTCAGAAATGACTATGTTCACAGTTGAATGCATCAATTTTGTTTCCAAAAATTGAAACCTTCATGTGCAATTTCAGTAAATAATTAAATGAAATTTAGCTACTATTATCAAATGACCTTGTCCCATTCGTGGATTCTCTGTTGATTATTTGAAATGATGAAGGATGGATGGCCTTCACGTCCTAACGTGGATAAAATTCACTTAAGCGTACATAATGTTACAAAACGATAGATGTCATAATATATGTCTGTTAGTCGATTGTGCATTGTGCATGAAATAGTCGCAAAGTTCAAATTCATCATTATATCATCGAGTTATAGTTATATTTTTTCTAATTCATTTATCTTTTGTTTGATAACTTGTTATGACATCACCCCATTCTTCCCACTGAAGATTGTCCAAAACACAATTCGAATAAAGCATGTCAAGAAGCAACAACATCGAATACAACGTGTATTTGGTGTGAAACAGCCAATATATGCATTACCAGCAATGATAAGGATCTTCATGAATTCAAAGTAAATGGTTGCAAGAATAAAGTAAGTAATTGGTAGACTTCACAGATTGTTTTCAATATCACCATATTCTACATTGTGAATCTATTTACTCGGAAGAACATTTTCTTGTTGCAAACAAGTAGTTTATTGTATACGTTGATGACGTTTAATCAGATATGAGTACGATGCCATTTTTCCATGTGAACATTCAACAATCAACAGACGCGTCGTTTAACACTTATGGTTGAAAACATGCTAATTTTTTTTGCTCATAGAATGTGTAATGATTCTCGATGTCCAATATGAAACCGTCTGTATGTGTGAATTGTTACTCAATTCCGATAAGATCAGTTTAAATGATGAAGCATGATCTGTTATGAATTCTGCATCATGTTTGGAAAGTGGATGTTCGTGGACTCCCATTATTGAATTTGAGAACAGATATTACTGATACGCTGTTGAGAAATTTGTGTTCTGGATGGATTGCTTCAATAAAGCCGTCAGTTAGTTACATTGAGATAAGGTGAACCATCCAGGAAACAAATTTCATCACGCGAATAAGTTGTCAGTTAGTTGTAGGAAAATGTGTGTGCTCATCACATTGACTGTTAAATCAGTAGCAGATATCCTAAATCATTATTCATTGATCATATTGTGCAAATGTAAATTATGTAACTAATTGTTGAATTCACTTGTGTCATCAATACTGACAATGGTGTATAATGAATGATGAAATATTTGATATTCAATTGTATTTCCACTGTTTCCTTCTTTCGAAGAGCTCGACTGTCAACGTTGTTACTGAACCAACAACTGATTTGAAGAAGACTAGTGGAAGCACTAAATCACATTTGGTAAATATTTGATATTTTTTTAATCATTATACTATTTCGTTTATTTCAGAACATGACTACAAATACAACTGAAGGCATTGACAAAGGAAAATCACTGCAATACGTGTACATTGTTGTACCATTAGTTATAACTTTCCTTATTGTATGCATTGGCATTGGCATTTGGCTATGGTTCTATAGAAGGAACAGAATTCATCCATAGTCCTCACAAACAGCTTGTCAATTGTTTTAATTAAGTTGACTTTATTCTTTTCAGTTTGTAGTTTAGTAAATACACTTTCTATTTTTTTAATCATTTCAATAAATTAAAGATTGTTTCATGGAACTGCATATCAAATTGATGATTGTTTACTTAATGACTGATGTCACTTTGTTTGGTAGAATATAAAAATATAATTTTCTGTATTTATGTCATTGTTTGTATTCAATGGGAACATGGGTAATTTCACAAGAGGTTACAACATTGCACTTGTCAATGAACAGTATCGTGTATACGTGATTATGTAAACATCGAAATGAAAACTGAGTCCGTTGTAAATGTCCATTTTGTTAAAGTCTCAATACTGAGAAACTTCATTCGAAATTGACGTCGTTCATTGTTTTAAACTTAACTGTCGGAATGCGGCATTAATATTTAACAAAGCACATTAATCCTTCGTTACTGGACTATTCACTGTTGAGTGCAAGCTGGTTGACAGACTGTTGTTAATTAGGTGTTATGAATGTGTTGAATATGAAATAATTTTAAAGGGTCCAGCTGATACTCATGTGGGAATGAAAAAGGATGTAGAACTAGTAACAGTTTTGCCGTAAAATTGGTAACAAAATGAGAGATTTGAAAAAAACTGAAGTGTTTGCGTCAATGACTGATCACATTAATAAAGATAATTTGGCTAATAATCAGTCGTGTTCTCATGGATTTATGAGAAACTAGTCTAGTGTGAAATAAATAGTCTTGTAAAGTATCACTGCTTTTATCCCTTCAGGTTAAATAGACTCTTCTCTTTATCTAACGTTGATTTGACAAAGAATAATTCGTCTACACAACATTTTTCACTGATGTTTTGAATGGAATAATACCTCATGTATAATCCATTTTGAAGGTTTTGTGTGTGTGTGTGTGCAAAAATCCTTCCATGTATACATTTGTAGTTTGTTCCTGTTGTTGTTCACTAAGTTTCCGTGTTTCTTCCTGAACTGCATTTATGTTGTGTTTACTTGATTCTAAGTGTTGGCAGCAGCCATATTGGTTCCTCTTTTTGATTGTGTTGCTTGCATTGACTATAATTGTATATTTTTGATTGTGAATTGAGGCACATTTCCAAAATCGAAGATACTCTGTGTTATCAAGCAATCGAGTAGTATCTTTTGAACGAATCTATGCGTGATCTAACCAGACAGGATGAAATAACATTGATTTGTTCCGATTGATAATTTTCTCGCATCCTGTATCAACTTCCTTACGTATTGTAATTTAGATTTGATTCATTGAACAATTATTGATTGAATAGATGGGTGTACATTTAAATTTATAATGAATTTCACAATCGTCATATTACCCAATCACATTGTTTTGGTTTCATTCGGGCAATGGCGCGTATCTAACTTACCTAGACAGTTATTCTTCAGTGAGAACATTAGTTTGCATCTAACACCTCCAAGAACTTGTGCGTTAATTAAAATGAAGTATCTTTCAAATTATTAAAACAAAATGTATGAAACAAAAAATTTACGAACTTGTAGAAAGTTTTGAACATCATTCAGATATTCTGTAAATGGAGTGTTAGCGTTAATAATGACACCAAATGATGCAATATATATGAGACTTTTCTTTTTCTAACAAAACTTTAAACAGCATTATAATATTGTCAGAGTGGGTATCCGTTGAGATTGCAGTAATTTTAATATTGGGATTCATGAGTATTATGCTAAACGGCCGTCCGATGGTTCCGGGTTTTTAATGGTGGCCTAGCCCAGATTGATACATGGATTCAAGCCTTATCGCATTCACCATAGTAGTTTAATTTCAAATCACCAGAGAGATACATTCCATGTTTTACGCTATGTAACTCATTCAGTGCATGTAAATCTATCAAAAGTGTGACAAAACAGGAATCACAGAGAAGACTTATCCTTATCCTAAAACATGATCTTAGCTGAACAATACAAGTGAGATGGTAAATGATTGGAGTGTTTATTCATGGCTGGAGCAAGATCATCTATGAATTGACAACCAGAAAAGTAGTAATAATTTGTAAAATGAGAATTTCACTCATCTTTGATGTTTGTATGTCGAGGATTGTCAGCCAGATAAACAGCATACTATTAGAAAACGATGTTGTTTTACTCTAGCCAAGATTGATATTACACCCACGATACAGAACAGAGAATATCATATTATGCAATGAGGTGATCAATGATAACAAAGTATAATCATAGCTGATTCTATAAACAAGAGAGGTCAACAGAAATATGTTTTTGTTCATTAGAGAAACACGTTGTTTACACTGAGATTGAAGAAGTAATCAATATTACTTTGAATATTTTATTGCATATTACAGAAATAATAGAACTTGATGTTATTTTATATTCAATGCGATGAATCAGACAGAATTCTCGAATTTTTTAAAATCTTATTCCTCAACAATCTGTTGAATGATACTTCGATTCCTGGAAAATTGTATCATTCAAAGAGTATGAGGTGTTATGAAGCTAATGTGATTTAGAAGTGTAATTTTTGACCAAAATCACAATATTCTATAAGTTTCCTCATTCTAATTATTCTAAACTGAAATTAATCTGGTTCTAATTGCCTATAGACTTCAATATTGTAGAGATTCACAAATCGATCTGGAACATTTCTTGATAGGTTCATAGTGGCATTTATGATCAGAGTGCGATCAAAAATGGCGATTCGATCTATCAAAAAATAACACATATTTAATTATAAAGTAAAGATATACATGATGTCCAACTTCACTTACATCTGGTAGATGTGTACTACAATCAATCATCTGTTTGCTAAGATATGAATGAACAAGATGTGAGATGGTTGAATGAAATGAGCAGGTGGCTTGTAACAAAAGTTTTGCTCTATCTCACACTCGTCAATCGGAACGATATGCAGTATGGAATGCGCAGATAATTCATATATCAATGGAACAATTGTCTCCCAGTGTCATGGTCGAAAAACGTTGTAATTCAGCTATAAATTACACGACTAACCTCTTTTAAGACTGGAACCTATATGTCGTTTATTAATCCATGTTGATTGACTTGTATTCTCCATAATATCAGTTGACTGAGTAAGTACAAATATGTCCGAGTGGTGTTTGAACGAACTAATGTTACTATTGTACTGGTTGATTGTACGATTTTGAATTCCAAATACAGTACATTCGGTTGTGCCTGTGTTTTCCTAATTCAATCGCGTTATTTATTGGACTCTTAGTTCGTGCTATAATTCAAACAATTCGAAACATTATACTGGCGTCGTGATAAAATTGTGGCACATTTCCTGACATTCATTGGGAGAGAAGCTTACAGCTTATTAAAAACTTTGGCATATCCAGAAAAACCTATCTCACTTCCTTATGAAACTCTTAAAGAGCTATTATTAAATCATGTAAAATGCACCAGTTTCGAATGCCGTGAAAGTGCGAAATTTCATACGATGGTTCGTCAAAATGATCAAAAAGTTCGGGAATTCATCCTTGAATTGCAGCAACAAGCTGCCAAGTGTAATTTCAGTGATCGACTTCATGTACAACTTAGAGATCGATTAATTGCAGGAATCAACATACCGAGTTTGGAAAGAGAGCTGTTAGGAATGCCAAACTGTTCCTTTCAAGATGCTAGAACTGCGTGTATTAACTATGAAGCAGTAAATGAACTTAATATCCAGTCAATGAAGATTTCTGATACTTTGCTTAGTTGTCCCGATGAACTACAATCTCAGGGTCAATCAAACTTGCGTTCATTTAACGGAGAATCCTATTCTCGTGTAAATGTGAAAGGTGTTTCAACAAGAAATAACAAAGCAAATCACAAAAGTGAGATGAAGTTTGGTAAATGTTTATCATATGGAAAGTTTCATCCTCGTAATTCATGTGCATTTCGTAATGCTAAATGTTTTAAATGTGGTAAGATAGGACACATTCAGTCAGTATGCAAAGCTACTGTTCATTTTGCTTCAAGTAGTACTAAATCTTGTCATTTAAATCTCAATAATTCGGATGTTTCTAGCCATCATTTATCCTTGTCTACTATTTCGAAAGGTAATGCTCATATTCAAAAGCGACTATATACATCGCTTGGTTCATTTCATGACTTTATTGTGGACACAGGCAGTATAGAGTCCATTATTTCATTCAAGAACTTGAAATTCTTAGATCCTAACGTTGTGGTACGGCCCACTGAAGTATCAATATTGATTACTTTACACAGACTGCCCATACGAAGATGCTGTGAATTGCTAATAAGAGATGATAATTCTTCACACATACCTTGTGAATTTTTAGTTAGCGAAACAGGACTGTCAATATTAGGTTTAAAGAATTTGAAAAGGCTTAAAGTGGAGTTGTTCTTCCTAGTTTCTAAGGAGAATTCTGATACTTTACTTAAAGATTTGATAGCTAGGTGTGCTAAGCGAAGTGGAGGTATAAAAATTCAGCCTATAAAACTTCAAGTACAGGGTGATCCAGTTTTTCTTAAAAGACGAATAATTCCTTATTGTCTTCGGGAAGCAGTACATAAGACATTAAACGATTTGTGTGCGAAAGGCATAATTGAACCAATTCAGACTTCAGCATGGCGTACTCCTATTGTTACGCCACTGAAGTCGGACGGCAAGACCCCTAGAATTTGTGGTGACTATAGATTAACTCTGAACTCCCGTTTGTTGAAGCAAACATGCACCACGGTGGAGGCTGAAGATATTCTAAATCGACTTCATGGTTCTAAAGTGTTTTCGAGAGTTGACCTAAAAGATGTTTATCTTCAAATTCCTTTAGATCAATCTTCATCTATTTTGACAACAATTAACACTCCGTTTGGTCTGTTCAAATACAATTTTCTTCCATTTGGTCTAAGTTGTTCTTCAGCCATATTTCAGGAAGTTATGAATGAAGTAGTTAGTGATCTTGAAGGTGTTGAAGTTTATCAAGATGACCTCATTGTTCATGGTTCTAATAAGGTAGTTCGTGACCAGAGACTTATTGCTTTATTGCGTTGTTTAATTGAGAAAAATATTACAGTGAATCCAAATAAGTGTTCATTTTGTGTATCTAGTTTTGAATGCCTTGGATACCTAGTTGATGGTAATGGTTTTAGACCAGATATGAAACGACTAGCTCCACTGACAAATGCCCCGTCTCCAAAAAATCTTACGGAATTACGCTCACTAGTGGGTGCTCTTCAATACTATTCCCGTTTTAGTCTTATTTTTCTCGTCGTGCAAATTGTTTGTTTAATATTTTGACATTCCATTCATTCAAATGGAAAGAGGAACAAGAGTCATGCTTACGTAATCTACTAAAGTTTCTTCAAAGTGATGCTGTTCTTCGAACGTACTCCCCTAGTGTACATTCTGTGCTTATTACTGATGCATCACCTGTGGGAATTGGTGCAGTTTTGGAACAGGAAGGTAGACCAGTTATTTGTGTTTCACGCAAACTCACTGTTACTGAACAAGGTTATTCACAGAGTCAGCGAGAAGCATTAGCTGTGTTTTGGGCTGTTTAATGATTTCATAAATATTTATTGGGAAAGAAATTCACTATTGTTACTGATCATGAAGCTTTAAATTTTCTTTATCCTCCTGAAAAATCCTTAGCACGTTCCTCAGCCGCTATGCTTCAACGATGGAGTATTGCTTTGAGTGCATATGACTATACGGTTCAGCACAGAAGTGCCAAGTAAATTCAACATGTTGACTACATTTCTCGACAGTCATTACAAGATGAACTTATTAATACTTCGCACTGTTTGTTAGTGCAACATTTACCAGTGAGACGTTCAGATCTCATTAGAGAAACGCGTAGATATTTTGAATGTATACTTAGTGCTATAAGGAAAGGTTGGAATGCTAATTTGAAACGAAGATTTCCCATCTATTTTTCAAAGCAGGATGAGCTATCTACTACTCCTGATGGTATTCTGTGTTTAAATGATCGTGTTGTCATTCCTCCTTCATTGCGTAAATCTGTTCTTAAAGATCGTCATAGTGGTCATTTAGGTGTTGAGAAAATGAAGTCCTTAGCAAGGCTCACATGTTGGTGGCCAGAGATAAATGCAGATATATGTCGTACAGCAAACAATTGTGAGAAATGTCATCAGTTGAAAAGTCATCCTTCGAAGTGAACGCCATGGCCAGTATCGTCTGAGGCCTGGCAGAGAATTCATGCTGACTATAGTGGTCCGTTTCTTAGTAAATACTATGCACTAGTAGTTATTGATTCTTTTTCAAAATGGACTGAAGTTTTTTTACAACTTCACCTAATTCTTACTTCACAATCCAAGCATTAAGAAAGGCGTTTAGTCGAGAAGGGGATCCAATGGTGTAAGTGACCGATAATGGCTCTCACTTTGCTGCAGATGCAGTCATTACCTGGTTGAACGGTATAGGGTGCAAACATCTGTTTACTGCTCCCAGACATCCGTTTTCAAATGGTCAGGCAGAGAATTTTGTCAAGACATTAAAGACTGCTATTGATTCTATAGCCGCCTCAACATTTAATGAGCTGGAGAGGGGAGTAGATACCTTTCTATTGCAATATAGAATTGCCAGACATTCGGTGACGAAGGAGACTCCAGCGAAGCTATTGAAAGGTAGAATTCTTCGGTCGAATATGAGATGTTTGGAGTCTGCAGAAGTTACATATTATCGGAGAAATGATCTTCGACCATCTACGGGTATTGTTCTGAAGAATGTCGGAGAATCGATGGTGCGAATTCTAGACATCAATGACTTAAGTACACACAGTCGACATGTTGATCAAATACAATTTCAGGAACCAGGTGAGTCCGTTGTTAATTCTAATGCTAATGAGCAAATTCTAGATAATACAGAATCCTTTTCGAATATAATGGCAGACAGACCCAGGATGAATTTGAGAAGAAGACGTACGATTGATTACAAACACCTCGACTCCAATTTCAGCTGTGGTGGATGTGGTGTTTGAACAAACTAATGATACTATCGTACTGGTTGATTGTACGATTTCGAATTCCAAATACAGTACATTCGTTTGTGCTTGTGTCTTCTTAATTCAATTGCGTTATTTGTTGGACTCTTAGTTAATGCTATAATTCAAATAATTCGAAACATTATAGTCTGTTGATATAATCTTAACTGTTTAATTTATTGTTATGGCTTAAATCGACGTTGTTATTTTCATTAATGATTTTCTTTTACTACTTGCACAAATATCAGTAGCTTCAAACAGTGCATCGAAACACCACAGTTCAATACATGGTCTAATGCATACGAATGTTCAGAATAACTCAACTATGCTATTAAGATGTGTTCAGATTCAGATTCAAAATGATCTTATGGAAAATCATTCAGAATATTAGGTGGAGTAATGCAGCATACATGTCAGAAGTTTTTTCTTCATCATCATCATCATCATCATCATCATCATCATCATCATCATCATCATCATCATCATCATCATCATTATCTATCGCACCAGGAGCAGTTTGGCAAGTTATCAATCCATATTTATTGCCAAATGAGTTGAAAATCATTGTTCACTAGATAAAAGATGGTTTTGGTGATGATCAAGATGCATTGTGAAAAACATTTGATGGAATGTATACACTGGTTGAATCCGAAGACGAATGTTAGTCATTACATACGGACTTACCTTCCGGCAACAAAATATCCTCTTGCAATGTGGATTGGTTTCTTCGAATATTCATTGTACTCACTTTTACTGTAAGTTTAGTTAGTTCGATAATTGTTTCGACTTTCTTCAATATGATGAAATAATGTTTATCGGTGAGATTGAATCAAACAACGAATTCTTAGTTGAACCCAGAATGAACCGTATATTAACAAATGGTGAGTTCAAAGTTATAGAGAGAAGATCTGTTGCTCAGAAGGTTGATGTTGATGGTGTTGTATCTTTTGAACTGACTTATTGATTAGTTTCTCCATAAAAATGGTCTCTTCTATGTTCTATGTGCCGAGTGCTTGGCTTCTCTATTGGAGCCCAGGCAGTTCAACTCTACCACAGTGATCAGAAATCGTCATTCGTCGTTCATTTGTGTTGCTCAGTATAATCATTTCGTTTTTACTGCAGTTATTCACATTGGTACTTCAAACAATGATACTTCCATGCATTTTCTGGTCAAACTATTCCATCAATAAATGTCTATAGATATACTTATAATATAACATTCTCAATCAAGTAATTTTAGAGTTAATTTGAGAACATCCACACTTGACATGGTTAGTAAAGAAACCTTGGATTTAAAGCCTGATTGATATGGGGACAGAACAAGAGCTGGACTACTAGTACACAACATAACTGAAGTCATCTGGATCAACTCCTGAAAACCAAACTAATATATCCAGAAGAGGTATATTCAGCCTCCATGTTTACGGTGGTCCACGACTGAATCACTAGACAGCTCAAATGCATGTTACAAACCTATTATCCCAATTCTCCTTGTGATTACCTTTTTTTCCTAATCCACATTGATTCTTTTTTATCGTAATTACCTCGACTATACTCCTTTTATTACATATTTTAATCGCACGTTATTATTATCACCATTATTATTAGTACTACTGTATTGATAAAAACGTACAGCCTTACTACAAGCCATTTAGACCTTCATGAAGTGACCTACCTAATTCACAAATCACATCATCTTCAAGTATTTCCATGGTAACACATGAGAAAGTTAATCATTGTTCACATATAACATTTTCAATTTCATTCTTGGCCTGTCTTATTTTGGTCTTTGTAAAATATGACAATTAATATGGATCTTTAATTGTGGAGCCTGATGATGTAATAAATTGTTCGTTTAAATATTCGTTGTGTTTGCATATTGTGTGTGTGTACGTTTCAACCCTTAGTTTTAAGCATAATAGCCAACCATCAATTCCTCTATTTTATCACGTCAATCTCCACTAATTTATACTAAGAATGTAAAACACCAATTGCAAATCAACGTAATCGAATGGTGGTTTATGGAGATTGTGGTAATGTAATAGTTTAATTCATCAGTCGAACTAAGCTAGACCAGTATGTAGAACCAAGATTCAATTGACGGTCGTTTTGTCCCGGCATGGGATTCCTCATCATTTGCTCACCGGTGACTGGCTTCAAGATGAATTTTACAAAGTTCTACTGAGAAGCCGTGATCAGTGGAAGTCAACTGTGTTTGCCGTGGTGCAGCTACTTATTGAAGACAATGGTGGACGGTCGCACAATATCGTGGATCGGTTGATGTTAGATAATAACACCGTTGGATGCCAGCCGACTCAGTGGTCTAGAGCTTAAACATTTGCACGCGTGACCGAGCTTGTGGATGCGTATTACTGCAGGACTGTCATAACTTTAAGAATGCTTGAAGCGATAAAAAGCACAGATTGGCTAATTGTTCTATCATAAATAAAGAATATTTGGAAAAATGGGATATTGTCATACCCATTAGTTGTGTAAAATATATTTAAGCTATTTATCGAACAGATTAGTTTATATAAGAATCCTTACAAATAGTCTCAAAGGTGAGATATCTTCCTCACCTCTCCTCTCCTTTGCAAATTAACAATTTTTCTATGAAACTCAACGTTAAATCCTCATTTGACATTTGGGAAGACAACAATCCATGAATAGAAAAAAAATTCAATCGGAACGAAGGAAACTATTTAATTGAGGATTTTTTTAAACAATATTTTCAAACAAACAAAGCTTGAATTTATCAACAACTCACTGACCAAGATCGGCTACCCCAGTACGTTCATTAGGAAGTACATGCATGATATAATAAAGAAGTCGGAGATTTCGACTGTAACTCCGCCTGTAGCTCTCATAGGGTTACTGCCGGTCCCAACCCCGGGTAAAGGAGGAGGGTTGGGCATGGGGTTAGCGTCCCCATCCCGTAGAAAACTAACTCGCTAAAAAAACGCTTACCAGAAAAAATAATCCAAACCATTTAAACTCTGGCCTGGGAGTTAGAAGGTCTTCATTTAGAAGAATTATGACGCTTCATGGTGAAAGCCGAGTTCCTTCGGGAGCCACGAGGCCGATGCCCCTTCTAACAACCAGAGCAAAAAATTTTATAGGTACATAGAACGTTCGAACAATGTGGGAAACCGGGAAGACCAGTCAAATAGCAATGGAAATGAGAAGATACAACTTAGCAGTACTGGGAATCAGCGAAACCCACTGGACCCAAGTTGGACAGAAAAGACTAGCTACGGAGAGAATGCTGCTATACTCCGGTCACGAAGAGGACAATGCTCCAAACACTCAGGGAGTCGCTCTTATGCTGTCCAAATTAGCACGAAATGCACTTGTAGGATGGGAATCTCACGGATCCAGAATCATCAAAGCATCATTCAAAACAAAGAAGGAGGGGATCTTAATGAATATCATCCAATGTTATGCACCCACAAATGATAGCAACGACGACATTAAAGATCAGTTCTACGAGCGGCTGCAGTCAGTCATTGAGAAATGCCCAAGAAAGGACCTAACTATTCTGATGGGAGATCTAAATGCCAAAATCGGAATAGACAACACCGGATATGAAGATATTATGGGACGATATGGACTGAGAGGAAGAAACGAAAATGGAGAAAGATTTGCAAATCTATGTGCATTCAACGAATTGGTCATAGGAGGCACAATATTTCCACACAAGCGTATACACAAGGCTACATGGATCTCACCGGACCACACAACAGAGAACCAAATAGATCATATTTGCATCAACAAAAAATTCCGAAGGACAATGGAAGATGTGAGAACCAGGAGAGGCGCTGACGTAGCTTCAGATCACCACCTAGTTGTGGCAAATTTAAAACTGAAGCTAAAAAAGAACTGGACAAGTGGACAAACAGCACTACAAAGGTTCAATACAGCCTTCCTCCGAGATACTGACAAACTCAATGAATTCAAGATAGCTCTCAACAACAGGTTCCAAGCCTTACAAAATCTACGGAAGGAAGAAGAAACTAGTATGTTGGACAACTGGAAAGGCATCAAGGAAGCATTAACTTTAACGTGTCAAGAGGTTCTGGGTCTAAAGAAATACCATCATAAGGAGTGGATCTCTACAGAAACACTGGACAAGATCAAAGAAAGGAAGAACAAGAAGGCAGCAATTAACAACAGCCGAACACGAGCAGAGAAATTCCAAGCACAAGCTGAATACATAGAAGCAAACAAACAAGTGAAGAGGAGCATTAGAGCCAACAAGAAGAAATACGTGGAAGAACTAGCAACGACGGCAGAAAAAGCTGCTAGAGAAGGAAATATGAAACAGCTTTACGATACAACGAAGAAACTAGCAGTGAAATACAGTAAACCAGAAAGACCGGTCAAAGACAAAGAAGGCAAGCCAATCACCGAAATTCAACAACAGCGGAACAGATGGGTAGAATACTTCGAGGAACTCCTGAATAGGCCGGCTCCAATGAATCCACCGGACATCGAAGCGGCACACACAGATCTTCCCATAGACGTCAACCCACCAACGAAGGAAGAAATCAGAATGGCCGTCAGACAAATCAAGAACAGGAAAGCAGCGGGTCCGGACAACATACCAGCTGAAGCACTGAAGTCAGACATCGAAGCAACTACAAACATGCTTTACCTTCTATTCAAAAAGATTTGGGAGGAGGAACAAGTGCCGATGGACTGGAAAGAAGGGCACCTCGTCAAGATTCCAAAGAAAGGAGATCTGAGCAAATGTGAAAACTATAGAGGCATTACACTGTTGTCAATACCAGGGAAAGTCTCCAACAGAGTGTTGCTGAACCGGATGAAAGATGCAGTAGACCCCCAACTTCGAGATCAACAAGCTGGATTCCGTAAGGATCGATCATGCATAGACCAAATTGCAACACTACGGATCATCGTCGAACAATCAGTTGAGTGGAACTCGTCACTATACATCAACTTCATTGATTATGAAAAAGCATTTGACAGTGTGGATAGGAGGACGTTATGGAAACTTCTTCGACACTACGGAGTTCCTGAGAAGATTGTCAACATTATCCGGAACTCATACGACGGACTACAGTGCAAAGTCGTGCATGGAGGACAGCTGACAGATGCATTCCAAGTAAGGACCGGAGTCAGACAAGGCTGTTTACTCTCTCCCTTCCTCTTTCTTCTGGTGGTCGACTGGATTATGAAGACCTCGACATCTGAAGGAAAACACGGAATACAATGGACAGCTCCAAATCAATTAGACGATTTGGACTTTGCAGATGATCTAGCCCTCCTATCGCATACACACGAACAGATGCAGACAAATACAGCCAGTGTACCAGCAGTACCTGCATCAGTAGGCTTTCGCATACACAAAGGGAAAACCAAGGTTCTGAAATTCAAAGTGGAGAACAGCAATCTAATCACTCTTGATGGCAAAACTCTGGAAGATGTAGAATCCTTCACACACCTGGGAAGCATCATCGATGAACAAGGAGGTTCAGATGCAGACGTAACGGCAAGGATTGGCAAAGCAAGGACAGCATTCCTACAGTTAAAAAACATATGGCACTCAAAACAACTTTCAACCAATATCAAAGTGAAAATCTTCAATACCAGCGTCAAGGCAGTTCTACTGTATGGAGCTGAATCTTGGAGAACTACAACAACCACCATGAAGAAGGTACAAGTATTTATAAATAGCTGTCTACGCAAGATACTCAACATCCGTTGGCCGGACACCATCAGCAATAGCCTTCTGTGGGAGAGAACAAACCAACTTCCAGCTGAAGAAGAAATTAGGAAAAGACGATGGAAATGGATAGGACATACATTACGCAAACCGTGAAACTGCATCACGAGGCAAGCCCTAACTTGGAATCCTGAAGGGAAGCGAAAAAGAGGAAGGCCAAAGAACACATTGCGTCGGATAATAGAAGCATATATGAAAACGATGAATTACAACTGGACGGAGCTAGAAAGGATTGCCCAGGACAGGGTTGGATGGAGAATGCTGGTGATCGGCCTATGCTCCTTCACGAGGAGTAACAGGCGTAAGTAAGTAAGTAAGATTTCGACTGTTCGTAAGAAACCTTTATACATCAAAGTGCAATTCAACGGGGATGTGGCTAGTGACACTCTGAAATATAGATTAACCAAAGTAATCACCAGGACATTCTACGCAGCCAATCTGGCGTTGACCTTCTCTTGTCGACCAGCGATGTCTACTCAAACGAAGCATAAGTTTCCTGAGTTGTCCTCTTCCATGTGCATTTACAAATTCAGCTGCTCCTGTGGAGATAGCTATATAGGGCGTACTACCAGGCAACTTAACCAACGAATGAGTGAACATCTACCAACTTGGTACATAAAGGGCCAAATAAAAGCGATTCGCAGTTCTATCTTAGCACATCTTATTGATAGCGGTCATGCCGTAGATAAATCCAAATCATTTTGAGTTATCTATCGCACACATCTTATTACGTAATGATGTTAATGTTTTGGTGTTGACTATTCCCATTCTATTTACCCACGTCTGTTTGACCTTCTATTTCCAACGTTTAACTATTGATAAGACTTTTGTTATTGTATTTTATTATTCTTACTACTATCAGTACACTTGTCTTCCTACTATCAACTTGTAATTTTACTTATTATGTGTAGTGACTAATTCTATTTCAAACAATTAGTCCCTTTGATAAATTTCGATAATGCAATGAGAAGACGAAGATTATCAGAATTATGTGATATATTAGCGCAATACATTTCGAACAATCTGGTCACACATATACTTGTTAAGAGCATTTATATATAAAAATAAAAGGTCAACTAGACAGGATATGGGGTAAGAGGAGATAAGGATAATGATAATTGAAACAGGTCACAAGATTGATCTAAATTCAGCTTTTGTAGTGCTGTATAAGAGTGTTAAAGGGCGTATACTAAGGTTTATTGAAACCTTAGCCATACGAAAATTCAAACCCCCTTTGTGTTCTCAAAAACAGTTTGTTCTTACCTTAAACCTACCCTGGTAATATGGACTTATTATCCAGAGTGATTAGGTTTCGCTTTGTGTTCACATTATTATTATTACTCTTATCATTATCCTTATCTCCTCTTACCCCATTTCCTGTCTAATTGACCTTTTATTTTTATATATAAATGCTCTTAACAAGTATATGTGTGATCAGATTGTTCGAAATGTATTGCGCTTATATATCACATAGTTCTGTTATTCTATTTCATTGTGATTATTGACTCATATTATCTTGATTAGTTTAAAATTTTCGTATAAATATTCATGTATATTAGAGTAAAGTCTGATGACGATCTAATTGAAAACAATATTGTTCGCTTATGTATGTGTTGTTCTAATTATCAAAAAAAATTCCGGTGGATGGGAAAAACAGTGGAAAGACAGAATAGAAATAGGAAAGTGGGAATAGAATAAAACAACAAAGAAAACAATAACGAAGTTAACACATACACACACATGCTTATTTACATGTTACCAGATTTTAAGGATTGTTAGTGTTGACTAGTTGTAGACAAATATATCAGTGTGTATATGAGTGTGAGCGTAAGTAGGCTGGGACTAGATGAGTTATGAATAGTAGGTAAATAACTGTCTTACTTAAATTAAATCATTCACATTTGATCTGGATCACCGCATAGAATGAACATGTGCATCATTGTGAATACAGTCTGTCGAATAATATTGATGTTGAGGATCATCACGAGAGGATTATCTTAATAGCACTGGCAAGTCAGAAGTATACTATACATTATTCAGTGGTTAATGCGTTGAACTTTGAAATGAACGATATTCGACTTCAATCTCAATGTGAGCAATAACACTGAAATACAGAACAACTGACTTATCGAGTCTCAAATCTGACGGAGCAGGCATCTTGGATACTATTATTAGCCATTATTCATCTTTAATAGAAACTTTTGACGGCAAGAAAAACAGTTATTTATATGTATAATGCGTTTTCTCGTTCACAAATAATAAGGAAGAAGTCTGTGATAGATGTTTTTAGCATTATGATATTGATGATGAAAATAATGGAGGGAAGGGTCAAGTGAGTAAACGTTTTGTAAGGATGGCGTCTAATGTGCTCTTAATAACTACAATGTTGTAAATGAACTTAATATCCAGTCGATGAAGATTTCTAATGCTTTGCTTAGTCGTCCTGCTTTAAGTAGTTCTAGATCTTGTAATTTAGATCCCAGTTATTTAGCTGCTGCTAATGATCATTTATCTTTGCCTACCGTTTCGAAAAATAAAGTTCATATTCAATAGCGATTATATACATCGCTTGTTTCATGTCATGACTTTATTGTGGACACAATCAGTATAGAGTCTTTTATTCACTCAAGAACTTGAAATCTTCAGATCCTAATGTTGTGTTAGGACTTACTGATGTTTCAATATTGAGGATTACTGGACACAGACTGCTCATACGAGGATGTTGCGAATTGGTAATAAAAGATGAACTACAGCCAAAATTTTGAGACATATTGCACAACATATTGCGATTTCACTGGCTGTGATATTCAATATGTCACTTGACGTAGGTGTGTTACCTATGGACTGGAAGGACGCAATCGTCACTCCAACACATAAAACAGAACCAAGACAACTTCCATCAATCTACAGACCTGTGAGACTCACCAGTGTTGTAGTTAAAATATTGGAAGAATAGTCAAACGGACCATTATGGCATTTATGGAAAACCAATAACTTGCTAAACATAGAACAACATGGTTTTAGAAAGAGTATGTATTGTACAACAAACTACTTTAAAGCAAGGGAATTTTGGATAAAGGTGCTAGACAACGGAAACTCAGTGGTTGTTGTCTACATAGACTTCAGAAAAGCTTTCGACAAGGTTCAAACTGATAGCCTGTTATTGATGTTGGAAAACTTTGATATTACTGAACCTCTTTTAAAATAGAATAAGGATTTCCTAGTGGGTCGTAAACAGAAACTAATAATAAATTAGAAGTGCTCCATCTACAGACCAGTAGTTAGTGGATTACCTCAAGGTTCCGTCCTAGGTCCTTTGCTTTTTATAGTGTATGTTAATTATCTTCCAGGTATCGGACGGTCTCAAATATTATTATACGCTGACGATGTAAAGATCTGGCGAGTAATATCTGGAGACAGACGCATTTACTCTTCAGGCAGACTTAAATAATATGATAAACTGGTCTAAAGAGTGACTGATGCCTATCAACGCGGCAAAGTGTGTCTACATGCACTTTGGGGATTCGAAGGTTAATACGTACATTATAGGGGAAGTGCCATTACCCGTGGTTCGGTCCCATAAGGATGACAGTCAAGGTGACAGTGAGTCATGATCTTAAGACGACGGCCCATTGCCGGGAGGTTGCAGTTAGGGGGTTTTGAACCATCTGAGCTTAAAAACAGATATTCCATCATCTCAAGACATTCGCTAAGTTAGATACTACCATGTTCACCACGGTATACACATCCTTAGTGAGAACAAAGCTTGATAACTGCGTTCAGGCTGCAAGCCCCTGTCTAAGAGGTGACTCGGATATCCTAGAGGAAGTACAGAGGGCAGCTACCTGTGCAATTCCACAACTTCGGGGTTCACCATACAAAGAGCGGCTTGAAAAGCTGAACCTCTTTACTCTGTTCTGTCGCAGACTAAGGCGAGATATAATTTTGATGTACAGAATACTATGAACTGATTTTGGATTTTCGTGCGAAAAGCATAATTGAACCAATTCAGTCTTCAGAATGGAGTACTACTATTGTTACGCTACTGAAGTCGGACGGCAAGACACCTAGAATTTGTGGTGACTATAGATCAACACTGAACTCCCGTTTGTTGAGGCAAACGTGCACGATGGTAGAGGCTGAAGATACTTATGGTTCTAAAGTGTTTTCGAGAGTTGACCTAAAAGATGCTTATCTTCAAATTCCTTTAGATCAATCTTCATCTATTTTGACAACAATTAACACTCCTATTGGTCTGTTCAGATACAATTTCCTTTCATTCGGTCTAAGTTGTTCTCCAGCCATATTTCAGGAAGTTATGAATAAAGTAGTTAGTGATCTTGAAGGTGTTGAAAGTTTATCAAGACCTCATTGGTCATGGCTCTGATAATGTAGCTTATGACCAGAGACTTATTGCTTTATTGTGTCGTTTAATTGAGAGGAATATTACGGTGAATCCAAATAAGTGCTCTCATTTTGTGTATATAGCTTTTAATGTCTTGGATACCTAGTTTATGGTAATAGTTTTAGGCCAGATATGAAGCGTATAGCTTCACTAACAAATGCACCGTCTACAAAACACTTACTATGCACTTGTAGTCATTGATTGTTTTTCAAAGTGGCCTGAAGGTTTTTTTCACAACTTCACCAAATTCTGATATCACAATCCAAGCATTCAGAAAGGTGTTTAGTCGAGAATGGGTTCCCATGGTGTTAGTGACCGATAATGGCTCTCACTTTGCGGCAGATGCAGTCACTACTTGGTTGAGTGGTATTGGGTGCAAACATTTGTTTACTGTTCCCAGACATCCTTGTTCTAATGGTCAGGCAGAACATTTTGCCAAGACATTGGAATCTGCTATTGATTCTATTGCCGCCTCAACATTTAATGAGCTGTGAGTACTGCATGTTCGAATCCCAATGGGAATTTCAGTTCGTCGAGATATATCTTGCTGATGAGTACCAATTAATACGAATTCTCAATATGGAAACTCATGCCGAATACCTTGATGAAGAGATTACTTTGATTTTTTTGATACAAATACAAAAACTGGTGGGATAGATACCAATCCTTCAGAAGAAGTGAATATTTTACAAACTATTGTAGATAATTGACTCTTGAAGACGAATGCAAACCATGTTCGCTAATAAGCCTATTTCAACTGTCACAAGTACATTGTCGGGTAGTTTAAGCGGTACAATGATATCGAATGGTTTAACAATAAGTCATTAAACAAGAGAAACTTCAGTAAGTTATGGTGACATTTTAACTATCGGATTTTATTATATTTAACAGAGAACCCCGTAGCTTCATTTAATGCCATATCAGCGTTAATTTGAGCTTATTAAACTGCTCTTATTGTTATGTTACTCTCATTACCTTCATAAATCATCATTCTATTCATATTTTCAATGAAATCATGAGCCAACCAATGTTAGACCACCGTACGAAATCTGGAAGCATTTGACGACCGCTTCGTTGTCCTATGAGACACCTCAATTGTGCAAGTGCACGATAGAGCAAGCGTGAATACAACCCAGGACATTAGGCAGTGAGTACCAGCACTTAAACTTCAGACGACTCAACTGACATACAACGATGAAACTCATCAATCTCCTCAACACTGTACTGAAAATAAGCGTGTGTTCACTAGTGGCTACATTCGAGAAATGTGCTGAGAATCCGTAACCCGTGGAGTAAGAATGTTGGATGTGAGGCATTTACTAACTGAAGACAAGAGAAGGTGGACGCGCAACATCGTAGAATGATTGAAGTTAGGCATTTACATCGTTTATTGTCAGCACAGTGGTTTAGAGATTTTACGCTTGAGAGCGAGAAGGGTATTGAGTTCGACTCCTGTGTGAGATATATTTGATGCGCATTCTTGGGTATTCCGAAACTTGGATAAAACGGCCATTCATTGCTTCCACCTTTTTAAATGATGGTCTAGTATTGATTGACTCATGATTTCAGTATCACTCAAAGATTTCAAAAAGCATAAACACATAAATATTCCTCTTTTACTCATTAACTTTTTGAATTTCAGTGATTAGCCTTCCTTCCTTGTCCTTGACCGGCTTCTCTGTTTTACTATATTTCCCTGCTAGTTTCTTCGTCGTATCATATGATTGCTTCATATTACCATCCCTTGAACCTTTCTTCGCTAGTTCTCCCAGGTATTTCTCTTTGTCGGCTTTAATACCCTTCTTCACTTGCTTGTTAGCGTCAATGTATTCAGCTTGTGCTTTGATTTTCTTCGCTCGTGCTCGGCTGTTTTTAATTGCCGTATTCTTGTTCCTCCTTTATTTGATCTTGTTCAGTGTTTCTATAGAGATTCATTTCTTATAATGATGGTTCTTGCGTCCCAAAACTTCATGACATGATAAACTTAGTGCTTTTTTGATACGCTTCCAGTTGTCCTATCAGAAGATACACAAGGTGAAAGATAAGAGTGAAGTGGATGATTAGTATGTGATAAAATAACACCTGTCAGGAGTTTACATGATTTTAATTGTCTATCCACAACCATATTGATCATGATCTTGAAGGATTCAGCACACATCTTGCTAACTGCCTTCAGCACTCTCCTCAATACAACAAAGTTTTTTCTCAAAAGCACAGGAAAGAATAATGGAGAATAATCGTTTCATACAATTTCTTATCTCAATGTAACAATTCTATTACATATCAGTTTTGTTGTAATCAGCTGATGGGGAAACCTCGAATTATTATGAGAATCCATACTATTCTGCATCTTTATTTGTTCTGGCTTTATTTCCATTTACAAAAAAGGCAACTCATTACATAAAATAGTATAACACAATTGTATCAACGAAGAACATTCTTTTCAATCATTTCTCATTAGGCACTCTACAATTATTTCATATTCAAATTAATCATCCATAAAATTGGTCAGATTTAAGGGCAGAGATTACATCATCATTTGGAAATTGTGAATATGTGAATCGGGTAATTGTTGTTTATTATATAACAAATCAATTCAGATCGGTTATGTTGGGAGCTGACTAATATGAAGTTGTTCACTTGAATTAGTTTATAAGTGAAATGAAATTGTGAGATAAATCATGATCAGAATAAATATGGTCAACATGAGGTAACAGAGAGAGAGAGAATATTGTGATTACAAATCGGAAATTACGTAATATGTAAAATAATTAGGTCAAGTACAGTAGATTTAGGGGTGGATATTGAATGAATTCCTCATAAAGGGGTTATCAAGTGTAATGACAATAATAATAATAATAAGTTTGAGACATAAAATGAACATTATTCAGATTACTTCACCGCATTATAAGATTGATTATTAGCTAGTTGACCAGGGTATAACGAGTGACTAAACATACTTCTTTTGGATACAAAGCTCTGGCTTTTTGATCCGAATAGCAATTGCTTCAGTTGTCTGTAGGATTCGCAGTCTGACGGAATTAGGTACACTACTGTTGACACGATAGATTATTGCAAAGGATTACTCCATGTTTGCTGTATGTCCTGTTTGGACTAAAAGGTCTAAGATGGAGTTGTTAACAGTTTTGACAACACCTTTGCTTAACTACACGGGTAGGTACTTACGAACCCGAATGTACAAATTCTTAGAACATCTACCAATATCACTTGCTCCATAAGAGCAGTTGAATTGATAGATATAGAAGGGGGTGGCTAGTCTAGATAATTTATCTTCCAAACTCGGAGTTCATTATTGATTGTGTGGAGAATACTAGTTGTAGTTTAGCTGCATTAAAAGTATAGTATAGTATACTATATAGTTCAACTAAATACTTAACTAGTAATACAACCTTTAAAAAAATGTTGATATTTATCATGAATATTCTGAATACATTTTGTATTAAAAAAAATAATCTATTTTTAATAAATTTTATTTGTCATTTATATGATCTTAATAAAAATAGTTTGACTAAATCATAATATAATGGACATCTAGGATGCTGTTGGACGATATGGACTTCGCAGATCAATGAACACATTTTGCCGGGTAATGAAAATAGACATGATAAAAATGAACAAGAATTGGATGGAATTAGAAAAGGAGGCCCATGACAGAGTAGGTTGGAGAATGCTGGTCGGTGACCTATGCTCCTACATTAGGAGTAACAGACGTAAGTAAGTAAGTAAGTAAGTTGTATAAATTCAATAGGTTCAATAATATCCGATTGAATTTCATTTGTTAAATAGTCTATGGATTGAATTCGTAAACCATGTCAATTAGATTAAATAAACTCTAAACTATTGAATATATATTCAAATGAATCTGTTTTGACAACAACAACAACACCAACAACAACAAAAAACCGCCTAAAAAAATTGTTCACATTGTTTACCAATATTCATTAAACTATGAAATACTATTTAAATATTTGATTCATTAATTATTTAAACGATGAGTGAAACCAGGAAGCACTGGACGGCCGTTTTGTCCTATTGTAGGACTCCCCAGCAGTGCGCATATATGACCCCGCCTTGCGGGATTCAAACCTAAGAATTATCAGTCTCGCGCACAAGCGCTTAACCACTAGACCACTGAGCCAGCCAGCATTCAACGCTGTTAATGTCTAACTTCAACTAATCCACGAAATTTAGTGACACACCAACCATTGTTACCAATGAGTTACTATCTCACAGCTGATACTGTAGTCTTATATTCAAATACCAAAGGTTGTCCCCATTTATGTAAACTTATTCACTAAAACATAATCTCAGTTCAGAATAAACACAATCTTAATTTAGAAATACTTTAACAATAAATTCAGACAATATACATAACAAGTATTGAATAAACCAGACAAAAGGTTATCTTTACATTCTAGACAAGTAACTGCTTATCATAACAAAGATGTTACAATGGTGTAGAATCAGTAGAAATGTATTATGTACAAAGATTTAATCAATAAATGTGCTGATTACTCCCAACTATCATAATTAGTTAAATGTCTACACATAAATAGGGGTATATAAATAGATAAATATATGGACAATTCAATAGAATGAGAGAAAGATAGATAGATTCTAATGGATTATATATGCATTCACTGAATAATATCCTCATTGTGATTTGTTCTATTCACATTAATTTCAGGCTGTTGCTAATTTTTTTACTTTTTAATAAATCGTGCTCACTAATGAAAGGCTTAAGAGGTGTTTTCATGGAGTTCCAATGAGAAGCAGTGACCAGCGCTCGCGCGCGAAACTGATAGGTTCTGGGTTCGAACCTCATGAAGAAAGGTCATGGATACCCACTGATGAGGAGTCCCACAATAGGACGACAAGGCTATCTAGTACTTCCAGATTTCTAATAATGCTTTAATGTTGACCAGTTCATAATTTCAATAGCAATATTTATGAAACTATATAACCATTTCATCTGTTATAAACGTAAAATGTGATTTAAACACATGACCATAATGTTCGGATGATTCTATACCATTGAAAAGAAACTATCATTCAATAGTTTTGAATTTGTCGGCTACTGGCATTTCATTATTGGCATCCCATTGATTTCGTTATGATTTATATTCTTAAGATACTACAGTGTAGGTATTAGCAAAAAATGAAATGATTTTGTCATTATACCTATATATGAACTAGTTGATAGGACGAAAAATGTGTAATATGAATTAAAGAAGTATATAGAAGTCATTTCCAGTATGTAAAGGTGAATTCTGTTTATGATCAGAAATAGAATACCTTTTTACTGACGCCTGTTTGACACAATGGAGCATAGACTACCGACCAACAGTCTCCAACTCACACTCGCCTAGGATTTCCCTTCCAATTCTACCTAACTGTTGTTCACTCTTCTCGAGTCTCATTTCTGTCTGTGCTTTAATCTTCCTCTTCTCATTTGGCCTTGAGAATTCTATGTAAGGGATTGTCTTGTGACGCAGTCGGGTGTTTTCTTCTATGTGTGTCCTATTCACTTCCAGCGCATCTTCCTGATTTCTTCCTTCACTGGAATCAGATTTGTTCTCTCCAACAGTAGGTTATTACTGATAGTGTCTGGTCAACGGATTCAAACTATTTTGCGCAGACAGCTGTTAATAAACACCTGTACTTCTGGATGATGGCTTTTATAGTTCTCCAGGTTTACGCTTCATACAGTAGAACGGTTTCGACATTTGTATTGAAAATCCTGACCTTGATGTTGGTTGACAGAGAGTTGTTTTGAGTTCTTGATACTCTTCAATTATAGATATCTTGCTCTTGCTTAGCCGATATGCAACATAGAATAGTTCTATTCTTTTATTGAGATTTACAAATAAACTATGGTGAAGGAAAATGTTAAAAAGCGTAATGACCAATTTCTATACACCCTTAAATGGATTATCGATTTTTTGACAATTGTACATTTTTAAGTTTGATTTGTATGTTCAACGATTAATTAAGGACATCAATTTCAAATCTTATATGCTTCATGTTCTCTTTAAGTTTGGTCTGTCACTGGATTAAATCTGACATTATTTCTCTTATAAAATACACATGTTAGTCGTTATGATATATCTGTTGTGTTGTCAACACTCTATTGAGCTTAAGAAGATTGTTGACGTTTGACGTCACAATAAGATAATCGAATCAGACGCAAAATTAATTGAAGAGTAATTATGATGTAACTAATTAGTTTATATACTTAGAAAGATAGACTGAAAGGTCCTAGGTTGGAATCTCACGGAGGGTGGAATTGTGGATGTGCACTGCTAAAATGTTCCCTACTAGGACAAGACGGTCATCCAGTGCTTTCAGGTTTTCCATGGTTGTCTAGCTTTAATTGACTCATGAATTGAACTATTGAAATAGATATCTGTTGGATTGTTTTAATAAAAGTACAATATTGATATAGAAGTATGCTATGACATCTAGATAATTCGAGACTTCAAAAGTCAAGAATATTGAGGAAGTAATTCAATCGATAATCAGGATAATCGATATTCTTGTATAACATTGATATGAACTATGCTCAGTATGATATACAATATGTGATTTTGTTATCTCTGGGTATTCTTCAAATATATAAGATTTCATCTTACTTAATAATCATAATAGATGTACAGTCAATATATAAATAAGTGTAGTTTCGAGGTATAATAAATCTTCACTTGTACAAATCTTGATGTTCTTACTTCATATCGTGAGGATTGCAATGATTCTTCTTTTTCTTCCGATATAAGTAGTAAGAGATGCAAATAGAACACTACGCTCTTATTATCTTAACTGAAAAACTACTGACGAATTATAAACTGTCTCTCTAATGTTTACAGGAATACAAAGTCTCATAAGTACTTGTATTCTGCAACAAAACTAATTTTGAAGTAGCTTGTTCTCCAAACTCCTTAAATATTTTACATTATGTTCAAGATTTAAAAGTGAAAATATTTGGAGACTAGGAAACATTAAAACAATCAGTATCTAAAAGCATTCAAATACAAAACGTATGAGTGTGAAAATCAGATCAATTTGGTGACTAAATACAATCGAAGCTCTAATAAACTTCAGAGGAGAACCTCCAAATGCCCTGGTACGGCAGAGGGTGAAATGATTTCACTCTCTCTCTCTCTCGAGCTTTTCTCACATGGCCACACATATATAGACACCGTCACGGAAGTCCTACTCATTGCCGTCGCGAGGCACGGTTATTCATTGCCGAATTGAGAGGATAAAGTTCAGACGCTTTAATTCGGTTTGTGGATATGGAGGATTCACATACGGCAATCGGAAAACCCACATTGCAAACTAATGGTACACATGGGCTCCAAGATCCTGAGAGAACAAATAGCGTGTGAACATATTGTTTGTCATCGGCTACCATGGAACTCTTGACGTTGCCCTACTGTTTTGTAGATTAGACCTCTAGGTCAAATGCTCGGGATGTGGCTCTCAAAGAAAACCACTTGATTAGGTTTGGACATTGGGACAATATCACAACCCTCACACAAATCGAATGATGATGTGTGGTGCATGTATATTTGGTACCCATTTGTACCAAAGTCAGCACTCTTCTGCCAACATTACATCCTTTACAGTTCAAGTAGAAAAATATTCTACATGTAGTATTCTACATGTCCTGTTATTCAGTTTATAAATTTACAAGAAAATGAAATGTCTCTTATTGTCTTTAATTGACTGTGTGGAAAAGTCAGGATCTACATCGTTTACCATCATTACTCATGTGGTAAAAATACAATAACAATCTCAACTCATCTATTAATAGTTATGTAGAAGATATTACAGAGAGAAAGAGAGCTCGTCGTCATATTATTGAGAGGTGTTTACAAATCGATATCAAAATATTCATTAATAAGTTTGGTGATGAACAATGATCCATTGACATAACACTTCCGATATTGAGCGATGATGGCTTAGTGAGTCAAGTGACCATATTTCCTTGTTTAAATCAGAACAGATAGGTATCTAAACTGCGTATAGATTATTCAGTTTGGCAATTACAACTCCCTAGTAATTTATATCATCACATTCATATAAAAGATTAGGCAAATGTATAAGAAGAGTTGATTGATCATCAGTCACTCAGTAATAACGTAGAACTTCGTACGTACATCAGTTCTAGTTGCCACACCACATTAACACAGAGATGTAGTTGTCGATTCGAATTCCGTAATGGTAGAGGTAGTAAGAGTATGAGCAGTAATCGGAAACATTAGGGCTCGAAGATGTTATTCAAGTAGTACAATACAGTGAAATATATTTGGAAAGAGGAAAAAGTAAAGGACATGAAGAATTCAGAAGTTTAGAAGTTGAGAGAACACAAAGTGTGGATGCACCTGCGCGACTGCAAACGATTTTCAGCCATATCATTCAACGTCTCTAACCATCGGTTGCTATCATCTCGCGGTCCCCAACCAGGTATTCTACAACTACCAACATGGCTCAGACCACTTGTCAGTGACTTCATGGATTTATGCCATATTTTGATCTGGCTGACCCTAGCTTTCTTCCAATCTACTCCTATACCATAAAACATCGCATGTCGAGGCAGTCTGTGGTTGGGCATACATAAAACATGTCCCAGTCATCTCTACTGATGAATTTTCACGACTTCATCAATTCATTTGCCATCCTTATCAAGTACCCGTTTCCTAACAACTGCATTACTTACTCTGTGATCACAGGATATACGAGCAATGTTTCAAAGACATCTATGATCAAATACTAGTAACCTACGAATATCCTCTACTATGACTGGCCATGTTTCACTGCCATAAAGTAGGACAGAACGAACTGCTGCGCAGTAAACTCGTGCTTTGCTTGTTAGACGGATCTCTCGTCCACACCGTAAATGACGCAAGTTGGCAAAAGCTAGTCGAGCCTTCCGTGTCCGTGCTGAGATCACGAAGACTGGCGCAAGTTTGGTCAATGTTTGTCCGGTGGCAAGTTCCACGCCTCCAGTGTACAAGAAGACATACAACCGATTGCAAACACTTATACTTCTATTTAAGCTGTGGCGGATGTGGTGTTTGAATTGACTGATGATACTTTTGTACATGTTGATTGCACAATTTTGAATTCCAAATACAGTACATTCGTTTGTGCTTGTGACTTTTTAATTCAATTGCGTTATTTCTTGGACTCTTAGTTAGTGCTATAATTCAAATAATTCGAAACATTATATGTTCCGTGCTCTCTGTTTTCGATTTTATTCCTCTAGTTGTAGATAAGTATCATATTTTCGATCTGACACACGGAATGACCTTAACTACTCCGTTCACAAATCAACGAGCTGTCCATTTAGGAAAAATTAAAAGTTCACGGCTGATGCATTGGATCGCAGTAATACATGTACTACCTAAACAACTACTGAACTAGTATACTTCAAACTTACTTCTATCACATGTTTGTTCCGTATATCTAATGTTTCCATTTTATATCAAATAGACCATGCTCCTGTCAAACTGGAGTGAATTCTGTCATTATTATTTTCTGAGTACGTTTTTCTTATTGAATTATAAATTCCTTATTATTTATCTGTGATTAGTTAAGCCAATCTCATGAGGCTTATTATAGATCTACTAAACTGAGTTTTAACAACAACCTATAGAAGAACTCGAACTATCTCATTATGTAATGGTTCATATTGTGCAGAGATTTAATAAGATTAAATTAATCTGATAGTAACTATTATGATGTTAATTTATAATTCCATTCATGAAGTTCACCTTCCAGTTTTCTAAGTTAAAATGCGAAACATGTTTCTGGTTTTCAAAAATATTTACAGGTATTACAGGTATGCATCGATTGAATGTCAATTATATTTGTAATTCAAAAGTAAAACACTGCTTACTTACTGGTATTTCATTTCCCATGAGAGATAAACCTATCAGCAGATAATCCGAAGCATACACAGTCTTTATTGAATTTGACAACTTTTATTCATATTGTTACTATTATTCGGGTACTCAGGTAATAAAATATTGTTTTTGTTCTCTATACCTGACTGCTCAACTTGGGTTTTGTGCTCATTATCATCATCATCAAAACGTACTTACAATATTGAAGCATTTGATTTTCTATGTTTAATTTGAAGAAGCGTCACCTCATTTCAAGGTCTAAGATGTCACCACTGAGTCATCTGAAGCAAAATTAACTAGGCAAAATCATGATAAATGGAATTCTACCTAATAATATTGAGTCTATGACCAAGGAAGATGATGAGGATGTCAATACTGTGGCACATTTCCTCACATTCATCAGAAAAGAAGCATACAGTTTATTAAGAACTCTGGCTATGCCGGAAAAGCCCATTTCGCTTCCTTATACAACTCTCAAGGAACTGCTGCTAGACTATGTTAATTATACAAATTTCGAATGCGGTAAAAGACGGAGATCTCGTCAAATGATTAATGAGTATACAAAAAATTCCGCTACATTACTACGTCATCTCGACCCAGTGCATACTCAAGGCTATGCAGATAATTCATTGAGGAGTTGCAATGCATTTCACGAAGATGAGCACAAGTTTGGTCAGTAATTGTCCTGTGGCATGTTCCACTCTTTTATTTCATGTAAATTTCGTAATTCTAAGTGCTTTAAATGTGGTGATATTGGACTTATTCAGTCAGTCTGTAATACTAATGTTTATTTTAATACAACTAATATTAAGTCTTGTAATTCTGATTCTACTGAGTCGAGTATTCATGATGATCATTTCTCTCTATCAACGACTTCAAAAGACAGTGCAGAGTCATATGGCAGTTCGGAGTTAAATCAAATTCAGAATTCTTGCATGACAACAGTTCCTAATCAACCAACTTATCAGATTTCTCATGTTATTGTACCAAATATGGCTTTTCCTGACCTGAAGCAGTCTTGATAAATGCTGATTTTTCTAGTGATCCATTACTGTGCAATGACATTCCTTATACCACGTTACCATGTCATACACTGACCATCTATCGGTTTTTCCAACCAGTCCCAGAGTCGGCAAATAATACACGACGTGGAATTCTCTGGGACGACATTCGTAGAACATGTCCAAGCCACCGTAGTTGATGTTTCAAGATGGTGACACCAACTAAGTCATCGTCTCCGTGCCCGAACACACGATGCCGAACCTCAGCATTACTAACATGGTGTTGCTACTAGATGTCAGCAATCCTTCGGAGACAACGATGATCGAATACAGAGAGTCGTCTAACGTCCTCAGCTCGGAGAGGCCAGGTTTCGCAAGCATAGAGCAAAACTGCTCTCAACGACGCGTTGTAGATCCGACCTTTTACGGTCAAACTGACATCACGAAGGCGCCGAAGATGGCCCACAATGGCATTAGCTGCTCTGGCTCTCACTCCACGTGCATTGATTTCATCACTCACGCCAACACCAGCACTTTCGCAGTTATCTAGATACACGAACTTCTCGACTATTTACATTCGCTCAACTGCCAGGGTTAGTACAGGATTAGAATCCTGCCAGTCTCACTGAAGTACTTTGCATTTGGAAGGTCCAAACATATACCGTACCTACAGATACTGATTGCCAACTGAATAATTGGGGATTGCATGGCTTCAGGATTATCGCACAGTAGGTCCAATACAATGTCGTACAGACTCAGGATGAACCTAACAAGAAGACATACAACCGATTGCAAACACTTATACTTCTATTTAAGCTGTGGCGGATGTGGTGTTTGAATTGACTGATGATACTTTTGTACATGTTGATTGCACAATTTTGAATTCCATATACAGTACATTCGTCTGTGCTTGTGACTTTTTAATTCAATTGCGTTATTTCTTGGACTCTTAGTTAGTGCTATAATTCAAATAATTCGAAACATTATAAGCTGGCACATTCAGCCGTTTGAAATTTCAACGCAAATTATCGTTGTGATACCTTAGTTCAGTTTTGATGACAAAACTGAAGGCTATGACGGCATGATCGCTGTTTCCCAGAGGAGCCAGTATTGAGAGGTTGTCACTTAGGAATTCTTAGTTTGTGAATACACATTCTAACCGCGATGGTGTTTGACTGTTTCTCCAACGAGTTGCCGACCTGTAATTTTCATATAAGCCCAAGTCATCAATGAGGTTGATGACCCGAGCTTCAATTGGGTTGTCGCCTCCAGTGTACGTGTTTTCCGCGAAGTTGACTCTAGAATGTCATCGATAGCAAAGTTGAAGAGGAATGATGAGACTGAACAACCCTGTTTAACCCCACTGCTTGAATAGATCATTGGAGAAAGTTGGTTTGTACCACCACTCTATCTGAGGTGTTCGTAATTATAATAATAATAATGATAATAATTCCTTCTCAAATAACAGTTTGTTACATGAGCCATGCCAGTTTACAGGCAAGATCAAATTGATACAAATGATACAATATACACTGTAATAAATTACATAGCTGGGTTGATAACTTATAAGATATGAATGTAGATGATTTTAATCAGTACCACAGTTGACGCGCTTCATGAAAGTTGCGTTGCGAATGTGCGACTGATGGTCAAGGATAGGTCCATTGAAGGTATGAGCTTTTAGAAATCGCAGCCTTATGTCCCTTTGGGATATCCAAGGCCTTAAAGATGGTGCAGGATGAAGTAACCAGTTCCATATCTCAAGGGGGCTGAAAGAGGGAGCAAGTAAAAGAAAACACGAGAGGCAGAGTAGCCAATATTCATGAAGGAATGTTTAAGGTATGATTAATCAGTCTAATTTTCCTTTATTAAGGTATATATTAAGAAAGAGCATTTTAATAGGTTAACTAAAATAAGTGTTGACAAGTTGTGAGTGGACATACAACTGACAAATGTGGGTGATTCGGAAAAGAGCTGAGAGCATAAGATTATGTGTGATTATAAAATAAAATATAGTGCTAGAATCAGTTTTGTGATATACAATTGGCTGTCTTCCATTTATTATCGAAGCTATTAGAGCTTTCGTTTTTTTTAAATATCCCCCCCCAGTTATTATAGGGTCTTGAGTAGGCTTGGTATATTAGCGAATTGTCTAGTTTGCTTGTAATAGGATTTCTAGGTAGGAAGTAAAACCAATTCAATGTTCGTAACACGACTTAAAGAGGTATTTTGCGCGATAAATCAGCTTCAATACCATAAGTTCTTGACATCCCACTAAACCATAAGGAGCCGTAATTAAACAAAATGTTCTGCCCTACAGACATGGGTGGATTAAAGTTATCTCCCCACCTTCATGTTTGCTGGTCAGTAACGCCACCCTCCCTCCTTTTGTGATGTTAGGCTCTCTTACGTTTGTGGTAAGTATGAATACTGCTTTAATCAAAGCCCATAGTTGAAATACACTGTCTCTACTAGGTCCATGTTACAAGCAAATCAGATAGTTGAAAAGTCTGTTTTATGGGTTAGATGTCCACATAGTATACCACACTGCTATGAAAATAACTAATGGTTTAAAGAAGTAAGGACTAATAGCAAATCAAAAGATATGAGAGGGTATAAAATCGTAGAAAAAAAAAGATTTCAGGGTAAGACAAATAAAACATTGAGAAACTCACAAGACGTTGTGGCCAAATTTTGAACTTTGAATGGTCGGCCTTAGTAGATCAGCATTCATAAGATTGAGCTATCTGTTTACTTGCAGTGGAAAAAAAGGCATGACTTTTAGGAAGAATAATGTACATTTAAATTGCAGAGATTTGGGAACTGAAAGCTAGGGTTAGGAGCATGAAGTCATGATTAATAAACAATGAATAATAGGAAAGGATAAGCCGTATATTGTGATTTGGTTATATTAATATTAGTAACAGTCGGACTTGTTATAATTTTGTTCTTTCTAGATACTAGGCGGTCCGTAATAAAGTGCCTCATTGGTGGGCGGGAGTTCAAGGAAATGTTGAAGCTCTTTGGAGTCTAGAAATAGGGTTATTAGCCTTTTGAATCTGATAAACGTATCACAATTACGGATAGGCATTGGCAGCCTGTTCCACAATAAACTGTACCGTACTGTAAAGAACTTACAACGCATTTGTTTTTGGTGTTTTACGGTAAGTAGTGTATATGCGTTGTTTCTAAGCCTATAGGCTGGGTCGTGGGTAATAGTCGAGCAGGAGGTTAGAAAGGAGAGCCCATATATCGCTTTGTAGAGAAATATTAATTTGTTCTTTAGCCTACGGTGCCATAAAGGTTCTAAAGATAGATGCTTACATCTGTCTGTGTAATCGAGTTTCGAGTGACATCCTAGTAGTTGACGTGTGAAACGTCTTTGAACATCTTCTACTCTTATCTTGTCTGTGATATTCATATTAGAGAAGACAAAAGAGCAGTATTCAAGGGAGGGTCTTACACATATTTTGTAGAGAGTAAGTTTACCCTCTGTTGTGAAAAAGTTTTTCATTATAAGCTCAATTAGCCGTCTAGATTTAGAAATAATAGAGGAGGCATGTTCTTCAAAGTTCAGGCTTCCTGTGTAATTAATTCCTAAATCGCGTACTGATTCGAGTGTTTGCACTCTACCTTCATTTAAGTGAAGTTGCGGTTTATAGGGATGCTTTCCAAAGTGCATGATCCCGCACTTGTTGAGGTTAAATGGTAATTGCCATTTTTCACTCCATATAGTTAAGTTATTGAAGTCCTTTTGGATCTGGGATACACTTTCGCTTAGTGTCTCAGGCTTATAGCTGTATACCATTTTGAGATCATCAGCATATAAGTATGGTCTCCCAAATTCTATGGTGTCACATATATCGTTTATATACATAAGAAACAAAAGTGGACCTAATACGCTTCCCTGGATGACTCCACTGGTGATTGGTCTAAGGGACGAGAGACAGTCATTGTACTTTACCATCTGTTTACGTTCTGTTAAGAACGAAGCAAACCATGAGTACAGTGGGTTGTGTATTCCGAAGGACTTTAGTTTGACGAGTAGCTTTTTGCGTGGGACCTTATCAAAGGCTTTCTTAAAGTCTAGGAATAGGACTGATACAAGGAGTCTTCTGTCTCGTTTCAGAGTTATATCATTCAGGTAGTCTACTAGGCATGTATCGCATGATCTGGACCTAAGAAATGCATGCTGGGAGGTCGAGATGAGATTATTAGTTAGTAGATGTTGGACTACAGCCGCCTTAACTACTTTTTCCATCACTCTGGATACCACTGAAGTTATGTTTATAGGCCGGTAATTTTCAACGTTTGCTTCAGGTCCTGTTTTAATTTTGGGAATGATATGTGTAGTTTTCCAGGCAGTGGGGTAACACGCTGAAGAGAGTGATATCGCGAATAGTTTGAGAAGCAAAACACACATATCATCACCTCCACGTTTTAGCATGCTAGATGGAATACCATCTGGTCCATCAGTGTAGAAGTGTTTCAATGTACTGATTACCTTGGAGATATTTAGTACACTGAATTCTACATTAGTAATTTCACAGGGAGTTACTGGAATTGGTTCTGAATCATTAAATGGTTTTTCGTTAGTTAGTGAGAAACAAAAATGTTCACTAAATAATTCTGTAACAAGTTTGGGATCTTCGTATACTTGTTTGCCTTTAATGAATATACTCCCTCTCGATTTAGAGCGTTTAAGTTTATTTTGGAGTAGTATGGTGAGTGCAGAGGAGTTATTATTAAGTTCAACTGCACGTTTTTCCTGTGTGATTGCTTTTTGTTTACTTATTGCCTCTGTTCGGACAAGTATTTCTGTCATCGTTACTAAAGAGGAAAAGTCAGTTAAGTTGTGGAATTGAGTACAATGTCTTTGAAGACGTCTTCTTGTACTGACCGGTATATAGAGATCTTTGGAGAACGCAGGTTTACAGTATTCTAAAGGTGCGATGTTGTTGATGATACTTTTTATGTTGTGATAAAATATATTGGTTAATGTGTCTGTATTGTTTGAGGTAAAGAAGGTTCCCCAATCAGTGCTTCTTAGGTAATTGTGGAAGTTATTCTAATCAATCTTGCGATAGTTTCTACGAAGTGTTACGGTTTTGCTTCTATCGGTTGTGGTTTTTACATTAAGGCTGCATATGACAATGTTATGATCACTACCTGGGAACGTTTTTCGAATATGCAAAGTATTGGGGATGAGGCCAACGGTAAAGACTGAGTCCAAGATGTTTTGGTGTCTGGTAGGGCTATCGACATACTGAGTCCATTGTCCGAGCTCTAGACATTCAATAAATGATTCATAACGTCTCGGCGCTTTAACTGGTAGCCAAGAAATTTCGGGCATATTGAAGTCACCACAAATGAGCTTGCCTGTGAATGAGAGGGATGATGCTAGTGTGAATACCTCCGATAAAACTGCTATTTCATCTATTGATGCGTTAGGTTGACAATAAACACAGCCGAGCAGTAAGGTAACGGGATTCGACAGCTTTAATACAATCCACACCGAATCCTTCAGTTTGTTTAGTTCAGGCATATCACATAGTAGTGAGTTTAGGCTAGAGTGAGCGTAAATAAGGCATCCTTCGCCTCGTCCATTCAATGTCATTTCTATACAGGTAATAGTTATCAAAAGATATACTTTGGTCGGAAATATTACTGTTAGTCCATGCTTCAGATATCATAATAACTGATGGATGATATATGGATACAAACAGGGCTAAATCCGTCTTTTTGTTGCAGATCGACCGAGCGTTGATAAGGCATATATTAAGCAAGTGGCCTACTAAGTTAAAATGGGTGAAGGTATCTCGGATAAAGTCGACGTAACCCTCGCGGGTGTGAGATGAGTTTGAAATGAGGCATTGAATAGTCTTCATTAGCTCGGTATTTTGATAGCTAGATTTAGTGGGAGATGTATCAAATGAGCTAGTGAAGTTGATTGGGGAGTTTACCCAGGAGGAAAGGGTGGGAGTACTCTGTGATGGAAACTGTATGGAGGAAACAAATTTACGGTTTGCATGTGGTTTGAAATAACCTGGGCTATATGCTTCAACAGAGGTGTCACTAGGGGTCTTATTCCAAAAAAATCTTGTACAGGCCTACTGTGAAGTGTATGGTTATTTACAAAATAGTCTTGATGGTTAGACTCGTAGCCCCTGTTATGGCTATTTACGTTAGCGTGAGAGGGGTCTGCTACGCGTAACTGGGAGGAGTTGCGACTGTTGTTATACATGGGAGCCGTTGTTATGTGATGGGTCGGTAGTAAAGGGTATGAGAAGTTTTCTTTCTGAGAGTAATTACAGTTGTACATGGAGCCCCTTTAAGATGTTAATGAATTTCTCGGTCACACCCTTCTGTAATAGACCATCCCAGAGAACAGTCCTGTCCAACGAATCGAAGGCAGCCCTGATGTCGAGAAACACTGTGGTTGTTTGCCTGTGATAAGTATGGTGGTGTTCTAATATTTGTTGAGTCAATCACTAGTTGTTCTCGAGTGGAACAACTATATTTTCTCCATGAGTGTCTTCGCCAGCATGTTCTACCAACAAGTGTAAGATATAGACCCCCAATCAACTGCCCATTAGGATGGAGAATAGCTGATCAAAGTGGAAGAAAAATGGTACACCTCATGATAACGGATGCACACTACAGGATCAGCAAATACCAACACGTCATGGAGGACCAAAAGATAAAGCTACAAAGGATGCTCACATCAGAACATTTGGAAATTGAGTCAATCACTTTCGGGTTTTGAATAACCTACGAAGTATGACGGAAGACAACTCGTCATCTTCGCATATTGTTTCCCTCACACCAGACGTCTTGTTGCCAGTGAGTGGTTCGGATGAGTTGGAAGAGCTTCCGGTAGGTATCAGATGCAGCTGCTGCTTCCAGCTCATTGGCACGCTCCGTTCTCAAGCTTTGCCAGATTTCCTTTTGTAACATCCTTCATTTGTGGTTAAACTCACGGTCACCCGGAGTAGTCCAACGGGCTTCAATGAGTTTTAAGGAGCCTGAAGCAACCCAGTACTTATAAGCGGGAACGTTTCGCGAAACAGTAAGCGGCTTTACTCGCCATTTTCATGCAGTTGCAACTAATGCCCATCTATACTATTCGGTGGAATGGAATCTAGCCTAGCAACTAGCTCGGTTCGATACTTACTAGCAACAGAAGTTTCAACCAGCTTGCTAACATCAATCCGTTGGTGACGGTCACTTCGTTTGCCACTGAAAAGTAAGGTAAGATTGGCGCAGACCAGGGTATGATCAGAGTCCAGATAGGTACTCCAAAAGGAGCGGCAGTCTTGTACACAACCTAACCAGTTGTAGCTGATCGCGATGTGATCAATCTCAGTCCAGGCTTGAGGTGTAAAGGGAGGACGCCAGGTAGCGCATCGGCGATGACTATGCCGAAAGTTAGTGCTAGCCAGAAACAGGTTGTGGTCTGTGCATAGTTGCAGTAGACGGTTCACGTTATCTGACCTGCGACCAACGATTCCTCATCCGTCAACTAAAACAACTCTTTTCTGTGCCTAGATGACCGACCTGAGCATTCAAGTCTCCGGCCAGTACTAAAACATCTGTCGAACGCTATATCTGGAGAAGAACAGATAATTGGTGGTAAAACTCATCCTTGATTTCGTCCGGGCTGCAATCTGTCGAGGCTTGGCAGAGATGACGAAAAAGCATCGATTCTCACGCCGATTTCTTCTCACTGTGATGGAACTTTCTAATCTAGCAACACATAACCGACTAGTATTATGGATCCAGTCGATTGGTGCTGCATCGTCACCAGACGAAGGTGCCACAGTTTCATTACGTTGTAGCGTGGGGTCGAGTCAAGATTGACTATGTACACCGCTACCAAGAAGCTCGTTCCAAATGACTCCATAAAAACCCCGAGAAGCCAAATATCAGAAGGCAGAAAATGGACCAAGTCAAAATTTATTCACTGGCGATCTCGTGGTATCGAAAGGATACCGAGATCGTGCCAGGATACAAGCTTGGTTACAGAAGGTAACCGAATTCGCGCGGAATTACAATCGAAGTGTGTGAACAAGAATGGAAGCCCAATATAGCTGTCATTAGCACAGTCAAACAAAAGCACATTAAAATAAACACTGGTACAACTGTTTATAATAATAATTGTTTTTATTGAACCAGTCGTGTTCTCGTAATAAACGTGAGTCACTACAGGAGCCCCCCGCTAGAAAGGGTTTACACTTTCGATTAATAGCGGTTTAAATCGTGGGACTGATCGGCTGATGAGCGTTTGTAGGACGACGGATTGGCGAACAGGAAAGCGATTGTTGATCGTCGAGTTGCCAACGAAGGTTATTTTCGGAGAACGGTACCAGAATCGATGTGCTGTACTTGTTGCTTGAGTTGGTATGCTACACGAGTGGTTTGTATCCAGAATCTGAAGATGGCGTTCGTAGGGAATGCGTACCAGAAACGCTGCAGACGTAGGACGAAACCACGTTGAGCCAAAAGACCAAAAGCGACCGCAACGACCAAACGTATGCCAAACATTCGAAACCAATATATCGACTGAGTGCGTTGACAAGAGCGTGGGTGGCCAGTCCAGCTTTCGCCAAAGTTGACTGAAGTCGACGGAACCAAACGGAGATGGTCGAAGGCGTGGGCTCAGGAATCAAAAAGAAATCAAAAAAAGAAGAGTGTAGCATGCGTGTAGTATAGGAATAATCCTACACCGTATCGGTTGTTGACTGTGCGGCTAGTCACGAAAGCGTACGGGCTACCGTACTCGGCGACCGGAACGTGAGACAGTAGTCTCGTTCGCGTCGCGTGAGCCTGCAATCTCATCCGAAGTCAAAGGCGGCGTGGTCTGCTGATCTGGACGTGAGACAGTTGTCTCGTCCGTAGACGGTGCAGATGACGCGTGCTGTTGACTGGGACGTGAGAATGAGGCCTCAGATGTATCTAGCGTGAGACCTGAAGATGGTTTCAGGATCCCGCTAGTAGGTTTGATAGGTCTAGCATTGAATCTCAGGTTATCAGATAGGGCACTGTCATCGACGTGTGCTGGTTTGAGACGATCAATGCTGACGATTTCGACGCGTCCATATCGATCAACCTTGAAGGTCTTTTCGTGACGAGCGATCACGTGAAAAGAGCCTTCGTAAGGTTGTTGCCAAGGTTTGCGTACCGAATCTACTCGTAAGAAAACATGTGAACAGGCAGATAACTCTCGAGGGAGAGCGACCTGTCGATGTTGTATTCGAGTTGACACCGGAGACAGCGTTCGCATAAATGCAGACAGTCGATGGACGTAGTCTGATTTACCGAAATCAGGTCTGCTCCGTGGTGTGAAGGATTCTCCGGGCAGACGCAATGTCGTGCCGTATACAAGTTCAGCGGCGGAACATTGGATATCTGCCTTTAAGCTCGTTCCGATCCCTAAAATAACGAGCGGTAAGGTTTCGTGCCAGTTGCCGTTTTCGTGTGCTCGTAGAGCACTTTTAAGTGGGCAGTGAAACCGTTCAACTTAACCATTTGGTGCTGGGTGGTAGACGGATATGCTTAAGCGTATGCATTCCGTACCAAGCAGCCGGGTCAGCGAGGAGAATCGAATAAAGCGTGGGATTTACCGTCACGCGAATAAAAAGTGACAAGGATTCGGTACAAATACGTGGGAGTCTATTATATTAATACTATTCTTATCGTTATCCGTCATGTCGAGTATATTATGTATTAAAAGATAATATGAAAATATACGACAGACGTGGATAGATAAATAATAGATTCACCAAATTGGCTTCTTTGGTAGATTTTACCAGAGGTTGAGGCGTGTTCCAAACTTTGGGATCACCAATTGTAGCGTGGCGTCGAGTCGGGATTGACTATGTACACCGCTACCAAGAAGCTCGTTCCAAATGACTCCATAAAAACCCCGAGAAGCCAAATATCAGAAGGCAGAAAATGGACCAAGTCAAAATTTATTCACTGGCGATCTCGTGGTATCGAAAGGATACCGAGATCGTGCCAGGATACAAGCTTGGTTACAGAAGGTAACCGAATTCGCGCGGAATTACAATCGAAGTGTGTGAACAAGAATGGAAGCCCAATATAGCTGTCATTAGCACAGTCAAACAAAAGCACATTAAAATAAACACTGGTACAACTGTTTATAATAATAATTGTTTTTATTGAACCAGTCGTGTTCTCGTAATAAACGTGAGTCACTACAGGAGCCCCCCGCTAGAAAGGGTTTACACTTTCGATTAATAGCGGTTTAAATCGTGGGACTGATCGGCTGATGAGCGTTTGTAGGACGACGGATTGGCGAACAGGAAAGCGATTGTTGATCGTCGAGTTGCCAACGAAGGTTATTTTCGGAGAACGGTACCAGAATCGATGTGCTGTACTTGTTGCTTGAGTTGGTATGCTACACGAGTGGTTTGTATCCAGAATCTGAAGATGGCGTTCGTAGGGAATGCGTACCAGAAACGCTGCAGACGTAGGACGAAACCACGTTGAGCCAAAAGACCAAAAGCGACCGCAACGACCAAACGTATGCCAAACATTCGAAACCAATATATCGACTGAGTGCGTTGACAAGAGCGTGGGTGGCCAGTCCAGCTTTCGCCAAAGTTGACTGAAGTCGACGGAACCAAACGGAGATGGTCGAAGGCGTGGGCTCAGGAAACAAAAAGAAATCAAAAAAAGAAGAGTGTAGCATGCGTGTAGTATAGGAATAATCCTACACCGTATCGGTTGTTGACTGTGCGGCTAGTCACGAAAGCGTACGGGCTACCGTACTCGGCGACCGGAACGTGAGACAGTAGTCTCGTTCGCGTCGCGTGAGCCTGCAATCTCATCCGAAGTCAAAGGCGGCGTGGTCTGCTGATCTGGACGTGAGACAGTTGTCTCGTCCGTAGACGGTGCAGATGACGCGTGCTGTTGACTGGGACGTGAGAATGAGGCCTCAGATGTATCTAGCGTGAGACCTGAAGATGGTTTCAGGATCCCGCTAGTAGGTTTGATAGGTCTAGCATTGAATCTCAGGTTATCAGATAGGGCACTGTCATCGACGTGTGCTGGTTTGAGACGATCAATGCTGACGATTTCGACGCGTCCATATCGATCAACCTTGAAGGTCTTTTCGTGACGAGCGATCACGTGAAAAGAGCCTTCGTAAGGTTGTTGCCAAGGTTTGCGTACCGAATCTACTCGTAAGAAAACATGTGAACAGGCAGATAACTCTCGAGGGAGAGCGACCTGTCGATGTTGTATTCGAGTTGACACCGGAGACAGCGTTCGCATAAATGCAGACAGTCGATGGACGTAGTCTGATTTACCGAAATCAGGTCTGCTCCGTGGTGTGAAGGATTCTCCGGGCAGACGCAATGTCGTGCCGTATACAAGTTCAGCGGCGGAACATTGGATATCTGCCTTTAAGCTCGTTCCGATCCCTAAAATAACGAGCGGTAAGGTTTCGTGCCAGTTGCCGTTTTCGTGTGCTCGTAGAGCACTTTTAAGTGGGCAGTGAAACCGTTCAACTTAACCATTTGGTGCTGGGTGGTAGACGGATATGCTTAAGCGTATGCATTCCGTACCAAGCAGCCGGGTCAGCGAGGAGAATCGAATAAAGCGTGGGATTTACCGTCACGCGAATAAAAAGTGACAAGGATTCGGTACAAATACGTGGGAGTCTATTATATTAATACTATTCTTATCGTTATCCGTCATGTCGAGTATATTATGTATTAAAAGATAATATGAAAATATACGACAGACGTGGATAGATAAATAATAGACTCACCAAATTGGCTTCTTTGGTAGATTTTACCAGAGGTTGAGGCGTGTTCCAAACTTTGGGATCACCAATTGTAGCGTGGCGTCGAGTCGGGATTGACTATGTACACCGCTACCAAGAAGCTCGTTTCAAATGACTCCATAAAAACCCCGAGAAGCCAAATATCAGAAGGCAGAAAATGGACCAAGTCAAAATTTATTCACTGGCGATCTCGTGGTATCAAAAGGATACCGAGATCGTGCCAGGATACAAGCTTGGTTACAGAAGGTAACCGAATTCGCGCGGAATTACAATCGAAGTGTGTGAACAAGAATGGAAGCCCAATATAGCTGTCATTAGCACAGTCAAACAAAAGCACATTAAAATAAACACTGGTACAACTGTTTATAATAATAATTGTTTTTATTGAACCAGTCGTGTTCTCGTAATAAACGTGAGTCACTACAACGTCATCAATCGATATGCCATCCTTACCTAGTATCCGTTCCTTAACAATTGAATTACTTACTCGCTGTTCCTAGGATATACGAGCAATATTTCGAAGACATCTATGATCAAATACTAGTATCCTATGAATATCCTCTACTCTTACCGGCCATGTTTCACTGACATAAAGTAAGACGGAACGAACTGCTGCACAGTAAACCCGTCGAGCCTTCTGTGTCCGTGCTGAGATTTCGTCACACACCAGACTTTCAAGATAAGTGAAGAGGTCGACACGCCCAACTACTTCACTTTCTATCATTAGTTCGGGTGTCGATGCAACGCAATCCTGAAGCAAGGCTTTACACTTCGAGGGAGAGAATCGCATGTCTAACATGCTTGCATTGTTGCTTGGAGTGGTCAGAAGACTCTGCATTTTGCCAGCGTCTTCACCACATAGAGCTATGTCATCGGCATATTCTAGGTCAAAAAGTGAATCTCCCGGTAGAAGTTCAACCTCTGGAAATCTAGACAAGGAAAGTGTTATCTCTAAAAGCACGCCAACAACAAAGTTAAACAAGAGTGGAGTGAGCGTGTATAGATATACCTGAGAAGCTTATTTTGTGAATAGTTTTTAATGTTATTTGTACTTAACTTTCCAATTTTCCACTGTATGTACATTTGTCGTGAAATGGCTGTACGTGTTATTTAAGTGAATGACCTTGAACAAACTTTCCGTTGTGTAACTTACATAGCATGACATACCGTGGATTGCTAACAAATACATTGTTGCACACATATCCCTTGTTCTAAATTCATTTATGATTGAGTTAACTGAAGCCCAAATAGAATATTATCAACATTTATAGACTGTGATTGGGAATGTATCATACCTTTCATTGGAGAGTTCATCAACTTGATTGGAATTATCAAACATTTATAATTGTGGATTTTCAACACCAGACCAAATGCGGACACGCATCAATTTAGTGAATTTAAGTAAAGTCCCTATTTTCTATTGTATTTGTAACAATTAACTTATATACATTAACAGCACTATTGATTTTAAATAACTTTGTCAATATTTTTTACGCTTGTACATTGTCTGGTCCACCACAAGTGGACAGCCATGACGAACACCAATTGAGGCAATCAATTCTGATGACAGTTCGACATAAGCTCTCACTCGACCAGTTGTGTTCGAGTAGAGAGCCTTTATAAGGTTAATGTACTTCTTTGGTACTCCTTTCAGTGACAAACACTGCCACAAAACCTCACGATCAACAGGGTTGAATGCCACCTTAAGGTCGAGAAATACTGCGATTGTGGGGCGTCTTGATGTGTGTCTATGTTCTGGGACCTGACGTAATCAGATTTGTGTGGTAAGGACAGAAGGCCTACAGCCTATGTTATTCCTTTTCTAGTATGCTTCTGTGAGTGTCCAGTCTTCTCTTGAAAGAGTCAATTGAAGGTGCGGACACCACTGCTTCAGGCAGCAGGTTCCAAGTATTGATGACTCGGTGTGAAGACCTGTATGCCACGGGTATTTTGTTCGTTCTTGGCTTTTCTACTCGCCTGCTATGTCCTCTGAGGTGTCCCGATCTAGTGGGAAGAAAAAGAGAGAATAAGTTAGGTCCGAAATCATGTTTCAATATTCTGTACATCAATATTAGATTTCCCCTTAGTCTGCGATAGGACAGAGTAAAGAGGTTCAGTTTTTCAAGCCGCTCTTTATATGATAAACCCCGGAGTTCCGGAATTGCACGCGTAGCTGCCCTCTGCACTTTTTCTAGTATGTCTGAGTCACCTTTTAAACAGGGGCTTGCAGCCTGAACACAGTTCTCTAACTTAGTTCTCACTAAGGATGTGTATAATGTGGTGAACATGGTAGTATCAAACATTTTGAATGTCCTTTTTAAAGCCCAGAGTGTTCGAAACCCCTTAACCGCGACCTCCCGGCAATGGGCCGTCGTCTTAAGATCATTGCTCACTGTCACCCCTAGATCCTTATGGGACCGGACTACGGGCAATGACACATCCCCTATGTTGTATGTATTAACCTTTGAATCCCCTAAGTGCATGTAGACACACTTTTCCGAGTTGACAGGCATCAGCCACTCTTTAGACCAGTTTATCATATTATTTAAGTCCGCCTGAAGAGTAAATGCGTCTTTTTCTCCAGTTATTACTCGCCAAATTTTTACATCGTCAGCGTATAATAACATTGGAGACTGTACTATACTTGTAAGATCATTAACGTACAATATAAAAAGTAAAGGACCTAGGACTGAACCTTGAGGTACCCCACTAAGTACTGGTCTCCAGGTGGAGCACTTGGAATTTATTCTTATTTTTTGCCTACGACCTACTAGGAAATCCTTAATCCATTTTAAAAGAGGTCCGGCAATACCAAGGTTTGCCAACTTCAATAGCAGTCTATTAGTTGGCACCTCGTCAAAAACCTTACTGAAGTCTATGTAGACAACATGCACTGAGTTTCCGTTGTCTAGCGCATTAATCCAGAGCTCCCTAGCTAAAAGGAGGTTCGTTGTACAGGATAGACCCTTTCTAAAACCATGTTGTGCCATGTTCATCAAGTTATTTGTTTCCATAATTACCGTTATGGTCCGTTTGATTATTCTTTCCAGTATTTTAATTACAACACTGGTGAGGCTTACGGGTCTGTAATTCGATGGAACTTGTCGTGGACCTGTTTTATGTATGGGAGTGACGATTGCGTTCTTCCAGTCCATAGGTAACACACCTTGGTCAAGTGACATTTTGAATATCACAGTCAGTGGGGCTGCGATATATTGGGCTATATGTCTCAAGATTTTAGGGTGTAGTTCATCTGGTCCTGTTGACTTTTCCATATTTAGGGTGCTAAGAGCCTTAAGCACATCGTTTTGGTTGAAGTCCACGGTAAGCAGCTGGTTTGTTGACTCTGTAATTGGGTCTGGTTCTTTCTCTAGAGGAGATTCCTGAGTGAAAACTGCCCCAAAATAGTCAGCCATAACCTCAGCTTTTTCCTGATCTTCCTCTATCAGTTCAGATTCACTTCCTACTTTAATTAGGTTGGGAATCCAATGATGAATCCTTGTTCTGTAGTTTATGTACGAGAATATCCTCTTGGGCTGCTTGAGTGCAGATTGTGCCAGCTGCATTTCAAATTTTCTTTGCGCTTCCCGAATTTTAGTTATACACTCGTTTCTTATCGATCTGTAACGTTCCAGCGTACCTGCTGTGCCAAGGCGGATGGCAACATCCCAGCATTTCTTCTTTTGTCTTAGTAAGCGTCGAATATCCCGCCCTATCCAGGGATGTCCGTGCTTCTTTTTCTTTGGGACAGTCCAGGGTATGTATGGTTGAGTTACCCGATTATATAACAGCCTGAATAGAGTCCATGCCTCTTGTACTGATGCCTTTGAATCAATTTCCCAGTTCTCAGCCGATGCTGCGGAGTTAATTGCCTGCATATCTGCCTTCCATATGTTAGGACGGGCCGGCGCAATTGTTTGACAAGCAATCTCAACCATGAATTTGAATAAGATGACTGCATGGTCACTTCTCCCAAGTGGTGGAAGAAAAACCGTTTGACCAACGTCATCGCCGTGCGTGAAGACCAAATCGAAAATAGAAGACGAGTTTCTTAAATCGTATCTTGTGGGATCTCTAATGTGTTGTAATAATGCTAGTCCAATCGAGGTTTCTAACAGTTTGGAGTCGAAAGACGATATGGCTGACCCTACTTCTAAGTTTACCCAGTTTATATATGGTGCATTAAAGTCGCCTAATACAAGGCTTTTACCGTTGTTACAACAGGACTTAAGTTTACTTAGGATAAAATCATCTGCTACACTTTCTGGACTGCGATAAACTACAACTACTTCAATTTCAACTTACATCTCACTAGTTCACATGTCCCTGAAACATGTGCTACTGTCTCAGCTAATCTTATGGTTAGGGTACTTTTCGTGTACACAATAACCCCGCCTCCCCTTCGGTTTAATCTATCAGCTCTACTGGTTATGAAACCAGTCAACTGGATTTCACTATCTAATACTTCTGACGTTAACCAAGTTTCCGAGACTGCGATAACGTCCGGTTTTTCCTTATCCACCACTGACTTCAGCTCCGCCATTTTATTTAGTAGTCTGCGAGCATTTGTGTAGCACACTTTTAAGTCTGTGGAGAACTTTCCCTTGCCACCCAGAGTGGCTTGGGGATCGTTTTGCTCCGAACTTTTACAATCTGAAAACCCTTAAGAACGAGATTTCTTTGACCATTTCGGCGACGCTCGTTTATTTCCGCTTCTGCATCTCTTCTCTTAATACGATCAGCTAGGCTGGGATCCTCACGGACATATATTCCGGATCCAATCAGTTTACGTGAATTACTTAGAATCAGGTTCCTTTCTTCCACCGTATTGAATGTAACCTTTAGGAGGCGGTTTTTCTGAGGACTTTCGGAATCCACCTTTTTTCCTATTCTATAAAGCTTACAAATACTAACTCCTGAAACTGTATCTGGGAGTAGTTTACTTACTTACTTACTTACGCCTGTTACTCCTCGTGAAGGAGCATAGGCCGCTCACCAGCATTCTCCATCCAACCCTGTCCTGGGCAATCCTTTCTAGCTGCGTCCAGTTGTAATTCATCGTTTTCATATCTGCTTCTATTATCCGACGCAATGTGTTCTTTGGCCTTCCTCTTGTTCGCTTCCCTTCAGGATTCCAAGTTAGCGCTTGCCTCGTGATGCAGTTTGAAGATTTGCGTAATGTATGTCCTATCCATTTCCATCGTCTTTTCCTAATTTCTTCTTCAGCTGGAAGTTGGTTTGTTCTCTCCCACAGAAGGCTATTGCTGATGGTATCCGGCCAATGGATGTTGAGTATCTTGCGTAGACAACTATTTATAAATACTTGTACCTTCTTGATGGTTGTTGTTGTAGTTCTCCAAGTTTCAGCTCCATACAGTAGAACTGCCTTGACGTTGGTATTGAAGATTCTCACTTTGATATTGGTTGAAAGTTGTTTTGAGTTCCATATGTTCTTTAACTGTAGGAATGCTGTCCTTGCTTTGCCAATCTTTGCCTTTACGTCTGCATCTGAACCTCCTTGTTCATCGATGATGCTTCCCAGGTATGTGAAGGACTCTACATTTTCCAGAGTTTCGCCATCAAGAGTGATTGGGTTGTTGTTTTCCGCTTTGAATTTGAGGACTTTGGTTTTCCCTTTGTGTATGCTGAGGCCTACTGATGCAGAGACTGCTGCTACACTGGCTGTCTTCATCTGCATCTGTTCATGTGTACGTGATAGGAGGGCTAGGTCATCTGCGAAGTCCAAATCGTCTAATTGATTCTGAGCTGTCCATTGAATTCCGTGTTTTCCTTCAGATGTCGAGGTCTTCATAATCCAGTCGACCACCAGAAGAAAGAGGAAGGGAGAGAGTAAACAGCCTTGTCTGACTCCGGTCCTTACTTGGAATGCATCTGTCAGCTGTCCTCCATGCACGACTTTGCACTGTAGTCCGTCGTATGAGTTCCGGATAATGTTGACAATCTTCTCAGGAACTCCGTAGTGTCGAAGAAGTTTCCATAACGTCCTCCTATCCACACTGTCAAATGCCTTTTCATAATCAATGAAGTTGATGTATAGTGATGAGTTCCACTCAACTGATTGTTCGACGATGATCCGTAGTGTTGCAATTTGGTCTGTGCATGATCGATCCTTACGGAATCCAGCTTGTTGATCTCGAAGTTGGGCGTCTACTGCATCTTTCATTCGGTTCAGCAACACTCTGTTGAAGACCTTCCCTGGTATTGACAGCAGTGTAATGCCTCTATAGTTTTCACATTTGCTCAGATCTCCTTTCTTTGGAATCTTGACGAGGTGCCCTTCTTTCCAGTCCATCGGCACTTGTTCCTCTTCCCAAAACTCCGCCTGTAGCTCTTATAGGGTTACTGCCGGTCCCAAGCCCGGGTAAAGGAGGAGGGTTGGGCATGGGGTTAGCGTCCCCATCCCGTAGAAAACTAACTCGCTAAAAAAAACGCTAACCAGAAAAAATAATCCAAACCAGTTTACTTAATGATGTCTTAATATGATTGAGATCATGTTCAAATCTTGCCTTTGGTTCAGTATCCGAAGATTCTCTTATCTTATGAAAAATGACTGATCTATCAGAGAGATCTGTCTTGTCACGCGGTGAGGATTTTTCTTCTGATAACACCCCTTCCAATGTCTTGCTGACCAGCTGCGCATTGCCTACAGCCTTTTTATTTTTATTTTTTTTCCTTCTTACCGAAGTCCATCTGTCGCCACTCAGAACAGCCACACCTGGACTATGTGGAACGGTGACAGTTTTATCCGGATCTTCTATTTCGACTAGAGGTGTATGACTGCCGATGTCAATATCAAGCGACACTTCATTCCTCGTTAATGTCAACAGAGATTTCACGTTCCCGTCAACCGCGGTCAAGTGTTTAACGAGTTCAGTAGCAGCACTTACTACACTGCCACATTCTTCGTCGTCAGTGCTCCTGTTATCAGTGCTTCCGCCGTCGTTTTTCTTGCAGGCCAAAGCCAATAGGCCCATAGCCTCTTGTATTAGTACCTTTTTATCCGTACAGCAGAACATACAAAGCCAATGCGAGTTAGGCTTTGAGCATCGTTTGTAAGCCGTCGGACTTAGTCGTGTACACATTTTGTGGTACCACTTTTTACAATCGTCACACTGCATCCCCTCCTCAACGGAGAACAAACAATTTGGTTGCCCACATTTGTGAGTCTTACCAACCATTGTAATTCGATTTAAGAGGTTTAAAAACAAAACGATAACAATGTGAGCACAAGTGTTAGTCAAGGACTAAAATCAGGTACTCAGGACAAAATTTTAGCAAAAAATTTCAAATTTTAACCAAAGTACTCTTAGTTAAAGTAGACCAAGAATGCTTTTTAGCGCAATAAGTACCCAAAGCAAGTATAATCACAACTAGTACAAAAATCACTGCCCTTTTTGAAACGAGCGCGTTGACCGAAGTAATGTAAATATCTGATCTATACAACCACGTCCAAGTCGAAAACCGGCCTGATTTTCTCTAGTCTGCTCTTTACGAGCTTTGGTTAGGCGTCGAAGTATTATTGAAGCTAATATTTTAAACACTATACTTGTAAATCTGATTCCTCTGTGATTGTCACAAGAGGACTTTTGTCCTTTCTTATAGGCTGGCACAAACAGTGTTTGAGAACAGTCAGATGGGATTACGTCCAGTTCCCAAATTCTACATAGGACCTCATTTAATCTCACTGCTAATACTGGACCACCATCTTTAAAAATCTCAGGAGTAAATCTGTCAGGGTCTGCTGCTCTCCCTTGCTTCAGATTTCCTATGGCTTTTACAACTTTGTAAAGAGGCGGAGGACCTACATTAACTTGCTATTCAGGTTGACTGGAGGTCGTGTGAAACCGAAGTGTGATTGAAGGCCAGTTGAACCGATCCCTAAAGTGTTCTACCCGTTGATCCAATCTCCTGGATTGAGAAAGTATAATGTATCCGTCTTTTTCTGAGAAAGTTTCGTCAACAGTTGAGTTCGTAGTACCGGTTTCCTTAAAAAGTCTGAACAATCGTTTGCTATTACCTGTTGCCGCTGACCTTTCCATTTCTTTTGCTTTCAAAATATATATACTTACTTTTTTTTTTTACATCAAAGGCATTCTTTATGTTTGGATTAAATTTCAATGTAAAATTAATGTAATTAACCTAGCTTGGCATCATTATTTGCGCTTGTTAACCCTCGTGAGGAGCTTAGGCCGGTCTACCAGAATTCTTCCTGGAACTCTGTTCTTAAAAATCCTTTCCAGTTGCTATTGATTATTTTGATGTCTGCTTCTGATCCTCCCTTTCATTGCAATTTAGGACATGCCTCGCGATTCAGTTTGATGATTTCCGCAATACATGTCTTATTCAGCGTCTTTTCCTAATTTTTTCTTCATTTAGAAGCTAGTTTGTTCTCTCGCACAGTTGGCTGTTGCTGATGGTATCCGGCATACAGATATTCAATATTTTACGTAAACAATTGTTTATAAATACTTGTGCATTTTTGATGATGGTTGTTATATTTCTCGAGGTAGAACTGTCTTCACGTTGGTATTATTAAGCTAGAAAAACGTCATAATGTGATATCAAAATATGAGTAGAGGCTGTCAAAAGTAACTGTTTAATTTATTTAATTCAGTTGATGAAAATATAATAACTCAGTATTAATCAGTGCTATTAACAATAAAACGCTATTACACAATATTCGAATGCACTGAACGAACACTTTTGTGGGGATAACCAATTTATCATTTAACGTCAAATATCACAATGCTTTCGTAAAATTAAGTCCTTTATTTGCAGGTCTCCCTTCAGTTGTCCAGTACATACTTCTTCATTCCTCATATTCGCCTGTCATTCCAATTCCTCACCGTTTCCTTTTCTGTTTTTCTGTTAGCGGGACATAGACTAGATTAAAGCATGCTCAATGCACGATTGCTTTGGCGCACACCGATTGGCTAATTTTTATCCAACCAGCATTAGTCAACACTCCAGAATCTTCTCATGCAAATACTTTAAATATACTAACGTTTTCCCTATTGTGCTGCTGACTTGCTTCTTACTTCCATCTAACCTAGTTATTTGGAATATAATCTCTTTCCTGTTGAACCGTGTTCTGATTTGGGGACATGTCGAGTGATTCGGTGTCCGAGAATACTAAGCAAACGTAATAGCTGGGTCATAACCGTAAGAAAGAGATTATAACATTTTTGTAATTCAATCTGAAACTTTTGCTAAAAGTCACTCTATTTCACTTTGGTATTACATACTACTTATATCTGTCGAAATAAGTAGCATACATCACGCGTTTATCTGTTTTTCAATGGTTGAATTATTCAAGTGTGATTTAAATGGATTGATGTAAACCTCAGAACACCATACAATTCACATTTTACGTTGTTTTGTTTTTGAACTTGATCTATGTTAGTCTTGTGGATTTTCACTATTCAGAAGTCTTATATTAAGGACGAAACAGTTGTCTAGTGCCTACTGGTTTTTCAATTATTGTTTTGTTACAGTAACTTCATGATGTCAACTACAATATATAACTGTTTATGTCATTGTGTTTTATGAATATGTCATAAATGTTTTACGAAGTATCGCATATCAGAGTGAAGTTTAATAAAGATCGAGTTTAAAACAACTCTGTTCGTCTTGATATCTTGTATTAATTTCCACAATGAGAATTTCTGAAATTTTTGCGTTGACATTCGTTTGATGATTATCAAAAATCCATATACATTGAAACAAATGTATCCATTACCTTCAAGTCTCATTAATGAAAATGACACCATCTAATCACTGAATAATTTCAAATTTCGTCACCGATTGATGATGAATCGAAATGACGAAATCTTTAGGGATACATAATTAAACTTCTATATGTAGTGCTCGTTGATTTACTGTTAGACAATAACAAGAAAATAACCGTAAATGTTGAATGCATTACAATGACTGAATATTGAAACTATTCTAGATCAACTCAATTATAACACAGTCCTTTTATGAATATGAAATGAAAATCTAACTTGAAGTTGTTTGAAGAATATAAAACACATCACATTGAAACTTCAAAAATACTCAACGAAATCGTTGATATTTATTGATTGGTTAATTCACTGGTTTATTTATTCAGTTAGTTGTTTGTAATGTTAGTGATTATTTCAAGCTACTTCAGTTCGCTTCACTTCACTCATTTTAACTTACCTTTCTAACTGAATGCATCAATTGAGAGAGGTGAAATTGATTTTCTATAGTCTCTTTCTATATCATAAAACGATGTATGAATGAATCGAAATTTCAATATATTATAGAATTTATTTGTATCCTCAGCATTACTAGTAGTATGTATGTAATGAATTTTTATCAACTAAGGTGGTTGGGATATTTGTTACGTATACCCGATCACCACCTTTCTTGACGCGGAATATTGTCTAGTTTAAGAGTAGATTTAAGTAAACTGAAAGTGGCTAAACCAAGATGTGGCACTAGTCCATGAAGTCAGTAACAAGTAGACTGAATCATTTAAGTAGCTTGAGATTACCGCTTTGGAGTCGGCGTGATTATCCTAAACGATGATTCGCAACTTTTGATGACAAATCAGGACCACTCACAACGGTCTATATACATTCACTCCTTGTTTTGCTTTAGAACCTAACCTTTGTCACAAAATCTCTTTATACCTTTTTTCTTTGAATGTACTGAATCTTTCCTACTACTACAAACGTTATTACTACTCTGAGTAATCTGGGATTTGTCTCGATAATTTTATCTCCCTTTGCTAATAAGACACGACAACTTGAGCTGACGTACTTATGTATCAGATTCTACGTTGCACATGACTATAACTATGTAAGAGGAAGCTGTAAGTCAGAATTTGATAGTAGAGATAGAGGAAAAATATTAAAAAGAGATGAAGTTAATTTAATACAGACAAGGTGCTTTTGAATGCTGCTAGAGTTATGTGAACAGTTGATATTTCCCAGTTACCTACATTGACGAAAGATAGTTTTCTCTTGAGGTATCTGAAAAGAGTATTGAATAGGTAGTGATTTTGCCGACCTGGAAGGGTGACCGCTGACCCCAAGAGACAAATGTTTAAAGCCGATCAAACTGCTTTTTTCTGAGTAGTTGTTAGTGTGTTGGTTCTGCACTTCATATTTTTATTTACCCACAATTATTTTCTTTGAGTTCAGTGGTATTTATAAGCGGAATTCAGGATGCTCGTTTTAACAATGGTTAGATACAAACCTTTTTAAATAAAATTTCTAACCATTGTACATGTAAGCGGCTATGTGACCTTTGTAGCTCATCAGAGGTAATGCGTTGGGCGTGAAGTAGTCGAACGCGTTGACAACTCCACTTATTTGGAAGTCTGATCAGACCTAATGGATTGGTATCGGACGAAATCTCAGCACGGATTCGAAAAGCTCGTTTGGTCTTTGCCAATTTACGTCACGTATGGCGAAGGCGAGATATCCGTCTATCAATAAAAGGACGAGTATACTGCGCCGCAGACCGTTCTGTTTTAATTTACGGCAGCGAGACATGGCCATTAGGAGTAGAAGACAGTCGTAAGCTACTAGTATTTCACCACAGATGCCTTAGAAATATTGCTGGCGTCTGCTGGGATCACCGGGTAAGTAATTGTGAGGTCCGTTGCAGGGTATTAGGAAATGATGGTAAATCAGTCGACGAGGTTGTGAATGTTCATCGACTGAGATGGTTGGGCCACGTGTTACGTATGCCTGAACACCGATTACCACGACGTGCAATGCTAACCGGTGTTAGAGATGGTTGGAAGAGAATTATTGGCGGCAAAACCAAAACGTGGCATCAGTGCTTGAAGACGCTAACTTCTAGTCTGAGTCATGTTGGTAGATGCAGCTGGATATGTCTGCATTCCAGAGTTGATGTTCACTCTGGTACTCGAGCTTACTACCGTCTGCTTGGAGCACCATCGGGTCATCCATTTAGTTACTGAGTTAGGATAGCCGCTCATTTGTGAAATGTGCTGACGTTTAATTCATAAAATACAAGTATACCCATGTGATGAGTCCTAAATAAAACGTAACGCACGTTCTGGATTCCACTGTTAACTACTATCCATTTTTGCTTATAATGCTTGTAGCTTAAGGTAATATTGGAGATGGTCATATACTACTTAGAGACTGATCAATTCAAATCCTATACATAAATTAGAAGATTAAAACAACCAGTACAAAGATGAATTAACGTTATATATATATTTGACTACAATTTGATCAGGTTGATTGTTTGTCTATTCAATGTACTTTTTATTAATCATATTTGAATAGTTTTGATAGTTTTTAAGCCTTCACTTAGTTGATTGGTTTAATTACAAATCGTTCTTTGTTGTTCTGAACAACTTGATCAGAGTCATACAGAAGTTTGTGATAATCAAATGATCCAACTTATCGAAAATAACATCACCTAAACACATTCATTACAACCTCAATCCCTTTGGATTATTTTATAGAGTGAAAATGAAAATAGTGATGATCTGTTGTTTTGTTGTACTTCAAAGACTCTTCAGTGATACTAAACGTATTCAAGCCATCAGGTGTTTAAATCATGAAATGATAGAACTAGTATTGAACTACTTGTTAGGGGATTCCAGTTACACATATTTCCGATTTTCAGTTAATATATGACATAATATGTGACCATTTAACACAGTGCATCAGTGTTGAAAATGTTTACAGCAATAACCCTTAGCAAAGCACATAATGGTGGTATCTGATAGCTGTGTGTAAATTTGATAACAGTTTACGAACAACCGAAACCCGAACCAAGAGCAAACAATATGGAAACTGTTGCGTTTAATTAAATGCACAAAACTGTGGATAACGGCTACAGTGATCGAGGTACAGTAATTATAATGATAAATAAAATGATAAGTACAATAAACGTTATAAGTTATGTGAACATTTCAGAATATTACAGTACAACTTGCGCTACAACATAAGTGTGAAAATTGGTAGGAATACGACTGCTTACTGAATGTGAATAAGTAGTATAAAACAACATACAAAAGAGTGGAAAGGGAATGAGCGGGATCAATGTAAAACAAACTTAACACCAATATATATCTTGTAAATAAATATCATAATTACCAAGTAAGTTAGAAGAGAGAAAGAGATAGAGGGAGTGAGGGTGATTGAAACTAGATATGTATAGACAAGTAAGAAATACTCAGTGAAAATAACTATCCTAATAATGATATGTGTGATTTGCAACGATTATTTGCTATAATACTTAAATTACATAAATACATAATTGTTCCAGTTAAAATGATTGTTACATTGAAAGAGAAACGATAATTTTGTTTATTGTTGATATTTTTCATGAATTAACATGGATTTGGGGGATATTATTAAAACATACGGTTCATTGTACAGATGCTTCATGGTAGAATGAGATTCCTCAGCAGTGGGTACTAACAATCTCAGTGTGGATTGAACCTAAGTAGCTTCAAGTTTAACGGTCAACTTGAAGAGGAATTTGTGAAAGTTCTAGTGAAAATTCGAGACGAGTGCAGTTCAACCGTGTCGAGTATGAGACATTTATGTTGCTAACGTATTGCAAATAGTTTACAAATAACGAAATCTTTTGTTCTAATTCTTTTTTCCAGAAGCAATTAATATTAAGCATTTTCAACTTGACCCATAAATACAGAGTGAAAAGCATGATAAACCTATTTTTTTCATAATAAATTCTAACTGTAATTCAACTGAATAAGTTTTAGAAAGATAGGTTTATTTGTAGGTTAAATTCGTCTCAGATTGACATTAGTTAGGGGAAGCATAGGTTTTTGTCAGACGAAGGTTTCAACAGACAATCTCGCATTGATTGTTAACTGATTGAATAGAAAATTCGTCAGTTCAATGTTTATTTTAAATTATCAATGGATGTCGGCTCAGTGATTTGGAAGTTAAGCGTTTGCATGCGAGACCGATAGATCCTGAGTTCGGATCGTGCGATGCGGGGTTCTTGAATATGCACTTCCAGGGAGTCCTCCAGTGCTTCCATGTTTTCCATGGTAGTCTTGCTTTAATTGTCTCATGATGTCAACTATTAAAAATATCAATTATTTGTTTAAAAGAAAAGGAATCAATAACACTTATTCATTTTTATTTATTTTATAGCTGATGAACGTGCCACATTTGTTGCATAAATCACTAAACATTTACAAGAAATGGGAAAAAACACAAAATTATCCTTAAATAGTAATCAATTGGATATGAACAATAGCAGTGATATGATGTTGAAGACTTCGACAACTATCGACCAATGAGAATTAAACACTACACACATTCATCATTGTATTTGAAAGCCGCCAATCATAATGATCAAGTTCCACATGTTTCATCAGGTAATTAAAACAAACCAGAGGGACACATTCAATATGTATATGTATGTATATCAAGTACTCATGCAGTATAGCCACTGAACTAATAACTAATCATAATTATTATACTGATCAGTCTATAAATTAAATGGTGTATATTGTGATAATTATGTATAGAAAGGACTATTTTGACACCGACTAGTGTAACCATTTCATAATTATCTGGAAAAATTGATAAAGGTCTGTCTATATGATGCATCTTTTTATCGTGTAATAAATGTGTAGTGAACAAGAACACCAATGGGGATAACTAAATTTATTTGAGTATAACATTACAGAATCTCTTAGTAAAATCTTAGAACCATACAGTAAATACTTCATTCGCAACGTGTCAATTAATCGTTTCAGACTTGATTGTTCCTTCGTTTCTACACCAATCATTATCTGTTTTCATTCTCTTCGATCTTCTTAACCTTCTACCACCAGGCATTTCACTTTCGACTGATGATACATACTACTTATATCAGTCGACATCAGAACACACCACAAATATATTAATAACAGATCTAAACACACACATATTGATAAGAGAAAGTAACTTGAAACTAATGTAGATAGTTCTAACTGTATGTATTAATGCGGTGTTGTGTGAATAGCTTACACAATTTATCACGTTACTTCAATACTGAAAATGTTGCATCAAGCTACTCCAGTTGTTCGTATAATGTTCTCTTTATTATTATTATTAATCTTTTGATAAGTAAAAAGCAACAAAGACAAGTATATTGGAATTCATGTATTGAGAATCTGATGAGAAAAAGTGGTTGCATCATCTGAACTGATAGAAAATTTTCATCATTAAAGATGAATCGACAGGTCCAGGCTACTGAAGTTTATCGTAATATTACACAACTGATGCTGAGAATTTGTTACCGATGCACAATTTATAGTAGTGAATATTGTTATTATGATCATAGAAGTCGGAATAGTTTAACGATCTGTCTGCAGTGCATTACTGAAAGTAGCAGTCTTAACAAAAGAACTATTTGATACTGAAAAATAATCAGCAATTATTTTTCTCAATAGTTGAAATCATGAGTCAATTGAAACTAGAACACCATGGAAAACGTGAAAGCACTAGACGGCCGTTTTATGTTAGTATGTGACTCCTCAGTAGTGCGCATCCACGATCCCGTCTCGCCTAAATCCGAACCCAGGACCTATCTGTCTCGCGCCAGGCGCTTAACAAACTAGACCACCGACCCGGCTTCCAACGGTGTTAATGTCTAGCTTCAACCAATCCACGATTAATGTTTAATTCTGATGATACTCCTCACTCTCTGCCGTACCAGGGCATTCGGGGACTGCTTCTATAGAATGATGATCTTATGTGTAATTGTGTATGTGTTTCACTTTGCTTTCTTACATGTACACAATGATTTTGTGTTTTAATTGAATGAATTACTATTGAAGAAAAACTTCGGTGCTTGTCTTTTGAACATTGAATATTCATGTTTTTATATTGGTATGCAGATATGGTGTGGTATATCAGTTTATTCTCATTAACTACAAAATAATCTACGCATATATTGAATACTATATGTAAAGTAAACTTTACTTGCTACGTCAATTCTCATTTATCAATAAGGGGTTTCAGGAATTATTGAAATTCATTTAAGTCATGAAAGGATTTTTACAATCCTTTAATGATAATTATTGTTTTAATTAGTGAGAGAGAATTTCTGAAGTTCTTGTGATAAGCCTTAATTGGTGGAATCGGACTGTGTTGAGTGTGATGCAGTTATCCACCAATGACGATGGAAGATGATCGCCTAATGCCCTGGATCGATTGAAGTTAAACATTAATATCTTTAGATACTGAATCAGTGGTGCAGAGGTTTAACGTCCTCGAGAGACCAACGGCACTGAGTTCGAGTCACACATGCGGGATTGTAGATGCGCACTTCTACCGGGTATCGTACTTTGGACCTTAAGAGCATACAACATATCAAACTTCAACTAATTCACGATAGTTTTTTCTACTTTGGCCTGAAATTCTGTTTGCTCTCCACTTTTCAACTATACTACTAATAAGAATAACCCCATTGATATTTTTCTGTTTTTAAGTAAAATAACTTATCATAATAGGATGGTAATTTCATATTGGTAAATCACTTTCAATGTGTCTGTAGGTATCTCTATGTTGGTTTGTACATGTGTGTTTGTGTGTGTGTGTGAATGTGCATGTAACGATAATATTCATGAATGCTGACAAAAGTTTCTCTTCGAGATTCTGTGAGGTAATAATAATGATAATAATGACAGTGATAACAATAAGGATAACAATGACAATCTTTATAATGTTAAATGTTCTAACTGATTTTATAAATGATCTTGTCATTCAGCATATATTATGTTGGTTTATGCTTCAATTGTGTTCTTCAGTGAATAACTCTATGTACCTGTGTAATGTTAACCCTATTGAAATGAGTTTATTATTACTATTATTCATAATTATTATGGTTAGTAGAATTCTGTGAATAATAATAATAACAACCAGGAATTTGTATTTGAACACGTTTTCTTCATTCAATGGTTCTAAATACGATCTGTTGCTTCTTTTTCTATATTTACTTATTTATTTACTTGTCTATGCAAATGTTAATCAATTATCTGTACAGTTAGTAGTTAAGGTTATTATTATTATTATCAGGAACTGATATTAGTCTGCTGAAAATATTGAAAGAACCTGGAAGTGATGGATAACTGATTTTGAGATAGTTCAAGAAGTCTGCATTCGATATTTTTCGATTTGGATAGATGCTGTTTCCGCGCCCTTGTCCAACCAGTTATCCTAGTCAAAAGACTGAGAAGTGATTATTAACCTTTAACTGACAAAACCGAATAAGTAGTTACATAGATCATTGATAAGCATAGGTTTGTCCCTCTGAATGAGACAAGGAAATGTTGTCGAAGACCTTGACTTCAGGGATAATCGAATTTTTTTTCAATAACACATCTAGCTGATAATTTGTTGCCTACCCTTCGTCTTTGAAATTGCATTTCATTACAGGTGCGTAACATGCTTAAAGTGCACCAACTTGTCAATGTTACCCTGTAATTAGAAGATAACACATGTTTCTTTAATTATCATAAGATCTCTCATCCTTTATATTTCTGGTCAAAGGAATAAGGAAGCTTTTAAGATGACTTATATAGTTTTTTACTAAAGTAGCAGGCCCTATTCAAACAATGAAATAAATTATGAATGACCAGTGTTGACAATTGTTTTAAACTACAGTTATATGCAAAGGTGAACATTGACTATCAGTGAAATCGCTTCAAACGCTATCGCGTTATCCACTTAGCTGCTAAGTCCTGATAACCACTTACAGTTACATGTGTTAAATGTTTTCCGGTTTCTAATAATTGATTAGTCATTGATTAACTGTGTTTGTTTTTAATATACTGGCGTAGTTAATTTATCTTTCATTCGTGTTCTGCATGTATTATTATTTATTTAAACACATAAATATTGGTACAAGGGGCACCAGATATATATGCGCCATACACCTGGAGCCTTTGATCTAACAGTCAATTCTGCAAAGCAGTGTAGTAACGTCAGGAGATGCAGTGCCATGGTACCCGGTGACCAATGATTAGTTCATAGGCCATTTGTTCCCTCAGGATACTGGGGTCTACGTATATCATTGGTTTGAAATCAGGGTTTTCCAACTTCCCTAGGTGGAATCTCCGTGTACACCAACCTGTTTGAAGCGCCAGACATTCGCTTTTCGTCCTCTCAATTTCGTAAACAACAGTAATGACACGAGAAGGCAGTGAATAGGACTTCTTTGGGAGTGGTTTTATGCACGCGGCCATGTGAGAGCATTTCAAGAGGGAGAGCTGACTCTTCCCAGTCTCGGCCGTACCAGGGCATGTATATATTACATAACTATATACAAATATATCTGTTTCTTTTCATCGAGTGAATTTAACCTTCAAAACATGACATGTTTATGCTTGCCTAATGTATGTTGACTGAATTACGCTTTGTGTTTTATACTACTAATAAGCATACAAAGTTTAAACTCATTAATTCCTTAGAGTAGTGATACTCCTTTTATTTTAGCATATTTTCAATGACGTTTTCTCCTAAGGAATGCATTATTTGTCAAACTTTTAACGTTGTACTTGTTGTAATCATCTTGTATGTTTGAAAAAGTTGATTATATGTATATATGTCGCCTATTTTATTCTAATCGACAGATGGATTAACCGCACTATTTGGTGCTTTCATGATATTAATTCACAAACAAATGTGAATTGTGTAAATTGAAATCGACTTCTGTAGGTAGAATAGGATGTTCATGTGTAACACACATCTCTTTACAATACAGTCCTACAGGATATATGTGTATATACATGATTTTAGTTAATCATTATTGTGAATGAAGATTTTTCTAATAATGAACGCTCCCCTTTATATCCAAATCCTACGTTGCATCAGTTTTGAACCATCCTTGGTAGTCCTTCTTCTTGCATCTGTATTGAATATGAATATATAATTGAAATACTTGATTCTTTTATATACTCTACACACTCTTTTCTTCTTCTTCTTCTTCAATAATTCGCAAACTATTTCTAGTTATTTTGAATGTCAATGTCTTCGTTTTTGTGTTCTGTGAATGATGCCGTGTATTATCAGTTTTTATACATCTGTCATGTGTATCTGTAGAGATTTACCGATGAGTTATGCATCCAATCTGTCTTGTTTTTGTCAAGTACATATTTTTGTACTTCACTTCAAGACTTACTCCAAAATGTATCACAGCTAGTTGATACTACAATCCGAATTTGTTTGATCAATGAAGAGAGCATGTTCCACACTTGCAGTTTACAGTCTGATAGTTCATAGTGCTTGTTTGTTTGTTATTTGTCCACTGAATATTTGAAAAGGAAATATTTCTATTTCTTTGAAATGTATATTTATAAAAGCTTTTTTTCACTTTATTTTTAGTTGCCTTAGGCTCTATACTTGGAATATGAATATTCCTTTTGGCCACTCTTTTTGTTGTCTATCGTCTAGGGCATAAGTAAGTTGTAGCGTTTTATAATATATATATATATATATATATATATATATATATATATATATATATATATATATATATATTGATGTGGGATGTAACGCCGTATGATGGTTGATTTGTCAGTGTACTTATTCACATCAGTGGATGTCTAGTATTATTCTTTAACATGAATTTTTTACCGACTCCATTTATTATTGATATATTTACTACTTGAATAATGTATACTGATTCTCTAACCTTTTTCTAGTCCTTCTACATAGAAATGTCATACACTAATCACTTAAACATAATCCAAAATGTGAGGGGTGTCGGATGAACAGTGGAATTCTGTGGTTTATGTATGACGATAATATGTTAGGAGCTTCGAAGTTGGTAATCATCCAACCAAGTTATGATGCATAATGCATTGCTTTTGCTGAACTTCCTGAGAAGATCGCATCAAAAACTGACTGCAATAAATATACTTTTTAGTCATTTCCTAGGTGCTGTTGAATTTCTACCGACAATTTCTGTGTCATTAATTGTTCATTTACTTTATCATAGTCAAATAAGATTATCACTATGAATAAGAAACTTTACCAAACTATCAATCATATGATTGTTGGTAAGCAAAGCACAAATGTTGTAGGATACAGCTGAAGAAGTAAGTGGGGATCTGATGAAAAAGCAATACGAAAAATGACATAGATCATAAAGATTGGCAGCACTGTAATCAATTTCATGTCATGACGCTTGATGTTTTTTCTCAGCTTACAACTGACTGATTGTTAAGTAGCAGCCAATATCGCATTTGTGCAATCTTATAATGTTGATAGAATTCTGTTAACTATGACGTTGGTTTAAATCCCACAAGTAATATCAGTTTCCTACAAAGATTACATATATGCCTTACTAGTGAGTGTCATAAAACATATAACCCCTAGGTCAAAGAAGATTTCCTATTGACTATCTTCAACTGACTCGAACAGTCTCCTCCTACTAACACAATTTAAATCAATAATCGCTAATAAATTACTCGATTGATATCACGTGTTAAATTGATCATCTTTACTTCATTCCCAATCTGTTTTCGTGTGTACATTATGCTTTTTCATAGAAAATCGTCTAGATTATCCTTCATTGTATTTTTCTGTTTAGATTATTTGAACATTATCATAAAACTATTGATGTAGCTGCAATATCATCGTCAAATCGTCTTGGTTCCTGTTCATTGGGAACATTTAGTAGATCTAAAGATACTTTATTATTTCCAACATGTAAAAAATCTATCATGTCATTTCATAATAATAGTGCCAACAACAGCAACAACCATAATCACACAATTTTCACCAATGGAAATCTCTTCACATCTTATCCCCATTTATTGAATCATAATACAATCAATGTAAGTTTCGTAGATTTTTCGAATACAACACAACAACAACAACAACAACAAACATTTTCACTTCATTCATCAACTGTTTCAGGTGTGAATAGAAAACCGTCAAATATTGACTTTATTACAGTTGGTCATTTACCACCATGGCGTAATTCTTTTATCGAAAAAACTTTTACTACTATTTAAGCATTAACATTGAAACCAAATACATTGAGTTCAGATCGTCAACAGATTATGAATTCATTACTATGGCTACGGACAAATTCCACATCTCATAATAGCAGTAATAACGGTGCTCCCTCTGTCTTTAATCATAATGCTAATCATACTAATGGTACTACTAATGCTAATAAGAATAATAATCATTCAAGATTTGAAGCATCTAGTGAAACGATTTTATTTTTTTCATTGAATCCACCGAATGGTATGCCACATTCATATTGGTGACCATGGCGTATAAGTATGCGAAAAAACGTTGATTATATACACAGTTACAAAGACGGTAAGAAATTCAATCATTATCTCAACGTGGTCTTTCAGCATCATCTGGCAGTTTTTTAGGGAAATCCACTCTACAATTATCAAATAATCGTCATTTGATGACATCATCAAATAATAGTGGACTGTTGGTCAATGACAATGTTTCAAGATTTAGTACAACTGCTGAACCATCATTACCTGCGATACCTATATCATCATCTCCATCATCTCCATCATCGTTATCAAACAAGGAAGAATTGATTCATCAACATCCATGTTAAAAAATGACATTTTTTTAAGATCGAGAAGATCTGGGAGTGAAAGAACATGACTAAGTACAAAGACGTTGATCACGATAACAGACAACAGTAGTAATTCCGGGGTATTTAGCGCTTTGTATGCAAATGATTATCAATCGAATTCACGAATTTATACAAAGTATCCTATGAATTTGCCAAATAATAATAATAATAATAATGGCCATAGAGACAATGCATCACCGTCTATTTATCCCAACACTAATTAAAATATAAAATTTATTTCATAGATCAATGTGAATGATAATGACTTACCATGGAAATATACACCACCAAGTAGAAATAGTTTTAGTAATGGTATTCGACGATCATCATCATTTTTCCGTAGTTTTAATCAAAGTAACTGATCGTTCACACCATCAAGATAACATAATAACAATAATAGTAATAGTTATGGATTATCTTATAAAAAATCATGTTTAAGGTCTTCATCATTCAATACATCACGTACAGAGATGATGCCATCAATGCCAGTATTACCTACATTGAATTATTTGATTTGTACCATTGACCGGTCATTATCCGGTTAATAAACAACATTTTGATTCATTTCGATTAAATGGTATTCATGTTACTCATCCGTTGATGCAACCAGATTTGCAATCAATATCAGGTAGGTAACATAGTTTTCCTTAATATTTTCGGTTAAAATTTTGCACTACTTGCAAATAGTCATATAATAACTATTGTAGTTACCCGGCTTGCTGCGAGATCTGAATGTCTTGGCTTTAATTTTCAATTGGATCATGGCTGCACACTACTGAGGAGTTACATATTAGAATGAAATTATTGTTCAATACTCTTTACTTCCCAATGACTATCATTGAAATGGTGTTGAATTATTTGCTTTCCCAAGAGGAGCAATTGGAATTGAATGGGGTGAGATGACTCAGGAAGTGTAAGTGATATGCACTCAACTTCCTTAATTGGTAAATCACATGTTAATGGTCGCATAAAGTTTGTCAAAAGTGAATACTTAGGTTTTATGAGACCGAAAATGTGGTGCATATTCTTAGCCAACAGTATTTCTAAAACAGATTAAAAACAACTTGTGGTTACTATCATAACATAAACAATCATTGGAACTGATTAATTAGATTAAGAAAAAGCAATAGCAACGAGTCAGTAACGAAATAAACAATCAGTCAGTGTGTTTGTTTAGGAGCCATATTGTATAGTTTACCTCAAATTAGAAGGATTCAACTGACGCCTTACAGTACGTTTGAAGTAGTTCACATTATCCTGTGAAGGATATGTGCTCTGTGGAGACGCCTCAGTTCTCTTTAGGATAACTACCATTAATTCATATCGTTTATAAATTGAAGTTGATTAGGCACACAACGCAAGACCTCAGGCTCCTGAGATGCTATAGCCTCACTGTTTAGTTGTCACATATAAGAAAGAAATATCTGCCTCTCCAGTGTCTTTTTGTTTTCATTGAATGTTTTACTCAGGTCAGTACTTGTCTTAAACTACAAAATTCGGTGATTTTCTTGTTTTCAAAATAAGCATAAGTTATATCTTTTCATTTTATGTTTCGTTCCTCTTCTCTCTTCTTTCCTCTAACAGAATCGAATGATTTACACAGAAAACATAATTATATCGACGACAATATGTGGAGTACTCAAACAGTAAAACCAGTATGATTTAATCAAGATTCTTATCAACATCAAAATCATCATACTATGTATAGCAGTAGAGATGAACACACTGCCATCAATGATATGTTATCACGTTACACAACAAAAACTAGTTTACAAGAAAGTAGTCGAATAGATTCCTTACTATCCACAGAATCGATTGATTTATGCAACAAAAACAGTAGGGGTAGTAGTAGTAGTAGTAAAAATAATATTGTGAAGAATGATCCATTGGCTAAATTAAATTCTACTTCAGTGACAGTAAAACAAACGACACCGAATTCAATGTACAATAGTTCATTTAATTACAATAAGTTTGATTATATTGAAAAATATGAATTAAATCATTTACCATATCGAACAACTGATCCATATATGGAACCTGTTTCATTTATTGAAACGAAGACAACAACAAGAAAAACAACCGGGAAATTTGATCAATACAAAGAAAATCAATCTCATTGATCATTATGATGATATGGATCTGGATACAGCAGTGAATGAAAATGGTGATTAAATCAAATTAAATAGTAAGTTGCATAAGATGATGTTCAAAATAGAAATGACAGTATACTATAAACGTATATGATTAATATATGGAAGATCTTGTTGAGATTGTACAATTTTTGTGGCTTGCATGAAGGAATAGACGATCACTGCAAAGTACAAAGAATACTGGTATAACTGATTCATCCTGGATTTTGACTACTAAATAATTGGGAAACAGCATGGCACGACGATATTCGGTTTAATCTCCAGAATACTCGTGATCGAGTATTGTTGATGGGCTCTAAGATAAAATAGCTATCAAGTATTTGCTCGTTTTTAATGGGTGCTTAGTAGAAATGTCAATCTGTGACATAAACTAGTCATTGATATTAGCGATTTTTTAGCGCGTTAGTTTTCTACTGGATAAGGTCGCTAACCCCATTCCCAACCCTCCTTCTTTATGAGGGCTTGGGACTGGAGGGATTCCAGGCGTAGTCAGTCATTAATATTAGTTAGATAAAACAATTTATTGCTCAACCAAAATAAAAGAACATGGAGTTATTTAATTACAAGTTTACAACGTGTATGTAATTATAATCCTTAGTTGAATTAAAATTCATTCGCCCAAAACTGAATCAACCATGACAGCCTTTAGAGTACTGAACTTATGTTATTTGATTTTTGTTGTATACAGTTCGCAACGTGAAGTGTTGTTTTAGGTTAATGTCTTGAAAAACTGACTCTTTAGTAGTTACCGCAGTTATAAACCTATGGAATTCAGTCGACAGTTTCTAAACCTCAAGATTAATTGGTGAATTTGGAAGCTGAAATACATGTTTTATTATTGCTGTAGAAGTGAAATACAGTTGGGCTCAGTATCTGTGGTCTAGAAGTCAGGCGTTCGCGCGCAAGATCGAAGGTCCTGAATCGCAGTTGTGACCGTAGGATTGTGAAAATTCCTTACTGAATAGTTTCATAATAGGACGAAATGACCATCCAATGCTTTCAGGTTTTCAATGGCCGTCCAACATTGATCGTCGATTCATAATTTCAATGAGAATTTGTTTCAGTGAATTTTTGTGAATTTAACTCAGTTGAAAATGTAGCACACAAGTTATTGCTTCTTACTTTTCATTCACTTATCATCAATACTAAATCTCAACAGCATATGGTTTTACACAATATATAAATTATTTTTCTTTCAAGTCATTGAATGACAACTGTTAGTCAGATTATAAAATTATAATGAATTACCTAATTTTGACAAAATCTAAATCATTTGGTTGATCACTGGGTAGTGATCAATGTCATAGATAGAATTGGATCTGCACTAAGGAGTACCTGATCCACTTCACCTTGATAATTTATCAACCAGTAATCAATCAATTGTAAAAGAGAGAGATTAGTCACGACTATGAAGCTGTGTGACACGGGATCAAGTCAGTCAGGGAGCATCAATGTCGTGAAGATTGCAGGTACACCTTGTTATCGACCTTCTAACTGTAACCACCACCGCATATACATAGTTTGTTTTTTCAAGTGTATAAGCACATCTGCGGTAGCTGTTAAATGTTAAGATTTTTGACTATTTCGTCGTTTCACATGTTATCGAATGTCTCAATATACAATCGTGTTTTATTTAAATAGATTATAGAATTAGAATGAAATTACAGAATTTGATGATTAGTAAGTTGTTCAGTAAAGACAAACTGGCCCCCAAATGCCCTGGTACGGCCGAGAGTGGGGAGAGTCCGCTCTCCCTCTCGAAATACTCTCACACGGCCACGCGTATATAGCCTCTGCCAGGGAAGTCCTACTCACTGCCTTCTCGTGGCGGGGGTGTTGTTTACGAAAACGAGAGGACGAAAAGCGAATGTCCAGCGCTTTTACCGGATTCCAAACCAATGGTGCACATGGGCTCCAGTATCCTGCGGGAACAAATGGCGAATGAACCAATTGTTGGTCACCGGCTTCCATGGGACTGCATCTCCTCACGATGCTCCACTGCCTTGTGGATCAGACCTTCAGGTCGAAGGCTCGGGGTGTGGCCCCCTAAGAAAACCACCTGCTTCGGTTTGGGCAGCCGGGCAGTATCACAGCCCTCACACATATCAAATGAGATTTGTGTGGCGCATATGTATTTGGTGCCTCTTTGTACCATTATCTATGTGTTGAAATAATAATAATAATAATAAATAAAGACAAACTGTATAAAGGTTAGAAAGATACCGTTTATTACAGTGTAATTAGTACATTCAGCTGACGAGTCCCATGATTCGATGGAACGTGTGTCATGCATTGCACTACTAGACATCATCCATCTCTACTTATCATGCTTGTGACTTACTGGCAATATCCTCACAGACAGAATGAACATATGCCAATACAATAGATAGATCAATCACAATCCTCAGCGTTAATGGGAAGATTCAAACGACCTATACAAAAACGGAATTCATATAACTCTAGTTATCTATTTAGTTTTATCCATAATTTATCAATTTAGGTACCTTATTAGAAAAAAAATTCAATTGATCGACTTCCAAAATCCACATAAACAAGTTAATTGTTCAGCCAAATAGAATTTATGTGGCAGTATATAACACCAATCAGTAGTGTAATGTTTGGCAGCAGAAGATTGAGAAGATCGAATTGAAGCGAACAGGAATGTAAACAGAGAGCAATTGTAATAGCAATAGAATTGAAAGAATCATGAGGAAGACAACTAAAGGAAGATGTGCAAGTACTTTATTTTATGTATGGTTTTCATATCATAAAAAGGCACTCTCTCATTTCGCACTAAACAATAAATTGGTCTGCTCCACCTGAATTATTCGTCCACTACATATAGTCTAATATTGTGTCAACCTTCATGATTTTCATTTGTCATTGATTTCTGTTTATAATTGTATTTTCTTGTTAGAATGTGATCAACATCTTGCATTCCACAGTGGAACACGTTCAGCGATTATTTCATTAGTATTTGCTGATGATTCTGATCTTTCTAATGTGTCAGAACATTCAATAAATAGTCGAAAATCGGATCAACATAGTTCATTACACTTGATCACATCGCAAACTGTATTATCAAATGAAACTAATCCAATGAATAATAATAATAATTCTATAATAGATGTTACGACGGTTATTACCAATATTTGCACTACTACTACTACTAATAATAATAATAGTAAGAGAAATTTTGGTTCAATCGATTCATTATATGAAACAGTGGATTTGCCTAGAACTAATTTACCGACCCCAATGTTAACATCGACAACAATGGTAAGTCAACAATTCATTGATTTCGTTTGCACATTCACCAATTAGTTTTAAGCTTTGGAAACTGTCGACTGAACTCCATAGGTTAATAACTGTGATAACTACTCAGGAGTCAAGGGAAAATATTATATGGAAAAACCTATCTGTCTGGTGTAACAATCAGCATGACAAGCAAGATAAGCATGAGATGAGTTTTGGTGGACACAATTAGGCTTAGTGAGTGGTCTTGAAATATTGTCTGTTGAAATATGAAGAGATATCTCAATACCAGATGACATGAGAAGTTGTAATTGAACTCACGTGAAATTTGATTACTTCCACTCAACGATGATCACCTGCATACTAACGCCTGTTGCCCTCAATCGAGTAATGCCCACCGCCCAGCATTCTGCAACACAATCTGACGTTGGCTTTTCTTTATATGAAATTTGTGACTTTGATGTTGGTTGACAATACTTTTGAGTTCCAGATGTTCAACGGTTGTAAGTATGCTTCCCTTCTTCAATTGTTGGTTGACTAAAATTGATCGTTAGGTTTGTCTGAGCTGCTCGATATTAGTTGAGTTAAGTGAGGTTGGTTTTAACATCCTCTATCGTCCTACTGAACATCTTATTAGTGCAGAAATGGTCAACTGGATTCTGTGTAATGTGATCCGGTGAATTCCATATGACTTTGTATTTGCGCTTATGTAGGAATATGGTGCCGCCTTTGACCAGTTTATTGAAGGCACAAATGTTTGCAAATCTCTCGCTATCTTCGTTCATTTTTCACCTAGTCCATGTCGCCCGATGATGTCGTCATACCCGGTGTTGTTCAATTTCAACTAGGCACTTGAGATACTCTTCAGAATGGTCAGGTCCTTCGTACGCATTTCTCAACGATTGACTGTAACCTGTCGTATAATTAGTCTATAAATTCTTCATTGTAATCGTTGGTAGCCTCATGGCATTGTATGACGTTCATTGTAATGCTCTCTTTCTTTTATTTTGAAGGAGGCTAGCCAGAAACAGGTTGTGGTCTGTGCACAGTTGCAGTAGACGGTCCCCGTTATCTGTTCTGTGACCAACAAGTCCTCATCAACCACCTGAACGACTCTCTTCTGTGCCTGGATGCCCAACCTGAGCATTCAAGTCTCTGGCTAGTACAACAATATCTGCCGAACTCACTTTCTGGAGAACAACAGTTAACTGTTAGTAGAATTCATCCTTGATTGCATCCGGGCTGCAATCTGTCAGGGCATAGGCGGAGATGACAGTTTGGTCAATATACGTCACTCCATAGTGCAGTAAGGAGTGAATGTTGTGATCTGCGTTCTTTCTTATGCGTTTCACCAGAAGACGACTTAAGGCATGATCTTTCGATGCAATAGTGAGCGTAGTACGTTCCTCTACCTGTTTATGCTTGTTGTGTTGACTTTGTACTCCGTCAAGTAAAGAGTATAACTGGTGCAGGGCACTGAAGTCTTTTGATATATATTACGTCCTTTTGAGTTTCCGCAGTTTAAACTCAGTCTTTTGTTTTATATAGGGTTTAACTGTTTTAAAAGCAATTTTAGAGGGTATAGCAGTGTTTAGTGCATATTTGGTGGTGGTATTGAATATTTTTAATGTTTCTAAGAGGTTATCACTGGCAAAGAAATTGCTCCATTCAGAGTGGCTTATTAGAAATCGAAAGTTTCCCCAGTCAGCGTTTGCATAGTCTCTATATTGGAAACTCGTATATAATGTCTTTAATTTGTTGCACATGACAAGAATCGGAAGGGTGCAGAGGACTATTTTTTGATCGCTGTTGTGAAACGTTTCGCCAACGACCATTGATATTGGTGTGATATTGTGACAGAATATCAAGTCAAGAATGTTGTGATTTCGTGTGAGCATGTGTGTACATGTTGTTGCCAACCGTGTGTGTCTAGGGACCTTAGTATGCTGTCAAAGCACAATAGGTCAGAATGTGTCGTTCAGTTGATGGGGAGAAGGTTGAAATTACCACGTACAATTGTGTAAATGAAGTCAACCTGAGCAAATGACTCACTTATAATAGTGTCAGTTGAACTAGGAGTGTTGGTTTATGTGGGACCAATGAGCATAGCTTCTGGCGATGGATTCCATTCGTTTTATACTAGGATAGTCAGTATAAAATTGCTTTAGCAACCTTGATCTTAAGGAATCTGGCATCACTATTCTATCTCCAAACATCATGCATTGATTTACGACACATAATGAGTCCCGACGTTGGTGAAGCTGCTTCAAGTTACCATCGAGTCCAGTTAACGGCCAGCCATTGGTGGTGCATGTCATCTCTCTCTTTATGATTGAGTCGTTCTTGGATGCAGATTGTATTTCAGCTATACAAAATTCACTTATTGATGATGATCACTTTAATGTAATTAATAATAAAGAAATAAATCAATCACTCAATCGACCTTATTTGGTAGGTATTTTGAAGAAATATTTTAATCTACTTAAGTAGATATGAAATTAATAATAAAACTAATGGCATTGTATAGTATCAAGTAGATTAGAAGTAAAATGATTGATTAAGAATCTCACATTTTTGATTGATAAGGCAAACATTTTACACATATATCAGAAACTAACTGTCAGATTTAAGTGCGTCATCAAGGGAATGGATGATGTTGTTGACATTCGATACGAGATTCTTGAACTATCAACCTGTAGTGAACGGGAACATAGGCGAAGATAAACAAATGGCTATGAATACAACATTACAGAATCTCTTGATAAAATCTGAGAACCACACTGAAAATGCTTCATTTACAAAATGTCAATCAACTGTTTCAGACTTGATTTTTCTTTTTCCTTTCCACACCAATCATTTTCTGTCCTCGTTCTCTTCTCTTTAATCTGCACACCGTTCTGTCTTCAAACATTTCACTTTTCATTGATGATACTTATATTTGTCGACATCAGTAGTATGCACCACAAATCAAGCCTTAGTTGTAATACTGAAGTATTTAATTGGTATACTAAACATGAAGAATTCTGAAGTCACATAACAATTATTAATGTTAAATATGACGTGAATAAGAGATACTCTATTCATCTTAATAATTAAATGGTTGAAATATATTCAGCTTTAGGTAAATGTAAACAATAAATAGTTGACAATCTGTTTTCTATTTTCTTTTGAACAGTATTTAGAATGATCGCGTTGTTCCTATAAATCTACTTGACGATTTCGTAGCAAGTAATCCTATTTTACATGGGTAACAATCAACTTTACATGAGAAATATTGTTGTGAATATTAAAGTAAGTGATCACTGAATAATTAACACATGATTGTAATCTAATGATTCGCGATTTTAATGACATGGCATATTGTATTTTTCAGTGAAAGTAAGTATTGACATAAGATGAGAAGTAACATTGCTCACTATGGATAATTGGATCAATAGAGTCTCCCTATGTTCACTGTGTGACATTTTCTCACTAATGCTCTTTCATAATAGTTGTGCAATGAAGCCAATTTATCGGGATGAGATACATAAAATTCCGGATCCGAACCTAAGGGTATAAAAGGTAATCCTTCTATGCGTGACCCAGAGGTTCCAAGTTCAATCTGTGATGGTTTCAAGGATATGTGTTGTTGAGGAATTCCATATCACGGCAAAACCAGCATCTAAACTTCTTGATTTAATTAGTTATCTGACTATGATTAGTTTTTAACATAAATCACGAAATTCATTGATGTTTTACTTTACTGAAGAAAGTATTTACGTCGAAAAAACATGACTTCTGATGTAGAAAACCAGTTAGTAAACGTTTTATAACTTAGAAATGAGCACTCCTAGACTGATCGACTTCTACAGGTTTATCAATTGTCGATGTAGAGATTTCAAAAAGCCAATTGTTAAGAATTCTGAAATGGTGAATTAGGAGCATATAGAATTACTTCAGAGTACGTTTAGTACGGAAACGAAGGACGTTATATGTTGTTCATGATTTTGTCATGTATTACATCACCATGACTTTATTTAAACATAAATCACAATAGTCAGTCAGTCAGTAACAACGTAGAACTTCGTACGTACGTACATCAGTTCGAGTTGCCACACCACATTAGCATAGAGATGCAGTGGTCGATTCAAATCCCGTAGTGGTAGAGGTAATAAGAGTATAAGCAGTAATCGGGAAGATTGGTGTTTGGAGATGTTACTTAAAGAGTATAATCCAGTGAAATAAATTTGAGAGAAAAAAAAGAGACAATGAGGAATAAGGAGATCAAAATTTGGGAGAACACAAAGAGTATATGCACCTGCGCCATTGCAAACGATTCTGAGCCATGTCATTCAAGGTCTCTAACCATCGGTTGCTATCATCTCGCTGTCCCCAACCAGGTAGTCTACACCTACCTACATGACTCAGACTACTTGTTAGTGACTTCATGTTTTGGTCTGGCCGCCCCTAGCTTTCTTCCAACCTACTCCTATACCACTTAACATCGCACGTCGAAGCATACGGTCGTTGGGCATACGTAACACGTGTCCCAGCCATCTCAACTGATGAAGTTTCACTACGTCATCAATCGATTTGCCATCCTTACCTAGTACCCGTTTTTTAACAGTTGAATTACTTACTCGGTGTTCTCAGGATATACGAGCAATATTTCGAAGACACCTATTATCAAATACTAGTAGTCTACGAATATCCTCTACTCTTACCGGCCATGTTTCACCCGTCCTTTGGTTGATAGACGGATATCTCGCCTACGCCATAAATGACGTAAGTTAGCAAAAGCTAATCGAGCCTTCTGTATCCGTGCTGAGATTTCGTCACACACCAGACCACAAGGGCTCATGAGACTTCCAAGATAAGTGATGCGATCGACACGCTCAATTACTTCACTCCCTATCATTAGTTCGGGTGTCAATGCAACCCAATCCTGAAGCAAGACTTTGCATTTCGAGGGGGAGAATCGTATCCCGAACATGCTTGCATTGTTGCTTAGAGTAGACAGAAGACTCTGCATTTTGTTAGCGTCTTCAACAAATAAAACTATGTCATCGGCATATTCTAAGTCAACAAGTGAACCTCCTGGTAGAAGTTCAACCCCTGGAAATTTAGATTAGGAAAGTGTTATCTGTAATAGTACATCAATGACAAAGTTGAACAAGAATGGAGAGAGTGGACAGCCCTGACGAACACCACTTGATATAATCAATTCTGATAACAGTTCGCCATAAGCTCTCACACTACCTGTTATGTTCGAGTAGAGAGCCTTTATAAGGTTAATGTACTTCTTTGGTACTCCTTTCAGTCATAAACACTGCCATAGAACCTTACGATCAATAAAGTCAAATGCCACCTTAAGGTCGAGAAATACTACCATTGTGGGACGTCTGAACGTATGTCTGTGTTCTAGAACCTGACGTAATGTGAATATCTGGTCCATACAACCACGTCCAAGTCGAGAACCGGCCTGATTTTCTCTAGTCTGCTCTTTACGAGCTTTGGTTAGGCGTCGAAGTATTATTGAAGCTAATATTTTAAACACTATACTTGTCAATCTGATTCCTCTGTGATTGTCACAAGAGGACTTTTGTCCTTTCTTATAGACTGGCACAATCAGTGACTGAGACCAGTCAGATGGGATTACGTCCACTTCCCAAATTCTACCTAAGACCACATTTAATCTTCTTGCTAATACTGAACAATCATCCTTAAAAATCTCAGGAGTAAATCTGTCAGGGCCTGCTGCTCTCCCTCGCTTCAGATTTCCTATGGCTTTTACAACTTCGTAAAGAGGCGGAGGACCTACATTGACTTGCCATTCAGGTTGACTGGAGGTCATGTGAAACCGAAGTGTGATTGAAGGCCAGTTGAACTGATCCCTAAAGTGTTCTACCCATCGATCCAATCTCCTGAATTGAGAAAGTATAATGTATCCGTCTTTTTCTGAGAAAGTTTCGCTAACAGTTGAGTTCCTAATACCGGTTTCCTTAAAAAGTCTGAACAATCGTTTGCTATTACCTATTGCCGCTGACCTTTCCATCTCTCTTGCTTTCAAAATATATATACAAATATATTTTTGGTGATATGGGCTTACTTTTTTTAACATCAAAGGCATTCTTTATGTTTGGATTAAATTTCAATGTAAAATTAATGTAATTAACCTAGCTTGGCATCATTATTTGCGCTTGTTAACCATCGTGAGGAGCTTAGGCCGCATTACCAGAATTCTTTCTGGAACTCTGTTCTGAAAAGTCCTTTCCAGTTGCTATTGATTCTTTTGATGTCTGCTTCTGATCCTCCCTTTCATTGCAATTAAGGACATGCTTCGCGATTCAGTTTGATGATTTCCGCAATACATGTCTTATCCAGCGTCTTTCCCTAATTGCCTCTTCATTTAGAAGCTAGTTTGTTCTCTCGCACAGTTGGCTGTTGCTGATGATATCCTGCCAACGGACATTCAGTATGTTAATTAGGGCCCTAAGAGGTTTACTTGCAGCGTCTTTCCGACGTCCAGTAAGACGCAAGCAGATACGCGCTCGCACCAGAGCATGATCTGAATCTAGGCATGTGCTCCAGAATGAGAGACAGTCTTCTATCAAGCCCCTCTATCGGTGGCTGATAGCGATATGATCTATTTTGGTCCAACGTTCGGGCGAATTAGGGGGTCTCCATGTTAAAAGATGTTTTTCCTTATGCTTAAAGTTAGTATTTGCAAGGAACAGGCGATTATCTGAGCATAGCTGCAACAGACGGTCGCCATTATCTGTTCTCTGCGCCACGATGCTATAAGATCCACCCAGGTGTCTTTCCCTATCGCTTAGTTTACCTACTTGAGCATTAAAGTCACCAGCCATTATTACTACATCAGAGCGCTTAGCTTTTCGGAGAAGGTCGGAGAGCTTTCTGTAAAACTCATCTGTTACATCATCTGAGCTGCAGTCAGTGGGAGAATAGGCAGAGACAACGAAGAGGCAACGACGAGTGTCCCTATCTTTCCGGATTCTTACTGTCCCGTTCAGTCGGACAGCGCACGAACGGCTGTCTACTGGGATCCACTCTAAGAGAGCTAGTTCTGCTCTAGGACTTAATGCTATGCCTACGCCGGCGAGGCCACGGAAAGCAGAATCTGTGCTTCCAGATACACGAACTGTGAATTGAGTTGGTTCTTTATTTTGGCATGGTAAAGTCAGATGAATGACGCTACTCCGATCCTGTATGCGCGTTTTGAAGACGCAGTACACATCGATTGCACGGGATTCTAAAGTCCTAGCTAAGGAAGCCTGGTGTCCTATTTGGCACAGTGTTCGAACGTTAAAAGCTCCTACGTGTAGTTTAGAGCGTGGTTTCAGGAGACCAAGAATAGCGTTCTGCGTACTCGAATCGTTTGCCCTAGCGGTGCGAGATGATAAAGAGACGTGAAAAAAGTTAGTCATGGAGATAAGAGGAGAGGTATTAGGAGGTGTAGAAAGGATTTGAATGTGACCAACTTGGTCTCGTGTGCTGTTACGGGTATGAGGACTGATGTCACTTCCCGGCTACCCACACCGTGGAAGGGTATTTCTTGAGGAACTTGAAAAGGAAATTGGATTAGTGTTGGTCTTGACGACCTGGGAGCGTGACCGCAGAGCCCAAGGTACAACTGCTGGAGGTCGGTCGCGCACGGCCTTTTTGTGGAAGGATTTTGACGTGTTAGCTCCGTTCTTCAAAGGGCCTGACCGCCGGAGACGGAAATCCGTGAGGTAAGGTGAGGTGTGACATTTTTAAGGTCGACCTTTTCTAACCCCACCTCTCGTTGTGGGAACGAAGCATCGCTGCAGATGCTGGTTATCCGAGGGAAACACCTTACTGCTGTCACATCCCTCTACAGTCAGCACTACGACATCGCCCTCAGACTTTGAGTTTCTGCTTTTAGTCTTTCCGTTCTCCAATCGACCTTCTTGGCAAAGTAGAACCTACAGGAACATATGTTCCAGCCAATATAGCTCGGTTGGGTCATCACGATGGGCAAGCCCGACCACCGCCTCAAGGCAGCAGCTTCGGTCGGGATACTTTATATGGTCTAGTAGCAGTTGCTTCAGAGTTGCATAACGAAGAGAAGTCGGCTTGTCAGGAGATGCCAATGTCTTTATTTAGTTGTATGCTTCTTTTCTGATGAATGAAAGGAAATGAGCCACAATATTGACATCCTCAACAACGTCCTTGGTTATAGCCCAGATTTCCAACCTTTTCATGTAATTCGCAAAAGCATCGAAATCTGAGTGTATGTCCAACCGTCCTATCACAGGCTCCATCAGGACGCAAATGTGATAACTGGGAATATTTCAATCATGGTACAAACTAGAAATCTCAGGAATAACAAAATAAAACCAAGAACAGCTAGATGAGCACGAACGAAAGTATTGTTTTCGGAAATCGAAATCAAGCAGTCAACAAGTACAAGGGAATCATTAGTTCATAATAACCATTTACCAATAAGTAGTAAGGGTAGAAGACCTGGTTGATGGAAATCCATCAGTATGTAATTACTAGACAGACTGGACATCATCGTTTGTGCTTTGATAAATAAATAAAAATATCTCTGTCCTACAAGATGTCAATTATGTTTACAGTAATGTAGCAGTAGATTTTCATACTGCGAAATTGAGTGATATGTGTTTGAATTACTCGAGGAGTATTGGTTTCTCCAAGATTGAGAATATAATATACTGATTTGTACCGACTACTATGAAACCGGACTACACGATTTTCTGCCGACAGTCTACAAACACCGAACATTGTCTAGCTCAATTAAATTATCTCCTTAATAAAATAATCTAAAACGATGAATCTGAAATTGGCGAGACAGTGCAAACCTGACATGCTATTCAAATATTCAACTGCGAATGCTTCTTTCCGAAATAGCGCATTTCAAATCTGTTGAAAAGTAAGGGCAAACTTCAGCACAAAATGACATGTCAAAATGTATTCAACCTCATGTAAAATTTGATCGCTCACATTGAACCATGATATGCAACCATAATCAGTATTCAGTGAAAACATACATTTGGTCAATAGTAAAATGTGTTTATTCAAAATATCAGATGAGGGTGAGTTTGTCCGTCACAGTGATTGATATAAAATAGAAGAGAGAAGGTGACGTGGATTTTATCAGCGATATACACAGGAAGTAATAACTAGTCGAGTCTCAAAGAATCAGGATTATTAATGGGCGATCCATAGATTGATAAACGGAGGAAGTGAGAGATGGATGATTCTGTGAGGAAACAAACACTAAACTCATCTGAAATTAGACAGTGAATGGCTACAGTGTTTACAAACAGCTGGAGCAAGACCTTCTATGAACTGACATCCGAGAGATTTGTTTTCACTTCATTTTGTTGATAGAAAGTAGTAATCTTTTGAAAAGTGAGAATTTCACTCATCTATTTTCTGAACGTGTGGCTAATTATCAAGTTATTATTAGAAAGCGATGTTGTTTTATTATTCTAAATAAGATTCATATTACGCCCACTATACATAATAGATGATATAGAATAATACCATATTATTTGATTAATGAGATGGTGTGAGGTGACTGACGACGACAACACAGTTATAATCACTGAGATTTCTGTCAATAACTGAGGTCAACAGAAATATGTTTTTGTTAATTAGATGGTCAGATAATTTACACTGAGATTAAAGAAATAATAATAAATTTTACTTTAAATGTTTGCACAGAATGTAACAGAAATGATAGAATTTGGTGTAATGTTATAGTCTATGAAGGGAATCAGACAGAATTCTCAATTATTCAAATCTTATTCCCAAATGCACATCATTCAATAGTCATTGTATCAGTAGGTCAATTGGAAAACGTTGATCAAACGAGATACACCTTTAGGTTGGAATATTTCATTTGCGATTGCGTGCAACCGTCTTCGTAGTTCTGCTTCGCAGTATATTTTTGCATAATGTTGATTGTTATGAGATAATTTTTCGCATGTTGAAAATAGATGAGATAGAGGAGAACGTAATGAGTGGCATTTACAAATTGTCAAGTGAAGTGTGTTACTAAAATCAAGGTGAACTAAACTGTTGAAGAGCAGGACGTTCTCTTTTCGTCCTCCCATTTTCGTAAACAACACTCCCGTCACGAGAATTCAGTGAGTAGGACTTCCCTGGCAGAGGTTATATACGCGTGGCCATGGAGAGCATTTCGATAGGGAGAGCGGACTTTGTCCACTCTTGTCCATACCAGGGCATTTAGGGTGTTTCATACAAGAATGACACTCTTTGGCAGTGAGCACTCATGCTATTGGGATGTAGGGCAAGCGTTTCTCTCTATTAGGGACTCATTAGCTGTGTGTACTTGTATTTCAATCTGTTATGTACATTAACTCAAACCCAGTACTTTCCTTATTGATAGTCAATGCATTACCAATTAATCTACTAAATCATCCGACAGAAATAAAGTTATCAGTAATGGTTTGTAAACTCCTGTTGTTGATATTCAGTACTAGAGCTAATCATTCTCTGTCACTATATGAACTAACTGTGGAGATTATCTTGTCAATATCGACTTGTTTATGTTCGTTTTTAGTTTGGTTGGCTAAATTCATAGAGTATTACTAAATTTCATAACATTACTAATTTTATCAGCAATTTTCGTCTGAGATTAGTCATATTTGAGCTGGCATTGAAAATCATGCAGTGAAGGAGAACTGTTTCGTACTAGCATAAGATTTCTCAGGAGTGCATACTCACAACCATAAACCTAGGGATGTAATCCAAGCCAAGCAGTTCTCGTGACGAATGTACAACTGTTAGGATCATTGGCATTTGAGTCTATTGATAAATGTATCAAACGCCAGTCAATTTACAATTTGACACGATAGTCATCCAACAGCATTGGTCACATCTTCTGACTACGACTCATTTATAAATAAATCAATACTGAGCTTGTTATTAGTAGTTTGAACCAAACCATAACAAATATTGATTACAAATGAATGTGATCTCCACAAAACACTAAGTCATTTAGATTTTTATTGTTTTTGCAAATCTTTGTATGTTCATCTAAGTAGATTTTGCTTCCTGGTCCGTGATTAACCTTTATGTAAAATAATGTAAATGTTACGAATACGTTTTGGGTTTTTGTGAGGCTGAAATTTTCTCCACGGTGTTGACCGAATATAAGACCCGACTTGAAAACTGATCATCGACATATATGTATTTTAGTATTAATCCTTGTTTGAAAAACATTTCATAAGTGTTAAATTAAGTTATAATTATTAATATCTGACTTCCACTTAGGTATTAATAATTAAATGGCTTTGTAACGTTGTAGTGAAACGGTGGTTTAATGTAGTTGAATCATTTGTATTGCAGTTATTGGATTACTTGCTTGAACAGCGTTCATGACGTTGTTTGATTGGAGCAGACAGTCAGTAATTTCACCCGACTTTTGTGCAAAACATTGTGATCTAATCCAAACCGACAGTGCTGGGTTCAAATCCCACGTGCAGGTTCGTGGATGCTCACTGATGAGAAGTCACACGCTAAGACGAAACAGCCGTCCAGTGCTTCCAGATTTTCAATGGCGGTTTGATATTGATCGATTTATGATCTCAATCGAAACATCTGATTATTCTAATACATCTTGTTTTATCTGCTTACTTGAAGGAGTCAGATGGACTGTTTTAGGTGTAACTTCAAAAACGCATCAAATGAATAACGTGGTTCCAATGAAGTTATATAGCTGTGTACACAGGGCATTGGATATATAAAACGAAAAATGTTTCTGGGTTGAAGTCTCAATATAAAAATCGGTATTGGAATGCTGGTACACGTAGCTAACTAGCTATCGCTGAATAGAACGAAATGCATATATTGAGTTTTTCTGCTATCTACAATTCACCTCTTTTATTGAAATCACATTTTAATTTTGTCGGTTAACTGACAACAATTCGATTTCATTTAGGGGAAGGTGGGCGGTTGGGATTGAAAGTCATTAAGCAATGGATGATAATTGTCTTGTCGTAGTCAGAAACCTTTCAACAGAATACATCCACATTCAAATCGTTAGTAATGTCTATTTATAATGACTTCTATATACTAAATAAAAAAATAGTCTTTGCAACTTCTTTAATCAAACTATAGTAATGTCGGAAAATAAGGATACAAAAAGTAAGAATAAATGAGTAGGCTATTGACGTAGTATAAAAACGAATAAAAATGAATGTGAATTGCCTGAGTTTTAATCGGGAGTGAGGAGGGAATAGTGTTTCTAGTAATTAATTTCATTTCATTTTATCTAAGTGTGGGCTGTGATACTGCGCGTGTGCCCAGACCAAAGCAACTGGTTTTATTAGGGTCTACACCCCGAGCCTTTGACCTAAAAGTCAATTGTGCAAAGCAGTGTACTAACGTCAGGAAATGCAGTGACATTGTACCCGGTGACCAATGATTAGTTCAAACGCCATTTGTTCCCTCAGGATACTGGAATCTACGTACACCATTGATTTGGAATTAGGGTTTTTCAACTCCTCTCGGTGGAATCTCCGTGTACACCAACCTGTTTGAAGCGCCAGACATTCGCTTTTCGTCCTCTCAATTTCGTAAACAACAGTAATGTCACGAGAAGGCAGTGAATAGGATTTCTTTTGGAGTGGTTTTATGCACGCGGCCATGTGAGAGCATTTCAAGAGGGAGAGCTGACTCTTCCCAGTCTCGGCCGTACCAGGGCATGTATATATTACATAACTATATACAAATATATCTGTTTGTTTTCATCGAGTGAATTTACCCTTCAAAACATGACATCTTTATGCTTGCCTATATATATGTTGCTTATTTTAATCTAATCGACAGATGGATTAACCGCACTATTTGGTGCTTTCACGATATTAATTCACAAACAAATCTGAATTGTGTAAAGTGAAATCGACTTCTGTAGGTAGAGTAGGATGTTCATGTGCAACACACATCTCTTTACAATACAGTCCTACAGGATATATGTGTATATACATGATTTTAGTTAATCATTATTGTGAATGAAGATTTTTCTAATAATGAACACTCCCCTTTATATGCAAATCCTACGTTGCATCAGTTTTGAACCATCCTTGGTAGTCCTTCTTCTTGCATCTCTATTGGATATGAATATATAATTGAAATACTTGATTCTTTTATATACTCTACACACTCTTTTCTTCTTCTTCTTCAATAATTCGTAAACTATTTCCAGTTATTTTGAATGTCAATGTCTTCGTTTATGTGTTCTGTGAATGATGCCGTGTATTATCAGTTTTTATACATCTGTCATGTGTATCTGTAGAGATTTACCGATGAGTTATGCATCCAATCTGTCTTGTTTTTGTCAAGTACATATTTTTGTACTTCACTTCAAGACGTACTCCAAAATGTATCACAACTAGTTGATACTACAATCCGAATTTGTTTGATCAATGAAGTGAGCATTTTCCACACTTACGGTTTACAGTCTGATAGTTCATAGTGCATGTTTGTTTGTTTGTTTGTCCACTGAATATTTGAAAAGGAACTATTTCTATTTCTTTGAAATGTATATTTATGAAAGCTTTTTTTCTCTTTATTTTGAGTTGCCTTAAGCTCTATACTTGGAATATGAATATTCCTTTTGGCCACTCTTCTTGTTGTCTATCGTCTAAAGCATAAGTAAGTTGTAGTTTTTTTATTATATATATATTTGTGTATTGATGTGGGATGTAACGCTGTATGATGGTTGATTTGTCAGTGTATTTATACACATCAGTGGATGTCTAGTATACTTCTTTAACATGAATTATTTACCGACTCCATTTATTCTTGATATATTTAATACTTGAATAATGTATACTGATTCTCTAACCTCGTTCTAGTCCTTCTACATAGAAATGTCATACACTTATCACTTAAACAGAATGGAAAAAGTGAGAGGTGTCGAATGAACAGTTGAATTCTGTGGTTTATGTATGACGATAATATGTTAGGAGCTTCAAAGTTGGTAATCATCCAACCAAGTTATGATGCATAATGCATTGCTTTTGCTGAACTTCCTGAGAAGATCGCATCAAAAACCGACTGCAAGAAATATACTTTCTAGCCAGGCAAACGTAGTTGACAGCCCACCTCACCATCCACTGATAACCAATCCAACAGTTCATTTCACAGTGATTTTAGTAACATACATCACAAGATAATTTATGAATGCTACTCATTACTTTCGTGTTTATCTGATCTGTATTCAACATGAGGACAGTTATCTCACAAAAATTGACATTACGCAAAAACAAACTGCGAAGCAGAACTACGAAAACGGTTGCACGCAATCGCAAATGAAATGTACCAACTTAAAGATGTATGTCGTTTGATCTTACTTACTAACTTACGCCAGTTACTCCTAATGTAGCATAGTCCACGGACCAGCATTCTCCATCCCACTCTGTCCTCGGCCTTCTTTTCTAATTCCATCCAATTCTTGTTCATTTTTCTCATGTCTATTTACATTTCCCGGCGTAATATGTTCTTTAGTTTCCCTCTTTACTCATACATTTGAGGATTCCATGTGACGCAGTTGTGTGCTTTCATCAATGTGTGTCCTATACACTTCCAGCGTTTTCTTTTTATTTCTTCCTCCACTAAAATCTGATTTGTTCTCTCCCACAGTAAGTTGTTGCTGATATTGTCCGGCCAACGGATCCAAAGCATTTTGCGTAGACAACTGTTAATCAACACTTTTATCCTCTGGATGATGAATTTCGTGGTTCTCCATGTTTCTGCCCCATACAGTAGAATTGTCTTGACATTTGTATTGAAAATCCTGACCTTGATGTTGGTTGACTGTTGCTTTCAGTTCCAGATGTACTTTAGCTGTATATATGCTGCTCTTGCTTTGTATATGCGCGTGAAAGCGCGCATTTTGCGTTTGGGATAGAAGGGACAGATCATCTGCGAAGTCTAGATCGTCCAGCTGCATCCTAGATGCCCACTGTATCACGTGTTTCCCGTCAGATGTTGACGTCTTCATGATACAGTCGATCACCAGGAGAAAGAGAAAGGGTGAGAGTAAGCAACCTTGCCTGACACCTGTCTTTACTTTAAACGGCTTTGTCAACTGTCCTCCACATACAATTTTGCAGTTTAATCCATCATAGGAGTTCCGTATGATAATGACTATCTTCTGAGGCACGCCGTAGTATCGATGAATCTTCCATAGTGTTGTTCTGTCCACACTATCAAATGCTTTTTCGTAGTCAATGAAGTTGATGTAGAGTGATGAATTCCATTCAGTTGATTGTTCCACAATGATCCATAGAGTTGCGATTTGGTTTGTGTATGATCTATCCTTACGGAATCCTGCCTATTGGTCTCGAAGTTGAGCATCTACGGAGTCCTTCATTCTGTTGAACAATACCCTGTTGAAGACTTTTCCTGGTTTTGAGAGAAGAGTGATGCCCCTGTAGTTATCACAGTTGGTTAGATCGCTTTTCTTCGGTATTTTGATCAGAAGTCCTTCTTTCCTGTCTGTTGGGACTTGTTCCTCATCCCATATCTTATTGAAGAGAATGTGGAGCATGCTTGCACTTACCGCCACGTCTGCTTTCATTGTCTCTGCAGGGACGTTGTCTGATCCTGCTGCTTTGCCACTCTTGATTTGTTTGATGGCCATGTTGATTTCTTCAATTGTTGGTGTGCCAACATTGATTTGGAGGTTGGTGGGTGCTGCTTCGATATTGGATGGGTTCAGTGGAGCTGGTCGATTCAAGAGTTCAAATATAATTTTTACATATAATGACTTCTCTATACTCAATTACTGTCAAATTATTCGTTCTAATTTTGACGAATATTCGTATAGAGAGTTTAAAAGTTTTAAAGAATTTTTTGGTTAGAGTTTTCTTAGTGAGTTAGTTTTTATACGAGATAGGCTAACCCCATGCCAAACCCTACTCCTTTCTCCAGGTTTGAAACTGGCAGTAGACTCCGGAGGGACAATGTAGTGTCAGTTATTATGCTAAGCCCATATACTCTATTCTAGCTTTAGAATATCCCATTCTATTCATCCTACTCGAGCCATACTTTGACCTTGTTATTTATTCGCTTTTCAATCTAGACTGTTTTTATATGAGCGTATATATGTGTGTGCCCTTCTTGTCCCATTAATCACATGTCTGTAGCTTATTTTTGTCTGACTATAGATATTGAGTAACGCTTGACGAAAAAGGGAGTTGGCTTCCCAGCCATCTTCCCTGCGTGTCATTTTGCTCTGCTCTGTTTCATTCGCTTCATATACAAAATATATGTATTCACAAGTCAATTCTCATTATTCAACCTATTTAATTCCGTTATTGACTAAAGCGATTTGAGTCGACTATTATATACGAGAATAGGCGATAACAATCATTCGTACCCTCTGAATGCAGTCAGATCCACGGGCCACTAAAACAACAAGTGGAGCGACATCAACGTTTTCCAATTGACCTACTGATACAATGACTATTGAATGATGTGCATTTAGGAATAAGATTTGAAAAATTGAGAATTCTGTCTGATTCCCTTCATCGACTATAACATTACACCAAATTCTATCATTTCTGTTACATTCTGTGCAAACATTTAAAGTAAAATTTATTATTATTATTATTTCATTAATCTCAGTGTAAATTATCTGACCATCTAATTAACAAAAACATATTTCTGTTGACCTCAGTTATTGACAGAAATCTCAGTGATTATAACTGTGTTGTCGTCGTCAGTCACCTCACACCATCTCATTAATCAAATAATATGGTATTATTCTATATCATCTATTATGTATAGTGGGCGTAATATGAATCTTATTTAGAATAATAAAACAACATCGCTTTCTAATAATAACTTGATAATTAGCCACACGTTCAGAAAATAGATGAGTGAAATTCTGATTTTTCAAAAGATTACTACTTTCTATCAACAAAATGAAGTGAAAACAAATCTCTCGGATGTCAGTTCATAGAAGGTCTTGCTCCAGCTGTTTGTAAACACTGTAGCCATTCACTGTCTAATTTCAGATGAGTTTAGTGTTTGTTTCCTCACAGAATCATCCATCTCTCACTTCCTCCGTTTATCAATCTATGGATCGCCCATTAATAATCCTGATTCTTTGAGACTCGACTAGTTATTACTTCCTGTGTATATCACTGATAAAATCCACGTCACCTTCTCTCTTCTATTTTATATCAATCACTGTGACGGACAAACTCACCCTCATCTGATATTTTGAATAAACACATTTTACTATTGACCAAATGTATGTTTTCACTGAATACTGATTATGGTTGCATATCGTGGTTCAATGTGAGCGATCAAATTTTACATGAGGTTGAATACATTTTGACATGTCATTTTGTGCTGAAGTTTGCCCTTACTTTTCAACAGATTTGAAATGCGCTATTTCGGAAAGAAGCATTCGCAGTTGAATATTTGAATAGCATGTCAGGTTTGCACTGTCTCGCCAATTTCAGATTCATCGTTTTAGATTATTTTATTAAGGAGATAATTTAATTGAGCTAGACAATGTTCGGTGTTTGTAGACTGTCGGCAGAAAATCGTGTAGTCCGGTTTCATAGTAGTCGGTACAAATCAGTATATTATATTCTCAATCTTGGAGAAACCAATACTCCTCGAGTAATTCAAACACATATCACTCAATTTTGCAGTATGAAAGTTTACTGCTACGTTACTGTAAACATAATTGACATCTTGTAGGACAGAGATGTTTATATTTATTGATCAAAGCACAATTGATAATGTCCTGTCTGTCTGATAATTAAATGCTGATGGAAATCTATCGATCAGGTATTCTACCTTTACTACTTATTAGTAACTAGTTATAATGAACTAATGATTCCCTTGTACTTGTTGACTGCTTGATTTCGAATTCCGGATACGATACTTTCATTCGTGCTCATCTAGCTGTTCTTGATTTTATTGCGTTATTCCTGAGATTTCTAGTTTGTAGCATGATTGAAACACTCCTAGTTATCACATTTGCGTCCTGATGGAGCCTGTGATAGAACGGTTGAACATACGCTCAGATTTCGATGCTTTTGCGAATTACATGAAAAGGTTGGAAATCTGGGCTATAACCAAGGACGTTGTTGAGGATGTCAATATTGTGGCTCATTTCCTTTCATTCATCAGAAAAGAAGCATACAACTAAATAAAGACATTGGCATCTCCTGACAAGCCGACTTCTCTTCGTTATGCAACTCTGAAGCAACTGCTACTAGACCTTATAATGTATACAAATTTAGAACGCCTTAAAAGCCGAAATTTTCTTGAAATGATTCGTCAGAACATCAGGAGTCCCACAACATTACGTCGTCACAGTCCAGTGCGTAATGAAGCTTATTCAGATAACAATTCATTGAGTTGTGAGAAAGTTCCTACAGATAAGCACAAGTTTGGTAAATGTTCGTTCTGTGACAAGTTTCACGCATGTCATTCATGTGTATTTCGTAATTTGAAATGTTTTAAATGTGGTGAGATTGGACACATTCGGTTAGTTTGTAAATCTGCTGTTCATTATTCTGCAACTAATACTAATTTGTGTAATTCTCATCCTACTAAGTTGACGATTTCTAATGATAGTTTATCTTTATACATGATTTCGTAAAGCAATATACAGTCATATAGCAATCTAGACTTAAATGACACTCTGAATGATTGTGAGACAAAAGTTTCTAATCAATCAACTTCTTATCGAATTTCTCGTGTTATCGCACCAGATCCATATCGTCCTAATGACTCACATATTTCTGATAAAATTTACTAGAAATTTGAGGAAAATATGTCGAGTGAATCTAATCATGAGCGAAATCCTTATGCAGTTTTGACAAACGACTGTTTTTCTAATGAAATTCCTAATAAATTTGAAGAAAATATTTCAGATGACTCAAATCCTGATATCAAATCAGATGTTCAGCATGCAATAATCACATCACACTTGACGGAGAAGCTTCGAAAGGTGTAAATACCTTCACAAATCTGGGCAGCATCACTGATGAACTCAGTGGAGTTGATGCAGATGTGTGGATCAGCAAAGTAAGAGCAGCATATTTACAACATCTGGAAGTGAAAACAACTGTCAACCAACACCAAGGTCAGGATTTTCAATACAAATGTCAAAACAGTTCTACTGTATGTGGCGGAAACCTGGAGAACTACGTAAGCCATCATCCAGAAGATACAAGTGATGATTAACAGTTGTCTACGTAAAATACTTCGGACTCGCTTGCAAGACACTATCAGCAACAACCTAATGTGGGAAAGAACAAACCAGATTTCAGCGGAGGAAGAAATAAAGAAGAAACGCTGGAAGTGTATAGGAAACACATTGAGGAAAGCACCGAAGTGTGTCACAAAGAAAGTCTTAACTTGGAATTTTCAAAGCCAGTGTAGAGGAGAAAAACTGAAGACAACATAAAGCTGAAAACGTGCGACACATGATCCTAATAAATGTGAGGAAGATATATGTTTTTCATTTTGATTGTTTTGCAGGTGAATTAGGCCTAAATGAAATACATGTGTTAATTACACATATTAGTACACATCCATGATCCCGCACCCTGCGAGTTTCGAACCCAGGTCCTATTATGTCTCGCGTCAGGCGCTTAACCAACTAGACCAACGTTGTTATTGTCTAACATCAGCCAATCACGGTGTCGCACCACCCTACACTGTTGTCTTCAGTGAGCGCTAGGTTAGAATCTCTCTATGTGTGGGATCGCGGATGCGCGATGCTGAGGAGTCGCATAATGGGACGAAACGGCCGTAGAGTTGCATGGCTCAGTGTTTACGCACAGCTGGAGCAAGACCTTCTATGAACTGACATCCGAGAGATTTGTTTTCACTTCGTTTTGTTGATAGAAAGTAGTAATCTTTTGAAAAATGAGAATTTCACTCATCTATTTTTTGAACGTGTGGCTAATTATCAAGTTATTATTAGAAAGCGATGTTGTTTTTTTCTTCTAAATAAGATTCATATTACGCCCACTATACATAATAGATGATATAGAATAATACCATATTATTTGATTAATGAGATGGTGTGAGGTGACTGACGACGACAACACAGTTATAATCACTGAGATTTCTGTCAATAACTGAGGTCAACAGAAATATGTTTTTGTTAATTAGATGGTCAGATAATTTACACTGAGATTAATGAAATAATAATAATAATAAATTTTACTTTAAATGTTTGCACAGAATGTAACAGAAATGATAGAATTTGGTGTAATGTTATAGTCGATGAAGGGAATCAGACAGAATTCTCAATTATTCAAATCTTATTCCTAAATGCACATCATTCAATAGTCATTGTATCAGTAGGTCAATTGGAAAACGTTGATCAAACGAGATACATCTTTAGGTTGGAATATTTCATTTGCGATTGCGTGCAACCGTCTTCGTATTTCTGCTTCGCAGTATATTTTTGCATAATGTTGATTGTTATGAGATAATTTTCCGCATGTTGAAAATAGATGAGATAGAGGAGAAAGTAATGAGTGGCATTTATAAGTTGTCTAGTGAAGTGTGTTGCTAAAATCAAGGTGAACTAAACTGTTGAAGAGCAGGACGTTCTCTTTTCGTCCTCCCATTTTCGTGAACAACACTCCCGTCACGAGAATTCAGTGAGTAGGACTTCCCTGGCAGAGGTTATATACGCGTGGCCATGTGAGAGCATTTCGATAAGTAGAGCGGACTCTGTCCACTCTCGGCCATACCAGGGCATTTAGGGTTTTTCGTACAAGAATGGCACTGTTTGGCAGTGAGCACTCATGCTAGTGGGATGTAGGGCGAGCGTTTCTCTCTATTAGGGACTCATTAGCTGTGTGTACTTGTATTTCAATCTGTTATGTACATTAGACTCAAACCCAGTACTATCGTTATTGATAGTCAATCCATTACCAATTAAGCTACTAAATCATTCGACAGAAATAAAGTTTTCAGTAAGAGTTTATAAACTCCTGTTGTTGATATTCAGTACTAGAGCTAATCATTCTCTGTCACTATATGAACTAACTGTGGAGATTATCTTGTCAATATCGACTCGTTTATGTTCTTTTGCAGTTTGGTTGGCTAAATTCATAGAGTATTACTAAATTTTATAACATTACTAATTTTATCAGCAATTTTCGTCTGATATTATTCATATTTGGGCTGGCATTGAAAATCATGCAGTGAAAGAGAACTGTTTCGTACTAGCATACGATTTTTCAGGAGTGCATACTCACAACCATAAACCTAGGGATGTAATCCAAACCAAGCAGTTCTCATGACGAATGTACAACTGTTAGGATCATTGGCTTTTGGGTCTATTGATACATGTATCAGACATCAATCAATTTACAATTTGACACGATAGTCATTCAACAGCATTAGTCCGATCTTCTGACTATAAATTAATCACTACTGAGCTTGTTATTAGTAGTTTGAACCAAACCATAACAAATATTGATTACAAATGAATGTGATCTCCACAAAACACTAAGTCATTTAGATTTTTGTTTTTGCAAATGTTTGTATGTTCATCTAAGTAGATTTTACTTCCTGCGCCGTGATTAGGCTTTATGTAAAAAAATGTAAATGTTACAAATACGTTTTGGGTTTTTGTGAGGCTGAAATTTTCTCCACGGTGTTGTGTTGACCGAATATAAGACCCGACTTGAAAATTGATCATCGACATATGTATTTTGGTAATAATCCTTATTTGAGAATCATTTCATAAGTGTTAAATTAAGTTAGAAATATTAGTATCTGAAGTCTACTTAGGTATTAATAATTAAATAGCTATGTAACACTGTAGTGAAACGGTGGTTTAATGTAGTTGAATCATTTGTATTGCAGTTATTGGATTACTTGCTTGGACAGCGTTCATGACCTTGTTTGATTGGAGCAGACAGTCAGTAATTTCACCCGACCTTTGTAAAAAAACATTGTGATCTAATCCAAACCGACAGTGCTGGGTTCAAATCCCACGTGCAGGTTCGTGGATGCTCACTGATGAGAAGTCACACGCTAAGACGAAACAGCCGTCCAGTGCTTCCAGATTTTTAATGGCGGTTTGATATTGATCGATTTATGATCTCAATCGAAACATCTGATTATTCTAATACATCTTGTTTTATCTGCTTACTTGAAGGAGTCAGATGGACTGTTTTAGGTGTAACTTCAAAAACCCGTATCAAATAAATAACGTGGTTCCAATGAAGTTATACAGCGGTGTACACAACGCATTGGATATATGAAACGAAAAATGTTTCTGGGTTGAAGTCTCAACATAAAAATCGATATTGGGATACCGGTACACGTAGCTAACTAGCTATCCCTGAATAGAACGAAATGCATATATTGAGTTTTTCTGCTATCTACAATTCACCTCTTTTATTGAAATCACATTTTAATTTTGTCGGTTAACTGACAACAATTCGGTTTCATTTAGGGGAAGCTGGGCGGTTGGGATTGAAAGTCACTAAGCAATGGATGATAATTGTCTTGTCGTAGTCAGAAACCTTTCAACAGAATACATCCACATTCAAATCGTTAGTAATGTCTATTTATAATGACTTCTATATACTAAATAAAAAAATAGTCTTTGCAACTTCTTTAATCAAACTATAGTAATGTCGGAAAATAAGGATACAAAAAGTAAGAATAAATGAGTAGGCTATTGACGTAGTATAAAAACGAATAAAAATGAATGTGAATTGCCTGAGTTTTAATCGGGAATGGGGAGGGAATAGTATTTCCAGTAATTAATTTCATTTCATTTTATCTAAGTGTGGGCTATGATACTGCGCGTGTGCCCAAACCGAAACAACTGGATTTTTTAGGGTCTACACCCGGAGCCTTTGACCTAAAAGTCAATTCTGCAAAGCAGTGTACTAACGTCAGGAAATGCAGTGCCATTGTACCCGGTGACCAATGATTGGTTCAAACGCCATTTTTTCCCTCTGGATACTGGAATCTACGTACACCATTGGTTTGGAATCAGGGTTTTCCAACTCCTCTCGGTAGAATCTCCGTGTACACCAACCTGTTTGAAGCTCCAGACATTCGCTTTTCATCCTCTCAATTTCGTAAACAACAGTAATGTCACGAGAAGGCAGTGAATAGGACTTCTTTTGGAGTGGTTTTATGCACGCGGCCATGTGAGAGCATTTCAAGAGGGAGAGCTGACTCTTCCCAGTCTCGGCCGTACCAGGGCATGTATATATTAAATAACTATATACAAATATGGAACTCAAAACACCTTTCAACCAATATCAAAGTGAGAATCTTCAATACCAACGTCAAGGCAGTTCTACTGTATGGAGCTGAAACTTGGGGAACTACAACAACCACCATCAAGAAGGTACAAGTATTTATAAATAGCTGTCTTCGCAAGATACTCAACATCCATTGGCCGGATACCATCAGCAATAGCCTTCTGTGGGAGAGAACAAACCAACTTCCAGCTGAAGAAGAAATTAGGAAAAGACGATGGAAATGGATAGGACATACATTACGCAAATCATCAAACTGCATCACGAGGCAAGCGCTAAATTGGAATCCTGAAGGGAAGCGAAAAAGAGGAAGGCCAAAGAACACATTGCGTCGGATAATAGAAGCAGATATGAAAACGATGAATTACGACTGGACGGAGCTAGAAAGGATCGCCCAGGACAGAGTTGGATGGAGAATGCTGGTGAGCGGCCTATGCTCCTCCATGAGGAGTAACAGGCGTAAGTAAGTAAGTAAGATATACAAATATATCTGTTTCTTTCCATCGGGTGAATTTAACCTTCAAAACATGACATCTTTATGCTTGCCTATATATATGTTGCTTATTTTAATCTAATCGACAGATGGATTAACCGCACTATTTGGTGCTTTCATGATATTAATTCACAAACAAATGTGACGTGTGTAAAGTGAAATCGACTTCTGTAGGTAGAATAGGATGTTCATGTGTAACACACATCTCTTTACAATACAGTCCTACAGGATATATGTGTATATACATGATTTTAGTTAATCATTATTGTGAATGAAGATTTTTCTAATAATGAACGTTCCCCTTTATATCCAAATCCTACGTTGCATCAGTTTCGAACTATCTTTTTTAGTCCTTCTTCTTGCATCTCTATTGAATATGAATATATAATTGAAATACTTGATTCTTTTATATACTCTACACACTCTTTTCTTCTTCTTCTTCAATAATTCGTAAACTATTTCCAGTTATTTTGAATGTCAATGCCATCGTTTATGTGTTCTGTGAATGATGCCGTGTATGGTCAGTTTTTATACATCTGTCATGTGTATCTGTAGAGATTTACCGATGAGTTATGCATCCAATCTATCTTGTTTTTGTCAAGTACATATTTTTGTACTTCACTTCAAGACTTACTTCAAAATGTATCACAGCTAGTTGATACTACAATCCGAATTTGTTTGATCAATGAAGAAAGCATGTTCCACACTTACGGTTTACAGTCTGATAGTTCATAGTGCATGTTTGTTTGTTTGTTATTTGTCCACTGAATATTTGAAAAGGAACTATTTCTATTTCTTTGAAATGTATATTTATGAAAGCTCTTTTTCTCTTTATTTTTAGTTGACTTAGGCTCTATACTTGGAATATGAATATTCCTTTTGGCCACTCTTCTTGTTGTCTATCGTCTAAAGCATAAGTAAGTTGTAGGTTTTTATTATATATATATATTTGTGTATTGATGTGGGATGTAACGCTGTATGATGGTTGATTTGTCAGTGTATTTATACACATCAGTGGATGTCTAGTATACTTCTTTAACATGAATTATTTACCGACTCCATTTATTCTTGATATATTTAATACTTGAATAATGTATACTGATTCTCTAACCTCGTTCTAGTCCTTCTACATAGAAATGTCATACACTTATCACTTAAACAGAATGGAAAAAGTGAGAGGTGTCGAATGAACAGTTGAATTCTGTGGTTTATGTATGACGATAATATGTTAGGAGCTTCGAAGTTGGTAATCATCCAACCAAGATATGATGCATAATGCATTGCTTTTGCTGAACGTCCTGAGAAGATCGCATCAAAAACCGACTGCAAGAAATATACTTTCTAGCCAGGCAAACGTAGTTGACAGCCCACCTCACCATCCACAGATAACCAATCCAACAGTGTATTTCACAGTGATTTTATTTAGCAACCTTGCCTGACACCTGTCTTTACTTCGAACGACTTTGTCAACTGTCCTCCACATACAATTTTGCAGTATAATCCATCATAGGAGTTCCGTATGATATTGACTATCTTTTGAGGCACGCCGTAGTATCGATGAATCTTCCATAGTGTTGTTCTGTCCACACTATCAAATGCTTTTTCGTAGTCAATGAAGTTGATGTAGAGTGATGAATTCCATTCAATTGATTGTTCCACAATGATCCATAGAGTTGCGATTTGGTTTGTGCATGATCTATCCTTACGGAATCCTGCCTATTGGTCTCGAAGTTGAGCATCTACGGAGTCCTTCATTCTGTTGAACAATACCCTGTTGAAGACTTTTCCTGGTTTTGAGAGAAGAGTGATGCCCCTGTAGTTATCACAGTTGGTTACATCGCCTTTCTTCGGTATTTTGATCAGAAGTCCTTCTTTCCAGTCTTTTGATACTTGTTCCTCATCCCAAATCTTATTGAAGAGAATGTGGAGCATGCTTGCAGTTACCGCTACGTCTGCTCTCATTGTCTCTGCAGGGACGTTGTCTGATCCTGCTGCTTTGCCACTCTTGATTTGTTTGATGGCCATGCTGATTTCTTCAATTGTTGGTGTGCCAACATTGCTTGGGAGGTTGGTGGGTGCTGCTTCGATGTTGGATGGGTTCAGTGGAGCTGGTCGATTCAAGAGTTCTTTGAAGTGTTCTACCCACCTGTTTCGTTGTTCATCAATGTTGGTGATTACCTTGCCTTCCTTGCTTTTCACTGGTCATTCTGGTTTGCGGCGATTTCCAGAGAGTTTCTTTGTAGTGTCATACAGCTGTTTCATGTTTCCTTCTCATACAGCCTTTTCCGCCGTCGTTGCTAAATTATCCACAAATTTACGTTTGTCGGTTCTGATGCTGCTCTTCACTTGTTTGTTTACTTCTGTGTATTCAGCTTGTGCCTTGGTTTTTTCTGCTCTTGTTCGACTGCTATTGATTGCTGCCTTCTTGTTCCTCCTTTCTTGAATCTTATCCAGTGTATCAACAGTGATCCATTTTTTGTGATGGTGCTTCTTGTGACCCAGGACCTCATGACATGTTGAAGTGATTGCCTCTGTGATCCCCTTCCAGTTGCTCTTCACAGTAGTTCCTTCTCCATTGTGTAGATGATGAAAGGCCCGTAACTTATTGCTCAGGAGTATCTTGAATTTGTTGAGTTTGTCAGTATCCTGAAGAAAGGCCGTATTGAACTTTTGTGATATTGTCCGCCCCGTTGTTCAGCAGTTCTTGCGTTTCAACTTCATTTTGGCGATCATCAAGTGATGATCTGATGATATATCAGCTCCTCTCTTGGTTCTCACGTCCTCAATCGTCCTCTTGAACGTTTAGTTGATGCGGATATGGTCTATTTGGTTCTGTGTAGTGTGATCTGATGAGGTTCATGTGGTTTTGTGTATGCGTTTATGTGGGAATATGGTGCCGCCTATGACCAGTTTATTGAAAGCACAAATATTTGCAAATCTCCCACGATCTTAGTTCATTTTTCTCCTAGTCCATATCGTCCGATGATATCTTCATACTCGGTGTTGTTCAATTTAAACTAGGCATTCGAGATACTCTTCAGAATGGTCAAGTTCTTCGCAGGCATTTCTCAACGACTGACCGTAACCTATCGTATAATTAGTCAATAAAATTCTTCATTGTAATCGTTGGTAGTCTCATAGCATTGTATGACTTTCATTGTAGTGCTCCGTTTCTTTGTTTTGAAGGAGGATTTGATGATCCTCGGTCCATGAGATTCCTATCCTATAAGTGAATTTTGTGCTTGTTTGGACAGCATCATTGCAACAGCTTGTGCGTGTGTGTCATTTTCTTCATCATGGCCAGAGTATAACAGAAGCGTCCCTGAAGCTAGTCGTTTTTGTCCAACTTGCGTCAAATGTGTTTCACTGATGCGAAGCACCTCTAGGTTGTATCTTCTAATTTCTGCAGCAATTTAGAGGACTCTCATGGTCTTCCATATTGTACGAGCATCCCATGTACCTAAATAAATGGTTGCTCTGGTTGTCAAAAGGGAAATCGTGCCCATGAATTGCAAAGAAACTCAGCTTTCATTATGAGGCATCATAGTTCCTCTAAAGGAAGACTTTCCTACTCCCAGAGTGAGAGAGAGAGAGAGAGCACGAAAATTAATGTGGTTAAAAATCTAATGAACAGAAGTACTAAGATTGTTACAGACAAGGGAGACCAACGAACTGAATTAAATAAAGTATTTTCTACTCTTAGGGATAACAAATACCCAAAAAGTTTTTAAAGAAGATTATTAAGAATGAAAGAAAATCTACAGTAGAAAGTATACGAAAAGAATGGAAGTACACCATAGTGAAACATCAGAATAAATCAAACGGATTCTAAACCAACATGATATAAGAGTGTATTTTAGAGCGAATAACATATTAAGATCGATATTAGTTAAAGTGAAGGACAAGTTAGCAAAGGATGAACAACAGAACATTGTATATGAGATTCACTGTCATGACTGTAATGCTACCTATGTTGGAGAAACATCCAGGCAATTGAATGTAAGATTGAAGGTACACAAACAATGTTTGAAAAATGTTCCAAAATCCTCGATTGATTTAAAGAAACTTGGAAATATGTGAGCGATAGTGTTACATGCGTTAGAAACAGGACACAAGATTAATTTTGAAGGGACCAAAATACTTCAGAAAGGTTTAAACACCCATAAAGAATGATTGACAGCAGAAATGATGCATATATGGGCGAACAAGGACAGCCTAAACTGAAAAGATGGTATTCAAATGGCAAATTTTCGTTTGACAAGTCAATTCGGAACCTCTCTCTTGTTTAAACCTGTTTTTTCAATATCACATGCATCATTATTATTATTGAAAGAATTCAATGAGCGTTTTAAACAATACAATTTATGGTTTGACATGTAAATCGATGTTTCATCATCAAGTTTTTCATCCTTCAACTTGAACTTTATTTATTTATTCCTTCATATCGATCTCTCACACATACATACACACTCACACACACACATACGATTTGTTACTCAGTTAAGTACCCGTTTACTAACAACATCCAAATATGATTGGTTTAACACAGTATAATCCTGATTGTTAAAAAGCTGTAATTTTGATTTTGATTATTAATCTGAGGAAGTTCAGACAAGTTAGTTGGACGAAACGTTGGAATTAGTTAAATTTCAATCACTGAGAATATTTCAAATACAATTTTCACATATAATGACTTCTCTATACTCGGCGCTCAATTACAATCAAATTATTCGTTTTAATTTTGACGAATATTCGTATAGAGAGTTTAAAAGTTTTAAAGAATTTTTTGGTTAGAGTTTTCTTAGTGAGTTAGTTTTTATACGAGATGGGGTCGCTAACCCCATGCCAAACCTTACTCCTTTCTCCAGGTTTGAAACTGGCAGTAGACTCCGGAGGGACAATGTAGTGTCAGTTATTATGCTAAGCCCATATACTTTATTCTAGCTTTAGAATATCCCATTCTATTCATCCTACTCGAGCCATACTTTGACCTTGTTATTTATTCGCTTTTCAATCTAGACTATTTTTATATGAGCGTATATATGTGTGTGCCCTTCTTGTCCCATTAATCACATGTCTGTAGCTTATTTTTGTCTGACTATAGATATTGAGTAACGCTTGACTAAAATGAGTGTTGGCTTCCCAGCCATCTTCCCTGCGTGTCATTTTGCTCTGCTCTGTTTCATTTGCTTCATATACAAAATATATGTATTCACAAGTCAATTCTCATTATTCAACCTATTTAATTCCGTTATTGACTAAAGCGATTTGAGTCGACTATTATATACGAGAATAGGCGATAACAATCATTCGTACCCTCTGAATGGAGTCAGATCCACGGGCCACTAAAACAACATGTGGAGCGACATCAACGTTTTCCAATTGACCTACTGATACAATGACTATTGAATGATCTGCATTCAGTAACAAGATTTGAAAAATTGGGAATTCTGTCTGATTCCCTTCATCGACTATAACATTACACCAAATTCTATTATTTCTGTTACATTCTGTGCAAACATTTAAAGTAAAATTTATTATTATTATTATTTCATTAATCTCAGTGTAAATTATCTGACCATCTAATTAACAAAAACATATTTCTGTTGACCTCAGTTATTGACAGAAATATCAGTGATTATAACTGTGTTGTCGTCGTCAGTCACCTCACACCATCTCATTAATCAAATAATATGGTATTATTCTATATCATCTATTATGTATAGTGGGCGTAATATGAATGTTATTTAGAAGAAAAAAACAACATCGCTTTCTAATAATAACTTGATAATTAGCCACACGTTCACAACATATTAGAGTGAAATTCTCACTTTTCAAAAGATTACTACTTTCTATCAACAAAACGAAGTGAAAACAAATCTCTCGGATGTCAGTTCATAGAAGGTCTTGCTCCAGCTGTGTGTAAACACTGTAGCCATTCACTGTCTAATTTCAGATGTGTTTAGTGTTTGTTTCCTCACAGAATCATCCATCTCTCACTTCCTCCGTTTATCAATCTATGGATCGCCCATTAATAATCCTGATTTTTTGAGACTCGACTAGTTATTACTTCCTGTGTATATCGCTGATAAAATCCACGTCACCTTCTCTCTTCTATTTTATATCAATCACTGTGACGGACAAACTCACCCTCATCCGGTATTTTGAATAAACACATTTTACTATTGACCAAATGTATGTTTTCACTGAATACTGATTATGGTTGCATATCATGGTTCAATGTGAGCGATCAAATTTTACATGAGGTTGAATACATTTTGACATGTCATTTTGTGCTGAAGTTTGCCCTCACTTTTCAACAGATTTGAAATGCGCTATTTCGGAAAGAAGCATTCGCAGTTGAATATTTGAATAGCATGTCAGGTTTGCACTGTCTCGCCAATTTCAGATTCATCGTTTTAGATGATTTTATTAAGGAGATAATTTAATTGAGCTAGACAATGTTCGGTGTTTGTAGACTGTCGGCAGAAAATCGTGTAGTCCGGTTTCATAGTAGTTGGTACAAATCAGTATATTATATTCTCAATCTTGGAGAAACCAATACTCCTCGAGTAATTCAAACACATATCACTCAATTTTGCAGTATGAAAATGTACTGCTACATTACTGTAAACACAATTGACATCTTGTAGGACAGAAATGTTTATATTTATTGATCAAAGCACAATTGATAATGTCCTGTCTGTCTGATAATTAAATGCTGATGGAAATCTATCGATCAGGTATTCTACCTTTACTACTTATTAGTAACTAGTTATTATGAACTAATGATTCCCTTGTACTTGTTGACTGCTTGATTTCGAATTCCGGATACGATACTTTCATTCGTGCTCATCTAGCTGTTCTTGATTTTATTGCGTTATTCCTGAGATTTCTAGTTTGTAGCATGATTGAAACACTACTAGTTATCACATTTGCGTCCTGATGGAGCCTGTGATAGAACGGTTGAACATACACTCAGATTTCGATGTTCTTGCGAGTTACATGGAAAGGTTGAAAATCTGGGCTATAACCAAGGACGTTGTTGAGGATGTCAATATTGTGGCTCATTTCCTTTCATTCATCAGAAAAGAAGCATACAACTAAATAAAGACATTGGCATCTCCTGACAAGCCGACTTCTCTTCGTTATGCAACTCTGAAGCAACTGCTACTAGACCTTATAATGTATACAAATTTAGAACGCCTTAAAAGCCGAAATTTTCTTGAAATGATTCGTCAGAACATCAGGAGTCCCACAACATTACGTCGTCACAGTCCAGTGCGTAATGAAGCTTATTCAGATAACAATTCATTGAGTTGTGAGAAAGTTCCTACAGATAAGCACAAGTTTGGTAAATGTTCGTTCTGTGACAAGTTTCACGCATGTCATTCATGTGTATTTCGTAATTTGAAATGTTTTAAATGTGGTGAGATTGGACACATTCGGTTAGTTTGTAAATCTGCTGTTCATTATTCTGCAACTAATACTAATTTGTGTAATTCTCATCCTACTAAGTTGACGATTTCTAATGATAGTTTATCTTTATACATGATTTCGTAAAGCAATATACAGTCATATAGCAATCTAGACTTAAATGACACTCTGAATGATTGTGAGACAAAAGTTTCTAATCAATCAACTTCTTATCGAATTTCTCGTGTTATCGCACCAGATCCATATCGTCCTAATGACTCACATATTTCTGATAAAATTTACTAGAAATTTGAGGAAAATATGTCGAGTGAATCTAATCATGAGCGAAATCCTTATGCAGTTTTGACAAACGACTGTTTTTCTAATGAAATTCCTAATAAATTTGAAGAAAATATTTCAGATGACTCAAATTCTGATATCAAATCAGATGTTCAGCATGCAATAATCACATCACACTTGACGGAGAAGCTTCGAAAGGTGTAAATACCTTCACAAATCTGGGCAGCATCACTGATGAACTCAGTGGAGTTGATGCAGATGTGTGGATCAGCAAAGTAAGAGCAGCATATTTACAACATCTGGAAGTGAAAACAACTGTCAACCAACACCAAGGTCAGGATTTTCAATACAAATGTCAAAACAGTTCTACTGTATGTGGCGGAAACCTGGAGAAATACGTAAGCCATCATCCAGAAGATACAAGTGATAATTAACAGTTGTCTACGTAAAATACTTCCGACTCGTTTGCAAGACACTATCAGCAACAACCTAATGTGGGAAAGAACAAACCAGATTTCAGCGGAGGAAGAAATAAAGAAGAAACGCTGGAAGTGTATAGGGCACACATTGAGAAAAGCACCCAAGTGTGTCACAAAGAAAGTCTTAACTTGGAATTTTCAAAGCCAGTGTTGAGGAGAAAGACTGAAGACAACATTAAGTTGAAAACGTGCGACACATAATCCTAATAAGTGTGAGGAAGATATATGTTTTTCATTTTGATTGTTTTTCAGGTGAATTAGGCCTAGATGAATCACATGTGTTAATTACACATATTAGTACACATCCATGATCCCACACCCTGCGAGTTTCGAATCCAGGTCCTATTATGTCTCGCGTCAGGCGCTTAACCAACTAGACCAACGTTGTTATTGTCTAACATCAGCCAATCACGGTGTCGCACCACCCTACACTGTTGTCTTCAGTGAGCGTTAGGTTAGAATCTCTCTATGTGTGGGATCGCGGATGCGCGGTGCTGAGGAGTCGCATAATGGGAAGAAACGGCCGTAAAGTTGAATGGCTCAGTGTTTGTTCATAGCTGTAGTAATACCTAATATGAACTGACAGCCGAGAGATTTGTTTTCACTTCATTTTGTTTATAGAAAGTAGTAATCTTTTGAAAAATGAGAATTTCACTCATCTATTTTCTGAACGTGTGGCTAATTATCAAGTTATTATTAGAAAGCGATGTTGTTTTATTATTCTAAATAAGATTCATATTACGCCCACTATACATAATAGATGATATAGAATAATACCATATTATTTGATTAATGAGATGGTGTGAGGTGACTGACGACGACAACACAGTTATAATCACTGATATTTCTGTCAATAACTGAGGTCAACAGAAATATGTTTTTGTTAATTAGATGGTCAGATAATTTACACTGAGATTAATGAAATAATAATAATAATAAATTTTACTTTAAATGTTTGCACAGAATGTAACAGAAATGATAGAATTTGGTGTAATGTTATAGTCGATGAAGGGAATCAGACAGAATTCTCAATTATTCAAATCTTATTCCTAAATGCACATCATTCAATAGTCATTGTATCAGTAGGTCAATTGGAAAACGTTGATCAAACGAGATACACGTTTAGGTTGGAATATTTCATTTGCGATTGCGTGCAACCGTCTTCGTATTTCTGCTTCGCAGTATATTTTTGCATAATGTTGATTGTTATGAGATAATTTTCCGCATGTTGAAAATAGATGAGATAGAGGAGAACGTAATGAGTGGCATTTACAAGTTGTCTAGTGAAGTGTGTTACTAAAATCATTTTGTGGCATAATAAGAAAGTGACGCATAGCAAGTGGATTGAACCGAATGTTGGAAATAGAAAGGGGTGAAAAAAATCAATTCCGAGGGCTCAAGTTAGTCTAAAAATCAAAATCTATGTTTTAACCAAGAGTCAATGTATCGTGAGGATTAGTGGTGTTAAAAACAGAAGATGATAATGGCAGGAAGATAGTAGTGGAGATGAAGTATTTATGTCAGTATCTGTGTGGAGGCAAAATAGAATATAAAGGAGCAAGTTGTATAAATTATAACATATATATGACATGAAAGATCACCTTATATAGTAAAGTAATTTAGAAATGTCGATAATTAGTATCAAACAATCAAAGTAAGCACGGTACATGAGACATATAAAAACTGAAAGTCCGTATTAGTAAAAATTGGGAGATGCAGAGACAAGTAGGTTAGAAGATTATTACCGTCAAAGATTATTATGTTGCTTCTTGAACAAATATATGAAACAGCTTTTTGGGAAAAAAAAGTACTGTCAAAAAAAACTATAACAGACTCACCGAATTGGACTGGTAGCTTCGGAAATTAAATGATTTATAGTATCCAAATACAATTTAAATAATAGTTCATAAAATAGTGAATACAGTCCTTTAACATACACGGTTATATATATTTCTTGATATTTTAAGTAGCGGTTTGAATAGATCCTGTAGATACATAAAGTACATGGGTTAAAGCATTCAAATACGATATAACCATATATTCCTTAAAGAATAGAATACAGATATGAAATGCAAATCTTTGTCAAATATGCTTATATATGGTTTCAAAGTGACAGAGTATAGTTTGATCGTATAGTCAAAATGAATAGATGTAATTATATAATTATGAATTATTGTATGAATATGATCATAAATACCGTAAGTTAAACTCAGATCTTATCATATAGCATGGAATTCACAGTTTATATGTTAATAATTAAGAAATGAGTTATTTTTCATAAATCCAAGAAAAAATAATTCATCCAGCTCTGCGAGAATCCTAGAAAAATAAAACTCAAAACCTCGACGTGAAAGTAACGTCCAGTCTGTAGCGCGCCGTCGGTCTTTAGTTCAGGAGTTTATAACTCCACTAATGTTGACGTAATTATTTTCTCTGATTCAACTAAATCAGTTGATATTGTGGAATGAGTACAAAATTCAGTTTGATTGACAGCCATAAATGGAATTGAGTAAAACGCTGGTTTACAAATAAGGTTTTACACGATAGAAAGAAGCCAACGTTTTGTAGTGTGCTAAATATTCATATGAAAACGTCTATCATCTGAAGATAATCTGTTCAATGATTCTACTAATGAATCGTCGAATGTAACTCATTGATGGACATAGCAACCTTTGCACAGTGTGTAGTTCTTTGATTATCAGTATTTGGTACTTCACTCATTTGAAATACATTAAATGTTGGGTCACTAAAAACTGAAGGTGAGATGAAATACTCTATGTGTGTTGGACTGAATTGGTTTTGAGTGTTTCGAGGTAATTAGGACACATTATAGTAAGAATTCTCGTGAGAAATGAACGGTAATGGGTGGAAGTGAGCACATCAACACAATTCTACCACATGACAACAAATTCACATGAGGTAATGATGCAATTAATCACAATCATATTTCCATCAACGGACGTAGATATTCATCTCACAATGTATTACTTCACTCCACGACAGATAGATCGTTGATTCAACTTCACTGAAGTTGACAACTGAAGTGAATCAGGATATGTTTGTAGACTAAATAGAGCATAGTTCTAAATGAACTGAGGCGATCAGTTCGCTTACTGTGAATGTGATCAGTTGTCCTTAAATGAGATTACATGAATGATTACACATTACTTCATTGGTTAGTTGATTTTGATATTGATGTTTTTGTGTTAGTGGAAATTTAATAAGATTTTCACTACTTTTTTCAGATTTCTAAGGATTTGAGAGTAAATGAACTGAGATGGGATTGAAGCGGCTCAATTTATTGTGAATCTTGTAAAAGTTGTTTTTTTATATTTTGATTTACACTGACCTACATGAACATTCATCTGTAAGCGTTATATTGCTTTCCATTTGTACCCAATTATCACTATGCCAACACAGAAATTTGCTGTAAACTATCACACTAAATTACTTACTCATGTTACGTGTCACGGAGGAGCAACGGTCGCTCACTAGCACTCTCTATCCAACCCTTTCCTCAGCAGTTGTTTACAGTTGCTATTCATCCTTTCCACCTTCACTATGAGGCGTCATTATCCTTGCGAATGAACATCCTTCAATTCTCATTCAAAGTTTAAATGGTTTAATTTGTTTAATGTAGTTGATATTGTTCAGCGAGGTGTGTTCCACGAGATTTGGTTGCTGATACCCGGGATGTGGTCATATTCTACTTTGTGTGTTGTCAGTTAGCACATCAGACAAGTTGGGTCATGAAAGTTCATCCATAATGAACAATATTTTATTCAACGAATATTGAAGCCAATCTGAACATTGGATTATGGAATGGTTCCAATAATAGACAACTGATGTTGTCTGGAATGAAATAAGAGTAGCTGTGTCCTCAATTCAACAACCGTCATAAATTTGCTGTAAACAATCATACTATCATACTAAACTGACCAAATGGTCATCGGAGTGTTGAGAAAGATTGGCCGAAGTAAAATCATAATGGTTTTCGTAATCTCACTATTCAAACGTTGATGTTTATGCAAAAATCAAACCAGCTTTGTTTATAAAGGGCCAAATAAAGGCAATTCGCAGTTCTATCTTGGCACATCTTATTGAAAACTGTCATGCCGTAGATAAATCCAAATCATTTCGAGTTATCGATCACACACACCTTATTACGTAATGATGTTAATGTTTTGGTGTTGACTATTTCTATTCTATTTACCCACGTCTGTTTGACATTCTATTTCCAGCGTTTAACTATTGATAAGACTTTTGTTATTGTATTTTATTATTCTTATTACTATCAGTACACTTGTCTTCCTACTATCAACTTGTAATTTTACTTATTATGTGTAGTGACTTATTCTATTTCATTGTTATTATTGACTCATATTGTCTTGAATGGTTTAACATTTCTGTATATTAAAGTAAAGCCTGATGACGATCTAACTAAGCGTATTATTCTCTTAACTCTTTCTTACTGAACATGAACACCGTTCATACTCAGTACCATTCCGGTGATATTGACCAAAGTGTTTCTCAACCTTGAAACGTTTGCAAATGCTGTTCATATGAAAAACATTAGGTTCCGTGACACCAATGCAGAATATCCCTACACAAAAACGAACAATAAATAAGCTACATAATACTGAATACATTTTATTAACCTTGAAATATTTACTCAAGGTGTTCATATGAAGAACTTTATATTTCCATTTACATTAATATAGAATTGTCTTATGAGAAATTGACAGTGATTTCATGGGATTAGCTCACTATTCAAATAACTATTGCTTCCGTGGATACAATGAACTGAACAAACAAACACCTAAGTGAACTTTTATCAATCCCTAGTGAATAAGCTACATAATGACCCAAAAAATACTGCGACTACATGTCATGATAATAAATGATAAAAATAATTTGATAATAGGCCAGATATTAGTGGGACAATTTAATGTATAACTGAAAACAATTCTGATATTCATGATTTCGCGAAATCACTCAACAAACATCGTTTATTCGTCAACAGAATGTGATACTCGTGGAAGCAATATTTTGGTTACTGTCGACATCTTTTTGGAGCGCAAAATTCACCATCACACTGCTAAGAATAGCATTTTTCAATAATAACCACATCATGGATAGTTTGAGCTTCTTCCGCTGAAATTATTATTCATTAACGAAAATGTAGACTGTTAATAATTCAACAGTAATTGACTCATTACGTTTAGTGTAAACGCATTCACGTTCACTTCTACCTGACTAATAAGAAACCTTTTGAATATTTTGATCGCTAAATCTATTCAGAGCCAACGGTGTAATGTGCCGGTCAAATGGGCTTTTTGTGACTGTTCGGAAGATACAATCCCACATTCAATGATTATGGAGTCGTCTGACAGGATTTATGTCATAAAACATAAATTCAGATGTACAAATGCCAATTAAGTTGTCCAATCAAGATAGATTTTGTTACTTGGATTTTAACCTATCAAACCAAAGAAATGCATCATTGGTAAACAGTTCATAAATCAATAAAAGTAACAAAATGTTTGTTCGTGAAAATATGAGCACACATTTTGATCAACATTAAAAACCCCTTACTAAGTTTAAACTATTGCTGATCATATCCAATATAATTTTTACCAATAGAGGCCTTGGAATTTCAACCAACGGTGAATAAGTGTCAGCCTTTAGAGTACAACAACTAGAAGTATATTGCATTACAATGAGTGGTCAACAATGACCATATGATTTTATGAAATGTGATGTTTCCAATGGTGACTTTGGATCGTCGAATAAGAAAGAAACAAACAAACAGTTAAAAAATTGATATAAACACGACAAGGTCTAACAACAATTATTAACGTTGTGAACAAGAAGATGAAGTGAGTGTTGACTGTACAGTTAAAGCAAATGATTGTGTTATATGAACTTGAATTTGTTTCAATGAAATAAGACTGTCTATTTTTATCTGAACCATTCCAGGCAGAGCTTTGCAACTGGCCAGTTTATACTGCTGTATTTGATCATCGTATTAATTTATACATTCTTCGACTGCCATGACATTTGCACAATACCTGAAAAAGTAATTTCTGAAAATGCTACATATCGATATGTAAGTAATCAGTCTGGTTCCAATACACACATTCAGTCTCATCACTATTATTATTCCCAGACAATCCGGTCTAATCAACCTCTTCCGGTTGTTAAAGGCAGTTTTGAAAGTTTGGTTGATAAAAAAGTGAGTTGACTAAATTTTGCAATCGAGATACTAATCCATATGTTTGCTTATAATCAGGAAATTATTCCAACATTCCCGTTTACGTTTTACGGCACTACAGTCATGAGATTCGAAATATTGGAATTTGGTAAGCGAATCGTTTTCATCGAACTAAAATTGTTACCGAGTTTTGTTTATTCCCATTTCATTCTGTGGACCAATGTTCCTTTAATTTCTTTAGTAAATCAGTTTTATCCCCTTACTAACATTCAAAACGTCTACTGATATCTTATTTTGTTCAATTTGTAAACAGTTTAAAGTCTTACGGAAATTCAATTACGATCCATCAAATTCATTTTGTCTCCAGTTAATCTAAAAGTCTTTAATTCATTCTCTACTGATTGTCAATTAAATTTCATGTTTTCATTTGATAAATACAGGTAAAATTTATATGTACAATCAAAAAAAGATAGGAGATATTAAAAATTTTTTGACGGACACTCCTCTTGTGAAAACAGAAATTTCAGATCAGCGTGAGTACCTCTATTATCTGATGATAATTTAATTTTGTCTTTCATTTCTCACTTTTATTTTACATAAATGATTCAATAATGACCTGGTTATATTTTGAGAGCTGACCAGTTCACAGGGATTAATTTGCTTGTGTGATTTGATGCTCCAGAAATGTGTTCACAACACCTATTCATTACTGTCAAGTGAGAAAGATGGTTCACTTTGAAATAAACACAAATTGATTGAGTAGAAATGATAAATCGAACGAATCCAGCTGAACAGATGCACAACAATAAACAATGTTGTGTGAGAAATCATTTTGGGATTATTAAATCACATGGACTACCATGTTACATTTGATGACGTCCGATTGTTTTCTTTAACTTACTTCATGAAGAATGAATGTCTCTTAGTTACTATCTGTGAACCACTGTGTGTATTCATCACAGTTTTGACTATCATATTCGTATGGATCTAAACCAGCCATTAATATTCATAATGACAGATGATAAAACATTACCATAAATAGTGCACTGGTAAAACATGATTGATTCGACCTGGAACAACTGGAACATCGAAATGAAGTTCACTCATTTTGTTCAATTATTGCATTTAGTGACATGAAAGTAGAATTTCTGAGTCATAATTAGTTCAATTGAGGGGACACTGTTCGATTGGAATAACACAATGTCAGAAAATGATTTTGTATGTGTACTGTCGTTTAGATATTATCGGTCTATTAGATTGTCTGAAGCTTTTAAAATCAACGTTTTGGAAGTAGAATATTCTTCTCAGTTGGTTGGTTTGAAACATTCATCATATCGTTGAAATAATGATACGTCTCCTTTCAACTCCCATTTAATTGAACCGATTTACTTAAATCTTGAAAGGAAGATGATAACTCGTGTCCAAACTCATTCTCTATGGATATTCATTATACATTTATGTAAAAACACAAATATTTTTACTTTCATCATTTCAGGGGAATTATTAGCCGTCATATATTCTTATGATCTAAAAGCTGATGATAAACGTATGTATCCATAAAATGATTATTTGATTACACATGAAATATTCAAACATCTACACCATCATTTGCAGTACTTGCTTACACATTTTCTGTTCATTTTACATCACTGAATTCTTTTCGAAAACTGACAGAGGTAATAAAGTGTCATCATCCCAGCAAATTTGGAAGGGGGAATTATATGTGGAATCCACCGATTGTTTGAACACATTGATTGAGAGCTGAAGGACAGTTGACATAATCAGGAGCACACTAGATTTCAAGTGTAATAAATAAATTCGTATGAATAAACACATTTTACTTGTGGATAAACTAATGCAGAGATACATCTTCGTCAACAGGCTTCAATGAAACTTGATTTGAAGTCTGTATTCTGAATTAAGTAAATTTGTGTTACTCACCACACGGTCATTCATAAGAATTATTCATTCAAATTAAGAAATCACCATGACGAACAATCTGAAGCTATTCATTTTCCATCGTTACCGAACACTGATAAACCAATGCGTTGCATAACCGGTTAAGTTACCCATGTTCTATTTGTAAACAAACAAACCACAGCTAATGCCATGTGTACTAAGGGTCGATTTTTCCAGCTGTAATTATAGACAGTTTTGAGAAATGTCAATACCTCCTCGACTATCAGATTTAATTGGAAGCCCGATGACTTATTATTTTGATATGAAAACGGGGTTGTAATTTAGCTTCGGAACGTAGTTATCTGATATTTATGTTGAAGGATACATGCTTGCTTCATTTACACGAAGTTCACTGGATTACATTTATTATGAATTCTACCAGAGAAAACATTTGAGATAACGAAGAAAGTACCTGCCTAAAACTGATCACTTTGTACGTAGGCACATACACTTCCGCATGCAACAATAACATGCTAATCACTAATACCTCAAATTCTAAATAACGATAGTTTTCTGCTTGCAGGTCATGCATTCAATATAACTACTATGATACATCCGAATGGGAAGATATCATTCTATTATAATAACGTAAGTTGCACAATTGAATAGTAATGTGGTGTTGTTTCAAGTATTTTGGATCATTATCTTACTTTGCGCAAATCAACACTGTCGAATGCATCAAGATACATTGAACACAATAGAAGGATATCAACATATTTTAACGTGTACACAGACTATACGACTCTTTTCATAACTCCGTAATGACACATATTATTCCGGCACTTTTTTTAAAACAATGAATTATAGGAAGTGACAATCTGACATATTTGGGCCGATTAAGGACAAACAGTGTATTATATATTACTTTCCAACACAGTCATTTTCTGTCAAGCTTAACTACGTCTTCTGAAGTTCAGCTAATTGAAAATTTCATTGTCAAATAATCTGTGAGATAAATTGTTTAAAGCTTGATCGTCTCTCACTGTGTACTTGTTCGAATGTCTGCATTTAGTACTTCACCAATTTGAAATACAATAGATGTGTGGTAACTAGAAAGGTCAGGTGAGATGAAAGATTTCATTTGTGTTGAACTGAATCGATTTTGATTGGTTCGAGGTAATCAGGAACTGTATGAATGGTGATGCATGGAAGTGAGTACATTGACACAATTCCTCCACATGACAACAAATTCACGTGCAGCAGCATTACAGTCATTCACAATCACACTTCCGTCAAGTGACGTAGATATTCATCCTACAGTGTAGTTCATCATTGCATGATAGATAGATCGTCCATTGGATTTCAGTGAAGTTGACAACTGAAGTGAGTCAGATTATCCTCGTAGACTAGATGAGGCAAACTCCTGAATAAAGTGAGGAGATCAGTATGCTTACTGTGTAACTAGTTGTTTTTATGTGAGGTGATGTGAATGACGACATAGTCCTTCACTGATTGGTTGGCATTGATAAAGGTGGTTGTGTGTTGACAAACCTTTACTCAAACTTCCGTTACTTCTTTCCAGATTCCTATGGTAATTGGTGAAAATCAAATGGTATCGAGAATTGAGGCTAATACTGATTGCGGAGAAGGTAACAAATGTTATTTGCATTGTGATTTAAACCGGACTACACATGCAGTCATGTGTTAGTCTAATATTAACTTCTTTATGTACCCTTTGATCGCCACGTCAAAACAGAGATTTGCTGTACTTCGTCATAGTGATCTAATATATCTTTCTTACAGTCTTCATCATTCAGTAGATTCGTGTGAAAACATATTGATCTAAGTGTCATTAAAGTGTTGATGAAGAGCGTATGAAATAAAATCTGAATGTTTCTGGTTAACACAGTGTTGAAACACTACTGTTTGTTGAAAATTCAGCTTGGATGATGTGTCTACATATCTTGAAGCGAAGTTGTAGTGTCATATGTGATAATAAATCAAGGTGCTTACTAGTCCTGAGAAATCCGCGTGTTTCGATCAACTCTTCTGCACAGTGAACCCCTTGAATTAATCTGATTTGAAATCAAGTATCTGTGTCTTCATTTGAACAACCGTCATCCTTGTTAGTGTCACAAAAACGATTGTCGCTGTTTTGATGTATTCGTATTGCTGTTATCTCGGTTTTATATGTTGAATTCCGTAAACATTGAATTTTACGACTCACATCCGCTGACACACACCTGAATAATATAACTATGATGTGTGAATATCTTCATCATGGATATTCCGAGAATTCATTCTCATTTTTTAACAGACGTTTGTTAAACAAAATCTCAGTTGTTTTCCTCTTTAAAATTATTTTTATACAAGATGAGAAAGGAAATGTAATAAATGTTCCTAAGAAATGGATCCAAAGTGGAACGTTAGTGGAGTTTGAAGCTCTCGGGGGTATGTTAAACTTTTTTGTGTCAGAAATGACTATTTTCACAGTTGAATGCATCAATTTTGTTTCCAAAAATTGAAACCTTCATGTGCAATTTCAGTAAATAATTAAATGAAATTTAGCTACTAGTATCAAATGACGTTGTCCTATTCGTGGATTCTCTGTTGATTATTTGAAATGATGAAGGATGGATGGCCTTCACGTCCTAACGTGAATAAAATTCACTTAAGCGTACATAATGTTACAAAACGATAGATGTCATAATATATGTCTGTTAGTCGATTGTGCATTGTGCATGAAATAGTCGCAAAGTTCAAATTCATCATTATATCATCGAGTTATAGTTATATTTTTTCTAATTCATTTATCTTTTGTTTGATAACTTGTTATGCCATCACCCCATTCTTCCCACTGAAGATTGTCCAAAACACAATTCGAATAAAGCATGTCAAGAAGCAACAACATCGAATACAACGTGTATTTGGTGGGAAACAGCCAATATATGCATTACCAGCAATAATAAGGATAGTCATGAATTCAAAGTAAGTGGTTGCAAGAATAAAGTAAGTAATTGGTAGACTTCACAGATTGTTTTCAATATCACCATATTCTACATTGTGAATCTATTTACTCGGAAGAACATTTTCTTGTTGCAAACAAGTAGTTTATTGTATACGTTGATGACGTTTAATCAGATATGAGTACGATGCCATTTTTCCATGTGAACATTCAACAATCAACAGACGCGTCGTTTAACACTTATGGTTGAAAACATGCAAATTTTTTTTGCTCATAGAATGTGTAATGATTCTCGATGTCCAATATGAAACCGTCTGTATGTGTGAATTGTTACTCAATTCCGATAAGATCAGTTTAAATGATGAAGCATGATGTGTTATGAATTCTGCATGATGTTTGGAAAGTGAATGTTTGTGGACTCCTATTGTTGAATTTCAGAACAGATATTACTGATACGCTGTTGAGAAATTTGTGTTCTGGATGGATTGCTTCAATAAAGCCGTCAGTTAGTTACATTGAGATAAGGTTAATCATCCAGGAAACAAATTTCATCACACGAATAAGTTGTCAGTTAGTTGTAGGAAAATGTGTGTGCTCATCACATTGACTGTTAAATCAGTAGCAGATATCCTAAATCATTATTCATTGATCATATTGTGCAAATGTAAATTATGTAACTAATTGTTGAATTCACTTGTGTCATCAATACTGACAATGGTGTATAATGAATGATGAAATATTTGATATTCAATTGTATTTCCACTGTTTCCTTCTTTCGAAGAGCTCGACTGTCAACGTTGTTACTGAACCAACAACTGAATTGAAGAAGACTAGTCCAAGTACTGAATCACATTTGGTAAATATTTGATATTTTTTTAATCATTATACTATTTCGTTTATTCCAGAACATGACTACAAATACAACTGAAGGCATTGACAAAGGAAAATCACTGCAATACGTGTACATTGTTGTACCATTAGTTATAACTTTCCTTATTGTATGCATTGGCATTGGCATTTGGCTATGGTTCTATAGAAGGAACAGAATTCATCCATAGTCCTCACAAACAGCTTGTCAATTGTTTTAATTAAGTTGACTTTATTCTTTTCAGTTTGTAGTTTAGTAAATACACTTTCTATTTTTTTAATCATTTCAATAAATTAAAGATTGTTTCATGGAACTGCATATCAAATTGATGATTGTTTACTTAATGACTGATGTCACTTTGTTTGGTAGAATATAAAAATATAATTTTCTGTATTTATGTCATTGTTTGTATTCAATGGGAACATGGGTAATTTCACAAGAGGTTACAACATTGCACTTGTCAATGAACAGTATCGTGTATACGTGATTATGTAAACATCGAAATGAAAACTGAGTCCGTTGTAAATGTCCATTTTGTTAAAGTCTCAATACTGAGAAACGTCATTCGAAATTGACGTCGTTCATTGTTTTAAAATTAAGTGTCGGAATGCGGCATTAATATTTAACAAAGCACATTAATCCTTCGTTACTGGACTATTCACTGTTGAGTGCGAGCTGGTTGACAGACTGTTGTTAATTAGGTGTTATGAATGTGTTGAATATGAAATACTTTTAAAGGTTCCAGCTGATACTCATGTGGGAATGAAAAAGGATGTAGAACTAGTAACTATGTGAACTAGTAACAGTTTTGCCGTAAAATTGGTAACAAAATGAGAGATTTGAAAAAAACGGAAGTGTTTGCTTCAATGACTGATCACATTAATAAAGATAATTTGGCTAATAATCGGTCGTGTTCTCATGGATTTATGAGAAACTAGTCTAGTGTGAAATAAATAGTCTTGTAAAGTATCACTGCTTTTATCCCTTCAGGTTAAATAGACTCTTCTCTTTATCTAACGTTGATTTTACAAAGAATAATTCGTCTACACAACATTTTTCACTGATGTTTTGAATGGAATAATACCTCATGTATAATCCATTTTGAAGGTTTTGTGTGTGTGTGTGTGTGTGTGCAAAAATCCTTCCATGTATACATTTGTAGTTTGTTCGTGTTGTTGTTCCTTTAGTTTTACACTTTGTGATTCTTTTTTATCCCATATGAGTTGGTCATATTTGTATTTTATTATAGTTTTTATTTTTCTTACGCTTTCACTAAGTTTCCGTGTTTCTTCCTGAACTGCATTTATGTTGTGTTTACTTGATTCTAAGTGTTGGCAGCAGCCATATTGGTTCCTCCTTTTGATTGTGTTGCTTGCATTGACTATAATTGTATATTTTTGATTGTGAATTGAGGCACATTTCCAAAATCGAAGATACTCTGTGTTATCAAGCAATCGAGTAGTATCTTTTGAACGAATCTATGCGTGATCTAACCAGACAGGATGAAATAACATTGATTTGTTCCGATTGATAATTTTCTCGCATCCTGTATCAACTTCCTTACGTATTGTAATTTAGATTTGATTCATTGAACAATTATTGATTGAATAGATGGGTGTACATTTAAATTTATAATGAATTTCACAATCGTCATATTACCCAACCAGATTGTTTTGGTATCATTCGGGCAAGGGCGCGTATCTAACTCACCTAGACAGTTATTCTTCAGTGAGAACATTAGTTTGCATCTAACACCTCCAAGAACTTGTGCGTTAATTAAAATGAAGTATCTTTCAAATTATTAAAACCGAATTTATGTACCAAAACATTTACGAACTTGTAGAAGGTTTTGAACATCATTCAGATATTCTGTAAATGGAGTGTTAGCTTTAATAATGACACCAAATGATGCAATATATATGAGACTTTTCTTTTTCTAACAAAACTTTAAACAGCATTATAATATTGTCAGAGTGGGTATCCGTTGAGATTGCAGTAATTTTAATATTGGGATTCATGAGTATTATACTAAACGGCCGTCCGATGGTTCCGGGTTTTTAATGGTGGCCTAGCCCAGATTGATACATGGATTCAAGCCTTATCGCATTCACCATAGTGGTTTAATTTCACATCACCAGAGAGATACATTCCATGTTTTACGCTATGTTACTCATTCAGTGCATGTAAATCTATCAAAAGTGTGACAAAACAGGAATAACAGAGAAGACTTATCCTTATCCTAAAACATGATCTTAGCTGAACAATACAAGTGAGATGGTGAATGATTGGAGTGTTTATTCATGGCTGGAGCAAGATCATCTATGAATTGACAACCAGAAAAGTATTAATAATTTGTAAAATGAGAATTTCACTCATCTTTGATCTTTGTATGTCGAGGATTGTCAGCCAGATAAACAGCATACTATTAGAAAACGATGTTGTTTTACTCTAACCAAGATTGATATTACACCCACGATACAGAACAGAGAATATCATATTATGCAATGAGGTGATCAATGATAACAAAGTATAGTCATAGCTGATTCTATAAACAAGAGAGGTCAACAGAAATATGTTTTTGTTCATCAGAGAAACACGTTGTTTACACTGAGATTGAAGAAGTAATCAATATTACTTTGAATATTTTATTGCATATTACAGAAATAATAGAACTTGATGTTATTTTATATTCAATGCGATGAATCACACAGAATTCTCGATATTTTTTCAAATCTTATTCCTCAACAATCTGTTGAATGATACTTCGATTCCTGGAAAATTGTATCATTCAAAGAGTATGAGATGTTATGAAGCTAATGTGATTTAGAAGTGTAATTTTTGACCAAAATCACAATATTCTATAAGTTTCCTCATTCTAAACTGAAATTAATCTGGTTCTAATTGTCAATAGACTTCAATATTGTAGAGATTCACAAATCGATCTGGAACATTTCTTAATAGGTTCATAGTGGCATTTATGATCAGGGTGCTATCAAAAATGGCGATTCGGTCTATCAAAAAGTAACACATATTTAATTATAAAGTAAAGATATGATTGATGTCCAACTTCACTTACATCTGGTAGATGTGTACTACAATCAATCATGTTTTTGATAAGATAAGAATGAACAAGATGTAAGATGGTTGAATGAAATGAGCAGGTAGCTTGTAACAAAACTTTTGCTCTATCTCACACTCGTCAATCGGAACGATATGCAGTATGGAAAGCGCAGATAATTCATATATCAATGGAACAATTGTCTCCCAGTGTCATGGTCGAAAAACGTTGTAATTCAGCTATAAATTACACGACTAACCTCTTTTAAGACTGGAACCTATATGTCGTTTAATAATCCATGTTGATTGACTTGTATTCTCCATAATATCAGTTGACTGAGTAAGTACAAATATGTCCGAGTGGTGTTTGAACGAACTAATGTTACTGTTGTACTGGTTGATTGTACGATTTCGAATTCCAAATACAGTACATTCGGTTGTGCCTGTGTTTTCCAGATTCAATCGCGTTATTTATTGGACTCTTAGTTCGCGCTATAATTCAAACAATTCGAAACATTATACTGGCGTCGTGATAAAATTGTGGCACATTTCCTGACATTCATTGGGAGAGAAGCTTACAGCTTATTAAAAACTTTGGCATATCCAGAAAAACCTATCTCACTTCCTTATGAAACTCTTAAAGAGCTATTATTAAATCATGTAAAATGCACCAGTTTCGAATGCCGTGAAAGTGCGAAATTTCATACGATGGTTCGTCGAAATGATCAAAAAGTTCGGGAATTCATCCTTGAATTGCAGCAACAAGCTGCCAAGTGTAATTTCAGTGATCGACTTCATGTACAACTGTGAGATCGATTAATTGCAGGAATCAACATACCGAGTTTGGAAAGAGAGCTGTTAAGAATGCCAAACTGGTTTAAAGAATTTGAAAAGGCTTAAAGTGGAGTTGTTCTTACTAGTTTCTAAGGAGAATTCTGATACTTTACTTAAAGATTTGATAGCTAGGTGTGCTAAGCGAAGTGGAGGTATAAATATTCAGCCTATAAAACTTCAAGTACAGGGTGATCCAGTTTTTCTTAAAAGACGAATAATTCCTTATTGTCTTCGAGAAGCAGTACATAAGACATTAAACGATTTGTGTGCGAAAGGCATAATTGAACCAATTCAGTCTTCAGCATGGTGTACTCCTATTGTTACGCCACTGAAGTCGGACGGCAAGACCCCTAGAATTTGTGGTGACTATAGATTAACTCTGGACTCCCGTTTGTTGAAGCAAACGTGCACCACGGTGGAGGCTGAAGATATTCTAAATCGACTTCATGGTTCTAAAGTGTTTTCGAGAGTTGACCTAAAAGATGTTTATCTTCAAATTCCTTTAGATCAATCTTCATCTATTTTGACAACAATTAACACTCCGTTTGGTCTGTTCAAATACAATTTTCTTCCATTTGGTCTAAGTTGTTCTCCAGCCATATTTCAGGAAGTTATGAATGAAGTAGTTAGTGATCTTGAAGGTGTTGAAGTTTATCAAGATGACCTCATTGTTCATGGTTCTAATAAGGTAGTTCGTGACCAGAGACTTATTGCTTTATTGCGTTGTTTAATTGAGAAAAATATTACAGTGAATCCAAATAAGTGTTCATTTTGTGTATCTAGTTTTGAATGCCTTGGATACCTAGTTGATGGTAATGGTTTTAGACCAGATATGAAACGACTAGCTCCACTGACAAATGCCCCGTCTCCAAAAAATCTTACGGAATTACGCTCACTAGTGGGTGCTCTTCAATACTATTCCCGTTTTAGTCTTATTTTTCTCGTCGTGCAAATTGTTTGTTTAATATTTTGACATCCAATTCATTCAAATGGAAAGAGGAACAAGAGTCATGCTTACGTAATCTACTAATGTTTCTTCAAAGTGATGCTGTTCTTCGAACGTACTCCCCTAGTGTACATTCTGTGCTTATTACTGATGCATCACCTGTGGGAATTGGTGCAGTTTTGGAACAGGAAGGTAGACCAGTTATTTGTGTTTCACGCAAACTCACTGTTACTGAACAAGGTTATTCACAGAGTCAGCGAGAAGCATTAGCTGTGTTTTGGGCTGTTAAATGATTTCATAAATATTTATTGGGAAAGAAATTCACTATTGTTACTGATCAAGAAGCTTTAAAGTTTATTTATCCTCCTGAAAAATCCTTAGCACGTTCCTCAGCCGCTATGGTTCAACGATGGAGTATTGCTTTGAGTGCATATGACTATACGGTTCAGCACAGAAGTGCCAAGTAAATTCAACATGTTGACTACATTTCTCGACAGTCATTACAAGATAAACTTATTAATACTTCGCACTGTTTGTTAGTGCAACATTTACCAGTGAGACGTTCAGATCTCATTAGAGAAACGCGTAGATATTTTGAATGTATACTTAGTGCTATAAGGAAAGGTTGGAATGCTAATTTGAAACGAAGATTTCCCATCTATTTTTCAAAGCAGGATGAGCTATCTACTACTCCTGATGGTATTCTGTGTTTAAATGATCGTGTTGTCATTCCTCCTTCATTGCGTAAATCTGTTCTTAAAGATCGTCATAGTGGTCATTTAGGTGTTGAGAAAATGAAGTCCTTGGCAAGGCTCACATGTTGGTGGCCAGAGATAAATGCAGATATATGTCGTACAGCAAACAATTGTGAGAAATGTCATCAGTTGAAAAGTAATCCTTCGAAGTGAACGCCATGGCCAGTATCGTCTGGGGCCTGGCAGAGAATTCATGTTGACTATAGTGGTCCGTTTCTTAGTAAATACTATGCACTAGTAGTTATTGATTCTTTTTCAAAATGGACTGAAGTTTTTTTTACAACTTGACCTAATTCTTACTTCACAATCCAAGCATTAAGAAAGGCGTTTAGTCGAGAAGGGGTTCCAATGGTGTTAGTGACCGATAATGGCTCTCACTTTGCTGCAGATGCAGTCATTACCTGGTTGAACGGTATAGGCTGCAAACATCTGTTTACTGCTCCCAGACATCCGTTTTCAAATGGTCAGGCTGAGAATTTTGTCAAGACATTAAAGACTGCTATTGATTCTATAGCCGCCTCAACATTTAATGAGCTGGAGATGGGAGTAGATACCTTTCTATTGCAATATAGAAATGCCAGACATTCGGTGACGAAGGAGACTCCAGCGAAGCTATTGAAAGGTAGAATTCTTCGGTCGAATATGAGATGTTTGAAGTCTGCAGAAGTTACATATTATCGGAGAAATGATCTTCGACCATCTACGGGTATTGTTCTGAAGAATGTCGGAAAATCGATGGTGCGAATTCTAGACATCAATGACTTAAGTACACACAGTCGACATGTTGATCAAATACAATTTCAGGAACCAGGTGAGTCCGTTGTTAATTCTAATGCTAATGAGCAAATTCTAGATAATACAGAATCCTTTTCGAATATAATGGCAGACAGACCCAGGATGAATTTGAGAAGAAGACGTACGATTGATTACAAACACCTAGACTCCAATTTGAGCTGTGGTGGATGTGGTGTTTGAACGAACTAATGATACTATTGTACTGGTTGATTGTACGATTTCGAATTCCAAATACAGTACATTCGTTTGTGCTTGTGTCTTCTTAATTCAATTGCGTTATTTATTGGACTCTTAGTTAATGCTATAATTCAAATAATTCGAAACATTATAGTCTGTTGATATAATCTTAACTGTTTAATTTATTGTTTTGGCTTAAATCGACGTTGTTATTGTCATTAATGATTTTCTTTTACTACTTGCACAAATATCAGTAGCTTCAAACAGTGCATCGAAACACCACAGTTCAATACATGGTCTAATGCATACGAATGTTCAGAATAACTCAACTATGCTATTAAGATGTGTTTAGATTCAGATTCAAAATGATCTTATGGAAAATCATTCAGAATATTAGGTGGAGTAATGCAGCATACATGTCAGAAGTTTTTTCTTCTTCTTCATCATCATCATCATTATCTATCGCACCAGGAGCAGTTTGGCAAGTTATCAATCCATATTTATTGCCAAATGAGTTGAAAATCATTGTTCACTAGATAAAAGATGGTTTTGGTCATGATCAAGATGCATTGTGAAAAACATTTGATGGAAGGTATACACTGGTTGAATCCGAAGACGAATGTTAGTCATTACATACGGACTTACCTTCCCGCAACAAAATATCCTCTTACAATGTGGATTGGTTTCTTCGAATACTCATTGTACTCACTTTTACTGTAAGTTTAGTTAGTTCGATAATTGTTTCGACTTTCTTCAATATGATGACATAATGTTTATCGGTGAGATTGAATCAAACAACGAATTCTTAGTTGAACCCAGAATGAACCGTATTTTAACAAATGGTGAGTTCAAAGTTGAAATTTATATGTTACATTTACTATTTTGATTGTCGTAAAGCTGTCCTTCCAGTTAATTGATTTGTAACGATCACATTGCAATTCTCGTGATAAGATGATGTATAGCATTGTAAACTGTGATCAAATATTGAGATTATAGAGAGAAGATCTGTTGCTCAGAAGGTTGATGTTGATGGTGTTGTATCTTTTGAACTGACTTATTGATTAGTTTCTCCATAAAGATGGTCTATTCTATGTTCTATGTGCCGAGTGCTTGGCTTCTCTATTGGAGCCCAGGCAGTTCAACTCTACCACAGTGATCAGAAATCGTCATTCGTCGTTCATCTGTGTTGCTCAGTATAATCATTTCGTTTTTACTGCAGTTATTCACATTGGTACTTCAAACAATGATACTTCCATGCATTTTCTGGTCAAACTATTCCATCAATAAATGTCTATAGATATACTTATAATATAACATTCTCAATCAAGTAATTTTAGAGTTAATTTGAGAACATCCACACTTGACATGGTTAGTAAAGAAACCTTGGATTTAAAGCCTGATTGATATGGGGACAGAACAAGAGCTGGACTACTAGTACACAACATAACTGAAGTCATCTGGATCAACTCCTGAAAACCAAACTAATATATCCAGAAGAGGTATATTCAGCCTCCATGTTTACCGTGGTCCACGACTGAATCACTAGACAGCTCAAATGCATGTTACAAACCTGTTATCCCAATTCTCCTTGTGATTACCTTTTTTTCCTAATCCACATTGATTCTTTTTATCGTAATTACCTCGACTATACTCCTTTTATTACATATTTTAATCGCACGTTATTATTATCACCATTATTATTAGTACTACTGTATTGATAAAAACGTACAGCCTTACTACAAGCCATTTAGACCTTCATGAAGTGACCTACCTAATTCACAAATCACACCATCTTCAAGTATTTCCATGGTAACACATGAGAATGTTCATCATTGTTCACATATAACATTTTCAATTTCATTCATGGCCTGTCTTGTTTTGGTCTTTGTAAAATATGACAATTATTATGGATCTTTAATTGTGGAGCCTGATGATGTAATAAATTGTTCGTTTAAATATTCGTTGTGTTTGCATATTGTGTGTGTGTACGTTTCAACCCTTAGTTTTAAGCATAAAAGCCAACCATCAATTCCTCTATTTTATCACGTCGATCTCCGCTAATTTATACTAAGAATGTAAAACACCAATTGCAAATCAACGTAATCGAATGGTGGTTTATGGAGATTGTGGTAATGTAATAGTTTAATTCATCAGTCGAACTAAGCTAGACCAGTATGTAGAACCAAGATTCAATTGACGGTCGTTTTGTCCCGGCATGGGATTCCTCATCATTTGCTCACCGATGACTGGCTTCAAGGTGGATTTTACAAAGTTCTACTGAGAAGCCGTGATCAGTTGAAGTCAACTGTGTTTGCCGTGGTGCAGCTACTTACTGAAGACAATGGCGGACGGTCGCACAATATCGTGGATCGGTTGATGTTAGATAATAACACCGTTGGATGCCAGCCGACTCAGTGGTCTAGAGCTTAAACATCTGCACGCGTGACCGAGCTTGTGGATGCGTATTACTGCAGGACTGTCATAACTTTAAGAATGCTTGAAGCGATAAAAAGCACAGATTGGCTAATTGTTCTATCATAAATAAAGAATATTTGGAAAAATGGGATATTGTCATACCCATTAGTTGTGTAAAATATATTTAAGCTATTTATCGAACAGATTAGTTTATATAAGAATCCTTACAAATAGTCTCAAAGGTGAGATATCTTCCTCACCCCTCCTCTCCTTTGCAAATTCACAATTTTTCTATGAAACTCAACGTTAAATCCTCATTTGACATTTGGGAAGACAACAATCCCTGAATAGAAAAAAAATTCAATCGGAACGAAGGAAACTATTTAATTGAGGATTTTTTTAAACAATATTTTCAAACAAACAAAGCTTGAATTTATCAACAACTCACTGACCAAGATCGGCTACCCCAGTACGTTCATTAGGAAGTACATGCATGATATAATAAAGAAGTCGGAGATTTCGACTGTAACTCCGCCTGTAGCTCTCATAGGGTTACTGCCGGTCCCAACCCCGGGTAAAGAAGGAGGGTTGGGCATGGGGTTAGCGTCCCCATCCCGTAGAAAACTAACTCGCTATAAAAACGCTTACCAAAAAAAATAATCCAAACCATTTAAACTCTGGCCTGGGAGTTAGAAGGTCTTCATTTAGAAGAATTATGACGCTTCATGGTGAAAGCCGAGTTCCTTCGGGAGCCACGAGGCCGATGCCCCTTCTAACAACCAGAGCAAAAAATTTTATAGGTACATGGAACGTTCGAACAATGTGGGAAACCGGGAAGACCAGTCAAATAGCAATGGAAATGAGAAGATACAACTTAGCAGTACTGGGAATCAGCGAAACCCAATGGACCCTAGTTGGACAGAAAAGACTAGCGACGGGAGAGATGCTGCTATACTCCGGTCACGAAGAGGACAATGCTCCACACACTCAGGGAGTCGCTCTTATGCTGTCCAAAGTAGCACGAAATGCACTTGTAGGATGGAAATCTCACGGATCCAGAATCATCAAAGCATCATTCAAAACAAAGAAGGAGGGGATCTTAATGAATATTATCCAATGTTATGCACCCACAAATGATAGCAACGACGACATTAAAGATCAGTTCTACGAGCGGCTGCAGTCAGTCATTGAGAAATGCCCAAGAAAGGACCTAACTATTCTGATGGGAGATCTAAATGCCAAAGTCGGAATAGACAACACCGGATATGAAGATATTATGGGACGATATGGACTGAGAGGAAGAAACGAAAATGGTGAAAGATTCGCAAATCTATGTGCATTCAACAAATTGGTCATAGGAGGCACAATATTTCCACACAAGCGTATACACAAGGCTACATGGATCTCACCGGACCACACAACAGAGAACCAAATAGATCATATTTGCATCAACAAAAAATTACGAAAGACAATGGAAGATGTGAGAACCAGGAGAGGCGCTGACGTAGCTTCAGATCACCACCTAGTTGTGGCCAATTTAAAACTGAAGCTAAAAAAGAACTGGACAAGTGGACAAACAGCACTACAAAGGTTCAATACAGCCTTCCTTCGAGATAATGATAGACTCAATGAATTCAAGATAGCTCTCAACAACAGGTTCCAAGCCTTACAAAATCTACGGAAGGAAGAAGAAACTAGTATGGAGGACAACTGGAAAGGCATCAAGGAGGCATTAACTTTAACGTGTCAAGAGGTTCTGGGTCTAAAGAAATACCATCATAAGGAGTGGATCTCTACAGAAACACTGGACAAGATCAAAGAAAGGAAGAACAAGAAGGCAGCAATTAACAACAGCCGAACACGAGCAGAGAAATTCCAAGCACAAGCTGAATACATAGAAGCAAACAAACAAGTGAAGAGGAGCATTAGAGCCAACAAGAAGAAATACGTGGAAGAACTAGCAACGACGGCAGAAAAAGCTGCTAGAGAAGGAAATATGAAACAGCTTTACGATACAACGAAGAAACTAGCAGGGAAATACAGTAAACCAGAAAGACCGGTCAAAGACAAAGAAGGCAAGCCAATCACCGAAATTCAACAACAGCGGAACAGATGGGTAGAATACTTCGAGGAACTCCTGAATAGGCCGGCTCCAATGAATCCACCGGACAACGAAGCGGCACACACAGATCTTCTCATAGACGTCAACCCACCAACGAAGGAAGAAATCAGAATGGCCGTCAGACAAATCAAGAACAGGAAAGTAGCGGGTCCGGACAACATACCAGCTGAAGCACTGAAGTCAGACATCGAAGCAACTACAAACATGCTTCACCTTCTATTCAAAAAGATTTGGGAGGAGGAACAAGTGCCGATGGACTGGAAAGAAGGGCACCTCGTCAAGATTCCAAAGAAAGGAGATCTGAGCAAATGTGAAAACTATAGAGGCATTACACTGTTGTCAATACCAGGGAAAGTCTCCAACAGAGTGTTGCTGAACCGGATGAAAGATGCAGTAGACGCCCAACTTCGAGATCAACAAGCTGGATTCCGTAAGGATCGATCATGCATAGACCAAATTGCAACACTACGGATCATCGTCGAACAGTCAGTTGAGTGGAACTCGTCACTATACATCAACTTCATTGATTATGAAAAAGCATTCGACAGTGTAGATAGGAGGACATTATGGAAACTTCTTCGACACTACGGAGTTCCTGAGAAGATTGTCAACATTATCCGGAACTCATACGACGGACTACAGTGCAAAGTCGTGCATGGAGGACAGCTGACAGATGCATTCCAAGTAAGGACCGGAGTCAGACAAGGCTGTTTACTCTCTCCCTTCCTCTTTCTTCTGGTGGTCGACAGGATTATGAAGACCTCGACATCTGAAGGAAAACACGGAATACAATGGACAGCTCGAAATCAATTAGACGATTTGGACTTCGCAGATGATCTAGCTCTCCTATCGCATACACACGAACAGATGCAGACAAAGACAGCCAGTGTAGCAGCAGTATCTGCATCAGTAGGCTTTCGCATACACAAAGGGAAAACCAAGGTTCTGAAATTCAAAGTGGAGAACAGCAATCTAATCACTCTTGATGGTGAAACTCTGGAAGATGTAGAATCCTTCACACACCTGGGAAGCATCATCGATGAACAAGGAGGTTCAGATGCAGACGTAAAGGCAAAGATTGGCAAAGCAAGGACAGCATTCCTACAGTTAAAAAACATATGGCACTCAAAACAACTTTCAACCAATATCAAAGTGAAAATCTTCAATACCAGCGTCAAGGCAGTTCTACTGTATGGAGCTGAATCTTGGAGAACTACAACAACCACCATCAAGAAGGTACAAGTATTTATAAATAGCTGTCTACGCAAGATACTCAACATCCGTTGGCCGGACACCATCAGCAATAGCCTTCTGTGGGAGAGAACAAACCAACTTCCAGCTGAAGAAGAAATTAGGAAAAGACGATGGAAATGGATAGGACATACATTACGCAAACCGTGAAACTGCATCACGAGGCAAGCCCTAAATTGGAATCCTGAAGGGAAGCGAAAAAGAGGAAGGCCAAAGAACACATTGCGTTGGATAATAGAAGCAGATATGAAAACGATGAATTACAACTGGACGGAGCTAGAAAGGATTGCCCAGGACAGGGTTGGATGGAGAATGCTGGTGATCGGCCTATGCTCCTTCACGAGGAGTAACAGGCGTAAGTAAGTAAGTAAGATTTCGACTGTTCGTAAGAAACCTTTATACATGAAAGTGCAATTCAACGGGGATGTGGCTAGTGACACTCTGAAATATAGATTAACCAAAGTAATCACCAGGACATTCTACGCAGCCAATCTGGCGTTGACCTTCTCTTGTCGACCAGCGATGTCTACTCAAACGAAGCATAAGTTTCCTGAGTTGTCCTCTTCCATGTGCATTTACAAATTCAGCTGCTCCTGTGGAGATAGCTATATAGGGCGTACTACCAGGCAACTTAACCAACGAATGAGTGAACATCTACCAACTTGGTAGATAAAGGGCCAAATAAAAGCGATTCGCAGTTCTATCTTAGCACATCTTATTGATAGCGGTCATGCCGTAGATAAATCCAAATCATTTTGAGTTATCTATCACACACATCTTATTACGTAATGATGTTAATGTTTTGGTGTTGACTATTCGTATTCTATTTACACACGTCTGTTTGACCTTCTATTTCCAACGTTTAACTATTGATAAGACTTTTGTTATTGTATTTTATTATTCTTACTACTATCAGTACACTTGTCTTCCTACTATCAACTTGTAATTTTACTTATTATGTGTAGTGACTTATTCTATTTCAAACAATTAGTCCCTTTGATAAATTTCGATTATGCAATGAGAAGACGAAGATTATCAGAACTATGTGATATATTAGCGCAATACATTTCGAACAATCTGGTCACACATATACTTGTTAAGAGCATTTATATATAAAAATAAAAGGTCAACTAGACAGGAAATGGGGTAAGAGGAGATAAGGATAATGATAATTGAAACAGGTCACAAGATTGATCTAAATTCAGTTTTGTAGTGCTGTATAAGAGTGTTGAATGGCGTATACTAAGGTTTATTGAAACCTTAGCCATACGAAAATTCAAACCCCCATTTATGTGTTCAAAAACAGTTTGTTCTTACCTTAAACCTACCCTGGTAATATGGACTTATTATCCAGAGTGATTAGGTTTCGCTTTGTGTTCACATTATTATTATTATTATTATTACTCTTATCATTATCCTTATCTCCTCTTACCCCATTTCCTGTCTAGTTGTCCTTTTATTTTTATACATAAATGTTCTTAACAAGTATATGATGTGTGACCAGATTGTTCGAAATGTATTGCGCTAATATATCACATAGTTCTGTTATTTTATTTCATTGTGATTATTGACTCATATTATCTTGATTAGTTTAAAATTTTCGTATAAATATTCATGTATATTAGAGTAAAGTCTGATGACGATCTAATTGAAAACAATATTGTTCGCTTATGTATGGGTTGTTCTAATTATCAAAATAAAAATTCCGGTGGATGGGAAAAACAATGGAAAGACAGAATAGAAATAGGAAAGGGAGAATAGAATAAAACAACAAAGAAAACAATAACGAAGTTGACAACGATAATGACACCATTGACACACACACACATGCTTATTTACATGTTACCAGATTTTAAGGATTGTTAGTGTTGACTAGTTGTAGACAAATATATCAGTGTGTATATGAGTGTGAGCGTAAGTATGCTGGGACTAGATGAGTTATGAATAGTAGATAAATATCTGTCTTACTTAAATTAAATCATTCACATTTGATCTGGATCACCGCATAGAATGAACATGTGCATCATTGTGAATACAGTCTGTCGAATAATATTGATGTTGAGGATCATCACGAGAGGATTATCTTAATAGCACTGGCAAGTCAGAAGTATACTATACATTATTCAGTGGTTAATGCGTTGAGGTTTGAAATGAACGATATTCGATTTCAATTTCAATGTGAGCAATAACACTGAAATACAGAACAACTGACTTATCGAGTCTCAAATCTGACGGAGCAGGCATCTTGGATACTATTATTAGCCATTATTCATCTTTAATAGAAAATTTTGACGGCAAGAAAAACAGTTATTTATATGTATAATGCGTTTTCTCGTTCACAAATAATAAGGTAGAAGTCTGTGATGGATGTTTTTAGCATTATGATATTGATGATGAAAATAATGGAGGGAAGGGTCAAGTGAGTAAACGTTTTGTAAGGATGGCGTCTAATGTGCTCTTAATAACTACAATGTTGTAAATGAACTTAATATCCAGTCGATGAAGATTTCTAATGCTTTGCTTAGTTGTCCTGCTTTAAGTAGTTCTAGATCTTGTAATTTATATCCCAGTTATTTAGCTGCTGCTAATGATCATTTATCTTTGCCTACCGTTTCGAAAAATAAAGTTCATATTCAATAGTGATTATATACATCGCTTGTTTCATGTCATGACTTTATTGTGGACACAATCAGTATAGAGTCTTTTATTCACTCAAGAACTTGAAATCTTCAGATTCTTATGTTGTGTTAGGACTTACTGATGTTTCAATATTGAGGATTACTGGACACAGACTGCTCATACGAGGATGTTGCGAATTGGTAATAAAAGATGAACTACAGCCAAAATTTTGAGACATATGGCACAACATATTGCGATTTCACTGACTGTGATATTCAATATGTCACTTGACGTAGGTGTGTTACCTATGGACTGGAAGGACGCAATCGTCACTCCAACACATAAAACAGAACCAAGACAACTTCCATCAATCTACAGACCTGTAAGACTCACCAGTGTTGTAGTTAAAATATTGGAAGAATAGTCAAACAGACCATTACGGCATTTATGGAAGACCAATAACTTGCTAAACATAGAAAAACATGGTTTTAGAAAGGGTATGTTTTGTACAACAAACTACCTTATAGCAAGGAAATTTTGGATAAAGGTGCTAGACAACGGAAACTCAGTGGTTGTTTTCTACATAGACTTCAGAAAAGCTTTTGAAAAGGTGCAAACTAATAGCCTGTTATTGAAGTTGGAAAACCTTGATATTACTGAACCTCTTTTAAAATGGATTAGGGATTTCCCAGTAGGTCGTAAATAGAAAGTAATAATAAATTAGAAGTGCTCCATCTACAGACCAGTACTTAGTGGATTACCTCAAGGTTCCGTCCTAGGTCCTTCGCTTTTTATAGTGTATGTTAATGATCTTCCAGGTATCGGACGGTCTCAAATATTATTATACGCTGACGATGTAAAGATCTGGCGAGTAATAACTGGAGACAGACGCACTTACTCTTCAGGCAGACCTAAATAATATGATAAACTGGTCTAAAGAGTGCCTATCAACGCGGCAAAGTGTGTCTACATGCACTTTGGGGATTCGAAGGTTAATACGTACATTATAGGGGAAGTGCCATTACCCGTGGTTCGGTCCCATAAGGATGACAGTGAAGGTGACAGTGAGTCATGATCTTAAGACGACGGCCCATTGCCGGGAGGTTGCAGTTAAGGGGTTTTGAACCATCTGAGCCTAAAAACAGACATTTCACCATCTCAAGACATTCGCTAAGTTAGATACTACCATGTTCACCACGGTATACACATCCTTAGTGAGAACAAAGCTTGATAACTGCGTTCAGGCTGCAAGCCCCTGTCTAAGAGGTGACACGGATATCCTAGAGGAAGTACAGAGGGCAGCTACCTGTGCAATTCCACAACTTCGGGGTTCACCATACAAAAAGCGGCTTGAAAAGCTGAACCCCTTTACTCTGTTCTGTCGCAGACTAAGGCGAGATATAATTTTGATATACAGAATACTATGAACTGATTTTGGATTTTCGTGCGAAAAACATAATTGAACCGATTCAGTCTTCAGAATGGAGTACTACTATTGTTACGCTACTGAAGTCGGACGGCAAGACACCTAGAATTTGTGGTGACTATAGATTAACACTGAACTCCCGTTTGTTGAGGCAAACGTGCACGATGGTAGAGGCTGAAGATACTTATGGTTCTAAAGTGTTTTCGAGAGTTGACCTAAAAGATGCTTATCTTAAAATTCCTTTGGATCAATCTTCATCTATTTTGACAACACTTAACACTCCTATTGGTCTGTTCAGATACAATTTCCTTTCATTCGGTCTAAGTTGTTCCTTGTTCTAATGGTCAGGCAGAACATTTTGCCAAGACATTGGAATCTGCTATTGATTCTATTGCCGCCTCAACATTTAATGAGATGGTGGTCGCGCAATATCGTAGAATGATTGAAGTTAGGCATTTACATCGTTTATTGTCAGCACAGTGGTTTAGAGATTTTACGCTTGAGAGCGAGAAAGGTATTGAGTTCGACTCCTGTGTGAGATATATTTGATGCGCATTCTTGGGTATTCCGAAACTTGGATAAAACGGCCATTCATTGCTTCCACCTTTTTAAGTGATGGTGTAGTATTGATTGACTCATGATTTCAGTATCACTCAAAGATTTCAAAAAGCATAAACACATAAATATTCCTCTTTTACTTATTAACTTTTTGAATTTCAGTGATTAGCCTTCCTTCCTTGTCCTTGACCGGACTCTCTGTTTTTTCTATATTTCCCTGCTAGTTTCTTCGTCGTATCATATGATTGCTTCATATTTCCATCTCTTGAACCTTTCTTCGCCGTCGTTGCTAGTTCTCCCAGGTATTTCTCTTTGTCGGCTTTAATACCCTTCTTCACTTGCTTGTTAGCGTCAATGTATTCAGCTTGTGCTTTGATTTTCTTTGCTCGTGCTCGGCTGTTTTAAATTGCCGTATTCTTGTTCCTCCTTTATTTGATCTTGTTCAGTGTTTCTATAGAGATTCATTTCTGATAATGATGGTTCGTGCGTCCCAAAACCTCATGACATGATAAACTTAGTGCTTTTTTGATACGCTTCCAGTTGTCCTATCAGAAGATACACAAGGTGAAAAATAAGAGTGAAGTGGATGATTAGTATGTGATAAAATAACACCTGTCAGGAGTTTACATGATTTTAATTGTCTATCCACAACCATATTGATCATGATCTTGAAGGATTCAGCACACATCTTGCTAACTGCCTTCAGCACTCTCCTCAATACAACAAAGTTTTTTCTCAAAAGCCCAGGAAAGAATAATGGAGAATAATCGTTTCATACAATTTCCTATCTCAATGTAACAATTCTATTACATATCAGTTTTGTTGTAATCAGCTGATGGGTAAACCTCGAATTATTATGAGAATCCATACTACTCTGCATCTTTATTTGTTCTGGCTTTATTTCCATTTACAAAAAAGGCAACTCATTACATAAAATAGTATAACACAATTGTATCAACGAAGAACATTCTTTTCAATCATTTCTCATTAGACACTCTACAATTATTTCATATTCAAATTAATCATCCATAAAATTGGCCAGATTTAAGGGCAGAGATTACATCATCATTTGGAAATTGTGAATATGTGAATCAGGTAATTGTTGTTTATTAGATAACAAATCAATTCAGATCGGTTATGTTGGGGGCTGACTAATATGAAGTTGTTCACTTGAATTAGTTTATAAGTGAAATGAAATTGTGAGATAAATCATGATCAGAATAATTATGGTCAACATGGGGTAACAAAGAGAGAGAGAATATTTTGAATACGTAATATGTAAAATAATTAGGTCAAATATAGTAGATTAAGGGGTGGATATCGAATAAATTCCTCATAAAGGGGTTATCAAGTGTAATGACAATAATAATAATAATAAGTTTGGGACATATAATGAACATTATTCAGATTACGTCACCGCATTATAAGATTGATTATTAGCTAGTTGACCAGGGTATAACGAGTGACTAACCATACTTATTTTGGATACAAAGCTCTGGCTTTTTGATCCGAATAGCAATTGCTTCAGTTGTCTGTAGGATTCGCAGTCTGACGGAATTAGGTACACTGCTGTTGACACGATAGATTATTGCAAAGGATTACTCCATGTTTGCTGTATGTCCTGTTTGGACTAAATGGTCTAAGATGGAGTTGTTAACAGTTTTGACAACACCTTTGCTTAACTACACGGGTAGGTACTTACGAGCCCAAATGTACAAATTCTTAGAACATCTACCAATATCACTTGCTCCATAAGAGCAGTTGAATTGATAGATATAGAAGGGGGTGGCTAGTCTAGGTAACCTTGGAGCTCATTATTGGTTGTGTGGAGAATGCTAGTTGTAGTCTAACTGCATTAAAAGTATAGTATAGTATACTATATAGTTCAACTAAATACTTAACTAGTAATACAACCTTTAAAATAATGTTGATATTTATCATGAATATTCTGAATATATTTTGTATTAAAAAAAATAATCTATTTTTAATAGATTTTATTTGTCATTTATATGATCTTAATAAAAATAGTTTGACTAAATCATAATATAATGGACATCTAGGATGCTGTTGGACGATCTGGACTTCGCAGATAAATGAACACATTTTGCCGGGTAATGAAAATAGACATGATAAAAATGAACAAGAATTGGATGGAATTAGAAAAGGAGGCCCATGACAGAGTAGGTTGGAAAATGCTGGTCGGTGACCTATGCTCCTCCATTAGGAGTAACAGACGTAAGTAAGTAAGTAAGTTGTATAAATTCAATAGGTTCAATAATATCCGATTGAATTTCATTTGTTAAACAGTCTATGGATTGAATTCGTAAACCATGTCAATTAGATTAAATAAACTCTAAACTATTGAATATATATTCAAATGAATCTGTTTTGACAACAACAACACCAACAACAACAAAAAACCGCCTAAAATATTGTTCACATTGTTTAACAATATTCATTAAACTATGAAATACTATTTAAATATTTGATTCATTAATTATTTAAACGATGAGTGAAACCAGGAAGCACTGGACGGCCGTTTTGTCTTATTGTAGGACTCCCCAGCAGTGCGCATATATGACCCCGCCTTGCAGGATTCAAACCTAAGAATTATCAGTCTCGCGCACGAGCGCTTAACCACTAGATCACTGGGCCAGCCAGCATTCAACGCTGTTAATGTCTAACTTCAACTAATCCACGAAATTTATCGACACACCAACCATTGTTACCAATGAGTTACTATCTCACAGCTGATACTGTAGTCTTATATTCAAATACCAAAGTTTGTCCACATTTATGTAAACTTATTCACTAAAACATAATCTCAGTTCAGAATAAACACAATCTTAATTTAGAAATACTTTAACAATAAATTCAGACAATATACATAACAAGTATTGAATAAACCAGACAAAAGGTTATCTTTACATTCTAGACAAGTAACTGCTTATCATAACAAAGATGTTACAATGGTGTAGAATCAGTAGAAATGTATTATGTACAAAAATTGAATCAATAATTGTGCTGATTACTCCCAACTATCATAATTAGTTAAATGTCTACACATAAATAGGGGCATATAAATAGATAAATATATGGACAATTCAATAGAATGAGAGGTAGATAGATAGATTCTAATGGATTATATATGTATTCACTGAATAATATCCTCATTGTGATTTGTTCTCTTTACATAAAATTTAAGCTGTTGCTAATTTTTTACTTTTTAATAAATCGTGCTCACTAATGAAGGGCTTAAGAGGTGTTTTCATGGAGTTCTAATGAGAAGCAGTGACCAGCGCTCGCGCGCGAAACTGATAGGTTCTGGGTTCGAATCTCATGAAGAAGGGTCATGGATACCCACTGATGAGGAGTCCCACAATAGGACGACAAGGCTATCTAGTACTTCCAGATTTCTAATAATGCTTTAACGTTGACCAGTTCATAATTTCAATAGCAATATTTATGAAACTATATAACCATTTCATCTGTTATAAACGTAAAATGTGATTTAAACACATGACCATAATGTTCGGATGATTCTATACCATTGAAAAGAAACTATCATTCGATAGTTTTGAATTTGTCGGCTACTGGCATTTCATTATTGGCATCCCATTGATTTCGTTATGATTTATATTCTTAAGATACTACAGTGTAGGTATTAGCAAAAAATGAAATGATTTTGTCATTATACCTATATATGAACTAGTTGATAGGACGAAAAATGTGTAATATGAATTAAAGAAGTATATAGAAGTCATTTCCAGTATGTAAAGGTGAATTCTGTTTATGATCAGAAATAGAATACCTTTTTACTGACGCCTGTTTGACACAATGGAGCATAGACTACCGACCAACAGTCTCCAACTCACACTCGCCTAGGATTTCCCTTCCAATTCTACCTAACTGTTGTTCACTCTTCTCGAGTCTCATCTCTGTCTGTGCTTTAATCTTCCTCTTCTCATTTGGCCTTGAGAATTCTATGTAAGGGATTGTCTTGTGACGCAGTCGGGTGTTTTCTTCTATGTGTGTCCTATTCACTTCCAGCGCATCTTCCTGATTTCTTCCTTCACTGGAATCTGATTTGTTCTCTCCAACAGTAGGTTATTACTGATAGTGTCTGGTCAACGGATTCAAACTATTTTGCACAGACAGCTGTTAATAAACACCTGTATCTTCTGGATGATGGCTTTTATAGTTCTCCAGGTTTACGCTTCATACAGTAGAACGGTTTCGACATTTGTATTGAAAATCCTGACCTTGATGTTGGTTGACAGAGAGTTGTTTTGAGTTCTTGATACTCTTCAATTGTAGATATCTTGCTCTTGCTTTCCCTTTATGCAACATAGAATAGTTCTATTCTTTTATTGAATTGAGATTTACAAATAATCTTTGATGAAGAAAAATGTTAAAAAGCGTAATGACCAATTTCTATACACCCTTGAATGGATTATCGATTTTTTGACAATTGTACATTTTTTAGCTTGATTTGTATGTTCAACGATTAATTATGACATCAATTTCAAATCTTATATGCTTCATGTTCTCTTAAAGTTTGGTCTGTCGCTGGATTAAATCTGACATTATTTCTCTTATAAAATACACATATTAGTCGTTATGATATATCTGTTGTGTTGTCAACACTCTATTGACCTTAAGAAGATTGTTGACGTTTGACGTCACAATAAGATAATCGAATCAGACGCAAAATTAATTGAAGAGTAATTATGATGTAGCTAATTAGTTTATATAGTTGAATAGATAGACTGGTAGGTCCTAGGTTGGAATCTCACGGAGGATGGAATTGTGGATGTGCACTGCTAAAATGTTCCCTACTAGGACAAAACGGTCATCCAGTGCTTTCAGGTTTTCCACGGTTGTCTAGCTTTAATTGACTCATGAATTGAACTATTGAAATAGATATCTGTTGGATTGTTTTAATAAAATTACAATATTGATATAGAAGTATGCTATGACACCTAGATAATTCGAGACTTCAAAAGTCAAGAATATTCAAGAAGTAATTCAATCGATAATCAAGATAATCGATATTCTTGTATTACATTGATATGAACTATGCTCAGTATGATATACAATATGTGATTTTGTTATCTCTGGGTATTCTTCAAATATATAAGATTTCATCTTACTTAATAATCATAATAGATGTACAGTCAATATATAAATAAGTGTAGTTTCGAGGTATAATCAATCTTCACTTGTACAAATCTTGATGTTCTTACTTCATATCGTGAGGATTGCAATGATTCTTCTTTTTTTTCCGATATAAAAAATAAGAGATGCAAATAGAACACTACGCTCTTATTATCTTAACTGAAAAACTACTGACGAATAATAAACTGTCTCTCTTATGTTTACAGGAATACAAAGTCTCATAAGTACTTGTATTCTGCAACAAAACTAATTTTGAAGTAGCTTGTTCTCCAAACTCCTTAAATATTTTACATTATGTTCAAGATTTAAAAGTGAAAATATTTGGAGACTAGCAAACATTAAAACAATCAGTATCTAAAAGCATTCAAATACAAAACGTATGAGTGTGAAAATCAGATCAATTTGGTGACTAAATACAATCGAAGCTCTAATAAACTTCAGAGGAGAACCTCCAAATGCCCTGGTACGGCAGAGGGTGAAATGATTTCACTCTCTCTCTCTCTCTCTCGAGCTTTTCTCACATGGCCGCACATATATAGACACCGTCACGGAAGTCCTACTCATTGCCGTCGCGAGGCACGGTTATTCATTGCCGAATTGAGAGGATAAAGTTCAGACGCTTTAATTCGGTTTGTGGATATGGAGGATTCACATACGGCAATCGGAAAACCCACATTGCAAACTAATGGTACACATGGGCTCCAAGATCCTGAGAGAACAAATAGCGTGTGAATATATTGTTTGTCAACGGCTACCATGGAACTCTTGACGTTGCCCTACTGTTTTGTAGATTAGACCTCTAGGTCAAATGCTCGGGATGTGGCTCTCAAAGAAAACCACTTGATTAGGTTTGGACATTGGGACAATATCACAACCCTCACACAAATCGAATGATGATGTGTGGTGCATGTATATTTGGTACCCATTTGTACCAAAGTCAGCACTCTTCTGCCAACATTACATCCTTTACAGTCCAAGTAGAAAAATATTCTACATGTAGTATTCTACATGTCCTGTTATTCAGTTTATAAATTTACAAGAAAACGAAATGTCTCTTATTGTCTTTTAATTGACTGTGTGGAAAAGTCAGGATCTACATCGTTTACCATCATTATTCATGTGGTAAAAATACAATAACAATCTGAACTCATCTATTAATAGTTATGTAGAAGATATTACAGAGAGAAAGAGAGCTCGTCGTCGTATTATTGAGAGGTATTTACAAAGCGATATCAAAATATTCATTAATAAGTTTGGTGATGAACAATGAACCATTGACATAACACTTCCGATATTGAGCGATGATGGCTTAGTAAGACAAGTGACCATATTTCCTTGTTTAAATCAGAACAGATAGGTATCTAAACTGCGTATAGATTATTCAGTTTGGCAATTACAACTCCCTAGTAATTAATATCTTCACATTCATATAAAAGATTAGGCAAATGTATAAGAAGAGTTGATTGATCATCAGTCACTCAGTAATAACGTAGAACTTCGTACGTACATCAGTTCTAGTTGCCACACCACATTAACACAGAGATGTAGTTGTTGATTGGAATTCCGTAATGGTAGAGGTAGTAAGAGTATGAGCAGTAATTGGAAACATTAGGGCTTGAAGATGTTATTCAAGTAGTACAATACAGTGAAATATATTTGGAAAGAGGAAAAAGTAAAGGACATGAAGAATTCAGAAGTTTAGAAGTTGACAGAACACAAAGTGTGGATAGACCTGCGCGACTGCAAACGATTTTCAGCCATATCATTCAACGTCTCTAACCATCAGTTGCTATCATCTCGCGGTCCCCAACCAGGTATTCTACAACTACCAACATGGCTCAGACCCCTTGTCAGTGACTTCATGGATTTGTGCCATATTTTGATCTGGCTGACCCTAGCTTTCTTCCAATCTACTCCTATACCATAAAACATCGCATGTTGAGGCAGTCTGTGGTTGGGCATACATAAAACATGTCCCAGTCATCTCTACTGGTGAATTTTCACGACTTCATCAATCCATTTGCCATCCTTATCAAGTACCCGTTTCCTAACAACTGCATTACTTACTCTGTGATCACAGGATATACGAGCAATGTTTCAAAGACATCTATGATCAAATACTAGTAACCTACGAATATCCTCTACTCTGACTGGCCATGTTTCACTGCCATAAAGTAGGACAGAACGAACTGCTGCGCAGTAAACTCGTGCTTTGCTTGTTAGACAGATCTCTCGTCCACACCGTAAATGACGCAAGTTGGCAAAAGCTAGTCGAGCCTTCCGTGTCCGTGCTGAGATCACGATCTAAAAACAACACATTTCACTCTCAAAAATATGGAATAACACTAAATATAAAGATATATATGTACAAATAGATTGTTTTATTCTACCTGTTCCTTGGTAATATTACTAGGACGAAACGGCCGTCCAGTGCTTCCAGGTTTTCAATGGTGGTCTAGCTTCAACTGACTCATGATTTCAATCGGTGAAAATTTCTAAAAAAAAATCTCCACAAAACACATTTTGATAATAACCCAAAGTGCCTAATTAAATTACACATAGTATAGAAGTTGAGGAAAATCAGGCCAACATAAACAGGAACAACAAGGGAATACAATAAAGAGGATCAGTATAAAAAATGAAATCATTATAAGTGCACCTACAATATACATATAACACTGATTGGATTTTATTTTGAATAAAACAACAATAACAAACTAGATAGAGCAAATACTTTCCCTTTCTCTTCAAATAAAATTAAAGAGTAGTTATGCTCTTGAAAGAAAAAAAGAAATGAGTACATAAATGTATAGTTGTCATGGTGGAGAGGGGGAGGAGAAAGGGAGGGGAGGCGAATTCATTGAGAATAAGCATTATGCATACGCATCCAAATAAAATAAAAAGTTTATATTAAATAGTTGTGTATTTTGATGACAAGACCAGCATTTGAACAAAACAGATGCCAAACAAACAAAAATGGATAAATAAGAAGGTGTAAATACCTTTCAAACGATTTCATATTCAACATAATACACACACACATATACAGAAACCCCCATCCATAAATCGAATCATTTATCACATATAAATTTGTGTTTTCTTTCAAATGACTCGTGAATATTAATTCAAAGGAAAAGAGAAGAAGAACGAGACCGAGAACAAGAGGGAGAGACAGAAAGGGGGAGGAGAGAGTGAGAAACAATAAAAGAGAAATTATATTTAGATAGACAAACAAATACAATAGGCCGAAAACAATAAAGAACTAGACATTTGAACATAATCACATTTAGGTATATTTACAATGGATACATGTTTTGTAGTTGAAGGAAAATTCTTCAAAGAGATAATGTCATTATTATCATTACTACTTGAATGATTTCTGTCATTCACATCATCATGTTGTAATCCATTCGATGATAAATTTTGATTAGTTTAATTGAGTATTGATAATGAGATAAGAATATGTTGATCCGGATACAACTGATGATCACGATCATGATCATGATTATGTTTTGGTATTTTTGAGAATGGTGTTGATGATAATGAAAATTGTGGTCGATATTTAGATGGTGATGTATAACTTGAATATGACTGTTGATATAGATGATGATCAATCATTTCCATTAAATTGTTAAAATGAATAGCTAATTCATTTAGTAAACAAGTAAGTGAAGATGTTAATATTACTACTACTACTACTACTACTACTACTACTACTACTACTACTACTACTACTATTACTACTACTACTACTACTACTACTACTACTACTACTACTACTACTACTACTACCAGGAATTAAACGTATATTTTGTACTACAACAATTTTTTAACATTTAGATCATTCCGATAAATTCACAATGTGGAATGTTCATCGTTTGTAATAGGCGATAGATCGATTCTCTCATATTGGATGCTTGTCAAGTTTCTATTTTTCATGTCTATTCATTATAAGAATTTCAAGAATTACCTCTTGAAGTTTGTCTCTATAGTTAACACATTTGGTGTGTCTTCCGTTTGAATGTTGTCATTAGTTTGTTGAATTTCATAGTTTATATCATCATAAGATTTGGAATAAAATCAAAGAAATTTGAAGTTGAACAAAGATATGAAATTGTGTCTTGTATATGTTACATGAACAAGCATGAAGTCATTATATTATTCATTGAATTACATGGGATACTTAAGATAATGATAAACTAATCAAAGTGTTAACAAACAAACAAACAAAATCATGAGTTGATTAAGAAAAGAAAAGAAAAGAGACGATAAATCATCATTAGAAATACTCGACTAAGTAGAACCAGAATTACAAGATTTAATATTAGTTGCAATAACATGAACATTAGTATTACAGACTGACTGAATATATCCAATATCATCACATTTAAAGCACTTAGAATGACGAGAATTATATGAATTAAAGCGTGGAACTTCCCACCGGACAAACATTGACCAAACTTGCGTCAGACTTCGTGAAACGCACTGTAACTCCTCAATGAATTATCTGCATAACCTTGAGAATGAACTGGATTGGGATGACGTGATGTAGTAGAATGTTTGATGTCCTGATGAATTAATTTAGGAAATTTCCCTACTTTACTGCAGTCAAAATTTGCATACTTGACATAGTCTATTAGTAATTCATTGAGAGTTGTACAAGGAAGCGAAACGGGCTTTTCCGGCATAGCCAGAGTTCTTAATAAACTGTATGCTTCTTTACCGATGAATGTGAGGAAATATGCCACAATATTAACATCCTCATCATCTTCCTTGGTCATGACACAGATTTCGAACCTTTCGAAATAATCCTCAAAAGCTTCAGAAGTTGAATCAATGTCAAATGGTTCAAATAGTTGTGGACGGAATAGAAAAAGCTTCCGCTTAACAGGATTCCTTGTCTAGTAGCAGGGGATCACCAAATCCTCCAGGCAGGAACCTAGGTTTGTTAACAATAAAAGAGGAAAAGAAATTGGTAAATCATAGTGTGATATTGTCCTTGGTCCTTAAGAATAGGTCAAGTTGCCTCTTGAAGGACTTCTGAGAAGTCGCTTGGACTAGCTCGGCCGGCAGAGAATTCCAGCTTTTGACAACTCTTAAGGAGTAGAAGTTGTGTCTACACCCCGTCTTGCTATGTTGAGTTTCCAGTTTCTGGGTGTTACCCCTTAGGTTATTATTCGAACTAAGCTTGAGTAGGTGCTTAAGAGGATGTCCAGAAGTGTTAGGAATACTATAAGCCATTAATAAATCACCTCTAAGACGCCTATACTCTAATGTCTAAAGGTCTAGTGACTGGAGGCGTTCTTCGTAAGGCTGTGATTTGAGTCCGCGAACTGATTTCGTGGCTCGCCGTTGGATACGCTCCAAAGTGACCTTGTCTTTTTGGAGTGAGGTGGGAGTACTATATTTCCGTACTCTAAATGGGGACGGATAAAACTATTGAAGATTGTATGGAAAGTTCTTTCGTCAAACTGGCCGAAAATGCGCTTCAATGTTACCAGTGCAATGTTTTCTCGGAAGGCATTTTTGTCACAATTAGCGTAAGACTTTAAATCATGGGGCACCAGGACTCCTAAATGTTTTTCGACTTGGGATACTGCGAGAGAAGAGTTTCCTAAATTGTAACTGTAGTTAGCGACATGTCGCAGATGAACTACTTTACACTTTGAAGTGTTAAAGGTAAGTCCGTTATCGTCTGCCCAACTTTGAAGTCGAGTCAGATCCTCCTGAAGTGCCTGTGTATCATCTTGGTTGCGTATCTCTCTCCAAAGTTTCACGTCGTCGGCAAAAAGTAATAAGTCTGACGTTACCTGTTGAGGAAGATCATTTATGTAGATCAAGAAGAGAGGAGGCCCGAATACTGAGGCCCGGGGGACCCCACTAGGACATTCCATAGCCTGAGATAAAATGAAATTAAGCCTAACCTTAGAGTTTCGATTTTCTAGGTATGAAGTAAGCCAATCGATTACAGGTGGTTTGATACCTAGTCGTTTGAGCTTATTGATAAGACACAAGTGGTTAACTTTATCAAGAGCTTTTGAGAAATCGAGGTATATGATATCAACCTTTCCCTTGCAATCGAGGATTGAATAAGAAAAAAAAGAATTCAGCGAAGAAAATTTTTATTTCGACGACATCATTTACTTTAGCTGTACATTCGTATAAATAGTTATATGGAAAATGTATGTCTATAGAAGGATAGAATGGATTGTATCAAAAAATGGATTCGACAGTAAATAACAAATGAGGTACAATGATACAATCCATTCTATCCTTCTATAGACAAACATTTTCCATATAACTATATATACGAATGTACAGCTATTATAAATGATTACGTCGAAAAGAAAATTTTCTTCGCTGAATTCTCTTTTTCTTATTCAATGACACTATGGTTTATTTTAATTCTCTTGAGGATTGTTTCGAAAGGTTCAAAATCTGGGTCATGACCAAGGAAGATGATGAGGATGTTATTATTGTGGCATATTTCCTCACATTCATCGGTAAAGAAGCATACAGTTTATTAAGAACTCTGGCTATGCCGGGAAAGCCCATTTCGCTTCCTTATGCAACTCTCAATGAATTACTAATAGACTATGTCAAGTATGCAAATTTTGACTGCAGTAAAGTAGGGAAATTTCCTAAATTAATTCATCAGGACATCAAACATTCTACTACATCACGTCATCCCAATCCAGTTCATACTCAAGGTTATGCAGATAATTCATTGAGGAGTTACAGTGCGTTTCACGAAGACTGACGCAAGTTTGGTCAATGTTTGTCCGGTGGGAAGTTCCACGCTTTAATTCATATAATTCTCGTCATTCTAAGTGCTTTAAATGTGATGATATTGGATATATTCAGTCAGTCTGTAATACTAATGTTCATGTTATTGCAATTAATATTAAGTCTTGTAATTCTGATTCTACTTAGTCGAGTATTTCTAATGATGATTTATCTTTATCAACTATTGCAATAGACAGTGTAGAGTCACCAAGCAGTTCGGAGTTAAATCAAATTCAGAATTCTTGCGAAACAACAGTTTCTAACCAATCGATTTATCAGAATTCTCGTGCTATTGTACCAGGTATGGCTTTTCCTAATGATTCACATATTTCTGATGAAATTTCTCGCAAATCTGAGGAAAATATGTTAAATGAACCTATTCATCATCAAAAACCTGAGGCCGTCATGATAGATGCTAATTTTTATAACGATCCATTGCTCTGCAATGACATTCTTAGCCTATTTCATTAAAATATTTCAGTAGAATCAAATCCTGATGTCATACGTATTACCTATCCTCATAATGCATTTGCTCCTTGTGAAAAACCTGTTCAATGCAAAGCACGAATACTAAATGAGCTCGGTTTTGATTACAATTCTGATGATTTCATACCAACTGCTGTTCATCCTTATCACAAATCCACTTATAATGTATACTCTAGTCAATGTGAGAAATATTTTTTAAATGAAGACACATTATTCATAACTTGGGAATATAAAGATCCAACATTATTTCGTGGGGGAGGGTAGTGTTGAAAAATCTATGGTTCCAATTCGAGATATGAATCATTTCAGTACAAAACGGACATGTTGATTGTATACAATTCCAGGTAAGTCTGTTCCGATTTCGTTTGTTAATTCCCATACTAATGAGCACATTCTAAATACTAAAAAGTTTTTATCCAATACAATGTCGTACAGACTCAGGATGAACTTAACAAGAAGACATACAACCGATTGCAAACACTTATACTTCTATTTAAGCTGTGGCGGATGTGGTGTTTGAATTGACTGATGATACGTTTGTACATGTTGATTGCACAATTTCGAATTCCAAATACAGTACATTCGTTTGTACTTGTGACTTTTTAATTCAATTGCGTTATTTCTTGGACTCTTAGTTAGTGCTATAATTCAAATAATTCGAAACATTATATGTTCCGTGCTCTCTGTTTTCGATTTTATTCCTCTAGTTGTAGATAAGTATCATATTTTCGATCTGACACACGGAATGACCTTAACTACTCCGTTCATAAATCAACGAGCTGTCCGTTTAGGAAAAATTAAGAGTTCACGGCTGATGCATTGGATCGCTGTAATACATGTACTACCTAAACAACTACTGAACTAGTGTACTTCAAACTTACTTCTATCACATGTTTGTTCCGTATATCTAATGTTTCCATTTTATATCAAATGGACCATGCTCCTGTCAAACTGGAGTGAATTCTGTCATTATTATTTTCTGAGTACGTTTTTCTTATTGAATTATAAATTCCTTATTATTTCTCTGTGATTAGTTAAGCCAATCTCATGAGGCTTATTATAGATCTACTAAACTGAGTTTTAACAACAACCTATAGAAGAACTCGAACTATCTCATTATGTAATGTTTCACATTGTACAGAGATCTAATAAGATTAAAGTAATCTGGTAGTAACTATTATGATGTTAATTTATAATTCCATTCATGAAGTTCACCTTCCAGTTTTCTAAGTTAAAATGCGAAAGATGTTTCTGGTTTTCAAAAATAGTTACAGGTATTACAGGTGTGCATCGATTGAATGTCAATTATATTTGTAATTCAAAAGTAAAACACTGCTTACTTACTGGTGTTTCATTTCTTATGAGAGATAAACATATCAGCAGATAATCCGAAGCATACTCAGTCTGACATTGAATTCGACAACTTTTATTCATATTGTTACTATTTTTCGGGTACTCAGGTAATAAAATATTGTTTTTGTTCTCTAAACCTAACTGCTCAACTTGGGTTTTGTGCTCATTATCATCATCATCATCATCAAAAAAAAAACTTACACTATTGATGCATTTGATTTTCTATGTTTAAGTTGAAGAAGCATTACCTCATTTCAAGGTCTATGATGTCACCACTGAGTCATCTGGAGCAACAATAACTAAGCAAAATCATGATAAATGGAATTCTACCTAATAATATTGAGTCTATGACCAAGGAAGATGATGAGGATGTCAATACTGTGGCATATTTCCTCCCATTCATCCGTAAAGAAACATACAGTTTATTAAGAACTCTGGCTATGCCGGAAAAGCCCATTTCGCTTCCTTATACAACTTTCAAGGAACTGCTGCTAGACTATGTTAATTATACAAATTTCGATTGCGGTAAAAGTCGGAGATATCGTAAAATGATTAATGAGGATACAAAAAATTCCACTACATTACTACGTCATCTCGACCCAGTGCATACTCAAGGCTATGCAGATAATTCATTGAGGAGTTGCAATGCATTTCACGAAGATGAGCACAAGTTTGGTCAATGTTTGCCCGGTGGCATGTTCCACTCTTTTAATTCATGTAAATTTCGTAATTATAAGTGCTTTAAATGTGGTGATATTGGACTTATTCTCTCAGTCTGTAATACTAATGTTTATTTTACTACAACTAATATTAAGTCTTGTAATTCTGATTCTACTGAGTCGAGTATTCATGATAATCATTTCTCTCTATCAACGACTTCAAAAGACAGTGCAGAGTCATATGGCAGTTCGGAGTTTAATGAAGTTCAGAATTCTTGCAAGACAACAGTTCTTAATCAACCAACTTATCAGATTTCTCATGTTATTGTACCAAATATGGCTTTTCCTGACCTGAAGCAATCTTGATAAATGCTGATTTTTCTAGTGATCCATTACTGTGCAATGACATTCCATATACCACGTTACCATGTCAAACACTGACCATCTATCGGCGTTTTCCAACCAGTCCCAGAGTCGGCAAATAATACACGACGTGGAATTCTCTGGGACGATATTCGTAGAACATGTCCAAGCCACCGTTGTCGATGTTTCAAGATGGTGACACCAACTAAGTCATCGTCTCCGTGCCCGAACACACGATGCCGAACCTCAGCATTACTAACATGGTGTTCCTACTATATGTCAGCAATCCTTCGGAGACAACGATGATCGAATACAGAGAGTCGTCTAACATCCTCAACTCGGAAAGGCCAGGTTTCACAAGCATGGAGCAAAACTGCTCTCAACGACGCGTTGTAGATCCGACCTTTTACGGTCAAACTGACATCACGAAGGCGCCGAAGATGGCCCACAATGGCATTAGCTGCTCTGGCTCTCACTCCACGTGCATTGATTTCATCACTCACGCCAACACCAGCACTTTCGCAGTTATCTAGATACACGAACTTCTCGACTATTTACATTCGCTCAACATCCAGGGTTAGTACAGGATTAGAATCCTGCCAGTCTCACTGAAGTACTTTGCATTTGGAAGGTCCAAAGCATATACCGTACCTACAGATACTGATTGCCAACTGAATAATTGGGGATTGCATGGCTTCAGGATTATCGCACAGTAAGTCAATGTCATCCGCATACTCAAGGTCGAGTAGTATTTCTCCAGGCAACAAATACACACCGCCACTAATTACATCCAACAGAGCTGTTTCCAGAATGTCATCGATGGCAAAGTTGAAGAGGAATGATGAGACTGAACAACCCTGTTGAACCCCACTGCTTGAATAGATCATTGGAGAAAGTTGGTTTGTACCACCACTCTATCTGAGGTGTTCGTAATTATAATAATAATAATGATAATAATTCCTTCTCAAATAACAGTTTGTTACATGAGCCATGCCAGTTTACAGGCAAGATCAAATTGATACAAATTATACAATATACACTGTAATAAATTACACAGCTGGGTTGATAATTTATCACATATGAATGTAGATGGTTTTAATCAGTACCACAGTTGACGCGCTTCATGAAAGTTGCGTTGCGAATGTGCGACTGATGGTCAAGGATAGGTCCATTGAAGGTATGAGCTTTTAGAAATCGCAGCCTTATGTCCCTTTGGGATATCCAAGGCTTTAAGGATGGTGCAGGATGAAGTAACCAGTTCCATATCTCAAGGGGGCTGAAAGAGGGAGCAAGTAAAAGAAAACACGAGAGGCAGAGTAGCCAATATTCATGAAGGAATGTTTAAGGTATGATTACTCAGTTTAATTTTCCTTTATTAAGGTATATATTAAGAAAGAGCATTTTAATAGGTTAACTAAAATAAGTGTTGACAAGATGTGAGTGGACATACAACTGACAAATGTGGGTGATTCGGAAAAGAGCTGAAAGCATAAGATTATGTGTGATTATAAAATAAAATATAGTGCTAGAAACAGTTTTGTGATATACAATTGGCTGTCTTCCATTTATTATCGAAGCTATTAGAGCTTCTTTCGTTTTTTTTTAAATATTCCCCCCCCCCAGTTATTATAGGGTCTTGAGTAGGCTTGGTATATTAGCGAATTGTCTAGTTTGCTTGTAATAGGATTTCTGGGTAGGAAGTAAAACCAATTCAACGTTCGTAACACAACTTAAAGAGGTATTTTGCGCGATAAATCAGCTTCAATACCATAAGTTCTTGACATCCCACTAAACCATAAGGAGCCGTAATTAAACAAAATGTTCTGCCCTACAGACATGGGTGGATTAAAGTTATCTCTCACTTTCATGTTTGCTGGTCAGTAACGCCAGCCTCCCTCCTTTTGTGATGTTAGGCTCTCTTACGTTTGTGGTAAGTATGAATACTGCTTTAATCAAAGCCCATAGTTGAAATACACTGTCTCTACTAGGTCCATGTTACAAGCAAATCAGATAGTTGAAAAGTCTATTTTATGAGTAAGATGTCCACATAGTATATCACACTGCTATGAAAATAACTAATGGTTTAAAGAAGTAAGGACTAATAGCAAATCAAAAGATATGAGAGGGTATAGTCGGGCAGAAGGTTAGAAAGGAGAGCCCATATATCGCTTTGTAGAGAAATATTAAATTGTTCTTTAGCCTACGGTGCCATAAAGGTTCTAAAGATAGATGCTAACATCTGTCTATGTAATCGAGATTCGAGTTACATCCTAGTAGTTGACGTGTGAAACGTCTTTGAACATCTTCTACTCTTATCTTGTCTGTGATATTCATATTAGAGAAGACAAAAGAGCAATATTCAAGGGAGGGTCGTACAGATATTTTGTAGAGAGTAAGTTGACCCTCTGTTGTGAAAAAGTTTTTCATTATAAGCTCAATTAGCCGTCTAGATTTAGAAATAATAGAGGAGGCATGTTCTTCAAAGTTCAGGCTTCCTGTGTAATTAATTCCTAAATCGTGTACTGATTCGAGTGTTTGGACTCTACTTTCATTTAAGTGAAGTTGCGGTTTATAGGGATGCTTTCCAAAGTGCATGATCCCGCACTTGTTGAGGTTAAATGGTAATTGCCATTTTTCACTCCATATAGTTAAGTTATTGAGGTCCTTTTGGATCTGGGATACACTTTCACTTAGTGTCTCAGGCTTATAGCTGTATACTATTTTGAGATCATCAGCATATAAGTATGGTCTCCCAAATTCTATGGTGTCACATATATCGTTTATATACATAAGAAACAAAAGTGAACCTAATACGCTTCCCCGGATTACTCCACTGGTGATTGGTCTAAGGGACGAGAGACAGTCATTGTACTTTACCATCTGTTTACGTTCTGTTAAGAACGAAGCAAACCATGAGTACAGTGGGTTGTGTATTCCGAAGGACTTTAGTTTGACGAGTAGCTTTTTGTGTGGGACCTTATCAAAGGCTTTCTTAAAGTCTAGGAATAGGACTGATACAAGGAGTCCGCTGTCTCGTTTCAGAGTTATATCATTCAGGTAGTCTACTAGGCATGTATCGCATGATCTGAACCTAAGAAATTCATGCTGGGAGGTCGAGATGAGATTATTAGTTAGTAGATGCTGGACTACAGCCGCCTTAACTACTTTTTCCACCACTCTGGATACCACTGAAGTTATGTTTATAGGCCGGTAATTTTCAACGTTTGCTTCAGGTCCTGTTTTAATTTTGGGAATGATATGTGTAGCTTTCCAGGCAGTGGGGTAACACGCTGAAGAGAGTGATATCGCGAATAGTTTGAGAAGCAAAACACACATATCGTCACCTCCACGTTTAAGCATGCTAGATGGAATACCATCTGGTCCATCATTGTAGAAGTGTTTCGATGTACTGATTACCTTGTAGATATTTAGTACACTGAATTCTACATTAGTAACTTCATAGGGAGTTACTGAAATTGGTTCTGAATCATTAAATGGTTTTTCGTTAGTTAGTGAGAAACAAAAATGTTCACTAAATAATTATGTGACAAGTTTGGGATCTTCTCATACTTGTTTGCTTTTAGTGAATATACTCCCTCTCGATTTAGAGCGTTTAAGTTTATTTTGGAGTAGTATGGTGAGTGCAGAGGAGTTATTATTAAGTTCAACTGCACGTCTTTCCTGTGTGATTGCTTTTTGTTTACTTATTGCCTCTGTTCGGACAAGTATTTCTGTCATCGTTACTAAAGAGGAAAAGTCAGTTAAGTTGTGGAATTGAGTACAATGTCTTTGAAGACGTCTTCTTGTACTGACCGGTATATAGAGATCTTTGGAGAACGCAGGTTTACAGTATTCTAAAGGTGCGATGTTGTTGATGATACTTTTCATGTTGTGATAAAATATATTGGTTAATGTGTCGGTATTGTTTGAGGTAAAGAAGGTTCCCCAATCAGTGCTTCATAGGTAATTGTGGAAGTTATTCCAATCAATCTTGCGATAGTTTCTACGAAGTGTTACGGTTTTGCTTCTATCGGTTGTGGTTTTTAAATTAAAGCTGCATATGACAATGTTATGATCACTACCTGGGAACATTTTTCCAATATACAAAGTATTGGGGATGAGGCCACTGGTAAAGACTAAGTCCAAGATGTTTTGATGTCTGGTAGGGCTATCGACATACTGAGTCCATTGTCCGAGCTCTAGACATTCAATAAATGATTCATAACGTCTCGGCGCTTTAACTGGTAGCCAAGAAATTTCGGGCATATTGAAGTCACCACAAATGAGCCTGCCTGTGAATGAGAGGGATGATGCTAGTGTGAATACCTCCGATAAAACTGCTATTTCATCTATTGATGCGTTAGGTTGACGATAAACACAGCCGAGCAGTAAGGTAACGGAATTCGACAGCTTTAATACCATCCACACCGAATCCTTCAGTTTGTTTAGTTCAGGCATATCACATAGTAGTGAGTTTAGGCTAGAGTGAGCGTAAATAAGGCATCCTTCGCCTCGTCCATTCAATGTCATTTCTATACAGGAAATAGTTATCAAAAGATATACTTTGGTCGGAAATATTACTGTTAGTCCATGCTTCAGATATCATAATAACTGAGGGTTGATATATGGATACAAACAGGGCTAAATCCGTCTTTTTGTTGCAGATCGACCGAGCGTTCATAAGGCATATATTAAGCAAGTGGCCTACTAAGTTAAAATGGGTGAGGGTATCTCGGATAAAGTCGTCGTAACCCTTGCGGGTGTGAGATGTGTTTGAAATGAGGGATTGAATAGTCTTCATTAGCTCGGTATTTTGATAGCTAGATTTAGTGGGAGATGTATCAAATGAGCTAGTGAAGTTGATTGGGGAGTTTACCCAGGAGGAAACGGTGGGAGTACTCTGTGATGGAAACTGTATGGAGGAAACAAATTTATGGTTTGCATGTGGTTTGAAAAAACCTGGGCTATATGCTTCAACAGAGGTGTCACTAGGGATCTTATTCCAAAAAAATCTTGTACAGGCCTACTGTGAAGTGTATGGTTATTTACAAAATAGTCTTGATGGTTAGACTCGTAGCCCCTGTTATGGCTATTTATGTTAGCGTGAGAGAGTTCTGCTACATCAGAAATTGAGTCAATCACTTTCGGGTTTTGAATAACCTACAAAGTATGACCGAAGACAACTCGTCATCTTCGCATATTGTTTCCCTCACACCAGACGTCTTGTTGCCAGTGAGTGGTTCGGATGAGTTGGAAGAGCTTCCGGTAGTTATCAGATGCAGCTGCTGCTTCCAGCTCATTGGCACGCTCTGTTCTCAACCTTTGCCAGATTTCCTTATGTAACATCCTTCATTTGTGGTTAAACTCACGGTCACCCGGAGTAGTCCAACGGGCTTCAATGAGTTTTAAGGAGCCTGAAGCAACCCAGTACTTATAAGCGGGAACGTTTCGCGAAACAGTAAGCGGCTTTACTCGCCATTTTCATGCAGTTGCAACTAATGCCCATCTATACTTTTCGGTGGAATGGAATCTAGCCTAGCAACTAGCTCGGTTCGATACTTACTAGCAACAGAAGTTGCAACCAGCTTGCTAACATCAATCCGTTGGTGACGGTCACTTCGTTTGCCACTGAAAAGTTAGGTAAGATTGGCGCAGACCAGGGTATGATCAGAGTCCAGATAGGTACTCCAAAAGGAGCGGCAGTCTTGTGCACAACCACACCAGTTGTAGCTGATCGCGATGTGATCAATCTCAGTCCAGGCTTGAGGTGTAGAGGGAGGACGCCAGGTAGCGCATTGGCGATGACTATGCCGAAAGTTAGTGCTAGCCAGAAACAGGTTGTGGTCTGTGCATAGTTGCAGTAGACGGTTCACGTTATCTGACCTGCGACCAACGATTCCTCATCCGTCAACTAAACAACTCTTTTCTGTGCCTAGATGACCGACCTGAGCATTCAAGTCTCCGGCCAGTACTAAAACATCTGTCGAACGCTATATCTGGAGAAGAACAGATAATTGGTGGTAAAACTCATCTTTGATTTCATCCGGGCTGCAATCTGTCGAGGCTTGGCAGAGATGACGAAAAAGCATCGATTCTCACGTTGATTTCTTCTCACTGTGATGGAACTTTCTAATCTAGCAACACATAACCGACTAGTATTATGGATCCAGTCGATTGGTGCTGCATCGTCACCAGACGAAGGTGCCACAGTTTCATTACGTCATCAATCGATATGCCATCCTTACCTAGTATCCGTTCCTTAACAATTGAATTACTTACTCGGTGTTCTTAGGATATACGAGCAATATTTCGAAGACACTTATGATCAAATACTAGTAACCTACGAATATCCTCTACTCTTACCGGCCATGTTTCACTGCCATAAAGAGGGACGGAACGAACTGCTTAACAGTAAACCCGTCGAGCCTTCTGTGTCCGTGCTGAGATTTCGTCACACCAGACTTTCAAGGTAAGTGAAGAGTTCGACACGCCCAACTACTTCACTTTCTATCATTAGTTCGGGTGTCGATGCAACGCAATCCTGAAGCAAGGCTTTACACTTCGAGGGAGAGAATCGCATGTCTTACATGCTTGCATTGTTGCTTGGAGTGGTCAGAAGACTCTGCATTTTGCCAGCGTCTTCACCACATAGAGCTGTGTCATCGGCATATTCTAGGTCAAAAAGTGAATCTCCCGGTAGAAGTTCAACCTCTGGAAATCTAGACGAGGTAGGTGTTATCTCTAAAAGCACGTCAACGACAAAGTTAAACAAGAGTGGAGTGAGCGTGTATAGATATACCTGAGAAGCTTATTTTGTGAATAGTTTTTAATGTTATTTGTACTTAACTTTCCAATTTTCCACTGTATGTACATTTGTCGTGAAATGGCTGTTCGTGTTATTTAAGTGAACCATTTGAACCATTTGAATGACCTTGAACAAACTTTCCGTTGTGTAAAATACATAGCATGACATACCGTGGATTGCTAACAAATACATTGTTGCACACATATCCCTTGTTCTACATTCATTTATGATTGAGTTAACTGAAGCCCAAATAGAATATTATCAACATTTATAGACTGTGATTGGGAATGTATCATACCTTTCATTGGAGAGTTCATCAACGTGATTGGAATGATCAAACATTTATAATTGTGGATTTTCAACACCAGACCAAATGCGGACACGCATCAATTTAGTGAATTTAAGTAAAGTCCCTATTTTCTATTGTATTTGTAACAATTAACTTGTATACATTAACAGCACTATTGATCTTAAATAACTTTGTCAATATTTTTTACGCTTGTACATTGTCTGGTCCACCACAAGTTGACAGCTATGACGAACACCAATTGAGGTGATCAATTCTGATGACAGTTCGACATAAGCTCTCACTCGACCAGTTGTGTTCGAGTAGAGAGCCTTTATAAGGTTAGTGTACTTCTTTGGTACTCCTTTCAGTGACAAACACTGCCACAAAACCTCACGATCAACAGGGTTGAATGCCGCCTTAAGGTCGAGAAATACTGCGATTGTGGGGCGTCTTGATGTGTGTCGATGTGCTGGGACCTGACGTAGTGTGAATATCTGATCTATACAACCACGTCCAAGTTGAAAACCGGCCTGATTTTCTCTAGTCTGCTCTTTACGAGCTTTGGTTAGGCGTCGAAGTATTATTGAAGCTAATATTTTAGACACTATATTTGTCAATCTGATTCCTCTGTGATTGTCACAAGAGGAATTTTTTCCTTTCTTATAGACTGGCACAATTAGTGATTGAGAACAGTCAGATGTGATTACGTCCAGTTCCCAAATTCTACCTAAGACCTCATTTAATCTTCTTGCTAATACTGGACCACCATCCTTAGAAATCTCAGGAGTAAATCTGTCAGGGCCTGCTGCTCTCCCTTGCTTCAGATTTCCTATGGCTTTTACAACTTTGTAGAGAGGCAGAGGACCTACATTAACTTGCCATTCAGTTTGACTGGAGCTCGTGTGAAACCGAAGTGTGGTTGAAGGCCAGTTGAACTGATCCCTAAAGTGTTCTACACATCGATCCAATCTCCTGGATTGAGAAAGTATAATGTATCCGTCTTTTTCTGAGAAAGTTTCGCTAACAGTTCAGTTCCTAATACCGGTTTCCTTAAAAAGTCTGAACAATCGTTTGCTATTACCTGTTGCCGCTGACCTTTCCATCTCTCTTGCTTTCGAAATATATATACTTACTTTTTTTTTACATCAAAGGCATTCTTTATGTTTGGATTAAATTTCAATGTAAAATTAATGTAATTAACCTAGCTTGGCATCGCGCTTGTTAACCCTCGTGAGGAGCTTAAGCCGGCCTACCAGAATTCTTCCTGGAACTCTGTTCTTAAAAATCCTTTCCAGTTGCTATTGATTCTTTTCATGTCTGCTTCTGATCCTCCCTTTCATTGCAATTTAGGACATGCCTCGCGATTCAGTTTGATGATTTCCGCAATACATGTCTTATTCAGCGTCTTTTCCTAATGTTTTCTTCATTTAGAAGCTAGTTTGTTCTCTCGCACAGTTGGCTGTTGCTGATGGTATCCGGCATACGGACATTCAATATTTTACGTAAACAATTGTTTATAAATACTTGTGCATTTTTGATGATGGTTGTTATATTTCTCGAGGTAGAACTGTCTTCACGTTGGTATTAATAAGCTAGAAAAACGTCATAGTATGATATCAAAATATGAGTAGAGGCTGTCAAAAGTAACTGTTTAATTTATTTAATTCAGTTGATGAAAATATAATAACTGTCAGTATTAATCAGTGTTATTAACAATAAAACGTTATTACACAATATTCGAATGCACTGAACGAACGCTTTTGTGGGGATAACCAATTTATCATTTAACTTCAAATATCACAATGCTTTCGTAAAATTAAGTCCTTTATTTGCAGGTCTCCCTTCAGTTGTCCAGTACATACTTCTTCATTCCTCATATTCGCCTGTCATTCCAATTCCTCACCGTTTCCTTTTCTGTTTTTCTGTTAGCGGGACATAGACTAGATTAAAGCATGCTCAATGCACGATTGCGTTGGCGCACGCCGATTGGCTAATTCTTATCCAACCAGCATTAGTCAACACTTAGTGAACACTCCAGAATCTTCTCATGCAAAAACTTTAAATATACTAACGTTTTCCCTATTGTGCTGCTGACTTGCTTCTTACTTCCATCTAACCTAGTTATTTGGAATATAATCTCTTTCCTGTTCAACCGTGTTCTGATTTGGGGACTTGTCGAGTGATTCGGTGTCCGAGAATACTAAGCAAACGTAATAGCTGGGTCATAACCGTAAGAAAGAGATTATAACATTTTTGTAATTCAATCTGAAACTTTTGCTAAAAGTCACTCTATTTCACTTTGGTATTACATACTACTTATATCTGTCGAAATAAGTAGCATGCATCACGCATTTATCCGTTTTTTAATGGTTGAATTAATCAAGTGTGATTTAAATGGATTGATGTAAACCTCAGAACACCATACAATTCACATTTTACGTTGTTTGTACTTTTATTCTATTACACTATTGTAGATGGAATTTCATCAGCTTTCGCTTCGTCATCATTCTCAACTATTTTATCATTGTCATCGTTTAGATCTGTATTATCAAATAATAATAATTTAATATTAGCTACTGAATCAGCATGTCCATCAAATCCTGGAATTGTATGTAGTCATGATTATATATTAGTGGATGATCGTATATCTAATGTTTATGACGGTACAATATACCAATAATTCGTTTTTGTTTAATCAATAATTGCACATTGAAAACAATCGCCACAAAGACAAAAACAAAATTACCAGAAGTAGAAATGATCAATTCATCATTATCTTCTTCTTCTTCCTCGATCTCCTCTGGATCATTTTCATTGAATTCAATAGATTATAATAAATTATATGCACCAGATGAATCATATTTAGTTGGGCAAATTTATGGTCTAATCAGTAATGTAGACGGTTTACAGTTTACATCAAATTGAAATTTATTAGATCCATATATTATTCATGGAAAAGGCATAGTGTTAGAATATATTGGTAAGCGTTAGTTTGTTTTTTGTTCATTACAGAGATTGTTTAAATGTTTATGTTATACACAGGATGGACTGATTGTAGACAGATAATAATTGAAAATGAGGAAACATTAAATGGCTATTTCATTCATTGTAGCATTGAACTGTTCAGTATTTTACTCTGATGAACCATTGAAAGAATTTCAGACGTGATGGCGAGACATAAATCCTTATACTCACTAGTTGGGACCTAATGGTTGATGCTTGTGAAGACAGTCAGTCAACTTACAACATTACGAAATCATTATCTAGTGATGTTTATGTGTAGTTGCCTCAGATCCGATATAACTGAACTACATTGATCATAGCCTGTTAGTAGAACTCTAGGCGTTACTTCTCGAAATTACTCATTACTGTGGCTTGCTGCGAGCTAACTCAAGTGAAAAACATAAACCTGATGTGTAGCTGATAAAAATACTAATTGATTGTTTACCTGGTCAGACTAGTAGATGGTCTGACAAGTATTAGATGTGTCACATGTTTTCTATCACATTATTATTTCTTATTGTTCGTTATTGTCGTTGAAACATTCTCACGTTCTAGTGTGATCAGTCACGTGTTCGTGATCGAAATCGCATTGAAGTCCTGTAGAATAGACACTGTCATGGTATCGTGTGTAGATATTTGTCTCATTCGTGTAAAGAAGAAATTCGAGCGTCATTTCAAATCGATCGTTCTTGACTCAACGGCCTAAAGCTTATACAGAGGCTGTAAAGTGTTTTGTTTTTGAACTTGATCTATGTTAGTTTTGTGGATTTTCACTATTCAGAAGTCTTATATTAAGGACGAAACGGTTGTCTAGTGCCTACTGGTTTTCAATGATTGTTTTGTTACAGTAACTTCATGATGTCAACCACAATATATAACTGTTTATGTCATTGTGTTTTATGAATATGTCATAAATGTTTTACAAAGTATCGTATATCAGAGTGAAGTTTAATAAAGATCGAGTTTAAAACAACTCTGTTCGTCTTGATATCTTGTATTAATTTCCACAATGAGAATTTCTGAAATTTTCGCGTTGACATTCGTTTGATGATTATCAAAAATCCATATACATTGAAACAAATGTATCCATGACCTTCAAGTCTCATTAATGAAAATGACACCATCTAACCATTGAATAATTTCAAATTTCGTCATCGATTGATGATGAATTGAAATGACGAAATCTTTAGGGATAATTAATTAAACTTCTATATGTAGTGCTCGTTGATTTACTGTTAGACAACAACAAGAAAATAACCGTAAATGTTGAATGCATTACAATGACTGAATATTGAAACTATTCTAGATCAACTCAATTATAACACAGTCCTTTTATGAATATGAAATGAAAACCAACTTGAAGTTGTTTGAAGAATATAAAACACATCACATAGAAACTTCAAAAATACTCAACGAAATCGTTGATTTATTGTTGATCGGTTATTTCACTGGTTTATTTATTTATTTATTCAGTTAGTTGTTTGTTATGATAGTGATTATTGCATGCTACTTCACCTTGCTTCACTTCACTCACCTTAACTTACCTTTCTAACTGAATACATCAATTGAGAGAAGTGAAATTGATTTTCTATAGACTCTTTCTATTATCATAAAATGATGTATGAATGAATAGAAATTTCAATATATTATAGAATTTATTTGTATCCTCAGCATTACTAGTAGTAGTATGTATGTAATGAATGTTTATCAACTAAGGTGATTGGGATGTTTGTTACATATACCCGATCACCACTTATCTTGACGGGGAATATTGTCTAGTTTAAGAGTAGATTTAAGTAAACTGAAAGTGGCTAAACCAAGATGTGGCACTAGTCCATAAAGTCAGTAACAAGTAGACTGAATCATTAAAGTAGCTTGAGATTACCGCGTTGGAGTCGGCGTGATTATCCTAAACGATGATTCGCAACTTTTGATGAAAAATCAGGACCACTCACAACGGTCTATATACATTCACTCCTTGTTTTGCTTTAGAACCTAACCTTTGTCACAAAATCTCTCTATACGTTTTTTCTTTAAATGTACTGAATCTTTCCTACTACTACAAACGTTATTACTACTCTGAGTTATCTGGGATTTGTCTCGATAATTTTATCTCTCTTTGCTAATAAGACATGACAACTTGAGCTGACGTACTTATGTATCAGATTCTACGTTGCACATGACTATAACTATGCAAGAGGAAGCTGTAAGTCAGAATTTGATAGTAGAGATAGATAAAAAATATTAAAAAGAGATGAAGTTAATTTAATACAGACAAGGTGCTTTTGAATGCTGCTAGAGTTATGTGAACAGTTGATATTTCCCAGTTACCTACATTGACGAAAGATAGTTTTTTCTTGAGGTATCTGAAAAGAGTATTGAATAGGTAGTGATTTTGCCGACCTGGAAGGGTGACCGCTGACCCCAAGAGACAAATGTTTAAAGCCGATCAAACTGCTTTTTTCTGAGTAGTTGTTAGTGTGTTGGTTCTGCACTTCATATTTTTATTTACCCACAATTATTTTCTTTGAGTTCAGTGGTATTTATAAGCGGAAATCAGGATGCTCGTTTTAACAATGGTTAGATACAAAGCCTTTTAAATAAAATTTCTAACCATTGTACATGTAAGTGGCTATGTGACCTTTGTAGCTCATCAGAGTTAATGCGTTGGGCGTGAAGTAGTCGAACGCGTTGACAACTCCACTTATTTGGAAGTCTGATCAGACCTAATGGATTGGTATCGGACGAAATCTCAGCACGGATTCGATAAGCTCGTTTGGTCTTTGCCAACTTACGTCACATATGGCGAAGGCGAGATATCCGTCTATCAATAAAAGGACGAGTATACTGCGCCGCATACCGTTCTGTTTTAATTTACGGCAGCGAGACATCGCCATTAAGAGTAGAAGACACTCGTAAGCTACTAGTATTTGACCACAGATGCCTTAGAAATATTGCTGGCGTCTGCTGGGATCACCGGGTAAGTAATTGTGAGGTCCGTTGCAGGGTTTTAGGAAATGATGGTAAATCAGTCGACGAGGTTGTGAATGTTCATCGACTGAGATGGTTGGGCCACGTGTTACGTATGCCTGAACACCGATTACCACGACGTGCAATGCTAACCGGTGTTAGAGATGGTTGGAAGAGAATTATTGGCGGCAAAACCAAAACGTGGCATCAGTGCTTGAAGACACTAACTTCTAGTCTGAGTCATGTTGGTAGATGCAGACTACTTGATTGGGGTCCGCGTGACTTTCGTAAACAATGGTTGGAGACTTTTGGTGACATGGCTCAGAATCGATCACAATGGCGTCGGTGTATACACTCCTAGTGTTCTTTTAAACTAAGAGAATAAAATCACTTCATATCTTTCTTTCTGCTAACTAATTCTATACTATATCCTTATATGCAATCTTTCTCCTATATATTACCACCTTTAACCTAACCACTCCTTTGAATACGGTGTTCATCTTGTTGTGCTAATGCGGTATGGCAACCTGGACCGATGCATATATGTGCCTGGTCCTACGTTGTAGCTGACTGACTGACTGACTTATTACTATCAGATTTGCACACTAAAATTGATGAGCATTTTATTCAGTCAATAACAATATTGTTTACGTTACAGACTGACTATTATTTAGAAAACCATAGAAAACCAAGCGGTATGACCTGATAGCTATTTCGTTCTACTATGGCTATCAGTGAGATCCAATACACGCGTTTCATCCTGTCTGGGTTTTGTCAGCTGGATATGTTTGCATTCCAGAGTTGATGTTCACTCTGGTACTCGAGCTTACTACCGTCTGCTTGGAGCACCATCGGGTCATCCATTTAGTTACTGAGTTAGGATAGCCGCTCATTTGTGAAATGTGCTGACGTTTAATTCATAAAATACAAGTATACCCATGTGATGAGTCCTAAATAAAACGTAACGCACGTTCTGGATTCCACTGTTAACTACTATCCATTTTTGCTTATAATGCTTGTAGCTTAAGGTAATATTGGAGATGGTCATATACTACTAAGAGACTGATCAATTCAAATACTATACATAAATGAGAAGATTAAAACAACCAGTACAAATATGAATTAACGTTATATATATATATTTGACTACAATTCGATCAGATTGATTGTTTGTCTATTCAATGTACTTTTTATTAATCATATTTGAATAGTTTTGATAGTTTTTAAGCCTTCACTTAGTTGATTGGTTTAATTACAAATCGTTCTTTGTTGTTCTGAACAACTTGATCAGAGTCATACAGAAGTTTGTGATAATCAAATGATCCAACTTATCGAAAATAACATCACCTAAACACATTCATTACAACCTCAATCCCTTTGGATTATTTTATAGAGTGAAAATGAAAATAGTGGTGATCTGTTGTTTTGTTGTACTTCAAAGACTCTTCAGTGATACTAAACGTATTCAAGCCATCAGGTGTTTAAATCATGAAATGACAGAACTAGTATTGAACTACTTGTTAGGGGATTCCAGTTACACATATTTCCGATTTTCAGTTAATATATGACATAATATGTGACCATTTAACACAGTGCATCAGTGTTAAAAATGTTTACAGCAATAACCCTTAGCAAAGCACATAATGGTGGTATCTGATAGTTGTGTCTCAATTTGATAACAGTTTACGAACAACCGAAACCCGAACCAAGAGCAAACAATATGGAAACTGTTGCGTTTAATTAAATGCACAAAACTGTGGATAACGGCTACAGTGATCGAGGTACAGTAATTATAATGATAAATAAAATGATAAGTACAATAAACGTTATAAGTTATGTGAACATTTCAGAATATTACAGTACAACTTGCGCTACATCATAAGTGTGAAAATTGGTAGGAATACGACTGCTTACTGAATGTGAATAAGTAGTATAAAACAACATACAAAAGAGTGGAAAGGGAATGAGCGGGATCAATGTAAAACAAACTTAACACCAATATATATCTTGTAAATAAATATCATAATTACCAAGTAAGTTAGAAGAGAGAGAGAGATAGAGGGAGTGAGGGTGATTGAAACTAGATATGTATAGACAAGTAAGAAATACTCAGTGAAAATAACTATCCTAATAATGATATGTGTGATTTGCAACGATTAATTTGCTATAATACTTAAATTACATAAATACATAATTGTTCCAGTTAAAATGATTGTTACATTGAAAGAGAAACGATAATTTTGTTTATTGTTGATATTTTTCATGAATTAACATGGATTCGGGGGATATTATTAAAACATACGGTTCATTGTACAGATGCTTCATGGTAGAATGAGATTCCTCAGCAGTGGGTACTAACAATCTCAGCGTGGGTCGAACTTAAGTAGCTTCAAGTTTAACGGTCAACTTCGAGAGGAATTTGTGAAAGTTCTAGTGAAAATTCGAGACGAGTGCAGTTCAACCGTGTCGGGTATGAGACATTTATGTTGCTAACGTATTGCAAATAGTTTACAAATAACGAAATCTTTTGTTCTAATTCTTTTTTCCAGAAGCAATTAATATTAAGCATTTTCAACTTGATCTATAAATACAGAGTGAAAAGCATGATAAACGTATTTTTTTCATAATAAATTCTAACTGTAATTCAACTGAATAAGTTTTAGAAAGATAGATTTATTTGTAGGTTAAATTCGTCTCAGATTGACATTAGTTAGGGGAAGCATAGGTTTTTGTCAGACGAAGGTTTCGACAGACAATCTCGCATTAATTGTTAACTGATTGAATAGAAAATTCGTCAGTTCAATGTTTATTTTCAATTATCAATGGATGTCGGCTCAGTGATTTGGAAGTTAAGCGTTTGCGTGCGAGACCGATAGATCCTGAGTTCGGATCGTGCGATGCGGGGTTCTTGAATATTCACTTCCAGGGAGTCTTCCAGTGCTTCCATGTTTTCCATGGTAGTCTTGCTTTAATTGTCTCATGATGTCAACTATTAAAAATATCAATCATTTGTTTAAAAGAAAAGGAATCAATAACACTTATTCATTTTTATTTATTTTATAGCTGATGAATGTGCCACATTTGTTGCATAAATCACTAAACATTTACAAGAAATGGGAAAAAAACACAAAATTATCCTTAAATAGTAATCAATTGGATATGAACAATAGCAGTGATATGATGTTGAAGACTTCGACAACTATCGACCAATGAGAATTAAACACTACACACATTCATCATTGTATTTGAAAGCCGCCAATCATAATGATCAAGTTCCACATCTTTCATCAGGTAATTAAAACAAACCAGAGGGACACATTCAATATGTATATGTATGTATATCAAGTACTCATGCAGTATAGCCACTGAACTAATAACTAATCATAATTATTATACTGATCGGTCTATAAACTAAATGGTGTATATTATGATAATTATGTATAGAAAGGACTATTTTGACACCGACTAGTGTAACCATTTCATAATTATCTGGAAAAATTGATAAAGTTCTGTCTATATGATGCATCTTTTTATCGTGTAATAAATGTGTAGTGAACAAGAACACCAATGGGGATAACTAAATTTATTTGAGTATAACATTACAGAATCTCTTAGTAAAATCTTAGAACCATACAGTAAATACTTCATTTGCAAAGTGTTAATTATTCGTTTCAGACTTGATTGTTCCTTCGTTTCTACACCAATCATTCTCTGTTTTCATTCTCTTCGATCTTCCTAACCTTCTACCACCAGGCATTTCACTTTCGACTGATGATACATACTACTTATATCAGTCGACATCGGAACACACTACAAATATATTAATAACAGATCTAAACACACACATATTGATAAGAGAAAGTAACTTGAAACTAATGTTGATAGTTCTTTATCAAGTATACACTTTTTTATATATAATTGTCTTTGAGTAACATTTTCATTGTATCAGAACTACCAGTGATACTATTGATTTACTACTGAAATCAAAGTCAATCGTGAATAGAACATGAATACCTGATTGATTGATGGATGGATGGATGAACTGTGCAAGTATTAAAATAAACCATATTTGTGATGGTGGAGAAGATTTGTAGCTCAGGTGGATGATTTTGGTGGAGTTTTTTTCTCTGAAGTTTGTGCTGATGATGTCGTTCAGAAGAACGATGAAAGCTCCACGACCAAACCATCCAGCTCAGAGAACAAAACTCCACCAAAACCATATTTGTTTTTGAATTGAATATAAATCCTAACTGTATGTACTATTGCGGTGTTGTGTGAATAGCTTACACAATTTATCACGTTACTTCAATACTGAAAATGTTGCATCAAGCTACTCCAGTTGTTCGTATAATGTTCTCTTTATTATTATTAATCTTTTGATAAGTAGAAAGCAACAAAGACAAGTATATTGGAATTCATGTATTGAAAATCTGATGAGAAAAAGTGGTTGCATCATCTGAACTGATAGAAAATTTTCATCATTAAAGATGAATCGACAGGTCCAGGCTACTAAAGTTTATCGTAATATTACACAACTGATGCTGAGAATTTGTTACCGATGCACAATTTATAGTAGTGAATATTGTTATTATGATCATAGAAGTCAGAATGGTTTAACGATCTGTCTGCAGTGCATCACTGAAAGTAGCAGTCTTAACAAAAGAACTATTTGATACTGAAAAATAATCAGCAATTATTTTTCTCAATAGTTGAAATCATGAGTCAATTGAAACTAGAACACCATGGAAAACGTGAAAGCACTAGACGGCCGTTTTATGTTAGTATGTGACTCCTCAGTAGTGCGCATCCACGATCCCGTCTCGCGAAATTCTAACCCAGGACCTGTCTGTCTCGCGCCAGGCGCTTAACAAACTAGACCACCGACCCGGCTTCCAACGGTGTTAATGTCTAGTTTCAACCAATCCACGATTAATGTTTAATTCTGATGATACTCCCCACTCTCTGCCGTACCAGGGCATTCGGGGACTACTTCTATAAAATGATGATATTATGTGTAATTGTGTATGTGTATCACTTTGCTTTCTTACATATACACAATGATTTTGTGTTTTAATTGAATGAATTAATATTGAAGAAAAACTTCGGTGCTTGTCTTTTGAATATTGAATATTCATGTTCTTATATTGGTATGCAGATATGGTGTGGTATATCAGTTTATTCTCATCAACTTCAAAATAATCTACACATATATTGAATACTGTATGTTAAGTAAACGATACTTGCTACGTCAATTCTCATTTTTCAATAAGGGGTTTCAGGAATTATTGAAATTCATTTCAGTCATGAAAGAATTTTTACAATCCTTTAATGATAATTATTGTTTTAATTAGTGAGAGAGAATTTCTGAAGTTCTTGTGATAAGCCGTAATTGGTGGAGTTGGACTGTGTTGAGTGTGATGCAGTTATCCACCAATGATGATGGAAGATGATCGCCTAATGCCCTGGATCGATTGAAGTTAAACATTAACATCTTTAGATACTGAATCAGTGGTGCTGAGGTTTAACGTCCTCGAGAGACCAACGGCACTGAGTTCAAGTCACACATGCGGGATTGTAGATGCGCACTTCCACCGGGTATCGTACCTAGGACCTTAAGAGCATACAACATATCAAATTTCAACTAATTCACGATAGTGTTTTCTACTTTGGCCTGAAATTCTGTTTGCTCTCCACTTTTCAACTATACTACTAATAAAAATAACCCCATTGATATTTTTCTGTTTTTAAGTAAAATAACTTATCATAATAGGATGGTAATTTCATATTGGTAAATCACTTTCAATGTGTCTGTAGGTATCTCTATGTTGGTTTGTACATGTGTGTTTGTGTGTGTGTGTGAATGTGCATGTAACGATAATATTCATAAAAGCTGACAACAGTTTCTCTTCGAGATTCTTTGAGGTAATAATAATAATGATAATGACAGTGATAACAATAAGGATAACAATGACAATCTTTATAATGTTAAATGTTCTAACTGATTTTATAAATGATCTTGTCATTCAGCATATATTATGTTGGTTTATGCTTCAATTGTGTTCTTCAGTGAATAACTCTATGTACCTGTGTAATGTTAACCCTATTGAAATGAGTTTATTATTACTATTATTCATAATTATTATGGTTAGTAGAATTCTGTGAATAATAATAATAACAACCAGGAATTTGTATTTGAACACATTTTCTTCATTCAATGGTTCTAAATACGATCTGTTGCTTCTTTTTCTATATTTACTTATTTATTTACTTGTCTATGCAAATGTTAATCAATTATCTGTACAGTTAGTAGTTAAGGTTATTATTATTATTATTATCAGGAACTGATATTAGTCTGTAGAAAATATTGAAAGAACCTGGCAGTGATGGATAACTGATTTTGAGATAGTTCAAGAAGTCTGCATTCGATATTTTTCGATTTGGATAGATGCTCTTTCCGCGCCCTTGTCCAACCAGTTATCCTAGTCAAAAGACTGAGAAGTGATTATGAACCTTTAACTGACAAAACCGAATAAGTAGTTACATAGATCATTGATAAGCATAGGTTTGTCCCTCTGAATGAGACAAGGAAATGTTGTCGAAGACCTTGACTTTGGGGATAATCGAATTTTTTTCAATAACACATCTAGCTGATACAACAGTAATGACACGAGAAGGCAGTGAATAGGACTTCTTTTGGAGTGGTTTTATGCACGCGGCCATGTGAGAGCATTTCAAGAGGGAGAGCTGACTCTTCCCAGTCTCGGCCGTACCAGGGCATGTATATATTACATAACTATATAGAAATATATCTGTTTGTTTTCATCGAGTGAATTTACCCTTCAAAACATGACATGTTTATGCTTGCCTAATGTATGTTGACTTAATTACGCTTTATGTTTTATACTACTAATAAGCATACAAAGATTAAACTCATTAATTCCTTAGAGTAGTGATACTCCTTTTATTTTAGCATATTTTCAATGGCGTTTTCTCCTAAGGAATGCATTATTTGTCAAACTTTTAACATTGTACTTGTTGTAATCATCTTGTATGTTTGAAAAAGTTGATTATATGTATATGTGTTGCTTATTTTAATATAATCAACAGATGGATTAACCGCACTATTTGGTGCTTTCATGATATTAATTCACAAACAAATCTGAATTGTGTAAAGTGAAATCGACTTCTGTAGGTAGAATAGGATGTTCATGTGCAACACACATCTCTTTACAATACAGTCCTACAGGATATATGTGTATATACATGATTTTAGTTAATCATTATTGTGAATGTGTCTGTGTTATAGAACCTGACGTAGTGTGAATATTTGGTCTATACAACCACGTCCAGGTCGAAAACCAGCCTGATTTTCTGTAGTCTGTTCTTCACGAGCTTTGGTTAGGCGTCGAAGTATTATTGAAGCTAATATTTTAGACACTATATTTGTCAATCTGATTCCTCTGTGATTGTCACAAGAGGACTTTTGTCCTTTCTTATAGACTGGCACAATCAGTGACTGAGAGCAGTCAGATGGGATTACGTCCAGTTCCCGAATTCTGCCTAAGACCTCATTTAATCCTCTTGCTAATACTGAACCATCATCCTTAAAAATCTCAGGAGTAAATCTGTCAGGGCCTGCTGCTCTCTCTCGCTTCATATTTCCTATGGCTTTTACAACTTTGTAGAGAGGCAGAGGACCTACATTAACTTGCCATTCAGGTTGACTGGAGGTCGTGTGAAACCGAAGTGTGATTGAAGGCCAGTTGAACTGATCCCTAAAGTGTTCTACCCATTGATCCAATCTCCTGGATTGAGAAAGTATAATGTATCCGTCTTTTTCTGAGAAAGTTTCGTCAACAGTTGAGTTCGTAGTACCGGTTTCCTTAAAAAGTCTGAACAATCGTTTGCTATTACCTATTGCCGCTGACCTTTCCATTTCTCTTGCTTTCAAAATATATATACAAATATATTTTTGTTGATATGGGCTTACTTTTTTTAACATCAAAGGCATTCTTTATGTTTGGATTAAATTTCAATGTAAAATTAATGTAATTAACCTAGCTTGGCATCATTATTTGCGCTTGTTAACCCTCGTGAGGAGCTTAGGCCGGCCTACCAGAATTCTTTCTGGAACTCTGTTCTGAAAAGTCCTTTCCAGTTGCGATTGATTCTTTTTATGTCTGCTTCTGATCCTCCTTTTCATTGCAATTAAGGACATGGTTCGCGATTCAGTTTGATGATTTCCGCAATACATGTCTTATCCAGCGTCTTTCCCTAATTGCCTCTTCATTTAGAAGCTAGTTTGTTCTCTCGCACAGTTGGCTGTTGCTGATGATATCCTGTCAACGGACATTCAGTATGTTAATAAGGGCCCTAAGAGGTTTACTTGCAGCGTCTTTCCGACGTCCAGTAAGACGCAATCAGATACGCGCTCGCACCAGAGCATGATCTTAATCTAGGCATGTGCTCCAGAATGAGAGACAGTCTTCTATCGAGCCCCTCTATCGGTGGCTGATAGCGATGTGATCTATTTGGCTCCAACGTTCGGACGAATTAGGGGGTCTCCATGTTAAAAGATGTTTTTCCTTATGCTTAAAGTTAGTGTTTGCAAGGAACAGGCGATTATCTGAGCATAGCTGCAACAGACGGTCGCCATTATCTGTTCTCTGCGCCACGATGCTATAAGATCCACCCAGGTGTCTTTCCCTATCGCTTAGTTTACCTACTTAAGCATTAAAGTCACCGGCCATTATTACTACATCAGAGCGCCTAGCTTTTCGGAGAGGGTCGGAAAGCTTTCTGTAAAACTCATCTGTTACATCATCTGAGCTGCAGTCAGTGGGAGAATAGGCAGAGACAACGAAGAGGCAACGACGAGTGTCCCTATCTTTTCGGATCCTTACTGTCCCGTTCGGTCGGACAGCGCACGAACGGCTGTCTACTGGGATCCACTTTAAGAGAGCTAGTTCTGCTCTAGGACACAATGCTATGCGTACGCCGGCGAGGCCACGGGAAGCAGAATCTGTGCTTCCAGATACACGAACTGTGAATTGAGTTGGTTGAATGACGCTACTTCGATCCTGTATGCGCGTTTTGAAGACGCAGTACACATGGATTGCACGGGATTCTAAAGTCCTAGCTAAGGAAGCCTGTTGTCCTATTTGGCACAGTGTTCGGACGTTAAAAGCTCTTACGTGTAGTTTAGAGCGTGATTTCAGGAGACCAAGAATAGCGTTCTGCGTACTCGAATCGTTTGCCCTAGCGGTGCGAGATGATAAAGAGACGTGAAAAGGGTTAGTCATGGAGATAAGAGGAGTGGTATTAGGAGGTGTAGAAAGGATTTGAATGTGACCAACTTGGTCTCGTGTGTTGTTACGGGTATGAGGACTGATATCACTTCCCGGCTGCCCACACCGTGGAAGGGTATTTCTTGAGGAACTTGAAAAAGAAAATTGGATTAGTGTTGGTCTTGACGACCTGGGAGCGTGACCGCAGAGCCCAAGGGACAACTGCTTGAGGCCGGTCGCGCACGGCCTTTTTGTGGAAGGATTTTGACGTGTTAGCTCCGTTCTTCAAAGGGCCTTACCGCCGGAGACGGAAATCCGTGAGGTAAGGTGAGGTGTTACATTTTTAAGGTCGACTTTTTCTAACCCCACCTCTCGTTGTGGGAAGGCAGCATCGCTGCAGATGCTGGTTATCCGAGGGAAACACCTTACTGCTGTCACATCCCTCTACAGTCAGCACTACGACATCGCCCTCAGACTTTGAGTTTCTGCTTTTAGTCTTTCCGATCTCCAATCGACCTTCTTGGCAAGGTAGAACCTACAGGAACATATGTTCCAGCCAATATAGCTCGGTTGGGTCATCACGATGGGCAAGCCCGACCACCGCGTCAAGGTAGCAGCTTCGGTCGGGATACATTATATGCTCTACTAGCAGTTGCTTCAGAGTTGCATAACGAAGAGAAGTCGGCTTGTCAGGAGATGCCAATGTCTTTATTTAGTTGTATGCTTCTTTTCCGATGAATGAAAGGAAATGAGCCACAATATTGACATCTTCAACAACGTTCTTGGTTATAGCTCAGATTTCCAACCTTTCCATGTAATTCGCAAGAGCATCGAAATCTGAGTGTATGTTCAACCGTTGTATCACAGGCTCCATCAGGACGCAATTGTGATAACTAGGAGTGTTTCAATCATGGTACAAATTAGAAATTTCAGGAATAACGCAATAAAACCAAGAACAGCTAGATGAGCACGAATGAAAGTATCGTATCCGGAATTCGAAATCAAGCAGTCAACAAGTACAAGGGAATCATTAGTTCATAATAACTAGTTACTAATAAGTAGTAAAGGTAGAATACCTGATCGATAGATTTCCATCAGCATTTAATTACCAGACAGACAGGACATTATCAATTGTGCTTTGATCAATAAATATAAACATCTCTGTCCTACAAGATGTCATTTGTGTTTACAGTAACGTAGCAGTAAATTTTCATACTGCGAAATTGAGTGATATGTGTTTGAATTACTCGAGGAGTATTGGTTTCTCCAAGATTGAGAATATAATATACTGATTTGTACCAACTACTATGAAACCGGACTACACGATTTTCTGCCGACAGTCTACAAACACCGAACATTGTCTAGCTCAATTAAATTATCTCCTTAATAAAATCATCTAAATCGATGAATCTGAAATTGGCGAGACAGTGCAAACCTGACATGCTATTCAAATATTCAACTGCGAATGCTTCTTTCCGAAATAGCGCATTTCAAATCTGTTGAAAAGCGAGGGCAAACTTCAGCACAAAATGACATGTCGAAATGTATTCAACCTCATGTAAAATTTGATCGCTCACATTGAACCATGATATGCAACCATAATCAGTATTCAGTGAAAACATACATTTGGTCAATAGTAAAATGTGTTTATTCAAAATATCGGATGAGGGTGAGTTTGTCCGTCACAGTGATTGATATAAAATAGAAGAGAGAAGGTGACGTGGATTTTATCAGCGATATACACAGGAAGTAATAACTAGTCGAGTCTCAAAGAATCAGGATTATTAATGGGCGATCCATAGATTGATAAACGGAGGAAGTGAGAGATGGATGATTCTGTGAGGAAACAAACACCAAACACATCTGAAATTAGACAGTGAATGGCTACAGTGTTTACACACAGCTGGAGCAACACCTTCTATGAACTGACAGCCAAGAGATTTGTTTTCACTTCGTTTTGTTTATAGAAAGTAGTAATCTTTTGAAAAATGAGAATTTCACTCATCTATTTTCTGAACGTGTGGCTAATTATCAAGTTATTATTAGAAAGCGATGTTGTTTTTTTTATTCTAAATAAGATTCATATTACGCCCACTATACATAATAGATGATATAGAATAATACCATATAATTTGATTAATGAGATTGTGTGATGTGACTGACGACAACACAGTTATAATCACTGATATTTCTGTCAATAACTGAGGTCAACAGAAATATGTTTTTGTTAATTAGATGGTCAGATAATTTACACTGAGATTAATGAAATAATAATAATAATAAATTTTACTTTAAATGTTTGCACAGAATGTAACAGAAATAATAGAATTTGGTGTAATGTTATAGTCGATGAAGGGAATCAGACAGAATTCTCAATTTTTCAAATCTTGTTACTGAATGCAGATCATTCAATAGTCATTGTATCAGTAGGTCAATTGGAAAACGTTGATCAAACGAGATACATCTTTAGGTTGGAATATTTCATTTGCGATTGCGTGCAACCGTTTTCGTATATCTGCTTCGCAGTATATTTTTGCATAATGTTGATTGTTATGAAATAATTTTCCGCATGTTGAAAATAGATGAGATAGAGGAGAAAGTAATGAGTGGCATTTACATATTGTCTATTGAAGTGTGTTACTAAAATCAAGGTGAACTAAACTGTTGAAGAGCAGGACGTTCTCTTTTCGTCCTCCCATTTTCGTAAACAACACTCCCGTCACGAGAATTCAGTGAGTAGGACTTCCCTGGCAGAGGTTATATACGCGTGGCCATGGAGAGCATTTCGATAGGAAGAGCGGACTTTGTCCACTCTTGTCCATACCAGGGCATTTAGGGTGTTTCATACAAGAATGACACTCTTTGGCAGTGAGCACTCATGCTAGTGAGATGTAGGGCGAGCGTTTCTCTCTATTTGGGACTCATTAGCTGTGTGTACTTGTATTTCAGTCTGTTATGTACATTAGACTCAAACCCAGTACTATCCTTATTGATAGTCAATGCATTACCAATTAAGCTACTAAATCATTCGACAGAAATAAAGTTATCAGTAAGGGTTTGTAAACTCCTGTTGTTGATATTCAGTACTAGAGCTAGTCATTCTCTGTCACTATATGAACTAACTGTGGAGATTATCTTGTCAATATCGACTCGTTTATGTTCTTTTGTAGTTTGGTTGGCTAAATTCATAGAGTATTACTAAATTTCATAACATTACTAATTTTATCAGCAATTTTCGTCTGAGATTAATCATATTTGAGCTGGCATTGAAAATCATGCAGTGAAGGAGAACTGTTTCGTATTAGCATAAGATTTCTCAGGAGTGCATACTCACAACCATAAACCTAGGGATGTAATCCAAGCTAAGCAGTTCTCATGACGAATGTACAACTGTTAGGATCATTGGCTTTTGGGTCTATTGATACATGTATCAGACATCAATCAATTTACAATTTGACACGATAGTCATCCAACAGCATTGGTCACATCTTCTGACTACGACTCATTTATAAATAAATCAATACTGAGCTTGTTATTAGTAGTTTGAACCAAACCATAACAAATATTGATTACAAATTAATGTGATCCCCACAAAACACTAAGTCATTTAGATTTTTATTGTTTTTGCAAATGTTTGTATGTTCATCTTAGTAGATTTTGCTTCCTGGTCCGTGATTAAGCTTTATGTAAAAAAATGTAAATGTTACAAATACGTTTTGGGTTTTTGTGAGGCTGAAATTTTCTCCACGGTGTTGTGTTGACCGAATATAAGACCCGACTTGAAAATTGATCATCGACATATGTATTTTGGTAATAATCCTTATTTGAGAATCATTTCATAAGTGTTAAATTAAGTTATATATATTAATATCTGACTTCCACTTAGGTATTAATAATTAAATGGCTTTGTAACGTTGTAGTGAAACGGTGGTTTAATGTAGTTGAATCATTTGTATTGCAGTTATTGGATTACTTGCTTGAACAGCGTTCATGACGTTGTTTGATTGGAGCAGACAGTCAGTAATTTCACCCGACCTTTGTAAAAAACATTGTGATCTAATCCAAACCGACAGTGCTGGGTTCAAATCCCACGTGCAGGTTCGTGGATGCTCACTGATGAGAAGTCACACGCTAAGACGAAACAGCCGTCCAGTGCTTCCAGATTTTCAATGGCGGTTTGATATTGATCGATTTATGATCTCAATCGAAACATCTGATTATTCTAATACATCTTGTTTTATCTGCTTACTTGAAGGAGTCAGATGGACTGTTTTAGGTGTAACTTCAAAAACGCATCAAATGAATAACGTGGTTCCAATGAAGTTATATAGCTGTGTACACAGGGCATTGGATATATAAAACGAAAAATGTTTCTGGGTTGAAGTCTCAATATAAAAATCGGTATTGGGATACCGGTACACGTAGCTAACTAGCTATGCCTGAATAGAACGAAATGCATGTATTGAGTTTTTCTGCTATCTACAATTCACCTCTTTTATTGAAATCACATTTTAATTTTGTCGGTTAACTGACAACAATTCGATTTCATTTAGGGGAAGGTGGGCGGTTGGGATTAAAAGTCACTAAGCAATGGATGATAATTGTCTTGTCGTAGTCAGAAACCTTTCAACAGAATACATCCACATTCAAATCGTTAGTAATGTCTATTTATAATGACTTCTATATACTAAATAAAAAAATAGTCTTTGCAACTTCTTTAATCAAACTACAGTAATGTCGGAAAATAAGGATACACAAAGTGAGAATAAATGAGTAGGCTATTGACGTACTATAAAAACGAATAAAAATGAATGTGAATTGCCTGAGTTTTAATCGAGGGGAGAACAGTATTTCCATTCATTAATTTCATTTTAATTAAGTTCGGGCTGTGATACAGACCAAAGCAGGTAGTTTTCTTAAGGTCTACACCCGGAGCCTTTGACCCAAAGATCAAATCTAAAAAGCAGTGCAACAACTTCAGGAGATGCAGTGCCATCGTAGCCGGTGACCAATGATTGGTTCATACGCCATTTGTTCCCTCAGGATACTGGAGTTCATGTACATCATTGGTTTGGAATCAGGGTTTTCCAACTCCCCTAGGTGGGATCTCCGTGTACACCAACCTGTTTGAAGAGCCAGACATTCGCTATTCATCTTCTCAATTTCGTAAACAACAGTAATGACACGAGAAGGCAGTGAATAGGACTTCTTTGGGAGTGGTTTTATGCACGCGGTCATGTGAGAGCATTTCAAGAGGGAGAGCTGACTCTTCCCAGTCTCGGCCGTACCAGGGCATGTATATATTACATAACTATATACAAATATATCTGTTTCTTTTCATCGAGTGAATTTAACCTTCAAAACATGACATCTTTATGCTTGCCTATATATATTGCTTATTTTCATAAAATCAACAGATGGATTAACCGCACTATTTGGTGCTTTCATGATATTGATTCACAAACAAATCTGAATTGTGTAAAGTGAAATCGACTTCTGTAGGTAGAATAGGATGTTCATGTGCAACACACATCTCTTTACAATACAGTCCTACAGGATATATGTGTATATACATGATTTTATTTAATCATTATTGTGAATGAAGATTTTTCTAATAATGAACGCTCCCCTTTATATCCAAATCCTACGTTGCATCAGTTTTGAACCATCCTTGGTAGTCCTTCTTCTTGCATCTCTATTGAATATGAATATATAATTCAAATACTTGATTCTTTTATATACTCTACACACTCTTTTCTTCTTCGTCAATAATTCGTGAACTATTTCCAGTTCTTTTGAATGTCAATGTCATCGTTTTTGTGTTCTGTGAATGATGTCGTGTATTATCAGTTTTTATACATCTGTCATGTGTATCTGTAGAGATTTACCGATGAGTTATGCATCCAATCTATCTTGTTTTTGTCAAGCACATATTTTTGTACTTCACTTCAAGACTTACTCCAAAATGTATCACAGCTAGTTGATACTACAATCCGAATTTGTTTGATCAATGAAGAGAGCATGTTCCACACTTGCGGTTTACAGTCTGATAGTTCATAGTGCATGTTTGTTTGTTTGTTATTTGTCCACTGAATATTTGAAAAGGAACTATTTCTATTTCTTTGAAATGTATATTTATGAAAGCTCTTTTTCTCTTTATTTTTAGTTGACTTAGGCTCTATACTTGGAATATGAATATTCCAAGTGGCCACTCTTCTTGTTGTCTATCATCTAAAGCATAAGTAAGTTGTAGGTTTTTATTATATATATATTTGTGTATTGATGTGGGATGTAACGCTGTATGATGGTTGATTTGTCAGTGTATTTATACACATCAGTGGATGTCTAGTATACTTCTTTAACATGAATTATTTACCGACTCCATTTATTCTTGATATATTTAATACTTGAATAATGTATACTGATTCTCTAACCTCGTTCTAGTCCTTCTACATAGAAATGTCATACACTTATCACTTAAACAGAATGGAAAAAGTGAGAGGTGTCGAATGAACAGTTGAATTCTGTGGTTTATGTATGACGATAATATGTTAGGAGCTTCGAAGTTGGTAATCATCCAACCAAGATATGATGCATAATGCATTGCTTTTGCTGAACTTCCTGAGAAGATCGCATCAAAAACCGACTGCAAGAAATATACTTTCTAGCCAGGCAAACGTAGTTGACAGCCCACCTCACCATCCACAGATAACCAATCCAACAGTTCATTTCACAGTGATTTTAGTAACACACATCACAAGATAATTTATGAATGCCACTCATTACTTTCGTGTTTATCTGATCTGTATTCAACATGAGGACAGTTATCTCACAAAAATTGACATTACGCAAAAACAAACTGCGAAGCAGAACTACGAAAACGGTTGCACGCAATCGCAAATGAAATGTACCAACTTAAAGATGTATGTCGTTTGATCTTACTTAATAACTTACGCCAGTTACTCCTAATGTAGCATAGTCCGCGAACCAGCATTCTCCATCCCACTCTGTCCTCGGCCTTCTTTTCTAATTCCATCCAATTCTTGTTCATTTTTCTCATGTCTATTTCCATTTCCCGGCATAATATGTTATTTGGTTTCCCTCTTTTCTCGTACACTTGAGGATTCCATGTGACGCAGTTGAGTGTTTTCCTCATTGTGTGCCTTATACACTTCCAGGGTTTCTTTTTGATTTCTTCCTCTTCTGAAATCTGGTTTTTTCTCTCCCACAGTAGGTTGTTGCTGACAGTGTCCGGCCAACGAATCCGAAGTATTTTGCGTAGACAACTGTTAATCAACACTTGTATCTTCTGGATGATGATTTTCGTAGTTCTCCAGGTTTCTACCCTATACAGTAGAATTGTCTTGACATTTGTATTGAAAATCCTGACCTTGATGTTGGTTGACTGTTGCTTTCGATTTGAGATGTACTTTAGCTGTATATATGCTGCTCTTGCTTTGCCGATACGCGCTTTCACATCTGTATTTTGCGTTTGGGATAGCAGGGACAGATCATCTGTGAAGTCTAGATCGTCCAGCTGCATCCTAGATGTCCACTGTATCACGTGTTTCCCGTCAGATATTGACGTCTTCATGATACAGTCGATCACCAGGAGAAAGAGAAAGGGTGAGAGTAAGCAACCTTGCCTGACACCGGTCTTTACTTCGAACGACTTTGTCAACTGTCCTCCACATACAATTTTGCAGTTTAATCCATCATAGGAGTTCCGTATGATATTGACTATCTTCTGAGGCACGCCGTAGTATCGATGAATCTTCCATAGTGTTGTTCTGTCCACACTATCAAATGCTTTTTCGTAGTCAATGAAGTTGATGTAGAGTGATGAATTCCATTCAATTGATTGTTCCACAATGATCCATAGAGTTGCGATTTGGTTTGTGCATGATCTATCCTTACGGAATCCTGCCTATTGGTCTCGAAGTTGAGCATCTACGGAGTCCTTCATTCTGTTGAACAATACCCTGTTGAAGACTTTTCCTGGTTTTGAGAGAAGAGTGATGCCCCTGTAGTTATCACAGTTGGTTAGATCGCTTTTCTTCGGTATTTTGATTAGAAGTCCTTCTTTCCAGTCTTTTGGTACTTGTTCCTCATCCCAAATCTTATTGAAGAGAATGTGGAGCATGCTTGCACTTACCGCTACGTCTGCTTTCATTTTCTCTGCAGGGACGTTGTCTGATCCTGCTGCTTTGCCACTCTTGATTTGTTTGATGGCCATGCTGATTTCTTCAATTGTTGGTGGGTCAACATTTGGAGGTTGGTGGGTGCTGCTTCGATGTTGGATGTGTTCAGTGGAGCTCGTCGATTCAAGAGTTCTTTGAAGTGTTCTACCCACCTGTTTCGTTGCTCTTCAATGTTGGTGATTACCTCGCCTTCCTTGCTTTTCACTGGTCGTTCTGGTTTGCGGCGATTTCCAGAGAGTTTCTTTGTAGTGTCATACAGCTGTTTCATGTTTCCTTCTCATACAGCCTTTTCCGGCGTCGTTGCTAAATTATCCACAAATTTACGTTTGTCGGTTCTGATGCTGCTCTTCACTTGTTTGTTTACTTCTGTGTATTCAGCTTGTGCCTTGGTGTTTTCTGCTCTTGTTCGGCTGGTATTGATTGCTGCCTTCTTGTTCCTCCTTTCTTGAATCTTATCCAGTGTATCAACAGTGATCCATTTTTTTGTGATGGTGCTTCTTGTGACCCAGGACCTCATGACATGTTGAAGTGATTGCCTCTTTGATCCCCTTCCAGTTGCTCTTCACAGTAGTTCCTTCTCCATTGTGTAGATGATGAAAGGCCCGTAACTTATTGCTCAGGAGTATCTTGAATTTGTTGAGTTTGTCAGTATCCTGAAGAAAGGCCGTATTGAACTTTTGTGATATTGTCCACCCCGTTGTTCAGCAGTTCTTGCGTTTCAACTTCATTTTGGCGATCATCAAGTGATGATCTGATGATATATCAGCTCCTCTCTTGGTTCTCACGTCCTCAATCGTCCTCTTGAACGTTTAGTTGATGCGGATATGGTCTATTTGGTTCTGTGTAGTGTGATCTGGTGAGGTTCATGTTGTTCTGTGTATGCGTTTATGTGAGAATATAGTTCCGCTCATGACCAGTTTATTGAAAGCACAAATATTTGCAAATCTCCCACGATCTTAGTTCATTTTTCTCCTAGTCCATGTCGTCCGATGATATCTTCATACCCGGTGTTGTTCAATTTAAACTAGGCATTCGAGATACTCTTCAGAATGGTCAAGTCCTTCACAGGCATTTCTCAACGACTGACCGTAACCTATCGTATAATTAGTCAATAAAATTCTTCATTGTAATCGTTGGTAGTCTCATAGCATTGGATGACTTTCATTGTAGTGCTCTGTTTCTTTGTTTTGAAGGAGGATTTGATGATCCTTGGTCCATGAGATTCCTATCCTATAAGTGCATTTTGTGCTTTTTTGGACAGCATCATTGCAACAGCTTGTGCGTGTGGGTCATTTTCTTCATCATGACCAGAGTATAACAGAAGCTCCCCTGAAGCTAGTCGTTGTTGTCCAACTTGCGTCAAATGTGTTTCACTGATGCGAAGCACCTCTAGGTTGTATCTTCTAATTTCTGCAGCAATTTAGAGGACTCTCATGGTCTCCCACATTGTACGAGCATCCCATGTACCTAAATAAATGGTTGCTCTGGTTGTCAAAGGGGAAATCGTGCTGATGAATTGCAAAGAAACTCAGCTTTCATTATGAGGCATCATAGTTCCTCTAAAGGAAGACTTTCCTACTCCCAGAGAGAGAGAGAGCACGAAAATTAATGTGGTTAAAAATCTAATGAACAGAAGTACTAAGATTGTTACAGACAAGGAAGACCAACGAACTGAATTAAATAAAGTATTTTCTACTCTTAGGGATAACAACTACTCAAAAAGTTTTTAAAGAAGATTATTAAGAATGAAAGAAAAGCTAAACTAGAAAGTATACGAAAAGAATGGAAGTACACCATAGTGAAACATCAGAATAAATCAAACGAATTCTAAACCAACATGATATAAGAGTGTATGTTAGAGCGAATAACATATTAAGATCGATATTAGTTAAAGTGAAGGACAAGTTAGCAAAGGATGAACAACAGAACATTGTATATGAGATTCACTGTCATGACTGTAATGCTACCTATTGTGGAGAAACATCCAGGCAATTGAATGTAAGATTGAAGGTACACAAACAATGTTTGAAAAATGTTCCAAAATCCTCGATTGATTTAAAGAAACTTGGAAATATGTGAGCGATAGCGTTACATGCGTTAGAAACAGGACACAAGATTAATTTTGAAGAGACCAAAATACTTCAGAAAGGTTTAAACACCCATAAAGAAAGATTGACAGCAGAAACGCTGCAAATATGAGCGAACAAGGACAGCCTAAACTGAAAAGATGGTATTCAAATGGCAAATTTTCGTTTGACAAGTCAATTCGGAACCTCTCTCTTGTTTAAACTTGTTTTTTTCAATATCACATGCATCATTATTATTATTGAAAGAATTCAATGAGCGTTTTAAACAATACAATTTATGATTTGACATGTAAATCGATGTTTCATTATCGAGTTTTTCATCCTTCAACTTGAACTTTATTTATTTATTCCTTCATATCGATCTCTCACACATACATACACACTCACACACACACATACGATTTGTTACTCAGTTAAGTACCCGTTTACTAACAACATCCAAATATGATTGGTTTAACACAGTATAATCCTGATTGTTAAAAAGCTGTAATTTCGATTTTGATTATTACCCTGAGGAAGTTCAGACAAGTTAGTTGGACGAAACGTTGGAATTAGTTAAATTTCAATCACTGAGAATATTTCAAATACAATTTTCACATATAATGACTTCTCTATACTCGGCGCTCAATTACAATCAAATTATTCGTTCTAATTTTGACGAATATTCGTACAGAGAGTTTAAAAGTTTTAAAGAATTTTTTGGTAAGAGTTTTCTTAGTGAGTTAGTTTTTATACGAGTTAGGGTCGCTAACCTCATGCCAAACCTTACACCTTTCTCCAGGTTTGAAACTGGCAGTAGACTCCGGAGGGACAATGTAGTGTCAGTTATTATGCTAAGCCCATATACTTTATTCTAGCTTTAGAATATCCCATTCTATTCATCCTACTCGAGCCATACTTTGACCTTGTTATTTATTCGCTTTTCAATCTAAACTATTTTTATATGAGCGTATATATGTGTGTGCCCTTCTTGTCCCATTAATCACATGTCTGTAGCTTATTTTTGTCTGACTATAGATATTGAGTAACGCTTGACTAAAATGAGTGTTGGCTTCCCAGCCATCTTCCCTGCGTGTCATTTTGCTCTGCTCTGTTTCATTTGTTTCATATACAAAATATATGTATTCACAAGTCAATTCTCTTTATTCAACCTATTTAATTCCGTTATTCACTAAAGCGATTTGAGTCGACTATTATATACGAGAATAGGCGATAACAATCATTCGTACCCTCTGAATGGAGTCAGATCCACGGGCCACTAAAACAACAAGTGGAGCGACATCAACGTTTTCCAAATGACCTACTGATACAATGACTATTGAATGATCTGCATTCAGTAACAAGATTTGAAAAATTGAGAATTCTGTCTGATTCCCTTCATCGACTATAACATTACACCAAATTCTATTATTTCTGTTACATTCTGTGCAAACATTTAAAGTAAAATTTATTATTATCATTATTTCATTAATCTCAGTGTAAATTATCTGACCATCTAATTAACAAAAACATATTTCTGTTGACCTCAGTTATTGACAGAAATATCAGTGATTATAACTGTGTTGTCGTCGTCAGTCACCTCACACCATCTCATTAATCAAATAATATGGTATTATTCTATATCATCTATTATGTAAAGTGGGCGTAATATGAATCTTATTTAGAATAAGAAAACAACATCGCTTTCTAATAATAACTTGATAATTAGCCACACGTTCAGAAAATAGATGAGTGAAATTCTCATTTTTCAAAAGATTACTACTTTCTATCAACAAAACGAAGTGAAAACAAATCTCTCGGATGTCAGTTCATAGAAGGTGTTGCTCCAGCTGTGTGTAAACACTGTAGCCATTCGCTGTCTAATTTCAGATGTGTTTAGTGTTTGTTTCCTCACAGAATCATCCATCTCTCACTTCCTCCGTTTATCAATCTATGGATCGCCCATTAATAATCCTGATTCTTTGAGACTCGACTAGTTATTACTTCCTGTGTATATCGCTGATAAAATCCACGTCACCTTCTCTCTTCTATTTTATATCAATCACTGTGACGGACAAACTCACCCTCATCCGATATTTTGAATAAACACATTTTACTATTGACCAAATGTATGTTTTCACTGAATACTGATTATGGTTGCATATCATGGTTCAATGTGAGCGATCAAATTTTACATGAGGTTGAATACATTTCGACATGTCATTTTGTGCTGAAGTTTGCCCTCGCTTTTCAACAGATTTGAAATGCGCTATTTCGGAAAGAAGCATTCGCAGTTGAATATTTGAATAGCATGTCAGGTTTGCACTGTCTCGCCAATTTCAGATTCATCGATTTAGATGATTTTATTAAGGAGATAATTTAATTGAGCTAGACAATGTTCGGTGTTTGTAGACTGTCGGCAGAAAATCGTGTAGTCCGGTTTCATAGTAGTTGGTACAAATCAGTATATTATATTCTCAATCTTGGAGAAACCAATACTCCTCGAGTAATTCAAACACATATCACTCAATTTCGCAGTATGAAAATTTACTGCTACGTTACTGTAAACACAAATGACATCTTGTAGGACAGAGATGTTTATATTTATTGATCAAAGCACAATTGATAATGTCCTGTCTGTCTGGTAATTAAATGCTGATGGAAATCTATCGACCAGGTCTTCTACCTTTACTACTTATTAGTAACTGGTTATTATGAACTAATGATTCCTTTGTACTTGTTGACTGCTTGATTTCGAATTCCGGATACGATACTTTCGTCCGTGCTCGTCCACCTGTTCTTGGTTTTATTGCCTTATTCCTAAGATTTCTAGTTCGTTCCATGATTGAAACACTCCTAGTTATCACATTTGCGTCCTGATGGAGCCTGTGATAGAACAGTTGAACGTACACTCAGATTTCGATGCTCTTGAGAATTACATGGAAAGGTTGGAAATCTAGGCTATAACCAAGGACATTGTTGAGGATGTCAATATTGTGGCTCATTTCCTTTCATTCATCGGAAAAGAAGCATGCAACTAAATAAAGACATTGGCATCTCCTGACAAGCCGACTTCTCTTCGTTATGCAACTCTGAAGCAACTGCTACTAGACCTTATGAATTATACAAATTTAGAATGCCTTAAAAGCCGAAATTTTCTAGAAATGATTCGTCAGAACATCAGGGGTCCCACAACATCACGTCGTCACAGTCCAGTGCGTAATGAAGCTTATTCAGATAACAATTCATTGAGTTGTGAGAAAGTTCCTATAGATAAGCACAAGTTTGGTAAATGTTCGTTCTGTGACAAGTTTCACGCATGTCATTCATGTGTATTTCGTAATTTGAAATGTTTTAAATGTGGTGAGATTGGACACATTCGGTTAGTTTGTAACACTGCTGTTCATTTTTCTGCAACTAATACTAAATTGTGTAATTCTGATCCTACTAAGTTGACGATTTCTAATGATAGTTTATCTTTATACATGATTTCGTAAAGCAATATACAGTCATATAGCAATCTAGACTTAAATGACACTCTAAATGATTGTGAGACAAAAGTTTCTAATCAATCAACTTCTTATCGAATTTCTCGTGTTATCGCACCACATCCATATCGTCCTAATGACTCACATATTTCTGATAAAATTTACTAGAAATTTGAGGAAAATATGTCGAGTGAATCTAATCATGAGCGAAATCCTTATACAGTTTTGACAAACGACTGTTTTTCTAATGAAATTCCTAATAAATTTGAAGAAAATATTTCAGATGACTCAAATTCTGATATCAAATCAGATGTTCAGCATGCAATAATCACATCACACTTGACGGAGAAGCTTCGAAAGGTGTAAATACCTTCACAAATCTGGGCAGCATCACTGATGAACTCAGTGGAGTTGATGCAGATGTGTGGATCAGCAAAGTAAGAGCAGCATATTTACAACATCTGGAAGTGAAAACAACTGTCAACCAACACCAAGGTCAGGATTTTCAATACAAATGTCAAAACAGTTCTACTGTATGTGGCGGAAACCTGGAGAACTACGTAAGCCATCATCCAGAAGATACAAGTGATGATTAACAGTTGTCTACGTAAAATACTTCGGACTCGTTTGCAAGACACTATCAGCAACAACCTAATGTGGGAAAGAACAAACCGGATTTCAGCGGAGGAAGAAATAAAGAAGAAACGCTGGAAGTGTATAGGGCACACATTGAGGAAAGCACCCAAGTGTGTCACAAAGAAAGTCTTAACTTGGAATTTTCAAAGCCAAGGTAGAGGAGAACGACTGGAGACAACATTAAGTTGAAAACGTGCGACACATGATCCTAATAAGTGTGAGGAAGATACATGTTTTTCATTTTGATTGTTTTGCAGGTGAATTAGGCCTAGATGAATCACATGTGTTAATTACACATATTAGTACACATCCATGATCCCGCACCCTGCGAGTTTCGAACCCATGTCCTATTATGTCTCGCGTCAGGCGCTTAACCAACTAGACCAACGTTGTTATTGTCTAACATCAGCCAATCACGGTGTCGCACCACCCTACACTGTTGTCTTCACTTTGCGCTAGGTTAGAATCTCTCTATGTGTGGGATCGCGGATGCGCGGTGCTGAGGAGTCGCATAATGGGACGAAACGGCCATAAAGTTGAATGGCTCAGTGTTTGTTCATAGCTGCAGAAATACCTTCGATGATTTGACATCCGAGAGATTGGTTTTCACTTGATTTTTTTTATAGAAAGTAGTAATCTTTTGAAAAATGAGAATTTCACTCATCTATTTTCTGAACGTGTGGCTAATTATCAAGTTATTATTAGAAAGCGATGTTGTTTTTTTATTCTAAATAAGATTCGTGTTACGCCCACTATACATAATAGATGATATAGAATAATACCATATTATTTGATTAATGAGATGGTGTGAGGTGACTGACGACGACAATACAGTTATAATCACTGATATTCCTGTCAATAACTGAGGTCAACAGAAATATGTTTTTGTTAATTAGATGGTCAGATAATTTACACTGAGATTAAAGAAGTAATAATAATAATAAATTTTACTTTAAATGTTTGCACAGAATGTAACAGAAATAATAGAATTTGGTGTAATGTTATAGTCGATGAAGGGAATCAGACAGAATTCTCAATTTTTCAAATCTTGTTCCTGAATGCAGATCATTCAATAGTCATTGTATCAGTAGGTCAATTAGAAAACGTTGATCAAACGAAATACATCTTTAGGTTGGAATATTTCATTTGCGATTGCGTGCAACCGTTTTCGTATTTCTGCTCCGCAGTATATTTTTGCATAATGTTGATTGTTATGAGATAATTTTTCGCATGTTGAAAATAGATGAGATAGAGGAGAAAGTAATGAGTGGCATTTATAAATTGTCAAGTGAAGTGTGTTACTAAAATCAAGGTGAAATGAACTGTTGAATTGGTTATCTGTGGATGATGAGTTTGGCTGTTATCTGTCAGCTACCTTTGCCTGTGTTCTTGAGTCGAACTCCATTAGGATCAGTTACAGTTATTACACGTTATTATTATCATTCACAAACATCTTATGGGTACATAAGTGTTGTGAGGAAACCATTTCGGGTTTCTTCAAAAAATTCAAATAATACACAATTTTCAATAATGTTAGCATTATACTTGCCGTATTTTTTAAAAAAATTTAGAATAATAATAGTAGAATATTAATAATAATAAATTGGGTCTCTGTAATTGAGAAGAATATTGAGTTGAGTTTTGAAGAAGGAAATGGAGAAAATAAGGGAATAGAAATAAAGGAGACGTGAAATACGCAAACAGTGTAATAGGCATGTTTATAAACACAGAACAAGAATAAACGACCATGTGTGTATCGTTAAATTAGTAGCAAAAAATAATTTATCATTGTAGTAAGATATGACGCTAGAATAAATGTTTGTGCAGTTATACTTTAGAGTGATGCTATGAAAGTCACAATTAAGTGAATTTGAACGAGATCGGTGAGTGCATACCAGGATGACTTCTTTTTAATCTTGTGCAAACACATGGTACGTGTGTCATATTGCTGGCTGTAAGCAGGCTAGATTTGATATTTTTAATGGCATATGTATCCGGTATATCAAACACAATTGCATTGCTAGATCGTCTTATTCTTTCAAATATCTCTGATGCAACACGATCTAGGAAAATATTTATGTCATTCATTTGATCTGGAGTCTCTGTGAGGTTGAGGTTGATGAGATATTTAAGCGGATTGAGAATGTTCATGTCTACTTGCAACTTTTTTATAGCATCCATATGGTTGCAGTTGCGATTATCATCACTGTTTACCATCAGAGTTTTCAACATTTCTGGAATGGAGACAACTGGTAAAAGCTTGTCTGCTTCCGGATGAACGGAGTGGCTCGTCTCGTTGAAACTGTTGGAAATCGTGTCAGTAGTGGTGTTAAATTGTGTCGTTTTCCTACGTTTGACTGAACGCCTAGAAGCAGGGGTTTTCTTTTTATTTTGTGGCATAATAAGAAAGTGACGTATAGCAAGTGGATTGAACAGAATTTTGGAATAGAAAGGGGTGAAAAAAAATCAATTCCGAGGGCTCAAGTTAGTCTAAAAATCAAAATCTATGTTTTAACCAAGAGTCAATGTATCGTGAGGATTAGTGGTGTTAAAAACAGAAGATGATAATGGCAGGAAGATAGTAGTGGAGTTGAAGTATTTATGTCAGTATCTGTGTTGAGGCAAAATAAAATATAAAGGAGCAAGTTGTATAAATTATAACACATATGACATGAAAGATCACCTTATATAGTTAAGTAATTTAGAAATGTCGATAATTAGCATCAAACAATCAAAGTAAGCACGGTACATGATACATATATAAACTGAAAGTCCGTATTAGTAAAAATTGGGAGGTGCAGAGACAAATAGGTTAGAAGATTATTACCGTCTAAGATTATTATGTTGCTTCTTGAACAAATATATGAAATAGATTTTTGGTAAGAAAATACTGTCAAAAATAAACTATAACAGACTCACCGAATTGGACTGGTAGCTTCGGAAATTAAATGATTTATAGTATCCAAATACAATTTAAATAATAGTTCATAAAATAGTGAATACAGTCCTTTAACATACACGGTTATATATATTTCTTGATATTTTAAATAGAGGTTTGAATAGATCCTGTAGATACATAAAGTACATGGATTCAAGCATTCAAATACGATATAACCATATATTCCTTAAAGAATAGAATACAGATATGAAATGCAAATCTTTGTCAAATATGCTTATATATGGTTTCAAAGTGACAGAGTATAGTTTGATCGTATAGTCAAAATGAATAGATGTAATTATATAATTATGAATTATTTTATGAATATGATCATAATTACCGTAAGTTAAACTCAGATCTTATCATATAGCATGGAATTCACAGTTTATATGTTAATAATTAAGAAATGAGTTATTTTCCATAAATCCAAGAAAAAATAATTAATCCAGCTCTGCGAGAATCCTAGAAAAATAAAACTAAAAACCTCGACGTGAAAGTAACGTTCAGTCTGTAGCGCGCGGTCGGTCTTTAGTTCAGGAGTTTATAACTCCACTAATGTTGACGTAATTATTTTCCTTGATTCAACTAAATCAGTTGATATTGTGGAATGTGTACGAAATTCAGTTTGATTGACAGCCATAAATGGAATTGAGTAAAACGCTGGTTTACAAATAAGGTTTTACACGATAGAAAGAAGCCAACGTTTTGTAGTTTGCAAAATGATCGTATGAAAACGTCTATCATCTGAAGATAATCTGTTCAATGATTCTACTAATGAATCTTCGAATGTAACTCATTGATGGGCATAGCAACCTCTCCACAGTGTGTAGTTCTTTGATTATCAGTATTTGGTACTTCACTCATTTGAAATACATTAAATGTTGGGTCACTAAAAACTGAAGGTGAGATGAAATACTCTATGTGTGTTGGACTGAATTGGTTTTGAGTGTTTCGAGGTAATTAGGACACATTATAGTAAGAATTCTCGTGAGAAATGAACGGTAATGGGTGGAAGTGAGCACATCAACACAGTTCTACCACTTGACAACAAATTCACATGAGGTAATGATGCAATTAATCACAATCATATTTCCATTAACGGACGTAGATATTCATCTCACAATGTATTACTTCACTCCACGACAGATAGATCGTTGATTCAACTTCACTGAAGTTGGCAACTGAAGTGAATCAGGATATGTTTGTAGACTAAATAGAGCATAGTTCTAAATGAACTGAGGCGATCATTTCCCTTTTGTGAATGTGATCAGTTGTCTTTGTATGAGATTACATGAATGATTACACATTACTTCATTGGTTGGTTGATTTTGATATTGATGTTTTTGTGTTAGTGGAAATTTAATAAGATTTTCACTACTTTTTTCAGATTTCTAAGGATTTGAGAGTGAATGAACTGAGATGGGATTGAAGCGGCTCAATTTCTTGTGAATCTTGTAAAAGTTGTTTTTTATATTTTGATTTACACTGACCTACATGAACATTCATCTGTAAGCGTTATATTACTTTCCATTTGTACCCAATTATCACTATGCCAACACAGAAATTTGCTGTAAACTATCACACTAAATTACTTACTCATGTTACGTGTCACGGAGGAGCAACGGTCGCTCACTAGCACTCTCTATCCAACCCTTTCCTCAGCAGTTGTTTACAGTTGCTATTCATCCTTTTCACCTTCACTATGAGGCGTCATTATCCTTGCGAAAGAACATCCTTCAATTTTCATTCAAAGTTTAAATGGTTTAATTTGTTTAACGTAGTTGATATTGTTCAGCGAGGTTTGTTCCACGAGATTTGGTTGCTGATACCTGCGATGTGGTCATATTCTACTTTGTGTGTTGTCAGTTAGCACATCAGACAAGTTGGGTCATGAAAGTTCATCCATAATGAACAATATTTTTTTCAACGAATATTGAAGCCAATCTGAACATTGGATTATGGAATGATTCCAATAATAGACAACTGATGTTGTCTGGAATGATATAAGAGTAGCTGTGTCTTCAATTCAACAACCGTCATAAATTTGCTGTAAACAATCATACTAAACTGACCAAATGGTCATCGGAGTGTTGAGAAAGATTGACCGAAGTAAAATCATAATGGTTTTTGTAATCTCACTATTCAAACGTTGATGTTTATGCAAAAATCAAACCAGCTTCGTTTATAAAGGGCCAAATAAAAACAATTCGCAGTTCTATCTTGGCACATCTTATTGATAGCGGTCATGCCGTAGATAAATCGAAATCATTTCGAGTTATCTATCACACACACCTTATTACGTAATGATGTTAATGTTTTGGTGTTAACTATTCCCATTCTATTTACCCACGTCTGTTTGACCTTCTATTTCCAACGTTTAACTATTGATAAGACTTTTGTTATTGTATTTTATCATTCTTACTACTATCAGTACACTTGTCTTCCTACTATCAACTTGTAATTTTACTTATTATGTGTAGTGACTAATTCTATTTCATTGTTATTATTGACTCATATTGTCTTGAATGGTTTAACATTTATGTATATTAAAGTAAAGCCTGATGACGATCTAACTAAGCGTATTATTCTCTTTACTCTTCCTTACTGAACATGAACATCGTTCATACTCAGTACCATTCCGATGATATTGACCAAAGTGTTTCTCAAACTTGAAACGTTTGCAAATGCTGTTCATATGAAAAACATTAGGTTCCGTGACACCAATGCAGAATAGTCTTATGAAGAACGAGCAATAAATAAGCTACATAATACTGAATACATTTTATTAACCTTGAAATATTTACTCAAGGTGTTCATATGAAGAACTTCATGTTTCCATTTACATTAATATAGAATTGTCTTATGAGAAATTGACAGTGATTTCATGGGATGAGCTCACTATTCCATTAACTATTGCTTCCGTGGATACAATGAACTGAACAAACACCCAAGTGAACTTTTATCAAGCCCTAGTGAATAAGCTACATAATGACCCAAAAAATACTGCGACTACATGTCATGATAATAAATGATAAAAATAATTTGATAATAGGCCAGATATTAGTGGGACAATTTAATGTATAACTGAAAACAATTCTGATGTTCATGATTCCTCAAAATCACCCAACAAACATCGTTTATTCGACCACAGAATATGATACTCGTGGAAGCAATATTTTGGTTACTGTCGACATCTTTTTGGAGTGCAAAATTCACCATCACACTACCAAGAATTACATTTTGCAATTATAACCAAATCATGGATAGTTTGGGCTTCATCCGCTGAAATTATTTTTCATTTACGAAAGTGTACACTGTTAATCATTGAACAGTAATTGACTCATTACGTTTAGTGTAAACGCATTCACATCCACTTCTCCCTGACTAATAAGAAACCTTTTGTCTATTTTGATCGCTAAATTTATCTACAGCCAACAGTACAGTGTAATGGTCAAATAGGCCTTTTTGTGACTGTTCAAAGGATACAATCCCACATTCAACGATGATGGAGTCGTCTGACAGGATTTATTTCATTAAACATGAATTCAGATGTAAAAACCCAAATTTAGATATCTAATTAAGACAGGTTTTGTTACTTGGATTTTAACCTATCAAACCAAAGCAATGCATTATTGATAAACAGTTCACAAATCATTACAAGTAACAAAATGTTTGTTCGTGAAAATATGAGCACACATTTTGATCAACATTAGAAACCCCTTACTAAGTTTAAACTATTGCTGATCATATCCAATATAATTTTTACCAATAGAGGCCTTGGAATTTCAACCAATGGTGAATAAGTGTCAGCCTTTAGAGTACAACAACTAGAAGTATATTGCATTACGCTGTGTTCGTCTTCCACGATGAGTGGTTAACAATGATCATATGATTTTATGAAACGTGATGTTTCTAATGGTCACTTTGGATCGTCGATTTAGAAAGAAAGAAACAAACACTTAAAAAATGTATATAAACACGACAAGGTCTAACAACAATTATTAACATTGTGAACAAGAAGATGAGGTGAGTGTTGACTGTACAGTTAAAGCAAATGACTGTGTTATATGAACTTGAATTTGTTTCAATGAAATAAGATTGTCTACTTTTTTATCTGAACCATTCCAGGCAGAGTTTTGCAACTGGCCAGTTTATACTGCTGTATTTGATCATCGTATTAATTTATACATTCTTCGACTGCCATGACATTTGCAAAATACGTGAAAACGTAATTTCTGAAAATGCTACATATAGATATGTAAGTAATCAGTCTGGTTCCAATACACACATTCAGTCTCATCACTATTATTATTCCCAGACAATTCGGTCTAATCAACCTCTTCCAGTTATTAAAGGCAGCTTTTAAACAATTTATAATCTCAAAGTGAGTTGACTAAATTTTACAATCGAGGTACTAATCCATATGTTTGCTTATAATTAGGAAATTAATGCAACATTCCCGTTTACCTTTTACGGCACTACAGTCATGAGATTCGAAATATTCAGATTGGGTAAGCGAATCATTTTCATCGAACTAAAATTGTTACCGAGTTTTGTTTATTCCCATTTCATTCTGTGGACCAATGTTACTTTAATTTCTTCAGTAAATCAGTTTTATGCTTTTTCTAACATTCAAAACGTCTACTGATCTCTTATTTCGTTCAAGTTGTAAACAGTTTAAAGTCTAACGGAAATTCAATTACGATCCATCAAATTCATTTTGTCTCCAGTTAATCTAAAAGTCTTTAATTCATTCTCTACTGATTGTCAATTAAATTTCATGTTTTTGTTTGATAAATACAGGTCAAATTAATATGTACGATCAAAAATGGTTAGGAGATATTAACAATTATGTGACGAACACTCGTCTTGTGAAAACAGAAATTTCGGATCAGCGTGAGTACCTCTATTATCCGATGATAATTTAATTTTACCTTTCATTTCTCACTTTTATTTTGCATAAATGATTCAATATTTGACCTGGTTATATTTTAAGAGCTGACCAGTTCACAGGGATTAATTTGCTTGTGTGTGATTTGATGCTCCAAAAATGTGTTCACAACACCTATTCATTACTGTCAAGTGAGAAAGATGGTTCACTTTAAAATAAACACAAATTGATTGAGTAGTAATAATAAATCGAACGAATCCAGCTGAACAGATGCACAACAATAAACGATGTTGTGTGAGAAATCATTTTGGGATTATTAAATCACATGGACTACCATGTTACATTTGATGACGTCTGATTGTTTTCTTTAACTTACTTCATGAAGAATGAATGTCTCTTAGTTACTATCTGTGAACCACTGTGTGTATTCATCACAGTTTTGACTATCATATTCGTATGGATCTAAAACAGCCATCAGTAATCATAATGACAGATGATAAAAAAATTACCATGAACAGTGAACTGGTAAAACATGATTGATTCGACCCGTAACAACTGGAACATCGAAATGAAGTTCACTCATTTTGTTCAATTATTGCATTTAGTGACATGAAAGTAGAATTTCTGAGTCATAATTAGTTCAATTGAGGGGACACTGTTCGATTGGAATAACACAATGTCAGAAAATGATTTTGTATGTGTACTGTCGTTTAGATATTACCGGTCTATTAGATTGTCTGAAGCTTTTAAAATCAACGTTTTGGAAGTAGAATAATCTTCTCAGTTGGTTGGTTTGAAACATTCATCATATCGTTGAAATAATAATACGTCTCCTTGCAACTCCCATTTAATTGAACCGATTTACTTAAATCTTGAAAGGAAGATGATAACTCGTGTCCAAACTCATTCTCTATGGATATTCATTATACATTTATGTAAAAACACAAATATTTTTACTTTCATCATTTCAGGGGAATTATTAGCCGTCATATATTATTATGATCTAAAAGCTGATGATAAAAGTATGTATCCATAAAATGATTATTTGAATATGCATGAAATATTTAAACACCTACATCATCACTCGCAGTACTTGCTTACAGATTTTCTGTTCATTTTACATCACTGAATTCTTTTCGAAAACTGACAGAGGTAATAAAGTGTCACCATCTCAGCAAATTAGGAAGGGGGAATTATATGTGGAATCCACCGATTGTTTGAACACATTGATTGAGAGCTGAAGGACAGTTGACATAATCAGGAGCACACTAGATTTCAAGTGTAATAAATAAATTCGTATGAATAAACACATTTTACTTGTGGATAAACTAATGCAGAGATACATCTTCGTCAACAGGCTTCAATGAAACTTGATTTAAGGTCTGCATTCTGAATTAAGTAAATTTGTGTTACTCATCACACGGTCATTCATAAAAATTATTCATTCAAATTAAGAAATCACGATGACGAACAATCTGAAGCTATTCATTTTCCGTCGTCACCGAACACTGACAAACCAATGCATTGCATAGTCGACTAAGTTACCATGTTCTGTTTGTAAACAAACAAACCGCAGCTAATGCTATGTGTACTAAGGGTCGATTTTTCCAGCTGTAATTATAGAGAGTGTTGAGAAATGTCAATACCTCCTCGACTATCAGATTTAATTGGAAGCCCGATGATTTATTATTTCGATATGAAAACGGGGTTGTAACCCAGCTTCGGAACCTTATTATCTAAAATTTATATTGAAGGATGCATGTTTGCTTCATTTTGTACGACTTTCACTAGATTATATTAATTACGAATCCTACCAGAGTAAACATTTGAGATAACGAAGAAAGTACCTGCCTAAAACTGATCACTTTGTACGAAGGCACATACACTTTCGCATCCAACAATGACATGCTGATCATTAACACCTCGAATTCTAAATAACCATAGTCTTCTGCTTGCAGGTCATGCATTCAATATAACTACTATGATACATCCGAATGGGAAGATATCATTCTATTATAATAACGTAAGTTGCACAATTGAATAGTAATGTGGTGTTGTTTCAAGTATTTTGGATCATTATCTTACTTTGCGCAAATCAACACTGTCGAATGCATCAAGATACATTGAACACAATAGAAGAATATCAACATATTTTAACGTGTACACAGACTATACGACTCTTTTCATAACTCCGTAATGACACATATTATTCCGGCACTTTTTTTAAAACAATGAATTATAGGAAGTGACAATCTGACATATTTGGGCCGATTAAGGACAAACAGTGTATTATATATTACTTTCCAACACAGTCATTTTCTGTCAAGCTTAACTACGTCTTCTGAAGTTCAGCTAATTGAAAATTTCATTGTCAAATAATCTGTGAGATAAATTGTTTAAAGCTTGATCGTCTCTCACTGTGTACTTGTTCGAATGTCAGCATTTAGTACTTCACCAATTTGAAATACAATAGATGTGTGGTAACTAGAAATGGCAGGTGAGATGAAAGATTTCATTTGTGTTGAACTGAATCCATTTCGATTGCTTCGCGGTAATCAGGAGTTGTATATACGGTAATGGATGGAAGTGAGCACATTGACACAATTCCTCCACATGACAACAAATTTCCGTGCAGCAGCATTGCAGTTATTCCCAACCACATTTCCGTCAAGTGACGAAGATAGTCATCTCACAATGTAGAGCATCATTGCATGATAGATAGATCGTCCATTGGATTTCAGTGAAGTTGACAACTGAAGTGAGTCAGATTATCCTCGTAGACTAGATGAGGCAAACTCCTGAATAAAGTGAGGAGATCAGTATGCTTACTGTGTAACTAGTTGTTTTTATGTGAGGTGATGTGAATGACGACATAGTCCTTCACTGATTGGTTGGCATTGATAAAGGTGGTTGTGTGTTGACAAACCTTTACTCAAACTTCCGTTACTTCTTTCCAGATTCCTATGGTAATTGGTGAAAATCAAATGGTATCGAGAATTGAGGCTAATACTGATTGCGGAGAAGGTAACAAATGTTATTTGCATTGTGATTTAAACCGGACTGCACATGCAGTCATGTGTTAGTTTAATATTAACTTCTTTATGTACCCTTTGATCACCACGTCAAAACAGAGATTTGCTGTACTTCGTCATAGTGATCTAATATATCTTTCTTACAGTCTTCATCATTCAGTAGATTCGTGTGAAAACATATTGATCTAAGTGTCATTAAAGTGTTGATGAAGAGCGTATGAAATAAAATCTGAATGTTTCTGGTTAACACAGTGTTGAAACACTACTGTTTGTTGAAAATTCAGCTTGGATGATGTGTCTACATATCTTGAAGCGAAGTTGTAGTGTCATATGTGATAATAAATCAAGGTGCTTACTAGTCCTGAGAAATCCGCGTGTTTCGATCAACTCTTCTGCACAGTGAACCCCTTGAATTAATCTGATTTGAAATCAAGTATCTGTGTCTTCATTTGAACAACCGTCATCCTTGTTAGTGTCACAAAAACGATTGTCGCTGTTTTGATGTATTCGTATTGCTGTTATCTCGGTTTTATATGTTGAATTCCGTAAACATTGAATTTTACGACTCACATCCGCTGACACACACCTGAATAATATAACTATGATGTGTGAATATCTTCATCATGGATATTCCGAGAATTCATTCTCATTTTTTAACAGTCGTTTGTTAAACAAAATCTCAGTTGTTTTCCTCTGTAAAATTTATTTCACAAGGTATGAGGAATACTAAAATAAATGTTCCTAGGAAATGGATCCAAAGTGGAACGTTAGTGGAGTATGAAGCTCTCGGGGGTATGTTAAACTTTATTGTATCAGAAATGACTATTTTCACAGTTGAATGCATCAATTTTGTTTCCAAAAATTGAAACCTTCATGTGCAATTTCAGTAAGTAATTAAATGAAATTTAGCTACCAGTGTCAAATGACGTTGTTCTATTCGTGGATTCTCTGTTGATTATTTGAAATGATGAAGGATGGATGGCCTTCACGTCCTAACGTGAATAAAATTCACTTAAGCGTATATAATGTTACAAAACGATAGATGTCATAATATATGTCTGTTAGTCGATTGTGCATTGTGCATGAAATAGTCGCAAAGTTCAAATTCATCATTATATCATCGAGTTATAGTTATATTTTTTCTAATTCACTTATCTTTTGTTTGATAACTTGTTATGACATCACCCCATTCTTCCCACTGAAGATTGTCCAAAACACAATTCGAATAAAGCATGTCAAGAAGCAACAACATCGAATACAACGTGTATTTGGTGGGAAACAGCCAATATATGCATTACCAGCAATAATAAGGATAGTCATGAATTCAAAGTAAGTGGTTGCAAGAATAAAGTAAGTAATTGGTAGACTTCACAGATTGTTTTCAATATCACCATATTCTACATTGTGAATCTATTTACTCGGAAGAACATTTTCTTGTTGCAAACAAGTAGTTTATTGTATACGTTGATGACGTTTAATCAGATATGAGTACGATGCCATTTTTCCATGTGAACATTCAACAATCAACAGACGCGTCGTTTAACACTTATGGTTGAAAACATGCTAATCTTTTTTGCTCATAGAATGTGTAATGATTCTCGATGTCCAATATGAAACCGTCTGTATGTGTGAATTGTTACTCAATTCCGATAAGATCAGTTTAAATGATGAAGCATGATCTGTTATGAATTCTGCATGATGTTTGGAAAGTGAATGTTCGTGGACTCCCATTATTGAATTTGAGAACAGATATTACTGATACGCTGTTGAGAAATTTGTGTTCTGGATGGATTGCTTCAATAAAGCCGTCAGTTAGTTACATTGAGATAAGGTGAACCATCCAGGAAACAAATTTCATCACGCGAATAAGTTGTCAGTTAGTTGTAGGAAAATGTGTGTGCTCATCACATTGACTGTTAAATCAGTAGCAGATATCCTAAATCATTATTCATTGATCATATTGTGCAAATGTAAATTATGTAACTAATTGTTGAATTCACTTGTGTCATCAATACTGACAATGGTGTATAATGAATGATGAAATATTTGATATTCAATTGTATTTCCACTGTTTCCTTCTTTCGAAGAGCTCGACTGTCAACGTTGTTACTGAACCAACAACTCTAGAAACTACTGAAACTGATCTAAGAACTGAATTGAAGAAGACTAGTCCAAGTACTGAATCACATTTGGTAAATATTTGATATTTTTTTAATCATTATACTATTTCGTTTATTTCAGAACATGACTACAAATACAACTGAAGGCATTGACAAAGGAAAATCACTGCAATACGTGTACATTGTTGTACCATTAGTTATAACTTTCATTATTGTATGCATTGGCATTGGCATTTGGCTATGGTTCTACAGAAGGAACAGAATTCATCCATAGTCCTCACAAACAGCTTGTCAATTGTTTTAATTAAGTTGACTTTGTACTTTTCAGTTTGTAGTTTAGTAAATACACTTTCTATTTTTTTAATCATTTCAATAAATTAAAGATTGTTTCATGGAACTGCATATCAAATTGATGATTGTTTACTTAATGACTGATGTCACTTTGTTTGGTAGAATATAAAAATATAATTTTCTGTATTTATGTCATTGTTTGTATTCAATGGGAACATGGGTAATTTCACAAGAGGTTACAACATTGCACTTGTCAATGAACAGTATCGTGTATACGTGATTATGTAAACATCGAAATGAAAACTGAGTCCGTTGTAAATGTCCATTTTGTTAAAGTCTCAATACTGAGAAATATCATTCGAAATTGATGTCGTTCATTGTTTTAAACTTAACTGTCGGAATGCGGCATTAATATTTAACAAAGCACATTAATCCTTCGTTACTGGACTATTCACTGTTGAGTGCAAGCTGGTTGACAGACTGTTGTTAATTAGGTGTTATGAATGTGTTGAATATGAAATAATTTTAAAGGGTCCATCTGATACTCATGTGGGAATGAAAAAGGATGTAGAACTAGTAACTATGTGAACCAGTAACAGTTTTGCCGTAAAATTGGTAACAAAATGAGAGATTTGAAAAAAACTGAAGTGTTTGCGTCAATGACTGATCACATTAATAAAGATAATTTGGCTAATAATCGGTCGTGTTCTCATGGATTTATGAGAAACTAGTCTAGTGTGAATTAAATAGTCTTGTAAAGTATCACTGCTTTTATCCCTTCAGGTTAAATAGACTCTTCTCTTTATCTAACGTTGATTTTACAAAGAATAATTCGTCTACACAACATTTTTCACTGATGTTTTGAATGGAATAATACCTCATGTATAATCCATTTTGAAGGTTTTGTGTGTGTGTGTGTGTGCAAAAATCCTTCCATGTATACATTTGTAGTTTGTTCCTGTTGTTGTTCCTTTAGTTTTACACTTTGTGATTCTTTTTTATCCCATATGAGTTGGTCATATTTGTATTTTATTATAGTTTTTATTTTTCTTACGCTTTCACTAAGTTTCCGTGTTTCTTCCTGAACTGCATTTATGTTGTGTTTACTTGATACTAAGTGTTGGCAGTAGCCATATTGGTTCCTCCTTTTGATTGTGTTGCTTGCATTGACTATAATTGTATATTTTTGATTGTGAATTGAGGCACATTTCCAAAATCGAAGATACTCTGTGTTATCAAGCAATCGAGTAGTATCTTTTGAACGAATCTATGCGTGATCTAACCAGACAGGATGAAATAACATTGATTTGTTCCGATTGATAATTTTCTCGCATCCTTTATCAACTTCCTTACGTATTGTAATTTAGATTTGATTCATTGAACAATTATTGATTGAATAGATGGGTGTACATTTAAATTTATAATGAATTTCACAATCGTCATATTACCCAACCAGATTGTTTTGGTTTCATTCGGGCAAGGGCGCGTATCTAACTCACCTAGACAGTTATTCTTCAGTGAGAACATTAGTTTGCATCTAACACCTCCAAGAACTTGTGCGTTAATTAAAATGAAGTATCTTTCAAATTATTAAAACCGAATTTATGTACCAAAACATTTACAAACTTGTAGAAGGTTTTGAACATCATTCAGATATTCTGTAAATGGAGTGTTAGCGTTAATAATGACACCAAATGATGCAATATATATGAGACTTTTCTTTTTCTAACAAAACTTTAAACAGCATTATAATATTGTCAGAGTGGGTATCCGTTGAGATTGCAGTAATTTTAATATTGAGATTCATGAGTATTATACTAAACGGCCGTCCGGTGGTTCCGGGTTTTTAATGGTGGCCTAGCCCAGATTGATACATGGATTCAAGCCTTATCGCATTCACCATAGTAGTTTAATTTCACATCACCAGAGAGATACATTCCATGTTTTACGCCATGTAACTCATTCAGTGCATGTAAATCTATCAAAAGTGTGACAAAACAGGAATCACAGAGAAGACTCATCCTTATTCTAAAACATGATCTTAGCTGAACAATACAAGTGAGATGGTAAATGATTGGAGTGTTTATTCATGGCTGGAGCAAGATCATCTATGAATTGACAACCAGAAAAGTAGTAATAATTTTTAAAATGAGAATTTCACTCATCTTTGATGTTTGTATGTCGAGGATTGTCAGCCAGATAAACAGCATACTATTAGAAAACGATGTTGTTTTACTCTAACCAAGATTGATATTACACCCACGATACAGAACAGAGAATATCATATTATGCAATGAGGTGATCAATGATAACAAAGTATAATCATAGCTGATTCTATAAACAAGAGAGGTCAACAGAAATATGTTTTTGTTTATTAGAGAAACACGTTGTTTACACTGAGATTGAAGAAGTAATCAATATTACTTTGAATATTTTATTGCATATTACAGAAATAATAGAACTTGATGTGATGTTATATTCAATGTGGTGGATCTGACAGAATTCTCGATATTTTTTCAAATCTTATTCCTCAACAATCTGTTGAATGATACTTCGATTCCTGGAAAATTGTATCATTCAAAGAGTATGAGGTGTTATGAAGCTAATGTGATTTAGAAGTGTAATTTTTGACCAAAATCACAATATTCTATAAGTTTCCTCATTCTAATAATTCTAAACTGAAATTAATCTGATTCTAATTGCCTATAGACTTCAATATTGTAGAGATTCACAAATCGATCTGGAACATTTCTTGATAGGTTCATAGTGGCATTTATGATCAGAGTGCGATCAAAAATGGCGATTCGATCTATCAAAAAATAACACATATTTAATTATAAAGTAAAGATGTACATGATGTCCAACTTCATTTACATCTGGTAGATGTGTACTACAATCAATCATGTTTTTGATAAGATAAGAATGAACAAGATGTAAGATGGTTGAATGAAATGAGCAGGTAGCTTGTAACAAAACTTTTGCTCTATCTCACACTCGTCAATCGGGACGATATGCAGTATGGAAAGCGCAAATAATTCATATATCAGTGGAACAATTGCCTCCTAAAGTCATGATCGAAAAACGTTGTAATTCAGCTATAAATTCCACGATTAACCTATTTTAAGACTGGAACCTATATGTCGTTTAATAATCCATGTTGATTGACTTGTATTCTCCATAATATCAATTGACTAAGTAAGTACAAATATGTCCGTGTGGTGTTTGAACGAACTAATGATACTATCGTACTGGTTGATTGTACGATTTCGAATTCCAAATACAGTACATTCGGTTGTGCTTGTGTCTTCTTAATTCAATCGCGTTATTTATTGGACTCTTAGTTCGTGCTATAATTCAAACAATTCGAAACATTATACTGGCGTCGTGATAAAATTGTGGCACATTTCCTGACATTCATTGGGAGAGAAGCTTACAGCTTATAAAAAACTTCGGCATATACAGAAAAACCTATCTCACTTCCTTATGCAACTCTTAAAGAGCTATTAATAAATCATGTAAAATGCACCAGTTTCGAATGCCGTGAAAGGGCGAAATTTCATGAGATGGTTCGTCAAAATGATCAAAAAGTTGCCAAGTGTAATTTCGGTGATCAACTTCATGTATAACTGTGAGATCGATTAATTGCAGGAATTAACATACCGAGTTTGGAAAGAAAGCTGTTAAAAATGCCAAACTGTTTTATTTCAAGATGCTAGAACTGCGTGTATTAACTATGAAGCAGTGAATGAACTAGATATCCAGTCGATGAAGATTTCTAATACTTTGCTTAGTCGTCCTGATGAACTACAATCTCAGGGTCAATCAAACTTGCGTTCATTTAACGGTGAATTCTTTTCTCGTGTAAATATGAAAGGTGTTTCAACAAGGGATGACAAAGCAAATCACAAAGGTGAGATGAAGTTTGGTAAATGTTTATCATATGGAAAGTTTCATCCTCGTAATTCATGTGCATTTCGTAATGCTAAATGTTTTAAATGTGGTAAGATAGGACACATTCAGTCAGTATGCAAAGCTACTGTTCATTTTGCTTCGAGTAGTACTAAATCTTGTCATTTAAATCTCAATAATTCGGATGTTTCTAGCCATCATTTATCCTTGTCTACTATTTCGAAAGGTAATGCTCATATTCAAAAGCGACTATATACATCGCTTGGTTCATTCATGACTTTTTTGTGGACACAGGCAGTATAGAGTCCATTATTTCATTCAAGAACTTGAAATTCTTATATCCTAACGTTGTGGTACGATCAACTGAAGTATCAATATTGAGGATTACTGGACACAGACTGCCCATACGAGGATGCTGTGAATTGCTAATAAGAGAAGTTAATTCTTCATACACACCTTGTGAATTTTTAGTTAGCAAAACAGGACTGTCAATATTAGGTTTAAAGAATTTGAAAAGGCTTAAAGTGGAGTTGTTCTTCCTAGTTTCTAAGGAGAATTCTGATACTTTACTTAAAGATTCGATAGCTAGGTGTGCTAAGTGCAGTGGAGGTATGAAAATTCAGCCTATAAAACTTCAAGTACAGGGTGATCCAGTTTTTCTTCAAAGACGAATAATTCCTTATTGTCTTCGGGAAGCAGTACATAAGACATTAAACGATTTGTGTGCGAAAGGCATAATTGAACCAATTCAGTCTTCAGCATGGTGTACTCCTATCGTTACGCCACTGAAGTCGGACGGCAAGACACCTAGAATTTGTGGTGACTATAGATTAACTCTGAACTCCCGTTTGTTGAAGCAAACGTGCACGACGGTGGAGGCTGAAGATATTCTAAATCGACTTCATGGTTCTAAAGTGTTTTCGAGAGTTGACCTAAAAGATGCTTATCTTCAAATTCCTTTAGATCAATCTTCATCTATTTTGACGACAATTAACACTCCGTTTGGTCTGTTCAAATACAATTTTCTTCCATTTGGTCTAAGTTGTTCTCCAGCCATATTTCAGGAAGTTATGAATGAAGTAGTTAGTGATCTTGAAGGTGTTGAAATTTATCAAGATGACCTCATTGTTCATGATTCTAATAAGGTAGTTCATGACCAGAGACTTATTGCTTTAATGCGTCGTTTAATTGAGAAAAATATTACAGTGAATCCAAATAAGTGTGCATTTTGTGTATCTAGTTTTGAATGCCTTGGATACTTAGTTGATGGTAATGGTTTTAGACCAGATATGAAACGACTAGCTCCACTGACAAATGCCCCGTCTCCAAAAAATCTTACGGAATTACATTCACTAGTGGGTGCTCTTCGATACTATTCCCGTTTTATTCCTAATTTTTCTCGTTGTGCAAATTGTTTGTTTAATATTTTGACATCCAATTCATTCAAATGGAAAGAGGAACAAGAGTCATGCTTACGTAATCTACTAATGTTTCTTCAAAGTGATGCTGTTCTTTGAACGTACTCCCCTAGTGTACATTCTGTGCTTATTACTGATGCATCACCTGTGGGAATTGATGCAGTTTTGGAACAGGAAGGTAGACCAGTTATTTGTGTTTCACGCAAACTCACTGTTACTGAACAAGGTTATTCACAGAGTCAGCGAGAAGCATTAGCTGTGTTTTGGGCTGTTAAATGATTTCATAAATATTTATTGGGAAAGAAATTCACTATTGTTACTGATCATGAAGCTTTAAAGTTTATTTATCCTCCTGAAAAATCCTTAGCACGTTCCTCAGCTGCTATGGTCCAACGATGGAGTATTGATTTGAGTGCATATGACTATACGGTTCAGCAGAGAAGTGCCAAGTAAATTCAACATGTTGACTACATTTCTCGACAGTCATTACAAGACAAACTTATTAATACTTCGCACTGTTTGTTAGTGCAACATTGACCAGTGAGACGTTCAAATCTCATTAGAGAAACGCGTAGATATTTTGAATGTATACTCAGTGCTATAAGGAAAGGTTGGAATGCTAATTTGAAACGAAGATTTCCCATCTATTTTTCAAAGCAGGATGAGCTATCTACTACTCCTGATGGTATTCTGTGTTTAAGTGATCGTGTTGTCATTCCTCCTTCATTGCGTAAATCTGTTCTTAAAGATCGTCATAGTGGTCATTTAGGTGTTGAGAAAATAAAGTCCTTGGCAAGGCTCACATGTTGGTGGCCAGAGATAAATGCAGATATATGTCGTACAGCAAACAATTGTGAGAAATGTCATCAGTTGAAAAGTCATCCTTCGAAGTGAACGCCATGGCCAGTATCGTCTGAGGCCTGGCAGAGAATTCATGCTGACTATTGTGGTCCGTTTCTTGGTAAATACTATGCACTAGTAGTTATTGATTCTTTTTCAAAATGGCCTGAAGTTTTTTTACAACTTCACCTAATTCTGACTTCACAATCCAAGCATTGAGAAAGGCGTTTAGTCGAGAAGGGGTTCCAATGGTGTTAGTGACCGATAATGGCTCTCACTTTGCTGCAGATGCAGTCACTACCTGGTTGAACGATATAGGGTGCAAACATCTGTTTACTGCTCCCAGACATCCGTTTTCTCATGATCAGGCAGAGAATTTTGTCAAGACATTAAAGACTGCTATTGATTCTGTAGCCGCCTCAACATTTAATGAGCTGGAGAGGGGAGTAGATACCTTTCTATTGCAATATAGAATTGCCAGACATTCGGTGACGAAGGAGACTCCAGCGAAGCTATTGAAATGTAGAATTCTTCGGTCGAATATGAGATGTTTGGAGTCTGCAGAAGTTACATATTATCGGAAAAATGATCTTCGACCATCTACGGGTATTGTTCTGAAGAATGTCGGAAAATCGATGGTGCGAATTATAGACATCAGTGATTAAAGTACACACAGTCGACATGTTGATCAATTTCAGGAACCAGGTGAGTCTGTTCCAATTTCCATTGTTAATTCTAATGCTAATGAGCAAATTCTAGATAATACAGAATCCTTTTCGAATATATTGGCAGACAGACACAGGATGAATTTGAGAAGAAGACTTACGATTGATTACAAACACCTAGACTCCAATTTGAGCTGTGGTGGATGTGGTGTTTGAACAAACTAATGATACTATTGTACTGGTTGATTGTACGATTTCGAATTCCAAATACAGTACATTCGTTTGTGCTTGTGTCTTCTTAATTCAATTGCGTTATTTATTGGACTCTTAGTTATTGCTATAATTCAAATAATTCGAAACATTATAGTCTGTTGATATAATCATAACTGTTTAATTTATTGTTATGGCTTAAATCGACGTTGTTATTGTCATTAATGATTTTCTTTTACTACTTGCACAAATATCAGTAGCTTCAAACAGTGCATCGAAACACCACAGTTCAATACATGGTCTAATGCATACGAATGTTCAGATTAACTCATTTATACTATTAAGATGTGTTCATCTTCAGATTCAAAATGATCTTATGGAAAATCATTCAGAATATTAAGTGGAGTAATGCAGCATACATGTCAGAAGTTTTTTCTTCTTCATCATCATCATCATCATCATCATTATCTATTGCACCAGGAGCAGTTTGGCAAGTTATCAATCCATATTTATTGCCAAATGAGTTGAAAATCATTGTTCACTAGATGAAAGATGGTTTTGGTCATGATCAAGATGCATTGTGAAAAACATTTGATGGAAGCTATACAATGGTTGAATCCGAAGACGAATGTTAGTCATTACACACGGCCTTACCTTCCCGCAACAAAATATCCTCTTACAATGTGGATTGGTTTCTTCGAATACTCATTGTACTCACTTTTACTGTAAGTTTAGTTAGTTCGATAATTGTTTCGACTTTCTTCAATATGATGACATAATGTTTATCGGTGAGATTGAATCAAACAACGAATTCTTAGTTGAACCCAGAATGAACCGTATTTTAACAAATGGTGAGTTCAAAGTTGAAATTTATATGTTACATTCACTATTTTGATTGTCGTAAAACTGTCCTTCCAGTTAATTGATTTGTAACGATCACATTGCAATTCTCGTGATAAGATGATGTTCAGAATTGTAAATTGTGATCAAATATTGAGATTATAGAGAGAAGATCTGTTGCTCAGAAGGTTGATGTTGATGGTGTTGTATCTTTTGAACTGATTTATTGATTAGTTTCTCCATAAAGATGGTCTCTTCCATGTTCTATGTGCCGAGTGCTTGGCTTCTCTATTGGCACCCATGCAATACAACTTCACCACAGTGATCAGACACCGTCATTCGTTCTTTGTCTGTGTTGCTCAGTATAATCATTTCTTTTTTACTGCAGTTATTCACATTAGTACTTCAAACAATGATACTTCCATGCATTTTCTGGTCAAACTATTCCATCATTAAATGTCTATAGATATACTTGTAATATGACATTCTCAATCAAGTAATTTTAGAGTTAATTTCAGAACATCCACACCTGACATGGTTAGTAAAGAAACCTTGGATTTAAAGCCTGAATGACATGGGGACAGAACAAGTGCTGGACTACTAGTACACAACATAACTGAAGTCATCTGGATCAACTCCTGAAAACCAAACTAATATATCCAGAAGAGGTATATTCAGCCTCCATGTTTACGGTGGTCCACGACTGAATCACTAGACAGCTCAAATGCATGTTACAAACCTATTATCCCAATTCTCCTTGTGATTACCTTTTTTTCCTAATCCACATTGATTCTTTTTTATCGTAATTACCTCGACTATACTCCTTTTATTACATATTTTAATCGCACGTTATTATTATCACCATTATTATTAGTACTACTGTATTGATAAAAACGTACAGCCTTACTACAAGCCATTTAGACCTTCATGAAGTGACCTACCTAATTCACAAATCACACCATCTTCAAGTATTTCCATGGTAACACATGAGAAAGTTCATCATTGTTCACATATAACATTTTCAATTTCATTCATGGCCTGTCTTATTTTGGTCTTTGTAAAATATGACAATTATTATGGATCTTTAATTGTGGAGCCTGATGATGTAATAAATTGTTCGTTTAAATATTCGTTGTGTTTGCATATTGTGTGTGTGTACGTTTCAACCCTTAGTTTTAAGCATAATAGCCAACCATCAATTCCTCTATTTTATCACGTCAATCTCCGCTAATTTATACTAAGAATGTAAAACACCAATTGCAAATCAACGTAATCGAATGGTGGTTTATGGAGATTGTGGTAATGTAATAGTTTAATTCATCAGTCGAACTAAGCTAGACCAGTGTGTAGAACCAAGATGCAATTGACGGTCGTCTTGTCCCGGCATGGGATTCCTCATCATTTGCTCACCGGTGACTGGCTTCAAGAGGAATTTTACAAAGTTCTACTGAGAAGCCGTGATCAGTGGAAGTCAACTGTGTTTGCCGTGGTGCAGCTACTTACTGAAGACAATGGTGGACGGTCGCACAATATCGTGGATCGGTTGATGTTAGATAATAACACCGTTGGATGCCAGCCGACTCAGTGGTCTAGAGCTTGAACATTTGCACGCGTGACCGAGCTTGTGGATGCGTATTACTGCAGGACTGTCATAACTTTAAGAATGCTTGAAGCGATAAAAAGCACAGATTGGCTAATTGTTCTATCATAAATAAAGAATATTTGGAAAAATGGGATATTGTCATACCCATTAGTTGTGTAAAATATATTTCAGCTATTTATCGAACAGATTAGTTTATATAAGAATCCTTACAAATAGTCTCAAAGGTGAGATATCTTCCTCACCTCTCCTCTCCTTTGCAAATTCACAATTTTTCTATGACACTCAACGTTAAATCCTCATTTGACATTTGGGAAGACAACAATCCATGAATAGAAAACAAATTCAATCGGAACGAAGGAAACTATTTAATTGAGGATTTTTTTAAAACAACATTTTCAAACAAACAAAGCTTGAATTTATCAACAACTCACTGACCGAGATCGGCTACCCCAGTGCGTTCATTAGGAAGTACATGCATGATATAATAAAGAAGTCGGAGATTTCGACTGTTCGTAAGAAACCTTTATGCATGAAAGTGCAATTCAACGGGGATGTGGCCAGTGACACTCTGAAATATAGATTAACCAAAGTAATCACCAGGACATTCTACGCAGCCAAATGGGGTAAGAGGAGATAAGGATAATGATAATTAAAACAGGTCACAAGATTGATCTAAATTCAGCTTTTGTAGTGCTGTATAAGAGTGTTAAAGGGCGTATACTAAGGTTCATTGAAGCCTTAGCCATACGAAAATTCAAACCTCCTTTATGTGTTCAAAAACAGTTTGTTCTTACCTTAAATCTACCCTGGTAATATGGACTTATTATCCAGAGTGATTAGGTTTCGCTTTGTGTTCACATTATTAGTATGCTGAGACTACATGAGTTATGAATAGTAGGTAAATAACTGTCTTACTTAAATTAAAACATTCACATTTGATCTGGATCACCGCATAGAATGAACATGTGCATCATTGTGAATACAGTCTGTCGAATAATATTGATGTTGAGGATCATCACGATAGGATTATCTTAATAGCACTGGCAAGTCAGAAGTATACTATACATTATTCAGTGGTTAATGCGTTGAGGTTTGAAATGAACGATATTCGATTTCAATGTCAATGTGATCAATAACACTGAAATACAGAACAACTGACTTATCGAGTCTCAAATCTGACGGAGCAGGCATCTTGGATACTATTATTAGCCATTATTCATCTTTAATAGAAACTTTTGACGGCAAGAAAAACAGTTATTTATATGTATAATGCGTTTTCTCGTTCACAAATAATAAGGTAGAAGTCTATGATGGATGTTTTTAGCATTATGATATTGATGATGAAAATAATGGAGGGAAGGGTCAAGTGAGTAAACGTTTTGTTAGGATGGCGTCTAATGTGCTCTTAATAACTACAATGTTGTAAATGAACTTAATATCCAGTCGATGAAGGTTTCTAATGCTTTGCTTAGTCGTCCTGCTTCAAGTAGTTCTAGATCTTGTAATTTAGATCCCAGTTATTTAGCTGCTGCTAATGATCATTTATCTTTGCCTACCGTTTCGAAAAATAAAGTTCATATTCAATAGCGATTATATACATCGCTTGTTTCATGTCATGACTTTATTGTGGACACAATCAGTATAGAGTCTTTTATTCACTCAAGAACTTGAAATCTTCAGATCCTAATGTTGTGTTAGGACTTACTGATGTTTCAATATTGAGGATTACTGGACACAGACTGCTCTTACGAGGATGTTGCGAATTGGTAATAAAAGATGAACTACAGTCAAAATTTTGAGACATTGCACAACATATTGCGATTTCACTGACTGTGATATTCAATATGTCACTTGACGTAGGTGTGTTACCTATGGACTGGAAGGACGCAATCGTCACTCCAACACATAAAACAGAACCAAGACAATTTCCATCAATCTACAGACCTGTAAGACTCACCAGTGTTGTAGTTAAAATATTGGAAGAATAGTCAAACGGACCATTACGGCATTTATGGAAAACCAATAACTTGCTAAACATAGAACAACATGGTTTTAGAAAGGGTATGTCTTGTACAACAAACTACTTTAAAGCAAGGGAATTTTGGATAAAGGTGCTAGACAACGGAAACTCAGTGGTTGTTGTCTATATAGACTTCAGAAAAGCTTTCGACAAGGTTCAAACTAATAGCCTGTTATTGAATTTGGAAAACCTTGATTTTACTGAACCTCTTTTAAAATAGATTAAGGATTTCCTAGTGGGTCGTAAACAGAAAGTAATAATAAATTAGAAGTGCTCCATCTAGAGACCAGTACTTAGTGGATTACCTCAAGGTTCCGTCCTAGGTCCTTCGCTTTTTATAGTGTATGTCAATGATCTTCCAGGTATCGGACGGTCTCAAATATAATTATACGCTGACGATGTAAAGATCTGGCGAGTAAAAACTGGAGACAGACGCACTTACTCTTCAGGCAGACTTAAATAATATGACAAACTGGTCTAAAGAGTGACTGATGACTATCAACGCGGCAAAGTGTGTCTACATGCACTTTGGGGATTCGAAGGTTAATACGTACATTATAGGGGAAGTGCCATTACCCGTGGTTCGGTCCCATAAGGATGACAGTGAAGGTGACAGTGAGTCATGATCTTAAGACAACGGCCCATTGACGGGAGGTCGCAGTTAAAGGGTTTTGAACCATCTGGGCATAAAAACAGACATTCCACCATCTCAAGACATTCGCTAAGTTAGATACTACCATGTTCACCACGGTATACACATCCTTAGTGAGAACAAAGCTTGATAACTGCGTTCAGGCTGCAAGCCCCTGTCTAAGAGGTGACTCGGATATCCTAGAGGAAGTACAGAGGGCAGCTACCTGTGCAATTCCACAACTTCGGGGTTCACCATACAAAGAGCGGCTTGAAAAGCTGAACCTCTTTACTCTGTTCTGTCGCAGACTAAGGCGAGATATAATTTTGATGTACAGAATACTATGAACTGATTTTGGATTTTCGTGCGAAAAGCATAATTGAACCGATTCAGTCTTCAGAATGGAGTACTACTATTGTTACGCTACTGAAGTCGGACGGCAAGACACCTAGAATTTGTGGTGACTATAGATTGACTCTGAACTCCCGTTTGTTGAGGCAAACGTTCACGATGTTAGAGACTGAAGATACTTATGGTTCTAAAGTGTTTTCGAGAGTTGACCTAAAAGATGCTTATCTTCAAATTCCTTTAGATCAATCTTCATCTATTTTGACAACAATTAACACTCCTATTGGTCTGTTCAGATACAATTTCCTTTCATTCCGTCTAAGTTGTTCTCCAGCCATGTATCTGGCAGTTGTGAATAAAGTAGTTAGTGATCTTGAAGGTGTTGAAAGTTTATCAAGATCATCTCGTTGGTCATGGTTCTGATAATGTAGCTTATGACCAGAGACTTATTGCTTTATTGTGTCGTTTAATTGAGAGGAATATTACGATGAATCCAAATAAGTGCTCTCATTTCGTGTATCTAGCTTTTAATGTCTTGGATATCTAGTTTATGGTAATAGTTTTAGGCCAGATATGAAGCGAATAGCTTCACTGACAAATGCACCGTCTACAAAACACTTACTATGCACTTGTAGTCATTGATTGTTTTTCAAAGTGGCCTGAAGATTTTTTCACAACTTCACCAAATTCTGATATCATAATCCAAGCATTCAGAAAGATGTTTAGTCGAGAATGGGTTCCCATGGTGTTAGTGACCGATAATGGCTCTCACTTTGTGGCAGATGCAGTCACTACCTGGTTGAGTGGTATTGGGTGCAAACATTTGTTTACTGTTCCCAGACATCCTTGTTCTAATGGTCAGGCAGAACATTTTGCCAAGACATTGGAATCTGCTATTGATTCTATTGCCGCCTCAACATTTAATGAGCTGTGAGTACTGCATGTTCGAATCCCAATAGGAATTTCAGCTCGTCGATATATATCTTGCTGATGAGTACCAATTAATACGAATTCTCAATATGGAAACTCATTTGGAAATTGTGAATATGTGAATCAGGTAATTGTTGTTTATTATATAACAAATCAATTCAGATCGGTTATGTTGGGGGCTGACTAATATGAAGTTGTTCACTTGAATTAGTTTATAAGTGAAATGAAATTGTGAGATAAATCATGATCAGAATAAATATGGTCAACATGGGGTAACAAAGAGAGAGAGAGAATATTTTGAATACGTAATATGTAAAATAATTAGGTCAAATATAGTAGATTTAGGGGCGGATATTGAATAAATTCCTCATAAAGGGGTTATCAAGTGTAATGACAATAATAATAATAAGTTTGGGACATAAAATGAACATTATTCAGATTACGTCACCGCATTATAAGATTGATTATTAGCTAGTTGACCAGGGTATAACGAGTGACTAAACATACTTTTTTTGGATACAAAGCTCTGGCTTTTTGATCCGAATAGCAATTGCTTCAGTTGTCTGTAGAATTCGCAGTCTGACGGAATTAGGTACACTGCTGTTGACACGATAGATTATTGCAAAGGATTACTCCATGTTTGCTGTATGTCTTGTTTGGACTAAATGGTCTAAGATGGAGTTGTTAACAGTTTTGACAACACCTTTACTTAACTATACAGGTAGGTACTTACGAACCTAAATGTACAAATTCTTAGAACATCTACCAATATCACTTGCTCCACAGGAGCAGTTGATAGATACAGAAGGAGGTGGCTAGTCTAGGTAACCTTGGAGTTCATTATTGGTTGTGTGGAGAATGCTAGTTGTAGTCTAACTGCATTAAAAGTATAGTATACTATATAGTTCAACTAAATACTTAACTAGTAATACAACCTTTAAAAAAATGTTGATATTTATCATGAATATTCTGAATACATTTTGTATTAAAAAAAATAATCTATTTTTAATAGATTTTATTTGTCATTTATATGATCTTAATAAAAAAATAGTTTGACTAAATCATAATATAATGGACATCTAGGATGCTGTTGGACGATCTGGACTTCGCAGATCAATGAACACATTTTGCCGGGTAATGAAAATAGACATGATAAAAATGAACAAGAATTGGATGGAATTAGAAAAGGAGGCCCATGACAGAGTAGGTTGAAAAATGCTGGTCGGTGACCTATGCTCCTCCATTAGAAGTAACAGGCGTAAGTAAGTAAGTAAGTAAGTTGTATAAATTCAATAGGTTCAATAATATCCGATTGAATTTCATTTGTTAAATAGTCTATGGATTGAATTCGTAAACCATGTCAATTAGATTAAATAAACTCTAAACTATTGAATATATATTCAAATGAATCTGTTTTGACAACACCAACAACAACAAAAAACCGCCTAAAATATTGTTCACATTGTTTAACAATATTCATTAAACTATGAAATACTATTTAAATATTTGATTAATTAATTATTTAAACGATGAGTGAAACCAGGAAGCACTGGACGGCCGTTTTGACCTATTGTATGACTCCCCAGCAGTGCGCATATATGACCCCGCCTTGCGGGATTCAAACCTAAGAATTATCAGTCTCGCGCACGAGCGCTTAACCACTAGATCACTGGGCCAGCCAGCATTCAACGCTGTTAATGTCTAACTTCAACTAATCCACGAAATTTATCGACACACCAACCATTGTTACCAATGAGTTACTATCTCACAGCTGATACTGTAGTCTTATATTCAAATACCAAAGGTTGTCCCCATTTATGTAAACTTATTCACTAAAACATAATCTCAGTTCAGAATAAACACAATCTTAATTTAGAAATACTTTAACAATAAATTCAGACAATATACATAACAAGTATTGAATAAACCAGACAAAAGGTTATCTTTACATTCAAGACAAGTAACTGCTTATCATAACAAAGATGTTACAATGGTGTAGAATCAGTAGAAATGTATTATGTACAAAGATTTAATCAATAATTGTGCTGATTACTCCCAACTATCATAATTAGTTAAATGTCTACAAATAAATCGGGGTATATAAATAGATAAATATATGGACAATTCAATAGAATGAGAGATAGATAGATAGATTCTAATGGATTATATATGTATTCACTGAATAATATCCTCATTGTGATTTGTTCTATTCACATTAACTTTAGGCTGTTGCTAATTTTTTACTTTTTAATAAATCGTGCTCACTAATGAAGGGCTTAAGAGGTGTTTTCATGGAGTTCTAATGAGAAGCAGTGACCAGCGCTCGCGCGCGAAACTGATAGGTCCTGGGTTTGAATCTCATGAAGAAGGGTCATGGATACCCACTGATGAGGAGTCCCACAATAGGACGACAAGGTTATCTAGTACTTCCAGATTTCTAATAATGCTTTAACGTTGAACAGTTCATAATTTCAATAGCAATATTTATGAAACTATATAACCATTTCATGTGTTATAAACGTAAAATGTGATTTAAACACATGACCATAATGTTCGGATGATTCTATACCATTGAAAAGAAACTATCATTCAATAGTTTTGAATTTGTCGGCTACTGGCATTTCATTATTGGCATCCCATTGATTTCGTTATGATTTATATTCTTAAGATACTACAGTGTAGGTATTAGCAAAAAATGAAATGATTTTGTCATTATACCTATATATGAACTAGTTGATAGGACGAAAAATGTGTAATATGAATTAAAGAAGTATATAGAAGTCATTTCCAGTATGTAAAGGTGAATTCTGTTTATGATCAGAAATAGAATACCTTTTTACTGACGCCTGTTTGACACAATGGAGCATAGACCACCGACCAACAGTCTCCAACTCACACTCGCCTAGGATTTCCCTTCCAATTCTACCTAACTGTTGTTCACTCTTCTCGAGTCTCATCTCTGTCTGTGCTTTAATCTTCCTTTTCTCATTTGGCCTTGAGAATTCTATGTAAGGGATTGTCTTGTGACGCAGTCGGGTGTTTTCTTCGATGTGTGTCCTATTCACTTCCAGCGCATCTTCCTGATTTCTTCCTTCACTGGAATCTGATTTGTTCTCTCCAACAGTAGGTTATTACTGATAGTGTCTGGTCAACGGATTCAAACTATTTTGCGCAGACAGCTGTTAATAAACACCTGTATCTTCTGGATGATGGCTTTTATAGTTCTCCAGGTTTACGCTCCATACAGTAGAACGGTTTCGACATTTGTATTGAAAATCCTGACCTTGATGTTGGTTGACAGAGAGTTGTTTTGAGTTCTTGATACTCTTCAATTGTAGATATCTTGCTCTTGCTTTCCCTTTATGCAACAGAGAATAGTTCTATTCTTTTATTGAATTGAGATTTACAAATAATCTTTGATGAAGAAAAATGTTAAAAAGCGTAATGACCAATTTCTATACACCCTTGAATGGATTATCGATTTTTTGACAATTGTACATTTTTAAGTTTGATTTGTATGTTCAACGATTAATTAAGACATCATTTTTAAATCTTATACCCTACATATTCCTTTTACGTTTGGTCTGTCGCTGGATTAATTCTGACATTATTACTCTTATAAAATACACATATTAGTCGTTATGATATATCTGTTGTGTTGTCAACACTCTATTGAGCTTAAGAAGATTGTTGACGTTTGACGTCACAATAAGATAATCGAAACAGACGCAAAATTAATTGAAGAGTAATTATGATGTAGCTAATTAGTTTATATAGTTGAATAGATAGACTGGTAGGTCCTAGGTTGGAATCTCACGGAGGGTGGAATTGTGGATGTGCACTGCTAAAATGTTCCCTACTAGGACAAAACGGTCATCCAGTGCTTTCAGGTTTTCCATGGTTGTCTAGCTTTAATTGACTAATGAATTGAACTATTGAAATAGATATCTGTTGGATTGTTTTAATAAAATTACAATATTGATATAGAAGTATGCTATGACACCTAGATAATTCGAGACTTCGAAAGTCAAGAATATTCAAGAAGTAATTCAATCGATAATCAGGATAATCGATATTCTTGTATTACATTGATATGAACTATGCTCAGTATGATATACAATATGTGATTTTGTTATCTCTGGGTATTCTTCAAATATATAAGATTTCATCTTACTTAATAATCATAATAGATGTACAATCACTATATAAATAAGTGTAGTTTCGAGGTATAATAAATCTTCACTTGAACAAATCAGGATGTTCTTACTTCATATCGTGAGGATTGCAATGATTCTTCTTTTTCTTCCGATATAAGTAGTAAGAGATGCAAATAGAACACTACGCTCTTATTATCTTAACTGAAAAACTACTGACGAATTATAAACTGTCTCTCTAATGTTTACAGGAATACAAAGTCTCATAAGTACTTGTATTCTGCAACAAAACTAATTTTGAAGTAGCTTGTTCTCCAAACCCCTTAAATATTTTACATTATGTTCAAGATTTAAGAGTGAAAATATTTGCAGACTAGGAAACATTAAAACAATCAGCATCTAAAAGCATTCAAATACAAAACGTATGAGTGTGAAAATCAGATCAATTTGGTGACTGAATACATTGGAAGCTTTAATAAACTTCAGAGGAGAACCTCCAAATGCCCTGGCACGGCAGAGGGTGAAATGATTTCACTCTCTCTCTCTCGAGCTTTTCTCACATGAACACACATATATAGACACCGTCACGGAAGTCCTACTCATTACCGTCGCGAGGCACGGTTATTCATTGCCGAATTGAGAGGTTAAAGTTCAGACGCTTTAATTCGGTTTGTGGATATGGAGGATTCACATACGGCAATCGGAAAACCCACATTGCAAACTAATGGTACACATGGGCTCCAAGATCCTGAGAGAACAAATAGCGTGTGAACATATTGTTTGTCATCGGCTACCATGGAACTCTTGACGTTGCCCTAATGTTTTGTAGATTAGACCTCTAGGTCAAATGCTCGGGATGTGGCTCTCAAAGAAAACCACTTGATTAGGTTTGGACATTGGGACAATATCACAACACTCACACAAATCGAATGATGATGTGTGGTGCATGTATATTTGGTACCCATTTGTACCAAAGTCAGCACTCTTCTGCCAACATTACATCCTTCACAGTCCAAGTAGAAAAATATTCTACATGTAGTATTCTACATGTCCTGTTATTCAGTTTATAAATTTACAAGAAAACGAAATGTCTCTTATTGTCTTTTAATTGACTGTGTGGAAATGTCAGGATCTACATCGTTTACCATCATTATTCATGTGGTAAAAATACAATAACAATCTCAACTCATCTATTAATAGTTATGTAGAAGATATTACAGAGAGAAAGAGAGCTCGTCGTCATATTATTGAGAGGTATTTACAAATCGATATCAAAATATTCATTAATAAGTTTGGTGATGAACAATGAACCATTGACATAACACTTCCGATATTGAGCGATGATGGCTTAGTGAGCAATGTTTCAAAGACATCTATGATCAAATACTAGTAAACTACGAATATCCTCTACTCTGACTGGCCATGTTTCACTGCTGCGCAGTAAACTCGTGCTTTGCTTGTTAGACGGATCTCTCGTCCACACCGTAAATGACGCAAGTTGGCAAAAGCTAGTCGAGCCTTCCGTGTCCGTGATGAGATCACGATCTAAAAACAACACATTTCACTCTCAAAAATATGGAATAACACTAAATATAAAGATATATATGTACAAATAGATTGTTTTATTCTACCTGTTCCTTGGTAATATTACTAGGACGAAACGGCCGTCCAGTGCTTCCAGGTTTTCAATGGTGGTCTAACTTCAACTGACTCATGATTTCAATCGGTGAAAATTTTTAAAAAAAATCTCCACAAAACACATTTTGATAATAACCACAAGTGCCTAATTAAATTACACATAGTATAGAAGTTGAGGAAAATCAGGCCAACATAAACAGGAACAACAAGGGAATACAATAAAGAGGATCAGTATAAAAAATGAAATCATTATAAGTTCACCTATAATATACATATAACACTGATTGAATTTTATTTTGGATAAAACAACAACAACAGACTAGATAGAGCAAATACTTTCCCTTTCTCTTCAAATAAAATTAAAGTGTAGTTATGCTCTTGAAAGAAAAAAAGAAATGAGTACATAAATGTATAGTTGTCATGGTGGAGAGGGAGAGGAGAAGGGGAGGGGAGGCGAATTCATTGAGAATAAGCATTATGCATACGCATCCAAATAAAATAAAAAGTTTATATTAAATAGTTGTGTATTTTCTATTTTTTTTTTGATGACAAGACCAGCATTTGAACAAAACAGATGCCAAACAAACAAAAATGGATAAATAAGAAGGTGTGAATACCTTTCAAAGGATTTCATATTCAACATAATACACACACACACATACAGAAACCCCCATCCATAAATCGAATCATTAATCATGTATAAATTTGTGTTTTTTTTTTCAATTGACTCGTGAATATTAATTCAAAGGAAAAGAGAAGGAGAACGAGACCGAGAACCAGAGAAAGAGACAGAAAGGGGGAGGAGAGAGTGAGAAACAATAAAAGAGAAATCATATTTAGATAGACAAACAAATACAATAAGCCGAAAACAATAAAGAACTAAACATTTGAACATAATCACATTTAGGTATATTTACAATGGATACATGTTTTGTGGTTGAAGGAAAATTCTTCAAAGAGATAATGTCATTATTATCATTACTACTTAAATGATTTCTGTCATTCACATCATCATGTTGTAATCCATTCGATGATAAATTTTGATTAGTTTGATTGAGTATTGATAATGAGATAAGAATATGTTGATCCGGATACAACTGATGATCACGATCATGATCATGATTATGTTTTGGTATTTTTGATAATGGTGTTGATGATAATGAAAATTGTGGTCGATATTTAGATGGTGATGTATAACTTGGATGTGACTGTTGATATAGATGCTGATTAAGATGACTGCTACTACTACTACTACTACTACTACTACTACTACTACTGCTACTATTAATACTACTACTACCAGGAATTAAACGTATGTTTTGTACTACAACAATTGTTTTACATTTAGATCATTCCGATAAATTCACAATGTGGAATGTTCATCGTTTGTAATTGGCGATAGATCTATTCTCTCATATTAGATGCTTGTCAATTTTCTATTTTTCATGTCTATTCATTATAAGAATTTCAAGAATTACCTCTTGAAGTTTGTCTCTCTAGTTAACACATTTGGTGTGTCTTCCGTTTGAATGTTTTCATTAGTTTGTTGAATTTCATAGTTCATATCATCATAAAATTTGAAATAAAATCAAAGAAATTTGAAGTTGAACAAAGATATGAAATTGTGTCTTGTATATGTTACATGAACAAGCATGAAGTCATTATATTAATCATTGAATTACATGGGATACATAAGATAATGATAAAATAATCAAAGTGTTAACAAACAAACAAACAAAATCATGATTTGATTAAGAAAAGAAAAGAAAAGAGACGATAAATCATCATTAGAAATACTCGACTAAGTAGAATCAGAATTACAAGACTTAATATTAGTTGCAATAACATGAACATTAGTATTACAGACTGACTGAATATATCCAATAGCATCACATTTAAAGCACTTAGAATGACGAGATTTATATGAATTAAAGCGTGGAACTTGCCACCGGACAAACATTGACCAAACTTGCGCCAGTCTTCGTGAAACGCACTGCAACTCCTCAATGAATTATCTGCATAACCTTGAGTATGAACTGGATTGGGATGACGTGATGTAGTAGAATGTTTGATGTCCTGATGAATTAATTTAGGAAATTTCCCTACTTTACTGCAATCGAAATTTGCATACTTGACATAGTCTATTAGTAATTCATTGAGAGTTGTATAAGGAAGCGAACTGGGCTTTTCCGGCATAGACAGAGTTCTTAATAAACTGTATGCTTCTTTACCGATGAATGTGAGGAAATATGCCACAATATTAACATCCTCATCATCTTCCTTGGTCATGACACAGATTTCGAACCTTTCGAAATAATCCTCAAAAGCTTCAGAAGTTCAATCATTGTCAAATGGTTCAAATAGTTGTGGACGGAATAGAAGAAGCTTTCGCTTAACAGGCTTCCGTGTCTAGTAGCAGGATATCACCAAATCCTCCAGGCAGGAACCTAGGTTTGTTAACAATAAAAGAGGAAAAGAAAATGGTATATCATAGTGTGATACTGTCCTTGGTCCTTAAGAATAGGTCAAGTTGCCTCTTGAAGGACTTCTGAGAAGTCGCTTGGACTAGCTCGGCCGGCAGAGAATTCCAGCTTTTGACAACTCTTAAGGAGTAGAATTTGTGTCTACATCCCGTCTTGCTATGTTAAGTTTCCAGTTTCTTGGTGTTACCCCTTAGGTAATTATTCGAACTAAGCTTGAGTAGGTGTTTAAGAGGATGTCCAGAAGTGTTAGGAATACTATAAGCCATTAATAAATCACCTCTAAGACGCCTATACTCTAATGGGTAAAGGTCTAGTGACTGGAGGCGTTCTTCGTAAGACTTAGATTTGAGTCCGCGAACTGATTTCGTGACTCGCCGTTGGATACGCTCCAAAGTGACCTTGTCCTTTTGGAATGAGGGGGGAGTACTATTTTTCAGTACTCTAAATGGGGACGGATAAAACTATTGAAGATTGTATGGAATGTTCTTTCATCAAACTGGCCAAAAATGCGCATCAATGTTACAAGTGCAATGTTTGCTCGGAGGGCATTTTTGTCACAATTAGCGTAAGACTTTAAATCATGGGGCACCAGGACTCCTAAATCTTTTTCGACTTGGGATACTGCGAGAGAAGAGTTTCCTAAATTGTAACTGTAGTTAGCGACATGTCGCAGATGAACTACTTTACATTTTGAAGTGTTAAAGTTAAGTCCGTTATCGTCTGCCCAACTTTGAAGTCGAGTCAGATCCTCCTGAAGTGCCTGTGTATTATCTTGGTTGCGTATCTCTCTCCAAAGTTTCACGTCGTCGGCAAAAAGTAATAAGTCTGACGTTACCTGTTGAGGAAGATCATTTATGTAGATCAAGAAGAGAAGAGGCCCTAATACTGAGCCCTTGGAGACCCCACTAGGACATTCCATAGCCTGAGATAAAATGAAATTAACCCTAACCTTAAAGTTTCGATTTTCTAGGTATGAAGTAAGCCAATCGATTAGAGGTGGTTTGATACCTAGTCGTTTGAGCTTATTGATAAGACACAAGTGGTTAACTTTATCAAGAGCTTTTGAGAAATCAAGGTATATGATATCAACCTTTCCCTTGCGATCGAGGATTGAATAAGAAAAAGAGAATTCAGCGAAGAAAATTTTCTTTTCGACGACATCATTTACTTTAGCTGTACATTCGTATAAATAGTTATATGGAAAATGTATGTCTATAGAAGGATAGAATGGATTGTATCAAAAAATGTATTCGACAATAAATAACAAATGATATTTCCTCACATTCATCGGTAAAGAAGCATACAGTTTATTAAGAACTCTGTCTATGCCGGAAAAGCCCAGTTCGCTTCCTTATACAACTCTCAATGAATTACTAATAGACTATGTCAAGTATGCAAATTTCGATTGCAGTAAAGTAGGGAAATTTCCTAAATTAATTCATCAGGACATCAAACATTCTACTACATCACGTCATCCCAATCCAGTTCATACTCAAGGTTATGCAGATAATTCATTGAGGAGTTGCAGTGCGTTTCACGAAGACTGGCGCAAGTTTGGTCAATGTTTGTCCGGTGGCAAGTTCCACGCTTTAATTCATATAAATCTCGTCATTCTAAGTGCTTTAAATGTGATGCTATTGGATATATTCAGTCAGTCTGTAATACTAATGTTCATGTTATTGCAACTAATATTAAGTCTTGTAATTCTGATTCTACTTAGTCGAGTATTTCTAATGATGATTTATCTTTATCAACTATTGCAATAGACAGTGTAGAGTCACAAAGCAGTTCGGAGTTAAATCAAATTCAGAATTCTTGCGAAATAACAGTTTATAACCAATCAATTTATCAGAATCCTCGTGCTATTGTACCATGTATGGCTTTTCTTAATGATTCACATATTTTTGATGAAATTCCTCGCAAATCTGAGGAAAATATGTTAAATGAACCTATTCATTATCAAAAACCTGAGGCAGTCATGATAGATGCTAATTTTTCTAATGATCCATTGCTCTGCAATGACATTCTTAGCCTATTTCATTAAAATATTTCAGTAGAATCAAATCCTGATGTCATACGTATTACCTATCCTCATAATGCATTTGCTCCTTGTGAAAAACCTGTTCAATGCAAAGCACGAATACTAAATGAGCTCGGTTTTGATTACAATTCTGATGATTTCATACCAACTGCTGTTCATCCTTATCACAAATCCACTTATAATGTATACTCTAGTCAATGTGAGAAATATTTTTTAAATGAAGACACATTATTCATAACTTGGGAATATAAAGATCCAACATTATTTCGTGGGGGAGGGTAGTGTTGAAAAATCTATGGTTCCAATTCGAGATATGAATCATTTCAGTACAAAACGGACATGTTGATTGTATACAATTCCAGGTAAGTCTGTTCCGATTTCGTTTGTTAATTCCCATACTAATGAGCACATTCTAGATATTACAAAGTTTTCATCCTGTACAATGTCGGACAGAATCAGGATGAACTTAACAAGAAGACATACAACCGATTGCAAACACTTATACTTCTATTTAAGCTGTGGCGGATGTGGTGTTTGAATTGACTGATGATACTTTTGTACATGTTGATTGCACAATTTCGAATTCCAAATACAGTACATTCGTCTGTGCTTGTGACTTTTTAATTCAATTGCGTTATTTCTTGGATTCTTAGTTAGTGCTATAATTCAAATAATTCGAAACATTATATGTTCCGTGCTCTCTGTTTTCGATTTCATTCCTCTAGTTGTAGATAAGTATCATAATTTCGATCTGACACACGAAATGACCTTAACTACTCCGTTCACAAATCAACGAGCTGTCCATTTAGGAAAAATTAAGAGTTCACGGCTGATGCATTGGATCGCAGTAATACATGTACTACCTAAACAACTACTGAACTAGTATACTTCAAACTTACTTCTATCACATGTTTGTTCCGTATATCTAATGTTTCCATTTTATATCAAATGGACCATGCTCCTGTCAAACTGGAGTGAATTCTGTCATTATTATTTTCTGAGTACGTTTTTCTTATTGAATTATAAATTCCTTATTATTTATCTGTGATTAGTTAAGCCAATCTCATGAGGCTTATTATAGATCTACTAAACTGAGTTTTAACAACAACCTAAAGAAGAACTCGAACTATCTCATTATGTAATGGTTCACATTGTACAGAGATCTAATAAGATTAAATTAATCTGATTGTATTTATTATGATGTTAATTTATAATTCCATTCATGAAGTTCACCGTCCAGTTTTCTAAGTTAAAATGCGAAAGATGTTTCTGGTTTTCAAAAATAGTTACAGGTATTACAGGTATGCATCGATTGAATGTCAATTATATTGGTAATTCAAAAGTAAAACACTGCTTACTTACTGGTGTTTCATTTCTCATGAGAGATAAACATATCAGCAGATAATCCGAAGCATACACAGTATTTATTGAATTTGACAACTTTTATTCATATTGTTACTATTATTCGGGTACTCAGGTAATAAAATATTGTTTTTGTTCTTTAAACCTGATTGCTCAACTTGGGTTTTCTGCTCATCATCATCATCATCATCATCATCATCATCATCATAAAGTACTTACAATATTGAAGCATTTGATTTTCTATGTTTAATTTGAAGAAGCGTTACCTCATTTCAAAATCTATGATGTCACCACTGAGTCATCAGGAGCAAAATTAACTAGACAAAATCATGATAAATGGAATTCTACCTAATAATATTGAGTCCATGACCAAGGAAGATGATGAGGATGTCAATACTGTGGCATATTTCCTCCCATTCATCCGTAAAGAAACATACAGTTTATTAAGAACTCTGGCTATGCCGGAAAAGCCCATTTCGCTTCCTTATACAACTCTCAAGGAACTGCTGCTAGACTATGTTAATTATACAAATTTCGAATGCGGTAAAAGACGGAGATCTCGTAAAATGATTAATGAGGATACAAAAAATTCCACTACATTAATACGTCATCTCGACCCAGTGCATACTCAAGGCTATGCAGATAATTCATTGAGGAGTTGCAATGCATTTCACGAAGATGAGCACAAGTTTGGTCAGTAATTGTCCTGTGGCATGTTCCACTCTTTTATTTCATGTAAATTTCGTAATTCTAAGTGCTTTAAATGTGGTGATATTGGACTTATTCGATCAGTCTGTAATACTAATGTTTATTTTACTACAACTAATATTAAGTCTTGTAATTCTGGTTCTACTGAGTCGAGTATTCATGATAATCATTTCTCTCTATCAACGACTTCAAAAGACAGTGCAGAGTCATATGGCAGTTCGGAGTTAAATGAAATTCAGAATTCTTGCAAGACAACAGTTCCTAATCAACCAACTTATCAGATTTCTCATGTTATTGTACCAAATATGGCTTTTCCTGACCTGAAGCAGTCTTGATAAATGCTGATTTTTCTAGTGATCCATTACTGTGCAATGACATTCTTTATACCACGTTACCATGTCATACACTGACCATCTATCGGTTTTTTCCAACCAGTCCCAGAGTCGGCAAATAATACACGACGTGGAATTCTCTGGGACGATATTCGTAGAATATGTCCAAGCCACCGTTGTCGATGTTTCAAGATGGTGACACCAACTACGTCATCGTCTCCGTGCCCGAGCACACGATGCCGAACCTCAGCATTACTAACATGGTGTTGCTACTAGATGTCAGCAATCCTTCGGAGACAACGATGATCGAATACAGAGAGCCGTCTAACATCCTGAACTCGGAGAGGCCAGGTTTTACAAGCATAGAACAAAACTGCTCTCAACGAAGCGTTGTAGATCCGACCTTTTACGGTCAAACTGACATCACGAAGGCGCCGAAGATGGCCCACAATGGCATTAGCTGCTCTGGCTCTCACTCCACGTGCATTGATTTCATCACTCACGCCAACACCAGCACTTTCGCAGTTATCTAGATACACGAACTTCTCGACTATTTACATTCGCTCAACATCCAGGGTTAGTACAGGATTATAATCCTGCCAGTCTCACTGAAGTACTTTGCATTTGGAAGGTGCAAAGCATATACCTTACCTACAGATACTGATTGCAAACTGAATAATTGGGGATTGCATGGCTTCAGGATTATCGCACAGTAAGTCAATGTCATCCGCATACTCAAGGTCGAGTAGTATTTCTCCAAGCAACAAATACACACCGCCACTAATTACATCCAACAGAGCTGTTTCCAGAATGTCATCGATGGCAAAGTTGAAGAGGAATGATGAGACTGAACAACCCTAATTAACCTCACTGCTTGAATAGATCAATGGAGAAAGGTGGTTTATGCCACCACTCTACCTGAGGTGTTTGTAATAATAATAATAAAAATAATAACAATAATAATAATAATAATTCATTCTCAAATAACAGTTTGTTACATGAGCCATGCCAGTTTACAGGCAAGATCAAATTGATACAAATGATACAATATACACTGTAATAAATTACATAGCTGGGTTTATAATTTATAAGATATGAATGTAGATGGTTTTAATCAGTACCACAGTTGACGCGCTTCATGAAAGTTGCGTTGCGAATGTGCGACTGATGGTCAAGGATAGGTCCATTGAAGGTATGAGCTTTTAGAAATCGCAGCCTTATGTCCCTTTGGGATATCCAAGGCTTTAAGGATGGTGCAGGATGAAGTAACCAGTTCCATATCTCAAGGGGGCTGAAAGAGGGAGCAAGTAAAAGAAAACACGAGAGGCAGAGTAGCCAATATTCATGAAGGAATGTATAAGGTATGATTACTCAGTTTAATTTTCCTGTATTAAGGTATATATTAAGAAAGAGCATTTTAATAGGTTAACTAAAATAAGTGTTGACAAGGTGTGAGTGGACATACAACTGACAAATGTGGGTGATTCGGAAAAGAGCTGATAGCATAAGATTATGTGTGATTATAAAATAAAATATAGTGCTAGAAACAGTAATGTGATATACAATTGGCTGTCTTCCATTTATTATCGTAGCTATTAGAGCTTCTTTTGTTTTTTTTAAATATCGCCCCAGTTATTATAGGGTCTTGAGTAGGCTTCGTGTATTAGCGAATTGTCTAGTTTGCTTGTAATAGGATTTCTGGGTAGGAAGTAAAACCAATTCAACGTTCGTAACACGACTTAAAGAGGTATTTCGCGCGATAAATCAGCTTCAATACCATAAGTTCTTGACATCCCACTAAACCATAAGGAGCCGTAATTAAACAAAATGTTCTGCCCTACAGACATGGGTGGATTAAAGTTATCTCCCCACCTTCATGTTTGCTGGTCAGTAACTCCATCCTCCCTCCTTTTGTGATGTTAGGCTCTCTTACGTTTGTGGTAAGTATGAATACTGCTTTAATCAAAGCACATAGTTGAAATACACTGTCTCTACTAGGTCCATGTTACAAGCAAATCAGATAGTTGAAAAGTCTATTTTATGGGTTAGATGTCCACATAGTATATCACACTGCTATGAAAATAACTAATGGTTTAAAGAAGTAAGGACTAATAGCAAATCAAAAGATATGAGAGGGTATAGTCGGGCAGGAGGTTAGAAAGGAGAGCCCATATATCGCTTTGTAGAGAAATATTAAATTGTTCTTTAGCCTACGGTGCCATAAAGGTTCTAAAGATAGATGCTTACATCTGTCTGTGTAATCGAGATTCGAGTTACATCCTAGTAGTTGACGTGTGAAACGTCTTTGAACATCTTCTACTCTTATCTTGTCTGTGATATTCATATTAGAGAAGACAAAAGAGCAGTATTCAATGGAGGGTCGTACACATATTTTGTAGAGAGTAAGTTTACCCTCTGTTGTGAAAAAGTTTTTCATTATAAGCTCAATTAGCCGTCTAGATTTAGAAATAATAGAGGAGGCATGTTCTTCAAAGTTCAGGCTTCCTGTGTAATTAATTCCTAAATCGTGTACTGATTCGAGTGTTTGGACTCTACTTTCATTTAAGTGAAGTTGCGGTTTATAGGGATGCTTTCCAAAGTGCATGATCCCGCAGTTGTTGAGGTTAAATGGTAATTGCCATTTTTCACTCCATATAGTTAAGTTATTGAGGTCCTTTTGGATCTGGGATACACTTTCGCTTAGTGTCTTAGGCTTATAGCTGTATTTTATTTTGAGATCATCAGCATATAAGTATGGTTTCCCAAATTCTATGGTGTCACATATATCGTTTATATACATAAGAAACAAAAGTGGACCTAATACGCTTCCCTGGATGACTCCACTGGTGATTGGTCTAAGGGACGAGAGACAGTCATTGTACTTTACCATCTGTTTACGTTCTGTTAAGAACGAAGCAAACCATGAGTACAGTGGGTTGTGTATTCCGAAGGACTTTAGTTTGACGAGTAGCTTTTTGTGTGGGACCTTATCAAAGGCTTTCTTAAAGTCTAGGAATAGGACTTATACAAGGAGTCCGCTGTCTCGTTTCAGAGTTATATCATTCAGGTAGTCTACTAGGCATGTATCGCATGATCTTGACCTAAGAAATTCATGCTGGGAGGTCGAGATGAGATTATTAGTTAGTAGATGTTGGACTACAGCCGCCTTAACTACTTTTTCCATCACTCTGGATACCACTGAAGTTATGTTTATAGGCCGGTAATTTTCAACGTTTGCTTCAGGTCCTGTTTTAATTTTGGGAATGATATGTGTAGTTTTCCAGGCAGTGGTGTAACACGCTGAAGAGAGTGATATCGCGAATAGTTTGAGAAGAAAAACACACATATCATCACCTCCACGTTTTAGCATGCTAGATGGAATACCATCTGGTCCATCAGTGTAGAAGTGTTTCAATGTACTGATTACCTTGGAGATATTTAGTACACTGAATTCTACATTAGTAATTTCACAGGGAGTTACTGGAATTGTTTCTGAATTATTGAATGGTTTTTCGTTAGTTAGTGAGAAACAAAAATGTTCACTAAATAATTCTGTGACAAGTTTGGGATCTTCGTATACTTGTTTGCCTTTAATGAATATACTCCCTCTCGATTTAGAGCGTTTAAGTTTATTTTGGAGTAGTATGGTGAGTGCAGAGGAGTTATTATTAAGTTCAACTGCACGTTTTTCCTGTGTGATTGCTTTTTGTTTACTTATTGCTTCTGTTCGGACAAGTATTTCTGTCATCGTTACTAAAGAGGAAAAGTCATTTAAGTTGTGGAATTGAGTACAATGTCTTTGAAGACGTCTTCTTGTACTGACCGGTATATAGAGATCTTTGGAGAACGCAGGTGTACAGCATTCTAAAGGTGCGATGTTGTTGATGATACTTTTGATGTTGTGATAAAATATATTGGTTAATGTGTCTGTATTGTTTGAGGTAAAGAAGGTTCCCCAATCAGTGCTTCATAGGCAAGTGTGGAAGTTATTCCAATCAATCTTGCGATAGTTTCTACGAAGTGTTACGGTTTTGCTTCTATTGGTTGTGGTTTTTACATTAAGGCTGCATATGACAATGTTATGATCACTACCTGGGAACGTTTTTCCAATATACAAAGTATTGGGGATGAGGCCAACGGTAAAGACTGAGTCCAAGATGTTTTGATGTCTGGTAGGGCTATCGACATACTGAGTCCATTGTCCGAGCTCTAGACATTCAATGAATGATTCATAACGTCTCGGCGCTTTAACTGGCAGCCAAGAAATTTTGGGCATATTGAAGTCACCACAAATGAGCTTGCCTGTGAATGAGAGGGATGATGCTAGTGTGAATACCTCCGATAAAACTGCTATTTCATCTATTGATGCGTTAGGTTGACAATAAACACAGCCGAGCAGTAAGGTTACGGAATTCGACAGCTTTAATACAATCCACACCGAATCCTTCAGTTTGTTTAGTTCAGGCATATCACATAGTAGTGAGCTTAGGTTAGAGTGAGCGTAAATAAGGCATCCTCCGCCTCGTCCATTCAATCTGTCGCTTCTACACAGGAAATAGTTATCAAAAGATATACTTTGGTCGGAAATATTACTGTTAGTCCATGCTTCAGAAATCATAATAACTGATGGATGATATATCGATACAAACAGGGCTAAATCCGTCTTTTTGTTGCAGATCGACCGAGCGTTGATAAGGCATATATTAAGCAAGTGGCCTACTAAGTTAAAATGGGTGAGGGTATCTCGGATAAAGTCGTCGTAACCCTCGCGGGTGTGAGATGAGTTTGAAATGAGGGATTGAATGTTCTTCATTAGCTCGGTATTTTGATAGCTAGATTTAGTGGGAGATGTATCAAATGAGCTAGTGAAGTTAATTGGGGAGTTTACCCAGGAGGAAAGTGTGGGAGTACTCTGTGATGGAAACTGTATAGAGGAAAAAAATTTATGGTTTGCATGTGGTTTGAAATAACCTGGGCTATATACTTCAACAAAGGTGTCACTAGGGGTCTTATTCCAAAAAAATCTTGTACAGGCCTACTGTGAAGTGTATGGTTAATTACAAAATAGTCTTGATGGTTAGACTCGCAGCCCCTGTTATGGCTATTTATGTTAGCGTGAGAGGGGTCTGCTACATCAGAAATTGAGTCAATCACTTTCGGGTTTTGAATAACCTACGAAGTATGACGGAAGACAACTCGTCATCTTCGCATATTGTTTCCCTCACACCAGACGTCTTGTTGCCAGTGAGTGGTTCGAATGAGTTGGAAGAGCTTCCGGTAGTTATCAGATGCAGCTGCTGCTTCCAGCTCATTGGCACGCTCCGTTCTCAAGCTTTGCCAGATTTTCTTATGTAACATCCTTCATTTGTGGTTAAACTCACGGTCACCCGGAGTAGTCCAACGGGCTTCAATGAGTTTTAAGGAGCCTGAAGCAACCCAGTACTTATAAGCGGGAACGTTTCGCGAAACAGTAAGCGGCTTTACTCGCCATTTTCATGCAGTTGCAACTAATGCCCATCTATACTTTTTGGTGGAATGGAATCTAGCGTAGAAACTAGCTCGGTTCGATACTTACTAGCAACAGAAGTTGCAACCAGCTTGCTAACATCAATCCGTTGGTGACGGTCACTTTGTTGGCCACTGAAAAGTAAGGTAAGATTGGTGCAGACCAGGGGATGATCAGAGTCCAGATAGGTACTCCAAAAGGAGCGGCAGTCTTGTACTCAACCACACCAGTTGTAGCTGATCGCGATGTGATCAATCTCAGTCCAGGCTTGAGGTGTAGAGGGAGGACGCCAGGTAGCGCATCGGCGATGACTATGCCGAAAGTTAGTGCTAGCCAGAAACAGGTTGTGGTCTGTGCATAGTTGCAGTAGACGGTTCACGTTATCTGACCTGCGACCAACGATTCCTCATCCGTCAACTAAACAACTCTTTTCTGTGCCTAGATGACCGACCTGAGCATTCAAGTCTCCGGCTAGTACTAAAACATCTGTCGAACGCTATATCTAGAGAAGAACAGATAATTGGTGGTAAAACTCATCCTTGATTTCATCCGGGCTGCAATCTGTCGAGGCTTGGCAGAGATGACGAAAAAGCATCGATTCTCACGCCGATTTCTTCTCACTGTGATGGAACTTTCTAATCTAGCAACACATAACTGGCTAGTATTATGGATCCAGTCGATTGGTGCTGCATCGTCACCAGACGAAGGTGCCACAGTTTCATTACGTCATCAATCGATATGCCATCCTTACCCAGTATCCGTCCCTTAACAATTGAATTACTTACTCGGTGTTCTTAGGATATACGAGCAATATTTCGAAGACACCTATGATCAAATACTAGTAACCTACGAATATCCTCTACTCTTACCGGCCATGTTTCACTGCCATAAAGTAAGACGGAACGAACTACTGCACAGTAAACCCGTCGAGCCTTCTGTGTCCGTGCTGAGATTTCGTCACACACCAGACTTTCAAGATAAGTGAAGAGGTCGACACGCCCAACTACTTCACTTTCTATCATTAGTTCGGGTGTCGATGCAACGCAATCCTGAAGCAAGACTTTACACCTCGAGGGAGAGAATCGCATGTCTAACATGCTTGCATTGTTGCTTGGAGTGGTCAGAAGACTCTGCATTTTGCCAGCGTCTTCACCACATAGAGCTATGTCATCGGCATATTCTAGGTCAAAAAGTGAATCTCCCGGTAGAAGTTCAACCTCTGGAAATCTAGACGAGGTAGGTGTTATCTCTAAAAGCACGTCAACGACAAAGTTAAACAAGAGTGGAGTGAGCGTGTATAGATATACCTGAGAAACTTATTTTGCGAATAGTTTTTAATGTTATTTGTACTTAACTTTCCAATTTTCTACTGTATGTACATTCGCCGTGAAATGGCTGTACGTGTTATTTAAGTGAACCATTTGAACCATTTGAATGACCTTGAACAAACTTTCCGTTGTGTAACTTACATAGCATGACATACCGTGGATTGCTAACAAATACATTGTTGCACACATATCCCTTGTTCTACATTCATTTATGATTGAGTTAACTGAAGCCCAAATAGAAGATTATCAACATTTATAGACTGTGATTGGGAATGTATCATACCTTTCATTGGAGAGTTCATCAACTTGATTGGTATAATCAAACATTTATAATTGTGGATTTTCAACACCAGACCAAATGCGGACACGCATCAATTTAGTGAATTTAAGTAAAGTCCCTATTTTCTATTGTATTTGTAACAATTAACTTATATACATTAACAGCACTATTGATTTTAAATAACTTTGTCAATATTTTTTACGCTTGTACATTGTCTGGTCCACCACAAGTGGACAGCTATGACGAACACCAATTGAGGTAATCAATTCTGATGACAGTTCGACATAAGCTCTCACTCGACCAGTTGTGTTCGAGTAGAGAGCCTTTATAAGGTTAGTGTACTTCTTTGGTACTCCTTTCAGTGACAAACACTGCCACGAAACCTCACGATCAACAGGGTTGAATGCCGCCTTAATGTCGAGAAATACTGCGATTGTGGGGCGTCTTGATGTGTGTCTATGTTCTGGGACCTGACGTAATGTGAATATCTGATCTATACAACCACGTCCAAGTCGAAAACCGGCCTGATTTTCTCTAGTCTGCTCTTTACGAGCTTTGGTTAGGCGTCGAAGTATTATTGAAGCTAATATTTTAGACACTATATTTGTCAATCTGATTCCTCTGTGATTGTCACAAGAGGAATTTTTTCTTTTCTTATAGACTGGCACAATTAGTGATTGAGAACAGTCAGATGGGATTACGTCCAGTTTCCAGATTCTACCTAAGACCTCATTTAATCTTCTTGCTAATACTGAACCGTCATCCTTAAAAATCTCAGGAGTAAATCTGTCAGGGCCTGCTGCTCTCCCTCGCTTCAGATTTCCAATGGCTTTTACAACTTCATAAAGAGGCGGAGGACCTACATTAACTTGCTATTCAGGTTGACTGGAGGTCGTGTGAAATCGAAGTGTGATTGAAGGCCAGTTGAACTGATCCCTAAAGTGTTCTACCCATCGATCCAATCTCCTGGATTGAGAAAGTATAATGTATCCGTCTTTTTCTGAGAAAGTTTCGTCAACAGTTGAGTTCGTATTACCGGTTTCCTTAAAAAGTCTGAACAATCGTTTGCTATTACCTGTTGCCGCTGACCTTTCCATCTCTCTTGCTTTCAAAATATATATACTTACTTTTTTTACATCAAAGGCATTCTTTATGTTTGGATTAAATTTCAATGTAAAATTAATGTAATTAACCTAGCTTGGCATCATTATTTGCGCTTGTTAACCCTCGTGAGGAGCTTAGGCCGGCCTACCAGAATTCTTCCTGGAACTCTGTTCTTAAAAATCCTTTCCAGTTGCTATTGATTCTTTTGATGTCTGCTTCTGATCCCCCCTTTCATTGCAATTTAGGACATGCCTCGCGATTCAGTTTGATGATTTCCGCAATACATGTCTTATTCAGCGTCTTTTCCTAATTTTTTCTTCATTTAGAAGCTAGTTTGTTCTCTCGCACAGTTGGCTGTTGCTGATGGTATCCGGCATACGGACATTCAATATTTTACGTAAACAATTGTTTATAAATACTTGTGCATTTTTGATGATGGTTGTTATATTTCTCGAGGTAGAACTGTCTTCACGTTGGTATTAATAAGCTAGAAAAACGTCATAGTATGATATCAAAATATGAGTAGTGGCTGTCAAAAGTAACTGTTTAATTTATTTAATTCAGTTGATGAAAATATAATAACTGTCAGTATTAATCAGTGTTATTAACAATAAAACGCTATTACACAATATTCGAATGCACTGAACGAACACTTTTGTGGGGATAACCAATTTATCATTTAACGTCAAATATCACAATGCTTTCGTAAAATTAAGTCCTTTATTTGCAGGTCTCCCTTCAGTTGTCCAGTACATACTTCTTCATTCCTCATATTCGCCTGTCATTCCAATTCCTCACCGTTTCCTTTTCTGTTTTTCTGTTAGCGGGACATAGACTAGATTAAAGCATGCTCAATGCACGATTGCTTTGCCGCACGCCGATTGGCTAATTCTTATCCAACCAGCATTAGTCAACACTCCAGAATCTTCTCATGCAAATACTTTAAATATACTAACGTTTTCCCTATTGTGCTGCTGACTTGCTTCTTACTTCCATCTAACATAGTTATTTGGAATATAATCTCTTTCCTGTTCAACCGTGTTCCGGTGTCCGAGAATACTAAGCAAACGTAATAGCTGGGTCATAACCGTAAGAAAGAGATTATAACATTTTTGTAATTCAATTTGAAACTTTTGCTAAAAGTCACTCTATTTCACTTTGGTATTACATACTAGTTATATCTGTCGAAATAAGTAGCATACATCACGCGTTTATCTGTTTTTTAATGGTTGAATTATTCAAGTGTGATTTAAATGGATTGATGTAAACCTCAGAACACCATACAATTCACATTTTACGTTGTTTGTACTTTTATTCTATTACACTATTGTAGATGGAATTTCATCAGCTTTCGCTTCGTCATCATTCTCAACTATTTTATCATTGTCATCGTTTAGATCTGTATTATCAAATAATAATAATTTAATATTAGCTACTGGATCAGCATGTCCATCAAATCCTGGAATTGTATGTAGTCATGATTATTTATTAGTGGATGATCGTATATCTAATGTTTATGACGGTACAATATACCAATAATTCGTTTTTGTTTAATCAATAATTCCACATTGAAAACAATCGCCACAAAGACAAAAACAAAATTACCAGAAGTAGAAATGATCAATTCATCATTATCTTTTTCTTCTTCCTCGATCTCCTCTGGATCATTTTCATTGAATTCAATAGATTATAATAAATTATATGCACCAGATGAATCATATTTAGTTGGGCAAATTTATGGTCTAATCAGTAATGTAGACGGTTTACAGTTTACATCAAATTGAAATTTATTAGATCCATATATTATTCATGGAAAAGGCATAGTGTTAGAATATATTGGTAAGCGTTAGTTTGTTTTTTGTTCATTACAGAGAGTGTTTAAATGTTTATGTTATACACATGATGGACTGATTGTAGACAGATAATAATTGAAAATGAGGAAACATTAAATGGCTATTTCATTCATTGTAGCATTGAACTGTTCAGTATTTTACTCTGATGAACCATTGAAAGAATTTCAGACTTCATGGCGAGACATAAATCCTTATACTCACTAGTTGGGACCTAATGGTTGATGCTTGTGAAGACAGTCAGTCAGTCAGTCAGTCAGTCAACTTACATCAATACGAAATCATTATCTAGTGATATTGATGTGTAGTTGCCTCAGACCCGATATAACTGAACTACATTGATCATAGCCTGTTAGTAGAACTCTAGACGTTACTTCTCGAAATTACTCATTACTGAGGCTTGCTGCGAGCTGACTCAAGCTAAAAACATAAACCTGATGTGTAGCTGATAAAAATACTAATTGATTGTTTACCTGGTCAGACTAGCAGATGGTCTGACAGGTATTAGATGTGTCACATGTTTTCTATCACATTATTATTTCTTATTGTTCGTTATTGTCGTTGAAACATTCTCACGTTCTAGTGTGATCAGTCACGTGTTCGTGATCGAAATCGCATTGAAGTCCTGTAGAATAGACACTGTCATGGTATCGTGTGTAGATATTTGTCTCATTCGTGTAAAGAAGAAATTCGAGCGTCATTTCAAATCGATCGTTCTTGACTCAGCGGTCTAAAGCTTATACAGAGGCTGTAAAGTGTTTTGTTTTTGAACTTGATCTATGTTAGTCTTGTGGATTTTCACTATTCAGAAGTCTTATATTAAGGACGAAACAGTTGTCTAGTGCCTACTGGTTTTCAATGATTGTTTTGTTACAGTAACTTCATGATGTCAACCACAATATATAACTGTTTATGTCATTGTGTTTTATGAATATGTCATAAATGTTTTACGAAGTATCGTATATCAGAGTGAAGATTAATAAAGATCGAGTTTAAAACAACTCTGTTCGTCTTGATATCTTGTATTAATTTCCACAATGAGAATTTCTGAAATTTTTGCGTTGACATTCGTTTGATGATTATCAAAAATCCATATACATTGAAACAAATGTATCCATTACCTTCAAGTCTCATTAATGAAAATGACACCATCTAACCATTGAATAATTTCAAATTTCGTCACCGATTGATGATGAATTGAAATGACGAAATCTTTAGGGATAAATTATTAAACTTCTATATGTTGTGCTCGTTGATTTACTGTTAGACAACAACAAGAAAATAACCGTAAATGTTGAATGCATTACAATGACTGAATATTGAAACTATTCTAGATCAACTCAATTATAACACAGTCCTTTTATGAATATGAAATGAAAACCAACTTGAAGTTGTTTGAAGAATATAAAACACATCACATTGAAACTTCAAAAATACTCAACGAAATCGTTGATTTATTGTTGATCGGTTATTTCACTGGTTTATTTATTTATTTATTCAGTTAGTTGTTTGTTATGATAGTGATTATTGCATGCTACTTCACCTCACTTCACTTCACTCACCTTAACTTACCTTTCTAACTGAATACATCAATTGAGAGAAGTGAAATTGATTTTCTATAGACTCTTTCTATTATCATAAAATGATGTATGAATGAATAGAAATTTCAATATATTATAGAATTTATTTGTATCCTCAGCACTACTAGTAGTATGTATGTAATGAATGTTTATCAACTAAGGTGATTGGGATGTTTGTTACATATACCCGATCACCACTTATCTTGACGGGGAATATTGTCTAGTTTAAGAGTAGATTTAAGTAAACTGAAAGTGGCTAAACCAAGATGTGGCACTAGTCCATGAAGTCAGTAACAAGTAGACTGAATCATTTAAGTAGCTTGAGATTACCGCGTTGGAGTCGGCGTGATTATCCTAAACGATGATTCGCAACATTTGATGACAAATCAGGACCACTCACAACGGTCTATATACATTCACTCCTTGTTTTGCTTTAGAACCTAACCTTTGTCACAAAATCTCTCTATACCTTTTTTCTTTGAATGTACTGAATCTTTCCTACTACTACAAACGTTATTACTACTCTGAGTAATCTGGGATTTGTCTCGATAATTTTATCTCTCTTTGCTAATAAGACATGACAACTTGAGCTGACGTACTTATGTATCAGATTCTACGTTGCACATGACTATAACTATATAAGTGGAAGCTATAAGGTAGAATTTGATAGTAGAGATAGAGGAAAAATATTAAAAAGAGATGAAGTTATTTTAATACAGACAAGGTGTTTTTGAATGCTGCTAGAGTTATGTGAACAGTTGATATTTCCCAGTTACCTACATTATTTATTATTTATTTATTTATTTGAACACATAAATATTGGTACAAGAGAGCGCCAATATATATGCGCCACACAAAACAATGAAAATTCGAAGAGAGATAGAAAAAAAAAACTAAGGACCACAAAAGGTAGTGTGGTCGTAACGATGGAACAGAAAGGTACAATCATAAGAAATCTTTCAAGTAAGGGAGACACAACCACTATTATGAAGAAAGTAAAAGAAGGTTACAGCAGGATCGCCACTGGCTTCTATTCTGAGCCATATCTGATAACGTCTCTAGCCACTGTGTAGCACCATCTCTCAGACCCCAACCAGGGAGTCGTGAAGGACCAACACAAGCCAGTCCTTTGCAGCTTTCTTTCATACCAGGACACCAAGTCATGCACTGACCACCTCTCCGCTTCTTCCAACCAGTCCCAGAGTCGGCAAATAATGCACGACGTGGAATTCTCTGGGACGACATTCGTAGAACATGTCCAAGCCACCGAAGTCGGTGTTTCAAGATGGTGACACCAATTGAATTATCATCTCTGTGCCCAAACACACGATGCCGAACCTCTGCATTACTGACATGGTGTTGCCACTGAATGTCAGCAATCCTTCGGAGACAGCGATGATCGAACACAGAGAGTCGTCTAACGTCCTCAACTCGGAGAGGCCAGGTTTCACAAGCATAGAGCAAAACTGCTCTCACCGACGCGTTGTAGATCCGACCTTTTACAGCCAGACTAACATCACGAAGGCGCCAAAGATGGCCCAGATTGGCATCAGCCACTCTGGCTTTCACTATACGTGTATTGATCTCATCACTCACACCCCCACCAGCACTTATGCAGCTACCCAGATACACGAACTTCTCGACTACGTCTATCTGCTCACCATCCAGGGTGAGTACAGGATTGGAATCCTGCCAGTCTTGTAGAAGTACTTTGCACTTCGAAGGTGCAAAGCACATACCATACCTACGGACACTGATTGCTAACTGATTAAGTGCAGATTGCATGCCTTGGGCATTGTCGCACAGTAAGACAATATCGTCCGCATACTCAAGGTCGAGAAGTCTTTCTCCAGGCAACAGATCCACACCACCATTACTTACATCCATCAGAGCTGTTTCCAGAATGTCATCGATGGCAAAGTTGAAGAGGAATGGTGAGATTGGGCAACCCTGCCTAACCCCACTACTCGAATGGAACAATGGAGAGAGGTGGTTGTATGCCCTCACTCTGCCTGAGGTGTTTTTATATAGGGCTTTTAGGATGTTAATAAACTTCTCAGGCACACCCTTCTTCAATAGACAATCCCAGAGAACAGTCCTGTCCAACGAATCGAAGGCAGCCCTAATGTCAAGAAACACTACGATTGTTGGCCTTTGATAAGTATGGCGATGTTCTAACATTTGGCGGAGGGTGAAGATATGATCAATACAACCTCGACCAGAACGAAACCCAGCCTGCTCCTCGCGAGTCAATCTTTCTCGGGTTTTGAACAACCTACGAAGTATGACGGAAGCCAATAGCTTGGACGCAATCGGAAGTAGACTTATCCCCCGATAGTTGTTGCAGGAACGACGTGAACCCTTTTTAGAGATAGGGACAACTATCGACTCATTCCATGACGTTGGTACACTCTCTAGTTCCCAAACCTTTGAAAACAACGTCGTCAATTCCTTAGTCAAAAAGTCACCACCATCTTTAAAAAGAGCCGGAGGTAAGTCATCTGGGCCAGGTGATTTGTAACGCTTCAAGAGTTGGAGTTCCTTGCGGACTTCCTCCTCGTTTGGTGGATCAGTCGTCACCGGCCATGGAGGGCAGGACAGTCTGACCGATGTTGCCGGAGCAGCAGGGCAGTTGAACTGCCCTTCGAAAAATTCTGCCCATCGTCCAAGACGTCGATGGATGTTAGTGATTGGCATCCCATCATCCTCGCAGATCGTTTCACTCACACCAGACTTCCTGCTGCCAGTGGCTCGGATGAGCTGGAAGAGCTTCCGGTAGTTACCAGATGCAGCTGCTGCTTCCAGCTCATTAGCACGCTCCGACCACCAGGCTTCTCGGTCCTTACGCAAGCTTTGCCCAATTTCCCTACGTAACATCCTTCGTTTATGGTCAAACTCACGGTCACCCGGAGTCGACCGACGGGCTTCAATGAATTGTAAGGAACCAGAAGATACCCAGTGCTTAAAAGCGGGACTTTTCGCAAACCCACAACTGACTGTTCCCGCCATTTTCTTGGCGTCAAGCAATTGCAGCCAATGCTCATCTATACTTTTCGGTGGGGTGGTAGCTAGCCTAGAGGCTAGCTCGGTTCGATACTTATTTGCAACAGAAGTTGCAACCAACTTGCTGTCATCAATCCTTTGATGGTGGTCACTTCGTTGTCCACTGAAAAGTAAGGCAAGATTGGCGCAGACCAAGGCATGGTCAGAGTCCAGATAGGTACTCCAAAAGGAGCGGCAGTCTTTTACACAACCACGCCAGCGGTAGCTGATCGCGATGTGATCAATCTGAGTCCAGGCTTGAGATGCAGAGGGAGGACGCCAGGTGGCACATCGGCGATGACTGTGCCGAAAGTTAGTGCTAGCCAGAAACAGGTTGTGGTCTGTGCAAAGTTGCAGTAGACGGTCCCCGTTATCTGACCTGCGACCAACGAGTCCCCATCGGCCATCTAAACGACTCTCTTCTGTGCCTAGACGCCCGACCTGAGCATTCAAGTCTCCGGCTAGTACTACAATATCTGTCGAGCGCACTTTCTGGAGAAGAACAGATAATTGGTGGTAAAACTCATCCTCGATTGCATCCGGGCTGCAATCTGTCGGGGCATAGGCAGAGATGACGAAAAGACATCGTTTCTCACGCCGACTTCTTCTCACTTTGATGGAACTTTCTAATCTAACAGCACATAGCCGACTGTTAATGGGGATCCAATCAACTAGTGCTGCCTCAGCTCTAGCACTTAGTGCGACACCAACGCCAGCAAGACCAGACGAAGATGCCACAGGGTCCCCGGATAAGCGCACGTAAAACAAGCTTTTCGAAGCGACAGATGGAGATCGAATTTGTAGTACTTCGCCAGAGTCTTGAATACGGGTCTCGGATAGACAACAAACATCAATATTAAGACTTTCCAAAGACATAGCCAGCCCTATCTGTTGTCCGACCTGCACTAGTGTGCGAACGTTGAAGGCAGCCAGTTTGAATGGTGCACGTGGTTTCAGAAAAACTGCTTCAGTTCTCGTAATAGGTGGTAACATACAATTTTCAACCGGACAGTGACTCGAGAACGTTTAGATACAGTAGAATTTCCACCAAAGACGAGCCGCTGTATAAGTATAAAAGAGGGTGAGCAATGTGGAAAATAATAATAATAATAATAATAATAATAATAATAATAATAATAATGACAATAATGGTTTTAATAATGACAATAATAGTAATAATTATTTGAATCGATTGAATGTTGATCGGAGCGAGGAATTTAATTGCCATAGTTATAGAGTTCATGGTTTGTGTGTGGGCTGTGATACTGCCCGGGTGCCCAAACCGAAGCAGGTGGTTATCTTAGGGGGCCACACCCCGAGCCTTTGACCTAATGGTCTAACCCACAAGGCAGTGGAGCATCGTAAGGAGATGCAATCCCATGGTAGCCGGTGACCAACGATTGGTTCATACGCCATTTGTTCCCGCAGGATACTGGAGCCCATGTGCACCATTGCTTTGTGATCCGGTTAAAGCGCCGGACGTTCGCTTTTCGTCCTCTCATTTTCGTAAACAACACCCCCGCCACGAGAAGGCAATGAGTAGGACTTCCCTGGCAGAGGCTGTATACGCGCGGCCGTGTGAGAGTATTTCGAGAGGGAGAGCGGACTCTCCCCACTCTCGGCCGTACCAGGGCGTTCGGGGGCGTTACCTACATTGACGAAAGATAGTTTTTTCTTGAGGTATCTGAAAAGAGTATTGAATAGGTAGTGATTTTGCCGACCTGGAAGGGTGACCGCTGACCTCAAGAGACAAATGGTTAGAGCCGATCAAACTGCTTTTTTCTGAGTAGTTGTTAGTGTGTTGGTTCTGCACTTCATATTCTTATTTACCCACAATTATTTTCTTTGAGTTCAGTGGTATTTATAAGCGGAATTCAGGATGCTCGTTTTAACAATAGTTAGATATAAATTTTTTTAAATAAAATTTCTAACCATTGTACATGTAAGCGGCTATGTGACCTCTGTAGCTCATCAGAGTTAATGCGTCGGGCGTGAAGTAGTCGAACGCGTTGACAACTTCACTTATTTGGAAGTCTGATCAGACCTAATTGATTGGTGTCGGACGAAGTCTCAGCACGGATTCGAAAAGCTCGTTTGGTCTTTGCCAACTTACGTCACGTATGGCGAAGGCGAGATATCCGTCTATCAATAAAAGGACGAGTATACTGCGCCGCAGACCGTTCTGTTTTTATTTACGGCAGCGAGACATGGCCATTAAGAGTAGAAGACACTCGTAAGCTACTAGTATTTGACCACAGATGCCTTAGAAATATTGCTGGCAGCTGCTGGGATCACCGGGTAAGTAATTGTGAGGTCCGTTGCAGGGTATTAGGAAATTATGGTAAATCAGTCGATGAGGTTGTGAATGTTCATCGACTGAGATGGTTGGGCCACGTGTTACGTATGCCTGAACACCGATTACCACGACGTGCAATGCTAACCGGTGTTAGAGATGGTTGGAAGAGAATTATTGGCGGCAAAACCAAAACGTGGCATCAGTGCTTGAAGACACTAACTTCTAGTCTGAGTCATGTTGGTAGATGCAGACTACTTGATTGGGGTCCGCGTGACTTTCGTAAACAACGGTTGGAGACTGTTGGTGACATGGCTCAGAATCGATCACAATGGCGTCGGTGTATACACTCCTGGTGTTCGTTTAAACTAAGAGAATAAAATCACTTCGTATCTTTCTTTCTGCTAACTAATTCTTTCTTCCTATACTATATCCTTATATGCAATCTTTCTCCTATATATTACCACCTTTAACCTAACCACTCCTATGAATACGGTGTTCATCTTGTTGTGCTAATGCGGTATGGCAACCTGGACCGATGCATATATGTGCCTGGTCCTACGTTGTAGCTGACTGACTGACTGACTTATTACTATCAGATTTGTACACTAAAATTGATGAGCATTTTATTCAGTCAATAACAATATTGTTTACGTTACAGACTGACTATTATTTAGAAAACCACAGAAAACCAAGCGGTATGACCTGATAGCTATTTCGTTCTACTATGGCTATCAGTGAGATCCAATACACGCGTTTCATCCTGTCTGGGTTTTGTCAGCTGGATATGTCTGCGTCCCAGAGTTGATGTTCACTCTGGTACTCGAGCTTACTACCGTCTGCTTGGAGCACCATCGGGTCATCCATTTAGTTACTGAGTTAGGATAGCCGCTCATTTGTGAAATGTGCTGACGTTTAATTCATAAAATACAAGTATACCCATGTGATGAGTCCTAAATAAAACGTAACGCACGTTCTGGATTCCACTGTTAACTACTATCCATTTTTGCTTATAATGCTTGTAGCTTAAGGTAATATTGGAGATGGTCATATACTACTAAGAGACTGATCAATTCAAATCCTATACATAAATGAGAAGATTAAAACAACCAGTACAAATATGAATTAACGTTATATATATATATTTGACTACAATTCGATCAGATTGATTGTTTGTCTATTCAATGTACTTTTTATTAATCATATTTGAATAGTTTTGATAGTTTTTAAGCCTTCACTTAGTTTATTGGTTTAATTACAAATCGTTCTTTGTTGTTCTGAACAACTTGATCAGAGTCATACAGAAGTTTGTGATAATCAAATGATCCAACTTATCGAAAATAACATCACCTAAACACATTCATTACAACCTCAATCCCTTTGGATTATTTTATAGAGTGAAAATGAAAATAGTGATGATCTGTTGTTTTGTTGTACTTCAAAGACTCTTCAGTGATACTAAACGTATTCAAGCCATCAGGTGTTTAAATCATGAAATGCAGAGTCTTCTGACCACTCTAAGCAACAATGCAAGCATGTTCGGGATGCGATTCTCTCCATCGAAATGCAAAATGTTGCTTCAGGATTGGGTTACATCGACACCCGAACTAGTGATAGGAAGTGAAGTAGTTGAGTGTGTCGACCGCTTCACTTATCTTGGAAGTCTCATCAGCCCTTGTGGTCTGGTGTGTGACTAAATCTCAGCACGGATACAGATGGCTCGACTAGCTTTTGCCAACTTGTGTCATTTATGGCGTAGGCGAGATATCCGTCTGTCAACCAAAGGACGTGTTTACTGCGCAGCAGTTCGTTCCGTCCTACTTTATGGCTGTGAAACATGGCCGGTAAGAGTAGAGGATATTCGTAGGTTACTAGTATTTGATCATAGGTGTCTTCGAAGTATTGCTCGTATATCCTGGGACCACCGAGTAAGTAACGCAGCTGTTAGGAAACGGGTACTAGGTAAGGATGGCAAATCAATTGATGAAGTAGTGAAACTTCATCAGTTGAGACTGCCGGGACACGTGTTACGTATGCCCAACCACCGACTGCCTCGACGTGCTATATTCAGTGGTATAGGAGTAGGTTGGAAGAAAGCTAGGAGCGGCCAGACCAAAACATGGCACAAATCCATGAAGTCACTGACAAGTGGACTGAGTCATGTTGGTAGGTGTAGACTACCTGGTTGGGGACCGCGAGATGATAGCAACCGATGGTTAGAGACCCTGAATGACATGGCTGAAAATCGTTTGCAATGGCGCAGGTGCATCCACTCTCTATGTTCTCCCAAATTCTAGTTATCTGAATTCTTCATGCCCCTTTTTTTCCTCTTTCCAAATTTATTTCACTGGATTATACTCGTTAAATAACATCTCCAAACCCTAATCTTCCCGATTACTGCTTATACTCTTGCTACCTCTACCACTACGGGATTTGAATCGACCACTGCATCTCTGTGCTAATGTGGTATGGCAACTCGAACTGATGTACGTACGTACTAAGTTCTACGTTGTTACTGACTGACTGACTGACTGACTGATAGAACTAGTATTGAACTACTTGTTATTGGATTCCAGTTACACATATTTTCGATTTTCAGTTGATATATGACATAATATGTGGCCATTTGACACAGTGCATCAGTGTTAAAAATGTTTACAGCAATAACCCTTAGCAAAGCACATAATGGTGGTATCTGATAGCTGTGTGTAAATTTGATAACAGTTTACGATCAACCGAAACCCGAACCAAGAGCAAACAATATGGAAACTGTTGCGTTTAATTAAATGCACAAAACTGTGGATAACGGCTACAGTGATCGAGGTACAGTAATTATAATGATAAATAAAATGATAAGTACAATAAACGTTATAAGTTATGTGAACATTTCAGAATATTACAGTACAACTTGCGCTACAACATAAGTGTGAAAATTGGTAGGAATACGACTGCTTACTGAATGTAAATAAGTAGTATAAAACAACATACAAAAGAGTGGAAAGGGAATGAGCGGGATCAATGTAAAACAAACTTAACACCAATATATATCTTGTAAATAAATATCATAATTACCAAGTAAGTTAGAAGAGAGAAAGAGAGAGATAGAGGGAGTGAGGGTGATTGAAACTAGATATGTATAGACAAGTAAGAAATACTCAGTGAAAATAACTATCCTAATAATGATATGTGTGATTTGCAACGATTAATTTGCTATAATACTTAAATTACATAAATACATAATTGTTCCAGTTAAAATGATTGTTACATTGAAAGAGAAACGATAATTTTGTTTATTGTTGATATTTTTCATGAATTAACATGGATTTGGGGGATATTATTAAAACATACGGTTCATTGTACAGATGCTTCATGGTAGAATGAGATTCCTCAGCAGTGGGTACTAACAATTTCAGTGTGGATTGAACCTAAGTACGTTCAAGTTTAACGGTCAACTTCGAGAGGAATTTGTGAAAGTTCTAGTGAAAATTCGAGACGAGTGCAGTTCAACCGTGTCGGGTATGAGACATTTATGTTGCTAACGTATTGCAAATAGTTTACAAATAACGAAATCTTTTGTTCTAATTCTTTTTTCCAGTAGCAATTAATATTAAGCATTTTCAACTTGATCTATAAATACAGAGTGAAAAGCATGATAAACGTATTTTTTTCATAATAAATTCTAACTGTAATTCAACTGAATAAGTTTTAGAAAGATAGATTTATTTGTAGGTTAAATTCGTCTCAGATTGACATTAGTTAGGGGAAGCATAGGTTTTTGTCAGACGAAGGTTTCGACAGACAATCTCGCATTGATTGTTAACTGATTGAATAGAAAATTCGTTAGTTCAATGTTTATTTTAAATTATCAATGGATGTCGGCTCAGTGATTTGGAAGTTAAGCGTTTGCGTGCGAGACCGATAGATCCTGAGTTCGGATCGTGCGATGCGGTGTTCTTGAATATGCACTTCCAGGAAGTCCTCCAGTGCTTCCATGTTTTCCATGGTAGTCTTGCTTTAATTGTCTCATGATGTCAACTATTAAAAATATCAATTATTTGTTTAAAAGAAAAGGAATCAATAACACTTATTCATTTTTATTTATTTTATAGCTGATGAACGTGCCACATTTGTTGTATAAATCACTAAACATTTACAAGAAATGGGGAAAAAACACAAAATTATCCTTAAATAGTAATCAATTGAATATGAACAATAGCAGTGATATGATGTTGAAGACTTTGACAACTATCGACCAATGAGAATTAAACACTACACACATTCATCATTGTATTTGAAAGCCGCCAATCATAATGATCAAGTTCCACATGTTTCATCAGGTAATTAAAACAAACCAGAGGGACACATTCAATATGTATATGTATGTATATCAAGTACTCATGCAGTATAGCCACTGAACTAATAACTAATCATAATTATTATACTGATCAGTCTATAAATTAAATGGTGTATATTGTGATAATTATGTATAGAAAGGACTATTTTAACACCGACTAGTGTAACCATTTCATAATTATCTGGAAAAGTTGATAAAGGTCTGTCTATATGATGCATCTTTTTATCATGTAATAAATGTGTAGTGAACAAGAACACCAATGGGGATAACTAAATTTATTTGAGTATAACATTACAGAATCTCTTAGTAAAATCTTAGAACCATACAGTAAATACTTCATTTGCAAAGTGGTAATTAATTGTTTCAGACTTGATTGTTCCTTCGTTTCTACACCAATCATTATCTGTTTTCATTCTCTTCGATCTTCTTAACCTTCTACCACCAGGCATTTCACTTTCGACTGATGATACATACTACTTATATCAGTCGACATCAGAACACACCACAAATATATTAATAACAGATCTAAACACACACATATTGATAAGAGAAAGTAACTTGAAATTAATGTTGATAGTTCTTTATGAAGTATACACTTTTTTATATATAATTGTCTTTGAGTAACATTTTCATTGTATCGGAACTACCAGTGATACTACTGATTTACTACTGAAATCAAAGTCAATCGTGAATAGAACATGAATACCTGATTGATTGATGGATGGATGGATGGATGAACTGTGCAAGTAATAAAATAAACCCTGATGCTTGAATTGAATATAAATATAAATCCTAACTGTATGTACTAATGCGGTGTTGTGTTAATAGCTTACACAATTTATCACGTTACTTCAATACTGAAAATGTTGCATCAAGCTACTCCAGTTGTTCGTATAATGTTCTCTTTATTATTAATAATCTTTTGATAAGTAGAAAGCAACAAAGACAAGTATATTGGAATTCATGTATTGAAAATCTGATGAGAAAAAGTGGTTGCATCATCTGAACTGATAGAAAATTTTCATCATTAAAGATGAATCGACAGGTCCAGGCTACTAAAGTTTATCGTAATATTACACAACTGATGCTGAGAATTTGTTACCGATGCACAATTTATAGTAGTGAATATTGTTATTATGATCATAGAAGTCAGAATAGTTTAACGATCTGTCTGCAGTGCATTACTGAAAGTGGCAGTCTTAACAAAAGAACTATTTGATACTGAAAAATAATCAGCAATTATTTTTCTCAATAGTTGAAATCATGAGTCAATTGAAACTAGAACACCATGGAAAACGTAAAAGCACTAGACGGCCGTTTTATGTTAGTATGTGACTCCTCAGTAGTGCTTCCAACGGTGTTAATGTCTAGCTTCAACCAATCCACGATTAATGTTTAATTCTGATGATACTCCTCACTCTCTGCCGTACCAGGGCATTCGGGGACTGCTTCTATAGAATGATGATCTTATGTGTAATTGTGTATGTGTATCACTTTGCTTTCTTACATGTACACAATGATTTTGTGTTTTAATTGAATGAATTAATATTGAAGAAAAACTTCGGTGCTTGTCTTTTGAACATTGAATATTCATGTTCTTATATTGGTATGCAGATATGGTGTGGTATATCAGTTTATTCTCATCAACTTCAAAATAATCTACACATATATTGAATACTGTATGTTAAGTAAACGATACTTGCTACGTCAATCCTCATTTATCAATAAGGGGTTTCAGGAATTATTGAAATTCATTTCAGTCATGAAAGAATTTTTACAATCCTTTAATGATAATTATTGTTTTAATTAGTGAGAGAGAATTTCTGAAGTTCTTGTGATAAGCCGTAATTGGTTGAATCGGACTGTGTTGAGTGTGATGCAGTTATCCACCAATGACGATGGAAGATGATCGCCTAATGCCCTTGATCGATTGAAGTTAAACATTAATATCTTTAGATACTGAATCAGTGGTGCAGAGGTTTAACGTCCTCGAGAGACCTACGGCACTGAGTTCAAGTCACACATGCGGGATTGTAGATGCTCACTTCTACCGGGTATCGTACCTAGGACCTTAAGAGCATACGACATATCAAATTTCAACTAATTCACGATAGTGTTTTCTACTTTGGCCTGAAATTCTGTTTGCTCTCCACTTTTCAACTATACTACTAATAAGAATAACCCCATTGATATTTTTCTGTTTTTAAGTAAAATAACTTATCATAATAGGATGGTAAGTTCATATTGGTAAATCGCTTTCAATGTGTCTGTAGGTATCTCTATGTTGGTTTGTACATGTGTGTTTGTGTGTGTGTGTGAATGTGCATGTAACGATAATATTCATAAAAGCTGACAACAGTTTCTCTTCGAGATTCTTTGAGGTAATAATAATGATAATAATGACAGTGATAACAATAAGGATAACAATGACAATCTTTATAATGTTAAATGTTCTAACTGATTTTGTAAATGATCTTGTCATTCAGCATGTATTATGTTGGTTTATGCTTCAATTGTGTTCTTCAGTGAATAACTCTTTGTACCTGTGTAATGTTAACCCTATTGAAATGAGTTTATTATTACTATTATTCATAATTATTATGGTTAGTAGAATTCTGTGAATAATAATAATAACAACCAGGAATTTGTATTTGAACACGTTTTCTTCATTCAATGGTTCTAAATACGATCTGTTGCTTCTTTTTTTATATTTACTTATTAATTTACTTGTCTATGCAAATGTTAATCAATTATCTGTACAGTTAGTAGTTATGGTTATTATTATTATCAGGAACTGATATTAGTCTGTAGAAAATATTGAAAGAACCTGGAAGTGATGGATAACTGATTTTGAGATAGTTCAAGAAGTCTGCATTCGATATTTTTCGATTTGGATAGATGCTGTTTCCGCGCCCTTGTCCAACCAGTTAACCTAGTCAAAAGACTGAGAAGTGATTATGAACCTTTAACTGACAAAACCGAATAAGTAGTTACATAGATCATTGAAAAGCATAGGTTTGTACCTCTGAATGAGACAAGGAAATGTTGTCGAAGACCTTGACTTCGGGGATAATCGAATTTTTTTCAATAACACATCTAGCTGATACAACAGTAATGACACGAGAAGGCAGTGAATAGGACTTCTTTTGGAGTGGTTTTATGCACGCGGCCATGTGAGAGCATTTCAAGAGGGAGAGCTGACTCTTCCCAGTCTCAGCCGTACCAGGGCATGTATATATTACATAACTATATAGAAATATATCTGTTTGTTTTCATCGAGTGAATTTACCCTTCAAAACATGACATGTTTATGTTTGCCTAATGTATGTTGACTTAATTACGCTTTATGTTTTATACTAATAATAAACATACAAAGTTCAAACTCATTAATTCCTTAGAGTAGTGATACTCCTTTTATTTTAGCATATTTTCAATGGCGTTTTCTCCTAAGGAATGCATTATTTGTCAAACTTTTACCATTGCACTTGTTGTAATCATCTTGTATGTTTGAAAACGTTGATTATATGTATATATGTCGCTCATTTTAATATAATCAACAGATGGATTAACCGCACTATTTGGTGTTTTCATTATGTTAATTCACAAACAAATCTGATTTGTGTAAAGTGAAATCGACTTCTGTAGGTAGAATAGGATGTTCTTGTGCAACACACATCTCTTTACAATACAGTCCTACAGGATATATGTGTATATACATGATTTTATTATTGTGAAAGAAGATTTTTCTAATAATGAACGTTCCCCTTTATATCCAAATCCTACGTTGCATCAGTTTTGAACCATCCTTGGTAGTCCTTCTTCTTGCATCTCTATTGAATATGAATATATAATTGAAATACTTGATTCTTTTATATACTCTACACACTCTTTTGTTCTTCTTCTTCAATAATTCGTAAATTATTTCCAGTTATTTTGAATGTCAATGTCTTCGTTTATGTGTTCTGTGAATGATGCCGTGTATTATCAGTTTTTATACATCTGTCATGTGTATCTGTAGAGATTTACCGATGAGTTATACATCCAATCTATCTTTTTTTTGTCAAGTACATATTTTTGTACTTCACTTCAAGACTTACTCCAAAATGTATCACAGCTAGTTGATACTACAATCCGAATTTGTTTGATCAATGAAGACAGCATGTTCCACACTTGCGGTTTACAGTCTGATAGTTCATAGTGCATGTTTGTTTGTTTGTTTGTTATTTGTCCACTGAATATTTGAAAAGGAACTATTTCTATTTCTTTGAAATGTATATTTATGAAAGCTCTTTTTCTCTTTATTTTTAGTTGACTTAGGCTCTATACTTGGAATATGAATATTCCTTTTGGCCACTCTTCTTGTTGTCTGTCATCTAAAGCATAAGTAAGTTGTAGGTTTTTATTATATATATATATATATATATATATATATATATATATATATATATATTTGTGTATTGATGTGGGATGTAACGCTGTATGATGGTTGATTTGTCAGTGTATTTATACACATCAGTGGATGTCTAGTATACTTCTTTAACATGAATTATTTACCGACTCCATTTATTCTTGATAAATTTAATACTTGAATAATGTATACTGATTCTCTAACCTCGTTCTAGTCCTTCTACATAAAAATGTCATACACTTATCACTTAAACAGAATGGAAAAAGTGAGAGGTGTCGAATGAACAGTTGAATTCTGTGGTTTATGTATGACGATAATATGTTAGGAGCTGCGAAGTTGGTAATCATCCAACCAAGATATGATGCATAATGCATTGCTTTTGCTGAACTTCCTGAGAAGATCGCATCAAAAACCGACTGCAATAAATATACTTTTTAGCCATTTCCTAGGTGTTGATGAATTTCTACCGACAATTTCTGTGCCATTAAATGTTCATTTACTTTATCATAGTCAAATAAGATTATCACTATGAATAAGAAACTTTACCAAACTATCAATCATATGATTGTTGGTAAGCAAAGCACAAATGTTGTAGGATACAGCTGAAAAAGTATGTGGGGATCTGATGAAAAAGCAATACGAAAAATGACAGAGATCATAAAGATTGGTAGCACTGTAATCAATTTCATGTCATGACGCTTGATTTCTATAACCATTAGATACGGTTGTCTTATTGGCCCTAACTAAGCTTTATTCAGCTTACAACTGACTGATTGTTAAGTGGCAGCCAATATCGCATTTGTGCAATCTTGTAATGTTGATGGAATTCTGTTAACTATGACGTTGGTTTAAATCCCACAAGTAATATTAGTTTCCTATAAAGATTACATATATGCCTTACTAGTGAGTGTCATAAAACATATAACCCCTAGGTCAAAGAAGATTTCCTATTGACTGTCTTCAACTAACTCGAACAGTCTCCTCCTACTAACACAATTTAAATCAATAATCGCTAATAAATTACTCGATTGATATCACGTGTTAAATTGATCATCTTTACTTCATTCCCAATCTGTTTTCGTGTGTACATTATGCTTTTTAATAGAAAATCGTCTAGATTATCCTTTATTGTATTTTTCTGTTTAGATTATTTGAACATTATCATAAAACTATTGATGTAGCTGCAATATCATCGTCAAATCGTCTTGGTTCCTGTTCATTGGGAACATTTAGTAGATCTAAAGATACTTTATTATTTCCAACATGTAAAAAATCTCTCATGTCATTTCATAATAACACTGCCAACAACAACAACAGCAACAATCAGATCGTCGACAGATTATGAATTCATTACCATGGCTACGGACGAATTCCACAACTCATATTAGCAGTAATAATGGTGCTCCCTCTGTCTTTAATCATAATGCTAATCATATTAATAAGAATAATAACCATTCAAGATTTGAAGCATCTAGTGAAACGATTTTATTTTTTTCATTGAATCCACCGAATGGTATGCCACATTCATATTGGTGACCATGGCGTAGAAGTATGCGAAAAAACGCCGATTATATGCACAGTTACAAAGACGGTAGGAAATTCAATCATTATCTCAACGTGGTCTTTCAGCATCATCTGGTAGTTTTTTAGGGAAATCCACTCCACAATTATCAAATAATCGTCATTTGATGATATCATCAAATAATAGTGGGCTGTTGGTCAATGACAATGTTTCAAGATTTAGTACAACTGCTGAACCATCATTACCTGCGATACCTATATCATCGTCTCCATCATCGTTATCAAACAAGGAAGAATTGATTCATCAACATCCTTGTTAAAAAATGACATTTTTTTAAGATCGAGAAGATCTGGGAGTGAAAGAACATGACTAAGTACAAAGACGTTGATCACGATAACAGACAACAGTAGTGATTCCGGGGTATTTAGCGCTTTGTATGCAAATGATGATCAATCGAATTCACCAATTTATACAAAGTATCCTATGAATTTGCCAAATAATAATAATAATGGCCATAGACACAATGCATCACCGTCTATTTATCCCAACACCAATTCAAATATAAAATCTATTTCATGTATCAATGTGAATGATAATGATTTACCATGGAAATATACACCACCAAGTAGGAATAGTTTTAGTAATGGTATTCGACAATTATCACCATTTTTCCGTAGTTTTAATCAAAGTAACTGATCGTTCACACCATCAAGATAACATAATAAAAATAATAGTAATAGTTATGGATTATCTTATAAAAAAATCATCTTTAAGGTCTTCATCATTCAATACATCACGTACAGAGATGATGGCATCAATGCCAATATTACCTACATTGAATTATTTGATTTTTACCATTGACCGGTCATTATCCGGTTAATAAACAACATTTTAATTCTTTTCGATTAAATGGTATTCATTTTACTCATCCGTTGACGCAACCACCTTCGCAATCAATGTCAGGTGGGTAACATAGTTTTCCTTAACATTTTCGGTTAAAGGTTTACACTACTTGCAAATAGTCATTCAATAACTATTGTAGTTATCCCCTTTGTGTTCAATATTGATTGACCTGCATTTCCAATTCATGTTTAACTGTTGCTGTAGAAGGTTTTGGACAGATTATTGAATGTCATGGATTATATCATGGATCACTACTAATAATTATTATAGGGTCACTTAGGAGTCGTTAGGTGAGGTAACTCTTGGGATGAAGGCTAGCCGCCTTCTGAGAGATCTGAATGTCTTGACTTTACTTTGCAATTGGATCATGCATGCACACCACTGAAGATGGTCGCATAAAACTTTTCAAAATTGAATACTTAGATTTTATGAGACCGAAGATGTGGTGCATATTCTTAGCCACCAGTATTTCTAAAACAGGTTAAAAACAACTTGTGGTTATCATCATAATATAAACAAGCACAAGTTATATCTTTTCATTTTATGTTTCGTCCCTCTTCTCTTTACATTCCACTAACATAATCGAGTGATTTACACAGAAAACATAATTCTATCGAGAATATGTGGAGTACTCAAACAGTAAAACCAGTATGATTTAATCAAGATGCTTATCAACATCAAAATCATCATACTATGTATAGCAGTGGAGATGAACACACTACCATCAAAGATATGTTATCACGTAACACAACAAAAACTAGTTTACAAGAAAGTAGTTGAATAGATTCCTTACTATCCACAGAATTGAATCAAGATGCTTATCAACATCAAAATCATCATACTATGTATAGCAGTGGAGATGAACACACTACCATCAATGATATGTTATCACGTAACACAACAAAAACTAGTTTACAAGAAAGTAGTCGAATAGATTCCTTACTATCCACAGAATTGAATCAAGATGCTTATCAACATCAAAATCATCATACTATGTATAGCAGTGGAGATGAACACACTACCATCAATGATATGTTATCACGTAACACAACAAAAACTAGTTTACAAGAAAGTAGTCGAATAGATTCCTTACTATCCACAGAATTGATTGATTTATGCAACAATAACAGTAGGGGTAGTAGTAGTAGTAGTAGTAAAAATAATAGTGTGAAGAATGATCCATTGGCTAAATTAAATTCTACCTCAGTGAAAGTAAAACAAACGGTACTGAATTCAATGTACGATAATTCATTTACCATATCTAACAACTGATCCATATTTAGAACCTGTTTCATTTATTGAAACGAAGACAATAACAAGAAAAACAACCGGGAAATTTGATCAATACAAAGAAAATCAATCTCATTGATCATTATGATGATATGGATCTGGATACAGCAGTGAATGAAAATGGTGATTTATTCAAATTATTTAGTAAGTTGCATAAGATGATGTTCAAAATAGAAACGACAGTATACTATAAACGTATATGATTAATATATGGAAGATATTGTTGAGATTGTACAATTTTTGTGGCTTGCATGATGGAATAGACGATCGCTGCAAAGTACAAAGAATACTGGATTTTGACTACTAAATAATTGGGAAACAGCATGGCACGACGATATTCGGTTTAATCTCCAGAATACTCGTGATCGGGCGATTTTTTTATCGCGTTACTTTTCTACTGGATAAGGTCGCTAACCTCATGCTCAACCATCCTTGTTTATGAAAGTTTGGGACTGGAAGGATTCCAGACGTATTCAGTCATGGATATTAGGCAGATAAAACAATTTACTACTCAACGAAATTAGAAAAAACGTCGAGTTATTTAATTCCAAGTTGGCAAAGTGTATGTAATCATAATCCTTAGTCGAATTAAAATTCATTCGCCCAAAACTGAATCAACCATGACAGCCTTTAGAGTACTGAACTTATGTTATTTTATTTTTGTTGTATACAGTTCGCAACGTGAAGTGTTGTTTCAGGTTAATGTCTTGAAAAACTGACTCTTTAGTAGTTACCGCAGTTATAAACCTATGAAATTCAGTCGACAGTTTCTAAACCTCAAGATTAATTGGTGAATTTGCAAGCTGAAATACATGTTTTATTATTGCTGTAGAAGTGAAATACGGTTGGGCTCAGTATCTGTGGTCTAGAGGTCAGGCGTTCGCGCGCGAGACCGAAGGTCCTGGATCGCAGTTGTGACCGTAGGATTGTGAAAATTCTTTACTGAATAGTTTCATAATAGGACGAAATGACCATCCAATGCTTTCAGGTTTTCAATGGCCGTCCAACATTGATCGTCGATTCATAATTTCAATGAGAATTTGTTTCAGTGAATTTTTGTGAATTTAACTCAGTTGAAAATGTAGTACACAAGTTAATGCTTCTTACTTTTCATTCACTTATCATCAATACTAAATCTCAACAGCGTATGGTTTTACACAATATATAAATTATTTTTCTTTCAATTCATTGAATGACAACTGTTAGTCAGATTATAAAATTATAATGAATTACCTAATTTTGACAAAATCTAAATCATTTGGTTGATCACTGGGTAGTGATCAATGTCATAGATAGAATCGGATCTGCACTAAGGATGACCTGATCCACTTCACCTTGATAATTTATCAACCAGTAATCAATCAATTGTAAAAGAGAGAGATTAGTCACCACTATGAAGCTGTGTGACACGGGATCAAGTCAGTCAGGGAGCATCAGTGTCGTGAAGATTGCAGGTACACCTTGTTGTCGACCTTCTAACTGTAACCACCACCGCATATACATAGTTTCTTTTTTCAAGTGTATAAGCACATCTGCGGTAGCTGTTAAATGTTAAGATTTTTGACTATTTCGTCGTTTCACATGTTATCGAATGTCTCAATATACAATCGTGTTTTATTTAAATAGATTATAGAATTAGAATGAAATTACAGAATTTGATGATTAGTAAGTTGTTCAGTAAAGACAAACTGTATAAAGCTTAGAAAGATACCGTTTATTACAGTGTAATTAGTACATTCAGCTGACGAGTCCTATGATTCGATGGAACGTGTGTCATGCATTGGACTACTAGAAATCATCCATCTCTACTTATCATGCTTGTGACTTACTGGCAATATCCTCACAGACAGAATGAACATATGCCAATACGACAGATAGATCAATCACAATCCTCAGCGTTAATGGGAAGATTCAAACGACCTATACAAAAACGGAATTCATGTAACTGTAGTTATCTATTTAGTTTTATCCATAATTTATCAATTTAGGTACCTTATTAGAAAAAGAATTCAATTGATCGACTTCCAAAATCCACATAAACAAGTTAATTGTTCAGCCAAATAGAATTCATGTGGCAGTATATAACACCAATCAGTAGTGTAATGTTTGGCAGCAGAAGATTGAGAAGATCGAATTGAAACGAACAGGAATGTAAACAGAGAGCAATTGTAATGGCAATAGAATTGAAAGAATCATGAATCATGAGGAAGACAACTAAAGGAAGATGTGCAAGTGCTTTATTTTATGTATGGTTTTCATATCATAAAAAGGCACTCTCTCATTTCGCACTAAACAATAAATTGGTCTGCTCCACCTGAATTATTCGTCCACTACATATAGTGTAATATTGTGTCAACCTTCATGATTTGCATTTGTCATTGATTTCTGTTTATAATTGTATTTTCTTCTTAGAATGTGATCATCATCTTGCATTCCACAGTGGAACAAGTTCAGCGATTATTTCAATAGTATTTGCTGATGATTCTGATCTTTCTAATGTGTCAGAACATTCAATAAATAGTCGAAAATCGGATCTACATAGTTCATTACACTTGATCACATCGCAAACTGTATTATCAAATGAAACTAATCCAATGAATAGTAATAATAATTCTATAATAGATGTTACGACGGTTATTACCAATATTTGCACTACTACTACTAATAATAATAATAATAATAATAATAATAATAGTAATAGAAATTTTGGTTCAATCAATTCATTATATGAAACAGTGGATTTGCCTAGAACTAATTTACCGACCCCAATGTTAACATCGACAACAATGGTAAGTCAACAATTCATTGATTTCGTTTGCACATTCACCAATTAGTTTTAAGCTTTGGAAACTGTCGACTGAACTCCATAGGTTAATAACTGTGATAACTACTTAGGAGTCAAGGGAATATATTATATGGAAAAACCTACCTGTCTGGTGTAACAATCAGCATGAAAAGCGAGATAAGCATGATATAAATTTTGGTGAACCAAGTTAGGCTTAGAGAGTGATCTTGAAATATTGTCTGTGACCTGATGAAAATAAAACTATCGTAAGTGTTTCCAATGCCTCTGAAGGTAACACTTGATTCTCATATTGCGAATTCGTGTAATATTCAGGTGTGTGCTACTGATATCGATGGATAAATGTAGTTGGTGTCATCGGTCGAAGGTGAATAACTTGTCAGCAGGTGGTCAAAAAGAAAGAAAGAAAGAAAGAACAGTGATTCATTGTTGCGGAATTAAAGGGACTGTGAAATCTGAGATGATCGATTGATATGTAACAAATTACGTATTTGCAGTATGGTTTTGAAATATTAATGAGATATGTAATTTTGTGTTCAAATAAATTCGACAGTGCGAATTTGTGTCTTTGTTCATAAAAACATTAATTCTGATCACACGAGGAGTATTAGTTACGTCAAGATTGAGGGTACACTTTAATGACTTTAACCAACCACCATAAAACCTGAATTCAAGGTTCCTTCAAACACTGAAAATTGTCTAATATATCTCTCTAATGAAATTATCTGAAAATGTGAATTTGAAATTTTCGAGACATGTCATACTTGGAATGCTTTATAAATATTGAACTACGAATGCTTCCTTACAAAAAATTCCATTTCATTTCTGTTGAAAAATGAAGAGATATCTCAATACCAGATGACATGTGAAGGTGTAATCGAACTCACGTGAAATTTGATTACTTCCACTCAACGATGATCACCTGCATACTTACGCCTGTTGCTCTCAATCGAGTAATGCCCACCGACCAGCATTCTGCAACCCAATCTGACCTTGGCTTTTCTTTATATGACGGCGATGTCTGTCTTCGTTGCTTGTCTTATTGCGTTGATTGGTCTTCCTCTTCTCCTTTGGCCTTGAAGAGTTCAGGTGAAGGTTTGCATTGTCATGAAATTGTATGCTTTCCTCAATGTGTGTCCTATCAACTTCCAGCGCTTCTTTCTCCGTTGGAATCTCGTTTGTTTTCTCCCATAGTCGGTTGTTGCTGATCAATGGATTCGAAGTATTGTGCGTAGACAACTGTTGATAAATATTTGTATCTTCTGTATGATAGCTTTGGTAGTTCTGCAGGTTTTCCCCCCATACAGTAGATTCGTTTTGACATTCGTATTGAAATTTGTGACTTTGGTGTTGGTTGACAATAGTTTTGAGTTCCAGATGTTCAACGCTTGTAAATATACTGCCCTTCTTCAATTGTTGGTTTACTAAAATTGATCGTGAGGTTTGTATGAGCTGCTCGATATTAGTTGTGTTAAGTGAGGCTGGTTTTAACATCCTCTATCGTCCTCCTGAACATCTTATTAGTGCAGAAATGGTCAACTGGGTTCTGTGTATTGTGGTCCGGTGAATTCCATATGATTTTGTATTTGCGCTTATGTAGGAATATGGTGCCGCCTTTGACCAGTTTATTGAAGGCACAAATGTTTGCAAATCTCTCGCCATCTTCGTTCATTTTCCACCTAGTTCATGTCGCCCGATGATGTCGTCATACTCGCCTCATGGCATTGTATGACGTTCATTGTAATGCTCTCTTTCTTTTATTTTGAAGGAGGCTAGTCAGAAACAGGTTGTGGTCTGTGCACAGTTGCAGTAGACGGTCCTCGTTATCTGTTCTGTGACCAACAAGTCCTCATCAACCACCTGAACGACTCTCTTCTGTGCCTGGATGCCCAACCTGAGCATTCAAGTCTCTGGCTAGTACTACAATATCTGCCGAGCTCACTTTCTGGAGAACAACAGTTAACTGGTGGTATAATTCATCCTTGATTGCATCCAGGCTGCAATCTTTCAGGGCATAGGCGGAGATGACAGTTTGGTCAATATACGTCACTCCATAGTGCAGTAAGGAGTGAATGTTGTGATCTGCGTTCTTTCTTATGCGTTTCACCAGAAGACGACTTAAGGCATGATCTTTCGATGCAATAGTGAGCGCAGTACGTTCCTCTACCTGTTTATGCTTGTTGTGTTGACTTTGTACTCCGTCAAGTAAAGAGTATAACTGGTGCAGGGCACTGAAGTCTTTTGATATATATTACGTCCTTTTGAGTTTCCGCAATTTGAACTCAGTCTTTTGGTTTATATAGGGTGTAACTGTTTTAAAAGCAATTTTAGAAGGTATAGCAGTGTCTAGTGCATGTTTGGTGATGGTATTGAATATTTTTAATGTTTCTAAGGTGTTATCACTGGCAAAGAAACTGCTCCATTCAGAGTGGCTTATTAGAAATCGAAAGTTTTCCCAGTCAGCGTTTGCATATTCTCTATATTGGTAACTCGTATATAATGTCTTTAATTTGTTGCACATGACAAGAATCGGAAGGGTGCAGAGAACTATTTTATGATCGCTGTTGTGAAACGTTTCGCCAACAACCATTGATATTGGTGTGACGTTGTGACAGAATATCAAGTCAAGAATGTTGTGATTTCGTGTAAGCAGGTGTACATGTTGTTGCCAACCGTGTGTGTCTAGGGACCTTAGTATGCTGTCAAAGCACAATGGGTCAGAATGTGTCGTTCAGTTGATGGGGAGAAGGTTGAAATTACCACGTACAATTGTGTAAATGAAGTCAACCTGAGAAATGACTCACTTATAATAGTGTCAGTTGAACTAGGAGTGTTGGTTTATGTGGGACCAATGAGCATAGCTTCTGGCGATGAATTTCATTCGTTTTATACTAGGATAGTCAGTATAAAATTGCTTTAGCAACCTTGATCTTAAGGAATCTGGCATCACTATTCTATCTCCAAACATCAAGCATTGATTTACGACACATAATGAGTCACGACGTTGGTAGAGCTGCTTCAAGTTACCATCGAGTCCAGTTGACGGCCAGCCATTGGTGGTGCATGTCATCTCTCTCTTTATGATTGAGTCTTTCTTGGATGCAGATTGTATTTCAGCTATACAAAATTCACTTATTGATGATGATCACTTTAATGTAATTAATAATAAAGAAATAAATCAATCACTCAATCGACCTTATTTGGTAGGTATTTTGAAGAAATATTTTAATCTACTTAAGTAGATATGAAATTAATAATAAAACTAATGGCATTGTATAGTATCAAGTAGATTAGAAGTAAAATGATTGATTAAGAATCTCACATTTTTGATTGATAAGGCAAACATTTTACATATATATCAGGAACTAACTGTCAGATTTAAGTGCATCATCAAGGGAATGGATGATGTTGTTGACATTCGATACAAGATTCTTGAACTATCAACCTGTAGTGAACGGGAACATAGGCGAAGATAAACAAATGGCTATGAATACAACATTACAGAATCTCTTGATAAAATCTGAGAACCACACTGTAAATGCTTCATTTAAAAAATGTCAATCAACTGTTTCAGACTTGATTTTTCTTTTTCCTTTCCACATCAATAATTTTCTGTCCTCGTTCTCTTCTCTTTAATCTGCACACCGTTCTGTCGTCAAACATTTCACTTTTCATTGATGATACTTATATTTGTCGACATCAGTAGTATGCACCACAAATCAAGCCTTAGTTGTAATACTGAAGTATTTAATTGGTATACGAAACATGAATAATTCTGAAGTCACATAACAATTATTAATGTTACATATGACGTGAATAAGAGATACTCTATTCATCATAATAATTAAATGGTTGAAATATATTCAGCTTTAGGTAAATGTAGATAGGATTTGAATGTGACCAACTTGGTCTCGTGTGCTGTTACGGGTATGAGGACTGATTTCACTTCCCGGCTGCCCACACCGTGGAAGGGTATTTCTTGAGGAACTTGAAAAGGAAATTGGATTAGTGTTGGTCTTGACGACCTGGGAGCGTGACCGCAGAACCCAAGAGACAACTGCTGGAGGCCGGTCGCGCGCGGCCTTTTTGTGGAAGGATTTTGACGTGTTAGCTCCGTTCTTCAAAGTGCCTTACCGCCGGAGACGGAAATCCGCGAGGTAAGGTGAGGTGTGACATTTTTAAGGTCGACCTTTTCTAACCCCACCTCTGGTTGTGGGAACGAAGCATCGCTGCAGATGCTGGTTATCCGAGGGAAACACCTTACTGCTGTCACATCCCTCTACAGTCAGCACTACGACATCGCCCTCAGACTTTGAGTTTCTGCTTTTAGTCTTTCCGTTCTCCAATCGACCTTCTTGGCAAAGTAGAACCTACAGGAACATATGTTCCAGCCAATATAGCTCGGTTGGGTCATCACGATGGGCAAGCCCGACCACCGCGTCAAGGTAGCAGCTTCGGTCGGGATACTTTATATGGTCTAGTAGCAGTTGCTTCAGAGTTGCATAACGAAGAGAAGTCGGCTTGTCAGGAGATGCCAATGTCTTTATTTAGTTGTATGCTTCTTTTCCGATGAATGAAAGGAAATGAGCCACAATATTGACATCCTCAACAACATCCTTGGTTGTAGCCCAGATTTCCAACCTTTCCATGTAATTCACAAAAGCATCGAAATCTGAGTGTATGTCCAACCGTCCTATCACAGGCTCCATCAGGACGCAAATGTGATAACTGGGAATATTTCAATCTTGGTACAAACTAGAAATCTCAGAAATAACACAATAAAACCAAGAACAGCTAGATGAGCACGAACGAAAGTATCGTATCCGGAATTCGAAATGAAGCAGTCAACAAGTACAAGGGAATCATTAGTTCATAATAACCAGTTACCAATAAGTAGTAAGGGTAGAAGACCTGGTTGATGGAAATCCATCAGTATGTAATTACTAGACAGACTGGACATCATCATTTGTGCTTTGATAAATAAATAAAAATATCTCTGTCCTACAAGATGTCAATTATGTTTACAGTAATGTAGCAGTAGATTTTCATACTGCGAAATTGAGTGATATGTGTTTGAATTACTCCAGGAGTATTGGTTTCTCCAAGATTGAGAATATAATATACTGATTTGTACCGACTACTATGAAACCGGACTACACGATTTTCTGCCGACAGTCTACAAACACCGAACATTGTCTAGCTCAATTAAATTATCTCCTTAATAAAATCATCTAAAACGATGAATCTGAAATTGGCGAGACAGTATAGCGACTCACGTGCAAATGGGTTTATTCTCATTTAACTCAGTTAAGCCCTTTTGTTAACTTATTTAATGGACAAAGTCATCCATGATATAACAACTTGTTGTACTATCTTTATTATTATGCTTGTATGAAATACATATGCTTGAACATTGTTTAGCGCCTACGCATGTATTCATTCTGCTAGCTTCATTATTAACTGCTTAATCTATTCGCTGACTCATCTATTTTCCTATACATATATATACCTGTACATTTTGCACGCATTGACTACAGCTACTTGCTACTGTTACAATCGTAGTTCGCTTGCTCATTCATTTTGCCTCTCTGCTGTCTGGTCCGAATTATCTACTAAATAAAACTGTAGTAGCTGCTTCTTTTTGCCTTCTGATTTCAAATATCGTTGAAGATTGTACGATAACGGTTCGAGGGTGAATAAATAACGAAGCACAGCCACTACAGAATTGGTAACCCCGACGTGAGAACGGGAAGCGAATTTTGACGAAATAATCAAATTCCAAAAATCCGACTACCTTCATCTCAGTTTGGATTATCAAATGAACTATAATTACAACTGTGGATTTATATTATTATTTTAATTACACTTACATTATTTCGTAAACATTATTAAACATGGCAATTTTAATCATAATAAACAACAATTATCCATAAACAATTGATATATTGGTGCAATTTAGTAAGTCTGTTCCATTATATAAATTGTGCCATTTTTTTATTATCATTGTTTTCGCCCGTCTATTTTTCCTTGTGACTGTTACATTATTTTCGTGTGCTATTTAATTTTTATAAGCATGTCTTATGAAAACACAGTTTCAAGCCTACAGCAAGCCTCGTCCGTGAGGTCTCTTAACCTCCGTGCCCCTTCTTTTAAAATCACAGACCCAAAACTTTGGTTTATAAGACTTCAAAATTATTTTCTCGCTAACCGCATTCTTTTGCAAAAGGATAAGTTCGGCCTGACAAGCACACTACTCCCAGACGAAGTAGCTGACAACGTTCGAGAGGCACTAGCAAAACCAGACACAGAAAAACCATACGACGTGCTAAAAGAGGCTGTAATTAAAACTCTCTCTCTCAGTGACCAACAAGCCGTTGAACAACTCCTTAGCCAAGTACAAATTGGAGATAGAACCCCATCACAACTAAAAAATTATATGGAAAGTCTACTTGGCGATAGACACATTGACAATAATCTCTTCTATCAATTGTGGCTCCGCCGACTCCCGGCAAATATTCAGCAGATCCTAGCTATAGGAGATACGGATGCTGATTTAGACAATATAGCAAAGATAGCCGATAGAATATACGAAAGAAGCAAGCAAGCAAGCCCTCCACTACACAGCGTGACAGTAGACGATAGACTTGATACTCTACAGAAGGAAATAAATGTTTTATGCCGAAAACTCTCAGAGTTAACGCAGAGAGAAAAACCACGAAGGTCGTCGCGAGATCGTTCGCGTGAAAGGGCCCGGTCAAATTCTAGACGACGCCCAACTCCCGCGATATGTTGGTATCATCAAATGTTCGGCTACAGAGCTAGAAACTGCCTACAACCTTGTAGATTTAACAGGGCTAGTAACCGATACCCACGAGTATCAATGGCAACAGCATCAACACACGTAATGCCTGAAAATAGTCACCTCTTTTATATACAAGACCGAACCACTGGCACGCAATTTTTAGTTGACACTGGAGCAGAAATTAGCGTAGTACCTCCATTTAACGAGGAAAGAAAAAACATTAATCCGTCATTAGTGCTAAGAGCAGCAAACAAATCAGATATTAAGACATATGGTAAACGGAAATTGTCCCTAGATTTTGGACGTGGCGCTTCATACCGCTGGAACTTTGTCATAGCAGACGTATCGATGCCCATAATAGGCATAGATTTCTTATGTAACTTTGACCTGCTAGTAGACTCTAGACGACACAGACTTATAAACGGCAGTCAAACCACTTCAATAAGAGGAATACTTACGGAAGCCGTTTCAATGAATCTTGTGATCGATAAAAGTCGTGATGATCCATATAAATTGTTGTTAAAGGAGTTCCCTGAACTTGTAAAAGTAACATACAGTAAAGCAGATCTCAAACAATCTATCCAGCATCACATCGTAACGAGTGGTCCACCAATTAATGCAAGACCAAGAAGGCTAGATCCCAAAAGACTAGCTATCGCTAAACAGGAATTCGACAAGCTAATGAGGCTAGGCATTTTAAGGCCATCGAACAGCCCGTGGGCATCCCCGCTACATATGGCCCCGAAAAAGAATGGAGAGGTTAGGTCATGTGGGGATTACAGAGCACTAAACAAACAAACAGTAGCTGATAGATATCCTATACCGCACATTCATGATTTCACCTACAATATAGAGGGCACTACTATCTTCTCGAAGATCGACTTAGTCAGAGCATACTACCACATTCCTGTCGCCTCACAAGACATACCAAAGACAGCGGTAACAACCCCATTTGGGCTATATGAATTCCTGCGTATGCCTTTTGGACTGACTAACGCGGCACAAATCTTTCAGCGGTTTATAGACCAGGTCATTAGAGGTTTACCTGGGGTATACGCGTATATCGACGATTTATTAGTAGCTAGCACCACTAAAGATGAGCATATACAACAACTACGGCAATTATTTATGCGACTCAGGGAACACGGCATTTCTATAAATATTTAGAAGTGTGAATTTGGAAAAGAATCTTTACAGTTCCTAGGTCACAATATATCTTCGCAAGGCATCACACCAATAGCAAAAGAAGTCGAGGCCATTAAGAATTATCCCCTACCCGATTCATGGAAAAAGTTACGCAGATTTCTCGGGTTAATAAACTATTACAGACGATTTATCCCAAACTGTGCGTCAATATTGCAACCATTAACAGATGCGTTACGCGGACACGCACGCACATTCCAATTATCATCAGAAGCGATTCAAGCATTCGAGCACGCTAAAAAAGCACTAAATAAAGAAGTGACGCTAACTAGACGAAAGAGCGACACACCGTTGGCTATCATGACGGATGCTTCAGACGTAGCGGTAGGAGCCGTTTTACAACAATTAGTAAATGGCACATGGGAACCGCTCTCATTTTTTTCGAAAAGACTGAATCCAACACAAACAAGATATAGTACCTTCGGAAGAGAACTCCTAGCAATCTACTTAGCGATAAAACACTTCCGTCATATGGTCGAAGGCATAAATTTTACCGTCTATACAGACCACAAACCACTAACGAAAGCATTAGGCGCAAAGCAAGACAATTATTCCCCGAGAGAGATCCGACAATTAGAGTTCATTTCACAGTTCACGTCTGACATTCAGTATATCAAAGGCAATAGCAACGAAGTGGCAGACGCACTATCCAGAACGATGGTCAACGCTCTCGTCCAGTCCGAAATCGATTATCACAAGTTAGCAGCATTACAAAATATCGACGTCGAGTTAAACAGACTAAAGTCTGCCAATACAACCTCGTTAGTTCTCAAAGAAACTCCATTGGAAGAAGTAAGCATCACCTGCGATATTGCTACAGGTCAACCAAGACCATTTATTCCAAAACCGCTAAGGCGAAACATTTTCGAAGCCATGCACAATATTTCACATCCCGGAATAAAGGCCACCATCAAACTAATCAGCGAACGTTTTGTATGGCCAAGTATGAATCGGGATATTCGTAATTGGACGCAAGCGTGTGTAAAATGCCAAAGAGTTAAGATACATCGCCACACCAGTTCCGCAGTAGGTCATTTCCGTCATCCCGATAACAGATTCGAGCACATACATATCGATATTATAGGACCACTGCCGGTTTCCAACGGCTTCAGTTACATTTTCACTTGCATTGATAGATTCACACGATGGCCTGTAGCTGTTCCCATAAAAGATATTACAGCCGAAACTATCGCAAAAACCCTAGTAGAGCATTGGATCTCCCATTATGGCGTACGTACTAATATTACAACCGATAGAGGAGCTCAATTCGAGAGCCGCCTCTTCCAACAACTCACAGAACTACTCGGAATCAAACGAATTCGCACAACATCCTACCATCCGATGTCGAATGGTATGGTAGAGAGATTGCATCGGCAACTTAAAGCCTCCCTTACAGCTGTCATCAGCAATAATGATTGGGCCAGCAAGCTACCGTTAGTCATGTTGAGCTTAAGATCAACAATCAAACAAGATATAGAATGCTGCCCAGCAGAATTGGTTTATGGAACCACACTACGTCTGCCAGGAGAGTTTTTCACCGCAGGTAAAAGCGTTCCAACTGATATAGCCGACTATGTACAGCGTCTTAAGCAGCATATGAGTAGTCTAAGGATAACGCTTCCGAGACAACATCAACGCCGTGTGTACATACCCAAACAATTAAGTGACAGTACACATGTGTTTATCAGAAGGGATAATGTGCAACGTCCCTTACAACCGGCCTACGATGGTCCATTTAAGGTGATTAAAAGAGACGACAAAACTATTACGGTAGACAAAGCTGGAAAAACGGATGTAATTAGCATCGACCGAGTCAAACCAGCTTTCATTGAAGCCTACGATCAGCCAGTACATACAGATACTGCGAAAACCGTTGAATCATCGAAACGTCAGTTCCAAAAATCAACAACGTTAACTCAACAAAAAAACGAGACTCCGATAACAACAAGATCTGGCCGCAGAGTAAGATGGCCCCAACATTATGTTGCTACAATTTTCTATTAATAATAATCTACTATTCGGAATATTAATTATAACTTCTACTTCATTGTATACACATGCATTATCAGGCTCATGTTATACGCTATAAAACTCAACGTATCTTATGTACCCTTAAACTTATACGTATAATTTTTGTTTAAAATGTAAAGACAATACCGCATTCCTTCTATTTCTTGCTATTATTTTATGTAACCTCACGGACGGGCGCAAACCAAATGAACAGCACACACCCTAACTTCATCTTAATTTTGTATAAGCCTTTTTTTTCAAACAATTGTAACTACCCTATTCAGTCTACTATTTTTTGTGTGCAAACACAGACAATTTCCATATGTCTTTGTTTGCAGGGGAGAGCTATTATAGCAACTCACGTGCAAATGGGTTTATTCTCATTTAACTCAGTTAAGCCCTTTTGTTAACTTATTTAATGGACAAAGTCATCCATGATATAACAACTTGTTGTACTATCTTTATTATTATGCTTGTATGAAATACATATGCTTGAACATTGTTTAGCGCCTACGCATGTATTCATTCTGCTAGCTTCATTATTAACTGCTTAATCTATTCGCTGACTCATCTATTTTCCTATACATATATATACCTGTACATTTTGCACGCATTGACTACAGCTACTTGCTACTGTTACAATCGTAGTTCGCTTGCTCATTCATTTTGCCTCTCTGCTGTCTGGTCCGAATTATCTACTAAATAAAACTGTAGTAGCTGCTTCTTTTTGCCTTCTGATTTCAAATATCGTTGAAGATTGTACGATAACGGTTCGAGGGTGAATAAATAACGAAGCACAGCCACTACAACAGTGCAAACCTGACATGCTATTCAAATATTCAACTGCGAATGCTTCTTTCCGAAATAGCGCCTTTCAAATCTGTTGAAAAGTGAGGGCAAACTTCAGCACAAAATGACATGTCAAAATGTATTCAACCTCATGTAAAATTTGATCGCTCACATTGAACCACGATATGCAACCATAATCAGTATACAGTGAAAACATACATTTGGTCAATAGTAAAATGTGTTTATTCAAAATATCGGATGAGGGTGAGTTCGTCCGTCACAGTGATTGATGTAAAATGGAAGAGAGAAGGTGATGTGGATTTTATCAGCGATATACACAGGAAGTAATAACTAGTCGAGTCTCAAAGAATCAGGATTATTAATGGGCGATCCATAGATTGATAAACGGAGGAAGTGAGAGATGGATGATTCTGTGAGAAAACAAACACTAAACTCGTCTGAAATTAAACAGTGAATGGCTACAGTGTTTACACACAGCTGGAGCAAGAACTTCTATGAACTGACATCCGAGAGAATTGTTTTCATTTCATTTTGTTTATAGAAAGTAGTAATCTTTTGAAAAATGAGAATTTCACTCATCTATTTTCTGAACGTGTGGCTAATTATCAAGTTATTATTAGAAAGCGATGTTGTTTTTTTATTCTAAATAAGATTCATATTACGCCCACTATACATAATAGATGATATAGAATAATACCATATTATTTGATTAATGAGATGGTGTGAGGTGACTGACGACGACAACACAGTTATAATCACTGAGATTTCTGTCAATAACTGAGGTCAACAGAAATATGTTTTTGTTAATTAGATGGTCAGATAATTTACACTGAGATTAAAGAAATAATAATAATAATAAATTTTACTTTAAATGTTTGCACAGAATGTAACAGAAATGATAGAATTTGGTGTAATGTTATAGTCGATGAAGGGAATCAGACAGAATTCTCAATTTTTCAAATCTTGTTCCTGAATGCACATCATTCAATAGTCATTGTATCAGTAGGTCAATTAGAAAACGTTGATCAAACGAGATACATCTTTAGGTTTGAATATTTCATTTGCGATTGCGTGCAACCGTTTTCGTATTTCTGCTTCGCAGTATATTTTTGCATAATGTCGATTATGTGTTGAGATAATTTTTCGCATGTTGAAAATAGATGAGATAGAGGAGAACGTAATGAGTGGCATTTACAAGTTGTCTAGTGAAGTGTGTTACTAAAATCAAGGTGAACTAAACTGTTGAAGAGCAGGACGTTTTCTTTTCGTCCTCCCATTTTCGTAAACAACACTCCCGTCACGAGAATTCAGTGAGTAGGACTTCCCTGGCAGAGGTTATATACGCGTGACCATGGAGAGCATTTCGATAGGGAGAGCGGACTTTGTCCACTCTCGTCCATACCAGGGCATTTGGGGTGTTTCATACAAGAATGACACTCTTTGGCAGTGAGCACTCATGCTAGTGGGATGTAGGGCGAGCGTTTCTCTCTATTAGGGACTCATTAGCTGTGTGTACATGTATTTCAATCTGTTATGTACATTAGACTCAAACCCAGTACTATCCTTATTGATAGTCAATGCATTACCAATTAATCTACTAAATCATTCGACAGAAATAAAGTTATCAGTAAGGGTTTGTAAACTCCTGTTGTTGATATTCAGTACTAGAGCTGATCATTCTCTGTCACTATATGAACTAACTGTGGAGATTATCTTGTCAATATCGACTCGTTTATGTTCTTTTGTTAGGATCATTGTCATTTGAGTCTATTGATAAATGTATCAAACGCCAGTCAATTTACAATTTGACACGATAGTCATCCAACAGCATTGGTCACATCTTCTGACTACGACTCATTTATAAATAAATCAATACTGAGCTTGTTATTAGTAGTTTAAACCAAACCATAACAAATATTGATTACAAATTAATGTGATCCCCACAAAACACTAAGTCATTTATATTTTTATTGTTTTTGCAAATGTTTGTATGTTCATCTTAGTAGATTTTGCTTCCTGGTCCGTGATTAACCTTTATGTAAAATAATGTAAATGTTACGAATACCTTTTGGATTTTTGTGAGCCTGAAATTTTCTCCACGGTGTTGTGTTGACCGAATATAAGACCCGACTTGAAAATTGATCATCGACATATGTATTTTAGTAATAATCCTTGTTTGAAAAACATTTCATAAGTGTTAAATTAAGTTATATATATTAATATCTGACTTCCACTTAGGTATTAATAATTAAATGGCTTTGTAACGTTGTAGTGAAACGGTGGTTTAATGTAGTTGAATGATTTGTATTGAAGTTATTGGATTACTTGCTTGGATAGAGTTCATGACCTTGTTTGATTGGAGCAGACAGTCAGTAATTTCACCCGACCTTTGTAAAAAACATTGTGATCTAATCCAAACCGACAGTGCTGGGTTCAAATCCCGCGTGCAGGTTCGTGGATGCTCACTGATGAGAAGTCACACGCTAAGACGAAACAGCCGTCCAGTGCTTCCAGATTTTCAATGGCGGTTTGATATTGATCGATTTATGATCTCAATCGAAACATATGATTATTCTAATACATCTTGTTTTATCTGCTTACTTGAAGGAGTCAGATGGACTGTTTTAGGTGTAACTTCAAAAACGCATGAAATGAATAAAGTGGTTCCAATGAAGTTATATAGCTGTGTAAACAGGGCATTGGATATATAAAACGAAAAATGTTTCTGGGTTGAAGTCTCAATATAAAAATCGGTATTGGAATGCTGGTACACGTAGCTAACCAGCTATCGCTGAATAGAACGAAATGCATATATTGAGTTTTTCTGCTATCTACAATTCACCTCTTTTATTGAAATCACATTTTAATTTTGTCGGTTAACTGACAACAATTCGATTTCATTTAGGGGAAGGTGGGCGGTTGGGATTGAAAGTCACTAAGCAATGGATGATAATTATCTTGTCGTAGTCAGAAACCTTTCAACAGAATACATCCACATTCAAATCGTTAGTAATGTCTATTTATAATGACTTCTATATACTAAATAGAAAAATAGTCTTTGCAACTTCTTTAATCAAACTACAATAATGTCGGAAAATAAGGATACACAAAGTGAGAATAAATGAGTAGGCTATTGACGTAGTATAAAAACGAATAAAAATGAATGTGAATTGCCTGAGTTTTAATCGAGGGGGGTAAGATTGAATTTCCAATAATTAATTTTATTTCATTTTATATAAGTGTGGGCTGTGATACAGCCCGGATGCCCAGACCGAAGCAACTGGTTTTTTAAGGGTCTACACCCGGAGCCTTTGACCTAAAAGTCAATTCTGCAAAGCAGTGTACTAACGTCAGGAAATGCAGTGCCATTGTACCCGGTGACCAATGATTGGTTCAAACGCCAGTTGTTCCCTCAGGATACTGGAGTCTATGTACACCATTGATTTGGAATCGGGGTTTTCCAACTCTCCTAAGTGTAATCTCCGTGTCCGTCAACCTGTTTGAAGCGCCAAACATTCGCTTTTTTTCCTCTCACTTTCATAAACAACAGTAATGAAGCGAGAAGGCAGTGGGTAGGACTTCTTTTGGAGTGATTTTATGCACGCGGCCATGTGAGAGCATTTCAAGAGGGAGAGCTGACTCTTCCCAGTCTCGGCCGTACCAGGGCATGTATATATTACATAACTATATACAAATATATCTGTTTCTTTTCATCGAGTGAATTTAACCTTCTAAACATGACATGTTTATGCTTGCCTAATGTAAGTTGACTTAATTACGCTTTATGTTTTATACTACTAATAAGCATACAAAGTTTAAACTCATTAATTCCTTAGAGTAGTGATACTTCTTTTATTTTAGCATATTTTCAATGGCGTTTTCTCCTAAGGAATGCATTATTTGTCAAACTTTTAACATTGTACTTGTTGTAATCATCTTGTATGTTTGAAAAAGTTGATTATATGTATATATGTCGCTTATTTTAATCTAATCGACAGATGGATTAACCGCACTATTTGGTGCTTTCATGATATTAATTCACAAACAAATCTGAATTGTGTAAAGTGAAATCGACTTCTGTAGGTAGAATAGGATGTTCATGTGCAACACACATCTCTTTACAATACAGTCCTACAGGATATATGTGTATATACATGATTTTAGTTAATCATTATTGTGAATGAAGATTTTTCTAATAATGAACACTCCCCTTTATATGCAAATCCTACGTTGCATCAGTTTTGAACCATCCTTGGTAGTCCTTCTTCTTGCATCTCTATTGGATATGAATATATAATTGAAATACTTGATTCTTTTATATACTCTACACACTCTTTTCTTCTTCTTCTTCAATAATTCGTAAACTATTTCCAGTTATTTTGAATGTCAATGTCTTCGTTTATGTGTTCTGTGAATGATGCCGTGTATTATCAGTTTTTATACATCTGTCATGTGTATCTGTAGAGATTTACCGATGAGTTATGCATCCAATCTGTCTTGTTTTTGTCAAGTACATATTTTTGTACTTCACTTCAAGACGTACTCCAAAATGTATCACAGCTAGTTGATACTACAATCCGAATTTGTTTGATCAATGAAGACAGCATGTTCCACACTTGCGGTTTACAGTCTGATAGTTCCTAGTGCATGTTTGTTTGTTTGTTTGTTATTTGTCCACTGAATATTTGAAAAGGAAATATTTCTATTTCTTTGAAATGTATATTTATAAAAGCTTTTTTTCACTTTATTTTTAGTTGGCTTAAGCTCTATACTTGGAATATGAATATTCCTTTTGGCCACTGTTCTTGTTGTCTATCGTCTAAAGCATAAGTAAGTTGTAGTTTTTTTATTATATATATATTTGTGTATTGATGTGGGATGTAACGCTGTATGATGGTTGATTTGTCAGTGTATTTATACACATCAGTGGATGTCTAGTATACTTCTTTAACATGAATTATTTACCGACTCCATTTATTCTTGAAATATTTAATACTTGAATAATGTATACTGATTCTCTAACCTCGTTCTAGTCCTTCTACATAGAAATGTCATACACTTATCACTTAAACAGAATGTAAAAAGTGAGAGGTGTCGAATGAACAGTTGAATTCTGTGGTTTATGTATGACGATAATATGTTAGGAGCTTCGAAGTTGGTAATCATCCAACCAAGATATGATGCATAATGCATTGCTTTTGCTGAACTTCCTGAGAAGATCACATCAAAAACCGACTGCAGTAATATAATTTCTAGCCAGGCAAACGTAGTTGTCAGCCCACCTCATCATCCACAGATAACCAATCCAACAGTTCATTTCACAGTGATTTTAGTAACACACATCACAAGATAATTTATGAATGCCACTCATTACTTTCGTGTTTATCTGATCTGTATTCAACATGAGGACAGTTATCTCACAAAAATTGACATTACGCAAAAAGAAACTGCGAAGCAGAACTACGAAAACGGTTGCACGCAATCGCAAATCAAATGTACCAACTTAAAGATGTATGTCGTTTGATCTTACTTACTAACTTACGCCAGTTACTTCTAATGTAGCATAGTCCGCGGACCAGCATTCTCCATCCCACTCTGTCCTCGGCCTTCTTTTCTAATTCCATCCAATTCTTGTTCATTTTTCTCATGTCTATTTCTATTTCCCGGCATAATATATTCTTTGGTTTCCCTCTTTACTCATACATTTGAGGATTCAATGTGACGCAGTCGAGTGTTTTCCTCATTGTGTGCCTTATACACTTCCAGCGTTTCTTTTTGATTTCTTCCCCCTCTGAAATCTGGTTTTTTCTCTCCCAAAGTAGGTTGTTGCTGACAGTGTCCGGCCAACGGATCCGAAGTATTTTGCGTAGACAACTGTTAATCAACACTTGTATCTTCTGGATGATGACTTTCGTAGTTCTCCAGGTTTCTGCCCCATACAGTAGAATTGTCTTGACATTTGTATTGAAAATCCTGACCTTGATGTTGGTTGACTGTTGCTTTCAGTTCCAGATGTACTTTAGCTGTATATATGCTGCTCTTGCTTTGTATATGCGCGTGAAAGCGCGCATTTCGCGTTTGGGATAGAAGGGACAGATCACCTGCGAAGTCTAGATCGTCCAGCTGCATCCTAGATGTCCACTGTATCACGTGTTTCCCGTCAGATGTTGACGTCTTCATGATACAGTCGATCACCAGGAGAAAGAGAAAGGGTGAGAGTAAGCAACCTTGCCTGACACCTGTCTTCACTTTGAACGGCTTTGTCAACTGTCCTCCTTATACAATTTTGCAGTTTAATCCATCATAGGAGTTCCGTATGATAACGACTATCTTCTGAGGCACGCCGTAGTATCGATGAATCTTCCGTAGTGTTGTTCTGTCCACACTATCAAATGCTTTTTCGTAGTCAATGAAGTTGATGTAGAGTGATGAATTCCATTCAATTGATTGTTCCACAATGATCCATAGAGTTGCGATTTGGTTTGTACATGATCTATCCTTACGGAATCCTGCCTGTTGGTCTCGAAGTTGAGCATCTACGGAGTCCTTCATTCTGTTGAACAATACCCTGTTGAAGACTTTTCCTGGTTTTGAGAGAAGAGTGATGCCCTTGTAGTTATCACAGTTGGTTAGATCGCCTTTCTTCGGTATTTTGATCAGAAGTCCTTCTTTCCAGTCTTTTGGTACTTGTTCCTCATCCCAAATCTTATTGAAGAGAATGTGGAGCATGCTTGCAGTTACCGCTACGTCTGCTTTCAGTGTCTCTGCAGGGACGTTGTCTGATCCTGCTGCTTTGCCACTCTTGATTTGTTTGATGGCCATGCTGATTTCTTAAATTGTTGTTGGGCGAACATTGATCGGGAGGTTGGTGGGTGCTGCTTCGATGTTGGATGGGTTCTGTGGAGCTGGTCGATTCAAGAGTTCTTTGAAGTGTTCTACCCACCTGTTTCGTTGTTCATCAATGTTTGTGATTGCCTTGCATTCCTTGCTTTTCACTGGTCGTTCTGGTTTGCGGCGATTTCCAGAGAGTTTCTTTGTAGTGTCATACAGCTGTTTCATATTTCCTTCTCATTCAGCCTTTTCCGGCGTCGTTGCTAAATTATCCACAAATTTACGTTTGTCGGTTCTGATGCTGCTCTTCACTTGTTTGTTTACTTCTGTGTATTCAGCTTGTGCCTTGGTTTTTTCTGCTCTTGTTCGGCTGGTATTGATTGCTGCCTTCTTGTTCCTCCTTTCTTGAATCTTATCCAGTGTATCAACAGTGATCCATTTTTTGTGATGGTGCTTCTTGTGACCCAGGACCTCATGACATGTTGAAGTGATTGCCTCTTTGATCCCCTTCCAGTTGCTCTTCACAGTAGTTCCTTCTCCATTGTGTAGATGATGAAAGGCCCTTAACTTATTGCTCAGGAGTATCTTGAATTTGTTGAGTTTGTCAGTATCCTGAAGAAAGGCCGTATTGAACTTTTGTGATATTGTCCGCCCCGTTGTTCAGCAGTTCTTGCGTTTCAACTTCATTTTGGCGATCATCAAGTGATGATCTGATGATATATCAGCTCCTCTCTTGGTTCTCACGTCCTCAATCGTCCTCTTGAAAGTTTAGTTGATGCGGATATGGTCTATTTGGTTCTGTGTAGTGTTATCTGGTGAGGTTCATGTGGTTTTGTGTATGCGTTTATGTGGGAATATGGTGCCGCCTATGTCCAGTTTATTGAAAGCAGAAGTATTTGCAAATCTCCCACGATCTTAGTTCATTTTTCTCCTAGTCCATATTGTCCGATGATATCTTCATACTCGGTGTTGTTCAATTTAAACTAGGCATTCGAGATACTCTTCAGAATGGTCAAGTCCTTCACAGGCATTTCTCAACGACTGACCGTAACCTATCGTATAATTAGTCAGTAAAATTCTTCATTGTAATCGTTGGTAGTCTCATAGCATTGGATGACTTTCATTGTAGTGCTCTGTTTCTTTGTTCTGAAGGAGGATTTGATGATCCTTGGTCCATGAGATTCTTATCCTATAAGTGCATTTTGTGCTTGTATGGACAGCATCATTGCAACAGCTTGTGCGTGTGGGTCATTTTCTTCATCATGACCAGAGTATAACAGAAGCTCCCCTGAAGCTAGTCGTTGTTGTTCAACTTGCGTCAAATGTGTTTCACTGATCCGAAGCACCTCTAGGTTGTATCTCCCAATTTCTGCAGCAATTTAGAGGACTCTCATGGTGTCCCACATTGTACGAGCATCCCATGTACCTAAATAAATGGTTGCTCTGGTTGTCAAAAAGGAAATCGTGCTCATGAATTGCAAAGAAACTCAGCTTTCATTATGAGGCATCATAGTTCCTCTAAAGGAAGACTTTCCTACTCCCAGAGAGAGAGAGAGCACGAAAATTAATGTGGTTAAAAATCTAATGAACAGAAGTACTAAGATTGTTACAGACAAGGAAGACCAACGAACTGAATTAAATAAAGTATTTTCTACTCTTAGGGATAACAACTACTCAAAAAGTTTTTAAAGAAGATTATTAAGAATGAAAGAAAAGCTAAACTAGAAAGTATACGAAAAGAATGGAAGTACACCATAGTGAAACATCAGAATAAATCAAACGGATTCTAAACCAACATGATATAAGAGTGTATTTTAGAGCGAATAACATATTAAGATCGATATTAGTTGAAGTGAAGGACAAGTTAGCAAAGGATGAACAACAGAACATTGTATATGAGATTCACTGTCATGACTGTAATGCTACCTATGTTGGAGAAACATCCAGGCAATTGAATGTAAGATTGAAGGAACACAAACAATGTTTGAAAAATGTTCCAAAATCCTCGATTGATTTAAAGAAACTTGGAAATATGTGAGCGATAGCGTTACATGCGTTAGAAACAGGACACAAGATTAATTTTGAAGGGACCAAAATACTTCAGAAAGGTTTAAACACCCATAAAGAAAGATTGACAGCAGAAACGCTGCAAATATGAGCGAACAAGGACAGCCTAAACTGAAAAGATGGTATTCAAATGGCAAATTTTCGTTTGACAAGTCAATTCGGAACCTCTCTCTTGTTTAAACCTGTTTTTTCATATCACATGCATCATTATTATTATTGAAAGAATTCAATGAGCTTTTTAAACAATACAATTTATGTTTTGACATGTACATCGATGTTTCATTATCAAGATTTTCATCCTTCAACTTGAACTTTATTTATTCCTTCATATCGATCTCTCACACATACATACACACTCACACACACACACATACTATTTGTTACTCAGTTAAGTACCCGTTTACTAACAACATCCAAATATGATTGGTTTAACACAGTATAATCCCGATTGTTAAAAAGCTATAATTTTGATTTTGCTTGTTACACTGAAGAAGTTCAGACAAGTTAGTTGGACGAAACGTTGGAATTAGTTAAATTTCAATCACTGAGAATATTTCAAATATAATTTTCACATATAATGACTTCTCTATACTCGGCGCTCAATTACAATCAAATTATTCGTTCTAATTTTGACGAATATTCGTATAGAGAGTTTAAAAGTTTTAAAGAATTTTTTGGTTAGAGTTTTCTTAGTGAGTTAGTTTTTATACGAGATAGGGTCGCTAACCCCATGCCAAACCTTACTCCTTTCTTCAGGTTTGAAACTGGCAGTAGACTCCGGAGGGACAATGTAGTGTCAGTTATTATGCTAAGCCCATATACTTTATTCTAGCTTTAGAATATCCCATTCTATTCATCCTACTCGAGCCATACTTTGACCTTGTTATTTATTCGATTATCAATCTAGACTGTTTTTATATGAGCGTATATATGTGTGTGCCCTTCTTGTCCCATTAATCACATGTCTGTAGCTTATTTTTGTCTGACTATAGATATTGAGTAACGCTTGACTAAAATGAGTGTTGGCTTCCCAGCCATCTTCCCTGCGTGTCATTTTTCTCTGATCTGTTTCATTCGCTTCATATGCAAAATATATGTATTCACAAGTCAATTCTCATTATTCAACCTATTTAATTCCGTTATTGACTAAAGCGATTTGAGTCGACTATTATATACGAGAAAAGGCGATAACAATCATTCGTACCCTCTGAATGGAGTCAGATCCACGGGCCAATAAAACAACATGTGGAGCAACATCAACGTTTACCCATTGAACTACTGATACAATGACTATTGAATGATGTGCATTTAGGAATAAGATTTGAATAATTGAGAATTCTGTCTGATTCCCTTCATCGACTATAACATTACACCAAATTCTATCATTTCTGTTACATTCTGTGCAAACATTTAAAGTAAAATTTATTATTATTGTTTCTTTAATCTCAGTGTAAATTATCTGACTATCTAATTAATAAAAACATATTTCTGTTGACCTCAGTTATTGACAGAAATATCAGTGATTATAACTGTGTTGTCGTCGTCAGTCACCTCACACCATCTCATTAATCAAATAATATGGTATTATTCTATATCATCTATTATGTATAGTGGGAGTAATATGAATCTTATTAAGAATAAAAAAACAACATCGCTTTCTAATAATAACTTGATAATTAGCCACACGTTCAGAAAATAGATGAGTGAAATTCTCATTTTTCAAAAAATTACTACTTTCTATAAACGAAATGAAGTGAAAACAAATCTCTCGGCTGTCAGTTCATAGAAGGTATTACTGCAGCTATGAACAAACACTGAGCCACTCAACTTTACGGCCGTTTCGTCCCATTATGCGAGTCCTCAGCACCACGCATCCGCGATCCCACACATAGAGAGATTCTAACCTAGCGCAAACTGAAGACAACAGTGTAGGGTGGTGCGACACCGTGATTGGCTGATGTTAGACAATAACAACGTTGGTCTAGTTGGTTAAGCGCCTGACGCGAGACATAATAGGACCTGGATTCGAAACTCGCAGGGTGCGGGATCATGGATGTGTACTAATATGTGTAATTAACACATGTGATTCATCTAGGCCTAATTCACCTGAAAAACAATCAAAATGAAATACATGTATCTTCCTCACACTTATTAGGATCATGTGTCGCACGTTTTCAACTTAATGTTGTCTCCAGTCGTTCTCCTCTACCTTGGCTTTGAAAATTCCAAGTTAAGACTTTCTTTGTGACACACTTGGGTGCTTTCCTCAATGTGTGCCCTATACACTTCCAGCGTTTCTTCTTTGTTTCTTCCTCCGCTGAAATCTGGTTTGTTCTTTCCCACATTAGGTTGTTGCTGATAGTGTCTTGCAAACGAGTCCGAAGTATTTTACGTAGACAACTGTTAATCATCACTTGTATCTTCTGGATGATGGCTTACGTAGTTCTCTAGGTTTCCGCCACATACAGTAGAACTGTTTTGACATTTGTATTGAAAATCCTGACCTTGGTGTTGGTTGACAGTTGTTTTCACTTCCAGATGTTGTAAATATGCTGCTCTTACTTTGCTGATCCACACATCTGCATCAACTCCACTGAGTTCATCAGTGATGCTGCCCAGATTTGTGAAGGTATTTACACCTTTCGAAGCTTCTCCGTCAAGTGTGATGTGATTATTGCATGCTGAACATCTGATTTGATATCAGGATTTGTGTCATCTGAAATATTTTCTTCAAATTTATTAGGAATTTCATTAGAAAAACATTCGTTTGTCAAAACTGTATAAGGATTTCGCTCATGATTAGATTCACTCGACATATTTTCCTCAAATTTCTAGTAAATTTTATCAGAAATATGTGAGTCATTAGGACGATATAGATCTGGTGCGATAACACGAGAAATTCGATAAGAAGTTGATTGATTAGAAACTTTTGTCTCACAATCATTCAGAGTGTCATTTAAGTCTAGATTGCTATATGACTGTATATTGCTTTACGAAATCATGTATAAAAATAAACTATCATTAGAAATCGTCAACTTAGTAGGATCAGAATTACACAATTTAGTATTAGTTGCAGAAAAATGAACAGCAGTGTTACAAACTAACCGAATGTGTCCAATCTCACCACATTTGAATTATTTCAAATTACGAAATACACATGAATGATAAGCGTGAAACTTGTAACAGAACAAACATTTACCAAACTTGTGCTTATCTTTAGGAACCTTCTCACAACTCAATGAATTGTTATCTGAATAAGCTTCATTACGCACTGGACTGTGACGACGTGATGTAAGTTCAACCGTTGTATCACAGGCTCCATCAGGACGCAAATGTGATAACTGGAAATATTTCACTCATGGTACAAACTAGAATTCTCTGGAATAACGCAATAAAATCAAGAACAGCTAGATGAGCACGAATAAAAGTATCGTATCCGGAATTCGAAATGAAGCAGTCAACAAGTACAAGGGAATCATTAGTTCATAATAACCAGTTACCAATAAGTAGTAAGGGTAGAAGACCTGGTTGATGGAAATCCATCAGTATGTAATTACTAGACAGACTGGACATCATCATTTGTGCTTTGATAAATAAATAAAAATATCTCTGTCCTACAAGATGTCAATTATGTTTACAGTAATGTAGCAGTAGATTTTCATACTGCGAAATTGAGTGATATGTGTTTGAATTACTCGAGGAGAATTGGTTTCTTCAAGATTGAGAATATAATATACTGATTTGTACCGACTACTATGAAACCGGACTACACGATTTTCTGCCGACAGTCTACAAACACCGAACATTGTCTAGCTCAATTAAATTATCTCCTTAATAAAATCATCTAAAACGATGAATCTGAAATTGGCGAGACAGTGCAAACCTGACATGCTATTCAAATATTCAACTGCGAATGCTTCTTTCCGAAATAGCGCATTTCAAATCTGTTGAAAAGTGAGGGCAAACAGTGAATGGCTACAGTGTTTACACAGAGCTGGAGCAAGAACTTCTATGAACTGACATCCGAGAGAATTGTTTTCATTTCATTTTGTTTATAGAAAGTAGTAATCTTTTGAAAAGTGAGAATTTCACTCATCTATTTTCTGAACGTGTGGCTAATTATCAAGTTATTATTAGAAAGCGATGTTGTTTTTTTATTCTAAATAAGATTCATATTACGCCCACTATACACAATAGATGATATAGAATAATACCATATTATTTGATTAATGAGATGGTGTGAGGTGACTGACGACGACAACACAGTTATAATCACTGAGATTTCTGTCAATAACTGAGGTCAACAGAAATATGTTTTTGTTAATTAGATGGTCAGATAATTTACACTGAGATTAATGAAATAATAATAATAATAAATTTTACTTTAAATGTTTGCACAGAATGTAACAGAAATGATAGAATTTGGTGTAATGTTATAGTCGATGAAGGGAATCAGACAGAATTCTCAATTATTCAAATCTTATTCCTAAATGCACATCATTCAATAGTCATTGTATCAGTAGGTCAATTGGAAAACGTTGATCAAACGAGATACACCTTTAGGTTGGAATATTTCATTTGCGATTGCGTGCAACCGTCTTCGTATTTCTGCTTCGCAGTATATTTTTGCATAATGTTGATTGTTATGAGATAATTTTCCGCATGTTGAAAATAGATGAGATAGAGGAGAACGTAATGAGTGGCATTTACAAGTTGTCTAGTGAAGTGTGTTACTAAAATCATTTTGTGGCATAATAAGAAAGTGACGCATAGCAAGTGGATTGAACCGAATGTTGGAAATAGAAAGGGGTGAAAAAAATCAATTCCGAGGGCTCAAGTTAGTCTAAAAATCAAAATCTATGTTTTAACCAAGAGTCAATGTATCGTGAGGATTAGTGGTGTTAAAAACAGAAGATGATAATGGCAGGAAGATAGTAGTGGAGATGAAGTATTTATGTCAGTATCTGTGTGGAGGCAAAATAGAATATAAAGGAGCAAGTTGTATAAATTATAACATATATATGACATGAAAGATCACCTTATATAGTAAAGTAATTTAGAAATGTCGATAATTAGTATCAAACAATCAAAGTAAGCACGGTACATGAGACATATAAAAACTGAAAGTCCGTATTAGTAAAAATTGGGAGATGCAGAGACAAGTAGGTTAGAAGATTATTACCGTCAAAGATTATTATGTTGCTTCTTGAACAAATATATGAAACAGCTTTTTGGGAAAAAAAAGTACTGTCAAAAAAAACTATAACAGACTCACCGAATTGGACTGGTAGCTTCGGAAATTAAATGATTTATAGTATCCAAATACAATTTAAATAATAGTTCATAAAATAGTGAATACAGTCCTTTAACATACACGGTTATATATATTTCTTGATATTTTAAGTAGCGGTTTGAATAGATCCTGTAGATACATAAAGTACATGGGTTAAAGCATTCAAATACGATATAACCATATATTCCTTAAAGAATAGAATACAGATATGAAATGCAAATCTTTGTCAAATATGCTTATATATGGTTTCAAAGTGACAGAGTATAGTTTGATCGTATAGTCAAAATGAATAGATGTAATTATATAATTATGAATTATTGTATGAATATGATCATAAATACCGTAAGTTAAACTCAGATCTTATCATATAGCATGGAATTCACAGTTTATATGTTAATAATTAAGAAATGAGTTATTTTCCATAAATCCAAGAAAAAATAATTAATCCAGCTCTGCGAGAATCCTAGAAAAATAAAACTAAAAACCTCGACGTGAAAGTAACGTTCAGTCTGTAGCGCGCGGTCGGTCTTTAGTTCAGGAGTTTATAACTCCACTAATGTTGACGTAATTATTTTCTCTGATTCAACTAAATCAGTTGATATTGTGGAATGAGTACAAAATTCAGTTTGATTGACAGCCATAAATGGAATTGAGTAAAACGCTGGTTTACAAATAAGGTTTTACACGATAGAAAGAAGCCAACGTTTTGTAGTGTGCTAAATATTCATATGAAAACGTCTATCATCTGAAGATAATCTGTTCAATGATTCTACTAATGAATCGTCGAATGTAACTCATTGATGGACATAGCAACCTCTCCACAGTGTGTAGATCTTTGATTATCAGTATTTGGTACTTCACTCATTTGAAATACATTAAATGTTGGGTCACTTGAAACTGAGGGTGAGATGAAATACTCTATGTGTGTTGGACTGAATTGGTTTTGAGTGTTTCGAGGTAATTAGGACACATTATAGTAAGAATTCTCGTGAGAAATGAACGGTAATGGGTGGAAGTGAGCACATCAACACAATTCTACCACATGACAACAAATTCACATGAGGTAATGATGCAATTAATCACAATCATATTTCCATCAACGGACGTAGATATTCATCTCACAATGTATTACTTCACTCCACGACAGATAGATCGTTGATTCAACTTCACTGAAGTTGACAACTGAAGTGAATCAGGATATGTTTGTAGACTAAATAGAGCATAGTTCTAAATGAACTGAGGCGATCAGTTCGCTTACTGTGAATGTGATCAGTTGTCCTTAAATGAGATTACATGAATGATTACACATTACTTCATTGGTTAGTTGATTTTGATATTGATGTTTTTGTGTTAGTGGAAATTTAATAAGATTTTCACTACTTTTTTCAGATTTCTAAGGATTTGAGAGTAAATGAACTGAGATGGGATTGAAGCGGCTCAATTTATTGTGAATCTTGTAAAAGTTGTTTTTTATATTTTGATTTACACTGACCTACATGAACATTCATCTGTAAGCGTTATATTACTTTCCATTTGTACCCAATTATCACTATGCCAACACAGAAATTTGCTGTAAACTATCACACTAAATTACTTACTCATGTTACGTGTCACGGAGGAGCAACGGTCGCTCACTAGCACTCTCTATCCAACCCTTTCCTCAGCAGTTGTTTACAGTTGCTATTCATCCTTTCCACCTTCACTATGAGGCGTCATTATCCTTGCGAATGAACATTCTTCAATTCTCATTCAAAGTTTAAATGGTTTAATTTGTTTAATGTAGTTGATATTGTTCAGCGAGGTGTGTTCCACGAGATTTGGTTGCTGATACCCGGGATGTGGTCATATTCTACTTTGTGTGTTGTCAGTTAGCACATCAGACAAGTTGGGTCATGAAAGTTCATCCATAATGAACAATATTTTATTCAACGAATATTGAAGCCAATCTGAACATTGGATTATGGAATGGTTCCAATAATAGACAACTGATGTTGTCTGGAATGAAATAAGAGTAGCTGTGTCCTCAATTCAACAACCGTCATAAATTTGCTGTAAACAATCATACTATCATACTAAACTGACCAAATGGTCATCGGAGTGTTGAGAAAGATTGGCCGAAGTAAAATCATAATGGTTTTCGTAATCTCACTATTCAAACGTTGATGTTTATGCAAAAATCAAACCAGCTTTGTTTATAAAGGGCCAAATAAAGGCAATTCGCAGTTCTATCTTGGCACATCTTATTGAAAACTGTCATGCCGTAGATAAATCCAAATCATTTCGAGTTATCGATCACACACACCTTATTACGTAATGATGTTAATGTTTTGGTGTTGACTATTTCTATTCTATTTACCCACGTCTGTTTGACATTCTATTTCCAGCGTTTAACTATTGATAAGACTTTTGTTATTGTATTTTATTATTCTTATTACTATCAGTACACTTGTCTTCCTACTATCAACTTGTAATTTTACTTATTATGTGTAGTGACTTATTCTATTTCATTGTTATTATTGACTCATATTGTCTTGAATGGTTTAACATTTCTGTATATTAAAGTAAAGCCTGATGACGATCTAACTAAGCGTATTATTCTCTTAACTCTTTCTTACTGAACAAGAACTCCGTCCATACTCAATACCGTTCAGTTGATATTGACTAAAGTGTTTCTCAACCTTGAAACGTTTGCGAATGCTGTACATATGAAACACATTAGGTTCCGTGACACCAACGCAGAATATCCCCACAAAAAAACGAACAATAAATAAACTACATAATACTGAATAAATTTTAATAACCTTGAAACATTTACTCAATGTGTTCATATGAAGAACTCAATGTTTCCATCGACATTAATATAGAATTGTCTTATGAGAAATTGACAGTGATTTCATGGGATTAGCTCACTATTCAAATAACTATTGCTTCCGTGGATACAATGAACTGAACAAACAAACACCTAAGTGAACTTTTATCAATCCCTAGTGAATAAGCTACATAATGACCCAAAAAATACTGCGACTACATGTCATGATAATAAATGATAAAAATAATTTGATAATAGGCCAGATATTAGTGGGACAATTTAATGTATAACTGAAAACAATTCTGATATTCATGATTTCGCGAAATCACCCAACAAACATCGTTTATTCGTCAACAGAATGTGATACTCGTGGAAGCAATATTTTGGTTACTGTCGACATCTTTTTGGAGCGCAAAATTCACCATCACACTGCTAAGAATAGCATTTTTCAATAATAACCACATCATGGATAGTTTGAGCTTCTTCCGCTGAAATTATTATTCATTAACGAAAATGTAGACTGTTAATAATTCAACAGTAATTGACTCATTACGTTTAGTGTAAACGCATTCACGTTCACTTCTACCTGACTAATAAGAAACCTTTTGAATATTTTGATCGCTAAATCTATTCAGAGCCAACGGTGTAATGTGCCGGTCAAATGGGCTTTTTGTGACTGTTCGGAAGATACAATCCCACATTCAATGATTATGGAGTCGTCTGACAGGATTTATGTCATAAAACATAAATTCAGATGTACAAATGCCAATTAAGTTGTCCAATCAAGATAGATTTTGTTACTTGGATTTTAACCTATCAAACCAAAGAAATGCACCATTGGTAAACAGTTCACAAATCATTACAAGTAACAAAATGTTTGTTCGTGAAAATATGAGCACACATTTTGATCAACATTAAAAACCCCTTACTAAGTTTAAACTATTGCTGATCATATCCAATATAATTTTTACCAATAGAGGCCTTGGAATTTCAACCAACGGTGAATAAGTGTCAGCCTTTAGAGTACAACAACTAGAAGTATATTGCATTACAATGAGTGGTCAACAATGACCATATGATTTTATGAAATGTGATGTTTCCAATGGTGACTTTGGATCGTCGAATAAGAAAGAAACAAACAAACAGTTAAAAAATTGATATAAACACGACAAGGTCTAACAACAATTATTAACGTTGTGAACAAGAAGATGAAGTGAGTGTTGACTGTACAGTTAAAGCAAATGATTGTGTTATATGAACTTGAATTTGTTTCAATGAAATAAGACTGTCTATTTTTATCTGAACCATTCCAGGCAGAGCTTTGCAACTGGCCAGTTTATACTGCTGTATTTGATCATCGTATTAATTTATACATTCTTCGACTGCCATGACATTTGCACAATACCTGAAAAAGTAATTTCTGAAAATGCTACATATCGATATGTAAGTAATCAGTCTGGTTCCAATACACACATTCAGTCTCATCACTATTATTATTCCCAGACAATCCGGTCTAATCAACCTCTTCCGGTTGTTAAAGGCAGTTTTGAAAGTTTGGTTGATAAAAAAGTGAGTTGACTAAATTTTGCAATCGAGATACTAATCCATATGTTTGCTTATAATCAGGAAATTATTCCAACATTCCCGTTTACGTTTTACGGCACTACAGTCATGAGATTCGAAATATTGGAATTTGGTAAGCGAATCGTTTTCATCGAACTAAAATTGTTACCGAGTTTTGTTTATTCCCATTTCATTCTGTGGACCAATGTTCCTTTAATTTCTTTAGTAAATCAGTTTTATCCCCTTACTAACATTCAAAACGTCTACTGATATCTTATTTTGTTCAATTTGTAAACAGTTTAAAGTCTTACGGAAATTCAATTACGATCCATCAAATTCATTTTGTCTCCAGTTAATCTAAAAGTCTTTAATTCATTCTCTACTGATTGTCAATTAAATTTCATGTTTTCATTTGATAAATACAGGTAAAATTTATATGTACAATCAAAAAAAGATAGGAGATATTAAAAATTTTTTGACGGACACTCCTCTTGTGAAAACAGAAATTTCAGATCAGCGTGAGTACCTCTATTATCTGATGATAATTTAATTTTGTCTTTCATTTCTCACTTTTATTTTACATAAATGATTCAATAATGACCTGGTTATATTTTCAGAGCTGACCAGTTCACAGGGATTAATTTGCTTGTGTGATTTGATGCTCCAGAAATGTGTTCACAACACCTAGTCATTACTGTCAAGTGAGAAAGATGGTTCACTTTGAAATAAACACAAATTGATTGAGTAGAAATGATAAATCGAACGAATCCAGCTGAACAGATGCACAACAATAAACGATGTTGTGTGAGAAATCATTTTGGGATTATTAAATCACATGGACTACCATGTTACATTTGATGACGTCCGATTGTTTTCTTTAACTTACTTCATGAAGAATGAATGTCTCTTAGTTACTATCTGTGAACCACTGTGTGTATTCATCACAGTTTTGACTATCATATTCGTATGGATCTAAACCAGCCATTAATATTCATAATGACAGATGATAAAACATTACCATAAATAGTGCACTGGTAAAACATGATTGATTCGACCTGGAACAACTGGAACATCGAAATGAAGTTCACTCATTTTGTTCAATTATTGCATTTAGTGACATGAAAGTAGAATTTCTGAGTCATAATTAGTTCAATTGAGGGGACACTGTTCGATTGGAATAACACAATGTCAGAAAATGATTTTGTATGTGTACTGTCGTTTAGATATTATCGGTCTATTAGATTGTCTGAAGCTTTTAAAATCAACGTTTTGGAAGTAGAATATTCTTCTCAGTTGGTTGGTTTGAAACATTCATCATATCGTTGAAATAATGATACGTCTCCCATTTAATTGAACCGATTTACTTAAATCTTGAAAGGAAGATGATAACTCGTGTCCAAACTCATTCTCTATGGATATTCATTATACATTTATGTAAAAACACAAATATTTTTACTTTCATCATTTCAGGGGAATTATTAGCCGTCATATATTATTATGATCTAAAAGCTGATGATAAAAGTATGTATCCATAAAATGATTATTTGAATATGCATGAAATATTTAAACACCTACATCATCACTCGCAGTACTTGCTTACAGATTTTCTGTTCATTTTACATCACTGAATTCTTTTCGAAAACTGACAGAGGTAATAAAGTGTCACCATCTCAGCAAATTAGGAAGGGGGAATTATATGTGGAATCCACCGATTGTTTGAACACATTGATTGAGAGCTGAAGGACAGTTGACATAATCAGGAGCACACTAGATTTCAAGTGTAATAAATAAATTCGTATGAATAAACACATTTTACTTGTGGATAAACTAATGCAGAGATACATCTTCGTCAACAGGCTTCAATGAAACTTGATTTGAAGTCTGTATTCTGAATTAAGTAAATTTGTGTTACTCACCACACGGTCATTCATAAGAATTATTCATTCAAATTAAGAAATCACCATGACGAACAATCTGAAGCTATTCATTTTCCATCGTTACCGAACACTGATAAACCAATGCGTTGCATAACCGGTTAAGTTACCCATGTTCTATTTGTAAACAAACAAACCACAGCTAATGCCATGTGTACTAAGGGTCGATTTTTCCAGCTGTAATTATAGACAGTTTTGAGAAATGTCAATACCTCCTCGACTATCAGATTTAATTGGAAGCCCGATGACTTATTATTTTGATATGAAAACGGGGTTGTAATTTAGCTTCGGAACGTAGTTATCTGATATTTATGTTGAAGGATACATGCTTGCTTCATTTACACGAAGTTCACTGGATTACATTTATTATGAATTCTACCAGAGAAAACATTTGAGATAACGAAGAAAGTACCTGCCTAAAACTGATCACTTTGTACGTAGGCACATACACTTCCGCATGCAACAATAACATGCTAATCACTAATACCTCAAATTCTAAATAACGATAGTTTTCTGCTTGCAGGTCATGCATTCAATATAACTACTATGATACATCCGAATGGGAAGATATCATTCTATTATAATAACGTAAGTTGCACAATTGAATAGTAATGTGGTGTTGTTTCAAGTATTTTGGATCATTATCTTACTTTGCGCAAATCAACACTGTCGAATGCATCAAGATACATTGAACACAATAGAAGGATATCAACATATTTTAACGTGTACACAGACTATACGACTCTTTTCATAACTCCGTAATGACACATATTATTCCGGCACTTTTTTTAAAACAATGAATTATAGGAAGTGACAATCTGACATATTTGGGCCGATTAAGGACAAACAGTGTATTATATATTACTTTCCAACACAGTCATTTTCTGTCAAGCTTAACTACGTCTTCTGAAGTTCAGCTAATTGAAAATTTCATTGTCAAATAATCTGTGAGATAAATTGTTTAAAGCTTGATCGTCTCTCACTGTGTACTTGTTCGAATGTCTGCATTTAGTACTTCACCAATTTGAAATACAATAGATGTGTGGTAACTAGAAAGGTCAGGTGAGATGAAAGATTTCATTTGTGTTGAACTGAATCGATTTTGATTGGTTCGAGGTAATCAGGAACTGTATGAATGGTGATGCATGGAAGTGAGTACATTGACACAATTCCTCCACATGACAACAAATTCACGTGCAGCAGCATTACAGTCATTCACAATCACACTTCCGTCAAGTGACGTAGATATTCATCCTACAGTGTAGTTCATCATTGCATGATAGATAGATCGTCCATTGGATTTCAGTGAAGTTGACAACTGAAGTGAGTCAGATTATCCTCGTAGACTAGATGAGGCAAACTCCTGAATAAAGTGAGGAGATCAGTATGCTTACTGTGTAACTAGTTGTTTTTATGTGAGGTGATGTGAATGACGACATAGTCCTTCACTGATTGGTTGACATTGATAAAGGTGGTTGTGTGTTGACAAACCTTTACTCAAACTTCCGTTACTTCTTTCCAGATTCCTATGGTAATTGGTGAAAATCAAATGGTATCGAGAATTGAGGCTAATACTGATTGCGGAGAAGGTAACAAATGTTATTTGCATTGTGATTTAAACCGGACTACACATGCAGTCATGTGTTAGTTTAATATTAACTTCTTTATGTACCCTTTGATCACCACGTCAAAACAGAGATTTGCTGTACTTCGTCATAGTGATCTAATATATCTTTCTTACAGTCTTCATCATTCAGTAGATTCGTGTGAAAACATATTGATCTAAGTGTCATTAAAGTGTTGATGAAGAGCGTATGAAATAAAATCTGAATGTTTCTGGTTAACACAGTGTTGAAACACTACTGTTTGTTGAAAATTCAGCTTGGATGATGTGTCTACATATCTTGAAGCGAAGTTGTAGTGTCATATGTGATAATAAATCAAGGTGCTTACTAGTCCTGAGAAATCCGCGTGTTTCGATCAACTCTTCTGCACAGTGAACCCCTTGAATTAATCTGATTTGAAATCAAGTATCTGTGTCTTCATTTGAACAACCGTCATCCTTGTTAGTGTCACAAAAACGATTGTCGCTGTTTTGATGTATTCGTATTGCTGTTATCTCGGTTTTATATGTTGAATTCCGTAAACATTGAATTTTACGACTCACATCCGCTGACACACACCTGAATAATATAACTATGATGTGTGAATATCTTCATCATGGATATTCCGAGAATTCATTCTCATTTTTTAACAGACGTTTGTTAAACAAAATCTCAGTTGTTTTCCTCTTTAAAATTATTTTTATACAAGATGAGAAAGGAAATGTAATAAATGTTCCTAAGAAATGGATCCAAAGTGGAACGTTAGTGGAGTTTGAAGCTCTCGGGGGTATGTTAAACTTTTTTGTGTCAGAAATGACTATTTTCACAGTTGAATGCATCAATTTTGTTTCCAAAAATTGAAACCTTCATGTGCAATTTCAGTAAATAATTAAATGAAATTTAGCTACTAGTATCAAATGACGTTGTCCTATTCGTGGATTCTCTGTTGATTATTTGAAATGATGAAGGATGGATGGCCTTCACGTCCTAACGTGGATAAAATTCACTTAAGCGTACATAATGTTACAAAACGATAGATGTCATAATATATGTCTGTTAGTCGATTGTGCATTGTGCATGAAATAGTCGCAAAGTTCAAATTCATCATTATATCATCGAGTTATAGTTATATTTTTTCTAATTCACTTATCTTTTGTTTGATAACTTGTTATGCCATCACCCCATTCTTCCCACTGAAGATTGTCCAAAACACAATTCGAATAAAGCATGTCAAGAAGCAACAACATCGAATACAACGTGTATTTGGTGGGAAACAGCCAATATATGCATTACCAGCAATAATAAGGATAGTCATGAATTCAAAGTAAGTGGTTGCAAGAATAAAGTAAGTAATTGGTAGACTTCACAGATTGTTTTCAATATCACCATATTCTACATTGTGAATCTATTTACTCGGAAGAACATTTTCTTGTTGCAAACAAGTAGTTTATTGTATACGTTGATGACGTTTAATCAGATATGAGTACGATGCCATTTTTCCATGTGAACATTCAACAATCAACAGACGCGTCGTTTAACACTTATGGTTGAAAACATGCAAATTTTTTTTGCTCATAGAATGTGTAATGATTCTCGATGTCCAATATGAAACCGTCTGTATGTGTGAATTGTTACTCAATTCCGATAAGATCAGTTTAAATGATGAAGCATGATGTGTTATGAATTCTGCATGATGTTTGGAAAGTGAATGTTTGTGGACTCCTATTGTTGAATTTCAGAACAGATATTACTGATACGCTGTTGAGAAATTTGTGTTCTGGATGGATTGCTTCAATAAAGCCGTCAGTTAGTTACATTGAGATAAGGTTAATCATCCAGGAAACAAATTTCATCACACGAATAAGTTGTCAGTTAGTTGTAGGAAAATGTGTGTGCTCATCACATTGACTGTTAAATCAGTAGCAGATATCCTAAATCATTATTCATTGATCATATTGTGCAAATGTAAATTATGTAACTAATTGTTGAATTCACTTGTGTCATCAATACTGACAATGGTGTATAATGAATGATGAAATATTTGATATTCAATTGTATTTCCACTGTTTCCTTCTTTCGAAGAGCTCGACTGTCAACGTTGTTACTGAACCAACAACTGAATTGAAGAAGACTAGTCCAAGTACTGAATCACATTTGGTAAATATTTGATATTATTTTAATCACTATACTATTTCGTTTATTCCAGAACATGACTACAAATACAACTGAAGGCATTGACAAAGGAAAATCACTGCAATACGTGTACATTGTTGTACCATTAGTTATAACTTTCCTTATTGTATGCATTGGCATTGGCATTTGGCTATGGTTCTATAGAAGGAACAGAATTCATCCATAGTCCTCACAAACAGCTTGTCAATTGTTTTAATTAAGTTGACTTTATTCTTTTCAGTTTGTAGTTTAGTAAATACACTTTCTATTTTTTTAATCATTTCAATAAATTAAAGATTGTTTCATGGAACTGCATATCAAATTGATGATTGTTTACTTAATGACTGATGTCACTTTGTTTGGTAGAATATAAAAATATAATTTTCTGTATTTATGTCATTGTTTGTATTCAATGGGAACATGGGTAATTTCACAAGAGGTTACAACATTGCACTTGTCAATGAACAGTATCGTGTATACGTGATTATGTAAACATCGAAATGAAAACTGAGTCCGTTGTAAATGTCCATTTTGTTAAAGTCTCAATACTGAGAAACGTCATTCGAAATTGACGTCGTTCATTGTTTTAAAATTAAGTGTCGGAATGCGGCATTAATATTTAACAAAGCACATTAATCCTTCGTTACTGGACTATTCACTGTTGAGTGCGAGCTGGTTGACAGACTGTTATTAATTAGGTGTTATGAATGTGTTGAATATGAAATAATTTTAAAGGGTCCAGCTGGTTCTCATGTGGGAATGAAAAAGGATGTAGAACTAGTAACTATGTGAACTAGTAACAGTTTTGCCGTAAAATTGGTAACAAAATGAGAGATTTGAAAAAAACTGAAGTGTTTGCGTCAATGACTGATCACATTAATAAAGTTAATTTGGCTAATAATCAGTCGTGTTCTCATGGATTTATGAGAAACTAGTCTAGTGTGAAATAAATAGTCTTGTAAAGTATCACTGCTTTTATCCCTTCAGGTTAAATAGACTCTTCTCTTTATCTAACGTTGATTTTACAAAGAATAATTCGTCTACACAACATTTTTCACTGATGTTTTGAATGGAATAATACCTCATGTATAATCCATTTTGAAGGTTTTGTGTGTGTGTGTGTGTGTGTGCAAAAATCCTTCCATGTATACATTTGTAGTTTGTTCCTGTTGTTGTTCCTTTAGTTTTACACTTTGTGATTCTTTTTTATCCCATTTGAGTTGGTCATATTTGTATTTTATTATAGTTTTTATTTTTCTTACGCTTTCACTAAGTTTCCGTGTTTCTTCCTGAACTGCATTTATGTTGTGTTTACTTGATACTAAGTGTTGGCAGCAGCCATATTGGTTCCTCCTTTTGATTGTGTTGCTTGCATTGACTATAATTGTATATTTTTGATTGTGAATTGAGGCACATTTCCAAAATCGAAGATACTCTGTGTTATCAAGCAATCGAGTAGTATCTTTTGAACGAATCTATGCGTGATCTAACCAGACAGGATGAAATAACATTGATTTGTTCCGATTGATAATTTTCTCGCATCCTGTATCAACTTCCTTACGTATTGTAATTTAGATTTGATTCATTGAACAATTATTGATTGAATAGATGGGTGTACATTTAAATTTATAATGAATTTCACAATCGTCATATTACCCAATCACATTGTTTTGGTTTCATTCGGGCAATGGCGCGTATCTAACTTACCTAGACAGTTATTCTTCAGTGAGAACATTAGTTTGCATCTAACACCTCCAAGAACTTGTGCGTTAATTAAAATGAAGTATCTTTCAAATTATTAAAACAAAATGTATGAAACAAAAAATTTACGAACTTGTAGAAAGTTTTGAACATCATTCAGATATTCTGTAAATGGAGTGTTAGCGTTAATAATGACACCAAATGATGCAATATATATGAGACTTTTCTTTTTCTAACAAAACTTTAAACAGCATTATAATATTGTCAGAGTGGGTATCCGTTGAGATTGCAGTAATTTTAATATTGGGATTCATGAGTATTATGCTAAACGGCCGTCCGATGGTTCCGGGTTTTTAATGGTGGCCTAGCCCAGATTGATACATGGATTCAAGCCTTATCGCATTCACCATAGTAGTTTAATTTCAAATCACCAGAGAGATACATTCCATGTTTTACGCTATGTAACTCATTCAGTGCATGTAAATCTATCAAAAGTGTGACAAAACAGGAATCACAGAGAAGACTTATCCTTATCCTAAAACATGATCTTAGCTGAACAATACAAGTGAGATGGTAAATGATTGGAGTGTTTATTCATGGCTGGAGCAAGATCATCTATGAATTGACAACCAGAAAAGTAGTAATAATTTGTAAAATGAGAATTTCACTCATCTTTGATGTTTGTATGTCGAGGATTGTCAGCCAGATAAACAGCATACTATTAGAAAACGATGTTGTTTTACTCTAGCCAAGATTGATATTACACCCACGATACAGAACAGAGAATATCATATTATGCAATGAGGTGATCAATGATAACAAAGTATAATCATAGCTGATTCTATAAACAAGAGAGGTCAACAGAAATATGTTTTTGTTCATTAGAGAAACACGTTGTTTACACTGAGATTGAAGAAGTAATCAATATTACTTTGAATATTTTATTGCATATTACAGAAATAATAGAACTTGATGTTATTTTATATTCAATGCGATGAATCAGACAGAATTCTCGATATTTTGCAAATCTTATTCCTTAACAATCTGTTGAATGATACTTCGATTCCTGGAAAATTGTATCATTCAAAGAGTATGAGGTGTTATGAAGCTAATGTGATTTAGAAGTGTAATTTTTGACCAAAATCACAATATTCTATAAGTTTCCTCATTCTAATAATTCTAAACTGAAATTAATCTGATTCTAATTGCCTATAGACTTCAATATTGTAGAGATTCACAAATCGATCTGGAACATTTCTTGATAGGTTCATAGTGGCATTTATGATCAGAGTGCGATCAAAAATGGCGATTCGATCTATCAAAAAATAACACATATTTAATTATAAAGTAAAGATGTACATGATGTCCAACTTCATTTACATCTGGTAGATGTGTACTACAATCAATCATGTTTTTGATAAGATAAGAATGAACAAGATGTAAGATGGTTGAATGAAATGAGCAGGTAGCTTGTAACAAAACTTTTGCTCTATCTCACACTCGTCAATCGGGACGATATGCAGTATGGAAAGCGCAAATAATTCATATATCAGTGGAACAATTGCCTCCTAAAGTCATGATCGAAAAACGTTGTAATTCAGCTATAAATTCCACGACTAACCTATTTTAAGACTGGAACCTATATGTCGTTTAATAATCCATGTTGATTGACTTGTATTCTCCATAATATCAATTGACTAAGTAAGTACAAATATGTCCGTGTGGTGTTTGAACGAACTAATGATACTATCGTACTGGTTGATTGTACGATTTCGAATTCCAAATACAGTACATTCGGTTGTGCTTGTGTCTTCTTAATTCAATCGCGTTATTTATTGGACTCTTAGTTCGTGCTATAATTCGAATAATTCGAAACATTATACTGGCGTCGTGATAAAATTGTGGCACATTTCCTGACATTCATTGGGAGAGAAGCTTACAGCTTATAAAAAACTTCGGCATATACAGAAAAACCTATCTCACTTCCTTATGCAACTCTTAAAGAGCTATTAATAAATCATGTAAAATGCACCAGATTTGAATGCCATGAAAGGGCGAAATTTCATGAGATGGTTCGTCAAAATGATCAAAAAGTTGCCAAGTGTAATTTCGGTGATCAACTTCATGTACAACTGTGAGATCGATTAATTGCAGGAATTAACATACCGAGTTAGGAAAGAAAGCTGTTAAAAATGCCAAACTGTTTTATTTCAAGATGCTAGAACTGCGTGTATTAACTATGAAGCAGTGAATGAACTAGATATCCAGTCGATGAAGATTTCTAATACTTTGCTTAGTCGTCCTGATGAACTACAATCTCAGGGTCAATCGAACTTGCGTTCATTTAACGGTGAATTCTATTCTCGTGTAAATATGAAAAGTGTTTCAACAAGGGATGACAAAGCAAATCACAAAGGTGAGATGAAGTTTGGTAAATGTTTATCATATGGAAAGTTTCATCCTCGTAATTCATATGCATTTCGTAATGCTAAATGTTTTAAATGTGGTAAGATAGGACACATTCAGTCAGTATGCAAAGCTACTGTTCATTTTGCTTCAAGTAGTACTAAATCTTGTCATTTAAATCTCAATAATTCGGATGTTTCTAGCCATCATTTATCCTTGTCTACTATTTCGAAAGGTAATGCTCATATTCAAAAGCGACTATATACATCGCTTGGTTCATTTCATGACTTTATTGTGGACACAGGTAGTATAGAAACCATTATTTCATTCAAGAACTTGGAATTCTTAGATCCTAACGTTGTGGTACGACCCACTGAAGTATCAATATTGATTACTGGACACAGACTGCCCATACGAGGATGCTGTGAATTGCTAATAAGAGATGATAATTCTTCACACATACCTTGTGAATTTTTAGTTAGCGAAACAGGACTGTCAATATTAGGTTTAAAGAATTTGAAAAGGCTTAAAGTGGAGTTGTTCTTCCTAGTTTCTAAGGAGAATTCTGATACTTAACTTAAAGATTTGATAGCGGCAAGACCCCTAGAATTTGTGGTGACTATAGATTAACTCTGAACTCCCGTTTGTTGAAGCAAACGTGCACGACGGTGGAGGCTGAAGATATTCTAAATCGACTTCATGGTTCTAAAGTGTTCTCGAAAGTTGGCCTAAAAAATGCTTATCTTAAAATTCCTTTAGATCAATCTTCATCTATTTTGACGACAATTAACACTCCGTTTGGTCTGTTCAAATACAATTTTCTTCCATTTGGTCTAAGTTGTTCTCCAGCCATATTTCAGGAAGTTATGAATGAAGTAGTTAGTGATCTTGAAGGTGTTGAAGTTTATCAAGATGACCTCATTGTTCATGGTTCTAATAAGGTAGTTCATGACCAGAGACTTATTGCTTTATTGCGTCGTTTAATTGAGAAAAATATTACAGTGAATCCAAATAAGTGTGCATTTTGTGTATCTAGTTTTGAATGCCTTGGATACTTAGTTGATGGTAATGGTTTTAAACCAGATATGAAACGACTAGCTCCACTGACAAATGCCTCGTCTCCAAAAAATCTTACGGAATTACGTTCACTAGTGGGTGCTCTTCAATACTATTTTCGTTTTACTCCTAATTTTTCTCGTCGTGCAAATTGTTTGTTTTATATTTTGACATCCAATTCATTCAAATGGAAAGAGGAACAAGAGTCATTCTTACGTAATCTACTAATGTTTCTTCAAAGTGATGCTGTTCTTCGAACGTACTCCCCTAGTGTACATTCTGTGCTTATTACTGATGCATCACCTGTGGGAATTGGTGCAGTTTTGGAACAGGAAGGTAGACCAGTTATTTGTGTTTCACGCAAACTCACTGTTACTGAACAAGGTTATTCACAGAGTCAGCGAGAAGCATTAGCTGTGTTTTGGGCTGTTAAATGATTTCATAAATATTTATTGGGAAAGATATTCACTATTGTTACTGATCATGAAGCTTTAAAGTTTATTTATCCTCCTGAAAAATCCTTAGCACGTTCCTCAGCCGCTATGGTTCAACGATGGAGTATTGCTTTGAGCTCAAATGACTATACGGTTCAGCACAGAAGTGCCAAGTAAATTCAACATGTTGACTACATTTCTCGACAGTCATTACAAGACAAACTTATTAATACTTCGCACTGTTTGTTAGTGCAACATTTACCAGTAAGACGTTCATGTCTCATTAGAGAAACGCGTAGATATTTTGAATGTATACTTAGTGCTATAAGGAAAGGTTGGAATGCTAATTTGAAACGAAGATTTCCCATCTATTTTTCAAAGCAGGATGAGCTATCTACTACTGCTGATGGTATTCTGTGTTTAAGTGATCGTGTTGTCATTCCTCCTTCATTGCGTAAATCTGTTCTTAAAGATCGTCATTTAGGTCATTTAGGTGTTGAGAAAATGAAGTCCTTGGCAAGGCTCACATGTTGGTGGCCAGAGATAAATGCAGATATATGTCGTACAGTAAACAATTGTGAGAAATGTCATCGGTTGAAAAGTCATCCTTCGAAGTGAACGCCATGGCCAGTATCGTCTGAGGCCTGGCAGAGAATTCATGCTGACTATTGTGGTCCGTTTCTTGGTAAATACTATGCACTAGTAGTTATTGATTCTTTTTCAAAATGGCCTGAAGTTTTTTTACAACTTCACCTAATTCTGACTTCACAATCCAAGCATTGAAAAAGGCGTTTAGTCGAGAAGGGGTTCCAATGGTGTTAGTGACTGATAATGGCTCTCACTTTGCTGCAGATGCAGTCACTACCTGGTTGAACGGTATAGGGTGCAAACATCTGTTTACTGCTCCCAGACATCCGTTTTCTAATGATCAGGCAGAGAATTTTGTCAAGACATTAAAGACTGCTATTGATTCTATTGCCGCCTCAACATTTAATGAGCTGGAGAGGGGAGTAGATACCTTTCTATTGCAATATAGAAATGCCAGACATTCGGTGACGAAGGAGACTCCAGCGAAGCTATTGAAAGGTAGAATTCTTCGGTCGAATATGAGATGTTTGGAGTCTGCAGAAGTTACATATTATCGGAGCAATGATCTTCGACCATCTACGGGTATTGTTCTGAAGAATGTCGGAAAATCGATGGTGCGAATTCTAGACATCAGTGACTTAAGTACACACAGTCGACATGTTGATCAAATACAATTTCAAGAACCAGGTGAGTCTGTTCCAATTTCCGTTGTTAATTCTAATGCTAATGAGCAAATTCTAGATAATACAGAATCCTTTTCGAATATAATGGCAGACAGACCCAGGATGAATTTGAGAAGAAGACGTACGATTGATTACAAACACCTAGACTCCAATTTGAGCTGTGGTGGATGTGGTGTTTGAACGAACTAATGATACTATTGTACTGGTTGATTGTACGATTTCGAATTCCAAATACAGTACATTCGTTTGTGCTTGTGTCTTCTTAATTCAATTGCGTTATTTATTGGACTCTTAGTTAATGCTATAATTCAAATAATTCGAAACATTATAGTCTGTTGATATAATCTTAACTGTTTAATTTATTGTTATGGCTTAAATCGACGTTGTTATTGTCATTAATGATTTTCTTTTACTACTTGCACAAATATCAGTAGCTTCAAACAGTGCATCGAAACACCACAGTTCAATACATGGTCTAATGCATACGAATGTTCAGATTAACTCATTTATACTATTAAGATGTGTTCATCTTCAGATTCAAAATGATCTTATGGAAAATCATTCAGAATATTAAGTGGAGTAATGCAGCATGCATGTCAGAAGTTTTTTTCTTCTTCTTCATCATCATCATCATTATCTATCGCACCAGGAGCAGTTTGGCAAGCTATCAATCCATATTTATTGCCAAATGAGTTGAAAATCATTGTTCACTAGATAAAAGATGGTTTTGGTCATGATCAAGATGCATTGTGAAAAACATTTGATGGAAGCTATACAATGGTTGAATCCGAAGACGAATGTTAGTCATTACACACGGCCTTACCTTCCCGCAACAAAATATCCTCTTACAATGTGGATTGGTTTCTTCGAATACTCATTGTACTCACTTTTACTGTAAGTTTAGTTAGTTCGATAATTGTTTCGACTTTCTTCAATATGATGACATAATGTTTATCGGTGAGATTGAATCAAACAACGAATTCTTAGTTGAACCCAGAATGAACCGTATTTTAACAAATGGTGAGTTCAAAATTGAAATTTTTATGTTACATTCACTATTTTGATTGTCGTAAAGCTGTCCTTCCAGTTAATTGATTTGTAACGATCACATTGCAATTCTCGTGATAAGATGATGTTCAGCATTGTAAATTGTGATCAAATATTGAGATTATAGAGAGAAGATCTGTTGCTCAGAAGGTTGATGTTGATGGTGTTGTATCTTTTGAACTGACTTATTGATTAGTTTCTCCATAAAGATGGTCTCTTCCATGTTCTATGTGCCGAGTGCTTGGCTTCTCTATTGGAGCCCAGGCAGTTCAACTCTACCACAGTGATCAGAAATCGTCATTCGTCGCTCATCTGTGTTGCTCAGTATAATCATTTCGTTTTTACTGCAGTTATTCACATTAGTACTTCAAACAATGATACTTCCATGCATTTTCTGGTCAAACTATTCCATCATTAAATGTCTATAGATATACTTATAATATGACATTCTCAATCAAGTAATTTAAGAGTTAATTTCAGAACATCCACACCTGACATGGTTAGTAAAGAAACCTTGGATTTAAAGCCTGATTGATATGGGGACAGAACAAGAGCTGGACTACTAGTACACAACATAACTGAAGTCATCTGGATCAACTCCTGAAAACCAAACTAATATATCCAGAAGAGGTATATTCAGCCTCCATGTTTACCGTGGTCCACGACTGAATCACTAGACAGCTCAAATGCATGTTATAAACCTATTATCCCAATTCTCCATGTGATTACCTTTTTTCCTAATCCACATTGATTCTTTTTTATCGTAATTACCTCGACTATACTCCTTTTATTACATATTTTAATCGCACGTTATTATTATCACCATTATTATTAGTACTACTGTATTGATAAAAACGTACAGCCTTACTACAAGCCATTTAGACCTTCATGAAGTGACCTACCTAATTCACAAATCACACCATCTTCAAGTATTTCCATGGTAACACATGAGAATGTTCATCATTGTTCACATATAACATTTTCAATTTCATTCATGGCCTGTCTTATTTTGGTCTTTGTAAAATATGACAATTAATATGGATCTTTAATTGTGGAGCCTGATGATGTAATAAATTGTTCGTTTAAATATTCGTTGTGTTTGCATATTGTGTGTGTGTACGTTTCAACCCTTAGTTTTAAGCATAATAGCCAACCATCAATTCCTCTATTTTATCACGTCAATCTCCGCTAATTTATACTAAGAATGTAAAACACCAATTGCAAATCAACGTAATCGAATGGTGGTTTATGGAGATTGTGGTAATGTTATAGTTTAATTCATCAGTCGAACTAAGCTAGACCAGTATGTAGAACCAAGATGCAATTGACGGTCGTCTTGTCCCGGCATGGGATTCCTCATCATTTGCTCACCGGTGACTGGCTTCAAGGTGGATTTTACAAAGTTCTACTGAGAAGCCGTGATCAGTGGAAGTCAACTGTGTTTGCCGTGGTGCAGCTACTTACTGAAGACAATGGTGGACGGTCGCACAATATCGTGGATCGGTTGATGTTAGATAATAACACCGTTGGATGCCAGCCGACTCAGTGGTCTAGAGCTTGAACATTTGCACGCGTGACCGAGCTTGTGGATGCGTATTACTGCAGGACTGTCATAACTTTAAGAATGCTTGAAACGATAAAAAGCACAGATTGGCTAATTGTTCTATCATAAATAAAGAATATTTGGAAAAATGGGATATTGTCATACCCGTTTGTTGTGTAAAATATATTTAAGCTATTTATCGAACAGATTAGTTTATATAAGAATCCTTACAAATAGTCTCAAAGGTGAGATATCTTCCTCACCTCTCCTCTCCTTTGCAAATTCACAATTTTTCTATGAAACTCAACGTTAAATCCTCATTTGACATTTGGGAAGACAACAATCCATGAATAGAAAAAAAATTCAATCGGAACGAAGGAAACTATTTAATTGAGGATTTTTTTAAAACAACATTTTCAAACAAACAAAGCTTGAATTTATCAACAACTCACTGACCGAGATCGGCTACCCCAGTGCGTTCATTAGGAAGTACATGCATGATATAATAAAGAAGTCGGAGATTTCGACTGTTCGTAAGAAACCTTTATACATGAAAGTGCAATTCAACGGGGATGTGGCTAGTGACACTCTGAAATATAGATTAACCAAAGTAATCACCAGGACATTCTACGCAGCCAATCTGGCGTTGACCTTCTCTTGTCGACCAGCGATGTCTACTCAAACGAAGCATAAGTTACCTGAGTTGGCTTCTTCCATGTGTATTTACAAATTCAGCTGCTCCTGTGGAAATAGCTATATAGGGTGTACTACCAGGCAACTTAACCAACGAATGAGTGAACAACTACCAACTTGGTACATAAAGGACCAAATAAAAGCGATTCGCAGTTCTATCTTGGCACATCTTATTGAAAGCGGTCATGCCGTAGATAAATCCAAATCATTTTGAGTTATCTATCACACACATCTTATTACGTAATGATGTTAATGTTTTGGTGTTGACTATTCCCATTCTATTCACCCACGTCTGTTTGACCTTCTATTTCCAACGTTTAACTATTGATAAGACTTTGTTATTGTATTTTATTATTCTTACAACTATCAGTACACTTGTCTTCCTACTATCAACTTGTAATTTTACTTATTATGTGTAGTGATTAATTCTATTTCAAACAATTAGTCCCTTTGATAAATTTCGATAATGCAATGAGAAGACGAACTATGTGATATATTAGCGCAATACCTTTTGAACAATCTGGTCACACATATACTTGATAAGAGCATTTATATATAAAAATAAAAGGTCAACTAGACAGGAAATGGGGTAAGAGGAGATAAGGATAATGATAATTGAAACAGGTCACAAGATTGATCTAAATTCAGCTTTTGTAGTGCTGTATAAGAGTGGTAAAGGGCGTATACTAAGGTTTATTGAAACCTTAGCCATACGAAAATTCGAACCCCCTTTATGTGTTCAAAAACAGTTTGTTCTCACCTTAAACCTACCCTGGTAATATGGACTTATTATCCAGAGTGATTAGGTTTCGCTTTGTGTTCACATTATTATTATTATTACTCTTATCATTATCCTTATCTCCTCTTACCCCATTACCAGTCTAATTGACCTTTTATTTTTTATATATAAATGTTCTTAACAAGTATATGATGTGTGACCAGATTGTTCGAAATGTATTGCGCTAATCTATCACATAGTTCTGTTATTCTATTTCATTTTGATTATTGACTCATATTATCTTGATTAGTTTAAAATTTTCGTATAAATATTCATGTATATTAGAGTAAAGTCTGATGACGATCTAATTGAAAACAATATTGTTCGCTTATGTATGGGTTGTTCTAATTATCAAAATAAAAATTCCAGTGGATGGGAAAAACAGTGGAAAGACAGAATAGAAATAGGAAAGTGGGAATAGAATAAAACAACAAAGAAAACAATAACGAAGTTAACACATACACACACATGCTTATTTACATGTTACCAGATTTTAAGGATTGTTAGTGTTGACTAGTTGTAGACAAATATATCAGTGTGTATATGAGTGTGAGCGTAAGTAGGCTGGGACTAGATGAGTTATGAATAGTAGGTAAATAACTGTCTTACTTAAATTAAATCATTCACATTTGATCTGGATCACCGCATAGAATGAACATGTGCATCATTGTGAATACAGTCTGTCGAATAATATTGATGTTGAGGATCATCACGAGAGGATTATCTTAATAGCACTGGCAAGTCAGAAGTATACTATACATTATTCAGTGGTTAATGCGTTGAACTTTGAAATGAACGATATTCGACTTCAATCTCAATGTGAGCAATAACACTGAAATACAGAACAACTGACTTATCGAGTCTCAAATCTGACGGAGCAGGCATCTTGGATACTATTATTAGCCATTATTCATCTTTAATAGAAACTTTTGACGGCAAGAAAAACAGTTATTTATATGTATAATGCGTTTTCTCGTTCACAAATAATAAGGAAGAAGTCTGTGATAGATGTTTTTAGCATTATGATATTGATGATGAAAATAATGGAGGGAAGGGTCAAGTGAGTAAACGTTTTGTAAGGATGGCGTCTAATGTGCTCTTAATAACTACAATGTTGTAAATGAACTTAATATCCAGTCGATGAAGATTTCTAATGCTTTGCTTAGTCGTCCTGCTTTAAGTAGTTCTAGATCTTGTAATTTAGATCCCAGTTATTTAGCTGCTGCTAATGATCATTTATCTTTGCCTACCGTTTCGAAAAATAAAGTTCATATTCAATAGCGATTATATACATCGCTTGTTTCATGTCATGACTTTATTGTGGACACAATCAGTATAGAGTCTTTTATTCACTCAAGAACTTGAAATCTTCAGATCCTAATGTTGTGTTAGGACTTACTGATGTTTCAATATTGAGGATTACTGGACACAGACTGCTCTTACGAGGATGTTGCGAATTGGTAATAAAAGATGAACTACAGTCAAAATTTTGAGACATTGCACAACATATTGCGATTTCACTGACTGTGATATTCAATATGTCACTTGACGTAGGTGTGTTACCTATGGACTGGAAGGACGCAATCGTCACTCCAACACATAAAACAGAACCAAGACAATTTCCATCAATCTACAGACCTGTAAGACTCACCAGTGTTGTAGTTAAAATATTGGAAGAATAGTCAAACGGACCATTACGGCATTTATGGAAAACCAATAACTTGCTAAACATAGAACAACATGGTTTTAGAAAGGGTATGTCTTGTACAACAAACTACTTTAAAGCAAGGGAATTTTGGATAAAGGTGCTAGACAACGGAAACTCAGTGGTTGTTGTCTACATAGACTTCAGAAAAGCTTTCGACAAGGTTCAAACTGATAGCCTGTTATTGATGTTGGAAAACTTTGATATTACTGAACCTCTTTTAAAATAGAATAAGGATTTCCTAGTGGGTCGTAAACAGAAACTAATAATAAATTAGAAGTGCTCCATCTACAGACCAGTAGTTAGTGGATTACCTCAAGGTTCCGTCCTAGGTCCTTTGCTTTTTATAGTGTATGTTAATTATCTTCCAGGTATCGGACGGTCTCAAATATTATTATACGCTGACGATGTAAAGATCTGGCGAGTAATATCTGGAGACAGACGCATTTACTCTTCAGGCAGACTTAAATAATATGATAAACTGGTCTAAAGAGTGACTGATGCCTATCAACGCGGCAAAGTGTGTCTACATGCACTTTGGGGATTCGAAGGTTAATACGTACATTATAGGGGAAGTGCCATTACCCGTGATTCGGTCCCATAAGGATGACAATGGAGGTGACAGTGAGTCATGATCTTAAGACAACGGCCCATTGCCGGGAGATCGCAGTTAAGGGGTTTGGAACCATCTGGGCTTAAAATCAGACATTCCACCATCTCAAGACATTCGCTAAGTTAGATACTACCATGTTCACCGCGGTATACACATCCTTAGTGAGAACAAAGCTTGATAACTGCGTTCAGGCTGCAAGCCCCTGTCTAAGAGGTGACTCGGATATCCTAGAGGAAGTACAGAGGGCAGCTACCTGTGCAATTCCACAACTTCGGGGTTCACCATACAAAGAGCGGCTTGAAAAGCTGAACCTCTTTACTCTGTTCTGTCGCAGACTAAGGCGAGATATAATTTTGATGTACAGAATACTATGAACTGATTTTGGATTTTCGTGCGAAAAGCATAATTGAACCAATTCAGTCTTCAGAATGGAGTACTACTATTGTTACGCTACTGAAGTCGGACGGCAAGACACCTAGAATTTGTGGTGACTATAGATCAACACTGAACTCCCGTTTGTTGAGGCAAACGTGCACGATGGTAGAGGCTGAAGATACTTATGGTTCTAAAGTGTTTTCGAGAGTTGACCTAAAAGATGCTTATCTTCAAATTCCTTTAGATCAATCTTCATCTATTTTGACAACAATTAACACTCCTATTGGTCTGTTCAGATACAATTTCCTTTCATTCGGTCTAAGTTGTTCTCCAGCCATATTTCAGGAAGTTATGAATAAAGTAGTTAGTGATCTTGAAGGTGTTGAAAGTTTATCAAGACCTCATTGGTCATGGCTCTGATAATGTAGCTTATGACCAGAGACTTATTGCTTTATTGTGTCGTTTAATTGAGAGGAATATTACGGTGAATCCAAATAAGTGCTCTCATTTTGTGTATATAGCTTTTAATGTCTTGGATACCTAGTTTATGGTAATAGTTTTAGGCCAGATATGAAGCGTATAGCTTCACTAACAAATGCACCGTCTACAAAACACTTACTATGCACTTGTAGTCATTGATTGTTTTTCAAAGTGGCCTGAAGGTTTTTTTCACAACTTCACCAAATTCTGATATCACAATCCAAGCATTCAGAAAGGTGTTTAGTCGAGAATGGGTTCCCATGGTGTTAGTGACCGATAATGGCTCTCACTTTGCGGCAGATGCAGTCACTACTTGGTTGAGTGGTATTGGGTGCAAACATTTGTTTACTGTTCCCAGACATCCTTGTTCTAATGGTCAGGCAGAACATTTTGCCAAGACATTGGAATCTGCTATTGATTCTATTGCCGCCTCAACATTTAATGAGCTGTGAGTACTGCATGTTCGAATCCCAATGGGAATTTCAGTTCGTCGAGATATATCTTGCTGATGAGTACCAATTAATACGAATTCTCAATATGGAAACTCATGCCGAATACCTTGATGAAGAGATTACTTTGATTTTTTTGATACAAATACAAAAACTGGTGGGATAGATACCAATCCTTCAGAAGAAGTGAATATTTTACAAACTATTGTAGATAATTGACTCTTGAAGACGAATGCAAACCATGTTCGCTAATAAGCCTATTTCAACTGTCACAAGTACATTGTCGGGTAGTTTAAGCGGTACAATGATATCGAATGGTTTAACAATAAGTCATTAAACAAGAGAAACTTCAGTAAGTTATGGTGACATTTTAACTATCGGATTTTATTATATTTAACAGAGAACCCCGTAGCTTCATTTAATGCCATATCAGCGTTAATTTGAGCTTATTAAACTGCTCTTATTGTTATGTTACTCTCATTACCTTCATAAATCATCATTCTATTCATATTTTCAATGAAATCATGAGCCAACCAATGTTAGACCACCGTACGAAATCTGGAAGCATTTGACGACCGCTTCGTTGTCCTATGAGACACCTCAATTGTGCAAGTGCACGATAGAGCAAGCGTGAATACAACCCAGGACATTAGGCAGTGAGTACCAGCACTTAAACTTCAGACGACTCAACTGACATACAACGATGAAACTCATCAATCTCCTCAACACTGTACTGAAAATAAGCGTGTGTTCACTAGTGGCTACATTCGAGAGTTGTGCTGAGAATCCGTAACCCGTGGAGTAAGACTGTTGGATGTGAGGCATTTACTAACTGAAGACAAGAGAAGGTGGACGCGCAACATCGTAGAATGATTGAAGTTAGGCATTTACATCGTTTATTGTCAGCACAGTGGTTTAGAGATTTTACGCTTGAGAGCGAGAAGGGTATTGAGTTCGACTCCTGTGTGAGATATATTTGATGCGCATTCTTGGGTATTCCGAAACTTGGATAAAACGGCCATTCATTGCTTCCACCTTTTTAAATGATGGTCTAGTATTGATTGACTCATGATTTCAGTATCACTCAAAGATTTCAAAAAGCATAAACACATAAATATTCCTCTTTTACTCATTAACTTTTTGAATTTCAGTGATTAGCCTTCCTTCCTTGTCCTTGACCGGCTTCTCTGTTTTACTATATTTCCCTGCTAGTTTCTTCGTCGTATCATATGATTGCTTCATATTACCATCCCTTGAACCTTTCTTCGCTAGTTCTCCCAGGTATTTCTCTTTGTCGGCTTTAATACCCTTCTTCACTTGCTTGTTAGCGTCAATGTATTCAGCTTGTGCTTTGATTTTCTTCGCTCGTGCTCGGCTGTTTTTAATTGCCGTATTCTTGTTCCTCCTTTATTTGATCTTGTTCAGTGTTTCTATAGAGATTCATTTCTTATAATGATGGTTCTTGCGTCCCAAAACTTCATGACATGATAAACTTAGTGCTTTTTTGATACGCTTCCAGTTGTCCTATCAGAAGATACACAAGGTGAAAGATAAGAGTGAAGTGGATGATTAGTATGTGATAAAATAACACCTGTCAGGAGTTTACATGATTTTAATTGTCTATCCACAACCATATTGATCATGATCTTGAAGGATTCAGCACACATCTTGCTAACTGCCTTCAGCACTCTCCTCAATACAACAAAGTTTTTTCTCAAAAGCACAGGAAAGAATAATGGAGAATAATCGTTTCATACAATTTCTTATCTCAATGTAACAATTCTATTACATATCAGTTTTGTTGTAATCAGCTGATGGGGAAACCTCGAATTATTATGAGAATCCATACTATTCTGCATCTTTATTTGTTCTGGCTTTATTTCCATTTACAAAAAAGGCAACTCATTACATAAAATAGTATAACACAATTGTATCAACGAAGAACATTCTTTTCAATCATTTCTCATTAGGCACTCTACAATTATTTCATATTCAAATTAATCATCCATAAAATTGGTCAGATTTAAGGGCAGAGATTACATCATCATTTGGAAATTGTGAATATGTGAATCGGGTAATTGTTGTTTATTATATAACAAATCAATTCAGATCGGTTATGTTGGGAGCTGACTAATATGAAGTTGTTCACTTGAATTAGTTTATAAGTGAAATGAAATTGTGAGATAAATCATGATCAGAATAAATATGGTCAACATGAGGTAACAGAGAGAGAGAGAATATTGTGATTACAAATCGGAAATTACGTAATATGTAAAATAATTAGGTCAAGTACAGTAGATTTAGGGGTGGATATTGAATGAATTCCTCATAAAGGGGTTATCAAGTGTAATGACAATAATAATAATAATAAGTTTGAGACATAAAATGAACATTATTCAGATTACTTCACCGCATTATAAGATTGATTATTAGCTAGTTGACCAGGGTATAACGAGTGACTAAACATACTTCTTTTGGATACAAAGCTCTGGCTTTTTGATCCGAATAGCAATTGCTTCAGTTGTCTGTAGGATTCGCAGTCTGACGGAATTAGGTACACTACTGTTGACACGATAGATTATTGCAAAGGATTACTCCATGTTTGCTGTATGTCCTGTTTGGACTAAAAGGTCTAAGATGGAGTTGTTAACAGTTTTGACAACACCTTTGCTTAACTACACGGGTAGGTACTTACGAACCCGAATGTACAAATTCCTAGAACATCTACCAATATAAATTGCTCCACAGGTGCAGTTGAATTGATAAATACAGAAGGGGGTGGCTAGTCTAGGTAATTTATCTTCCAAATTCGGAGTTCATTATTGATTGTGTGGAGAATACTAGTTGTAGTTTAGCTGCATTAAAAGTATAGTTTAATATAGTATATAGTTCAAGTAAATACTTAACTAGTAATACAACCTTTAAAAAAATGTTGATATTTATCATGAATATTCTGAATACATTTTGTATTAAAAAAAATAATCTATTTTTAATAAATTTTATTTGTCATTTATATGATCTTAATAAAAATAGTTTGACTAAATCATAATATAATGGACATCTAGGATGCTGTTGGACGATCTGGACTTCGCAGATCTATGAACACATTTTGCCGGGTAATGAAGAAAGACATGATAAAAATGAACAAGAATTGGATGGAATTAGAAAAGGAGGCCCATGACAGAGTAGGTTGGAGAATGCTGGTCGGTGACCTATGCTCCTACATTAGGAGTAACAGGCGTAAGTAAGTAAGTAAGTAAGTTGTATAAATTCAATAGGTTCAATAATATCCGATTGAATTTCATTTGTTAAATAGTCTATGGATTGAATTCGTAAACCATGTCAATTAGATTAAATAAACTCTAAACTATTGAATATATATTCAAATGAATCTGTTTTGACAACAACAACACCAACAACAACAAAAAACCGCCTAAAAAAATTGTTCACATTGTTTACCAATATTCATTAAACTATGAAATACTATTTAAATATTTGATTCATTAATTATTTAAACGATGAGTGAAACCAGGAAGCACTGGACGGCCGTTTTGTCCTATTGTATGACTCCCCAGCAGTGCGCATATATGACCCCGCCTTGCGGGATTCAAACCTAAGAATTATCAGTCTCGCGCACAAGCGCTTAACCACTAGACCACTGAGCCAGCCAGCATTCAACGCTGTTAATGTCTAACTTCAACTAATCCACGAAATTTAGCGACACACCAACCATTGTTACCAATGAGTTACTATCTCACAGCTGATACTGTAGTCTTATATTCAAATACCAAAGGTTGTCCCCATCTATGTAATCTTATTCACTAAAACATAATCTCAGTTCAGAATAAACACAATCTTAATTTAGAAATACTTTAACAATAAATTCAGACAATATACATAACAAGTATTGAATAAACCAGACAAAAGGTTATCTTTACATTCAAGACAAGTAACTGCTTATCATAACAAAGATGTTACAATGGTGTAGAATCAGTAAAAATGTATTATGTACAAAGATTTAATCAATAATTGTGCTGATTACTCCCAACTATCATAATTAGTTAAATGTCTACACATAAATAGGGGTATATAAATAGATAAATATATGGACAATTCAATAGAATGAGAGATAGATAGATAGATTCTAATGGATTATAAATGTATTCACTGAATAATATCCTCATTGTGATTTGTTCTATTCACATTAACTTTAAGCTGTTGCTAATTTTTTCTTACTTTTTAATAAATCGTGCTCACTAATGATAGGCTTAAGAGGTGTTTTCATGGAGTTCTAATGAGAAGCAGTGACCAGCGCTCGCGCGCGAAACTGATAGGTTCTGGGTTCGAATCTCATGAAGAAGGGTCATGGATACCCACTGATGAGGAGTCCCACAATAGGACGACAAGGCTATCTAGTACTTTCAGATTTCTAATAATGTCTTAACGTTGACCAGTTCATAATTTCAATAGCAATATTTATGAAACTATATAACCATTTCATCTGTTATAAACGTAAAATGTGATTTAAACACATGACCATAATGTTCGGATGATTCTATACCATTGAAAAGAAACTATCATTCAATAGTTTTGAATTTGTCGGCTACTGGCATTTCATTATTGGCATCCCATTGATTTCGTTATGATTTATATTCTTAAGATACTACAGTGTAGGTATTAGCAAAAAATGAAATGATTTTGTCATTATACCTATATATGAACTAGTTGATAGGACGAAAAATGTGTAATATGAATTAAAGAAGTATATAGAAGTCATTTCCAGTATGTAAAGGTGAATTCTGTTTATGATCAGAAATAGAATACCTTTTTACTGACGCCTGTTTGACACAATGGAGCATAGACTACCGACCAACAGTCTCCAACTCACACTCGCCTAGGATTTCCCTTCCAATTCTACCTAACTGTTGTTCACTCTTCTCGAGTCTCATCTCTGTCTGTGCTTTAATCTTCCTCTTCTCATTTGGCCTTGAGAATTCTATGTAAGGGATTGTCTTGTGACGCAGTCGGGTGTTTTCTTCGATGTGTGTCCTATTCACTTCCAGCGCATCTTCCTGATTTCTTCCTTCACTGGAATCTGATTTGTTCTCTCCAACAGTAGGTTATTACTGATAGTGTCTGGTCAACGGATTCAAACTATTTTGCGCAGACAGCTGTTAATAAACACCTGTATCTTCTGGATGATGGCTTTTATAGTTCTCCAGGTTGACGCTTCATACAGTAGAACGGTTTCGACATTTGTATTGAAAATCCTGACCTTGATGTTGGTTGACAGAGAGTTGTTTTGAGTTCTTGATACTCTTCAATTGAAGATATCTTGCTCTTGCTTAGCCGATATGCAACATAGAATAGTTCTATTCTTTTATTGAATTGAGATTTACAAATAATCTTTGATGAAGAAAAATGTTAAAAAGCGTAATGACCAATTTCTATACACCCTTGAATGGATTATCGATTTTTTGACAATTGTACATTTTTAAGTTTGATTTGTATGTTCAACGATTAATTAAGGACATCAATTTCAAATCTTATATGCTTCATGTTCTCTTTAAGTTTGGTCTGTCACTGGATTAAATCTGACATTATTTCTCTTATAAAATACACATATTAGTCGTTATGACATATCTGTTGTGTTGTCAACACTCTATTGAGCTTAAGAAGATTTTTGACGTTTGACGTCACAATAAGATAATTGAAACAGACGCAAAATAAATTGAAGAGTAATTATGATGTAGCTAATTAGTTTATATAGTTGAATAGATAGACTGGTAGGTCCTAGGTTGGAATCTCACGTAGGGTGGAATTGTGGATGTGCACTGCTAAAATGTTCCCTACTATGACAAGACGGTCATCCAGTGCTTTCAGGTTTTCCATGGTTGTCTAGCTTTAATTGACTTATGAATTGAACTATTGAAATAGATATCTGTTGGATTGTTTTAATAAAATTACAATATTGATATAGAAGTGTGCTATGACATCTAGATAATTCGAGACTTCAAAAGTCAAGAATATTGAGGAAGTAATTCAATCGATAATCAGGATAATCGATATTCTTGTATTTGGAGACTAGGAAACATTAAAACAATCAGTATCTAAAAGCATTCAAATACAAAACGTATGAGTGTGAAAATCAGATCAATTTGGTGACTGAATACAATCGAAGCTCTAATAAACTTCAGAGGAGAACCCCCAAATGCTCTGGTACGGCAGAGGGTGAAATGATTTCACTCTCTCTCTCTCTCGAGCTTTTCTCACATGGCCACACATATATAGACACCGTCACGGAAGTCCTACTCATTGCCGTCGCGAGGCACGGTTATTCATTGCCGAATTGAGAGGATAAAGTTCAGACGCTTTAATTCGGTTTGTGGATATGGAGGATTCACATACGGCAATCGGAAAACCCACATTGCAAACTAATGGTACACATGGGCTCCAAGATCCTGAGAGAACAAATAGCGTGTGAACATATTGTTTGTCATCGGCTACCATGGAACTCTTGACGTTGCCCTACTGTTTTGTAGATTAGACCTCTAGGTCAAATGCTCGGGATGTGGCTCTCAAAGAAAACCACTTGATTAGGTTTGGACATTGGGACAATATCACAACCCTCACACAAATCGAATGATGATGTGTGGTGCATGTATATTTGGTACCCATTTGTACCAAAGTCAGCACTCTTCTGCCAACATTACATCCTTTACAGTCCAAGTAGAAAAATATTCTACATGTAGTATTCTACATGTCCTGTTATTCAGTTTATAAATTTACAAGAAAATGAAATGTCTCTTATTGTCTTTTAATTGACTGTGTGGAAAAGTCAGGATCTACATCGTCTACCATCATTAATCATGTGGTAAAAATACAATAAGAATCTCAACTCATCTATTAATAGTTATGTAGAAGATATTACAGAGAGAAAGAGAGCTCGTCGTCATATTATTGAGAGGTGTTTACAAATCGATATCAAAATATTCATTAATAAGTTTGGTGATGAACAATGAACCATTGACATAACACTTCCGATATTGAGCGATGATGGCTTAGTGAGTCAAGTGACCATATTTCCTTGTTTAAATCAGAACAGATAGGTATCTAAACTGCGTATAGATTATTCAGTTTGGCAATTACAACTCCCTAGTAATTTATATCATCACATTCATATAAAAGATTAGGCAAATGTATAAGAAGAGTTGATTGATCATCAGTCACTCAGTAATAACGTAGAACTTCGTACGTACATCAGTTCTAGTTGCCACACCACATTAACACAGAGATGTAGTTGTCGATTCGAATTCCGTAATGGTAGAGGTAGTAAGAGTATGAGCAGTAATCGGAAACATTAGGGCTTGAAGATGTTATTCAAGTAGTACAATACAGTGAAATATATTTGGAAAGAGGAAAAAGTAAAGAACATGAAGTATTCAGAAGTTTAGAAGTTGAGAGAACACAAAGTGTGGATGCACCTGCGCGACTGCAAACGATTTTCAGCCATATCATTCAACGTCTCTAACCATCGGTTGCTATCATCTCGCGGTCCCCAACCAGGTATTCTACAACTACCAACATGGCTCAGACCACTTGTCAGTGACTTCATGGATTTGTGCCATATTTTGATCTGTCTGACCCTAGCTTTCTTCCAATCTACTCCTATACCATAAAACATCGCATGTCGAGGCAGTCTGTGGTTGGGCATACATAAAACATGTCCCAGTCATCTCTTCTGATGAATTTTCACGACTTCATCAATTCATTTGCCATCCTTATCAAGTACCCGTTTCCTAACAACTGCATTACTTACTCTGTGATCACAGGATATACGAGCAATGTTTCAAAGACATCTATGATCAAATACTAGTAACCTACGAATATCCTCTACTATGACTGGCCATGTTTCACTGCCATAAAGTAGGACAGAACGAACTGCTGCGCAGTAAACTCGTGCTTTGCTTGTTAGACGGATCTCTCGTCCACACCGTAAATGACGCAAGTTGGCAAAAGCTAGTCGAGCCTTCCGTGTCCGTGCTGAGATCACGAAGACTGGCGCAAGTTTGGTCAATGTTTGTCCGGTGGCAAGTTCCACGCCTCCAGTGTACAAGAAGGCACACAACCGATTGCAAACACTTATACTTCTATTTAAGCTGTGGCGGATGTGGTGTTTGAATTGACTGATGATACTTTTGTACATGTTGATTGCACAGTTTTGAATTCCATATACAGTACATTCGTCTGTGCTTGTGACTTTTTAATTCAATTGCGTTATTTCTTGGACTCTTAGTTAGTGCTATAATTCAAATAATTCGAAACATTATATGTTCCGTGCTCTCTGTTTTCGATTTCATTCCTTTAGTTGTAGATAAGTAACATATTTTCGATCTGACACACGGAATGACCTTAACTACTCCGTTCATAAATCAACGAGCTGTCCATTTAAGAAATATTAAGAGTTCACGGCTGATGCATTGGATCGCTATAATACATGTACTACCTGAACAACTACTGAACTAGTATACTTAAAACTTACTTCTATCACATGTTTGTTCTGTATATCTAATGTTACCATTTTATATCAAATGGATCATGCTCCTGTCAAACTGGCGTGAATTCTGTCATTATTATTTTCTGAGTACGTTTTTCTTATTGAATTATAAATTCCTTATTATTTATCTGTGATTAGTTAAGCTAATCTCATGAGGCTTACTATAGATCTACTAAATTGAGTTTTAACAACAACCTATAGAAGAACTCGAACTATCTCATTATGTAATGGTTCACATTGTACAGAAATCTAATAAGATTAAAATAATCTGATAGTAACTATTATGATGTTAATTTATAATTCCATTCATGAAGTTCACCTTCCAGTTTTCTAAGTTAAAATGAGAAAGAAGTTTCTGGTTTTCAAAAATAGTTTCAGGTATGCATCGATTGAATGTCAATCATATTTGTAATTCAAAAGTAAAACACTGCTTACTTACTGGTGTTTCATTTCTCATGAGAGATAAACCTATCACCAGATAATCCGAAGTATACGCAGTCTGATATTGAATTTGACAACTTTTATTCATATTGTTACTATTATTCGGGTACTCAGGTAATAAAATATTGTTTTTGTTCTCTATACCTGACTGCTCAACTTGGGTTTTGTGCTCATTATCATCATCATCATCATCATCATCATCATCATCATCATCATCATCATCATCATCATCATCATCATCATCATCATCATCATCATCATCATCATCATCATCATCATCATCATCATCATCATCATCATCATCATCATCATCATCATCATCATCATCATCATCATCATCATCATCATCATCATCATCATCATCATCATCATCATCATCATCATCATCATCATCATCATCATCATCATCATCATCATCATCATCATCATCATCATCAAAAAGTACTTACAATATTGAAGCATTTGATTTTCTATGTTTAATTTGAAGAAGCGTCACCTCATTTCAAGGTCTAAGATGTCACCACTGAGTCATCTGGAACAAAATTAACTAGGCAAAATCATGATAAATGGAATTCTACCTAATAATATTGAGTCTATGACCAAGGAAGATGATGAGGATGTCAATACTGTGGCACATTTCCTCACATTCATCAGAAAAGAAGCATACAGTTTATTAAGAACTCTGGCTATGCCGGAAAAGCCCATTTTGCTTCCTTATACAACTCTCTAGGAACTGCTGCTAGACTATGTTAATTATACAAATTTCGAATGCGGTAAAAGACGGAGATCTCGTAAAATGATTAATGAGGATACAAAAAATTCCACCACATTACTACGTCATCTCGACCCAGTGCATACTCAAGGCTATGCAGATAATTCATTGAGGAGTTGCAATGCATTTCACGAAGATGAGCACAAGTTTGGTCAGTTATTGTCCTGTGGCATGTTCCACTCTTTTAATTCATGTAAATTTCGTAATTCTAAGTGCTTTAAATGTGGTGATATTGGACTTATTCAGTCAGTCTGTAATACTAATGTTTATTTTACTACAATTAATATTAAGTCTTGTAATTCTGATTCTACTGAGTCGAGTATTCATGATGATCATTTCTCTCTATCAACGACTTCAAAAGACAGTGCACAGTCATATGGCAGTTCGGAGTTAAATGAAATTCAGAATTCTTGCAAGACAACAGTTCCTAATCAACCAACTTATCAGATTTCTCATGTTATTGTACCAAATATGGCTTTTCTTGACCTGAAGCAGTCTTGATAAATGCTGATTTTTCTAGTGATCCATTACTGTGCAATGACATTCCTTATACCACGTTACCATGTCATACACTGACCATCTATCGGTTTTTCCAACCAGTCCCAGAGTCAGCAAATAATACACGACGTGGAATTCTCTGGGACGACATTCGTAGAACATGTCCAAGCCACCGTAGTCGATGTTTCAAGATGGTGACACCAACTACGTCATCGTCTCCGTGCCCGAACACACGATGCCGAACCTCAGTATTACTAACATGGTGTTGCTACTAGATGTCAGCAATCCTTCGGAGACAACGATGATCGAATACAGAGAGTCGTCTAACATCCTCAACTCGGAGAGGCCAGGTTTCGCAAGCATAGAGCAAAACTGCTCTCAACGACGCGTTGTAGATCCGACCTTTTACGGTCAAACTGACATCACGAAGGCGCCAAAGATGGTCCACAATGGTATTAGCTGCTCTGGCTCTCACTCCACGTGCATTGATTTCATCACTCACGCCAACACCAGCACTTTCGCAGTTATCTAGATACACGAACTTATCGACTATTTACATTCGCTCAACTGCCAGGGTTAGTAGAGGATTATAATCCTGCCAGTCTCACTGAAGTACTTTGCATTTCGAAGGTCCAAAGCATATACCGTACCTACAGATACTGATTGCCAACTGAATAATTGAGGATTGCATGGCTTCAGGATTATCGCACAGTATGTCAATGTCATCCGCATACTCAAGGTCGAGTAGTATTTCTCCAGGCAACAAATACACACCGCCACTAATTACATCCAACAGAGCTGTTTCCAGAATGTCATCGATGGCAAAGTTGAAGAGGAATGATGAGACTGAACAACCCTGTTGAACCCCACTGCTTGAATAGATCAATGGAGAAAGGTGGTTAATGCCACCACTCTATCTGAGGTGTTTGTAATAATAATAATAATAATAATAATAATAATAATAACAATAATAATAATAATAATTCATTCTCAAATAACAGTTTGTTACATGAGCCATGCCAGTTTACAGGCAAGATCAAATTGATACAAATGATGCAATATACACTGTAATAAATTACATAGCTGGGTTGATAACTTATAAGATATGAATGTAGATGGTTTTAATCAGTACCACAGTTGACGCGCTTCATGAAAGTTGCGTTGCGAATGTGCGACTGATGGTCAAGGATAGGTCCATTGAAGGTATGAGCTTTTAGAAATCGCAGCCTTATGTCCCTTTGGGATATCCAAGGCTTTAAAGATGGTGCAGGATGAAGTAACCAGTTTCATATCTCAAGGGGGCTGAAAGAGGGAGCAAGTAAAAGAAAATACGAGAGGCAGAGTAGCCAATATTCATGAAGGAATGTTTAAGGTATGATTACTCAGTCTAATTTTCCTTTATTAAGGTATATATTAAGAAAGAGCATTTTAATAGGTTAACTAAAATAAGTGTTGACAAGGTGTGAGTGGACATACAACTGACAAATGTGGGTGATTCGGAAAAGAGCTGAGAGCATAAGATTATGTGTGATTATAAAATAAAATATAGTGCTAGAAACAGTAATGTGATATACAATTGGCTGTCTTCCCTTTATTATCGAAGCTATTAGAGCTTCTTTCGTTTTTATTAAATATTCACCCCCCTCAGTTATTATAGGGTCTTGAGTAGGCTTCGTATATTTGCGAATTGTCTAGTTTGCTTGTAATAGGATTTCTGGGTAGGAAGTAAAACCAATTCAACGTTCGTAACACGACTTAAAGAGGTATTTTGCGCGATAAATCAGCTTCAATACCATAAGTTCTTGACATCTCACTAAACCATAAGGAGCCGTAATTAAACAAAATGTTCTGCCCTACAGACATGGGTGGATTAAAGTTATCTCCCCATTTTCATGTTTGCTGGTCAGTAACGCCACCCTCCCTCCTTTTGTGATGTTAGGCTCTCTTACGTTTGTGGTAAGTATGAATACTGCTTTAATCAAAGCCCATAGTTGGAATACACTGTCTCTACTAGGTCCATGTTACAAGCAAATCAGATAGTTGAAAAGTCTATATTATGGGTTAGATGTCCAAATAGTATATCACACTGCTATGAAAATAACTAATGGTGTAAAGAAGTAAGGACTAATAGCAAATCAAAAGATATGAGAGGGTATAAAATCGTAGAAAAAAAAAGATTTCAGGGTAAGACAAATAAAACATTGAGAAACTCACAAGACGTTGTGGCCAAATTTTGAACTTTGAATGGTCGGCCTTAGTAGATCAGCATTCATAAGATTGAGCTATCTGTTTACTTGCAGTGAAAAAAAAGGCATGACTTTTAGGAAGAATAATGTACATTTAAATTGCAGAGATTTGGGAACTGAAAGCTAGGGTTAGGAGCATGAAGTCATGATTAATAAACAATGAATAATAGGAAAGGATAAGCCGTATATTGTGATTTGGTTATATTAATATTAGTAACAGTCGGACTTGTTATAATTTTGTTCTTTCTAGATACTAGGCGGTCCGTAATAAAGTCCCTTATTGGTGGGCGGGAGTTCAAGGAAATGTTGAAGCTCTTTGGAGTCTAGAAATAGGGTTATTAGCCTTTTGAATCTGATAAACGTATCACAATTACGGATAGGCATTGGCAGCCTGTTTCACAATAAACTTTAGCGTACTGTAAAGAACTTACAATGCATTTGTTTTTGGTGTTTTACGGTAAGTAGTATATATGCGTTGTTTCTAAGTCTATAGGCTGGGTCGTGGGTAATAGTCGGGCAAGAGGTTAGAAAGGAGAGCCCATATATCGCTTTGTAGAGAAATATTAAATTGTTCTTTAGCCTACGGTGCCATAAAGGTTCTAACGATAGATGCTTACATCTGTCTGTGTAATCGAGATTCGAGTTACATCCTAGTAGTTGACGTGTGAAACGTCTTTGAACATCTTCTACTCTTATCTTGTCTGTGATATTCATATTAGAGAAGACAAAAGAGCAGTATTCAAGAGAGGGTCGTACACATATTTTGTAGAGAGTAAGTTTACCCTCTGGTGATTGGCCTAGGGGACGAGAGACAGTCATTGTACTTTACCATCTGTTTACGTTCTGTTAAGAACGAAGCAAACCATGAGTATAGTGGGTTGTGTATTCCGAAGGACTTTAGTTTGACGAGTAGCTTTTTGTGTGGGACATTATCAAAGGCTTTCTTAAAGTCTAGGAATAGGACTGATACAAGGATTCCGCTGTCTCGTTTCAGAGTTATATCATTCAGGTAGTCTACTAGGCATGTATTGCATGATCTGGACCTAAGAAATTCATGCTGGGAGGTCGAGATGAGATTATTAGTTAGTAGATGTTGGACTACAGCCGCCCTAACTACTTTTTCCATCACTCTGGATACCACTGAAGTTATGTTTATAGGCCGGTAATTTTCAACGTTTGCTCCAGGTCCTGTTTTAATTTTGGGAATGATATGTGTAGTTTTCCAGGCAGTGGTGTAACACGCTGAAGAGAGTGATATCGCGAATAGTTTGAGAAGCAAAACACACATATCATCACCTCCACGTTTTAGCATGCTAGATGGAATACCATCTGGTCCATCAGTGTAGAGGTGTTTCAATGTACTGATTACCTTGGAGATATTTAGTACACTGAATTCTACATTAGTAATTTCACAGGGAGTTACTGGAATCGGTTCTGAATCATTGAATGGTTTTTCGTTAGTTAGTGAGAAACAAAAATGTTCACTAAATAATTCTGTGACAAGTTTGGGATCTTCGTATACTTGTTTGCCTTTAATGAATATACTCCCTCTCGATTTAGAGCGTTTAAGTTTATTTTGGAGTAGTATGATGAGTGCAGAGGAGTTATTATTAAGTTCAACTGCAAGTTTTTCCTGTGTGATTGCTTTTTGTTTACTTATTGCCTCTGTTCGGACAAGTATTTCTGTCATCGTTACTAAAGAGGAAAAGTCATTTAAGTTGTGGAATTGAGTACAATGTCTTTGAAGACGTCTTCTTGTACTGACCGGTATATAGAGATCTTTGGAGAACGCAGGTTTACAGTATTCTAAAGGTGCGATGTTGTTGATGATACTTTTTATGTTGTGATAAAATATATTGGTTAATGTGTCTGTATTGTTTGAGGTAAAGAAGGTTCCCCAATCAGTGCTTCATAGGTAATTGTGGAAGTTATTCCAATCAATCTTGCGATAGTTTCTACGAAGTGTTACGGTTTTGCTTCTATCGGTTGTGGTTTTTACATTAAGGCTGCATATGACAATGTTATGATCACTACCTGGGAGCGTTTTTCCAATATACAAAGTAATGGGGATGAGGCCAACGGTAAAGACTGAGTCCAAGATGTTTTGATGTCTGGTAGGGCTATCGACATACTGAGTCCATTGTCCGAGCTCTAGACATTCAATAAATGATTCATAACGTCTCGGCGCTTTGACTGGCAGCCAAGAAATTTCAAGCACATTGAAGTTACCACAAATGAGCTTGTATGTGAATGAGAGAGATGATGCTAGTGTGAATACCTCCGATAATACTGCTATTTCATCTACTGATGCGTTAGGTTGACAATAAACGCGGCCGAGCAGTAAGGTAACGGAATTCGACAGCTTTAATACAATCCACACCGAATCCTTCAGTTTGTTTAGTTCAGGCATATCACATAGTAGTGAGTTTAGGCTAGAGTGAGCGTAAATAAGGCATCCTTCGCCTCGTCCATTCAATCAGTCGCTTCTATACAGGAAATAGTTATCAAAAGATATACTTTGGTATGAAATATTACTGTTAGTCCACGCTTCAGATATCATAATAACTGATGGTTGATATATGGATACAAACAGGGCTAAATCCGTCTTTTTGTTGCAGATTGATCGAGCGTTGATAAGGCATATATTAAGCAAGTGGCCTACTAAGTTAAAATGCGTGAGGGTATCTCGGATAAAGTCGTCGTAACCCTCGCAGGTGTGAGATGAGTTTGAAATGAGGGATTGAATAGTCTTCATTAGCTCGGTGTTTTGATAGCTAGATTTAGTGGGAGATGTATCAAATGAGCTAGTGAAGTTGATTGGGGAGTTTATCCAGGAGGAAAGGGTGGGAGTACTCTGTGATGGAAACTGTATGGAGGAAACGAATTTATGGTTTGCATGTGGTTTGAAATAACCTGGGCTATATGCTTCAACAGAGGTGTTACTAGGGGTCTTATTCCAAAAAAATCTTGTACAGACCTATTGTGAAGTGTATGGTTATTTACAAAATAGTCTTGATGGTTAGACTCGTAGCCCCTGTTATGGCTATTTACGTTAGCGTGAGAGGGGTCTGCTATGCGTAACTGGGAGGAATTGCGACTGTTTTTATACATGGGAGCCGTTGTTATGTGATGGGTCGGTAGTAAAGGGTATGAGAAGTTTTCTTTCTGAGAGTAATTACAGTTGTACATGGAGCACCTTTAAGATGTTAGTGAATTTCTCAGTAACACCCTTCTGTAATAGACCATCCCAGAGAACAGTCCTGTCCAACGAATCGAAGGCAGCCCTGATGTCGAGAAACACTGTGGTTGTTTGCCTGTGATAAGTATGGTGGTGTTCAAACATTTGTTGAGTCAATCACCAGTTGTTCTCGAGTGGAACAACTATATTTTCTCCATGAGTGTCTTCGCCAGCATGTTCTACCGACAAGTGTAAGATATAGACCCCCAATCAACTGCCCATTAGGATGGAGAATAGCTGAGCAAAGTGGAAGAAAAATGGTACACCTCATGATAACGGATGCACACTACAGGATCAGCAAATACCAACACGTCATTGAGGACCAAAAGATAAAGCTACAAAGGATGCTCACATCAGAACATTTGGAAATTGAGTCAATCACTTTCGGGTTTTGAATAACCTACGAAGTATGACGGAAGACAACTCGTCATCTTCGCATATTGTTTCCCTCACACCACACGTCTTGTTGACAGTGAGTGGTTCGGATGAGTTGGAAGAGCTTCCGGTAGTTATCAGATGCAGCTGCTGCTTCCAGCTCATTGGCACGCTCCGTTCTCAAGCTTTGCCAGATTTCCTTTTGTAACATCCTTCATTTGTGGTTAAACTCACGGTCACTCGGAGTAGTCCAACGGGCTTCAATGAGTTTTAAGGAGCCTGAAGCAACCCAGTACTTATAAGCGGGAACGTTTCGCGAAACAGTAAGCGGCTTTACTCGCCATTTTCATGCAGTTGCAACTAATGCCCATCTATACTTTTCGGTGGAATGGAATCTAGCCTAGCAACTAGCTCGGTTCGATACTTACTAGCAACAGAAGTTGCAACCAGCTTACTAACATCAATCCGTTGGTGACGGTCACTTCGTTGGCCACTGAAAAGTAAGGTAAGATTGGCGCAGACCAGGGTATGATCAGAGTCCAGATTGGTACTCCAAAAGGAGCGGCAGTCTTGTACACAACCACACCAGTTGTAGCTGATCGCGATGTGATCAATCTCAGTCCAGGCTTGAGGTGTAGAGAGAGGACGCCAGGTAGCGCATCGGCGATGACTATGCCGAAAGTTAGTGCTAGCCAGAAACAGGTTGTGGTCTGTGCATAGTGGCAGTAGACGGTTCACGTTATCTGACCTGCGACCAACGATTCCTCATCCGTCAACTAAACAACTCTTTTCTGTGCCTAGATGACCGACCTGAGCATTCAAGTCTCCGGCTAGTACTAAAACATCTGTCGAACGCTATTTCTGCAGAAGAACAGATAATTGGTGGTAAAACTCATCCTTGATTTCATCCGGGCTGCAATCTGTCGAGGCTTGGCAGAGATGACGAAAAAGCATCGATTCTCACGCCGATTTCTTCTCACTGTGATGGAACTTTCTAATCTAGCAACACATAACCGACTAGTATTATGGATCCAGTCGATTGGTGCTGCATCGTCACCAGACGAAGGTGCCACAGTTATATTACGTCATCAATCGATATGCCATCCTTACCCAGTATCCGTCCCTTAACAATTGAATTACTTACTCGGTGTTCTTAGGATATACGAGCAATATTTCGAAGACACCTATGATCAAATACTAGTAACCTACGAATATCCTCTACTCTTACCGGCCATGTTTCACTGCCATAAAGTAAGACGGAACGAACTGCTGCACAGTAAACCCGTCGAGCCTTCTGTGTCCGTGCTGAGATTTCGTCACACACCAGACTTTCAAGATAAGTGAAGAGGTCGACACGCCCAACTACTTCACTTTCTATCATTAGTTCGGGTGTCGATGCAACGCAATCCTGAAGCAAGGCTTTACACCTCGAGGGAGAGAATCGCATGTCTAACATGCTTGCATTGTTGCTTCGAGTGGTCAGAAGACTCTGCATTTTGCCAGCGTCTTCACCACATAGAGCTATGTCATCGGCATATTCTAGGTCAAAAAGTGAATCTCCCGGTAGAAGTTCAACCTCTGGAAATCTAGACGAGGAAAGTGTTGTCTCTAAAAGCACACCAACGACAAAGTTAAACAAGAGTGGAGTGAGCGTGTATAGATATACCTGAAAAGCTTATTTTGTGAATAGTTTTTAATGTTATTTGTACTTAACTTTCCAATTTTCCACTGTATGTACATTTGTCGTGAAATGGCTGTACGTGTTATTTAAGTGAATGACCTTGAAGAAACTTTCCGTCGTGTAACTTACATAGCATGACATACCGTGGATTGCTAACAAATACATTGTTGCACACATATCCCTTGTTCTACATTCATTTATGATTGAGTTAACTTAAGGCCAAATAGAATATTATCAACATTTATAGACTGTGATTGGGAATGTATCATACCTTTCATTGGAGAGTTCATCAACTTGATTGGAATTATCAAACATTTATAATTGTGGATTTTCAACACCAGAGCAAATGCGGACACGCATCAATTTAGTGAATTTAAGTAAAGTCCCTATTTTCTATTGTATTTGTAACAATTAACTTATATACATTAACAGCACTATTGATCTTAAATAACTTTGTCAATATTTTTTACACTCGTACATTTCCTGGTCCACCACAAGCGGATAGCCATGACGAACACCACTTGATATAATCAATTCTGATAACAGTTCGCCATAAGCTCTCACACTACCTGTTGTGTTCGAGTAGAGAGCCTTTATAAGGTTAATGTACTTCTTTGGTACTCCTTTCAGTGACAAACACTGCCATAGAACCTTACGATCAATAAAGTCAAATGCCACCTTAAGGTCGAGAAATACTACCATTGTGGGACGTCTGAACGTATGTCTGTGTTCTAGAACCTGACGTAATGTGAATATCTGGTCCATACAACCACGTCCAAGTCGAGAATCGGCCTGATTTTCTCTAGTCTGCTCTTTCCGAGCTTTGGTTAGGCGTCGAAGTATTATTGAAGCTAATATTTTGGACACTATATTTGTCAATCTGATTCCTCTGTGATTGTCACAAGAGGACTTTTGTCCTTTCTTATAGACTGGCACAATCAGTGACTGAGACCAGTCAGATGGGATTACGTCCAGTTCCCAAATTCTACCTAAGACCTCATTTAATCTTCTTGCTAATACTGGACCATCATCCTTAAAAATCTCAGGAGTAAATCTGTCAGCGCCTGCTGCTCTCCCTTGCTTCAGATTTCCTATGGCTTTTACAACTTTGTAGAGAGGCAGAGGGCCTACATTAACTTGCCATTCAGGTTGACTGAAGGTCGTGTGAAACCAAAGTGTGATTGAAGGCCAGTTGAACTGATCCCTAAAGTGTTCTACCCATCGATCCAATCTCCTGGATTGAGAAAGTATAATGTATCCGTCTTTTTCTGAGAAAGTTTCGTCAACAGTTGAGTTCGTAGTACCGGTTTCCTTAAAAAGTCTGAACAATCGTTTGCTATTACCTGTTGCCGCTGACCTTTCCATTTCTTTTGCTTTCAAAATATATATACTTTTTTTTATATCAAAGGCATTCTTTATGTTTGGATTAAATTTCAATGTAAAATTAATGTAATTAACCTAGCTTGGCATCATTATTTGCGCTTGTTAACCCTCGTGAGGAGCTTAGGCCGCCCTACCAGAATTCTTCCTGGAACTCTGTTCTTAAAAATCCTTTCCAGTTGCTATTGATTCTTTTGATGTCTGCTTCTGATGCTCCCTTTCATTGCAATTTAGGACATGCCTCGCGATTCAGTTTGATGATTTCCGCAATACATGTCTTATTCAGCGTCTTTTCCTAATTTTTTCTTCATTTAGAAGCTAGTTTGCTCTCTCGCTCAGGTGGCTGTTGCTGATGGTATCCGGCATACGGACATTCAATATTTTACGTGAACAATTGTTTATAAATACTTGTGCATTTTTGATGATGGTTGTTATATTTCTCGAGGTAGAACTGTCTTCACGTTGGTATTAATAAGCTAGAAAAACGTCATAGTATGATATGAAAATATGAGTAGAGGCTGTCAAAAGTAACTGTTTAATTTATTTAATTCAATTGATGAAAATATAATAACTGTCAGTATTAATCAGTGTTATTAACAATAAAACGTTATTACACAATATTCGAATGCACTGAACGAACACTTTTGTGGGGATAACAAATTTATCATTTAACGTCAAATATCACAATGCTTTCGTAAAATTAAGTCCTTTATTTGCAGGTCTCCCTTCAGTTGTCCAGTACATACTTCTTCATTCCTCATATTCGCCTGTCATTCCAATTCCTCACCGTTTCCTTTTCTGTTTTTCTGTTAGCGGGACATAGACTAGATTAAAGCATGCTCAATGCACGATTGCTTTGGCGCACACCGATTGGCTAATTCTTATCCAACCAGCATTAGTCAACACTTAGTGAACACTCCAGAATCTTCTCATGCAAAAACTTTAAATATACTAACGTTTTCCCTATTGTGCTGCTGACTTGCTTCTTACTTCCATCTAACCTAGTTATTTGGAATATAATCTCTTTCCTGTTCAACCGTGTTCTGATTTGGGGACTTGTCGAGTGATTCGCTGTCCGAGAATACTAATCAAACGTAATAGCTGGGTCATAACCGTAAGAAAGAGATTATAACATTTTTGTAATTCAATCTGAAACTTTTGCTAAAAGTCACTCTATTTCACTTTGGTATTACATACTACTTATATCTGTCAAAATAAGTAGCATACATCACGCGTTTATCTGTTTTTTAATGGTTGAATTATTCAAGTGTGATTTAAATGGATTGATGTAAACCTCAGAACACCATACAATTCACATTTTACGTTGTTTGTACTTTTATTCTACTACACTATTGTAGATGGAATTTCATCAGCTTTCGCTTCGTCATCATTCTCAACTATTTTATCATTGTCATCGTTTAGATCTGTATTATCAAATAATAATAATTTAATATTAGCTACTGAATCAGCATGTCCATCAAATCCTGGAATTGTATGTAGTCATGATTATATATTAGTGGATGATCGTATATCTAATGTTTATGACGGTACAATATACCAATAATTCGTTTTTGTTTAATCAATAATTCCACATTGAAAACAATCGCCACAAAGACAAAAACAAAATTACCAGAAGTAGAAATGATCAATTCATCATTATCTTCTTCTTCTTCCTCGATCTCCTCTGGATCATTTTCATTGAATTCAATAGATTATAATAAATTATATGCACCAGATGAATCATATTTAGTTGGGCAAATTTATGGTCTAATCAGTAATGTAGACGGTTTACAGTTTACATCAAATTGAAATTTATTAGATCCATATATTATTCATGGAAAAGGCATAGTGTTAGAATATATTGGTAAGCGTTAGTTTGTTTTTTGTTTATTACAGAGATTGTTTAAATGTTTATGTTATACACAGGATGGACTGATTGTAGACAGATAATAATTGAAAATGAGGAAACATTAAATGGCTATTTCATTCATTGTAGCATTGAACTGTTCAGTATTTTACTCTGATGAACCATTGAAAGAATTTCAGACTTGATGGTGAGACATAAATCCTTATACTCACTAGTTGGGACCTAATGGTTGATGCTTGTGAAGACAGTCAGTCAACTTACAACATTACGAAATCATTATCTAGTGATATTGATGTGTAGTTGCCTCAGACCTGATATAACTGAACTACATTGATCATAGCCTGTTAGTAGAACTCTAGGCGTTACTTCTCGAAATGACTCATTACTGAGGCTTGCTGCGAGCTGACTCAAGTTAAAAACATAAACCTGATGTGTAGCTGATAAAAATACTAATTGATTGTTTACCTGGTCAGACTAGTAGATGGTCTGACAAGTATTAGATGTGTCACATGTTTTCTACCACATTATTATTTCTTATTGTTCGTTATTGTCGTTGAAACATTCTCACGTTCTAGTGTGATCAGTCACGTGTTCGTGATCGAAATCGCATTGAAGTCCTGTAGAATAGACACTGTCATGGTATCGTGTGTAGATATTTGTCTCATTCGTGTAAAGAAGAAATTCGAGCGTCATTTCAAATCGATCGTTCTTGACTCAACGGCCTAAAGCTTATACAGAGGCTGTAAAGTGTTTTGTTTTTGAACTTGATCTATGTTAGTTTTGTGGATTTTCACTATTCAGAAGTCTTATATTAAGGACGAAACGGTTGTCTAGTGCCTACTGGTTTTCAATGATTGTTTTGTTACAGTAACTTCATGATGTCAACCACAATATATAACTGTTTATGTCATTGTGTTTTATGAATATGTCATAAATGTTTTACAAAGTATCGTATATCAGAGTGAAGTTTAATAAAGATCGAGTTTAAAACAACTCTGTTCGTCTTGATATCTTGTATTAATTTCCACAATGAGAATTTCTGAAATTTTCGCGTTCACATTCGTTTGATGATTATCAAAAATCCATATACATTGAAACAAATGTATCCATTACCTTCAAGTCTCATTAATGAAAATGACACCATCTAATCACTGATTAATTTCAAATTTCGTCATCGATTGATGATGAATTGAAATGACGAAATCTTTAGGGATAATTAATTAAACTTCTATATGTAGTGCTCGTTGATTTACTGTTAGACAACAACAAGAAAATAACCGTAAATGTTGAATGCATTACAATGACTGAATATCGAAACTATTCTAGATCAACTCAAGTATAACACAGTCCTTTTATGAATATGAAATGAAAACCAACTTGAAGGTGTTTGAAGAATATAAAACACATCACATAGAAACTTCAAAAATACTCAACGAAATCGTTGATTTATTGTTGATCGGTTATTTCACTGGTTTATTTATTTATTTATTCAGTTAGTTGTTTGTTATGATAGTGATTATTGCATGCTACTTCACCTTGCTTCACTTCACTCACCTTAACTTACCTTTCTAACTGAATACATCAATTGAGAGAAGTGAAATTGATTTTCTATAGACTCTTTCTATTATCATAAAATGATGTATGAATGAATAGAAATTTCAATATATTATAGAATTTATTTGTATCCTCAGCATTACTAGTAGTAGTATGTATGTAATGAATGTTTATCAACTAAGGTGATTGGGATGTTTGTTACATATACCCGATCACCACTTATCTTGACGGGGAATATTGTCTAGTTTAAGAGTAGATTTAAGTAAACTGAAAGTGGCTAAACCAAGATGTGGCACTAGTCCATAAAGTCAGTAACAAGTAGACTGAATCATTAAAGTAGCTTGAGATTACCGCGTTGGAGTCGGCGTGATTATCCTAAACGATGATTCGCAACTTTTGATGAAAAATCAGGACCACTCACAAGGGTCTATATACATTCACTCCTTGTTTTGCTTTAGAACCTAACCTTTGTCACAAAATCTCTCTATACCTTTTTTCTTTAAATGTACTGAATCTTTCCTACTACTACAAACGTTATTACTACTCTGAGTTATCTGGGATTTGTCTCGATAATTTTATCTCTCTTTGCTAATAAGACATGACAACTTGAGCTGACGTACTTATGTATCAGATTCTACGTTGCACATGACTATAACTATGTAAGAGGAAGCTGTAAGTCAGAATTTGATAGTAGAGATAGAGGAAAAATATTAAAAAGAGATGAAGTTAATTTACTACAGACAAGGTGCTTTTGAATGCTGCTAGAGTTATGTGAACAGTTGATATTTCCCAGTTACCTACATTGACGAAAGATAGTTTTTTCTTGAGGTATCTGAAAAGAGTATTGAATAGGTAGTGATTTTGCCGACCTGGAAGGGTGACCGCTGACCCCAAGAGACAAATGTTTAAAGCCGATCAAACTGCTTTTTTCTGAGTAGTTGTTAGTGTGTTGGTTCTGCACTTCATATTTTTATTTACCCACAATTATTTTCTTTGAGTTCAGTGGTATTTATAAGCGGAAATCAGGATGCTCGTTTTAACAATGGTTAGATACAAAGCCTTTTAAATAAAATTTCTAACCATTGTACATGTAAGTGGCTATGTGACCTTTGTAGCTCATCAGAGTTAATGCGTTGGGCGTGAAGTAGTCGAACGCGTTGACAACTCCACTTATTTGGAAGTCTGATCAGACCTAATGGATTGGTATCGGACGAAATCTCAGCACGGATTCGATAAGCTCGTTTGGTCTTTGCCAACTTACGTCACATATGGCGAAGGCGAGATATCCGTCTATCAATAAAAGGACGAGTATACTGCGCCGCATACCGTTCTGTTTTAATTTACGGCAGCGAGACATCGCCATTAAGAGTAGAAGACACTCGTAAGCTACTAGTATTTGACCACAGATGCCTTAGAAATATTGCTGGCGTCTGCTGGGATCACCGGGTAAGTAATTGTGAGGTCCGTTGCAGGGTTTTAGGAAATGATGGTAAATCAGTCGACGAGGTTGTGAATGTTCATCGACTGAGATGGTTGGGCCACGTGTTACGTATGCCTGAACACCGATTACCACGACGTGCAATGCTAACCGGTGTTAGAGATGGTTGGAAGAGAATTATTGGCGGCAAAACCAAAACGTGGCATCAGTGCTTGAAGACACTAACTTCTAGTCTGAGTCATGTTGGTAGATGCAGACTACTTGATTGGGGTCCGCGTGACTTTCGTAAACAATGGTTGGAGACTTTTGGTGACATGGCTCAGAATCGATCACAATGGCGTCGGTGTATACACTCCTAGTGTTCTTTTAAACTAAGAGAATAAAATCACTTCATATCTTTCTTTCTGCTAACTAATTCTATACTATATCCTTATATGCAATCTTTCTCCTATATATTACCACCTTTAACCTAACCACTCCTATGAATACGGTGTTCATCTTGTTGTGCTAATGCGGTATGGCAACCTGGACCGATGCATATATGTGCCTGGTCCTACGTTGTAGCTGACTGACTGACTGACTTATTACTATCAGATTTGCACACTAAAATTGATGAGCATTTTATTCAGTCAATAACAATATTGTTTACGTTACAGACTGGCTATTATTTAGAAAACCATAGAAAACCAAGCGGTATGACCTGATAGCTATTTCGTTCTACTATGGCTATCAGTGAGATCCAATACACGCGTTTCATCCTGTCTGGGTTTTGTCAGCTGGATATGTTTGCATTCCAGAGTTGATGTTCACTCTGGTACTCGAGCTTACTACCGTCTGCTTGGAGCACCATCGGGTCATCCATTTAGTTACTGAGTTAGGATAGCCGCTCATTTGTGAAATGTGCTGACGTTTAATTCATAAAATACAAGTATACCCATGTGATGAGTCCTAAATAAAACGTAACGCACGTTCTGGATTCCACTGTTAACTACTATCCATTTTTGCTTATAATGCTTGTAGCTTAAGGTAATATTGGAGATGGTCATATACTACTAAGAGACTGATCAATTCAAATACTATACATAAATGAGAAGATTAAAACAACCAGTACAAATATGAATTAACGTTATATATATATATTTGACTACAATTCGATCAGATTGATTGTTTGTCTATTCAATGTACTTTTTATTAATCATATTTGAATAGTTTTGATAGTTTTTAAGCCTTCACTTAGTTGATTGGTTTAATTACAAATCGTTCTTTGTTGTTCTGAACAACTTGATCAGAGTCATACAGAAGTTTGTGATAATCAAATGATCCAACTTATCGAAAATAACATCACCTAAACACATTCATTACAACCTCAATCCCTTTGGATTATTTTATAGAGTGAAAATGAAAATAGTGGTGATCTGTTGTTTTGTTGTACTTCAAAGACTCTTCAGTGATACTAAACGTATTCAAGCCATCAGGTGTTTAAATCATGAAATGACAGAACTAGTATTGAACTACTTGTTAGGGGATTCCAGTTACACATATTTCCGATTTTCAGTTAATATATGACATAATATGTGACCATTTAACACAGTGCATCAGTGTTAAAAATGTTTACAGCAATAACCCTTAGCAAAGCACATAATGGTGGTATCTGATAGTTGTGTCTCAATTTGATAACAGTTTACGAACAACCGAAACCCGAACCAAGAGCAAACAATATGGAAACTGTTGCGTTTAATTAAATGCACAAAACTGTGGATAACGGCTACAGTGATCGAGGTACAGTAATTATAATGATAAATAAAATGATAAGTACAATAAACGTTATAAGTTATGTGAACATTTCAGAATATTACAGTACAACTTGCGCTACAACATAAGTGTGAAAATTGGTAGGAATACGATTGCTTACTGAATGTGAATAAGTAGTATAAAACAACATACAAAAGAGTGGAAAGGGAATGAGCGGGATCAATGTAAAACAAACTTAACACCAATATATATCTTGTAAATAAATATCATAATTACCAAGTAAGTTAGAAGAGAGAAAGAGATAGAGGGAGTGAGGGTGATTGAAACTAGATATGTATAGACAAGTAAGAAATACTCAGTGAAAATAACTATCCTAATAATGATATGTGTGATTTGCAACGATTAATTTGCTATAATACTTAAATTACATAAATACATAATTGTTCCAGTTAAAATGATTGTTACATTGAAAGAGAAACGATAATTTTGTTTATTGTTGATATTTTTCATGAATTAACATGGATTCGGGGGATATTATTAAAACATACGGTTCATTGTACAGATGCTTCATGGTAGAATGAGATTCCTCAGCAGTGGGTACTAACAATCTCAGCGTGGGTCGAACTTAAGTAGCTTCAAGTTTAACGGTCAACTTCGAGAGGAATTTGTGAAAGTTCTAGTGAAAATTCGAGACGAGTGCAGTTCAACCGTGTCGGGTATGAGACATTTATGTTGCTAACGTATTGCAAATAGTTTACAAATAACGAAATCTTTTGTTCTAATTCTTTTTTCCAGAAGCAATTAATATTAAGCATTTTCAACTTGATCTATAAATACAGAGTGAAAAGCATGATAAACGTATTTTTTTCATAATAAATTCTAACTGTAATTCAACTGAATAAGTTTTAGAAAGATAGATTTATTTGTAGGTTAAACTAGTCTCAGATTGACATTAGTTAGGGGAAGCATAGGTTTTTGTCAGACGAAGGTTTCAACAGACAATCTCGCATTGATTGTTAACTGATTGAATAGAAAATTCGTTAGTTCAATGTTTATTTTAAATTATCAATGGATGTCGGCTCAGTGATTTGGAAGTTAAGCGTTTGCGTGCGAGACCGATAGATCCTGAGTTCGGATCGTGCGATGCGGGGTTCTTGAATATTCACTTCCAGGGAGTCTTCCAGTGCTTCCATGTTTTCCATGGTAGTCTTGCTTTAATTGTCTCATGATGTCAACTATTAAAAATATCAATTATTTGTTTAAAAGAAAAGGAATCAATAACACTTATTCATTTTTATTTATTTTATAGCTGATGAACGTGCCACATTTGTTGCATAAATCACTAAACATTTACAAGAAATGGGGAAAAAACACAAAATTATCGTTAAATAGTAATCAATTGAATATGAACAATAGCAGTGATATGATGTTGAAGACTTTGACAACTATCGACCAATGAGAATTAAACACTACACACATTCATCATTGTATTTGAAAGCCGCCAATCATAATGATCAAGTTCCGCATCTTTCATCAGGTAATTAAAACAAACCAGAGGGACACATTCAATATGTATATGTATGTATATCAAGTACTCATGCAGTATAGCCACTGAACTAATAACTAATCATAATTATTATACAAAATGGTGTATATTGTGATAATTATGTATAGAAAGGACTATTTTAACACCGACTAGTGTAACCATTTCATAATTATCTGGAAAAGTTGATAAAGGTCTGTCTATATGATGCATCTTTTTATCGTGTAATAAATGTGTAGTGAACAAGAACACCAATGGGGATAACTAAATTTATTTGAGTATAACATTACAGAATCTCTTAGTAAAATCTGAGAACCATACAGTAAATACTTCATTTGCAACGTGTCAATTAATCGTTTCAGACTTGATTGTTCCTTCGTTTCTACACCAATCATTCTCTGTTTTCATTCTCTTCGATCTTCTTAACCTTCTACCACCAGGCATTTCACTTTCGACTGATGATACATACTACTTATATCAGTCGACATCAGAACACACCACAAATATATTAATAACAGATCTATACACACACATATTGATAAGAGAAAGTAACTTGAAACTAATGTTGATAGTTCTTTATCAAGTATACACATTTTTATATATAATTATCTTTGAGTAACATTTTCATTGTATCAGAACTATCAGTGATACTACTGATTTACTTCTGAAATCAAAGTCAATCGTGAATCGATCATGAATACCTGATTGATTGATGGATGGATGGATGGATGAACTGTGCAAGTATTAAAATAAACCCTGATATTTGAATTGAATATAAATATAAATCCTAACTGTATGTACTATTGCGGTGTTGTGTGAATAGCTTACACAATTTATCACGTTACTTCAATACTGAAAATGTTGCATCAAGCTACTCCAGTTGTTCGTATAATGTTCTCTTTATTATTATTAATCTTTTGATAAGTAAAAAGGAACAAAGACAAGTATATTGGAATTCATGTATTGAAAATCTGATGAGAAAAAGTGGTTGCATCATCTGAACTGATAGAAAATTTTCATCATTAAAGATGAATCGACAGGTTCAGGCTACTGAAGTTTATCGTAATATTACACAACTGATGCTGAGAATTTGTTACCGATGCACAATTTATAGTAGTGAATATTGTTATTATGATCATAGAAGTCAGAATAGTTTAACGATCTGTCTGCAGTGCATCACTGAAAGTAGCAGTCTTAACAAAAGAACTATTTGATACTGAAAAATAATCAGCAATCATTTTTCTCAATAGTTGAAATCATGAGTCAATTGAAACTAGAACACCATGGAAAACGTGAAAGCACTAGACGGCCGTTTTATGTTAGTATGTGACTCCTCAGTAGTGCGCATCCACGATCCCGTCTCGCCTAAATCCGAGCCCAGGACCTATTTGTCTCGCGCCAGGCGCTTAACCAACTAGACCACCGACCCGGCTTCCAACGGTGTTAATGTCTAGTTTCAACCAATCCACGATTAATGTTTAATTCTGATGATACTCCCCACTCTCTGCCGTACCAGGGCATTCGGGGACTACTTCTATAGAATGATGATCTTATGTGTAATAAGGGTTGTAGGAATTATTGAAATTCATTTAATTCATGAAAGGATTTTTACAATCATTTACTGATAATTATTGTTTTAATTAGTGAGAGAGAATTTCTGAAGTTCTTGTGATAAGCCTTAATTGGTGGAATCGGACTGTGTTGAGTGTGATGCAGTTATCCACCAATGACGATGGAAGATGATCGCCTAATGCCCTGGATCGATTGAAATTAAACATCAACATCTTTAGATACTGAATCAGTGGTGCAGAGGTTTAACGTCCTCGAGAGACCAACGGCACTGAGTTCGAGTCACACATGCGGGATTGTAGATGCGCACTTCTACCGGGTATCGTACCTAGGACCTTAAGAGCATACAACATATCAAACTTCAACTAATTCACGATAGTGTTTTCTACTTTGGCCTGAAATTCTGTTTGCTCTCCACTTTTCAACTATACTACTAATAAAAATAACCCCATTGATATTTTTCTGTTTTTAAGTAAAATAACTTATCATAATAAGATGGTAAGTTCATATTGGTAAATCACTTTCAATGTGTCTGTAGGTATCTCTATGTTGGTTTGTACATGTGTGTTTGTGTGTGTGTGTGTGAATGTGCATGTAACGATAATATTCATAAAAGCTGACAACAGTTTCTCTTCGAGATTCTGTGAGGTCATAATAATAATGATAATAATGACAGTGATAACAATAAGGATAACAATAACAATCTTTATAATGTTAAATGTTCTAACTGATTTTATAAATGATCTTGTCATTCAGCATGTATTATGTTGGTTTATGCTTCAATTGTGTTCTTCAGTGACTAACTCTTTGTACCTGTGTAATGTTAACCCTATTGAAATAAGTTTATTATTACTATTATTCATAATTATTATGGTTAGTAGAATTCTGTGAATAATAATAACAACCAGGAATTTGTATTTGAACACGTTTTCTTCATTCAATGGTTCTAAATACGATCTGTTGCTTCTTTTTCTATATTTACTTATTTATTTACTTGTCTATGCAAATGTTAATCAATTATCTGTACAGTTAGTAGTTAAGGTTATTATTATTATTATCAGGAACTGATATTAGTCTGCTGAAAATATTGAAAGAACCTGGAAGTGATGGATAACTGATTTTGAGATAGTTCAAGAAGTCTGCATTCGATATTTTTCGATTTGGATAGATGCTCTTTCCGCGCCCTTGTCCAACCAGTTATCCTAATCAAAAGACTGAGAAGTGATTATTAACCTTTAACTGACAAAACCGAATAAGTAGTTACATAGATCATTGATAAGCATAGGTTTGTCCCTCTGAATGAGACAAGGAAATGTTGTCGAAGACCTTGACTTCGGGGATAATCGAATTTTTTTTCAATAACACATCTAGCTGATAATTTGTTGCCTACCCTTCGTCTTTGAAATTGCATTTCATTACAGGTGCGTAACATGCTTAAAGTGCACCGACTTGTCAATGTTACTCTGTAATTAGAAGATAACACATGTTTCTTTAATTATCATAAGATCTCTCATCCTTTATATTTCTGGTCAAAGGAATAAGGAAGCTTTTAAGATGACTTATATAGTTTTTTACTAAAGTAGCAGGCCCTATTGAAACAATGAAATAAATTATGAATGACCACTGTTGACAATTGTTTTAAACTACAGTTATATGCAAAGGTGAACATTGACTATCAGTGAAATCGCTTCAAACGCTATCGCGTTATCCACTTAGCTGCTAAGTCCTGATAGCCACTTACAGTCACATGTGTTAAATGTTTTCCGGTTTCTAATAATTGATTAGTCATTGATTAACTGTGTTTGTTTTTAATATACTGGCGTAGTTAATTTATCTTTCATTCGTGTTCTGCATGTATTATTATTTATTTAAACACATAAATATTGGTACAAGGGGCACCAGATATATATGCGCCATACACCTGGAGCCTTTGATCTAACAGTCAATTCTGCAAAGCAGTGTAGTAACGTCAGGAAATGCAGTGCCATGGTACCCGGTGACCAATGATTAGTTCATACGCCATTTGTTCCCTCAGGATACTGGAGTCTACGTACATCATTGGTTTGAAATCAGGGTTTTCCAACTCCTCTAGGTGGAATCTCCGTGTACACCAACCTGTTTGAAGCGCCAGACATTCGCTTTTCGTCCTCTCAATTTCGTAAACAACAGTAATGACACGAGAAGGCAGTGAATAGGACTTCTTTTGGAGTGGTTTTATGCACGCGGCCATGTGAGAGCATTACAAGAGGGAGAGCTGACTCTTCCCAGTCTCGGCCGTACCAGGGCATGTATATATTACATAACTATATAGAAATATATCTGTTTTCATCGAGTGAATTTAACCTTCAAAACATGACATGTTTATGCTTGCCTAATGTATGTTGACTTAATTACGCTTTATGTTTTATACTACTAATAAGCATACAAAGTTTAAACTCATTAATTCCTTAGAGTAGTGATACTTCTTTTATTTTAGCATATTTTCAATGGCGTTTTCTCCTAAGGAATGCATTATTTGTCAAACTTTTAACATTGTACTTGTTGTAATCATCTTGTATGTTTGAAAAAGTTGATTATATGTATATATGTTGCTTATTTTAATATGATCGACAAATGGATTAACCGCACTATTTGGTGCTTTCATGATATTAATTCACAAACAAATCTGAATTGTGTAAAGTGAAATCGACTTCTGTAGGTAGAATAGGATGTTCATGTGCAACACACATCTCTTTACAATACAGTCCTACAGGATATATGTGTATATACATGATTTTAGTTAATCATTATTGTGAATGAAGATTTTTCTAATAATGAACACTCCCCTTTATATGCAAATCCTACGTTGCATCAGTTGTGAACCATCCTTGGTAGTCCTTCTTCTTGCATCTCTATTGAATATGAATATATAATTGAAATACTTGATTCTTTTATATACTCTACACACTCTTTTCTTCTTCTTCAATAATTCGTAAACTATTTCCAGTTATTTTGAATGTCAATGTCATCGTTTTTGTGTTCTGTGAATGATGCCGTGTATTGTCAGTTGTTATACATCTGTCATGTGTATCTGTAGAGATTTACCGATGAGTTATACATCCAATCTATCTTGTTTTTGTCAAGTACATATTTTTGTACTTCACTTCAAGACTTACTCCAAAATGTATCACAGCTAGTTGATACTACAATCCGAATTTGTTTGATCAATGAAGAGAGCATGTTCCACACTTGCGGTTTACAGTCTGATAGTTCATAGTGCATGTTTGTTTGTTTGTTTGTCCACTGAATATTTGAAAAGGAACTATTTCTATTTCTTTGAAATGTATATTTATGAAAGCTTTTTTTCTCTTTATTTTGAGTTGCCTTAAGCTCTATACTTGGAATATGAATATTCCTTTTGGCCACTCTTCTTGTTGTCTATCGTCTAAAGCATAAGTAAGTTGTAGTTTTTTTATTATATATATATATTTGTGTATTGATGTGGGATGTAACGCTGTATGATGGTTGATTTGTCAGTGTATTTATACACATCAGTGGATGTCTAGTATACTTCTTTAACATGAATTATTTACCGACTCCATTTATTCTTGATATATTTAATACTTGAATAATGTATACTGATTCTCTAACCTCGTTCTAGTCCTTCTACATAGAAATGTCATACACTTATCACTTAAACAGAATGGAAAAAGTGAGAGGTGTCGAATGAACAGTTGAATTCTGTGGTTTATGTATGACGATAATATGTTAGGAGCTTCGAAGTTGGTAATCATCCAACCAAGTTATGATGCATAATGCATTGCTTTTGCTGAACTTCCTGAGAAGATCGCATCAAAAACCGACTGCAAGAAATATACTTTCTAGCCAGGCAAACGTAGTTGACAGCCCACCTGACCATCCACTGATAACCAATCCAACAGTTCATTTCACAGTGATTTTAGTAACATACATCACAAGATAATTTATGAATGCTACTCATTACTTTCGTGTTTATCTGATCTGTATTCAACATGAGGACAGTTATCTCACAAAAATTGACATTACGCAAAAACAAACTGCGAAGCAGAACTACGAAAACGGTTGCACGCAATCGCAAATGAAATGTACCAACTTAAAGATGTATGTCGTTTGATCTTACTTACTAACTTACGCCAGTTACTCCTAATGTAGCATAGTCCGCGGACCAGCATTCTCCATCCCACTCTGTCCTCGGCCTTCTTTTCTAATTCCATCCAATTCTTGTTCATTTTTCTCATGTCTATTTCCATTTCCCGGCGTAATATGTTCTTTAGTTTCCCTCTTTACTCATACATTTGAGGATTCCATGTGACGCAGTTGAGTGTTTTCCTCATTGTGTGCCTTATACACTTCCAGCGTTTCTTTTTGATTTCTTCCCCCTCTGAAATCTGGTTTTTTCTCTCCCACAGTAGGTTGTTGCTGACAGTGTCCGGCCAACGGATCCGAAGTATTTTGCGTAGACAACTGTTAATCAACACTTGTATCTTCTGGATGATGACTTTCGTAGTTCTCCAGGTTTCTGCCCCATACAGTAGAATTGTCTTGACATTTGTATTGAAAATCCTGACCTTGATGTTGGTTGACTGTTGCTTTCAGTTCCAGATGTACTTTAGCTGTATATATGCTGCTCTTGCTTTGTATATGCGCGTGAAAGCGCGCATTTTGCGTTTGGGATAGAAGGGACAGATCATCTGCGAAGTCTAGATCGTCCAGCTGCATCCTAGATGCCCACTGTATCACGTGTTTCCCGTCAGATGTTGACGTCTTCATGACAAAATCTAAGTCATTTGGTTGATCACTGGGTAGTGATCAATGTCATAGATAGAATTGGATCTGCACTAAGGATGACCTGATCCACTTCACCTTGATAATTTATCAACCAGTAATCAATCAATTGTAAAAGAGAGAGATTAGTCACGACTATGAAGCTGTGTGACACGGGATCAAGTCAGTCAGGGAGCATCAGTGTCGTGAAGATTGCAGGTACACCTTGTTGTCGACCTTCTAACTGTAACCACCACCGCATATACATAGTTTCTTTTTTCAAGTGTATAAGCACATCTGCGGTAGCTGTTAAATGTTAAGATTTTTGACTATTTCGTCGTTCCACATGTTATCGAATGTCTCAATATACAATCGTGTTTTATTTAAATAGATTATAGAATTAGAATGAAATTACAGAATTTGATGATTAGCAAATTGTTCAGTAAAGACAAACTGTATAAAGCTTAGAAAGATACCGTTTATTACAGTGTAATTAGTACATTCAGCTGACGAGTCCTATGATTCGATGGAACGTGTGTCATGCATTGGACTACTAGAAATCATCCATCTCTACTTATCATGCTTGTGACTTACTGGCAATATTGAGACTATCCTCACAGACAGAATGAACGTATGCCAATAAGGTAGATAGATCAATCACAATCCCCAACATTATTGAGGAGATTCCAACAACCTATAGGAAAACGGAATTAATATAACTGTAGTTATCTATTTAGTTTAATCCACAACTAATCAGTTTAGGTACTATATTAGGAAAACCATTCAATTGATCAAATTTCAAAATCCACGTGAATAACAAATTTCATCAGATAACAGTTTTTGTCAGTGTATACAAGGAAATCGTTTAGTTGTTACAATGAAAGTATCCTACATTCTTGTTATCACCGGCAATGATGATGATGATCATGATGAATCCGTAAATTGATGTTAGTGAGGATGCTTTGATGATCCTTGGTCAATGAGATTCTCATAAGTGCTTTTGTGCTTGTCCGGATAGCATCAGTGCAACTGCTTGTGTATGTATAGCATTTTGTTCTTCATGGCAGGAGTATAACATCACCTCTATTGAAGCTAGACTTTGGTGTCCAACCTGCGTCTAATATGTTACACTGGTTGCAAACACCTTATGGTCGCATCTTGTCACTTCGTCTGCAATTCGGATGACTCTCCCGGTCTCCTACACTGTACGAACATTCAAGGTACCTGAAATAACGGTCGCGTGAATGTCGGAAGAGGCATCAGCCTCGTGAATTCCGAAGGTTCCCGGCTTTCATCATGAGATGTCATAACTCTTCTAAATGAAGATCTACCAAATCCCATGTTAAACTTTAGATATATTGAATTACTATTTCTGATCAGCGATTTTCATTGAGTTTCGCTTCTACGGGATGTGTTCACTAACCCCATGTCCAACCCTCCAAATTATCTGGGGGTGGGATAGGAAGTAGAATCAGAGGGACTCCGGGCAAAGATACTTCACGACAATACGCAGGTGTATTCAATACTCAAAATAAACATACATTTTGTCAACAGTAGAATGTCCTCACAGGAACTTATAGACAAATCTATTAATAAGTTTATCATATAACTTTCTAGCTATAAAGTGTTTAGTGATACATAATGAAGGTAAACCAACATTCATTGAATTATATATCAAACGACTTAAATAAAAATATATGTGAATTGTGCAGTCAATACAGTTTCATGTGAACTACAGTGATCTGTAATAAGAAGAGCAAAGTCCTATATTAGTTCGCAGACGCTACACCGTATATGTTAACCCATTTCCTGAAATGTTCTCTTAGTTTGATTAATATAATGTGAGAAAGAGACTACAATCAACATGACCCACCACAGTCTGAATGACCAACACACACAGGAAGTGACAACTAGGCGAGTCTCAAATATTCATGACTAGTAATTGTCGCTACTGTTATATCCGAGCGAAGATTAAATTACAGGTAACTCCCGAGGACTATTAGTGGACTAATATTCTATAAATATTCTTATTGTAAAACTATTCAATCATTAGATTATGTATATTTATATCCCTCTTATTATAAGCTTTATTTTGATCTATAATTTATTATTGTACGATTTACGGTTCTTAAACTATGTTCAATCTATTAATTACTGTCCCCCTCGTTCTCAGCCACTTTTTGCCATATTTGTGTACATATGTTATTTCCTAATTTATGGTGTGTTGTGGTCTGTCTGTTTGATATATAAACCGAGTATGTTTGAAATAAACGATCTGCTCTGATTCGAAGCTGGTATTGTGTTCTGGACTCAAGTGGAAGGGCTCGTAGGACATAGGACCAATAAGGACGCTAGACTGCCCACACCGGTTGAACGTCATTGGTTGGCCTAGTGTGAATATTCGTATAAGTCGTATCCGGATTGGTAGATAGGTCGCGTGATAGCAAAAACCAGACATACCCAAGGTCATAACAGCTACATAGATTGATAAACTGATGACATGAATACCAGATGATTCCATGAGAAAATGACCACAAAACTCAAGTGAAATTAGATGATAAATCGTCACAATGTTTTAAATAAAAATAATATATTTGTAATATCCTAATGAGTAGAAAGTTGGATTTTCTGACGTTTCGTGACTTAATGTAAGTCACTTCTTCAGAGAATAAATAACCAATGTTTATTCATAGGTGAAACGACACCTTCTGTGAATTGACAGGCAAAATATTAGTTTTCATTTCATGTTGTTTATGGAGCAGTGGTAATCCTCTACAAAAATGAGAATATCACTCATACTTTCTCTGTGTGTAGGCAACTGTGAGTCATATAAACACATTATTATGAAGCGATGTTTTTTTATAAATTATTTTAAATAAGATTCATATTACGCCCACTATACATAATAGAGAACATAGAGTACCATATTATTTGATCGATGTGATGGAATGCGGTGATAAACACCATTGAAGTATAATCATTGATATTTCTGTCAGTAACTGAGGTCAACAGAAATATGTTTTTTTATTATTATTAAGAAAATGATCAGATTACTCAGACTGAGATAAGAGAACAATAAATTATACTTTGAATATGCTATGGGATGTAGCAGGAATGATAGAATGTGGTGTTATGTTATTTGTATTTCGGAAAATCGGATAAAATTCACAATGTTTTAGATCTTATTCTCAAACTCATCTAATTTTAAGTATTTTGTATCATTCAGTCAATTGGAGAAATGCAATCGAAATGTATCTTCTATCTGGAGCATTCCATTTTTGAGTGTGTATAACCGTCTTCATATTTGTGCTTTTGTGACTCTAATATTTTCGACATCCTTCCCACTTCAATGGTGAATAATCTATGTATTTTTAACAGAACAACCGACCTTACATATTTTACGTTTGAAAAAAATATCTATTTTATAAAGTAGATGTGAAGCGGTATGTGGATTTGTTCATTAATATGTAGGGAAAATAATTTGTACCCAAATGCCCTGGTATGGCCGAGAGTGGGGAGAGTTCGCTCACCCTCTCGAAATGCTCTCACACGGCCGCGCGTATATAGCCTCTGCCAGGGAAGTCCTACTCACTGCCTTCTCGTGGCGGGGGTGTTTTTTACGAAAATGAGAGGACGAAAAGCGAATGTCTGGCGCTTTAACCGGATCCCAAACCAATGGTGCACATGGGCTCCAGTATCCTGCGGGAACAAATAGCGTATGAACCAATTGTTGATCACCGGCTTCCATGGGACTGCATCTCCTTACGATGCTCCACTGCCTTGTGGATCAGACCTTTGGGTCGAAGGCTCGGGGTGTGGCCCCCTAAGAAAACCACCTGCTTCGTTCTGAGCACCCGGCCAGTATCACAGCCCTCACACATATCGAATGAGATTTGTGTGGCGCATATGTATTTGGTGCCTCATTGTACCAATATCTATGTGTTGAAATAAATAATAATAATCTGGTACATTACAGTGTCATGTGTGTGGTTGGTCTTTCATATTGAATTATCATACTTATGTAAAAAAATAATACATGAATATGAGCATGCGACTACCAACAATGTTTAAGTGCACAAAAAATTAACATGCATTTATTGTGTGAGACTGTCTGAACTATAAAATGACATGTTTGTCTAAGGGATATGAATGAATAATTCATCGGTGTGACAGTGGAATAACTTGTGAAACTAAGTGGAGTAGAATCTCACGGGAATCGGTCTGTGATGACAACTCAACATGACAATAAAATATCGTGGAATATGAAGATGTTTATAAATATAATTTCGATGCATAATTTTTCAGTCCTGTGAGTTATACAAGATCTTTGTTTAGAAGAATTATGACTTCTTTTGATAAAAGTTGAGATTCTTTGGAAGTTACGATGATTGTGTCGTAGATTGTGTTGAAATGAGAAGGTACAAGATGTCAGTTCTTGGAATAAGTAAAACCCATTGGATACGAGCTGTGCAGGAATGGATTGAATTCGAGAAATATACTGTTGTACTATAGTCATGCGTGAAAAGTAAACAATACGTTCAGCTCTTTTATTAATGACACTTGTGTATAATGAATTTTGTATTCATCGATATTCATTATCTGTTACTTTGATAAAAGTGAACATGTCAATTCTGAATGAAATGTATTAATCGCTATAGTCTTTCTTACTGAACATGAACTCTGTTTCGTACTCAATTCCATTCAGTTGATATTGACTAAAGTGTTTCTCAACCTTGAAACGTTTGCAAATGCTGTTCATATGAAAAACATCAGGTTCCGTGACACCAATGCAGAATAGTTCTTATGAAAAACGAACAATAAATAAGCTACAGAATATTGAACAAATTTTATTAACGTTCAAATATTTACTCAACATGTTCATATGAAGAACTTTATGTTTCCATTTACATCAATGTAGAATTGTGTTATGAAAAATTGACAGTGATTTCATGGGATGAGCTCACTATTCCAATAGCTATTGCTTTCAAGGATACAATGAACTGAACAAACACTCAAGTGAACTTTTATCAAGCCCTAGTGAATAAGCTACATAATGACCCAAAAAATACTGCGACTACATGTCATGATAATAAATGATAAAAATAATTTGATAATAGGCCAGATATTAGTTGGACAATTTAATGTATAACTGAAAACAATTCTGATATTCATGATTTCGCGAAATCACCCAACAAACATCGTTTATTCGACCACAGAATGTGATACTCGTGGAAGCAATATTTTGGTTACTGTTGACATCTTTTTGGAGCGCAAAATTCACCATCACACTGCCAAGAATTACATTTTGTAATTATAACCACATCATGGATAGTTTGGGCTTCTTTCGTTGAAATTATTATTCATTAACGAAAGTGTAGATTGTTAATCATTCAACAGTAATTGACTCATTACGTTTCATATTCAGGTCTACTTCTACCTGACTAATGAGAAACTTTTTGTCTATTTTGGTCGCTAAATTTATTTACAGTCAACGGTACAATGTGCCGGTCAAATGGACTTATTTGTGACTTCAGAAGTTACAATTCCACATTCAACGAAGATGAAATCCAATCAAGACAGAATTCGTTACTTGGATTTTAACTTATGAAAAACCAAAGCAATGCATCATTGGTAAACAGTTCATAAATCAATAAAAGTAACAAAATGTTTGTTCGTGAAAATAGAAGCACACATTTTGACCTACATTAAAAACGCCTTACTTAGTTTAAACTATTGCTAATCATATCACTAGAGGCCTTGAAATTTCAACCAACGATGAATAAGTGACAGCCTTTTGGAGTACAACAGCTAGAAGTATATTTCATTACGATGAGTTCATGTTCCACAATGAGTGGTTAAAACAATGATTATATGATTTTATGAAACGTGATGTTTCTAATGGTCACTTTGGATCGTCGATTTAGAAAGAAAGAAACAAAAACTGAAAAAATGTATATAAACACGACAAGGTCTAACAACAATTATTAACATTGTGAACAAGAAAATGAGGTGAGTGTTGACTGTACAGTTAAAACAAATGACTGTGTTATATGAACTTGAATTTGTTTCAATGAAATAAGATTGTCTACTTTTTTATCTGAACCATTCCAGGCAGAGTTTTGCAACTGGCCAGTTTATACTGCTGTATTTGATCATCGTATTAATTTATAAATTCTTCAACTGCCATGACATTTGCACAATACCTGAAAAAGTAATTTTTGAAAGTGATTCATATAATTATGTAAGTAATCAGTTCGGTTCCAATTCACATATTCAGTCTCATTACTATTATTATTCGCAGACAATTCGCTCTAATCAGTCTTCTCCAATGATTAGCGGCAAGTTTGAAAAATTGGCTTATGGTGAAGTGAGTTGACTAAATTTTGCAATCAAGGTACTAATCCATATGTTTGCTTATAAACAGAAAATTAATGCAACATTCCCGTTTAAGTTTTACGGTGCTCAATTCAACAAATTCATAATAGATCGTTTTGGTAAGAGAATCATTTTCATCGAACTGATGTTGTTACCGAGTTTTGTTTATTCACATTTCGTTCGGTAGACCAATGTTCCTTTAATTTATTCAGTAGATCATTTCTATCCCCTTTCTAACATTCAAAACGTCTACTGATATCTTATTTCGTTCAACTTCTAAACAGTTCAAAGCCTTAGGGAAATTGAATTATGGTCCATGAGACTCATTTTGTCTCCAGTTCACTTTAAAGTCTTTAATTCATTCTCTATAGATTGTCAATTAAATTTCATGTTTTCATTCGATAAACACAGGTGCAATTAGTATGTACGTTCAAGAGTTCTTCGGAGAAATTAAAAATGATGTGGGAAGCGATTTTCATGCGGAATCTAAAATTTTGTATAAGCGTGAGTACTTCTATTATCCCGTGATAATTTGTTCTGCCTTTCATTTCTCACTTTTATTTTGCATAAATGATTCAATACTTTATCTGATTAATTCATGAGGGTTGACCAGTACACAGTGATTAATTGGCTTGTGTGATTTGATGTTCCAAAAATGTGTTCAGAACACCTAGTCATTACTGTCAAGTGAAAACGAATTCAACTGAACACATTAACAACAATAAACAATGTTGTGTGAGAAATCATCTTGAATTATGAAATCCCATGGATTACCAAATTATATTTGATGACGTTCAAATGTTTTCTTTACCTTACTTCATAAAGAATTAATGTCTCTTAGTCACTATCTGTTGACCACTGTGTGTATTCATCACATTTTTGACTATCATATTTGTATGGATCTAAACCAGCCATTAATAATCATAATGACAGATGATAAAACATTACTATAAACAATGCACTGGTATAACATGATTGATTCGACCTGGAACAACTAGAACATTGAGATGAAGTTAACTCATTTTGTTCAGTTATCGTATTTAGTGACATGAAAGTAGAATTTCTGAGTAATAATTAGTTCAATTGAGAGAACACTGCTTGATTGGAATAACACAATCCCAGAAAATGATTTGATATGTGTATTGTCATTTAAATATTACCGGTTTATTAGATTGTCAAAAGCTTTTAAAATCAACGTTTCACAAGTAAAATATTCTTCTCAGTTGGTTGGATTGAAACATTCATCATATTGTAGCGTGGCGTCGAGTGGAGATTGACTATGAACACCGCTACCAAGAAGCTCGTGCCAAATGACTCCATAAAATACCCTGAGAAGCCAAATATCAGAAGTCAATTAATGGACCAAGTCGAGGTTTATTTGCTGGCGATCTCGTGGCATCGAAATGATGCCGAGATCGTGCCAGGATACAAGCTTGGTTACAGAACGTAACCGAATTCGCGCAAAGTTACAATCTTAGTGTGTGAATAAGAATGGAAGCACAATATAGCTGTCATTAGCACAGTCAAACAAAAGCACATTAAAACAAGCACTGGTACAATTGGTTATAATAATAATTGTTTTTATTAAACCAGTCATGTTCTCGTGATAAATGTGAGTCACTACAATATCGTTGAAATAATGATACGTCTCCTTGCAACTCCCATTTAATTGAGCCGGTTTAATTAAATCTTGAAAGGAAAATGATAACTCGTGTCCAAACTCATTCTCTCTGGATACTGATTATACATATATATAAAATTTCACAGATTGCAATCATGAGTCAGTTGAAGCTAGACCACCATCGAAAACCTGGGAGCACTGGACGGCCGTTTCATCCTAGTATGGGACTCCTCAGCAGTTAAGTGCTCGCGCGCGAAGCCAGAAGGTCCTGGGTTCGAGCCCCGCGTGGTACGGGATCGTGGATGCGCACTGCTGAGGAGTCCCATACTGGGATGAAACGGCCGTCCAGTGCTTCCAGTCTTTCAATGGTGGTCTAGCTTCAACTGACTCATGATTACAATCTGAAATTTCTAAAATCTCCACAAAGCCCATTCTGATATATATAAAAACACAAATACTTTTACTTTCATCATTTCAGGAGAATTATTAGCCGTCAGAACGTTTTATTATCTAGATGCTGATCGTAAAAGTATGTATTCATAAAATGATTATTTGAATATACATGAAATATTTAAACACCTACACCATCATTCGCAGTACTTGCTTATACATTTTCTGTTCATTTTACATCACTGAATTCTTTACAAAAGCTGACAGAGGTGATAAAGTGTAACCATCTCAGAAAATTAGGAAGGACGGATTATGTATGAGGCATCAGTCGATTGCTTGAACACATTGACTGAAACCCGAAAAACAGTTGACATATTCAGGAACATACTAGATTTGACGTTCAATCAATAGATCCGTTTGAATAAATTAGGCCAGAAACTCATTTTGCTTTTGGATAAACGAATACAGAGATACATCTTTGTCAACAGGCTTCAATACTGCTTGATCAAAATTTTGTATTCTGAAATAAGTAAATTTGTGTTACTCACCACAGGGTCATTCATAAGAATTATTCATTCAAATTAAGAAATCACCATGACGAACAATCTGAAGCTATTCATTTTCCATCGTTACCGAACACTAATAAACCAATGTTTGCATAACCCACTACGTTACCATGTTCTACTTGTAAACAAACAAACCATCGCTAATGTCATGTGTACTAAGGGTCTATTTTTTTCATGGTTAGTTATAGAGACTGTTGAGCGAATGTCAATACCTCCTCACCTATCAGATTTAATTGGAAGTTGATGATTTATTATTTCGATATGAAAACGGGGTTGTAATTTAGCTTCGGAATGTAGTTATCTGATATTTATGTTGAAGGATACATGCTTGCTTCATTTACACGAAGTTCAGTGGATTACATTTATTATGAATTCTACCAGAGAAAACATTTGAGATAACGAAGAAAGTACCTGCCTAAAACTGATCACTTTGTACGTAGGCACATACACTTTCGCATGCAACAATGAAACACTAATCACTAATACTTCAAATTCTAAATAACGATAGTTATCTGCTTTCAGGTCATGCATTCAATATAACTACTCTGATACATCCGAATGGGAAGATATCAATATATTATGAGAATGTAAGTTGCACAATTGAATAGTATTGTAGTGTTGTTTAATGTATTCTAGATTACTGTCCTACATTGAGCAAATCAACACTGTCGAATGCATCAAGATACATTGAACACAATAGAAGGATATCAACATTTTTAACGTGCACACAGACTATACGACTCTATTAATAATTCCGTAATGACACACTTTATGCCAGCACTTTTTTTAAAACAATGAGTTATAGGGAGTCAAATGTTATCGATAGGAATTCGGACGTTTTTTAGCCGGTTAAGGACAAACAGTGTATTATATAGTACTTTCCAACACAATCATTTTTTGTCAAGATTTACTACGTCTTCTGAAGTTCAGCTAATTGAAAATTTCATTGTCAAATAATCTGTGAGATAAATTGTTTAAAGCTTGATCGTCTCTCACTGTGTACTTGTTCGAATGTCTGCATTTAGTACTTCATCAATTTGAAATACAATAGATGTGTGGTAACTAGAAATGGCAGGTGAGATGAAAGATTTTATTTGTGTTGAACTGAATCGATTTTGATTGGTTCGAGGTAATCAGGAATTGTATGTACGGTAATGGATGGAAGTGAGTACATTAAGACAATTCCTCCACATGACAACAAATTCACGTGCAGCAGAATTGCAGTTATTCACAATCACATTTCGTCAAGTGACGTTAATATTCATCTCATAGTGTAGCGCATCATCGCATGATAGATAGATCGTTCATTGTATTTCAGTGAAGTTGACAAGTGAAGTGAGTCAGATCATCCTCGTCGACTAGATGAGGCACACTGCTGAGAAAACTGAGAAGACCAGTATGCTTACTGTGTAACTTTGTATAAGTTGTATTTGTGTAAAATGATGTGAATGACGACACATTCTTTCAGTGATTGGTTGGCTGTGATAAAGATGGTTGTGTGTTGACAGATGTTTACTCAGACTTCCGTTATTTCTTTTCAGATTCCGAAGGTAATTGACGAAAACAAAAAGGAATCGACAATTTATGGAGTCATTCTGTGCGGAGAAAAAGGTAACAAACGTTATTTACACGCTGATGTACACCGGCCTACACAAGCAGTCATGTGTTAGCCTAATATTAACTTCTTTACGTACACTTTGATCACCACGTCAATACAGAAATTTGCTGTATTCTGTCATAGTGATCTAATATATCTTTCTTACAGTATACATTATTCCGTAGTTTCGTGTGAAAGCAGATTGGTCAAAGTGTCATTGAAGTGTTAATGAAAAACGTGTGAAATAAAATTTGAATGCTTGTGGTAAACTCATTGTTTAAACACTACTGTTTATGGAAAATTCAACATGGATGATGTGTTTACACATCTTGAATCAAAGTTCTAGTATCATATGTGATAATAAATCAAGGTGCCAACTAGTCCTGAGAAAAACGCGTTTTTTGTTCAAGTCTTTTTATCGGTGATCCACTGTATTCATCTGAATTAAAATCAATTAACTGTGTTTTCAATCGAACAATCATCATACTTGTTAGTGTCACAAAAGCGATTTACGTTGTTTCATACACATAGTTCCCTTTATTATCTTAATTAGAGCAAGAACAAAGATTGGTGCAGAATAATCTATGAATTCATTTTATTATTTCGTTAGGTTCTCATCAGCTGCTTACATCCTAAATTATTTGAAATTCAACATTATTACAGATATTGACATATTTATACATAAGAGTGTTGTGATTAAGGATGAATACACGTGTATCATGATGTAGCGAAGATTCACATAGAATTAATGAGCTCATAAAATGTTTGATTCGAATAAATAAATAAAGTTAGAGAGAGGGAAAGTTCTGGAACATTGAAATAGTGATTAGAACTCATGAAAATAGATTAATAATAATAAAGAAAATATGAATTAAAATCAATCATTTATGTATGATGTAATTTAAACTTCAGAAAGAGTTGGAAGATGGGGAATGACGTAATAAATAAATAAATAGGAGTAAATGAATATAAAGGGTGGGGATTATTGTTACCAGGGTAAAGAAAGATTTATTACTGTCTCTTTTTGTATACATAGATCTGGTTTTAAACGTTTGATTGCTAATGCTTCAGCGAATTTCAAAAGGTTAGAGTTTGATTGTTTGTTGATCACCTTGAAGGACTTCAGTATATCAACTTCATGTCCTGTATCAAGGAGATGTCTTGCGATAGCACTGTTGAATGCGTTTAATCCATTTAACCGTAAACTTTTCGGAATATGTTCTTTGAATCGGACGTAGGCTCTCCTTTCTGTTCTACCAATGTAACTGCTTTGGCAGGTATACAAATTTACATGTACCTGCCAAATTACATCATACATGACTGACTGTTTTCAATTCATATTTTCTTTATTACGATTAATCTATTTTCATGAGTTCTAATCACTATTTCAATGTTCCAGAACTTTCCCTCTCTCTAACTTTATTTATTTATTCGAATCAAACATTTTTATGAGCTCATTAACTCTATCTGAATCTTCGCTACATCATGATACACGTGTATTCATCCTTAATCACACTCTTATGTATAACAAATGTCAATATCTGTAATAATGTTGAATTTCAAATAATTTAGGATGTAAGCAGCTGATGAGAACCTAACGAAATAATAAAATGAATTCATATTATTCTGCACCAATCTTTGTTCTTGCTCTATTTAAGATTAACGTTGTGTTGATGAAATTGTATTGGTGTTGTTCCTGTTTTATATGCTGAATTCCGTAAAACAATGAATTTCGCGATCCACGTCTTCTGACGCACGCCTAACCTGGTATACTGAGTAATATAACTATGATGTGTGACTATCTTCCTCATGGATATTCCCAGGGGTCGTATCCATTTTTTAACAGTTGCTGGGTAAACAAAATCTCAATTGTTTTCCTCTGTAAAATTCATTTCAAAAGGTGTGAAAAAAACTGAAATGAATGTTCCTAAAAAATGGATTCAAAGTGGAACGTTAGTAGAATATGAAGCTCTCGGGGGTATGTTAAACCTTATTCTATCAGAAATGACTATTTTCACAGTTGAATGCATCAAATTTGTTTCAAAAAATTGAAAATTTCATGTGGAATTTCAGTAAATAATTAAATGAAATTTAGCTACCAGTGTCAAATGACGTTGTCCTATTCGTGGATTCTCTGTTGATTATTCGAAATGATGAAGGATGGATGACCTTCACGTCCTAACGTGGATAAAATTCACTTAGGCGTACATAATGTTATAAAACAATAGATGTGATGATGTATGTCAATTAGTTGATTGTGCATTGACTTGGGAGTGTCCATAGTTTTTCAACTTGCGACATGTGATATTGAACTTTCCTGAGTTATTAAAATCGCTGAGACATTTCTTGAAATTGTAATTCACTTGGAAACAATCGCTTACTTTCCAAAATCTATACTTCATCTTGTTCATCCAATGAATTGGACGTGTATACAAGTCAGGTGTTCAGATTTCGATATACCATAGGTAGTTGATACTTGTACAGTCTCAAAAATACTGTAGATTTTCATGTTAGGAAAGTGTTTCCTTTCTCATTGATATGTATAGTAAGTAATCACAAACACCCTTCAGTTCTTCATGTGTTAGAGTATTGAAGTAACATCACTGAGACTGAAAAAAATCATTCCATAATCTAATGTTCAGATTGACTTCAATATTCGTTGCATAAAATAGAATTTATTACCGATAAATTTTCATGATTCAACTAGTGTGCCGTGCTAGCCGACAGCGCACAGAGTATAATATAATCACATAGTTTGAAACATTCCATAACGATAGGTTGACTGAAATCTCTTCTAGAAAAACGTCAGCGATAAATTGAAGAACATTATCAGTCCTCCACTGTTTTTCGATCGAATTAACATAATGATAAGTGAATTCATTGTCTGAGGACGACTGACTTTCTTGCACGGATTTCAAAATAGTCAGTGTGAGTGAGTTTACAATGTTATTTATCAATTTTTGCATGTTGAAGCGGTATACAAAACACGTTTTCATCATCAGACTGATGTCGATGTACGAAACTCAAAATCTATTAGAAATCAAATTCAATGGGCTTTGCTAAACCAGTTGACAGCATAGTGTATACATTTCTGAATGAGAACAGTCATCGAAATCTACCAAATCTGCACATCAATACTCATCGTTGAACATTCAACTTAGTTTCCATCAGTTCCGAGGTGTTATCGTGAAACATGAATGACATGGTATGAACATGTTCTGTTTCTCATGAATATGTACATTGAGTAATCACGCATACTTTTCAGTTTATCATGTGGTACGGTATTCACATACCATCTCGACAACCAAGAGAATCATTCCATAATGTAATGTTCAGATCAAGTTCAATATTCGTTGAATAAAATGTTATTGATTTTGGATGTATTTTCATTTAAAGCCATGTAATGTGGATGTCAATGAAAGTGTTCTGAATTTCGCATTGCACGAGGTGATGACAAATTCCTAATGAATCATCATTATATCATCAAGTTATAGTTATATGTTTTGTAATTCACTTATCTTTTGTTTAATAACTTGTTATGCAATCACTTCATTCTTTCCACTGAAGATTGTCCAAAACATAATTCGATTGGAACATGTCAAAACGCAACAACATTGAATACAACGTGTTTTTGGTGTGAAACAGTCAATATGTGTACTACTATTAGCAATGAGAAGGATATTCATGAATTCAAAGTAAATGGTTGCCGACGTAAAGTAAGTAATTGATAGACTTCACAGATTGTTTTCAATATTACCATATTCTACATTGTAAATCTATTTAATTGGATGAATATTTTATTGCTACGAATAATGAATGATTTATATTCTTCTCTCAGTGCATAAATCAATGTAGTGTAGATGTTGGAGATGTTTAATCAAATGTGAGTACAATGCTGTGCTTCCATATGGATATCCAACACTTCATAAAAGCGTTGTTTAATACCTATGCTTAGAGACATACTTATTTTCGGCTCATAGAATCTGTAGCGATTATCGATGTTCAGTACAAAACTGCATATCTACGTGAACTGTTAAGAAGTACAGACAAGATCAGTGTGTATGATGAAGTGTAATCTGCTTGAAATTGGGTAACATGATTGGATAATGTGTGAAGATTCGTAGACTTCCAATATTGAATTTCAGATAGAGGTTTTCCATACTCTGTTAAGAAATACGTATCCTGTATTGATTGATTGCATAAAGCCATCAGTATAATTTTGTTGTTTGGTATTTAGATTGTGATAAGATATGACATCCAGGAAACAAATTTCATCAGTTGAAGGATAATGTATACTCATCACACTGATTGATCACATTTTGCTAATATAAATGATGTCACTAATTGATCAATTCACTTCTGTTATCAATCCTGACAATATTGTATAATGAATGTTGCGTTCTTTGATTAATGGTAATATCGCCATGTCAAATGTCAATGTTTCGAATGAAGCAACACTTATCGTTCAAGATGAAACAACGCCAACTATCACTGAAGCTGCTCCAATCAATAAATTGACCGAAACTACTCAAATAAATGAATTTCATTTGGTAAATATTTGACATTTTTGTTGTTGTCATTATTATACTATTTTGTCTTTTTTGCAGAATATGTCTACATAGGTTATTGAAAATAAAGAACAATGTAATTCATACAATTATCTGTATATTGTCTTACCACTTATTGTCCTTTTCTTTATTGGATGTATTGGTTGTGGTATTTGGCTATGCTTCTACAGAATAGAAGAGAATTAATCCATAGAATTAACTCACAAACGGATTATCCCTTGTTTTGATCATGCTCACCATGATATTTTCATGTTTTAGCTTATTAAAAACGTTTGATATTTTTCTTGATCATTTCAATTAATTCGAAATGGTTTCATGAGGCTAACCGACGCTGTTATTACTGTTGTTTACATATAATAGTTGATGTATTTTGCTTATGAATTATACTTCTTTGTATTGACCTGATTGTTTTCATTCAATAGAAAACCGATTAGATTTACAAAAGTTTATTTGAGTGCATTTGTGTTGCTGGGTGAATGTATTGTCCTGGTATTGAGATTATCATAAAAAATATAACCATGAACAACTTTGAAATAAGCACAAATCGGTAATCCATTTGAAAGTATATTGATTCATTCAATGAAAAGTGAGGAATTATTATTATTTCAACTGAAATTCTATATCGAATGATTTTCAAATTTATTATGATATACATGTAGTGTTAATCATAGATTATGATCGATATCAGTTAGAATGTCGTAAACTTCAGTGATAAAAAAAAGGGCAAATATTTCATCGACCATTTCAAGAGTAACCATTGAAGTTAGTCATAAGTTAATATATGAAAATGTGACACAATTGCCAGATTCGTGTAGATTTTTTTCAATAATCAATATTAGTACCAAGAACAGATGATTCGGAATGAAAATACGAATCTGTAGAACAACAAAATTAAATTAGATATGCATTTAGTAAAGTTGTTTCTAATGGAAGTCAATTAATCGACGTATCAATGCTATTGAGAACAATTCAGCGACTTTTCAACGAAGGACCTTAAACACAGATGAAACTAATCGTGTATATGTCAACAATGGAATGTCATTTTATTGATGCATGTAGTGTATACACTAAATGAATAATTGATCACACGGAACTCACTGATTCCTAATAAAGCTAATCACCTAAGCAAATCATATCATCCCTGTATTATTCAGACTTGAAAACTATCCGTTTATTATAGATGATGGAGATAACATCACAACTAACTATGAATAATAAAACCCATTCAGCACATGATTGATACAGTTATGGTACACATCTGAACAATAGATTCAGATTTAGTTGGCTGTAATTTGCAAACAACAGTGTAAGTCCAGCGAAGGGATCTGTTTTCAACGAATTTATTATCAAGCTGTATAATCGTATATATATGAAAATTTTTGTTTTTATAAAAGTACTAATTCCGTGAGGAAATGTGAACACAGTTAATAAAAAGGGGTTATAATACTAGATTACGTAATATGAATAATAACAATAACAATAGATTTAGTGAATATAATAAGATGCAAAAACACTCAAACGTCATGCACTCAATTATATCGATGCTATCAAATCCCGCGTGGTGTGGGATCGTGGATGCGCACTGCTGAGGAGTCCCATACCAGGACGAAACGGCCGTCCAGTGCTTCCAGGTTTTCAATGGTGATCTAGCTTCAACTAACTCATGATTTCAACCTGTGATATCTCGAAAAGTTGAACTAGATCGCAACATATCTCTAAGAGGTCACGTTTTGTTTGAATTGTCGTTAGATGAACGTAAACAATTTGAGGACTATGTTACTAATGTTACGGAAAAACAGTCATAAAAAGCTAAACGTAAATACATAGAAACATTGTAACACGTAGACGTGATTAAGAAGTTTCCAGAACATCCAGAAAAGTATGTATTTATTCATTCTTCTATTAAACTTTCACCGTTCCAAATACAGGCCTTATCATTGGGTTCGAAGTTCTGTAACAGCACCTCCAAAACTAGTAGACTTCATACACAAATACAATTCGAAAATCTGTCAAATCAAACTCATGATCTTGTGCCAACATCCCCAGAAAATTTTCAGCACTTTAAATCCACATTAGTAGACTGCAGTCGTGGATACGTTAATGCACAATGTAGTAAGAATAACCTATTGACTAAGAACCACTTGGATCAGCTAATACTCCTGAAAAGAAATAAGGATTTAATCCTAAGTAAACCTGACAAAAGGGCTAGTGTAGTACTGTAGTGAAGGAGAACACAGGTGATGACAACCATATCATTCCATCATATAAAAACCGGACTGTTACTGTTGCAAACATCAATCTATTGTCTCACATTTCATTGTTCATGCGATTTCTTACAAACTCCATTGTGTTTTCGCTCTTCCTTTCTTGATGTTCCCCATCTTCTGCTGCCAGATATTACGTTCTTTTAACTCACGTTATATACTACTTATATAAATATAAGTATCACGCACCACAGTACTACTTGACCGCCAAGAATATTTGGATAAAATGAAATTAATTCTAGAGGATGGTACTAAATTCTCCAAACTTAAAGAAGTTGATAAGAAATTGCAAATCGAAAAACCGCTAACAGATGTTGCTAAAATTCTTAAGAATAAAGGGATAATAATCCAAGATTTATATAATCATATACGTCCCATTGGTTCAATCATCCCGCGCTTATATGGACTACCGAAAGTACATAAGCCGGGTTTACCGTTACGACCTAGTTGGGATATGTCGGATTCACCATACCATAGAATCGTCAAATGGCTAGCGGAAATATTGGAACCGGTTAGAAGGCAAGTATCTAAATTTTCTATTCATGATACTTTTCAATTTATTGATCGTATTAAGGACGTTAATACTTCCGGAAAACACATGTTATCGCTTGACGTTATCACTTTGTTCACTAGTGCACCTTTAACCGAAACGATATGCTATATATGTGAGTATATTGATTCCAAGCAGCAGGAACAGACAACATTCCAGCAGAGGCACTGAAAGCAGACGTAGCGGAAAGTTCAAGAATACTCCACATTCTCTTCAATAAGATTTGGGATGAGGAACAAGTACCGACAGACAGAAAAGAAGGACTTTTGGTCAAAATACTGAAGAAAGGCGATCTCAGCAACTGTGATAACTACAGGGGAATCACTCTTCTCTCAAAACCAGGAAAAGTCTTCAACAGGTTATTGTTCAACAGAATGAAGGACTCCGTAGATGCTCAACTTCGAGACCAATAGGCAGGATTCCGTAAGGATAGATCATGTACAAACCAAATCGCAACTCTATGGATCATTGTGGAACAATCAATTGAATGGAATTCATCACTCTACATCAACTTCATTGACTACGAAAAGCCATTTGATAGCGTGGACAGAACAACACTATGGAAGCTTCTTCGACACTACGGCGTGCCTCAGAAGATAATCAATATCATACAGAGTTCATATGATGGATTACACTGCAAAATCGTGCATGGAGGACAGTTGACAAAGTCATTCGAAGTGAAGACCGGTTTCAAGAAAGGTTCCTTACTCTCACCCGTCCTCTTTCTCCTGATGATCGACTGGATAATGAAGACACAAACATCTGAAGAGAAACGCGGGATTCAGTGAACATCTAGGATGCAGTTGGACGATCTAGACTTCGCAGATGATCTTGTCCTTCTATCCCAAACGCAACAACAAATGCAGGAGAAGACGACCAGTGTAGCAGCAGTGGGTCTCAATATACACAAAGGGAAAAGCAAGATTCTCTGATATAACACAGCATGCACCAATCCAATCACACTTGAGGGAGAAGATTTGGAAGATGTAAAAACCTTTACATATTCGGGCAGCATCATTGATGAACATGGTGGATCTGACGCAGATGTGAAGGCGCGGATCGGCAAAGCAACAGCAGCATATTTACAATTGAAGAACATCTGGAACTCAAAACAACTGTCAACCAACACCAAGGTCAGGATTTTCAATACAAATGTCAAGAAAGTTCTATTGTATGGGAAGGAAACCTGGAGAACTACAAGAGCCATCATCCAGAAGATACAGGTGTTTATTAACAGTAGTCTACGTAAGATACTTCAGATCCGTTGGCCGGACACTATTAGCAACAACCAACTGTAGGAAAGAACAAAGCAGATCCCAGCGGAGGAAGAAATTAGGGAGAAGCGCTGGAAGTGGATAGGACACACATTGAGGAGAGCACCCAACTGCGTCACAAGACAAGCCCTCACATGGAATCCTCAAGGCCAAAGGAGGAGAGAAAGACCAAAGAACACATTACGCAGGGAGATGGAAATAGACATGAGAAAAATAAACAAGAATTGGATCGAACTAGAAAAGAAGGTCCAGGACAGAGTGGGTTGGAGAATGCTGGTCGGCGGCCCATGCTCCATTGGGAGTAATAGGCGTAAGTAAGTAAGTAATATTGATTCCAACAACATAGATCCAGGTTTGCCGACTGAACACTTGAAAGAACTATTGTTACACTGTACTTTTAATGTCCAGTTTAGTTTCAATAATGAAATATATAGACAGAGGGATGAGATCGCAATAGGGTCTCATTTGGGTCCGATTTTAGCAGATTGTTTCATGGCAAAACTAGAAAACGACCAACTAAGCTCAATGATCAATCAATTTCACCTATACGTCAGATATAAGGATGACACGTTTATAGTTTGTAACAATAATATTGATTTAGAGGATATTTTGCACATCTTTAACTCATGCCACCCTTCTATAGACTTCACGTTAGAAAGGGAACGGGACTAATCAATTCCTTTTCTCGATGTACGTCTGATGAGAAGGAGTAATGGTTCTTTAAAAAGATCCATCTTTAGAAAACAAACATGGAATGGACAGCTAAACAACTTCTATAGCTGGGTTCCGTTAAGTAGAAAGAGAAACCTCATCCACTCTTTATGTTATCGAATACGCCAGATATGCAGTAAGGAATGCATTAATGAAGAACGCGAACTCCTCAAGAAAACCCTGATGGAAAATAGTTACCCAGAACGGTTCATAGAAAAGAATATGAATAGAAGTAGTTGTGACAAGAAACCTAGTTTCTCCGTTACGAAGAAATACCTTTATATAAGTCTGGAATTTAAAAGTGATCGAACATCAGACGTAATCAAAATCGTCTAACAACAGCTATTAGAAGAACATTTAATGCAGCTAAATTACGAATAACCTTCACGAGTAGGAACTTATTTTCCGTGTCCATAAAAGACAAGCTTCCGCGTCTGGTCGCCTCTATGTGCATTGAACCTTGAGCATTACTTTAAATCGGCAAGTTAGAATCCAATCACATTGAAAATAAATGGGAAATAATTGAAGAAATGAATCGAAGTTGAATGTTTTAATGTGAACTATTGTGAGTGTTAAATTGTACGATCTGGTGGCGTCACTGACTGCAACAGATAATTTGTTGCGGTGAGAACGAAATATATGCGATTATTCGTGACGGATCACTAAGAAATTAGGCCTTATTGACCATTTCACCAATCATGGACCCTACATTTACCCCGATGGCTGAGGAAATGTTACCACGTATTGACAAGGCTCAGTTAATTAGCGATTATTAGCTACCATTACATTTATATAAATATATGGGCTGTAAGGTTTAGTTTAATACATGGGTAGTATGAGACGACTGAGTGAGCATGTATTGGCATTGGACCATAACCACGCAATCCTCAAAGCTGAACACGAGACTACTCGGAAAATAGGTATTCAATGTTTAGCGCGAAGAAATACCTAACGATGAAGAGGGAGAGAAGAATGAATTGAATTGATTGGAGTCAATCGTATGGCATGACTCGGCCATTCAGGCGTGGTCCTTGCTGAATGTTATCTTTTATTCATATTAAATGTAGTGTTCCATCTCTAGCCTAACTTTGTTCTCTATCATATATTGGTACTTGTTACAATGTAGTGTGTTGGTATAGACGATGATGTGACTTCCACGTAAGATCTTATAGATTAGGTAGTTATGTCATGACAAATCTACAATTATAGGATTAGGTCTATTATTAGACCAGTACTAATATCATAGTAGACCATAATTCTACATTGGTAATCCTGACTGAAGAAACGCAACCTATTACTAATAATCCTTATTTCCACTTTAACTTTCTTGATCGATTTTATATTTATGTCAACCCAGTATTCAATTAGTCCTCTGATTAATACTCACACTCATTATCGTAATGTTATATTGATTAGTATTCATAACATACTGACTCAATCTATACCAATAACTGGTCATCTGTATTGATTAGCTTTGGTGGTTCATTACCAAGCCTTAATAGCATTTAACAGCATAGAGTAGTAGATCTTTGTCAACTGATGTGGTTGCAACATGAGCATTGAATGCCCCTACATCGATGTTCGATGATGACTGCAGTAGCGAGAAACTGAGAAGTTGTAGGCTGCCATACTGATATATGGTGACCATTCATGTGTCCATTCAGCTCTAACCTGAATCGTCTTAAGTAAATGCAGAAAAGCCAGTTGTGGTCCTGTTGATAACCACTACCAATGGTTTCCAGATTTTGAATAAAATGACTCAGAATCGATCGCTGTATATTACGTGCATTCACTCATGAATTCCTCTCAAACATTCAGCTTCACCACTACTTATTACTCTTCTTCCAAGTTCATGTCTTTATTTGGAACAACATTCATCATCGTTCATTATTATCTAAATGAATACAATTCCCTCTCATTTGGCCTTAGTCTCGTCGACTTTTCATTATTGTGTTGATAAAGAACGGATATTTCAGTTGATGAATATGTTGATTTGGATGTGGTGACAATTCTAAGATTCAAATGTGGTTTCTAGAAAAGTTGTACATATAATACAATACAGAAAGTTCACTGAATATCTTCAGCTAAACAGCGTCAGGATTTGCAAGCATATAACATTGATAAATGGTACAACACAGTTGTAAAGAAACAAACTACCCATATTTATAAATGTTTTCCAAAACTCATTCATTGAATATTCACACTGAAAACTCGGAAGCAGTTTCCACTATGAAGGAAAGTTCCTTTAATTAAAACTGTGATACGGAAGTATCACAATGAAGCTGAGAATAAATAACTGAAGGAGTGATCGTCATTGTAAATCGTTTACAAATATCTTTGATCCATACAAGAATTCTCATTGTCTTCTCTTTTCTCTTAATCATAAATTAGTTATTCTGAAACACCAGAACAACTAGGCAAATTCCAATCATCCATTTCAGCGATAGAATGTATCGTTGCTTTTACATTGAATAGAGATGATGGCGTCGGCGGCAATGCCATACAACTACGTCAATGTTGACGTAAATGTTCGCTTTTGACAACATTTCCGGAAAACCATGAAGTGTTGTTGTTGTTGCTGTTGTATCTACATTGAAAGTAAACAAAAAAATGAGAAAAGGAGTTATAGCTAGTGTCCATTTATCAAGGAAAACGTTAAACTTACAATCATGAGGGAAGTTCATTCATCAGGTAGGTGGAAAGAAGCCAAAATTACAGCTTATACTGTTCAAAATAAATAAACGTTACAAGGCCATTCCAATCAACCAATGAAGTGGATACTTTTTTGAGATGTTGCTTGTTTGGAACTGAAATAGTCTAATTCTGAGACTTTCATTGTCTTCCTGGGTAATTTCATGGGGAAACAATTTTGTTAATTGTGATGATTACGGCACTTTCTAGTTACAACGGTTTACGTAGTTCCTTCTGATATAATACAGAATGTGTGGCAGATAAACAGATCGGACAACGAGAAGACTACCACACCTCAACATTAATACCCCAAACACAAAAGAATAAAAGAACACGGTACTTTCATTGAATTTCTTCTTGGTGAATTGTACTTCAAAATTAAACATCCTCCTGATAAATTTAAGAAACGTTTATCGACAAGATATTATCTAGCAGTGCCTAATAATCAATTAATCTGTCAACAAATGATTCGAGTACGGTTTATTGTCTATAACCATGTGGTGTTATTGTGGTGGCATATTGATATTAATTACTTCCCTTACTCACTTGATATGTGACCATGTCGTTACTGATCATTTGTCCACTGATATTTTAAACTGAGTTTATTTCAATATACTTACTGATTATTGTGTAGCATGAATTTCAGACTGTTATGAGATACAGTATCCGAAAGCTGATGTTAGTTTAAAGTCTTCCTACAAACCAGCCCAAACGACTTACTCGAGTAAATATACTGATAGAACAGCATCGAGGACGTATGTTTACTCATTTATACATATATGACCCGTGGAATATTAAGGCCCCAATGATGTATGTTTTATTCCTTAAAAATACAACCCATTTCTTAGCCAGTCACATGCACTTGTCATGTCTAATTAGCCCAATGTATCACTAATATTCAAAACATGTCTGGTTTATATTCTTGTTTCCTTTTGACGTTTTCTCAGTCAGATCTTCGTCTATAGTTGTGTTGTTATAGTTTTATTTCACAGAATGAAAACATGAGTCAATTGAAGCTAGACCACCATGCAAATCCTGGAAGCACTGGGCGGCCGTCTCGTCCTTGTACGGGACTCTTCAGCAGTGCACATCCACGATTCCGTACCCCGCGAGATTCGAACCCAGGACCTATCAGTCTCGCGCCGAAAGCTTAGCCAACTAGACCACTTAACCAGTTTTATTGACATGGATCACTGTAAGTGAAAATAGATTGTTACATTTGACAACTATCTTGTGTTAATAAAGACAGATGGAAAAGTCGTTCACTTCAATGCAATTAGTCCCTTTGATAAATTTCGACATTATGATAAAAGACAATGTTTATCAGAACTATGTGATGATAGATTAGCGCAATACATTTCGAACAATCTGATCACACCTAATATATTTGTTACGAAACATTCATAGTTAAAAATAAAAGGTCAACTAGACTGGAAATGGGGGGAGAAGAATCAAGGATAATAATATGTCAGCTTCAACTGACTCATGATTTCAACCTGTGAAATTTCTAAAACTCTCCACAAAACCCATTCTGATAATAATCAACTGCTCACTAGTGACTGACTTCAGGAAAAACTCCCGAAGTTCTAGTGAGAAGCCGTTACCAGTGGAGTTCAACCAGGTCTGTTGTGAGATAACAACTCACTGAAGACAATGGTGTACGGTGGCGCGACTTCGTGGATTGGTTGAAGTTAGACATTAACACCACTGGATGCCGGCCCAGTGGTCTAGTGGTTAAGTGCTCGCGCGCGAAGCCAGTAGGTCCTAGGTTCGAGCCCCGTGTGGTGCGGGTTCATGGATACACACTGCTGAGGAGTCCCATATTAGGACGAAACGGCCGTCCAGTGCTTCCGGGTTTTCAATGGTGATCTAGCTTCAAATGACTCATGATTTCAACCTGTGAAATAATAATATGTGTAATAATAATAATAATAATAATAATAATGTGAACACAATTCGAAACCCAATCACTCTGGATAATAAGCCAATATTCCCACATTAGGTTCAAGGTGAGAACAAACTGTTTTTGAATACACAAAGGGGGGTTGGATTTTCGTATGGCTAAGGCTTTAATAAACCTTTGTATACCACTTTTTACACTTTTATTCATCATCACAAAAGCTGAGTTAAGATCAATCTATTGGCCTGTTTCGATTATATGTTTAGCTATAGAGGATGCTTGATGTTTATCCTCTACTTTTATTATATCACTTGATTCTATTCGTTTCTGTAACCATTTTGATACATGTTCATACACCCTAATTTTGAGATCACGATTGCTCCTCCCTATGTATGTGTGACCACACACACATTTAAATTAGTAAAGATAGTGGGATGTGACACAATCGTTTTCATGTCTTTTAGGTTTTGGATAGCGCATGCACCTTGTTCTTACTTTGATAATGACCATTGCTGCGCAATACGTTTTGCTGATGGCTGATTTAAGCCTTTAGTTCAATAAAAGGCTATTTGAATCACTTCTAAATGGTAAGGTGATATAGACAGGCTTTTTTCCAACCAAGGCTAAAGTAGGTCTCACTGTACCATGAACTTTCCATCTATTTATGAATTTCAGAGGATAGCCATTTTCCATTAATCATTTGTATAAATAAAGCCTGTTGAATAGGCACCTTATCAAACCCCGTTTGTATTGCACGGGGCAATATCTATAATAACTAATGTATTGACCTACACACGTTGATTTTCTGGAAATGGATTGTTTGATTGAGCCATCTTCTCATCTATTCAGAGGTATATCTACGACCGTTATTCTCCTCTTCACATGAGAGACTGATATGGTATGATATTCGAAAGTATTTAAATTATAGTATGAACTAGGAATCCCAGAAATAACGTAATCAGATCAAGAACTACTAAATAACCACAAACGAATGTACTGTATTTAGCATTCGTAATCAAGCATGCAACAAGTACAAATGTATCATCAGTTCATTCAAACACCACAAGTACTTATGTCGATATAAGTAGCGTACACCACACTGACTAGCACCTCAGTTAGGGGGGTTACCTGTAGAACAGTACCCTCAGCCAACCTCCTGGTTTATAGAGTCACCAAATGTAGTACATGAATATACAATTTGGGACAATCGAATGTGTTTGGACACAAAATTACAGAATCTCTTCATAAGTTCTGAGATCCATATAGTAAATAGTTCATTTGTAAACTGTCAATCAATTGTCTCAGAATTGATTGTTCCTTCGTTTCCACACCAATTATTCTTTGTTCTCACCCTCTTTACTTTGATCCTCTTAACCTTCTACCAACAGCCGTTTCATTTTTGATTAATGATACATACTACTTATATCTATCGACATCAGTAGCACACACTACAATATATACGATTGAATTATTTAGTTAGATTTCATTTAAACTAATCACACTGTATAATGATAAAGTACCAGGGAGAAGAGAAATCAAGTAAATTGACTTAAAAGGGATCAAACATGTTTTATTACTTTGATTTTAAAAATGGTAAGAGATAGATTATCAAAGAAGTGACAATTATCCTATGTAGCTTACGGAAATGAAAGATGATTTTAACGGCGAGACTCTAATTTATGGAGAACCTTCGAACGAATCTTAAGCGACCTTGAGAAATATTAATCAGTCAGCAAACAGTCAGTATAGAGTAAAAGTATGTTATGTTATACAAAATCAATGAAATAAAGTGGATACACGTCTTAAACGTGGTTCAAAAACTTGACAGGCTTAGAAAGAGGTTCAGAGGTTCTAAAATCATAATGCATGCAGTAGAGGAAATCATCAATACGGCTACAGAATAGTCGGCCTATGGAGTCATGAAAATGTCTCAACTACTCTTTGAGCCTCGACCACATAGCTTCAATATTGTTTGTGTGCACTCCAGTTGTTAAGTGCACAAAATGCTACTTGTGGAAAACGACATGACGCACATAACCAAGCCTATGTAAGAGTCTGTACGCTCTTCAAACATCCTTATATATTGTAGTACCTGGCTGCAGCCAGTGTTACTGGTGCTTTTATTATCCAGTTGGCAATAATTGTTATAATTTGCCTTAATTAGGAATTATATATGGAGGTTTTCATCACGAACGGACATCAGCTTAAATGCCAGAAATCTATTTAGCCATATGGATGAAAGGTTTTCGTGTGAAAGTCCGAGACCTATTATTTTATACCTGATTGATTCATCCACAAATTATAGTCTTGCCATTTTATTTGTTATAGCCGCTCAATGGTCACGTTTTGTACAAAATCCCCTGTGAACCGATCGTACGTCAGCATTAGCACTGAAGTTGGCGCCGTAACCTTGAAATCTCTAAAACGCCTCCATAAATTAGAGTCTCGCCGGGTAAACATGGGGTATTAAGATAACTCATAACTGGTAAAACAACTAGCGAACCCCAATAAGTAGATTTATCAGAAACGTTTTCTGAAGAATAATGAGCTTTATTTGATTCTGTTTGATTTATTTTCTGTTTCTTTGTGGGCGGATACCGAAATAATTTCATGTGCATTAAACGAAACATCGTCCTTCTGTGAAATGGACAAATCAGTGTTTGTACACTGTGTTTCGTGAACAGTAGGATTTGAACCTTTAACAGGGCATGTCTCTGAAACGAAAATTTCTGGACCACTGGTTGGATCATGAATAAATGCGACTGCTTCGCTTACATTACAGCTTATCAAGATTCATAGAGGCTTTTATTAACACATTCATACATTCTGTGGACCGTCCATACAGTGAGATGATAGAGATCACAGTGCAATGCTTAGTTTGTGTAGTTTTGACTTGTATCAGAACCAAGAAACCAACTGGTCCATTAACTATCAATCTGATCGTTATCTTGTTTTAATGAGCTTATTAGATTCTAAACACATATATTTATGTAGCTGCCCTGGATTTCCAACGTGACTTATCCTTTAATATAGCAGATAGGAATAGTTCAGCCTTATTTCCGAATATTGTTCTAGACATTTGTATTCTTGGAAAGTCAAACTGTGGTTCAGAGACTGATTCAAATGATAATGTGTTTTTGAGTATCGAAAACGTTAATTTGTTACTCAGTGAAATAAATTCAACTCCACCAAGAATCAAACATTTAAGTGTATGCATCAAATTGAAACTCATACTAGTAACATGAAAGAAGTGGTGTCTGGACTCAGTAGCTCATCGTATAATGTCATGAACTTTGGGGGAACGGTACTTGATTCGATTTCGAAGAGTGAATATCAACTCGGGATTATAAATACATCCGGTTGACGAGCCACATATAGAACTAAACATGTGTCCTGGATCTGAATGCTAGCTACATTCCGTCTATCTTATAAAAGATTATTAGTTGCGTAACGAGCAGGGATTTTATTTCATCCTAAATTTTCTACTTAATCAGATTTTGTGAAAACATTCAACAATCGTCTATACTACAGTTTTCAATGTAGTTACCTGTGTTCAGTTATAGTTGGCATTAGTTGAATTAAAACGATTTTTAAAATCCTACATCTGTGAATTTCATCCATTCAAATCATAATTGTGGTATGTGCTACTGATGTCGACTGATATAAGTAGTATGTATTATCAACCGAAAGTGAAATGCTATTTGATTGTACATCAAGGTACAAATAGTCACATATGTAACATAAACGATGAACGTATACACTGTAACTCATTACATGGTAGTAAACTTAGAGTTGATGGAGATAACCAATTTACTGTTTAGTAATTTTATGGCTGAATTCGCGAGCCAATTGAATCTAGTCAATAATGAAAAACATGAAAGCACTAGACAACAGCTTCGTCCTAGTATGGGACTCCTCAGGAATCCGCATCCACAATACCTCCCTGTGAGATTTGAACTTAAGACCTATCGGTCTCGCGCGCTGGCGCATAACCTCAAGACCTCTGAGCCGGCATCCAGCGGTAATAATATCTAACTTCAACCAATTCACGAAATTGATCCACTGTCCACCATTGTCTTCAATGAGTTATTATCTCATAACAGACCGGGTTGAACACCACTGGTCACTGCTTCCCATTAGAACTCTGGGATATACCTCTTGAGGTCAGTCACTAGTAAGCACATTATGATTATTATCAGAAGGGTTTTTTTGAAATTTTAGTAATTTTATTATTTGAGATTACGAGTCAACTAAAGTTAGATTACCATGGAAAACCTGAATGCACTAAACATCTGTTTCGTCCTATTGCAAGATTCCTCAGCAGGGCATGTTTGTCTAGGTTTTCAATCGCATCTATTGATAATTATTATTTAGGTAGTTCATTACAAGTTAGGTAGCTAATATTTTTTGTTATTTATTAAGCTTCATAATATGACAACATAAGAGAATCCAAATTTTATGGTACTCAACTAATTACCAGTTACATCATCTGAATTGTAGTACTAAAGTTATATTCAACACAATTGTTGTTACTAAGGAACAAATGAATGAATTTGTAACTAGGCAGTTGGTAACTATTATTCAAAGTCCTAATGATAATGATATTACTAGACAAGTAAGTCACAATCAATCTAATATTACATTCACCAACAGTAGACTCTTAAATCTCAATAGTATTAGGGTAATAATCTGAACTAGTCGAAGTGGTCTATTCCATATACATGATACAATATACGTTAGGATATCTGGAGCTCGAGTTCAATGAACTTTTAATGCTCATCAATGACCAAGGACAAAGTTAATCGAAGGCTTCGTTTAGAAAATATAAATATTGACGAAATGACGATACTGTACTCGAATTAACTTGTAAGTCGTCATTTAAGTCAAAAGTTTTCAACATAAGACATCTACCTCAAAAGCTGAAAATCTTGGATTTGATCACATACTTTAATGTAGTATCTATACTCAGAATAAGAAGGAAAACTAGTTTATTATTATAGGTATACCAATTAACTGATGATCAATAGAATAAAAAAGAAAAATTGTCTGTTACAGTGGGTTCTACTGTTTTCATGACTATTCCATTTATGTGAGGTCAAATATGTTTTCCACCATAACTCTTGAACCGTTTGGTTAGATTGTGTTGATTCTTGTTTTATCTTTGGTTTGATAGCTGCTATAACTGTGACGGCAGCAGATTAGAGGGGAGTGAATTATCGATCGGACCAAAGACGCGCAAACACATAGAACGACCTAGGGTTCTGATTGGCCCCGCTTCCCTATCTAGCCCAGCAGTTGAGTCCAGAACGCAAGTCTCAGCCTCGGATATAGGAATCATTATATTTCAAACATACTTTGTTTATATACCAGTCAAGCAGACCACAACGTACCATAAAATAGAAAATAACCTTGTACACTATTGACCAGTAGGAAAATAACACGTGAAACAAATACTGACCAATAAGAAAATCATACCATGTCCAAGTCCAAGAATAGCATTAGACTTAATAGGATAATTTCTGGGATATTTTCCTGAATATCCCAACAATAGCCCCATCTGTTTGATAAAAGAAGAACCAAGAGATTTCGTCTATTGATTTAACAGCTACAGAATTCTCGATATCAAATAGTTTCTCATAGATGGTGGTTGGTGATATTCGACAGGAAACCATGGACCCGGGTTTCGTGTTACTTGGCACTCGTCAGCAAAGTGTACCTGTAATCTTGAGGGAACTGGTGCTTCCTGGCGTATTCGAAACCTGGGTCCAGGGTTTCCTGTTGACTACCTCCAACCACCATTTAAATCTCAATACATAGTGCACACAGTGTCAAGTCACCTAGGCTGGTGGCCACATTGCATCATGGTCGATAGCATTCGATCTGCACTAAATAAGGACGAGACACACATGACATTCATCACCACCCAGTGATCAATCAATTGTGAATAGTTTCTCTTCCATAACTATTGAATGGTTGATCGCATAGCGCTGATTCTTGTTTTATATTGAGTTTGGTATGCCCTTCTGTTTCATAAAACAAAAACCAAGAGACTTCATCCATTGGTCTAAGAGCTACAGAATTTTCGATATCAAATAGTTTCTTCTCCATAACTCCTGAAAAGTACGAAAGTAAAACATCATATAAAGATATTAATGTTTTGATAGGTTCCTATTTACTTATGCCAAATGATTAAGCAGCTTAAATATGATTCTTCAATTCAATCAATCCCTAAATAAAAGATATAACAATTAGATGAAATAAAAAACAATACTCATGATTATCATATGAAGCAGAAAGCCTAATAGTACTATTGTTTTTGAATAAGGTCACAAGCCATTTCTCAAACAAATTTATAATATCAACATAGTAAGGAATCAAGTATGTCAAATATAATGTGTTGGTATGTATTATAATAAACAAGACCATAATTAGGGACAATCAAAATGTATTTGAATACAAAATTGCAAAACATAAGTAAAATTTAACAAATATAGATCTAGCTGACGAGTCCGAAAGAGGACGAAACGCGCGTATTGGGTCCCGATGCTGGTTACTATCCACCTCTGTTTATAAAACTTGTAACTCAAGGCAATATCAAGACAATCCGCATAGGATACACATATGCTAACAAGAGACTGATCAATTGCAGTCCTAAATAACAACGTCAAGTGAATTCATACAGAAAATATTTCATTCGCGAAATGTCAATCAATCGTCTTAGACTTGATTGTTCCTTTGTTTCAACACCAACCACTGTCTGTTCTCGTTTCCTTCTGTTCGATCTTCTTAACCTTCTGCCGACAAGCATTTAACTTTCGATTGATCATACATATTACTTATATCTATCGATATAAGTAGCACACAATACAGTATGACATCAATAATAAATTTAATCCTTAAAATGTTTTGATCTGGAGAAGTTAATCACCAGAATCTTTGAAATGTTACTGATTTGTTTTAACCAAAACTATGATGATGCACTGTAGTAGAGTGGTGTATGCTACTTATTTCGACAGATATAATTAGTATGTAACACTAATCGGAAGTGGGAACTCTGGCTTCAGAAGATTAATCAAATCAAGTGGAAGAGAATAGAACGAAGAATCACATATAATGTAAAATACAAATAATGGAAATGTGCAGATGGAGTATTGATTGTATGATTCCCATATTTTACCAAAAATTATATAATTCTGTATTGAAAATACACTGGTTGTCCCCAGGTATGTTTTCATTCATTACAGTGTTATTACTATTGGTTCAATACAAAATATTTGAAGAAGTTTCCTTATTTTTTGACCAACCCCTGCTGTAAATATCGAGTGATCACCATTTAGATGTTGGCAGTTCAAGAATCGACAGTTGAATAATGTACATTCTTTTCGATGCATATTGTTAGTAACCACGATGTTTCTAATTGGGCCCTTCTGTAACTTGTACAGTGAGATGTTATTAACTTGTCACAAAAAGCTCCTTAATAGGTTATGCAACCAATAGGCATAATGTTGTGGTAAAAAGAAAACAGATAACTTTTTCAAATATCCAGATGACAGGAACAAGTAGACTTGATATTCAAATAGGCCACATAGAATAGTACAGTACCTAGAATAGTAGTACAGTAGTACTCTTGGTTTGTATTTTCTGCGACCTGTCCTACTACACAACACGGCGAATGCCCCATTTTATTTAAAATATGACAATCAAACACATGTGACGTTACGTGGTTTGGATAAACACTGTTATTAATAAATAATGTATGAGAGTAGTAATATATTGAAATTAGTCTTTTTCAGACCTAGACATCTGAGGTAAAACACTATATAAAATGGACAGCTCAAAACCGATTACACGATCTGGACTTCGCAGATGACCTAGCCCTCTTATCGCATACACATGAGAAAATGCAGATTAAGACAGCCAGTGTAGCAGGAGTCTCTGCATCAGTAGGCCTCAACATATACAAGGGGGAAACCAAGGTCCTCAAATCCAAAACGGAGAACAGAAATCCAATCACTCTCGATGGCGCAACTCTGGAAGAGATAAAATCCTTCACATACCTGGAAAGCATCATCGATGAACAAGGAGGTTCAGATGAAGACATAAAGGCGAGGATCGACAAAGCAAGGGCCACATTCCTACAATTAAAAAACATATGGAACTCAAAACAACTTTCAAAGTGAGAATCTTTAATACCAACGTCAAGGCAGTTATGATGTACGGAGCTGAAACTCCCAGAACTACAACAACCAACACCAACAAGGTACAAGTATATATAAATGGTTGTCTACGCAAGATACTCAACATCCATTGGCCGAATACCATCAGCAACAGCCTTTTGTGGGAGAGAACAAACCAGCTTCCAGCTGAAGAAGAAATTAGGAAAATGCGATGGAAATGGATAAAACATACACTACGCAAATCATCAAACTGCATCATTAGACAAGCCCTAAAAGTGGAAAGCCAAATAATACATTACGTCGGGAAATACAGTTAGACATGCAAAGGATGAATAGGAACTGGAAATGATTGCACAGAACAGAGTTGGATGGAGAATGCTGGTGAGCGGCCTATGCTTCTTCACGAGGAGTAACAGGCGTAAGTAAGTAAGTAAGTCTTTATCACACTTGTTCTGATATACAGCATGTATATTTGAAAAACTGAACTAATGACGGTGATTAATGATCTTCCGTGGTTAAAAAGGTGATCTATGAATCATACATTTCCTATAAATGTAGAGGTATTATCGGTTTAAATGAGCACAACTTCTGTTATTTAAAAATACTTGGATCAAATCCAGTCATCAAAACCATAGTAGAAGAAGATAGATCTCTTAACATTTGTGAGCGGTATCTACCAAATATAACAATATAGCATTATGTATTGACTTTCTCAATCATAACTCCAACAAAGACCGTTGCCTGAGAACACAAGAGTGAGCGAGAAAGTATATCAGGTTACTGCATGAAATTCAAAAATACTCATTCATATATATACCACTCTAATCCTCTGGAAATTGGTCCATTTTAAAGACAATGAAATGAACTTGTCCTTTAGGTCATTTCTGCTAATCATTGATTGACCTTTTTACTGAGACACTTCTGATAGGCTCAAGTTTATGTAATTATACAAATATGTGACTTCAGGAACATGAATATTTTGCGGATTTGTAATGGCCGTCAACTAGCACCTCAGTCCCAGGTCCACATCGGCGTCCGCAGAACAGCACCCTTTCCCCCTCCTGATTGGCAGTGTCACCAAATATAGTGAACTAGAACATAAGTGGGGACAATTGAATGTGTTTGAATACAAAATTACAGAACATCTTAGTAAAATGTGAGAACCTTACAGTGAATACTTAGTTTGTAAAATGTCAATCAATTGTGTCAAACTGGATTGTTCCACACCAATTGCATTCTGTTGCCGTACTTACTTGAGTATAATTAACCCGCTTGTAAAAGCCTGATGATATGCAACTTTGCACATTTTTTTCAAACTTTTGTTGACTGTAGAAATTTGTGAAGATTGTAGTATTGAAACGCAGTTGAATTCACAAGTCGATCTAAGTTAAACCATTATTGAAAACCTGGAAACATTAAACAGCCATTTTTTCCTAGTATGGGACTCCTGAACAGTTCTCATGCATGACACCGTTGGTCGAACTTAAACGCAGGATCATTGATTTCTCGAGTGAATGTTTAACATCTAGACCACTGAACCCGGCATCAACAGGAGATAATGTCTAATATCAATCCAGCCGTCTACATGCGCAACCCTTCATCCGTTGTTCGATGTAGATAAATTTCACACACATAAAACAGATCGGACTAGACTGATCACGGCCTCTAACTAGAACTTCAAGAAATTCATGTTGAAGTTAGTTACTAGTGAATACATCATTATTATCAGAATGAGAATCCCTGGATATTGTAGTATTTTCCCAGTTGAATTCAGTTAAGACTGCATACTGAAACTTTGTATGTTCCAACTAGTAAACTAATGTTTATTAAACGATTAGTTACTCATCTTTAAGTAAGTAATTTGCAAAGATAGTTTTATTTTGTATTCCCTTTGGAATCGTACCACTTACCAGGGGATATACATATGACACAATGTAATCAGATGGATTGAAAGTTGGATAAACAATGTCACTTTACCAATAACAGTGGTAAGCAAATAAGATATGTTGAGACGTAATCAGAAAACGTCTATTGTCTCCACAGAACTCACTGAAATCAGTAAATAGCTTCAGAAGTATACTAAAATTCCTAAGCAATTTGTGTCAAATATAATTGTAGTCCTAATACATTTCCTTGTGATAATTTTAAGATTCTATCTTTTACGTTTTATGAACAATATATGGATATAAACTGTCTATTCATGGCTATGATGACTCAGTAGCTAAGTCGATAACATGATAGCGTTTTAAGTAAACAGTACTGGGTTCGAATCCCAGAGTGAACATCAACTCTAAGATACAGGTACATCCAGCTGACGAGTCTCAAATGGAACGAATTGCGTGTCTTAGATTTCACTGCTATCCACTATTCATCTCCGTTTAAAGAACTTGTGAATTGAGGCAATGTCGGGATAGTGTGTACAAGATGTACATATGCCAACATGAGACTGATCAGTTGCAGTCTTAAATAACAATGTGAAGATACAATTGAATTTCAAACTTCACCCCTCACAATTGATTGATCACTTGGTGGTGATCAATGTCATGTGTGTCTAGTCCTTATTAGTGCAGATCGAATGCTATCGATCATGTTGCAGTGTGGCCACCAGTCTAGGTGACTCGACACTGTGTGCACTATGTATTGAGATTTAGATGGTGGTTGGAGGTAGTCAACAGGAAACCCTGGACCCGGGTTTCGTGCTACTTGGCGATCGTCAGCAAGGTGTACCTGTAATATTGAGGGAACTGGTACTCCCTGGCGGAATCGATCTCGTGTCACCCAGATTCACAGTCAGAGACGTTACCACTGAGCTATCCGAGCCGTGACTAACCTCATGTAGGACTGAGATGTAATTACAATTGATTGATCACTGGGTGGTGATCAATGTCATGTGTGTCTCGTACTTATTTAGTGCAGATCGAATGCTATCGATCATGTTGCAATGTGGCCACGAGATCGAATCCGCCAGGGAGCACCAGTTCCCTCAATATTACAGGTACACTTTGCTGACGAGTGCCAAATAGCACGAAACCTGGGTCCAGGGTTTCCTGTTGACTACCTCCAACCACCATCTAAACTTCACCTCTTTTCACGAGTAAATGGCTATCAAGGTGCAGTAGGTAAGTGGATGACGTGATAGCGTTAAAAAGTAAACATTACTGGATTCGAGTCCCACAAGGTACAATAACTCTGAGATGCAGGTACATCCATCTGCTTACTTGATCTTTATCATACTGATACATGGTGTACTACATTATTAACCCAACAACTGACTACTTATAAAAGAACACAAGAATAAGTACACTTAACCTTTATTTGACTTCTAATGGTCATCACTTAACCATCTCATTAGGTAACTTCTAATAAGCACTCTCTATTAATAATAAACCTATTCCAAATCATCATCTTATTTCAAAATGATCTAAATAGATGACACTCTGATTGACAAACCTTTTTTTTTCTTTTCTTTTCATTTTCACTTTGTCCACAAGATGGATTTGTATAGTTTATCATTTGTTTTTATTCACCTTATTCATATGGGATAGTTTCTATTAGTAGAATGAAATGTAAATCACCATGTGATTTATATTTAGATTATATATATGAAATTATTATGATTATTTAAAATTGCTCACAATGAATTATAAGCTTATTCTTATCATATTCATTATTATGTCCATTAGTGATAAGATGGAATCAATTGCAGAATCAAGTAAGTTTATGAAGTACTTTAAAAAGTTGATTTATGTATACTTAATATCAGTTTGATTTAAACAGAAAGGAAATGTGACGTTAAACATCTTGGCTATCTGTTCCTTCTGTCTAGATATCTGTTTTGTTTGTTCGTTTTAGACATATCATTATGCCTATTAGTTGTATAATCTTGAGTGCTTTTAGGGTATGAGGGAGGATATCACTTCCCAGGTGCCCACACCATGGAAGGGTTCTTCTGGAGGTGTTGGAAGAACGTTGGCGGCGGCCAAACTAAAACGTAGCATCAGTGTTTGAAGTCACTAACTTCTAGTCTGAGCCATGTTGGGAGACGCAGACTACTTGGTTGGGGTCCGCGTGATTATCATAACCAATGGTTGGAGACTCTTGCTGACATGGCTCAGAATCGATCACAATGGTGTAGATGTATACACTCTCTATCTTTCTTTAAACTTTGAGATTAAAATCGCTTCATATCTTTCTCTCTACGAACTAATTCTTTCTTCCTGTACTATGTCCTTATATGCAATCTTTCTTTTATATATTACCACCTCTGAATTAACTACTTCTATGAATCCGGTGTCCATCTTGTTGTGTTGATGAGGTATGTCAACTTGGAAGGATGCATATATATGCCTGGTTCTACGTTGTAGCTGACTGACTGATTGACTGTATAATCTAGTCAAACTTACAGAAGTGACTAATCGGAAACATCATAATCACTGGTAATATGCAGCGTAAAAGAATGTACATCATTTAAATGTTGATTGAGTAAATTGTTCTCATCTAAACTGGTGATCACTTAATATGTTATCATCAGTATCGATCATGAAGTAAGAATCTAAATCTTGTTGAAATATTTTGCGATTGAGATGATGAATCGATTGACGTTAGACCATCATTTAAAACCTGAAAGCATTGGATGACCGCTTCGTCCTATTGTGGGACTCCTCTACAGTGCGCATCAACGATCCTGCTCGTGGGATTCGAACTCAGGGTCTCCAGTCTCATTCGCGAACGCTGAAAGTTGGTAATGATAATCAAGAAGGAATTCCTGCTAGTCTCCTTTGTTACATGTTCACTTTATGGAAGCGTTTGAATATTGCCTGTAGAATAAGCATGATACAGGTATATCTATTGACAGTCCAACAATAGGATTGTGGAGATAGTTGAGTTTTAGACTGATATGATAAATGGATCAATATTAAACCACCATTAAAAATCTGAAAGCACTGCACAGCCATTTCGTTTTAGTAAGAGACTCCTGAACAGAACGAATTCATGATCCTACACTAAAGGGACTCGTACCCGGCACCTATCGGCCTGTATATCACTGAGCTGGCTAGTATCCAATGGTGTTAATATCTAACTTCAAGAAGTTACTTATTAGTCATGTGTTGAAAGTATTGTCTAAATTCCATCATATCTTACAGTTGAACTGAAGTTATTCAAGAGAATTGGCAGAAAAGGTAGTAACTTCAATTAAACTATCATCAATGTAAAATGATTCGAATGTGGTGAACAAAACTAAAACATTCCAACCTATTCCAAAGAATGTTGAATCTTCTATGGTTAAACTAATTGTTTACTTCTTTCAGCACTAGTAATCAGTGTTCTTCTTAAACTACTATATTCTATGACTCTCTCTGTATAATACGAACCGATGTAAACTACTTATCTAACTTACTATACAACAAGATCAGTGAAACAAAGAGAAAGCATAGAAGAGACTTGATTGGGAACCCCATTTGTTTCCATGTAAGTAGTATAAGAAAAACCCAAAATATACAACAATACGTTTAACACATATAGTTCGTAACTGTATAGATGGTTAGTAGTAGTGTAATGAACGAGAACATAGGCAGTAGCAACATGACAAACTATTCTGGTAATATCTGAGAATCATACAATCAATATTTCATTTGCAAAATGTCAATCAATCGTCTCAGACTTGATTGTTTCTTCTTTTCCATACCAATCAGTCTTTGTTCTCATTGCTTTAGTTCATTTCATTTTCTATTGGTGTAATATACTACTTATATCAGTTGACATCAGTAGTACATTCCAGTTACCTTAATGTGGATAATAATAAAGTTGACAACATTACATTTCTTGTTAGAATCATCTAGAAAGTGAATATATATGACTTAATCTTATTATAGAATACCATTCATTAGTCATTCAGTTCTCATGATTCACGTATTCATAATAAGATTCATTCAGCTGAATGACATAATCATCATGTATATTTACGTTGTAGCTGAAGAAGAAGAACCATTGAATAAGGCTAATGCGTAAGCAAACCTGTTTTATATAATGATCCTATAATTATTCTTAATCAATATAGTTGTACCTGTTCAATACAAGCCAAGTCGTTTACAATACTAGTCATTAAACAATGATCAACATTGTAGTAAATATCATCCATCAGTCGTCTTAGACTTTATTGTTCCTTCATTTCTAAAGTAATCGTTCTCTGTTCTCATTTCTCTTTTCTTTGATCTTCTTAACCTTCTTCTTCCATCAGGCATCTCATTTTCGATTGACGTTACATACTACTTATATCTATCAATATCAGTAGCATACATCATATTAGTACTAGAATTCAAAATGAACATTCTATCCCACTTAGGAATTGTCAGCTGAATATACCTTTATTCTAGTTGATGTTTACTCCGGGACTAGAAATCAGTACCGTTTGCCACAAATGGCATCAAGTTGATCATTTAGCTACTGAATCAATTTGTATTATAATGGTTTTATTGAAACTATTCTCATAGTATACTCATACGATAATCAAATTTCAGTCGAAACTATCAACAATCAGATAATCTTATAGTCGTCACTAAACAACTTTGGTTTGAATACGTTCACGAAATTTATTTACATTTATTTCATACATCATCGTCACTTAATTGAACTACAATAATAGATGGATGGTGGCCAGCACTGGAATCTAGGACACGCGTTTTGTCCTATCGGGAACTTGTCAACTGGATGTACTTGCATCTCAGACTTGTTGACGTTCACTCTAGGACTCGAACCCAGTATTGCTCGCTTTAAACTCCATTACTTTAACCACTTAACCACCGACTTATACTTAAAACGTTTGTGACTTAAGGCAATATTGAGGGAATCCGCATAGGATCCACATCTGCCAATAAAAGACTGATCAGTTACAGTCCTAACATAACAATGGGAAGATACAAGCAAACATTATCAAGTGAATTTACAATAATAGAGTTTACTCAAACTTGGTATAAATATACTTATTATATTATTATTTTATTTAAACACATAAACATTGGTACAAGAAGGCACCAAATAGATATGTGCCACATAAATCATTCGATTTGTGTGAGGGCTACGATACTTCCCGAGTGCCTGGACCGAGGCGTGTTGTTTACTTAGAGGACCACGCCTGGAGCCTACGACCTCAACGTCTAATCCAAAAGGCATTGGAACAACGTACGGAGATGCAGTCCCATGGTAACCGGTGACCAACAGTACGTCCATACGCTATTTGTTCATTCAGTGTACTGAAACCTATGTACACGATTGGTTCTGAATCAGGGTTTTCCAACTCTCTAAGGTGGCTCCTCTGTATCCATCAACCCGGGTAAAGCGCCAGATATTCACTTTTCATCTTCTCGATTTCGTAAATAACATCCCGCCACAAGTAGGCAGTGAATAGGTTTTCCCTGGTAGAGGTCGTATGCATGTGGCCATGTGAGAGTTTTTGAAGAAAAGGCTGTGGATAGGGTGAGTTGGAGAATGCTGGTTAGTGGTCTATGCTCCATTGGGATTAACAGACTTAAGTAACTAAGTGATTATGATCATTTTAACTTCAACTTAAATGTATTGAGGTCTTTTTTTTAAATAATTTTTATCACCATTAGCCAAGCGTTAGAAAGCAAATGTAAGTTAGATTCAACTTTTAAAAAGAACTTTCCAAATAAGTCTACTTAAATAAACAATATATACATATCTCTTTATTATATTTCAATGAGTGGAAGAATTCTATTTCTAATATTTCGTCACTTAATATAAAGTACTTCTTCAGAGTTAATAAGTAACCAGCACTAAATTAAAACAAGTTTTGAATTTTACAAAGGAAACAATATGTCTAGTAGTTTTCGGTGAAAGCGAATTTCAATGGGTAAGATCATGAGTCAGTTGAAGCTAGACCACTATGAAAAATCCGAGAAGCACTGGTCGGCCGTTTCGTCCTATTATGGGATCCCTCAGCAATGCGCACCCACGACCCCGCCCCCTGCGAGATTCGACCCCATGACCTACTGGTTTCGCGCGTGATCACTTAACCAATAAACCACTGAGCTGGCCGGTAACGACGCTGTTAATGTCCAACTTCTACTAACCCACGAATTTGAGCGACACATTCACCATTGTCTTCAGTGAGTTACTATCTCACAACAGACCTGGTTGAACTCTACTGATCACTACTTCTCACTAGACCTCCAGGATATACCTCGTGAAGCCAGTCACTAGTGAATATATGTTGATTGATATCAGATGGGTTTTGTGGAGATTATAGTATTTTCAATGGTTAAGATCATGAGTTAGTTGAAGCTAGACCACCATGAAAAACCTGAGAGCACTGGACGGCCGTTTCGTTCTATTGTATAGTCTATCACTGTATTTATTTATGATATAAAATAGTGGGTTAAGATTGGATATTCATGCGTGGATGTATTTATTAACATGAACGAGAGTTTTATTTATGAACGAACTGTAAATCACAATCCTTATCCTTCATACTGGTTTTGAAACCTTCATTTAGTTCTAGTCTAGTAGATGGACATTTTCAAAGCTACTTTAACATCACTCAAAGGTTGTCCATAAATTATAGTCTCAGCGTAAAATGTTCTACTTATTCTATTAGTTTATACATAACTGAAAGTTATTTGACAGGTAATCTGAGATAATTAGAAGTAGTCGAATTTAGCATGCCAACTAGTTATAAACTTGAACTTTTCAATTTATACTCAAATTATCATATATAGATCAATTTTCATGTCAGAGATAACTCTGTGAGCATAAGTGAACTTATTATATTTAGAATTTCAATCAGGCACAGAATGGTGTACAAAATTATTGTGTTTTTGACTGAGTTCGTGATATACCACTGTTAGAGACCTGGAAGCACTGGGACTTCCCAGCATTACACATCTACGATCCCGCTCCCGGGATTCAAACACAGAAACGTCAGTCTCGAGTGCGAACGCTTAACTTCCAGATCACTGAGCCGGCCGGCGTCCATTTGTATTAATATCTAATCTCAATCAATCCACGAAGTTGCAAGACTATCTTCCATTGTACTGAGTTAGATACTTGTCTCTATCTGACGCGGATTAGCACCACTGGTCATGGCTTCTCACTAGAACCCTAAGAACTCCCTCACGAATCTAGTCAGTAGTGATACATGTAAAATATCAGTATGGTGGTAGAAGGCTCTGAGTTCGAATCCCACGAATGAGATCGTGGATGTGCACTTTTGAGTCCCATGATAGGTTTGAGGACGGTGCACGGGTGAACTCGAAGAAGCTTAAGGAAGCTCAGAAAGATAAAAACAATAGGACAAAACGAACGATCAGTAGTTCCAAGTTCTCAGTAGTGAACTAATATCAAAACGGTTCATGATGTCAATCAACTATCATATACACTCTTGAATTTTAGTATGTGGTTAAACACATGAAATGATTGTGAACATGTGCATCTAATATAATGATATAAGTTAGTTTTGGTAACCTGAAAAGCATAATATGTTTGTATTGACTTGTTAAATCAAAATATCAAGTAAGAAATATGACTGAAAATGATAATTGAATACAGAATTTTTGACAAATTTAGTTTGTGAATCTTCAGTTGAATTCACTTTGTATCCTACTGTTGATATTCACATCGTAAACGAAACCCGGTATCAACCACTTTAATTGAAAACTAATTGCCTATTAAATTAATGAATCCAGATTATCTTTAACATTAAAAACAACACCGAATTAATCGATCACCTTAATATAGATAGGTATTTATAACGATAGTAAACAGAAGTAAGTTTAGTTTGGATCGAATAGATACAATGTCCATTCCCCCCCCCAAAAAGTAAAGTAACCGATACGTCCAAGGATCTAAACAACTCATATTTACAGTAGAGAAAATCTAATAACAATCATTTCGATCATAGAACCGTGAAAGATGATAACATTGAACTTTTATTGAAAGAGTTCCTTCCCCTAAGGTAATATAGATGTTGAACGACATTTCTGAAAACAGAAAAATTGCATTAGATGTAATGTTGTTTTATACTACTTATATAGATAGATATAAGTAGTATGTATCAGGAATTGAAATTAACATTCTTGCTGACAACTTCTAAACATGAAGACAAGAGAGCGAGAGAAAAAAACATCTATCAGAGTAGCAACAGGAATGAAATAGCAATCAGGTACGTCAGTGATAATTCAAGGAGGATGTTCAAATGGTATTGTTTGTATTGTACCAATCATGATTAAAGAAATCCTAATTTACTGATTTAACATTTGCAATATCTTCCTATTTCTCGATTAGAATGAAAAATTGAGTTTATATTTGTTTGTGTAGCGGAAACAGCTTTCAAGTAAGTCCTTATAATTTATTGTTTGCATAAAAAATAAGTTGGAACTTGAATTTGTATACTTTTGAATAGTAGATGATTCTACTAGAATGGCGGTGAATTCCCACACTTGAAAAATCTTAAGTCATAATAGAAACATGTCACCAGTATTAGTGCTATGGTTTATCATTTATTATTAGAATGTCTGAAATTACGACTACTTGCTTACTTGCTTACTTACTTACGCCTGTTACTCCTCGTGAAGGAGCATAGGCCACTCACCAGCATTCTCCATCCAATCCTGTTCTGGGTAATCCTTTCTAGCTCCATTCAGTTAATATTCATTCTTTTCATATCTGATTCCACTTCCCGACGTAGTGTATTCTTTGGCCTTCCACTTTTCGGCTTCCCTTCAGGATTCCAAGTTAGGGCTTGTCTCGTGATGCAGTTTGACGATTTGCGTAATGTATGTCCTATCCATTTCCATCGTCTTTTCCTAATTTCTTCTTCAGCTGGAAGTTGGTTTGTTCTCTCCCACAGAAGGTTGTGGCCGATAGTATCCAGCCAATGGATGTTGAGTATCTTGCGTAGACAACCATTTATAAATACTTGTACCTAGTTGGTGGTGGTTGTTGTAGTTCTGGGTGTTTCAGCTCCGTACAGTAGAGCTACCTTGACGTTCAGATTGAAGATTGTGACTTTGATATTGGTTTAAAGTTGTTTTGAGTTCCAAATGACTACACTGTTTAACAAAGCATTTGAAGTTAAAAACATATGAATTATAAGATACTGACCAACTGATCTTATCATAGTTAAAACACACGAGGGATCTAGACTTTGATCTTCTATACCCTCGTACAAATATCCGCTTTTTATATTAAATAAGTAAGCACTGGCTTCATATTACAATTTAATTTTCGATGTGAAACTTCCTCAAATTATTGTATTTTATTATTCAATATGACGTACTTACTCCTGTTACTCCCAATGGAGTATAGACCACAAACCAGCATTCTTCAACTCACCCTGTTCACAGCCTTCCTTTCTAGTTCCATCCAATTGTTGTTCATACTTCTGATGTCGGTCTCTGTTTCTCGACGTCATGTGTTCTCCGATCGTCCTCGGTTTCCTTTGGCGTTAAGGATTCCATGTGAGGGCTTGTTTTGTGACACAACTTGGTGCTTTCCTCAATGTGTATGCTATCCACTCCCAGCACTTCTTTATGATTTCTTCATTCACTGGAACCTGATTTATTCCCTCTCGTAGTAGGTTGTTGCTGATAGTGTGTGGCCAATGGGTTCAAGGTGTTTTGCATAGACGACTATTATTAAACTTTTGTATCTTCTGAATGATGGCTTTCATGGTTCTTCAAGTTTTCGCCCCATACTTAGTTAGTTGACAGCTGTTTAGAGTTCCAGATCTTTTACAATTGTAGATATGCTGCTCTTTCTTCGCCGATACGCGCCTTCACATCTGCATCAGATCCACCGTGTTCAACAATGATGCTGTCCAGATTTGTGACGGGTTTTACATCTTCTAAATCATCTCCGCCAAGTGTGATTATGTTATGAAATTTATTATTTGAAAACAAGTCGTTAGAATTCATTCAACACTTGAAGTAGTTTATCTTCTGTCGATCAACTTTTAAAAACTCAAATCGAAATTTAATAGTTGAATTCATGATTCGATTCAATGTAGACAACCATGGAAAACCTATAAGCACTAGTTGGCCGTTTTTGTCTAGTACCGCACTCCTTATCTCTATTCATCCACGATCTCGTACATGCGAATCCAAACCAGGTCGACATCGATCTTACGCGCAAATTCGCAAGCGACATCGAACGGTATTATTGCCAATATTAAGCGACTGTTCATAATTGTTTTCAATGAGTAACTAATTCATAACGAACACGATTGAACTCCACTAGTCACAGCTTCAACTATTAAATTACTACAATCTTCACAACCCCCCCCCATTTAGATAATAATCAAACCATAATGTCCTTAGAGTTGTTATGAATTAATTTACCAAATAGCATTATTATGATTATTTCATTACTGTAATCTTATTACAGTGTAGCGTCGTTCTTACCGTAAGTTATATTAGATCTTATCTAATTAATTAGTAAACTATATCTGTGTGGATAATAAAATCTATACACATTCTATGGATTGAAACATCATATCACGATGTAACATCATTCAAAACAGTCGGTAATAGTTGAATCATCTTATTAGTAGTTACAAACTATCCTTATTGAATTCTACAAGATGATCTTAAACAAGGTTTAGAAACATTGAATGATGTTGATCAGAATTTCTTGTACTGAAGCAAACGTACTAACTTTATGCCTTACACACCAGTGTTATAGCTTGTGGCCTATGTGCCCTGTTAATGTATAACGTAATAATACCGCCAATCAGAGAGCAGTAACTTACCAATCGGATCAATGACGCGTAAACCCATATGAGCAGTCTAGAGTCCTGATTGGTCCTGCTTACCGTCTAGCTCAGCCAGTTAAGTCCAAAACACCAATCGCAGCTTCCGTAATATGAATCATTTATTTTACACACACTAGGTTTATATACCAACCAAAGAGACCATATTGTACCAATAAGATAGGAAACAACATTTGTACAAGATTTAGCCAAAAGAGTGGCTGTGAATGTGGGAAATAATGATCAATACACAGGGCATGATTCAATAACGGTCAATCGTATAATAATAGTTCATAGGTTAAAATGAAGCTCATCATAAGCAGAATATGAGTATGGATAGTTTAGTTATACGTTTAGTATTGGTCCATAAATGGATCCTGAAAGTTACCATTGATTATGCTTATCGAGACCTAACAACTAGAACTTCTCTTTTTTAAATTTATGTAACCAGTCTTCTAATAATAATCTATTCATATTGAAATATATGTCATTTTATTGATAAAGTTTTGGTTCACCAATAGTGAAGTAAGTACAGACGACATATCTCTATATCATTACACTCTTTGTCTATTTGACTTTTGGAAGTATATCGTAAGCCAAGGATACATTTTGTTCCCATATTTGTCCGAAGAAATGAAATGTTGATATATTGACAGGATGTCTTAGGAAAATACCATAGATAAACCGGTTAAAGAAGACATTTTGGACATTTATCAGCGGCTGTCATGTTCATAGGGGTTAAAGATTTCAAAATTTTCTGTGATGTACCATTAGAATGAGAACATAACTAACTTAGATTATGCATAGATTGTCTCATTTTTTCCAATCAATATCCCAGTTAAACAGTGTAAACAAGACTCGGAGTTATCTATTCCATATGAATGATGAGTTATATGGAAACATTCATTAAGATGTTGGTTGAAGGTAGTTAGCAGAAAATCCTGGAACAAGGTTTTTCATGCTACTTGGCACTCGTCAGTAAGGTTTATTAAGAAGAACCTGATATACATGACATTGATCACCACCCAGTGATCAATCAATTGTGATTACATCTCAGTTCTACAGAAGGCCAGTTGCGGCACGGACAACTCAGTGGCAATCTCTATGACTGTGAAGCTTGGTGACACGGGATCAAATCCATTAGAGAGCATCAGTTCCTTCAAGATTACAGGTACACCTTGTTGACGAGTGCCAAGTATCATGAAACCTAGGTAAAAGGTTTCCTGTCGACTACCTCCAACCACCATCTTATCTCAACATAGTGCACGCAATGTCGAGTCACGTAAACTGGTGGCCACATTGCAACTTCGTCGTTGGGATTCGATCTGTACTAAGAATGACCTGATATACATTACATTGATCACCACTTAGTGATCAATCAACTAGGAACATTCAATAATTGTTAACGGCTGAATTATTTAAACTATGGAAATGACCAGCGGATTGATCATATTAGAAATTTTAATCCTAATACATTCTTTTCTTCTTTTGATTTGCTTTCTTAAATGATTAATCATCGTATTTCATTTCTATGTTAAATAAAAGACTTATAGTTGGTATATGTTGGTAAGTTACTGATGATCTAGTAGTTATGTCATTTGTTAAAGTTGAACCATAAACAAATTCATCATAAAAAAACATTTAGTCATTATAGAATTATTGTCAAATGGATAATCGCTTCACCTTATTACTAGACTCTTCATAAGTGTACAAGCACAATTCTGCACGTGGAACTCAATCTCAGGACCATCAATCAATCTCGCATGAAGACTTAAAATCTAGACCACTGAACTAACATCAAATAGTGTCAATGTCTAACTTCAATCCATCCATGAATTTGCGCAACCCTTTATCCGTTGTTTGACGTAGATAACGTTCATACACATAACACGGATCGGACTAGATTGATCACGGCTTCTTACTAGAACTTCAAGAAATCCATATTGAAACTTGTCACTAGTGAATACATCATTATTATCAGAATGAGAATCCCTGGATATTGTAGTATTTTTCCAGTTGAATTCAGTTTAAGCAGAGTTAAGCTGATTGAATTTTCATCAATAGTTTCAGAACGTATTATTTTACACTTGAGACAGAATACTGCAACTTTGTGTTTTCCAATTAGTAAACTAATGCTAATAAACGTCTAATTCCTCGTCTTTAATGTAAACGCCGTGCGTAATTTACAAAGAAACTCTTCAGTTCCTTTTAGGGTCCCAGCCGTAGTTCTCGTAAGCCGTCCCAACAAGTTTCACAAAATGTCGAGAGGATAAATATCTTCAAAGTTGACACATAGCAAAAAACGACAGGAGATGATCACAGATTTAGATTGTGGTATTATCATGAAATGCATAAAGTCATTTCCCATTATTGATATGCTTTCCCTTTGTATAGATTGTTGTTGTTGTTGTTCAGTTCTTCAAATTAAATGTTCCATTTGACTTTGATTATTAATTTTTTAATGATTTAAATTATAGCCAAATTAAAAAATGGCTGTAAGTTACCACAAGGTTATTTGAAGTTATATTATGATCCTACTTAGTGTTTCGTCACTCATTAGTTCAAACTTCTTCAACAGTTGTATTTATCCGTTCACACAATATGGATAAGGATTAACTACTGTTCATTAGTCATAGTGAATAATGAATAAGCACTAAACACTTAGAGTATGTTTGTTTCCATAGAAGCTGTAACCAGTGAATAACATACTGAGTATTTCAAAAACGGAACAAAAATATATTCATTATTAGCTCATGTGTCCTGAATTCCACTGATAGCCACTATCTTCATCTGCTTATAATACAATTAATCCCTTGATGAATTGATATCAGACCAAACTAACCAATTAGTTATGTCCGATCATACCGTGTATCTTGAATCATCAGTTCTTCATATTATTAGATCAGAATAGAAAGTTTACCTTAATACCTTATTATAATGAATTTGAAACATACAGAACTGTTACGAGGTTCTTGTAAGTCTCTTTTATTGAACTTACTATTCATTGAAAGCATGTCAACATTTCTTTTCACTTATATTTATTTGTTTATTTAAAGACATAAACATTGGTGCAAGAAGGCACCAAATAGATTTGCGCCACATAAATCGTTCGATACTGTCCAGATGCTCAAACAGGAGGACCACATCTCAAAACTTTGGCATGAAGGTTTGATTCAGAAGGCAGTTGAGCAACTTTAGAAGATGAAGTCCAATGATAGCCGATGACCAACAATTGGTTCATGTTCCATTTTTTCCATCAGGGTTCTAGAGTTCAATTGTACCATTGGTTTAAAATTAGTGTTTAACAACTTCTCTAGGTGGATCCTCAATATCCAACAACACGGTTAAAGTGATGGACATTCGCCTTTTGTCTTTTCAATCTCGTAAACAAAACTCCTACCTCGAAAAGGCAGTGATTAGGACTTCCCTGATTGTAGCTATGTGAGAGCGGAATCTTCCTACCCTTGGTACTAGCAGGTCTTTCTGGGGCAATATTAGTGATCAAACTTATAACCTTTAGAAACATTGACTTTTTCGAAACGTTTTACCACCAACCAACCTCATTTAGGACTGAAATGTATTCACAATTGATTAATCACCACCCAGTGATCATTCTAATAGGTCTCTTCAGTCTCTGACGAAGTCGTAGATGCACACTGAAGAGTTTATCAATCCTTTATAGTTGTTGACAATCTTCCAGTAGGTTCACTCATTACTACAACTACCTCAAAACATCCTACTTCAATCTATGAATATTTAATACATTTCTTTACAAACTAATATGTTCTATATTCCATTCATGATGCTCAATGCTTTTATTTATTTCTTTTATCAACAGTGGAATAACATCATGATCGACGTATATCACAGTAATGAATTGAATCTGAATGTTTCTTCTATAGAAAAAATTAATAGATCATTTAAAGCATAAATAAAAATTGGGAATTGATGGCTACAATTGATTTCTTTGGTGAACAGGTCAACATATCATGATCAGAGAGAGGGTTTTAGGGATACTATAGTCATTAAGTAAATGAATTCATGAGTCAACTGAAGTTAGACCATCATGTAAAACCTGAAAGCACTGAATGACCGTTTCGATCTGATATGGGAGTTCAACAAGATCTGTTGTGAGATAGACAATGGTGGACGATGACGCAATTTTGAGAATTGGTTGAAGTTAGACATTAACATTATCGGATACCGGTTTAGTAATTTAGAGGTTATGTGTTCGCACGCAAGACCGATAAAATGTGGTTTCGGATCCTGCGAGCGGGATCCTGGATACGCACTGCTAAGAAGTCCTGTGCTAGGATGAAACAATCATTCAGTACTTTCAGGTTTTCCATGGTGGTCTAACTTCAATTGACTCATAAATTCGAATACTAAAATATCATAACGAGATGATGAAGTCTATCAAAACAATGTGGTATACTTGAACTTTGTGTTTTCATATCACTGTCCAAATTAAACAAAAGAATTAACCAGTTTTTAAAACCGAAGTGATGTTTAAACTGAGCTCTATCATTGTATAGATTAATTTGTCAACTTACAATTGTAGGTAAATCACATCTTCCCTTACCATATGTCATTACTGATGATAATAATACTCATCGAGGCTATAATTTATGGACGAGTCAATTCGGTTTAAGATAGCCCGTCTTGAATTTTGGCGCGAAATTCATTAGCTTATTTGGTTAAATATCATTTTGATATTATAACTGATGATTTAACTCTAACCCTCGTTTAACCCTGATAATTCAGTGGACATTCCAAGATCATTTCAGTGTTGCTCATAAGTCGTTCATAAATTATAGTCTTACCTAATACTCAAAAACAATATGATTCAAGAAGACGTTCCATAATGAGATCCAAAGATATATGGACTGTAAATAAATGTTGTTGTTTAATATTGTCTCCTATTGTTCTTGACATATAATAGCTGTCATCATCTGTTAGATAAGGAACTTTGATTAGTGTACCACTGACATATTTTGAAATTAAATCCTCAAACTTCAGGTATCATTCATCGGTTTCGAATGTTTCCAATTCACTACGATCAAAGAACAAATAAGGTTAGATAAAGATTTCATTGAACTCCTCTTGGAGCCCATCTGGAACTACTGCCGATCCCAAGCCCGTATAAAGGAGGGGGGTTGGGTATAAGATTAGTGATCCTATCGCGTAGAAAAAAACTGACTGGCAAAAAGACGCTCAGTAGAAGAATTTCAATGAACTTTCAGAGATTTCGATCAAAAGTTGTGGTATTTATCTGATTTATTCGAATAATGAATAGAAAATCAACTGATCTCACATGAATAACAATTAAATTAAGCTAAAGGATGATGATTTTACGAACGATTTGATGAAAGGATCCTACAAGCAAACTCTAATCTCTTTCTATTTAATAAGATTTTCAGTGCACTCTAACTGTTATTGATTTGAAATAGCCTCAGTATAAAAAGGACTTATGCCCAGTAAAGTAAGGTTTACAAGATTTATGAATAAAAACGAATCAATAGGGGCTAGCAGAAGAATCCAGGATCCATGTTTCATTCTATTTGGGACTTGTCAGCTGGATGTAACTGCAACTCATGTTTGGTGTTTATTCTGAGATTCCAACCCAGTACTATTCGCTTAAAATTCCATCGCATTATACAATTAGATACTGAGTCGTGATAGTCACATGGAGTGAAGTTATTATTCAGTTGGTGTTTTTTACTTGTATCTTCCCATTGTTATTTAGGATTGAAATTGATCAGTCTTTTGTTGGCATATGTGCAACCTGTACTTGCTGCCTTGATATCACCTTAAATCACAAGCTTTATAAGCAAAGAAGGATGCACATCTAGCTGTACATCCAGTTGACGAGTCCAAAATAGGACGAAACGTGCTTCCTAGATTCCACTACTAGCCACGATCCATCTCTACTTATAATGCTTGTGACTGAATGCAATATCAAGGCAATACGCATAGTGTGCATATATGCCAATAAGAGATTGATCAATTGCGGTCCTAAATACCAATAAGAAGATACAAGTAAACAACACTAAGGGAATGAATCAATTATATTGCAAGTCTGTTTTTTATTACTCATAAGTAGTATAAAGTTATCAGAAACGAAAATTGTATGTATCTCGTTGGTGAAATGTAACTGAGTATCATAGTGAGACGAAATATAATACGACAAAGAAACAATATTAAGAATTATAACTCACAGTAATACATAGATTTAAAAAGTACAATGAAATAATTGGCTACGTAATCAAAGGATACTGTAGTCTCGGTTACTTTATCAATCCCACATAGCTTATTCTAACTTTCAAACAGACCAATTTACTTATTCTTCTTAAGCTACATTTTGACCTTGTTACTTATTCACTTATTAACCCTGATTGGTTTTATATAATCATGTGTGCGTGTATGACTTACCCTATTCATCACATGTCTGTAACTTATTTTTGTCTGACTATAAATGTTGATTCATGTTTGGCTTAATGGAGTTGGCTCACTCAGCTACGCTATTGAGCATCATTTTGTTTTGCTTCGTTTTCCGATCAACTATTGTACGAAATATACGCATTCAAACTTCAATCTCGTACTTGGTTTATTTACTCATTATTGCGATTGAAGTCGATGATGATGTACAAGGATTGGCGAAATATAAATTTTGATAGTAGTCATCCTACAATGTAACTGAAGTCAGATAATCGGCCACAAAAATATATTTAGGATAAATATATATCCCGCGAATGCCCTGGTACGGCTGAGAGTGAAAAGAGTCAGCTCTCCCTCCGCAAATGCTCTCACCTGACCATGTGTATACGACCACTGTCAGGGAAGTCCTACTCACTGACGTCTCGCGGCATTACTGTTGTTTAGGAAATAGAGAGGAAAGGCGAATGTCCGACGCTTTAACCGTGTTGGTGGAAACGGAGAGTCCACCTAGTAGAGTTGAAAAACCTTGATTCCAAACCAATGGTGTACATGAGCTACGGTATCCTGAAGGAACACATGGAGTATGAACCAATTATTGGTCACCGTTTACCACCTTGTGACTTAGGCCTTTATGTTAAAGGCTCCGAGTGTGTTGGTACGTTGTGGTCTGTTTGATTGGTACATAAACTCAGTATGTTTGAAATAAAATGATTCATATTGCAGAGGCTCGGATTAGTGTTCTGGACTTAACTGGCTGGGCTAGGTGGAAAGCAGGATCAATCAGAACTCTTGACTGCTCGCATGTGTTTTACGCGTCCTCGGTCCGATTGATAATTCGCTGCTTCTGATTGTCGGCTTTGGGCTATCACAGGGTGTGACACCCAAAATTAGCCACCTACTTCAGTTTGGGCACACGAGTACCTTTTTGTACCATTGTTTATGCGTTTAAGTAAGTAAGTAAGTAAGTAAGTAAGTAAGTAAGTAAGTAAGTAAGTAAGTAAGTAAGTAAGTAAGTAAGTAAGTAAGTAAGTAAGTAAATAAGTAAGTAAGTAAGTAAGTAAGTAAGTAAATAAGTAAGTAAATAAGTAAGTAAGTAAGTAAGTAAGTAAGTAAGTAAGTAAATACATATTTAATCAATAGATCGATTACAACGATGATCAAAGAAACATCGTCCTTCATAAACTCAATTTATTGAAAACAATCCATTAATGTTCAACGAATCTTTCTATTCTAAATTCCATGACATCATTCATATAACATAAACAATATTTTTATCTGAGAATAGTTTACATGGAAATTAGAGACTATCACTTGCATGATCAATAAACGATAGTAGACTGTATTTACTAATAGTCACCTCTCCCCCCCCCTCCGAAATATATCTAATCTACAGGAATTCATCACAGTTATAATGGTAAATGATTGACACTTGATTCAACTTAATGAAGTTATTTGCTTTCCACTAAATCACATGTATTATGTTTATGCATTCATCCATACAGTTAAGCAATGTGGTGTATGTTATTGACGTTTTCGATAGATATAAATAGTATGTATCATCAATGAGAAGTGAAATGTAGTGTGAGCTACTTATATCCACATAAGTAGTATATAATGATATTCAGGAATAGAATGTATTTCAGTAGAAGATCGACAAGGAAACGATGAGAACGGAAATCAATTGATATGAAAATATAGGAACAATGAAATCTGAGACCATTAACTGATATTTGCAAAATGTAACAGTCTAATTTGAGAAGATTTATGAACATTTTACAAATGAAGAATTTACTTCTTCAGTAGAACGATAAAACCTCCATGATCAAACCATTCAGATCAGAGAACAAAAGTTCATCGAAATTATCCAGCTGAGTTACAAAATCTTTTACACCCTTACTATATGGTTCTTAGATTTAACAAAGATGTTCGATTGCTCTCACTTGTGTTCCTATTCACTACAGAAGATCAAGTTGAAAAGAGAATGACATACACAGAATAATCGTTATGATGATAAAGGAACCATAAAGTTCTTGTTCATTACAATGATATTTATACCAGTGAATGATGTATCAAAGGTTCTGAATTTAACACATATGGATTCGGATCTAATTGTTGAATCGGACATGACAATAGATAGTCCATATGTATGTAAATGTAAACCATTACATAATTTGACTATAGGGTTATAGAGATTATTAAGTTATTGATAGAGATCATGAACCGATTGATGTTAGACCACCATTGAAAACCTGAAAGTACTGGACAGCCGTTTTATCCTATTGTCGGACTACCAAGCAGTACCCATGCATGGTCCCGTCCGTCGGATTTGAACTCAAGACCTTCGGTTTGAGGTAGAGATTAGTATCTACCTCAGTACAATTGACGATGGTCAGGCAATCTCGTAAATTGTTTGAGGTTAAACATGAACACGATTGAATGCCATCTCAGTGATGTAGTTATGCTGAGTGAGCAAGATAGTAGATGCACACTACTGAGGAGTCCCACAACAGGACGAAACAGTCATTCACTGTTACCAGATTTTCAATAGTAATCTAACATCAATCAGTTCATCATCATAATCCTTCAAACTATTGACTACTCATTGAATAAATCATAAGTATTAATTACCAAAATGAAATTACTTTAATGATGATTCAATTTCAACAGAATAGAACAAAACAAAACTGATTATCATCGAAAGAATCTTGTCAAAATCAATTTGACTGATAAAAATAATAATCCATTTGCACAAAATTCATATCTTGATGAAAATAAAAATAAAGAAAAAGATAAAAAGAAAAAAAACGAAAAAAAAAGAATAATAAAATGTCATAGAAACAAAAGTGATTTTATTGATTTTTCTAAGTTGTCATGGTAACCCCAATCCTTGTTTTAATAAATACCTAAAAATGAAAAAAATAACCGAAAAAAATATTAAAAAAATAATTTTTTTTCGTTTTTTTTTAAAAATTTTGTTATTAAAGAAAAGATAAAGTTTTAAATATGGATTAAATTAGCTGAAATTTGTCGGAAGATCTAAATTGTTTTAAGTCGGTTACCTAACAACATAGATAATGATGAGGATTTGCAGTGTCGGTTATTATGTTAAACCCATATACCTTATTCTAGCATTTGGACAACCCATTCTATTCATTCTCCATTTGAGTCACATTTTGACCTTTTTAATTATTCACTTCATCAATCTTGACTGTTTTTATATGAGCGCGTAGGTGTGTGTACACTTTTTATCTCATTACTCATCACATGTCTGTAACTTACTGTTGTGTAACTATAACTATTGATTAACGCTTGGTTAAAGGAGAGTTGGCTTACCCGCCATCTCCACTGTTCGTTGTTTCTGTTCCCTCTATTCCATTTGCTTCATATACAAAATATAGGTATTCAAAAGTCCATTCTCGTTATTTGACTTATCTAAATCCGTAATATTGACTAACGCGATTTAAGTCGATGATTATATACGAGAATAGGCAATAATAAACATTCATCTAATTGGAGTCAGATCCACTGGCCGCTAAAGTGGAGAGACCTTTTGACAACATTGTCCGATTTAAACGACAACAAAATAATGGGCCTCCACATGATACTGAATATTGCTGAAGAATTCCATTAAGAAATGTGTTATTTTTCTGGTATGTTGCGGTATATATTTTATTGATGTTGATAGATATAAGTAGTATGTATCATTAATGGAAAGTGAAATGTATAACAGTAGAAGAATAACCAAAATGAAAGTAAAGAGAACGAGAACAGTGAATGAATGATGTGGGAACGAAGGAACAGTTTAGTCTGAAACGATTAATTATGTGTTGTAATACATTTCATGTTCTTGTTTACTATAATGTTGCCTAAACTGTCTGAACATATCAGGCCGTCAAGTTACCTATGCAAGGAAATTAAATTTTTTTGCGGTATTGTAGTATGAATTACTAAAACTCATATTAATTAATTTATTTGAACATGTAGGTATTGGTAGAAAGAGGGCATCGAATACATATGCACTATAGAAGTCACTTGATTTGTGTGTGAGTTGTGATGTTGCCTGGATGCCTAGACCTAAGCAGGTGGTTTTCCTAGCAGGCCACACCTGGAGCCTTAGACCTAAAAGTCTGATCCACAAGGCAGTGGAGCAATGTAAGGAGATGCAGTCCCATGTTGACCGTTTATTAATACTTGGTTCATACTCCATTCGTTCATTCACGATCCTGGAGTTTGAAATGAGGGCTTTTCAGTTCTTTAGGTGAACCCTCCATGTCCATCAACTTAGTTAAAGGCTAGGTTGTTCGCTTTTCGCCCACTTATTTTCGTAAACAACATCCCTGTCATGAGAAAGCAATCAGTAGGACTTCCCTGGAGGTGACTATATACGCGTGGCCATATGAGAGCGTTTTGAAATGGAGAGGAGCTGACTGTCCCCACCCTCAGCTAAACACTTATGACATCGTTCATTATTCAATGATCAATTAACTGCATAATTCATACTAAAACATTTATGTAATATATTACGTAACGAATGAAAACAAATGAATGAACATTTGAAAGTACTTTTATCATAGATACAAGAAGTTGAAACTTAAATGCTTATTTGATCAATGACAAATTACTTTAATAAACAATAAATATCTCAACATAATACCCCATTTCATTTGTCTTTAACTGACGAAACTCATAGTAGGATGAAACCACCGTCTAGTACTTTCAATTAACTCACGATCTCAATTATTAAAAAAAATAACTATAATATCTACAAAACCCCTTTCTGATAATATTCATCACATGCTAACTAATGACTGGCTTCAAGAAGTATTTCTTAGAGTTCTAGTAAGAAGTAGTAATCAGTAAAGTTCAACTGAGTCTGTTGTGAGATAGTAAGTTATTGAAGATAATGATGAACGATGGCATAATTTCATGAATTAATTGAAGTTAGACATTAATATCATTTTAGATGCTGATTCATTGATCTAAAGTGAAAACATTTGCATGCGAGATCGATAGATTCTGGAATCGAATCTTACGATGTGTGATTATGGATGTGCACTGATGAGAAGTTCTACAATAAGACGAAACGGTCGTCTAGTGCTCCCAGGTTTCTCCGTGGTAGTCTACCTTCAATGAACTCAAGATTTCATCTATTAAAAATGACTAGAATACCCACATAAGGTTAAGTGGTAAAATTAAAAAATTAAAAAAAACTTTTTTAACTTACCATAATTGATAAAACAGTGTACTTCAAATAGAAATCAGTTTAATAGTGAAGTTAAATAATAAATTCAATATAAAATAGATATAATGAGACTATAATTTATGGATGAACCAATCAAATTTAAGATTAGAGGTCATGGAATTTTGGCGCGAAATTCATTGGTTCATTCAGCTGTTGTCAATTCATGATGAGAACGGCGAAATCTAATTTCTAACTCTCATCATCAATTGAAAATTACAATTATCATTCCTCAAAATGGTTTATAACTTTCCTTTAGTCTTAGTTACTAGGTGGATACTGTCAAGGTCAGTCTGGAGTCGCTCAGAGGTCATCCATCAATTATAGTCTCATCAAACTATCTAATCAAATTTTATCGATTAATTTGCTATCTATTCATTATTGTCATATAACAGGAGAATAAAACTATATTCTATGGTTTACTTCATTCTACTACTATTATACGGTTATAGGACCGTTAACCGAGACTCTGTTACCGCTTAACTGAATACTCAGTTGATGCCAAATATAATACATAGACTATATCACAGTATAATAAATACACGATTCACCATCAAATATAGAGATGGTATGAACTGAACATTAATAATAGTCCTGAGATTGATTACTGGTAGGGTCATGGATATGTACTACTTAGGAATCCTATACTAAACTGAAACATCTACCTTCTCCTCTCTCATTTTCAATATTGGCCTGGTTAAGATCAGTTTGTCACTTAACAACGAAGATTCTACAATCTATAGAAAAAGAAACTGATAATATAACAACAAGAAAATGAACTTTTATGCTATTTGACATGATAGCTGATGTCAGTTCGTAATGAAAATCTGAAATCGAATTTCTAATCCTAATCATCAACAGTAAATCATAAGTCTAATTCCTCACATTTCTTTATAACCCTTGTTTAGTCCTAATTACTAGGTGAACATTTTCAAGGTCATGTTAGCGTTGCTCAAAGGTTGTCTATAAATTATAGTCTCACCATGGATACTTGATCAATGATTCAGTGAAATAGTTGAATAAGTATTGAAATATCATATTTCGTTAACTAAGATTTTTTTGTTAATTCCTCTCAATTATCATTCTAGTTATTAAAAGGTTTACTTAATAAGCCAGAAATAACGTTCAACGCTCTAACTTTGGAAGATTTAAGTCAAATAATAATAGCGCAATGCAAACCGGTTTTGGGGATGGTTGGAAGAAAGTTAGGAACGAACAAACCAAAACGTGGCATTAGTGCTTGAAGTCATTAACTTCTAATCTGAGCCATGTTGGTAGATGCAGACTACTAGTTTGGGGTCCATGTGAGTATCGTAACCAACGGTTGAAGATTCTGGGTGATATGACTCAGAATCGATGACAATGGCTACGGTGTATATACTTCCTTTCTTCCCTTCAACCATGAGATTAAAATCACTTCATATCTTTCTTTCTACGTACTAATTCTTTCATCCTGTACTGTATCCTTTTATGCAATCCTTCTTTTATATATTACCATCATTGAATTAACTACTTTTATAAATCCGGTGTTCATCTGGTTGTGCTGATGCGGTATGTCAACTTGACTGACTGTCATCAATGAACCGATGTGATACACTTGAACAAATCTTGAATGTATCTAATAATGTAATGTAGCATAATTAAGTATGTGTAATATGAAGAGACTATCAACATTATGACCTCCAGAAATACATTCACTATAAACTGTGATAAAACAATGGCCTATCCTTCATTGGGGATTACAGTCGTAAGTAAGCAAATAAGACTATGATGAATACCTAAGTTCCAGGAACTGAAAATATCCTTTTTTAAAAGAATCTCTTTAACCTTATTTCCTGTTCTATCTTTGATTAGCAATACCAAACGTTCGTCATTTACACAAACTTTACTTCAATATAGAAATACATAATTGAAAACATTTTCAAAACTTTAGAACTAACAAAATGATTGAATCATAGTTGTAAACCCCTATATGAAGTTAGTCCCGAAATAGAATGTTTATCAATAAACCATTGGGAAAACACTTAGTTATGTAATACAAACATTGATTAGATAATTTATAATGTATGACATAATACTCACACGAATGCTGAACCTAATGTTCTACAAAACATACATATATAATCAAAGTTTACATTCATAGATAACATTGATAAAGAAAGTCATATATCAATTTACACACTGGGCAATGTCGATATTGAGTAATAAAATAGATTCAATATTTCTCAATATCTTGTTAAATATTGATGTTTTTCAAAGTGGAATTCACGAGTCAATCTAAGCTAGACTGCCATTGAAAACCTGGAACCACTAGATGGTCATTTCGTCCTATCATCGTACTCTTCAACGGTGAACAGGCACGATCCTGAATGTGAGACTAAAACTCAGGACGTTCGGTTTCATATATGAACGTCTAACTTCTAAACCACTGATTTAGCATCCAATAGTGTTAATATCTAAGTTAGATCAATCGATCCGCCCGAGGGATCGTAGCTAGGTATTGATGAGGAGTCTGATACTAGGAAGAAACGGTCATCCAGTGGTTCCAGGTTTTCACTAATGGTCTAGCTTAGATCGACTTGTGAATTCAACTTTGAAAATGATACAATCTCTGCGAATTCTCAGTAAAGATATTGATATATCCAAATTTTTCTTATCAAATTATATTTTGATGTAAAGACACTAAAAGATGAAAGTATTTGCCTGGAACTTCGTTTATGAACAACAATCATTGAAACATGATATTATTTCTCTTATGCTTTCTCATATCTAGTATATATCAATTTACTAATGTAATAGTTTAATATATGAATCAGTTGAAGCTAGACCACCATGGAAAACCTGAAAGCACTGGACGGTCGTTTCATCCTAGTATCGGACTTTTCAACAGTGCGTATCCATGATCCATGAATTCAATTATTAAATTGCCACAATCTCCACAAAAACCTTTCTCTGATTATAATCATCATTTACTTACTAGTGACTGGATTGAAGATGTATTTCATGGAGTTCTAGTGAGAAGCAGTGATCAGTGAAGATGGTTACTCACTAAAGACAATGATGAATGTGTCACTCAATTTTGTGGAATAGTTGAAGTTCGACATTAACACCATTTTATGTCGACTCAGTGATCTAGTGGTTAAGCGTTCTTGCGCAAGATAGATAGATACTGGGTTTCAGTTTCGCGCGGTGGCATCGTAAATGCGCACTGCTCAGGAGTTCCATGATATGACGAAACGGCCGTGCAGTGCTTCCAGGTTTTCAATAGTGGTCTAGCTTCAATTGACTCAAGAATTCAAGTATTAAATTACTATATTATCCATAGAAACACTTCTTTGACTATCCATTGGTTTTTGTTTTCAGTATACACTCGAATTCTGATTATTCTATAGGATGTAAATTATGTACACCTCCTAACATCGGCTCAATAGGTGTCCATTTAATGAAAATGTTTACCATTAGCTATAGCAATATACAAGTGCTATTTTCAAAAAAACGAAGGAAAAAACAGAATCATTCATTCAATGTAGAAAGATTGTTTGAATCTTCTTATTGAAGTTTAGGATCGAGATTAATTGAATGTAATATCAAGGTGACCCACACACAATTCATATATGTCAATAGAAGATTGATCATTGTAGCGAAGGTACAAACAAACTTCACAAGTTGGTGGTTATTTGAACTCAATAGTTAACTGAATAACGTGATGACGTTTAGAGTGAAGGGTACTGGAGTGAACATCAACTCTGAGATGCATATGCATCCATCTGACGAGTTCCAAATAGAACGAAACATGCGTCTTTAGTTTCACTTCTAGCTACCATCCATCTCTCCTTAGGAATGTATATATAATTTGCAAAAAAAACAACGTGGATTTGTCACACAAAGTCTACATATTATCATTTGAATACGTTTGAGCATAGATTACATATTGTCCTGGTGGGTATCCTATGCTCCTCCACGAGGAGTAACAGACGCAAATAAGTAATAGATTATATACAATCAATAACTTGTAGAACAGTTCAAGTTGTAAAACCTTTGATAATATTGAATGAAAAGATGATCCAGATCAGAAAAATCGAATCCATTTTGAATATACTTACTTTTTTTCATCAAATATCTTACTGAATAAGAAAATAATTTCTCAATGAATTTGAGTTAAAATTAAACTCATTAAGATTCTTGAAGATAAATATGTATAATTTAAAATCTAGAAATACTCTAAAAGGTTTCATTACAAATGCTGGATTTATGATGTGAGCTACTTAAATTCATATAAGTAGTATATAATGATAGTTAAAAATTGAATGTATTTCCGTAGAAGGCACTAAATATCTTCATGCCACACTTTAACCAGTGAAAAGTATGGAAGGCAAAGAAATCACCAACATTGAGGAACTATGAAATAAGTGAGTAGAGCACTGTAAAGAACTCTTGAATCTACCAGCCTCACTGAACCCACCCAACATCGAAGTAGCACCCACGAGCCTCAAAACCAATGTTGGCGCACTGACAATTGAAGAGATCAGCATGACTATCAGACAAATCAAGAACGGTAAACCGAAGAGACCAGACGACATTCGAGCAGATGCACTAAATGCAGAAGTGGCAGTAAGTGCAAAGATATTCAACTTTCTCTTCTGCATGATTTAGGATTAACAACAAGTACGAACAGAATGGAAAAAAGGACACCCGATCAAGATATCAAAGACAGGCGATCTCAGCAAGTGGAAGAACAACATGGGAATTACTCTTCTCTCAACACCAGGAAGAGTCTTCAGCAGAGTGTTGTTAAACAGAATGAAGGATACCGTAGATGCGAAACTTTGTGATAAACAGACTGGATTCCTTAAGGATAGATCGTGCAGCAACCAAATCACAACACTACACATCATTGTAGAACAATCAGTTGAATGGAATTCAGAATTCTACATCAACTTCGTTGACTACGAGAAAACGTTTGACAGCTTGAATAGGAAAATCTTATGGAAACCTTATGGTGTACCTGAGAAAATTGTCAACATCACTTGGAATTCATATGATGGACTACATTTCGAAGTGGCGCATGGAGGACAGGTTCATTTCGAGTAAGGACGAGTGTCAGGCAAGGTTACTTACTCTCACCCTTTCTTTTTCTTCTGGTGATCAAGTGGATTATGAAAGAGTTAACATCTGAAGGAAGCACGGGATACAATGGAAAGCTAGAATGCAGCTGGACGATCTAGATTTCGCAGATGATCTGGATCTTTTATCACACACAACTACAAATGGTAGAGTACACGACCAGTGTAGCATCAGCCTCGGCAGCAGTAGGTCTCAACATAAACAAAGAGAAAGGCAAGATTCCTCGATACAGCACCAGTCAAATCACGCTTGAAAAAGCATCTTTTAATGATGTAAAATCTATTATGTATCTGGGTAGCACTATTGATGAACCCGGTGGATCTGATGCAGATGTGAAATTACGGATTGCCAAACCAAGTGCTGCATATCTGCAACTGAAAAACATCTGGAACTCAAAACAAATGTCAGCTAAGACCAAAGTCAGAATTTTCAAAACAAATGAAATAGAAACTTGGAGAACTATAAAAGCTAACATCCAGAACATACAACTGTTTATTAATAGTTGTCGACGCGAAATACTTCCGATCCGTTGGCGAGAAACTATCAACAACAACAACCTACTGTGTGAGATAACACACCGGATTCCAGAGGAGGAGCTAATCATAAAGAAACACTGGAACTTTTTAAGACACACGTAGAGGAAACCACCCAACTGCATGACAAGGCAAACCCTCACTTGGAATCCTGAATACCAAAGGAGATGAGGAAGAACAAAGCACACATTACGCCGAGTAATGAGGACAGATATAAGAAAAATGAACAACAATTGGATAGAATTAGAAAGGAAAGCCCAGGACAGAATGGGTTGGTCGATGGAATATGCCCCATTTGAGGTCACAGGAGTAAATAAGTAAGTAAGTGGATAACACTTTACTATTCAATTTGTGTGAGGGCTAAGATACTGCCCGAGTGCTCAAACCGAATACAAGTGGTTTTTCTTAGGGATCCACTCTTTAAGTTCTTCATTTATAGGTCTAATCCACAAGGTAGATGAACAACGTTAAGAGGTGTAGTCTCATACTAACCGATGATTAACACTACATTCATACACTATTTGTTCCCTTCCGATACTAGAGCCCATATACACCAATGACTGTTTAGAAGCTCAATTTTAGTTGGAACACTGAATGAAACCATAGATATGTATTGCATAAAACATAAAACATATAACCTCAATGGGAAGATACAAATCAGACCATGCCAAGTGAATTCAAATTCGCCCCATTGCGCAAGCAAGTGGCTATCAGGACTCAGTAGCTGAGTGGATAACGCGATGGCGTTTGAAGCGAATGGTACTGGGTTCGAGTCCCACAGTGCACATCGACTCTGAGATGCAGGTACATCTAGCTGACGAGTCCCAAACAGGACGAAATGCGCGTCAAACTGGATTCCACTGCTAGTCACTATCCATCTTTACTTATAAATTACTATTCTATTTACAAATTGACTTCTATGATAACATTCTCTTATTACATTCATTCATCATAGTTACTAACTTTACATTCATCATAGTTTGTTACTTATCTGTCATTTATATTTTCAATCTATTATTAAATAAGATTTTACTCAATTAGTCTAGTTTCCTTTTCACCTGGATACAATTTAAATAGAAAAACATTTTTTTTAGTTTTTTTTTTTGTTTTTACAAAATTCTTGTGTAGGTTTTCTTCATCTATTATCTAATAGGGGGATGATTGACTTTATGAATTGACGAGTAACATGTGGATCTTATGATGATGATGATGATGATTTTTTTCTATGTACAATTAGTTACTATGTAAATCAATCATTCACATTTACAAATGAAATTTGATTGACCATTTACCATGAATACAATTTTATAAATAGTAAGTTGCATATAAACAAAATACAAACATACAAACAAACAAATAATGAAGTTTCGTCATTTCATTATGTTTACTCTTCAGAAGTTATTTATATGATATCCCAATAAGAATAATGAATGGTAACTGTTAGAATCTATTTCTGGATTAGTAAGATACATTTATTTTTATTGTATAATTGTTAATGAGCTAAAATAACCGTATATTCATGTTCCTCTTATAATAAGCTTTATTTTGACTCATTGATTATTATTATATGATGTACTGTTCTTGAGTTATGTTCAGTCTATTAATTACAGTCTTTCACATTCATAGCCACATTTTGGTTAGATCTAGAACTATAGATGTCGTGTTAATGTATATATGAATGGTGCGAATGGTCCATCAGGGCGCTTGGTACCTGTGTGTTTGCGTCAGATTGTATTGTTAAAGCCTATATAATGTCTGGTTCTCCTGTTAAACGGGATTGAGTTGTACTGTTTAGGTTGTCACGTGAGAGTTTGGATGGTGTCTGGTTCTCCTGAAATCCAATGTAAAATTATTCTGACCCACAAGGGTATATTATATAACTATGAATAAACTGGTTGATCCTACCAGTAGTCAGATGCTTGTCATGTTTGTCATAAACTATTCACATTCATGTTCCTCTTATTATAAGATTCCATTTGACCCATAGATTATTATGGAATCTTCAAGGCCAAAGGAGAAGGGGTAGACCAAAGAACACATTATGCAGAGAAATGGAGACAGACATAAGAAGAATGAACAAGAATTGGATAGAACTAGAAAGGAAGGTTCACGACATAGTGGGTTGGTGAATGTTGGTTGGCGGTCTATGCTCCACTGGGAGTAACATGCGTCAGCAAAATAACTATGTAATGTAATGGTTAAATAACTAAACTTATTATAAGCTTCTATTCGACCCATGGATTATCATTACCATTCTTGAATTATTCCCTGTCTCTTAATCATTACCTCCCGCATTCACAGCCACTTTTGGCTACATCTTGCACAAATGTTATTTCCTATTTTATGATACGATGTGGTTTGTCTGGTTGGTATATAAACCCAGTAGGCTTGAAATAAATGATCCATATCGTAGAGGCTAAGATTGGTGTTCTGGACTTAACAGGCAGAACTAGGTAGGAAAAAGAACCCACAACGACTCTAGACTGCTCATATAGGTTTTGTGCGTCATTGGTTGGGTCGATAAATCATTGTTCTCTAATTGGCGGTATCATCAAATGATACATTAATAGGACACAGGGAACAAGTTATAACAACTTGTAACTTTAAAAGTCATGGCAACTTAATTATCAACTACAGCATGATTGGATAATATAAGAAACTTTCTATTAAAATCATTCTACATAAAAGCCGAATGACTAATGAAGGAAGATTGATGGCCATATTGAATAATTCGATAACTGAGTTCAAAACAGCTAGGGATATGATTCCAGAAATATTATATCTTGTCCCAATAGATGTAGCAAGTCATGATCACACTTGTTCTTAGTGCATACCTGTAGACATTAGGGTTTCCCAACAGTCAGATAAATAACTATACAATCTAGTGTTATTGTCTAAAGAAATCGAAATCAGTATGCATCCAAAGTTATTTTTTCTTCTAATACAATTAGCAATGATGGATAACTTATATTGTAGTGAAGGAGAATACCATTGAGGGGGGGGGACAGCGAAATGTATTGAGATACATAAGTATAAAACGACTTAATAAAATCCGAAAACCATACGATAAATACTTCAGTTTCAAACCAATCATTCTCTGTTGTTATTCTCTTCTCTTCAATCTTCTTAACCTTTTGTCTCCAGGCCTTTCACATTCGATTGATGATACATACTACTTATATCTATCGAGATTAGTAACATATACCACAACATCAATTAAGTCTTTTCCTGATAATCATCTTATTGATAGGAATTATAGATAATGACGTGTACATTAAGACAGTATCAAGATAATCTGCATAGGATGCACATATGCAAATAGAAGACTGATGGTCAATTGCAGTTCTAAACATGAATGGGAAAATTCAAGTAAACAATACCAAATGAATTGAACAAGCAAGTGGCTAACATGACTCATTAGTTAAGTGAATAATATGATGGCGTTCCAAGCGAATGGTACTGAGTTCGAGTCCCAGAGTAAATATCAACTCTAAGACGAGTACCAAAATGGAACGAAACATATGTCCTAGATTCCACTACTAGTCACCACCATCCATCACTACTTATAACGCTTATGACTGAAGGCAATATCAAGTCAATACGCATAGTATACATATATACCAATAAGAGACTGAACAATTGCAGTCCTAAACATCAATGGAATGATACAAATACTACTCAAAGAAACATACAATTCATCATCATTATAAATAATTGGAAACCTACGTAACATCTGTTGTTTCACCTCTTAAATTACCATCTGTAGTAATAGTAAAACAAACGAAATCATTTAGTTAAATCTAACAATATACATTAGGATATAACAAGCTTATTGCGATATGTACTACTTATATAAATAGATATAAGTAGTATGTACCAGGAATTGAAAGTAGCATTCTTACAGACACAGAAGAAACATTATGGCGAGAGAGAGAGAGAATGACAACAGGAATGAATAAACAATCAAGTTTGTCAGATGCAGTTTAAGGAAGTTATGTAGATGGCTTGTTTTATGCCTTGTTTACATTGTGCTAAATACAATTAACTGGTTTACTGTATTGTAGTCTTCATTGACTACATTATCAGTTCTTCAGTTTTAATAGAACATGATTAGTTTATTTACTTCCTGGAATAACCATCTGCACATGAACTTCGTTAAGTTAAAGACAGTATGATCCGACTGTTTCAGCTTCACTGATGTGGTGGTCAGGCTTGTCTATCGTGATGATCCTATCGGGCTATAATGGCTGGAAAAATCGATCGGTTAAAGAACGGTTAGACTAAAAGCAACAAACCCAAGGTCTGAGGGTTAAGTAGTACTGCTGACTGTACAGAGGTATGACGGCAGTAAGGGTCAAAGGGTAAGTAATATTAAGGTTAGACGCACAGTATTAGCAAGGATGGTAAATTGGTTGATGAGGTTGTGAATATTCATTGACTGGTTAGGCCACGTGTTGCGTATGCCTGAACTGCGATTACCACGACGCGTAATGCTAACTAATGTTGGGGATGGTTTGGAGAAAGTAAGGGACGGACAAACCAAAACGTGGCATCAGTAATTGAAGTCACCAACTTCTAGTGTGAGCCATGTTGATAGGTGCAGAATATTTGGTTTGGGTTGGTGTAACTATCGTAACCAATGGTTGGAAACTCGGAGTGACATGGCTTAGAATCTATCGCAATGGGGTCGGCGTATACACTCTCTGTCTTCCCTTAAACTATGAGATGAAAATTGCCTCCTGTACTGTATCCTTATACACAATCTTTCACTTATATATTACCACCCTTGAATTAACTAATTCTATGAATCCGGTGTTTATCGTGTTGTTCTAATGAGGTATGGCAACTTGGATCGGTGCATATATGTAACTGGTCCTACGTTGCAGCTGACTGAATTACTGACGTCTTTATCATCAATTCTTTTTTAACACAAACTGGTTTGAAGATTTGAAAAGGATCGTAGTATGTTCACATCTGAATTCACTATTCGATCTAAGCTGGATCATCATGAAAAATCTAAAAGTACTGGACGGATGTTTCGTCCTAGTGAAGGACTCCTCAGCGGTATATATCCATGATTTTATCTATGCTATCATGACATAACTTATAAATATTTAGTAATTAATTAACTGACAAAAAAGGTTAATACTCACCTTCATCTACGTTTACAAATTCTAAAACAAATCATTTTAAAAACATAATACAGGTTACATCGATCCAGTCCTGGTTACTTTTTTAAGTAAGTAGGCGTTGAAAAATCTGACCTAAAGTCTTATCGCGGAGCTACTGAGTAATAGGAGAAATCTCTCTAGCGAACTTTGACGGTTGGTGGAGATCAGACTAATCCATCACTCTTTTGTAAATCAGATTAGGTGGGTTCCATTTTTCAGAGCTGTCTGATGTATATGCTTATGTATATAAATTGCATGACTTTCGGCTCATGTGATTAATATATGTAGATATACCTATAGGATATGTGATTTGAAAAATATGTATGCCCTATGTCTAATAAAATCAGAGGTCTAAACCATCAAGTCGAAGATAATAAAAAGATATTATAACAAATACTAGAAAGAGGTAACCGTTAACCCTCCCTGAGAAAGTGCTTATGCTAATGTGTATGTCATGAAGGGCAAGGGTGAAAGACATTGCACCAGTAATATGCATGCAATGTGTAAGTGACAGTGTCATCAGTAATTATGTAACGTATATTTGCTTCCACGTTGAGTATACTTATATGCATGCCAAAGAAGCTACGGGTGAAAACTTATGTGTTACCGGTATGCATGTAGATTATACTTGCCCCTGGTGTAGCGGCCTCGTGTTATTACTTGAAGGTCACAATCTTATTACAGATTCACATCCACGTGATGGATTTGTAAGCCTTGCTAAACGAAATCCATTTCCAGAAAAACCAAATGACTTCACTGGATTTGGCTTAACCAACCTAAACACAACTGAAACCGTAACTAAGTAAAAAAACATCACTATTATACACAGGAGAGAACATTGTGTTTTATTAATTGAGATTCTGTATCATTTAGCAATTGAAAAACAAAGCTAATAGGTAATTTTTTAGTGATAAACATGCATAGATTCAATGCAAACAATTTCTTAGTATAGATTAGTGGAGATTATTCGAACTGATAGTTTATATCATGGACTGATTATCACTGCGATGTATTCGACAGTTGTTTTATGTTAGTATAGAACTCCTATTAGTTGAAACTGAACTGACAGCCTTAATATAGCCTAACATAGAGACATAGAGTCTTGAATTATCTAGAGGTATCCATTTCCTCATCCTAATTTACCTGTTGTCCACATTCCGAGATTCCTAAATCACCGATGTCTTCAAAACTATATTCTTATAGCTAACTTCAATATTAAGTACCATCATGATAAGTTAATTCTATCACAGACGAAATGGCGAGAACGAACCAATCAGATTTAAGATAACAATTCTTTGATTTTGGCGCAAAATTCATTCAACCATTATGGCTAAATAGCGTTTCGGTTGATGTCGATTCGTAATGAAAACCCTAAAACTAATCTTTAAAACTAACCATCAACTGTAAATCATAATCTTTATTGTTCACATAGCTACATAACCATCATTTAGATCTAATAAGTAGGTGGATACTCTCAAGGTTAATTTAGTATTGCTGAAAGGTAGTACATAAATTGTAGTCCCACCATCAACTCTCTTAAAGCTCCATTTGTTAGTGTTTACACTGAATAAATTATCCTTTTAAAAGTGAAATAAACGTAAACTGAACATTAAAATTTCCCCCCAAAGTGCCTTGGCACGGCCGAGAGTGAGAAACTTAGCTCTCTCTCTCACATGGCCACATCCATGCAACCACTGAAAGGGAAGTCTTACTCACTACCTTCGTGCGGCGGGGGTGTTATGTACCAAAACGAGAGTGCGAAAAGCGAATGTCTGCTGCTCTAACCGTTTTGGTGGATACGGTGGATCCACCCAGTAGAGTTGGTAAATACTGATTCCAAACCGATGGTGTATATGAGCTCCAGGATCCTAAGGAAACAAATGGCATATGTACATATTGTTGGTCACCGGCTGTCATGAGACTGCATCTCCTGATATTGCTCCATTGTCTTGTGGATCAGACCTTTAAGATGAAAGTTTCGTGCGTGGCCCCCCTAAGAAAACCACCTACATTGTTTTGAGCACCCGGCTAGTATCTCAGCCTTCACACAAATCTATTTGGTACCTCCTTGTACCATTGTTTATGTGTTTAAATAAATAAACAATAACACACTATTATCCATTCAATTATATCAGAGGTACTAACAAAAATAATAACAAACTTACTTGGTGTTCCTGTAATAGATTACATAGAAATTTAAAAGATTGATTAATGTCTATGAAATACAGTAAGAATCAATGTAAAACAATGGTCAACAATGTTTTTTTTGTTATTTCAAGTTACATTATGTGATGTTTGTGACATACTTATAACAGTCTAATAGAATCATGAACGAACTATGTGTGTTTCAACAGTATTAATCTGTGCTTCACAATTCATTACATGTAATTTGAATAGTTGAGATCATGAGTTAATTGAAGCTAGATCACCATAGGAGACCTGGAATCACTTTATGGCTGTTTCGTCCTGTCGTATGACTCTTCAGCAGTGCATATCCATAATCTTAACTCGCGGGATTCCAACCCAGGACCTATTAGTCTCGCGCGCGATCAATTAAACTCTGGAACATTGATCTGGCCGGCATTTAACGGTGTTAATGTCTAACTTGAGCTAATCCACGATACTGAGTGACACATCCACCGATGTCTTCATCAGTGAGGTACTATCTCACAACAGACTGGGTAGAACTGTCGAATGTAATTCAGAATCAAGTTGTATTATATTCAATTACCTGTCACTTATTACATAATAAGACAATGTTTACAACTAAGTTCCTTTCCAATTAGCCAATAAGCATTGCAGGTAATAATCGTTGGGATTGTTACCAGGTGAGAGCTTGATAATCTAGTCATTGGATTATATTCAGGACTAGTAATGCCTTATTATCAAACATAACTATAGAAAATAATAAATAGAATTATATTTTTTATGAAGTACTGTAAAGAATGATAGTTCATAACAGCATTTCATTGTATCCGGAGATCATTGCTGAAAGAAAATTAGTGGTCTAGAGGTTAAGCGTTTACGCACAAAACTGATAGGTTCTGGGTTCGGGTCTCATGAGGTGGGATCGTGGATGCGCATTGTCGAGGAGTCTCACAATAAGACGAAACAGTCGTCCATTGCTTCCAGGCTTTCCATGATGGTCTCGCTTCAAATAACTCATGATCTCAACTGTTAAAATTCATTTTCCTGATAAATAGGAACTATTCTCTGAAGCTATATCAAAAGAAAAGCTTCTTTTAATGTAATAAATTTACTTGGAAAATAACACAGTTCCTCAAGCTACTATATACTTGTGATTAAGTGGCTTATCAATACAGTATGCTAATATTAATACTTGTAATGATGACTGTAACGCCGCCCGTAGTCCCTCTTAAACTACTGCCGGTCTCAAGCCCAGATAAAGGAGGAGTGTTAGGCAAAGAGTTAGCGACCCTATTCTGCAGAAAACTAACTCGCTAAAAAAACGATAACCAGAAATGAATAATAATTCAAAAAGATGATTGTGCCGAAAATAATAACGTACATTTACGTAGAACACTATTTAACTCCATTAAACTTAAAACTGAAGTGATATCATCTCAAAACGAAAGTGTGTTTAGTGTAGACTGTATAGACTGTAAGTAACTAATCAACATTATACAAAGAAACAGTATTCACATCTGATTGAGATCATGAATCAATGAATCTAAGACCGTCATTTAAATCCTGGAAGCAATAGACGGATGTTTCGTCTAATATTTATGATTTCAATCACAAACTTAACAATCTCCATAACCCCATACTGATATTTAATACCTGTTCCTCTTCATATGAAACCTTTTCAACCTACTTCATGGAAGTTCCAAAACCAATTAAATATACCTTGTTTAACAGTCATCAGACAAATGTATCTACACCTTAATAATGATGAGATTAGAATCCACTCAACCGTTAGCTTCAATCAAGATTTAGTCCTCAATATCAATAGTATGATGTTTTAAAACAAACTTAACCAATGAAGTTGAATTTGAATATCCATCTATCAAATATCTATTTTAATGAACACAGTGGATCTGATGCAGATGTGAGGGTGCAGATTAGCAAAGTAAGAGCAGCATATCTACAACTGAAGAACATCTGTCAACCAACATCAAAATCAGAATATTCAATACAAAGATATCAAGATAGTTCTGCTGTATGAGGTAGAAATTTGGTGAACTATGAAAGTCATCATCCAGACGATACAAGTGTTTATGAAACGTTGTGTGCGCCAGACACAATCAACAACAACCTACAGTGGGAGTGTTATGTTCCAATAAGCATAATTAATGGTAACTTTTGGGATCCATTTATGGACCAATAATATGCGTATAATTGTTAAATAACTAACCTATTCATAACTCTCTTATCATAAGCTTTATTTTAACCTATAAACTGTTATTATACAATTTTTCCATTCATGAATTTTTCCCTGTCTATTAGTCACTACCTCCAATATTCACAGCCACATTTGGCTAAATCTTGTACAAATGTTGCTTCCTATCTCATTGGTACGATGTGGTCTATCTGGTTGGTATATAAACCCAGTATGTTTGAAAAAAATGATTTATATTTCAGACTCTGAGATTGGTGTTCTGGACGTAACTGGCTGAGTTAAGCAGGAAGTAGGACCAATAAGTACTCTAGACTGCTCGCATGGGTTTTAGGCGTCATTGGTCCGATCGGTGAATCACTATTCTCTAATTGATGGACCATCACGTTATACATTAACAAGTTATGACAGGGAGCGAACAAATACTGGATTCCAGTAGATAAAGAAATCAATAAGAAGAACTGTAAGTGAATAGAACACACATTGAGGAAAGCAGCCCAACTGTGTCATAACGCAACTCCTCACATGGAATTCTCAATACCAAAGAAGAAGTGAAAAACCAAACAACACATTACACCACGAATTATAAACAGACATTAAAAGAATAAACAACAATTGGATTGAACTACAAAAGAAGACTGAGAACAGAGTAAATCGAAGAATGCTGATCGGTGGCCTATTCTTCATTGAGAGAAACGGGGGAGTAACAGACAAACTATCCAACATGAACAAAGTGTAATCATACAATAACTTACTTCCACTAGCATTAATCTCATTGAATAATATAAATAGAATCATATAAATATATAAAATGATGTAATTCCCCCTCATGTTCAATATATCTAATTAATTTAAAGCTAACTGTATTACTTCAATAATGCTACAATAACAATATGACTACGAATGTCATCATTTTCCAGCTTAAATATATGTAGTCTTATACTCACTGTTATTATCGATCCATTGTCATGTGATTAGAAACAAATGATTAATTTATTCATTAATAATTCGATGAAATTTTTTTAAAAAAAATGAAAAAGATAAATTGGCATAGTAACATGTATATAGTTGCTAGGCAGTAACAATTTATTCATTAGATTATATATATATATATATATAAGATGACGCATATGATTAAATACAATTTATAGACTACTGATAATGTCAATATTAATAATAATCTGTGACTTATGTATATTCTTTTCTTTTCTTTTTCTTTCATTTATTTAAATCGACATAAATAGTTGATAGTGTGGTGTGTGTGCTACTTATATTGACATAAGTAGTAGATGATGTTAATTGTCAATAAGAAGGTCTGGCAACAAAGAGACAAGAGGATCGAATAATCAAGAATCGAAACATAATGCAATTTGTATGAAAAAAGCAAGAACAATGAAGTTTGAGTGATAAACATTTTGCAAATTACGTATTTACTATTTGATTGTTAGATTTTATTAACGGGTTCTGTAATTTTGTGTTAACTAGATTCGATTGTCCCAACCCGTGTTCTGTTCACTACATTTGGTGTCGCTACCAATCAGCAGGAGTAGAAGGCTGTTCTGCGGATGCCGTTGCGGACCTGGAGCTCAGGTGCTAGTTGGAGCAGTCTGATGCGTAGGGGTGACGCAGAGTGGAGTGTTCTGGCGGGGCGGATTTGACTGTAGCGGGTGCTGTCAACGGAGAGGAGCGGTGGGACGTGCGGTTGCTAGGCGGAAATCGGATGTAGAAGGATCGTCAGGCCGGTGGAATACGAGTGTTAAGCGTCCCAGGTGCCGGGTGGATGTCGGACTTTGTTACCCCGACAGATGGACAGAGCTATGGATGTCAAAGTGCTGCAGACTCGACATTTTGACAGAGAGCGTAGCACAAACTGCAAAGACAAAGAATGTGGCATGGCGAGCATGAACCACCGCAAGAACGACTGCTTTAAAGGGTGAACGACTGTGGTGTGTGCTACTAATATTGACATAAGTAGTAGATGATGTTAGTCGTCAATAGAAGGTCTGTCAGCAAAGAGACAAGAGGATCAAACAGTAAAGAATGGAAACATGATGCAATTTGTATGAAAATGCAGGAACAATGAATTCTGAGTCATTTTGAGACAATCGATAGACATTTTGCAAATTAAGCGCTTACTTTATGATTGTTCGATTTTATTAACAAGTCCCGTAATTTTGTGTCAAATACATTCGTTTGTCCCCTCTGGTGTTCTTGTTCACTACAATAGATATTACACTATATGAGTTAATACTGATTATCTTATGTTGTATTGATATTTCAGAAAGATCTGAGAAGATGAATGAATCTAAACGAGATCATTTTTTTAAAACCTTGAAGCACTGGATGACAGTATCATCGTAGTATGAGACTTCTGAAGAGTGAGCATCCATGATCTGGTATGATGATGGACTTGAATCTTGGACTTTCGATCATGTGCAAGTTCTATATGTTGAAACGGTCATCCATTGCTTACAGGTTTTCAACGATGATCTAATTTAAATTGGTTCATGTTTTCGATAAAAATTGTACTTCATATCTTTGTCGAGTATCAATATTTTATAAAGGGACTCGAACCTGGAATATTCGATCTCTCATGAGTCGCGTATGCCGGATTGTGGATGTTCATTGTTCAGGAATCTCAGCAGTGCGCATCCAACATCCTGCCCGCCTTATCCGAACCTAGGATTTATTGGTCTCGTGCGCAAACGCTTAATCTCTAGACCGTTGAGCTAGCCGACATTCAACAATGTTAATGTATAGGGATCAGCTTTAAACGACTGCGGTTAATTATCTAGCTAACTGAAATAAACCCTTTGTAATCAGATAAATTATGTGAAAGAAAACAATAATACTATGAATTTTTGACAGATTTTAAATATTTGATGGTTCTAGAAGTCTTCCATGGGGAGAAGAAACAACAACGCATTTAAATTTTTCCATAAGTCTTTTAATTGAGTGCTAGGTTCGTTATCTAGTAACCTCCAGGTTAAATCTACACAGCGACTTGAACATGAGAGAAAAGGCTTGAAATATGAAGGAAAACGCTTTACTCCAAAAGTTCGTTTATGTACAGAACATTCAGGGTTTGTATAGTATTTTAGCTGACCTTGGGTCTTTGAAAATTTCTGGAACGTAATCTTTCAATCAGAAACATTATAGGGAACTTTCTGCTTTCTAGATGTTTCTGGTAACACTTCTATTGAATACTGATTGGATAAGATGTTTCACAGTGTTTTCAGAGCTTATGTTGGCTTTGTTTGCTAGGGATTTCCTGCATCTCTCCAACACTCTTCCTTAAAGTTTTAGATCATCCATCTTTTCAAACCCTTAATAGTCCAAGTTCGGGTTACGAGTTAAGTATAAAGAGTTAATTACAGTCTCCTACATTTACAGCCACTTTCAGCTAGATTATGTACAAATGTTGTTTCTTATTTTGTGAAGAGATGTGGTCTGTTTGATCTGTATATCAACTCAATATGTTTAAAATATACGATTCGCATTAAGGAGGCTAATATTGACGTTCTGAACTGATTCAGTTGGTTTAGGTGAGAAGCTGTTATCTTGGTGGACCAATGAGAACTCTAGGGTGTTGATGTAGGTTAATGCAATATTAATCTGGTTGTATAAATCGGTGTCTCTAACTAGAGGTTGTATTGTAGTGAACGAGGACACAAGTGAGAAAAAACAAACACACAATATTACAGAATCACTTAGTAAAATCTGAGTACAACATACTAAATACTCCATTTACAAAATGTCGATCAATTGTCTAACACTTGATTGTTCCGTTGTTTCCACATCAATCATTCTCTGTTCTCGCTCTCTTCTCTTCAGTCTTCTTAACATTCTGCTAACAGACATTTCACTTTCGATTGATGATACATACTACTTATATCTGTCGATATCAGTAGCATATATCACAGTGTCACATGATGTAATTAATCGATAGGGATATAACAAAAATATTTCTTCTGCTTCAGATCCTTGATATTTCAATTTCACGCATAAACCTAATCTTCCCCTTCCAGTCAAACAAGTTGGTGAAGCCTAGTAGGCTCTTCTGGAGAGAAACAGGCCATATAGAAGCACAGCACAACTATTGTGGCTAGAATAGCTGTTTTTAGAGTTTGGCACGTAGGAAGCAACCCCGTTCATTCCATACACCACTTTTGCGAATTCTTTTGTCATTTTTGCTGTGATTCTTTTTAGGTTTCGTCATCAGTTTGGGGGTATCGGTCGATCTCTACCACCGGGGTTGCCACTCACGTTAGTTCATGAGACTGAATCCCACTATCCAGGAAGCACGAAGAGGACGTATGAATCAGGTTTTCCTCCCACATAGACTTAATAGTCGCGTTTTTCTATCCTAGTCGACCAATTGTTATACCAGAATTTTACTTGAAATGCTTTTATCCACTTAAATGTTCCTGGTTTACATCAAACGTAAATTATATGATCGACTGCTTCATCAAAAATTTCAAGTGAATTTTTTCCATGTTTCAAAATCATAATTCATACTTCCTAAATGCAAACTATCAGTCATGGTATAAATATGTATTTTACTGAAATTCCACCTACATATTCCCCCTATAGTACAACCATGTAACTATCAGAACTTAGTAAGTAAGTGGATTACACAATATAGTTTGAAGTGAACTCTACTAAGTTCAAGTCCTGAAGTGAACATCCAGATGACGAGTCCTAAATAAGACGAAACTCATATCCTAGATTCCAATACTTTCTCATAATCCACATATAAATGTTACTCAATCACTTATATACAATCATTTAAACATTTACATAAAGATGAAGTCAATGTTAAATATTTCTTAATAACTATAAACAAGAATAATTTGGTAGATTATATGATGTAAACATCGTATAATCTACACATACATAGTTACAAATCAATGTAACATGGGTAATCTATACTAAATTGTAAACATGACAACATGATATTATTATGGGATTGTTGCTATGGTGATAATTTGTAAAAGAAAAATATGAGTATAACATTTTTTTTCGTTTGTTGCATAGATCTCACAAATTTTTAAGAAAAATGTCATTTTAATAAATTAAAATTTTTAATTAAATCACATGAGTCATTGAAATCACTTAATGATACTTCTTTATTTCAATAGTTGAAATCATGATTCAATTGAAGTTACACTATCATGAAAAATCTGAAAGTACTAAATGGTTGTTTCGTCTTGTTGTGGGACTCTTCAGTAGTGCACATTCATAATCCCACCTTACAAGATTCAAATCCAGAATTTGTTGACTTCACGCACGAAAACAAAACCTCTTTGTTTGTTGTTTTATTATTTTGTTATGAATAAAGATATACATTAACCTGACAATCAATGAATTAGAATTAAGATAAATGAAATTATTCTAGGCCTAATTGAGAAAATCTTGTCAACACGATTGATGGTGGGTGTCTTATCCTCGTCCACGTGGGGTAACAGGCGTAAGTAAGTAAGTAAGTAAGTAAGTAAGTAAGTAAGTAAGTAAGTAAATAAGTAAGTAAGTAAGTAAGTAAGTAAGTAAGTAAGTAAGTAGGTAAGTAAGTCAGTCAGTCAGTCAGTCAGTCAGTCAGTCAGTCAGTAAGTAAGTAAGTAAGTAACTCAGTAAGTAAGTAAGTAAGTAAGGAAGGAAGGAAGGAGGGAAGTACGTAAGTAGGTAAGTCAGTCAGTCAGTAAGTAAGTAAGGAAGGAAGGAAGGAAGTAAGTCAGTCAGTCAGTCAGTAAGTAAGTAAGTAATTAATAAAGTAGGTAGGTAAGTAAGTAAGTAAGTGAATAAGTAAGTAACTCAGTTGGTCAGTCAGTTAGTAAGTAATTGAGTAAGTAAGTCAGTAAATAATGAAGTAAGTAAGTCAGTCAGTAAGTAAGTAAGTAAGTAAGTAAGTAAGTAAGTAAGTAAATAATTAAGTAAGTAAGTAAGTAAGTGAGTAAGTAAGTAAGTAAGTAAGTAAGTGAGTAAGTAAGTAAGTAAGTAAATAAGTGAGTAAGTAAGTAAGTAAGTAAGTAAGTAAGTAAATAATTAAGTAAGTAAGTAAGTAAGTAAGTAAGTAAGTAAGTAAGTAAGTAAGTGAGTAAGTAAGTAAGTAAGTAAGTAAGTAAGTAAGTAAGTAAGTAAGTGAGTAAGTAAGTAGGTAAGTAAGTAAGTAAGTAAGTAAGTAAGTAAATAAGTAAGTAAGTAAGTAAGTAAGTAAGTAAGTAAGTAAGTAAGTAAGTAAGTAAGTAAGGAAGGAAGGAAGGAAGGAAGGAAGGAAGGAAGGAAAGAAGGAAAGAACCAAATAAGTAATTAACTAGTGAAGGAAAGAAGGAAGAATGTAAGTAAGTAAGTAAGTGAGGAAGGGGTGAAGGAAAGAAGGAAGGAAGGAAGGAAGGAAGGAAGGAAGGAAAGAAGGAAGGAAGGAAGGAAGGAAGGAAGGAAGGAAGGAAGGAAAGAAGGAAGGAAGGAAGGAAGGAAGGAAGGAAGGAAGGAAGGAAGGAAGGAAGGAAGGAAGGAAGGAAGGAAGGAAGGAAGGAAGGAAGGAAGGAAGGAAGGAAGGAAGGAAGGAAGGAAGGAAGGAAGGAAGGAAGTAGGTAAGTAAGGAAGGAAGGAAGTAGATAAGTAACTAAGTATGGAAGTTAGGAAGCAGGGAGGGAAGTAATGTATCTTAACTGTTTATCTAATTTTCCATGCAGCTGCTTTATTGATTAATTATTCAGTATTAATTTTATACGTTAATGTAAATACTTATATTTGACTGTTTAATTTCAAACTTAATTTCACCTCATATTCTTACTCTTGTATAACCAAAAGTCATGCTTAATCGAGCATGTAAGTTTCCGTGACCAGTGGAGCTAATCCATGTCAGGTAGAAACAGCTGTCTACCTCAAACAATAGAAAATGGTTGCGCAATATTGTGAATTGGTTGAAGTTAGACATGAATACAGTTGGATTTAGAGTTTAAACGTTCGCGTGCGAGATTGAAGGTTCTGAGTTCTTAGATGCTCATTGCTGAGAAGTCTCATACTTAAACGAAACAATCGTCCAATTCTTCTAGGTATTCAATAATGGTCTAACTTTGATCGATTCATGATCTAAATTAAAAACTCCACTCCTTCAGTTATAAGCTGTAATTCGGAACATGATGAGATACCAACTCAGACGTACTATGAAATTAATCAACTACCAGTGATTTGGTATTCATTTTATACATAATCATAACTCATGTATATTGGCATAATACGCAAAAATGGATAGTGGCTAACAGTGGAATCCAGGATGCGCGTTTCGTCCTATTTGTGACTCGTCAGCTGGATGTACCTGCATCTCAAAGTTTACGTTCTTTCTGGGACTAAAACCCAGTACTATTCACTTCAAATACCATCGCGTTATCCAATTAATTTCTACTGAGTTCTGATAGCCACCTGCTTGTGCAATGAGGTGAAGTTGAAATTCACTTGTTATTGTTTGTTTGAATCTTCCCATTGGTGTTTAGAACTGCAACTTATCAGTCCGTTATTGGAATATTTGCATGATGTGCGTATTACCTCGATAGTGCCTCAATTCACAAGCATGGATAGTCGCTAGCAATGGAATACAGGACGCGCGTTTCGTCCTATTTGGGACTCGTCAACTGAATGTACCTGCATCTCAGAGAGTTGATGTTCACTCTGGAACTCGAAAGTTAGAGAAAGAACTGAATAAAAAGAAGTAATTTTTTGTAAACTTGTATTTATTTAAAAGGTAAGACCATCTATTCATTATCTTACCATTACATGGAGTGTTTTCGATAGTTCTAAAGTCAGCATGATCATCTCCAAAAATATTTTTCCATGTATCCGTGCAGGACAAAATAAATTTAAACGGAGATATATAGTGGCTAACGGTGTTATTCAAAATGTACGTTTTGTTATATTTGGGACTCGTCAGTTAGACATGCCCCAGTCTCAGATTTGACGCTGAATCCACGATTTGAGTTCAGTATCTTTCACTTCAAATTTCATCATGCTATCCACTTGGCTACAGAGTTTAGTTAGCCACTGGTTTGTAGTGGCTCGATTTTGAGATAATTCCTTAGGGTTCGTTTATTAATCACCCTGATAACCGTTATTATATAAATTCCAACGGTGTATGAATTCAAAAAGTAATATGAAGCAGCAACTATAGTTCATCATTGAGTAGTACAAATAAAATAGTTATCAGCACATCGAGCCAACTTGAGCAGTGAGCAAGCAAGCAAATACAGAGGTGGATTAATAATCAAATCGAGTCGAATCAGAGCGAAGTGAAGCAAAGCAAGTGCAATTAATCAAATTTGAGCATATATATATATACTATAGGCATATGTAATGAGATAAATTTTAATTCATATAAACTAATTGTTTAGAACTATAAATGATCAGTCCACCACAGAGGAGTTTATAATGACGAATCATGAATAATTACTAATGACATAGTATTCCAAAAAGTTAACCGACTACTTCCCATGTCATCACAAATTAGAAGATGTGATATCATTTTCAAGGTGTTTATATTCCCCTGTTACAATATTCACTTCCATCATTCTCATGAAGAAACATCACTGGTAAACTATACGTTCAAAAATGTGTACATGTCACAGTGTGTGTAAACTGATGCATCATTACAACTACATGTCGATATGAGAGAGAGAATAAAGTGATTTGTCAAAAACTGTGCATGTTACAATACACACATCATATTAAGTAAAATCAAATAGTTTGGAACAATCTGATCATTACAACATACATCCCTTTCATCTTGTCGGCATCGATTGATCTTCTTACAATCTATCATGTAATAACGATCACGATTACAGATGAAATTCTGTATTAATCAACTTGATGGAAGTGTTTTCATACAACAACCAGATACAACATAATGAATCATCTGATTCAAGGGTAGTTTCAACAAAATTGGTTACAGTAATCGTAACACTATGTGGAACATGAAATTCATCGATGATGTAATTGTGTGCAGATTCATTCATTCATTGATGCTTCCGAATTAAATTGTGGTGAATCTAGTGTGAATTGTTTGTAAGTGCGTGTGTGTGTGAGGGAGAGAAACTGAGATTCGATGTAATTGAATGACCATATGAAGCTTCCAAGTGTTGGTCAGTTACAGATGAAGAATCTTGATTGTTTGACTGTAATTCACTTCTAAACATTTCACCATGTCGAAATGGGATTGTATGTTGATGGAATATTGATAAATGATAGAATTAAATATCTTAATGGAAGTAAGTCACATACTTGTGTCAATTTGTCAACGATCTGTCAGACTGATGTGAATCGTATATTCACATGACAAAGATTCATACAAGTCGAATTGCAAATGAATAGAACCAAATGAAACGGATGAATGTCGTTGTGATCAGACATCCATTCGGTCAAACGATTCGTTTCATTAAACGAAATATATTCCTCATCAAATCAAACTGAACCAATTCTGTTCACATTTACACGATTCATTCACACTATTCATATCGAAATCAGTAGTAGTAGTAGAAGCACATTAAAACTGTTCAATATTATCAAATGTTGATGGAATTTACTTTCTTCTTATTCACACAGTCACTGCACAATCTCAACCACAAACTCCAGCAAGTTGTCCCAATCGTTCACCATTATCTAGTTTCAACACTTCCGTCAATGGTCCAACATCAGCAGTCGAAACAAATAAAATATTGACATTTCGAGAAGTTGATCATCCAACAAATGTTATCACTAGTAGGAAGATCAGTCAAAACATTAAAAACTTCATTAGCAGCAGCATCCTCTCTGACATCTTTGACAAACACTAGTCGACCACCATTATCACTATTGGGTATTCTGGCTGCTAAACGGATCACTCGGAAATTTCTATCGACATTGGCTGATGAGAAACATCAAAGACGTCTGAGTACATTCAGTAGACTATGTAAGTTATCTAAATCAACTCTAAAATAACCAACCTAATATACTGTGAGTGGTTATCTGTATAATATATAATTATGTTAAGAGGCGGTTATATCTTATTATCTTAAACCGTCAGTATACACTATACGACAATTGTTTACGGTCAGTGTCGAATTCATTTCCCTAAACATATTCGGATGTCAGTATTCCTTTCTTTCACCCATCCTATTAGATCTGTCTAGCGATCAACAATGATCTTTGTTTCATTCTAATAGTGGGTTATAAATGTAAAGTCAACTAGATTGATACTCACTGTAGATAAACATCTCTATCATATTCTTAACTATAGATGTTAACAATGATTAATTAGTTACTGAGTATGTTGCTATGATATATTTGATTGATCACTAAAGAGTAATACACATTCATAGGGTAATGATGTTTGACAGTGTTAATGAAAATTGCTTATCGATCACAGAATGACGTTTATAAGCTGAAAATGATGTTGAATAACTGATTTTCAAATAATAAACGAAAATTTGAGAAATATAGTGAAACGTTTGCAGATGATCTGGCTCTTCTATCGCACGCGCAACAACAAATGAAGGAGAAGACGATCAGTGTAGCAACAGCCTCAGCAGCAGTAGGTCTCAACATAAACCAAGTGAAAAGCAAGATTCTCCGATACAACACAGCATGCAACAATCAAATCACTCTTGATGGAGAAGATTTGGAAGATGTAAAATCCGTGACATATGTGGGCAGCATCATTGATGAACACGAAGGCTCGGATGCAAGAGCATTATATTTACAACTGAAGAACATCTGGGACACAAAATAAATGACAACCAACACCGCAGTCAACATTTTCAATACAAATGTCGACAGTTTTATTGTATGAAGCGTAAGTAAATAAGTAATTGAATCGATCGAATTTAAACATGTAAGCCATTAAAGCCCGGCTCAGTGGTCGAGAATTTAGGTGTTCGTGCATGAGACCAAAGGTCTTGGATTCGATTTATGAATGTGGGATGGTGACGGCACTGCTGAGCATTTAGTGTCTCATCTTGTGTCAAGCTCATATGGACAAGCCTATGTATACATTCTTTTCAAGTCATATTTCGAATTTGTTAATTAATCGCCTAATAACCTTGACTGTCTTTATAGGAGCGTATGTGTGTGCATTGTATACATTACTCATTACATATCTGCAGCTTATTTTTTTCTGATTATAAATAACAATTCACACTTGATCAAATCGAGTTGGCTTACTCACCTTCTTCATTGTGCGTCACGTGGTTTAGCTTCTCTCTCTCTGGTCTTCGCCTTCTTCGCTCCGTTTCTCTGATTGTCTTTTCTGATTAACGATTGTATAAAATATACATATTCAAAACTTCATTTGACTTATCTAATTCCGTTATTCAGCAACGCGATTGAAATCGATGACTGTATACGAGGATTGATGATATACATAAGTCAATAACGATAATCATACGATCTAATTGGAGTCAGATTAAGAGCCACTAATTTCCTCCAACGCTACTCATAGTTGACTTCTTATAACCGACGTTACACAAACGGGGTTAGCCTAAATAATATACGAAGTTAAATGGAAGATTCATGTTCATAGCGTATTTATACAGTTATCTAAATCAGAGTCAAATTAGTGAGTTACAAAAAGTAGTCCTATAATGGGAAAAAACACTGTCAAGTTAATCTAAGTCTCAAATAGTAGTATAGTGGTTACTTTGTAAATTTCAACTCAAAACTATAATGATCAGTTAACTGCATATTTGCTAACAAACTAATTTTTTTTTGCTTGAGATGATGAAATGACTGATATTAGACCACCATCGAAAACCTGGAAACACTGGACAGCCGTTTTGTTCTATTGTGAAACTCCTCAGCAATGCACATTCTCGATTTCGAGAGTAGGACTCGAACCCAGGCCCTTTGTATTCGCGCGCGAACACTTAACTCCTAAACCACTGAATTGATCAGCATCCAATAGTGTTAATGTCTAACCTTAACCAATCCTCGAAATTGCTCGACTATCTTCCATTCTGTGGAGATTTTAGAAATTTCACAGATTGAAATCATGAGTCAGTTGAAGCTAGACCACCATTGAAAACCTGGAAGCACTGGACGGCCGTTTCATCCTAGTATGGGTGCCGGCGCAGTGGTCTAGTGGTTAAGTGCTCGCGCGCGAAGCCAGTAGGTCCTGAGTTCGAGCCCCACGTGGTGCGGGATCGTGGATGCGCACTGCTGAGGAGTCCCATACCGGGACGAAACGGTCGTCCAGTGCTTTCAGGTTTTCAATGGTGGTCTAGCTTCAACTGACTCATTTCAATCTGTGAAATTTCTAAAATCTCCACAAAACCCATTCTGATATCTTCCATTCTATTGACGTAGATACCTGTCTCTACGCGACACGGACTAGCTTCACTGGTCACAGTTATGAATTCATTTGATCATATTCAGTAGTCAAATATACCAGTTAATAATTAATTAAATTCATAAGCATGTGATAATCAGGCTTACTGGGGGAACAAGTGAGTAAAGTGGGAGAATGTATGTGTATGTTATTCATTGAATACAATTCAACATATGTATAAAGTTATTGATTTTTTGTTGTTGTTTATAACCATACACTCAATCCAAAAATTGCCACATTCATGTCAATAGCAGGTCAACTATCTAAATAATAAGCTTTACTTGACCTTTCATTTAAGATAGGTCATACAAATGCAAACTTAATGGACACTTGCTACTAAAAGGGGTACCGAATGCATGTGCACCATACAAGTCACTTGATTTATATGTGGTCAGTAATACGACCCGGACACTCAGATCGAAGAAGATGGTTTTCTTAGGGGGGTAACATCCGGAACTTTCTATCTAAAGATCTGGTCCAAAAGGTAGTAGAGCTATGTCAAGAGATGTAGTCACATGATAGCCGGTCACAAATAATTGGTTCATACACCATTAGTTCCTTAAGGATACTGGAACCTATGTACACCAATAATTTGGAATAAGGGTTTTCCAAATCCCCTAGGTGTCCACCAACTCGGTTAAAGCAACGGACATTCACTTTTCGCCCTCACATTTTCGTAAACAACAACCCTGATGTGAGAAGGTAGTGAGTAGGAATTCCCTGACAGTGGTTGTATGCACCTGGCCATGTGAGAGCATTTCGAGAGGGAGAGCTGACTCTCCTCACCATTGATCGTACCTGGTGATTTGGGGGGGCTATTATAATCTACCTAAGATTATTTCATAATCAAATGGTAAAAACCGTTGATATTCACTGTCCATTAATCCGACAAATATGTAAATATAATCAGTGAATAAACTGAATTGATCATATTCATTACTGTTATGTCCCGACAAGGATAATGAATGGTAACTTTTGGGATCTATTGATGGACCAATATTAAACGTTTATTTCTATTGTATAATTATGAAGTAACTAAACTATGCATATTCAGGTTCCTCTTATCATAAGCTTTATTTTGACCCATAAACTATTATTATACGTTTTACCATTCTTGAGTTATACCCAGCATATCAATTACTACCTCCCTCATTCATAGTCACATCTAGCTAATTCTTGTTCAAATGTTAGTTCCTATTTTATTGGTACCTTGTGGTCTGTTTGATTGGTATATAAACTGAGTATGTTTGAAATATAAGGATTCATATTGCAGAGGCTGAGATTGGTGTTCTAGACTTAAAAGGCTGGGCTAGGCGGAAAGCAGGACCAATCAGGACTCTAGACTGCTCGTACGTGTTTTACGTGTCCTTGGTCCAATCGGTAATTCACTGCCCTCTATATTCGACGGTCACAAGTTATAACAATTACTCATCAGAAAAGTATTTTTATCCAACAAAAAGTTTCATGTAGAATAGTCATTTCACAATAATTAATTGAAAATGATTGATCTTCTATCAATCAATGAAAGCGAAGATCTAGGGTTCTACTCTGTCTGATGTATGACGTTAACGATACGTTTAAGTCAGTTTGTATGTTTTTTGTCTGCAATTGTTTCTGTGTATCTAACTAACTAAGTTATGTAGTATCTTACAAATTTAACGGAAAGTCTAGGGTTCGATTTTCTGTTTGAAGACGGTGATTCTACACTTTTTTTGAAGAGTCTTATACGAGGACGAAACAGCTATCAAGTGTTCTTAAGTTTTATTTTTTTAATGATAGTTTAGCTAAGATGAATCTATGAAAGTACTACAATCTTTACAACTCTGTCTACAGTGGTAAAACTAGAATTTATCGATTCATTGAAAGTTTCTTCAAACTATACTTTCACAGCAATAAGCCTAATTTGCACAATTTGGAATAAAATATGACTTTTATCTTTACCAACGGAAATTTGTCATTATTTCGAATGTGGAAAAATAACTCCTGACAGAGTACATATTCAATGAATATTATCAGATTGAGTTTACTGTAAATACAAGTTGATTTTAAGAATACAGGAGGGTAGAACTTACGTAATCCTAAAGCTTCATAATGCCTAACTACTAGCTATAGACAACTTCTGTACAAATGTGTTTCAAGTTAATTCCATAAAAAAAAACTCTTGGATTGATTGAGGTTAGACATTAACAGTGTTGGATACCAACCGACTCAATGGTCTAGAAGTTAATCGTTCGTGCCCAAGTTCGAAGGCTTTGAGTTTGAATCCCGCGATCTGGATTATCGACGCACACTGCTGAGGTGTCCCACAATAGAATAAAACGGCCATCCAATGCTTCCGAGTTCTCACTAACTCATTTATAATGTATGGATAAATAGTAATGCAACTTAAGAACGACCTGATTTCATCGAATGATGAATATTCGGATATGACGACTGAAACAAATACTATTTGGAATGTACTGTTTAATGAAAACCATTATGTGATTGTTTACATTAAAAAACCTTTTAGCAGAGATCATTGTCCAATAATGATTGAACACTATCAGTGAGATTCACAGTCTATTTATCCTTCATCATGATGCATCATTATACACTCAGCCAACCAAAGTATTAACTCTTATCTACCACCGAACCTAACCGTCATCAAACAAACTCAATATCCTTTACCAGTTTTATGTGAAGATTGACCAAACAACTTGATAATAGAATTGACCAACATTTCTAGTCCACATTAAAACGTTTTCAAACTGTTTGAAAAATTTACCTTAAACGCACTTCACTACAATTATATGAAGCACCAGACGGCCGTTTCGTCTTATTGTGGGACTCCTCGGCAATGCCTAGCCACGAATCCAGGACTTTCGGTCTCGCGCACAAACTCTTAACCTCTAGACTACCGAACCGGCATCCGTCGATCTTCATGTCTAAATTCAATCAGTCCACGAAATTGAGCGAAAATGTACTGAGGTAGATACCTGTCTCTATCTGACACGGGTTAGCTCCACTGGTCACAACTTCACACAAGAACTATGAGAATTCCCTCATGAAGCTAGTCACTAGTGAGTACATTGTAATTATAAGTATGGGGTCGTGGAGATTATTAAGATTTATATATATATATTGTTAGAGATTTATGGTATCTTAGTGTGGTCCTTCATTTTGATGTTAATTAGATCGGACGATGATGTTATCGATGGACGCGTCACATTTAGTGGTCGATGTACCTGACTCTAATTCGATTGTATGAATGATTGCTCTCGAACCATACACTCTATCAATGCTCGTATAAAACTATCGACTTCAATCACATTAGTGAATAACGGAATTCAATAAGTCAAATAGAATAATGGATTCATGAATGCGTATGTTTCATACAATCTTGGATCTGAACAGACAAACAGAGAAATGCAATAATGGAAGAGAAGAGAAGAGGATGAAACAAAATAACGCGCAATGGAGAGGATATGCAAGTCAAATCAATGCAACTAAGCGTTACCCAGTAGTTATAATCGAATATTTGATGATAAGCCCTGAGTTAGGGTACGTACTTCTAAGACGTCTCATAATAGGATGAAATGGCCATCCAATGCTTTCAGGTTTTCCATGGTGGTCTAGCTTCAATTGACTCATGATTAAGAAATGCACATACACACATACATTAACATAAAAACAGTCGTTGAAATCATGAATCAATTACAGCTAGACCACGATGGGAAACTTGGAAGCACTGGACGGCCGTTTCGTCCTAGTATGGGACTCCTCGGCAGTACGCATCTAAGATCCCGTCCACAACGGGACTCGAACCCAGGACCTGCTAGCTTCACGCCAAGCGCTTAACTAACTGGACCACTGAGCTGCCGTCCAATAGTGTTAATGTCTAACATTTCATCCAATCCACGAAGTTGCGCCAACGTACATCATTGTCTTCAGTGAGTTTCTATCTCATAACCCATTTTGATAAAGTAAATAATTAACAAAATCGAAATGGGATTACTAAAGAAGAATGAATGAATGAATGAATGAATGAATGAATACATTGTATTGTCCAATAACTAGAATAATCGATATTGACTTGAATAGAGCACTTAACATTATTGTAAACTATAATGTAATTTATTGATTAAATAACCAAAATTGTTCAGTCATTTGAAAGAAAAAAACAAATTTTGATACATGAACTATGCTGAGATGTACTCAACATATAATATAACACAACATCCTAGACCACCCCTTCTCACCCCTTCCACTATACTCTCATACATACATCGACATAGATCCTATAATATTGATTAATTCTAATCAATATATATATAGGCAAAATTATGAGTCTAAATCATTCAGGATATAAAGAAGATCTAGAACAAGAAGAAGAAGAAGAAGAAGGGAACTAATCAATCATTCGTTGAATCAAAAAACTTTATCCATCGTTGGCCTGCTTGAATATCTAGGCTATCTGTTTCTATCATCCAATTATTATTCATTCTATGATCTTTCATATTGAATAGAATCTATTAAATATTAATGTTTATATATTTTATTATGTAATGGATATAAGTAATTCATGTATTACAATTAGTCCATATCAAAGTACATCACATTCAGTTTGTTTAAATGATATTCCATTATCTACAAAACGTAAATATCCATCATTAAAGAATACATCAATTATTCTTCATAAAAATAAACAATATTTAAGTCCAAAATTAACTAAATCTAATTCTATTCTACGATCATTTCATCATCATCATTATCATCATCGTCAAGATCAAGATCAAGATCATGATTCATATGATCAATATGTACCGAATGCTCCAAGACCATCATTAAAATTGAATGAAGATAATATACTTTTTGTAAAGAAACAAGATTTATCCAAATTACAACGTCATTTATATGAAGAATCAATTCATACTCGATCACCATCATCGTCATCATCATCATCATCTTCATCATCCTCATCATCAGTTCATGATAATGATCTGTGTCAAATGAATCATGAACAAATTATACCAAAAGAAATTCATATTACAACATCAACCCCATTTATTAAATCAACTAAAGGATCATATTCTCATAAAGGATCCATCATCAATTCAGCATTAATTGGTGCACCTAGATTAGCTCTTAATGTTTCATTACAAAATAATAATAATACTACTACTAATAATAATAACAGTAATATAGAAGATTTAGATTTACCAAATATATCAAATACAAGTTTATCCTATGATCAAAGAAATAGTAACCATGGTGATAATGATCATGATCATAATCTTAATACTAATCATGATCTGAATGTTGATCATGAAAACGATCAAAATCAATTATCCAATATAATTAATAATCAATATATAATCACTAATAAAACTTATCATACATTAGATCATATAAATGATTCAAATAAAATGACATTTCGTTGTCGAATTTGTTTAGATGAAAGTCAAAATAATAATCATGAAAAAGAACAAGAAAAAGAAGAAGGATTATTATCACCATGTCGTTGTAAAGGTACCATTGGTTTAGTTCATAAAAAATGTTTACAAAAATGGTTATTAACCTCTGGTAAATTACAATGTGAATTATGTGGTTATATGTATTTAATGAAACCATCAAAACAATATTCATCTTTTTATTCTATAAAATGGAATCAATTTAAACAATATAATAATGAATTAAAACAATTTTGTCATTGGTTACAATGGCATAGAATAAGAAAATATTTAATAATTGATATTATATGTATGATATTACTGATACCAACTACTTATATTGGTGTTTATTTTTGTATTATTAGTGCTTTTAATTATGCTGAATATAATTCATTTACATGGCAAGTAATTAGTTTATGGGGATTAGCTGTAATTTTAATTTTACTTCTTACAATATGGATTATATTAGCTATTAAACATCATTTAAATCATTATCGTCATTATCAACATGATCAACAACAACAACAACAACAACAACAACAATTCACATGGACAGGAACCAATTCATTAAATCGATTACCTAGATATCGATTTTCGATACAACCTAGACCACGTGGATCCTCTGTGGTATTATATACTACGACATATCATAAAGATCAAGAATTATCGACAATGAATTCAAATGTAGAAAATGTAGAAATGAATTCATCATTTAATCATCAACATGATGAATTAACATGTTCAAATAAATATTCATCTAATGGGAATCAAAAGATTGTTGTTTCAGTGGAATTAACTACTGTACCTGAAGTTATAGAAGAATTATCTACATCTAATAATAAAGTATCTATTTGAGCTTATAGAAACAAACGAACAAAAAAACCATGTTTCATTGTTCAATAATATCGATTTGTTTGTTTGTTTTGTTTTAATTTTGTTTTCGAAGATAAACATTGTCAGTAATGATACTTACAGCTGGAATGTTTTCCTTCTTGAATATCGTTGAAGGAAGCGAGATTCTAAGGTAAACAGACAGTCGATAAACTTATTCAGTTAAATTAGAATGGGTGATGATTAGTAATGGTGGAATCCAAGATACACATCAAATGGATATAAATATATTTTAGAGTTGATGTTTATTACGGGACTCGAACTCAATATCGTTTGTATTAAACGTCATTATATTACCTACTTAGCTAGTGAGTCGAAAAACTCACTTTTTTGTGTAATAGGATGTATATCATGCCAAAAAGTGATTCATCGACTGCAGTCTTAAACATTAGTGAGAACATTCAAGCATTCCATCAACCTAAATTATCAGTTGCTCTAGTTGTTAGAATGGGCATCTGCCTCGTGATCTTCGTAGAGATTCGGCTTTCACCATGAAGCGTCATAACTTTTCCAAATGAAGAACTTCTAACTAAATGGTTTGAATTATTATTTTATGGTTAGCATGTTTTAGTTGGTTTTCTACGGCATGAAGTCACTAATTCCATGTCCGACCCTCCTCCTTTATCTGGGCTTGGGACGGACAGTAGGCCAAGAGGGGCTCCAGGTGGAGTTATACGTAAATATTGATTTTAATAACGTAACGGTACTTTGTTTTCGGATGTTTGAATCTTCTTATTGATGTTATGGACTATGATTGATTAGTCTCTTGATATATGTGTATTCTGTGTAGATTATCTCGATAATCCCATTCAGTAGGATCTGAAAAGTTGGAAAAATGAAAATTTCGCAAGTGCGATGAGAATGATCTTGGTGGTATCTTTTCATAGTATTCCGACAGCAGACAATGGATTTTAAAGGTTGTTCAAGCCCTAACGCTTCGGGCTGAGCTATTTCGTTTACTACCCTACATATGTGTGGTTTACTGTATAAGCTATATGGTCATGTAGAGCTGAAGTTCTTATATGAGACTGCAGGTTCACCATTGATACTGAGGATGGTTCAGTATGATTACTTTGGCAAGTTTTGCTAACTACCCATGTACAAAATTGGTTTGATGGTTAACCCATGTCATTCATACTGGTGGTTGCTTTTCATTGTTCTCAAGGGCCAATGTCATCGGGACATTGTAAGGCATGTCACCACTGCTAACATTATTGTGTTTGACGGTCGTATAAGAGGAATAGGTTAACTTTGGCCTGTTCGTGCTGTGCATAATTGATTCACGCGACCATTGATCGTAATAACTATACATGTGATGTCAATGCGTATGTGAATGTTGAGAATGGTGCACCAGGGTGCTTGGTACCTGTGTGGTTGCTCCACAATACTGAACTGTACTATTCAGATTTTAGCGTTAAAGCTTATATGGTGTCTGCTTCTCCTATGAAGCGAGATTGAGACGTACCGTTTGGGTTATAAACTTTAAGCCTGAGTAGTTTCTGGCTCTCTGGAAAGTGAGATTAAGCTGTACTACTCAGGTTAAGCCTGATCGGTGTCTGGTTCTCCTGTTAAACGAGATTGAGATGTACTATTTGGGTTGTCACATGAAAGTTTGCATGGTGTCCGGTTCTTCAAAAAAGCAATGTAAAATTACCCTGGCCCACAACAGTATGTTATATAACTGTGTGAATAACTGTAAATCCCGTTCAGTAATATGCGTCTAAAAAGAAAATAGAGTTGAATAGTCGTTAACGGTGGAATCCATATGCAATGGTATAAGAATAATCTAATTTATATATCATCATCGATGAGAATAGTCTTGAAAGGTATCATGATCACATGTTCCTATCGCACTTTATTGAATAGATACTGTTCTTTTCTTTTTTTTCTAGAAATCGATTTTAACATAACCACTTCACTTATCTTGGAAATCTCATTAGCCTATATGGTCTGGTGTGTGACGAAATCTCAGCACGGACAGAGAAGGCTCGACTAGCTTGCTTTTACCAACTTGCGTCATTTATGGCGTAGGCGAAATATCCGTCTATCAACCAAAGGACGTGTTTACTGTGAGGCAGTTCGTTCCGTCCTACTTTATGGCAGTGAAACATGGCCGGTAAGAGTAGAGGATATTCGTAGGTTACTAGTATTTGATCATAGGTGTCTTCGAAATATTGCTCGTATATCCTGGGACCATCGAGTAAGTAATACAGTTGTTAGGAAACGGGTACTAGGTAAGGATGACAAATCGATTGATGTAGTGGTGAAACTTCATCAGTTGAGATGACTGGGACACGTGTTACGTATGCCCAACCACCGACTGCCCCGATGAGCTATTTTTTTTTGTATAGGAGTAGATTGGAAGAAAACTAGGGGAGGCCAGACCAAAACATGGCACAAGTCCATGAAGTTACTGACAAGTAGACTGAGTCATATCGGTAGGTGTAGACTACCTGGTTGGGGACCGCGAGATGATAGCAACCGATGGTTAGAGACCCTGAATGACATGGCTCAAAATCGTTTGCAAGGGCGCAAGGGCATCCACTCTTTGTATTCTCCCAAATTCTAATCTTCCGAACTCTTCATGTCCCTGTTTCCTTTGATTTTACTCCTTGAATAACATCTTCAAACCCTAATTTTTCTGATTACAGCTTATAATTTTACTACATCTAGCACTACGGGATTTGAATCGACAATTGCATCTCTGTGCCAATGTGGCGTGGCAACTCGAACTGATGTACGTAGGTACAAAGTTCTACGTTGTTACTGACTGACTGACAACTATGGTATTTATAATATGTTACTTGCTTACTGACTGATGTATGAGTCCAGATGATAATGATTGGTTGGTTGCTGAACCAGATTTACAAATAGTCTGACAGGCACTAGATGAGTTACATATTCTCTTATCCATATCAGCATTATTGTTTGCTGATGGATTGTGTCGATCTTTTGGTGTGGAAATATATTTACATTCTAGTAGGGATAATCACGTGTTCCTGATCTGAGTTGTGTTGAAATCCTGTAGAGTAGATACTTAGAGGGAATCTAGTGTATATATTCGTTTAAAGCAGATTAACGTCCTATTCATGTAGACGAGAAAACTCTGACTTTTAACAATTATGTCTAATACTCTACCTAATCTGTTAGAAAATATAAAGAGTAGTACATACTTTCAAGGATCGAAATTAGGTTACGCAATAACAACAACATGTATGCATGTGAAAAATTAGATATTTGAATCATGATATAACGACAGCTGAACTCTACGCTTTCTCATACATAACTCAGATAACATGACTAAGGTAATAAGAATCATCTGTCAGTCAGCAACAAAATAGGACCAGTAACATATATGCGTCAGTTCATGTTGCCATACCTCATTAGCACAACAAGATCAATATCGAATTCATAGAAGTAGTTAATTCAATGATGGTGATATATATAAGAAAGATTGTGTATAAGGATATAGCAAAGGAAGAAGGAATTAGTTCGTAGAAAGAATGATTTGAAGCGATTTTAATCTCATAGTTTAAGGGAAGACAAAGATTGTATAGATCGACGCCATTGTCATAGATTCTGAGCCATGTCATCCAGAATCCTCAACCAAGTAGTCTTCATCTATCAACATTGTTCACACTAGAAGTTAGTGACTTCAATGACTGATGCCACATTTTAATTTGGCGGCCCCTAAATTTCTTCAAACCATCGCAAACACTACTCAGCATTCGCGTCATGGTAGTCGGAGTTCAAGTATACTTAACACGTGGTCAAACCATCTTAGTAGATGAATATTCACAACTTCATCAACAGATTTACCATCACATTCCCTAATATTCTGTATCTGTCTATCCTGAGACAGAAGGTAAATCGGATATATTTCACATCATTGAAACTGTTTTTTCTTCTCTCAATGTTTACCTTTACTAATATGCCCACATTTTGATGATCTCTCTTATGCTCTCACCCTTATCAGTGTGATCCACGTAAGAAGATAAGTCACATAAATTAAAATAATGATAGAACCAGTGATTGTATGAAAGAATAAACATCCAAGAATAGAATTAGAAAAAATGATGTATATGAAGGAATAGTGGAATTCAATAGGCATCAGGTAAAGAGTGAACTAAATCTGCACCAATGAGATAAATTTGAACTTACACAGATCGATATCTCCGATTACTAATCTCGCGAACTCCTAGCAGGTAGTACAAACACGACTATGTTTAATAGTTAATAATTTCATGAACTGACCAGCGTTTACTGTTAATTAAATAGTATTGCTTAATAATCAGTGAATATGTACAAGTAGTCAGAGTGTCTCTGAATATGGCCATGTAGTGGCTGTATTTCGTTAACCAATCGCTCTCGTGACCGTTACCAAATAGTCCTCAACGGTGTTTGAAATCAGAAGGCAAACAGAAGCAGCGACTACAGTTTTATTAGCAGATAACTCAGACTACAAAGTAGTGAGGCGACTGCGTGAGTCAGCGAATCGAAAGTGTGAAGTGTGTAGAATGTAAATGTACATGTATCTTTATACGGAAATGAATGGATCATCGAACTATTTAAGCAGGTAATAATAAAACTATCAGAATGGATATATGCATAGGCTGTAAGCAAACGTTCAAGCATACACATTTCATACAAGCACAACAATAATAAAGGTACAATAAGTTGATATGGTACGGATGACTTTGTCCGCTAAATAAGTTAACAAAAGGTCTTGACCGAGTTAAATGAGAGCAAACTCAATTGTACGTGAGTTGCTATGGCCACTACCGTTAATACACTGAACAATCAAGCTGATCACTGTAATTCATTCGTATGCTTATACATTCATGATACATTCCCGATCGACACATACCGCTTTTTCTGCTGAGAATTCTATATTGTACCAAAATATATTATTGAATAAAGCCATTACTAAAAATAATAATAATAACACTACCAAAACGTTTTGGTAAACGAAAGAAATATATCCACGATCCCAACTCCTGAGATCCGAACATAGGTCACGCGCGTGAACGCCGAACCTCCAACTTCAACTAATCCACGAATTTGCTCTATCATCGACCATTATCTTCAGTCGGTTATTATCTCACGACAGACCCGATTGAACTTCACTGGCCACTGCTTTTCAGAAGAACTCCAGGTTCTGGATGGTGTGTGCTACTGATATCGATATTTATACATAGGTAGTGTATAACATCGATCGAATGTGAAATATCTGGCGTCAGAAGGTTACAAAGATCGAAAAGAAATGGACGAGGACAAAGAATGATTGATGAGGAAACAAAGAAACAATGAAGTCTGAAACAATTGATTGACATTTTCCAAACGAAGTATTCACTATATGATTCTCAGATTTTACTAAAATGTTACGAAATTTATATTCGATAGAACCCTGCTTATGTATCTCGTTCACTGCAATAGTTGTTATGACATATACTAGCTATTAGATGGTGGTTGGAGGTAGTCTACAGGAAACCCTGGACCGAGGTTTCGCGCTACTTGGCACTCGTTAGCAAGGTGTACCTGTAATCTTGGGGGAACTGGTGCTCTCTGGAGGATTCAATCCCGTGTCACCCAGCTTCACAGCCAGAGACGTTACCACTGGGCTATCTGAGCCGCGACCGACCTCCTGTAAGACTGAGATGTAATCACAATTGATTGAGTGTCTAGTCCTTATTAGTGCAGATGGAACGCTATCGACCATGTTGCAATGTGGCCACCAGCCTAGGTGACTCGATACTGCGTGCACTATTGTGAGATTAGATAGTGGTTGAAGGTTGTCGACAAGAAACCATGGGCTGGTGGTCATATTGCATCATGGTCGATAGCGTTCTATCTGCACTAATAAGGACTAGACACGCAATCAATTGTGATATACTAGCTATGTTTAATGTTGATAACAGTTTATTAGTTACCAATACATGAACTAAGAGAATACAAGTACAGAAACTGATGTATTTGAAAAACAATTCGGCAACTATACGAAACTCTCAAAACTTATTATATGGGTTGACAGAATGCAATTATAATAATAAATACAATAAATGTTATAAGTATGTAGCGTGGCGTCGAGTCGCGGTTGACTATGATCACTACTACAGGAAGACTGCGTGCCAGTTAACCAATAACATCCCCGTGAGCCAAATATCAGAAGGCAGTTAATGCCTGTAGTCGAGATGCATTTGTTGGCGATCTCGTGGTATCGAAAGAATACCGAGATTGTGTGGTTACTGAGCGTAACCGATTTGGTGAAAGGTCACAATCAACGGAAGGAATAATGTATATATTTTGGTACAGATAAACAAACAAGTACAGTAAAACAATCACTGGTACAATTGATTATAATTATAATTGTTTCCATCAAACCAAACGCGTTCTCTTGGTAAAAGTAGGTCACTACAAGTATATGTAATTATTTCACAATACATATATAGATGGTTATGAATAGAAATGCCTACTCATTGTTAATAAGTAATATAAAAGCAAGTACAAAACGTTAGTTGATTTGAAGTGAATAACATGTGAACAAAACACCATACAATAGTCACTATAATCATTAGTCATCCATCTCATTTGTTTGATCTGTTTTTATCTACCATAAGATTGTTAAGCATAGAAATGCCTACTAATTATTAATAAGTAGTAGTATAAAAGCAAGTTGATTTGAACAGGATAAACATCATTTCATTTGATCCATATAATCATAAAGTAAATCATGATTAATCTAATCAGTCTATTCTTTGTATACAATAAAACAACTGACTGATATATGATACGATGTATTTGTTTGATTCACATAGAATGATCGATCATAATTCATATCCCATAATACACGATTAGTGAATCCAGCCATTTGTTTACAATTTTGCATGACTAAACAAAATACTAAATAACGATATCTGAAAAGAAATTTTAAAGAAAAAAAAGGGATCTGTAAGGTAACAGAAGAGGTCCTTGTGGATATTATAGTGTATTATAGATTGATAAGTTCTGAGTTCGAATCTCGTGAGGTGGGATCGTCGATGCGCACTGTTGAGGAGTCGTACAATAGGACGAAATGGTCATTCAGTACTTTCAGGTTTTCCATGGTGATGTAGCTTCAATTGAAAGAGGATGTCAACTGTTAAAATATCCACAAAAATCAATTCTGATATTAAGCGACCTATGCTCACTAGTGACTGGATTCGAAAGGTATTTCATGGAATTCTAGTGAGAAGCAGTGACCAGTGGAGTTCAATCGGGTCTGTTGTGAGATAATAACTCATTGAAGATAATGGTGGATGTTTCGCTTAATTTTGTGGATTAGTTGAAGTTAGCGACTCATAGCGTTGGATGATAACCGATATATTGGTCTACAGGTTAAGCGTTCACGCGCGAGACTGATAGGTTCTGGGTTCGAATTTCATGAGGTGGGATCGTGGTTACGCACTGTTGAGGAGTCTCACAATAGGACGAAACAGTCCTCCACTGCTTCCAGGTTTTCCATGTTGGTCTAGCTTCAATCGACTCATGATCTCAACTATTGAAAGAAAATTAACCATTTTACAATTGTTCATGTGCAAACGATCCATGGATGAACTTGAGAAAACTTTAAGAAGCTTAGATAGAGCTGAAGATATTCCATACAGTCATTTTTTGAAAGAATGTTTCAGGATCTGTACGTGTAGCTTCTCTATTAGATAAATGCCAAGAACAATTGTATGTGAATTCGATAACTATAATGATGATTTCGCTTTTACTATGAACTATCGTATTCCTTTTCAGCCATATACTGTCTTTTCATTCGCAACTTGAAGGTTTCTAGCAAACGAATACTTAAGTTATATGCAGTGTATCAAGAATTTAAGCTCTAGATATAAATGGCAACGGAGATGGGATTCGGACCTACGAGGGGGGGAGAACCACAATGGTTAAGTAAGTGACCATTCTGCATAAAATATCATTCAATAGCTAACAGTTTTGTGACCAGTTGTCAGTTCGATCAATTCATTCTATTCTTTGAGACTATTTTTATATTTAGCTCGTCCGTAAACACATTGCATTTGTGAGTCGATTAAAGCTGGAGCAACATGGAAAATCTGGAAGCACTGAACGGTCGTTTCGTCTTAGTATAGGACTCCTCAGCAGTGTGCATCCACGATCCCACTTTCGAGACTCGAACCTTCAGTCTATGTGGGCGAACACTAAACCACTAGGTCACTGAGCCTACACTCAATATAACGTCTAATTTCAATCAATCCACGATATTGCAACACCATTGTCATCAGTGAATCACTGCCTCACACAGACCCACTTGAACTCCACTAATCACGCCTTCTCACTACAACTCCAGGAAATACCTCATGAAGCCAATCACTAGTGAGCAAATGATGATTATTATCAGAATGGGTTTTTTGAGGATATTGTAGTAATTTTTAGTAGTTAGTTTTCCAATTCTACAATTGAAAATGTATGCTAAAGAAAAAACAATTTTCAAAAACCGAGAAGACTTCCTTAAGAAGTTATTGATTCTAAGATCTCGATGGAGTTTTGTTCGCTGAGCTGGATGGTTTGGTCATGAACGTTTCATCGTTCATCATCAACACAAACTTCAAGTAAAAGTAAAGTGTTCGAATTTCTCCATATATGATTCACAACTTCTCATGTAGATCTCGTTGTTCTTGTTGACCTTAAACCTGTTATTGCTTACTTCTTTGTTTTGGTTGTATCTTCCATTGGTTTCACCATACCATCCAGATCAGAGAACAAAACTCCATCTTAAATCAACCATCTGAGCTACAAATCTTCTCCACTATCTCAAGATTCTAAGATCAAATCAGAACAATGTAATCACTGTCCCCGCATAACATAAACCACTAACTACACATTGTATTGTTTGGTTTGTATCTTCCCATTGAGGTTTAGTACTGTAATTAATCAGTCTGTTATTAGTATATGTGCATATTGTGCGTATGCCTCGATATTACCTTAATTCATAAGCTATTTGTAAGCAATGATGGATAGTGGCTAGCAGTGGAATGCAGTTTGACGCGCGTTTCGTCCAATTTAGGACTCGTCAGCTGGATGTAAAACTAAAACTACACAGTTGTAGAGAATAACCAAAGCTTCACTTTAGAATAGATAGATAAACTATCTGTCATGGTTTTATGTAATATCTACCAAGAACGATTTCATCAAGTGAAGGCGTTTATTGATGATATTCAATTTTCCGATCATGATATCATTGATATATTGTTCAAAAGTAATTGACATAAATGAAGACAATCATATTATCATGAATAAAGTAAAGATTATCATCAAAACTGACCGTTCTTCTCCATGTGCTTTAAGCATTGCTTTAATTTCATTTGCCAATGATATACATAATCGATTAGCTTTAAAACGTTCATAAGTTGGTGGAAGTGTTTCAATACGTGATTGAACTAATTGTTCTATTCTAGGTTTTACATTACTAACATTGAATATTTCTTTTGGGCCTAATTGAAATGTTGGTAGATAATTGATTAAATTATATGATGCTGGACTATAAGAAGCTAAAGAAATCGATATCAAAAAAGAATTAATCAGTCAGTTAGCTACAACATAGAACCATGCATATATATATGCATCGGTACAAGTTGCCATACCTCATTAACACAAAAACATGAACACTGGAATCATAGAAGTAGTTAATTCAATGGTGGTAATATATAAAAGGATGATTGCCTATAAGGATATAGTACAGGAAGAAAGAATTACTTGGTAGAAAGAAAGATATGAAGCGATTTTAATCTCATAGTTTAAGGGAAGACAAATAATGTATAGATCGACGCCATTGTGATCGATTCTGAGTCATGTCACTCCGAGTCTTCAACCATTGGTTACGATAGTCACGCAGACCCCAACCAAGTAGTCTGCATCTACCAGCATGGCTCAAACTAGAAGTTAGTGACTTCAAGGATGGATGCCAAATTTAGACTTGAATACTAAGCCTTTCATTTGAAATGAAAACGTTTCATCTACTGAGTTCAGATAGTTACTAGCTCGTTTAATGCGTATGAATTTTATTCATGTTCCGCTTATATTGGTCATTCTGTGATCGATAAGCAGTTTTCATTAACGGTGTCAAACCGCTAGGCGTGAAGCTATCACGAATTCAACTAATCTGCAAACGAGAACAATACTTGATGACGAAAGACCAGTAAGCTAGCTAGTGATGCGTCGCAGTCCCGCGAACTAGAGGTGGAAGTTCAAGCCAGAAGCGACCGATCCCAACAAACACAACACAAAACGTATATATACCGTGCAAAAACCGTCCTTGGGGAGAGTTACCAAATAGCATACAAAAAGACGCAATGGACCAATAGCATTTAAAATATGTCCCAGTGGGATATACGACATGAAGGTGACGAGAGCGCCTTTGCCGCGAAAACAAAGAAATTCAAATTTTCTAATTAAATTACAAAATTAGGTCCTATCCCAAGTGAGTTTTGGGGATCTAACGTCTCAAAGACAAACATCATTACCCTATGAATGTGCATTACTCTTTAGTGAACAATCAAATATATCATAGCAACATATTGAGTAATTAATCAATCATAATTAACATTTATAACGAAGAATATGATAGAGATGCTTATCTACAGTGAATATCAATCTAGTTGACTTTACATTTTACAAACCACAATTAGAATGAAACAAAGATCATTGTTGATCGCTAGACAGATCTAATAGGATGGGTGAAAGAAAGGAATACTGACATCCGAATATGTTTAGGGAAATGAATTCGACACTGACCGTAAACAATTGTCGTATAATGTATACTGACGGTTTAAGATAAGAAGATATAGTCGCCATTTAACATAATTATACAATATACAAATAACCACTAACAGTATATTAGGTTGGTTATTTTAGAGTTGATTTAGATAACTTACATAGTCTACTGAATGTACTCAGACGTCTTTGATGTTTCTCATCAGCCAATGTCGATAGAAATTTCCGTGTGATTCGTTTAGCAGCCAGAATACCCAATAGTGACAATGGTGGTCGACTAGTGTTTGTCAAAGATGTCAGAGAGGATGCTGCTGATGATGATGATTGAATGTTTTGACTGATCTTCCTACTAGTGATAACATTTGTTGGATGATCAACTTCTCGAAAAGTCAATATTTTATTTGTTTCGACTGCTGATGTTGGACCATTGAGAGAAGTGTTGAAACTGGATAATGGTGAACGATTGGGACAACTTGCTGGAGTTTGTGGTTGAGATTCTGCAGTGACTGTGTGAATAAGAAGAAAGTAAATTCAATCAACATTTGATAATATTGAACAGTTTTAATGTGCTTCTACTACTACTACTTCTACTACTGATTTCGATATGAATAGTGTGAATGAATCGTGTAAATGTGAACAGAATTGGTTCAGTTTGATTTGGTGAGGAATATATTTCGTTTAATGAAACGAATCGTTTGACCGAATGGATTTCCGATCACAACGACATTCATCCGTTTCATTTGGTTCTATTCGTTTGCAATTCGACTTGTATGAATCATTGTCATGTGAATATACGATTCACATCAGTCTGACAGATCGTTGACAAATTGACACAAGCATGTGATTTACTTCCATTATGATATTTAATTCTGTCATTTATCAATATTCCATCAACATACAATCCCAATTCGACATGGTGAAATGTTTAGAAGTGAATTACAGTCAAACATTCAAGATTCTTCATCTGTAGCTGACCAACACTGTCTCTCTCTCTCACACACACACACACAATTCACACTAGATTCAACACAATTTAATTTGGAACAATCGATGAATGAATGAATGAATCTGCACACAATTACATCATCGTTGAATTTCATGTTTCACATAGTGTTACGATTACTGTAACCAATTTTGTTGAAACTACCCTTGAATCAGATGATTCATTGTGTTGTATCTGGTTATTGTATGAAATCACTTCCATCAAGTTGATTAATAGAAAATTTCATCTCTAATTGAAATCGTTAAAAGATGATAGATTGTAAGAAGATCAATCGATGCCGACAAGATGAAAGGGATGTATGTTGTTCTGTTCAGATTGTTCCAAACTATTTGATATCACTTAATATGATGTGTGTATTGTAACATGCACAGGTTTTGTCAAATCACTTTATTCTCTCTTTCATATCGACATGTAGTTGTAGTGATGCATCAGTTTACACACAGTGACATGTACACAATTTTGAACGTATAGTTTACCAGTGATGTTTCTTCATGAGAATGATGGAAGTGAATATTGTGACAGGGGAATATAAACACCTCGAAAATGATATCACATCTCCTCATTTGTGATGACATGGGAAGTAGTCAGATAACTTTTTGGAATACTATGACACTAGTAATTATTCATGATTCGTCATTATAAACTTCTCTGTTCACTGATTATCAGTATATGTGTTGTGATTATGATAAACCTTGTTCTATATCTAGTGAATTGAATTATTATCAACAAGGGGTTATGGAGATTGAATCCAACGAGCCAGATCATAGATACGCACTGTTGAAGAGTCCCTCAATAGGACGAAACGTCCTTCCAGCACTTTCAGGTTTTCAATGGTGGTCTAACATCAATCTGCATATGATCTTAATGAAAAACTGTGTTATATTTTTTAGGATCATTTCTTAAGATCACCAATATATTATACATTATGATTCCATTAGAACATGAATAAACATGTATATTATTTCAGCTTATATTGATATATATAATCTAGTGTCTCCTTCAAATAATTCTGTTCTACATTTGATCGATTGGAACATGAATTTTCAGTCTTTACAATTAAACATTTTCTTTATTGATTCATATCACATCATCAATATAACCTTATATTACAATCTGAGTGCAATTTTAGTGAATATTACAGTAATTTAATGGTTAAATTCATGAGTCAATTGAAGTTAGATCAGTCTAGAGGTTAAGCGATGGCGCAAGAGGCTTGGTCCGAATCTCACGAGGTGGAATCTTAAATACAGCCTGAGACGAAACGGTCATCCAATAATTTCAGCGTTAAGATGGTGGTTGGAGATAGTCAACAGGAAACCCTGAACATATTTTTTGTGTTACTTGTAATCTTGAGTGAACTAATACTCCCTGATGAATTCAATCCCGTGTCAACCAGCATCACAGTCAGAGATGTTATCACTAGGCTATCTGGCCTGTGATCGACCTCCTATAGGACTGAGATGTAGTCACAATTAATGGGTCGCTGGGTGGTGACTAATGTTATGTGTGTCAAGTTCTTCTTATTACGAATCGAATGCTATCAACCATCATCTTATCTCAACACAGTGCACTCAGTGCCGAGACTAGTGGCCACATTGCAACTCGATCCACACTAAGAAGGACTTCAGACATATGACATTGATCACTATCCAGTGATTAATCAATTGTGACTTTCAGGATTTTCCATAATAGTCTAACTTCAATTGATTGACGATTTCAACTATTAAACAATAACTTACTTGAATGTTTTATCAATGATAATCTTTTAACACCTTTAGCTTTTGATAATATATCTAATCTCGAGTTTCTTTCTTGATTCATTACATCATTTGTATTTGTATCTTTTATAGTGGATTCTTCATTGACTGTTTCTAATTCATTTGATTTTGAATTTAGTTTCGATGGTGATAGATTCATTTTGTAACTATCTTATTCTATGGAAAGAAATAATAATAAATCAATATTTTTATGCCATTAGTTAAATAGGTGGAGGGGGATTTGTAAAGATTATAGAATGTTTATAGTTTAGATTACTAGTTTAAATTAACGATTAAAGTTTAATCATTAGATGGTGATTGTAGGTAGTCGACAGAAAACCCTTGGATCCGAGTTTCGTGCTACTTGGCACTTGTCAGCAAGGTGTACCTGTAATCTTGACGCAACTAAGTCGATAGCATTCGATCTGCAATAAAAAGGACTTGATACACATAACATTGATCACCACCCAGTGTTCAATTAATTGTGATTACATCTCAGTCATACAGGAAGTCGATCACAGCCCAGATAGCCTAGTGATAACGTCTCTGACTGCGAAGTTGGATGATACGGGATTGAATCCATTAGGGAGTATTAGTTCCCTCAAAATTGCAGGTACACTTTGCTGACGGATGCGAAGTAGCACAAAACCTGAGTCCAGGGTTTTCAGTTGATTACCTCCAACCACCATCTAATCTCAATATAGTGCACGCAATGTCGAGTCACGTAGACTAGTGGCCATATTGTAACTTGGTCAATAGCATTCGATCCACACTAAGAAGCACTTGACACATATGACATTGATCACCACCTAGTGATCAATCAATTGTGAAAGTTGAATAATATCAGATTTGTGATAATTATTGATTGATTGTAATGAATAATGAGTTATGTAATATTGGATCTTTACTTAGTAATTATGGATGTACACTATCATTAGTTTGTGAATTGAACTATTTCAGTTAAAAGTGAAATACAACTCTTACTTAGTGATTGATTGTTGGAATTCCACAGTAAGTTTAAATTAATCATGAAGGTTAATAGTTCTCATAAGATGATTTTAAAGGTGTTATTTACTCTTAAATGGATAGTATAATTATGAGACTTTCATTATCCTTGTAGATCATAATATTATTAGGATATATTTTAGTAAATCAGTCAGTCAGTCAGCTAGAACATAGGACCAGGTACATATATGCACCGATCCAAGTTGATGTACTTCATTAGCACAGCAAGATGAACAACGGATTCATAGAAGTAGTTAATTCAATGATGGTAATATATAAGAGAAAGATTGCATTTAGAGATATAGTACAAGAAGAAAGAATTGGTTCGTAGAAAGAAAGATATGAAGCGATTTTAATCTCATAGTTTAAGGCAAAACAGAGAGTGTATACACATACACCATTGTGATCGATTCTGTACCATGTCATCCAGAGTCTCCAACCATTGGTTGCGAGAGTCACACCCACCCAAACCAAGTAGTCTTCATCTACCAACATGCCTTACACTAGAAGTTAGTGACTTCAAGCACTGATGTCACGTTTTGGTTTGGCCGTCCCTTACTTTCTTCCAACCATCCCTAACACTAGTCAGCATTCCGAGTCATGGTAATCGGAGTTCAGGCATAAGTAACACGTGACCAAACCATCTCAGTTGATGAATATTTACAACCTCATCAACTGACTTACCATCATTACTTAATACTCTACGTCTAACCTCACTATTATATACTTGGTGATCCCAGCAGATGCGAGTAATATTTTCGAGGCATCTGTGGTCAAATACTAGTAGCTTACGAGTATTTTCTACTCCTAATGGCCATATTTCGCTGCCGTAAATTAAAACAGAACATACTGCCGCGCAGTATACTCATCCTTTTATTGATAGACGGATATCTCGCCTTCGCCATAGGTGACGTAAGTTGGCAAAAGCCAAACGAGCTTTTCGAATCCGTGCTGAGATTTCTTCAGACACCAACCCATTAGGGCTGATCAAATTTCCAAGATAGGTGAAGTTGTCAACGCGTTCGGTTACTTCACTCCCTATCCTTAGTTCATGTATCGACGCAGACCAGTCCTGAAACAACAACTTACATTTAAAGGGAGAGAAGCGCATCTCAAACCTTCTGGTATTGTTTCTGAATGCTACCAAAAGACTTTGCATTATATCAACGTCTTCATCAAACAGGACTTTATCATTTTCAGTAAGTCATGAATTATTAGAATTGCTTTATAACTGACTGATAACTTGTTTAGTTTATAATTACATTGTTTGTACATTTATTTTAAATGTCCTATTCTTTTGAATAATCTATAACCTTGTAGTTCTCTATCTAATCTTCTAAACGATTTGGTTGGTTTCCATATGTCCATTGATTGCTGGGCCACTTGAATCCCAGGCTTCTAGAAATTTTCTGAATTTTCTTTAATTTTTCTCACCCTACTGCTTCAATTCATTAGCCTTACTGCTGACGTCCAATGGTGTCGTAGAGTTTAACAGCTGATGTTCATGTAAAATTATCTAAATCACAGAGCACAACTCCTGCAAAATCAATTGAGACTCTCGTAAAAAGCACTATATTTTGTAACTTAGAAGATGAAGACAGTCAACTGATTGCTACTTGGCACCCATCAGGAAAGTGTACCAACAACCTTAGCGTAACCAATATCTCTAAGTGAATATGGTCCCACGCTGTCAAACACCAAAGCTCGAGACGCTACCACTGAGCTATCCGAACAGCTGTTGATCAATTGTTCGACCAAGATGTATTAATGCTGATCGATTACTGAATAATGATAAATGTCGTATTTGTCAATTATTTCTTAATGATGATCAAATTCTATCAATCAAATTGCATTGCGATCACATACATTGTGCTGAGATGTTAGATGGTCGTTGAACGTAGTCAAAAGACTAGTGGCCAACTTTCAAATTAATCAATAAGATTCGATCCTCTCTAAGAAGTACCAGATAGACATGACGTGTATCACTATTCTACGATCAATCAATTGTAAAATCCCTTTTACTTTTTATCCTAACTAACTTAATATGAAAATAATGTTGAACCAATTGATTTCAACGATCAGAATAATTAGAATGTAAAAGATTCACATTATCTGATACTTGATTGAAATTGCACGACAAACTCGTCCTAGCACGGGACACCGTAGCAGTGCTCATCCATGATCCCACACATGGGACTCAGACCCAAGAGAATGCTTAACCGGCATTCAATAGTGTTAATGTCTAACCTCAACCAATCTATGATATTGCGCCATCGTCCACCATTGTCTTCAGTGGGTAACCGCCTCACAACAGACATGGTTGAACTTCACTGTTAACGGTTTCTTACTAAAATCCAATCACTAGTGAGTACATAATAAGGGGTTTTTGGAGATTGTAATAACTTTAATACTTGTAATCATGAGTCAGTAAAATCTATACCCATTGAAAACCTGGAAGTACTGTACTGCCGTTTGGTCCCAGTGCACATCCATGATCCCACACACAGTAACTTAACCCAGAACTTTCAGTTTGGTGCTCGAACACTTAACCTCTAAACCACTGAGCCGGCATCCGACAATGTTAATGTCTAACTTTAATCGATCCATGATGTTGCACAAACATTCATTCATTGTCTGAGATAGATACTTATATGTACCTGACACAGATTGAACTCCATTGGTCATGACTTCTCACTAGAACTCTAGAAAATCTGTTTTGACGTTAATCACCAGGTACTTAAAGGGAGAGGTAGGTATAACGATGAAATCTAGAAAAAAGCCTCTTTGTACAGTTTACCATTTATCTAATAAATAGAGAATATACTACTTAATCAAATTGTAGTGCATCTTAAAACATAACGGCTTAGATGGTTTAGATGGCTTAGATGATCATCACCCAGTGATCAATCAATTGTGATTACATAATGCCTTAAAAACAACAAAAACTACTTACGTAATTAATCAATAAGGATAATTTGTTGGATAAACATTGATTACATGAATGATGTATGAGTATTCAAAATATCATTTTTATAAGATTTTACATGTTGTAACCATAACAACAATCTCTAATATATCATGTAGTCAAGGTTACAGTTTAGTGTGGTTTTTTTAATGTGAAATTGAATTGCATAAATTTATAGGTAGATTTCAATGTGGAACAAAAAATCAAACACCAATGGGAGATACAATCAAAACAAAGAAGTAAACAATGATAGGTTTAAGGTCAAAAAGAACCAATCAACATCAAGGTGTATAGGACAAACTGTGAAACACCTATGGAGAAATTCGAATACATCACTTCTATCTGAAGGTTGTGCTAGTGATGATGATGTTGTTCAGAAAATCGATCAAAGTTATACGACCAAACCATCCAGCTCAAAGAACAAATGTCCATCAAGATTTCAATGTGTTTACACTATGGGTTCATCTCATAAATTTGGCTATAATTCGTAAGAAATGTTTAGGGTTTACAAGTCAATTCTTCATTGTGATATATGAAATTAAAACAAACCCCCCTTATACCATGAATTGATACGGTGATTGATGACTTTGTTTCTTTGGTGTCCAGTCAATTAGTCGACTGTTATTATTTATTTATTTGAACACATAAATATTGGTACTAGGAGGCACCAAGTAGATATGCGTTACATGGATCATTCGATTTGTGTGTAGGTTGGGATACTACCCATGTGCCCAAACCGAAACAGGTGGATTTTTTAGTGAGCCGAACCCGGAGCCTTTGACCTTAAGGTCTGAGTCACAAAGCAGTGTAGTAACGTGAGGAAATGAAGTTCCATGATAGCCGGTGATCAATAATCCAGTAATGCGTCATTTGTACCACCTGGATACTGGAACCCATGTGCATTATTAATCTGGAATCAGAGTTTTCCAACTCCTTTAAGTGAACCCTCCGGGTCAACGAACCCGGTCAAGGCGCCATTGTGTTACGGTAGATGAGTGGATATAGCGATAGTGTTTAAAGCAAACGGTACTGGATTAGAGTCCCAGAGTGAACATAAACTCTGGGACGCAAGTACATCCATCTGAAGAGTCCTAAATAGGACGAAACGCGGTCCCTAGATTCCACTCCTAACCACAATCCATCTTCGCTTATAATGTTTGTAACTTAAAGATATATCGAGGTAGTCTGCACAAGATGCACATATATCAACAAGAGACTGATTAATCGCAGTCTTAAACAACAATGAGAAGATAAAAGAAAACAATACCAAGTTTGAGAAACAAAACGTATTAATTTGTAATCTAAACATGCAACAAATAACTCATCTCTTATGGTAGATGTTCATTTTAAGTAGATTATAATTAAGTCATAAGGATTTTCACAAAACTTTGGGTAATATCTCACAGTAGAATTCAAATTGCATGTCTCATCTTATATGTAATTGATCAACTGAATATGCTCAGTGCTATTCTTCTTGAATGTACAAAGTATTATACTTTAGTATAAAATATTACGTTAAGCCCATAAGAATTGTTCTAAGTTCCAGACAATTACATTTTGACTTTGTTAATTATTCACTTAATAACCTTAACTCTTTCTATATGAGCATGTATATCAATACCCTATTCATCACATGTCTATAGCTTATTATTGTGTATCTATAAATAGTAAGTTGCCTATTTCCAAATTGAGTTAATACGTTTACCTTCTACGATCAGCCTCTTGGTTTCTGTTTAGAATCAACGACTATATTAAAGAATACCTATCCAAAATTCATTCTTGTATTTAGCTTATTTTGTTCTTTAATGTGAACTAAGTTGATTATAATATATGAGTGTTAGCAGTATGTACATTATGTTGACATCATCATTAAAGTCAAGTTCGACGAGTCATTTGCTATTTACTTTTACAAAGTGAATGAGTTTTATTACGTCTGTGTTTAAATCTTTTCTATTAAGGCCCAAAAACGAAGAAGAGGACGATCATAGAACACATGACGCCAAGAAATCGTGACAGACATTAAAAGAATGAATAATAATTGGATAGAACTGGAAAGGAAGGCTTAAGACAGAGTGAGTTGGAGAATGGTGATCGATGGCCTATACTTCATTTGGGGGTAACATATGCAAGTAAATAAGAAGGTAAGTCAAATCTTCTCATTTTTAATCCTAAGGACAAGTCGATAACAAGTTAAACATTTCAGACGAAACACAGTAGATTCGAGTCCTTGAATGAAAATCAACAAGTATCTAAGCAAATCTAAACCGAAAAATTTCATAAAGAATAAGAAACGCGATCTAGATTCTACTACAAAATACTATTCAAATAGCACTTCAAGAAGACGTAATCATTGTTTAGACGAAACGAATCATGAATCAAAGTCTGATTGGACTATTCATAAATCAACTGATTACGCAATATTCTATATTTCTAGAAGAGTTTAACTGCTATCCATAAACTCATAAATAAGCTTTTGCACTGTATATCAAGGAATCTTGAACTATTCTGGATAATATATTCTATCTACTCTTCATTATTCAAATCCAACTGTAAAACTGATTTGAAAGAGGAGAATACAATATATGGGTGACTTTGAACGAGTCTCAGGTGACCTTGGAAAAAATTAACTAATATATATGATACAAAATCAAAGAATTAAATTGGATACACTTCTTGTACATGGTTCAAACGTTTGTCAAGGTTAGACAGTGGTTCAGAGATTCTAAAATCGTAATACATGCAGTAGAGGAAATCATCCATATGGCTACAGAATAGTCGGCCTCTAGAGTCATGATAGAGTGTCAAAAACTCTCTCAGGCTCGACCACATAGCTTCACTATTGTTTATGTGCACTCCGGTTGTTGAGTACACAAAATGACACTTGTGGATAAAGACACGATGCATGTAATCAATTCTATGTAGTCACCTGTATGCTCTCCAATCATTCGTATATATTGTAGTACCTGTCTGCAGTCAGTGTTACTGGTGCTTTTATTATTAAGTTCGCAAACATTTTCATAATTTGCCTTAGTCTCAATCTAGATCGAAGGGAAAAATTCTTATTCTAGCAGACTTCATCGTCTAACACACATTACATCGAAAGACAACATCATCACGTTAGTTTCCACATGGTTCACAAGTCATTTGATTATCACAATCACAAATAATGGAACGTCTTAATAATCCGATTGATTGTTGTCGCTAAATGATCACATTTTATTTCTTCTAAAATCCACTATGAACCGATTGTACATGAACATCAAGTCTTGAAATTGGCGCCATGACATTGAACTTCGTCAAAACCCTTCTAATTGACTCATTCATAAATTTCTAATCTCAACTTGATCTTAAATCATTTTTGAGGAGTTTCCTTTGAAAAAAAAAAAGAGAACTAACAGAAGAAGAAAACTGTCTAATTTATCATACTTTATTATTATAAATTACAATGTAGAATCTTTCATTTTCTTCTTTTCAATTACTCATACAAACTAACAATCAGTGTCACTCTCACCTAGCAATCAACCAATCATTAGAAAATATAGTGAATGTTTTGTAATTTTTTTTCAATTCTCTATCACAAATAGTTTATCATTTTTAGCATGATTTATGTTGGTATTTAGTTCCGTTGTATTAAAACTGTTTTTTTTTTCCAAATGTATCGAATCTTAATGAGACAAATCACTTATCATATGATTTATAATTATACACTACACATTGCACAATTTCATTGATTTACATTATGCACAAAAACACACAACATCACCATTATCATCATTATCATTATTAGATTCATTTATATGATTATAATTGTGATTGTGCTTAGTGAATTCATTATTTGAGATAGTTTTATTTAAATTGGATCCTACTTATTTTTTCATTCTTTTAGCAAACAAATTAATATAGGAATTATCTAATGTTTCCTTTTGTTGTCATTATTTTTGCTCTATTCGAAGGGATAAATGGAGGTGGTAGTAAGTTATATTGTATCATGTAATTGTTCATGAATATTATTACATGTAAAATCATAATTGAAATATATTTTAACAATGTAAATTGAATGTAATGTATGTGTAAGCAATTGATACACTGGAAGAGTAGTTGTAGTTGAGATCATGAGTCGATTAAAACTAGACTACCATGGAAAACCTGGAAGCAGTGGACGGCTGTTTTATCCTAGTATGAAACTCCTCAGCAGTGCGCATCCATGATCCGGCCTCGCGTGTGAACACTTAACCTCTTGATCACTGAGCTGAATGCTATGCAATGATTTTACTATCTAACTTTAACTTATCCACGAAGTTGAGCAACACATCCACTATTGTCCTCTGATACTAATTGAAATGGGATTTGTAAAGCCCTGAATACAAACTAATGGTGCACATGGGCTCCATGATTCCGAGGGATCGATTGGAGTATGAACTAGTTATTGGTGACCGGCTACTATGGGAGTGCATCTCCTGACGTTGCTCCACTGACTCGTGGATTAGACCTTTACATCAAAGGCTCAGTGTGTGGCCTCCTAATAAAAATACCCGTCTCATTTTGGGCACCCGGTTAGTATCTCAGCCGTCATACAAATCAAATGAGATTTGTGTGGCACATATGTATTTGATGCTTCCTTGTACCAATATTAATGTGTTTAAAAAAATAAAATAAATATAAAGGGTAGTTGTAGAGATTATTGACCTTAGATTGATATTATGAATGTATCCATGCTAGATCAACATTGAAAACCTGAATGCATTGTACAGTCGTTTCATTCTAGTATTATGGGACTCCTCTAACAGTACACGTCCACGGTTCAGCACACATGATCTGAACCCATGACCTTCGGTCTCGTACGTGAACTCTTAATCTCTAGACTACTGAGCCAATATTGTTTAATCTGATACCAGTGAGCTATGAACTAAAATGTTTAGTTGATTATCTATCCTTAACTTTCAAGAAGAACATGTCAGATGACTGTGTCAAGTTGCATCACGTTGATATTGCTTGTATGAAAAGTAACCATTATGATATTTTGTGAAATATTAGTGGCGAGACTGTAATTTATAGACGGACAAATCAGCTTTAAGAAAACAGGTCTTGGATATTGACGCGAAATTCATTCACCCATTTGACCAAATAGCGTCTTAGCATTTTAGCCGATGTCAATTTATGATGAAAACTATAAATCTAATAACTAACACTAACCATCAATTACGAATCATAATCCTTATTCTTCAAACTGATTTATAACCGTCAGTTTGTCCCTAGTAAATAGGTATACACTCTCGAAGTCACTTAAGCGTCGATCAAATGTCGTCCATAAATTATAGTCTTACCATACTCACCTGTTACACTGCTTGGTGTATGGCCTATCCGTATATTATTTTGTTTTGGAATTTTGATACTAGCAGTCTTCAAAGATTGGATCATTGAGTTTTCTTTCAAAGTTACCATCGTTTGTCTTTGTACACACCATCTAAACGACTACCGACGGATTGGAAAATGCTGACATGTCAAAATTATCTTGTCATGTAATAAGTAGTAAAAAGTTGAGACCACGATTCAATTTAACCTAGACCATCATTGAAAGCCTGGAAGCACTAAACGGACGTTGCGTCCAATTGTGGGACTTTTTAGTAGTGCGCTAGCACGATCCCGCGAAAGAATGATAGGTCCTGAGTTCAAATCCCAAGAGGTGGGGTCGTGTATATGCACTGTTGAGGAGTCCCATACTGGAAAAAACGGCCTTCCAGTGCTTCTAGGTTTTCTTTGGTAGTATAGCTTCAATTGACTCATGAAATTACTATAATATCTACAAAACTCCCATCTGAGTCTACCATAACTACGAATTACACACGATGGTTCCATGTAATTCTTGATCGACTAAATCAATTAGAAGTAGATAGAGAATGATGAAATATCACTAACTGGTTGAGATTTGTAACGTAGACCTATGAAGTCTGATTCAATGTTGAAATTCTAACTTTGACCAATGAAATATAAAGATAAGATTTATTAAGAGCACAAATTGATACTACTGAAATTCCTTTTCGTCGACTGTAAGATCATTCATCAAGTAGAATGTTTTTTCTGTACAGTAATTTGAAGTGAAGTTTTCTTGACTCTTATTTTACACCATACATGATACGGACATTAATATTTACTTTAAACTTATTTTTATTTACAGAAGCACCAAGTAAGTCAACTTTCATGTGTCTGTATATCATCACTATCCGATTTTGGATAGTGCTTAAATATTAATATGTATCTCCTAAGCAATACACATTCACAGCCTTTTAGTGGAGCCCTTACCTTTGACATCAATTAGACCGCACGACGTTGTCGATGGGCTCACCACTTTAGTGGTACGGGATCTCACTCCAGTGAGATCGATTCTGATTACTATTGAGATATACATATCATCAATCCTCGTATATTATCATCGACTTAACTCGCATTAGTCAATAACGGAATTAAATAAGTCAAATAAAAGAATGGATTATTGAATTCGTATATTTCATGCACTCATTGATTTCAACAAGCAGTCGAGGAATGAAACAAAGAGAAGAAAGTGAAGCGAAACGATGCAGAGTGGAGAGTGCATGTGAGCCAACTCCATTTAACCGAGCGTTACTCAATATCTACGGTCAAACAAAAATAAGTTACTGACATGTGATGAGTGAGATAAGAAGAGCACACGTATAATCGCTCGTGTAAAAACAGTCAAGTTTGATAAGCACATAATTAACAAGGTCAAAATTTGACTCAAATGGAATGAATAGATTGTCCTATCCAGAAGCTAGAATAAGGTAATATGGGCCTAACATATCAATTGATTCTACAACCTTAAGATATCATGACGAAAAAATGACCATTGAAACCATTGGATTAGACACTAACAGAAAACATTTCCAAAATACAATCAATTCACTACTTTCCGCGACATTTATGCTGAATGTCTACGTATACTTCAAATTCATCTAAGTGATTTCTAAATAAAACATCAAGAACTTATCTTAAATTCGGTCATAAACGAGGTGAATGTTGTAGTTTAGATGATAGTGCTTCACGAAGATGATATTAATCTGTAAGTAGCACCTATCATCAACTGGAGTTAAAATCTCACTCATTCAAGTAAAATCGTTATCGAGAAGGTACGTAGAATCATTTTTTCACAACAGAATTGGTAGTATCATATTGTTGGGTTGAAGAATGCTGGTCGGAGACCTATGCTGCATCAGGAGTAACAGGCGTAAGTAAGTAATTATTAAGTTATTATTAAGGAATCATTATACAAGCATATTGAAACGAATTCCTGAATAAAGATACAAACTCATAGACATGTTTACGAGTGATACACAAACCAACAAAGACAATTATCATTACAGTTTTAACAAAATTACCAATTGCATAACTAATCATCATGTGATGTGTACTACTTATATACATAAATATAAGTAGTATGCAGTAGAAAACGAAAGTGGAATGTCCACTAAACGAAAATTAAATTGATGAGAAATAGAAAGAAAACACAAATCAATCGGATAAACAACAGTATTGAATGTATCATAAATTATGTAAAAGACAATTGAGAGAAGATGGATATATGATGTATTTGATCTATGATTTTCAGCCTTAACAAACTCACAGTGGGGTTGTCCCCACAACAATTCATCTGTGATCAATATATACAGTGAATCATAATTACGTAATAAGTGGAGATAATGACAGTACAGATTTCGATGAGACAATAATTCATGGACGAGTCAATCAGAAGCGTTTGAAGGATTTCAAGGTCCCAGCGCCAAATTCAGTACTCAATGATAATGTACGATCGTTTAACAGGGGATTTTATATAAAACATGATAATTAAGCAGCTGTAACAACCGAAACGACGAGACTATCATTTGTGAACGAACCAATTAGGTATAAGATAATAGATCTCGGATTTTGGCGCGAATGTCTATCTTCAATTTAGCTAAATAGGGTTTTGGCATTATAGTTGATGTCAGTTCATGATGAAAACCCCATTTATAATTCCTAACTAAGGCAAATTATGACAATTATTGCGAAGTGGATAATATAAGCACCAGTAACACTGGTTGCAGCCAGGTACTACAATATATACGGATGTTTGGAGAGAATACAGGCTCCTACATAGGCTTGGTTATGCGCATCATGTCGTTATCCACATGTAGAATTTTGTGCACTTAACAACTGAGGTGCACATAAACAATATTGAATCTACGTGGTCGAGACTGAGAGAGTATTTGATACTTTATCATGACTCCCGATGCCGACCATTCTGTAGCCATATGGATGATCTTCTCTACTGCAGGCATTACGATTTTAGAATCTCTGAATCTCTGTTTAACCTTGATAAGTTTTTGAACCACGTTAAAGAAGTGTATCCACTTTATTTCCTTGGTTTTGTAGAACATATTTTTACTCTATACTGACTGTTTGCTGATTGGCTAATCTTTCTCAAGGTCGTCCATAAATAAGAGTCTCGCCGTTAAACTCTTCTAGAAATATGGAATATTACGTAAACACTTGATTAATTAATAGTCCAATCAGAGTTTGATACATAATAGATCAATTCTCTAGATAGCGTTGTACAGTATATAGATTGAGTAAAGCGTTTTACAGCCTTTTTCTGGCTTCGTAAGATCTTATCGAGGAAGTGATGTATGATCTCGTTGCTATGGTAACAAAGCTTGTAGCCAAGACTCTTCATTTTCTTTGTTTGTTCTAATTTGGAATAAATTAATCTTCAATAATATATAGATACCTATGATGCCTACTGTAGGTATAATCTAATAGTAGTATGGGTACCAATAGAACTTCCAAACAGTTTCTGATATCAGTCTATATACTTTGTATGACTATGTTCTAAAGCTAAGTCTTAAAACACTAATCAATATGTCTAATCGTAATTGTTATATTGTAGTGCTCATTAGTATACCTAGAGGTAAGTAACTAATCATTCATATTACACCCTACATTAACATCCATCTATGTGTATCTTTATATGTTACAATTGTGCTTACAATAACTATGTTTTAAACTCTTACTATATGAAAACAAATGCAATAAATTGTTGAAATGTATGTTGAATCATTTATGTAACTAGGAAGCATCATCAATGCAGAAAGAGGATCTAATGCAGAAATAAAGGTAACGGTTGGCAAAGGAAGAGTCGCATTCCTACAACTGAAGAATATATGAAATTCAATATGAACGTCAACATTCTTCTACTACTGATGTTTAGAACTGTAATTAATCGGTATCGAGTTTGAGTCCCAGCGTGAACATCAACTTAAGAATGTAAGTCCATCTAGCTGACGAGTCCCATATAGGACGAAACGCATCTCACACTTCTATCAGATGATAGAATTTTAAATTCTCATTGAAAATCTATAATAGATAAATTCAACACAATGGAATGAAAACAGACTGTTCGTATATTCTAATAATTAATGCGAAAGCAATAGTATTTTATATGAATTTTTGATCATTACTTCAATGGATAAAAAGCATGTGATCCTAAATCTTCTAAATGAAGAAGAAGACAGTTCTACTGTACGGAGCTGAAACTCAGAGAACCACAACAACCACAATTAAGAAGGTACAAGTATTTATAAATAGCTGTCTACGCAAGATACTCAACATCCATTGACCGGATACCATCAGCAAGAGCCTTCTCTGAGGGAACAAACCAGCTTCTAGCTGAAGAGGAAATTAGGAAAAGACGATGGAAATGGATAGGTCATATATTACGGAAACCACCAAACTGCATCATGAGACAAACCCTAACTTGGAATCCTGAAGGAAGGCGGAAAAGAGGTGGGCCAAAGAACACATTACGTCGGATAATAGAAGCAGTTATGAAAAGGATGAATAGGAACTGGAAGGAGCTGGAAAGGATTGCCCAGGACAGGGTTGGATGGAGAATGCTGGTGAGCAGCCTATGCTCCTTCATGAGGTGTAACAGACGTAAGTAAGTAAGTAAAATCCTGAATCTGTATTAGTTTAAGTCATCAACTATTACAAAGAAGCCAATGACTGAAATTCCATACTGAATACAATCGAGTAATATTGTAATGAACGACAACACACAAGTAGAGACAATCGAATGTATTTGAACACACAAAATGTCAAATAATTGTCTCAGACTTGATTGTTCCTTCGTCTCCATAGCAATCACTCTTTGTTCTCGTTCTTTTTTCATCGACCTTATTAACTTTTTGCCCCCCCCAAGTATTTCACTTTCGATTGATGATACATACTACTACTACTTATATCTGTTGACATCAGTAGTACACACCAGAATATGTTCATAATTATACCGGGAATGAAATATCTGTACATTTTATTTTATAATTAGTCATTATTTTAAATATTAGTGAAATGAATAATTTTCTAATTGTTCATCAAATGATCTATATTAGATCTTTTACCAAAAGATACTGTAACAGAGTAAGTTTCAATGAATCGTTTTCATCATCTTTTCTACTTATGGTTAGCGTGTTTTTAACGGGTTAATTTTCTACAGGATGGCGTTGCTAAGCTCATGCTCAACTCTTCTCATTTATCGGGGTTTGGGACTTGTAGTAGCTCTCAGGGGGGCTCCATGCAGTTAAATAACTGTAACATGATAAAACATAGATTATCAGTGTGTTGAAATATTTTACTTATTAAAGAATATATATACTACTTATTAAGATGAGATAGTGGCTGGAGGTAGTCGTCAGGAAATCCAGAACCAAAGTTGTGTGTTACTTGGCACTCGTTAGCAAAGGATACCTGTAATCTTGAGGGAACTAATACTCATTGACGGGTTTGATCTCGTGTCACGCAGCTTCACATTCAGAGACATTACCACTATTCAATTTGGGTTGTGATTGACGTCCTGTAAGACTAAGATGTATTTACAATTGATTGATCAGTTGTCAGTGATCAATGTCATGTGTTTCAGGTCTTTCTGAATGCAGATAGAATTCTAACCACCAATTTGCAATCCTAGGTCTCGGGTTTCCTATCGACTACCTCAACATTGTGCAGGCAATGTTGAATCACGTAGACTAGTAGCTACATTACAAATTGGCCGACGGGATACAATCTGCACTAAGAAGAACCTGACAAACATGATATTGATCATCATTCAGTGATCAATTAATTGTAACCACTTCTTACATTATAGTATAGTCTATTTTTATAACTGGTGTAAGATGAACAGGGCTTCTTTTAAAGTAGTTGAGTTCATGAGTCAATTAAAGCTGGATTACCATGGAAAACCTGGAAGTACTGGACGGCTGTTTCGCTTATAGCAACATCGCGTTCTCCATTTAGCTACTGAGTCTTGATAGTCACTTACTTGTGCAATGGGGTGAAGTTTAAATTCACTTGATGTTGTTTTACTTGTATCTTCTCATTGTTATTTCGGACTGCAATTAGTCAGTCTGTTATTAGCATATGTACATCCTATGAGGATTGCCTCGATCTAGTGTTGTCATAAGTTTTTAAGCAAAGATGGATAATAATAGTTAGCTATGGGATCCAGTTCGTCCTATTTTGGACTCGTCGGCTGGATGCACCTGCATCTCAGACTTCATGTTCATTCCGGAACCCGAACACAGTACCGAAACGCATTTCCTGGATTCCACTGCTAGTCGCTATCCATCTTTGCTTAATTTACAAGTATTATTTATATCATACTAACAGTGGAAAAGTGATATATGATGAAGGAAACTAGTTATTCGTGATTATTCAAAAATTTATGACCAATACATTTGATCAGTGAGTACATTGATTTCGGTACCTCAGTTGGCTAGGATAGTAAACACCGCTATAGAAGACTATCTCCAACTATATGAAACTGTTATGCAATGCTTGTCTGGAAGATTAAATTATGCATATATCTGAACAAATATATCTTAAACAGTTCATAATTAAAGGAGGATTGTCGGTCAATCAGCTATAACGTAGGACCAGGCACATTAATGCATCGATCCAAGTTTCCATACTTCATCGGATTCAATTATGGTAATGTATAAAAGAAAGATTGCATATAAGGATATAGTACAGGAAGGAAGAATAAGTTGATAGAAAGCAAGAGATAAAGCAATTTTAATCTTACAGATCACCATGGAAAATCTGAAAATACTAGACGGCTGTTTCGTCCTAGTATAGGTCTCTTCATCAGTGATCATCCATGATCTCACCTATACGATTCGAATTCAACTATTAACTTACTACAATCTTCACCAAATCCTCTTTTTGATAACAAAAGCATTATGAGTTTTTTTCTTTAAAGGATTATGTTTTTGTTTATTTTACATTTTAACATTATAACTTCAGGGTGGAACCAACTTGGGAGTATGTTATGCATTGTTAAGAAAAATGTTACTTATGACTTTATTTATACCTTTTTCTATCATATTTTTTATGTATATACGATACTTATAAATGGGTTCCAAATATGAAAACTACTATTTGTATGTATTGTAATGACTTTATCTTTTAGATACAATGTTATTAGTCGTTGATATACTTCCATGCCAACACTTAATAACATTGGGTGATATGGATAAGAATTGATCACAATGGCGTAGGTATATATATATTTAATACCATTGAATTAACTACTTCTATGAATTCGTGGTTCATCTTGTTGTGCTCATGTGGTATGATAACTTGGACCGATACATATATGTGTCTGATCCTACATTGTAGCTAACTGACTGACACCGATTATCACGATGTGCAATGTTGACTAGTGTTGGAGACTGTTGGAAGAAAGTTAGGAGCGGCCAAATCCAAAATGTAGCATCAATCCTTGAAGTCACTAACTTCTAGTCTGAGCCATGTTGGGAGATACAGACTACTTGGTTGGGATCCGTGTAACTATTGTAACCACATGTTGGAGACTATTGGTGACATGGCTCAGAATCGATCACAATGGCATCGATGTATACTCTCAATGTCTTCCGTTAAACTATGAGATTAAAATTGCTTTATATTTTGCTTCCTATCAACTAATTCTTTCTTTGTGTACTATATCCTTATATGCAATCATTCAATAAACGATCATATAACCATCATTGAATGAACTACTTCTATGAATCCGATGTTCATCTTGATGTACTAATGAAGTATGGCAACTTGGACCGATGCATATACATGTGCCTGGTCCTACATCGTCGTTGATTGGACTGTTTGGTCTTATAATGAATGTTATTAAGTATATTCTAATGTTTCTCAATTCTATAATTCAACATTTCTGAGATTATCTAAAATCTGCATTATACAGAATTATAACAACCACAATGTGAGTTTATTTTATAAGTTTTTTTGGAAAAGGAACTGCAATAATTAAAAATACGATATAAGATGGTGGTTGGAGGTAGTTAACAGTGAACGCAATGTCGATTGATCTAGACTATTGGTCATGTGATGTGTGCTACTTATGTCAACATAAGTAGTACATAACACTGGCATCAGAATCTAAAGAAGATCGAAGAGGAAAAAATGGGAAATGAAAGCAACTGATATGAAGATGAAAGAACAATGAAATCTGAGACGATGGACTGATATTTACAAAAGGAAACAATCAAGTTTAAGACAATGGATTGACATTTTGCAAATGAAGTATTTACTGTATAGTTCATGGATTTTAATAAGACAATCTGTAATTCGATGGTCCTTACTTGTGTTCTCGTTTAACACATTCCAACTTTGATCGATAGGATTCAATCTGAACTAAGAAGGACCTGACGTACATAACATTGATCATCACCTAGTGATCAATCAATTTATTCATTAGTAATAAACATTTATTATTTATTTTATTTATTATTATTTATTATTAGAAGCTTTATTCAACATTATATTTTTGGTACAACATAGAATTCTCAGCATAAAGTATTTCAACAAGTTTCCTTTTCTTATACCTTGATCTATTGTGACGATAAATTTTGAATGATAACCGGTTAGATGTTAGGAGTTCGGTAATCCACATTTGATTAATGTTCGTTCGTTTCAATGCATATTGCAAGCCACCATGATGTCGATGATTGTACCTTTTTGTATCACGTATAGCGAAAGGCTGTAAACTTTTCATAAACGCGCCTGAATAGATTGTGTGCACAATGGACATAATGATGAACTAAAACAAGCAACTAAAACAGATAATTTGATGAAATATGTAGATCGGAGGAACAGGTAGCCCAGATATTCAAGCAGGCCGCCAATTGTACAAGAACCATGAATGGGCTTCTCTTATGTTGTTGCTTTAAATTGGTTAACTGCTTCAATCTATTGTGCAGATTGAAATTTAGAATTGGATACATTAGTAATTACCGTAAACACTTCAGTATTGTATTACACGAATTAACAATATGTTCAAAAGTCAAGATCCTCTCTTTTATAATGAGTTATTAGATCATGTTTGATATGATCATAAATTATTGGATGGATTCATTTTCAATGATCCATTTTACTGTATAAAGGATGTTATGACGTACATTGTTCGAAGTCTGATGCTGAGATATGGTATGCTAAGCCCTAAATCTCTCAACTGACTATTTGAGCGAGAACAAAAGAGTAGGTGAGAAAGTGTATTGGACTACCGAATGAAATGTATAAATACACATCCATATATATATACCATTCTAACTTAAGGAAATAGATCCATTGATCCAATGAACAGAACTTGATCTTTAAGCGAATTAAGATGGCCATAGATTGACCTATTCATTAAGGCGACTTCTGTTTCATTCATCCTATTAGAAGAGATTTAAATGTCTAGATGTTAAGCGTTTGCATACGAGATCTACGTTTGTGAGTTCGATTACTGTACTGAGGGTTATTGATTGTGTAGCTAATGAATCTTAGACTAGAACTAAACGACCATCTAGGGCTTCCCAATTTAGATAAGACCAACTTACTTATTCATAGATAACTGTTATTATTATTATTATTATGAGTGTACGTTTATTGTATATGAATGAATATTCATTTAGCCTACCTTATCCAATATTAGACCAATATATCTCTTTATGGTTTGTGAAATTATCCAATTGTATAATTTGCAATGTTTATTGCCAGAGAACCTACGATGTGAGCGCTTAACAAATGTTCTAAATTGTTATAACTTTCAAACACATTATTATTATTATTATTATTATTATTATTATTATTATTATTAGTAGTAGTAGTAGTAGTAGTAGTAGGAGGAGGAGGAGGAGGAGGAGGAGGGGGAGGAGGGGGAGGAGGAGGAGGAATGGGAGTAGGAGTAGCAGTAGGAGTATCAAATGTGTATTGAAATGTTTGAATGATAGGTAGGTGATATACTCTACGATTTATCAAAATTTACATTCACATGTTGTATGATCAATTATTAATTTGATACGTCTGTAGTATATGCTACTGATATCGACAGTTATTAGTAGTATGTAACATCAGTGGTAATTGGAAAATCTGGCAGCAGTAAACTAAGTAGATCAGGGAAATAGAAAGAAATTTCAGACTAAAAGAATCATAAAGAATGTAGAGAACAAATGATGGAATTTCACAAATGAAGTATTCAGTATGTATTTCTCATATGTTACCAAGAGATGCAGTAATTTTGTACCAACTTAAGATGGTTTCCGCTTGTGTATTCTTGTTCTTGTTTCATATTGAGACAAATTGGTCGTTACATCGCCCTATTAGGGGAAAAATACTTGCTTACTTACTTACGTCTCTTACCCTTAATGAAGCACAGGCCGCCGACCAGCATTTCCTAAACCACTCTATCCTCGGCCTTCCTTTCTAGTTCTACCCAATTGTTGCTCATTCTTCTCATATCTGTCTACATTTCTTGATATAATATGTTCTTTGGTCTTCCTCTTCTCCTTTGGCCTTGAAGATTTCAGATGAGAGCTTGCCTTGTGACGGTGAAGAAAATACGGTAACTGCTAAATTAACCTCAGAGTATATCCAAGAACTAGACTGATACCACATTAATAATAAGTATCGATCATGTTTATGATTATAGTTTTTGGTAGTTTATTAATAGTTGAATATGTATAGTTTGTATTATAATTCCGTTAATGTAAAGTTATAACTCTTGAGATATTCATTACGTAAATGTTTTGTTTTAATAGTGAAGAAAGTGATGAATCATCGTAAGTTTCATGCAATTGGTTCCCTTTATGAATTTAAATAGAGCAAGAACAAACATTGATGCAGAATAGTATGAATTCATATTATTTCTAGGTTTCTTGTCAGCTGCTTACAAACCAAAATTGTGATAGAATTTGTGTTACATGGAGATAATGTGAAAACAATTGACATAAATGAGTGTAAATAACTGGATTACAATAATAACTATATATATATATATACGCTAGAAACAGGTCAGAGGTCAAAAGAGGGGGGTTAATCCAGGGTGGGTGGTGTAATAATTTAGTGAAGTTCATAAATTGTGTGATAATTGTAGAGATTAATGGAATTCAATAATGATAAGGTAGATTACGTAATAATAATTTAATAGAATTTGGAAAGTTAAGATAATTTAAGAGGATCAGGTGGTGGAAATGTGTGAATAAAATTTTGGTTTAAGAATTATGTAATAGGGGGGTGGGAGTATAAAATATCTTAGAATAAGTTAATGAATAAAATAACCAAATAACCAAAACAAAACAGAAACAAAAAGATTACCAGGGTAGTGATAAGTTTATTAAAGTCTCTTTTTGGATGCATAAGTCCGGTTTCAGTTTCTTAATTGCAATGGCTTCAGCAAAGCGGAGAGTGGTAGTAGTTCTTTGTCTATTGATAATTTTAAACGCGTGCCGAATATCGACGGTATGCCCGGTGTCAAGTAGATGCCGAGCTATTGCACTGTTAAAAGCTTTGGTCCCTCGCAGCGTAAGTTTAATGGAACTTTCTATTTACCTCTCAATTGCGAACGATTATTTTCAATGAAACCAATTGATTACATCATAGTGTATTTCATTATTCGTTATTATAATCATCATCACCAATGTAGAACTAGGCACATATATGTTCATCGGTCCAATTTGACACACCTCATTAGCACAGCAAGACGAACACCGGATTCATAGAAGTAGTTCATTCAATGGTGGTAATTTATAAAAGAAAGATTGTATATAAGGATATGATACAGGAAGAAAGAATTAGTTCGTATAACGAAAGATATGAAGCGATTTTAATCTCATAGTTTAATGGAAGACAGAGAGTGTATACACCTACACCATTGTGATCGATTCTGAGTCATATCACTCACAGTCTCCAAGCATTGGTTACGAGAGTCACGTGAACCTCAACCAAGTAGTCTGCATTTATCAACATGGCTCACACTACAAGTTAGTGACTTCATGGACTGATGTGACATTTTGGTTCGGTCATGCTAGTTTAACAATAGACAAATCTTATTTTATCTACATTGATCATGTTGCCCTAGAAACATTCAACGTTAACCAACTTCATTGCTGTAAATTAGCTTTGGGAGAATGAAAACACTTTCGAATGATCAATTTTTTGGTTTAAAATAACACATCCACCTTCAAATTTAAGTTCACAGAGTGTATATTGAACCATAATATTTTACATTTACTAAGATATCAGATTGACAATCCGTTGAGATTATTATCATTTGACTGTATGAATACATTACATGTGTATTTCTTTTATTCACAGGACAATATATGAAATTCTACTGTGAGTAATTTTCATGATCTTAAACATTGCTTTTATCGATCATTTATGTCTTTGTTGTTTAAACATACATTTACGATCAACTATTCAAATGTCATTGAATGGACAGTTTGAAATCAACTGGACCATTCGGACTTCTTAGATGACCTAGCTCATCTGTAACCATATACATCAACAAATGCAGGTCAAGACAAACAGTGTAGCAGAAGCCTCTAACTCAGTTCACACAAAGAGAGCACCAACTTAATCACACCTGATGGACAAGCTCTGAAAGATGTGGAAAGTTTCACTTATCTGAGTATCATCATCTATGAATGTGGAAGATCTGATGCAAACGTAAAGACAACGATAAGCAAGGCAATGACAACATAACTACAAATGAAAGACATATGGAATTCAAAACAACTGTCAGCCATTATCGTAGTTACAATCTTCTACTGTATGGAGCTGAAACTTTGAGAACTACCACAACAATCATTAAAACGGTAAAAGTTATTCATAAACAATTGTCTACATAATATACTCAATATCTGTTGACCGGATACCATCAGCAACAACCTATTATGAGAGAGGAGAAATCAGCTTCCAAATAAAAAGGAAATTAGGAAAACGAGATAGAAGTGGATGGGACACTGTTATAACTTGTGACCGCCGATAAGAGACCAATGACTCATCGATCGGACGAAGGACGCGTAAAACACGTGCAAGCAGCCTAGAGTCCTGATTAGTCCTACTTCCCGTCTAGCCCAGCCAGTTAAGTCCAGAACACCAGTCCGAGCCTTTGTGATATGAATCATTATATTTCAAACATTCTGAGTTTATGTACCAATCAAAAAGACCATATCGTACCAATAAAATATGAAACAACATTTTTACAAGAATTAGCTAGATGTGGCTGTGAATGAGGGAGGTAGTAATTGTTAGACGGGGCATAATTCAAGAATGGTAACACGTATATTAATAGTTTATGGGTGAAAATAAAGCTTATAATAAGAAGAATATGAATATGCATAGTTTACTTACTTAATAATCATACAATAGAAATATACGTTTAGTATTGGCCCATCAATAGATCCCAAAGTTACCATTCATTATTCTTATCGGGATATAACAGACACACATGGAGGAAGTCGTCAAACTACTTTATCAGACAATTCCTAACTTGGAATCCTGAAGGGAAACCTAGGAGAGGGGCGAAGAACACATTACGTTGGGAATCGGAACCAAACATAAACGGGATGAATGAAAACTAGAAACAACTGAAGAGCATTGCCCAGGACATGACTAAATGGAGAAGGCTAGTGAGTAACCTATGCTCCTCCACGAGAGGTAACATGCGTAGGTAAATCAGCATTCACATGAGAATAAACTAATAAACTGCAAATTATGAAATATTTTTCAAATTCAAGGATTTATATATACAATTTTGATCGAAAATTCATAGAAACATTGAGTAAAGTTAATTGACAGAATCATTGATTCTTACATTGTATATTGTTGATATGCTCCATTATTTCAATGAATAATAAGTTTCACTAGGCCTACACACATCTTCTTTGAAGTTGTTTCAGGAATCAAGTCAAAAGTTTGACTAACATCAAATGAATCTCAACAAAGTTTCACATTTCGTAAAGTCTAATAATTAGTTGAAATATGACAATAACACAGTTAGATGCTTACCAGTTCAGTGATCTAGAAATTAAGCGTCCGCGCGCTAGACCGACAGACCCTAGGTTAGAATCTTGTGAGACGGGATCGTGGATGTGCACTTTCCGAAGAGTCCAATACTAGGACGAAACAGCTATCCATTGCTTTCATGTTTTCCATGATGGTTTAGCTTCACAATTGACTTCAATAATTGTCTCATTCAATTTTACATTTTGTTTGTTCTTTTTTTAAAAAGAAATTTACTTCACAAATTATGGTAGGTTTTCTTTCTTTCAATAAAATAAAGTCATCGACCGCTGTCACACCATTTACTTACTTATAATTTACATATACAAGATGTTTGTTCCTTTTGTTATGGTTGTTGTTGGAAGGAACATCAGAATTTGACTGGAAATATCATTCCCAGTTAGGTTTTTCTTCATAGAATGATGTATGTTATATCTCGGGTAAGTAGTAGGAAGGTTAGACAGATACAATGTATTAGGGGATAATGTTAGTAAGTCATTTGATGAGGTTGTGAATTTTCATCGACTGAGATGTTTGGGCCACGTGTTACGTGATAAGTCTTGCTAATTGAACGCTATATTCGGTTCCTAAGCTATTCTCGTAACACTCAAGTTAGAACTACACAGCGACCTGAACACGAAACAAAAAGCTCAAAATATGCGAGAAGCACTTCACTCCAAAGGTTCGTTTTTGCACAGAAAATATAGGGTTTTTATAATATTTTGGATGTCCTTGGGATTTCCGAAAACTCTGGAATGCTAGTAAACATAGTAGCAGTATAGTAATCAGCCAGTTACAAACTCTACACGTGACTTTTCAATTTCATAATGTTTCTGGCTAAACTTCAAGTGAAGGCTAATTGAATAAAGTGATTCTTAGTGTTTCCTGAACCTCTCTTGTCTTTTGCAAGAAGTTTTCTGGATCACCAAAACATTACATATGCATGAACACTGATTATCACGACATGCAATGCTGACTAGTGTTGAGGAGGGTTGGATGTAAGTTAGGGGCGACCAAAACAAAACGTGGTATCAATGCTTGAAGTCACCAGCTTGTTGTGTGAACAATAGATGCAGACTATTTGGTTGATGTCCGCATGATAATCTTAACTAATAGTTGGAGAATGTGGGTTACATATGTCCGAATAGATCACAGTGGTGTAGGTGAATATCTCAATTCAGTAACTCAACGTATAAGCATGTCATAGTTTGATGCACATATTGCTAGATCTATTCCCTAGTGTAGATAATAAGCAATGAAATCCAGGTGTGTGTTCACTTGATGAGCCTCAAACTGAATAATAAATTCCACTGCTAGTTACAATTCAATCTTAAGAGTGTTTATGCACATTCATTATTAAGTGAGAGTAGTTCATTCATTCAGATTATGACCCTACATCTGACTCCAGTTTGTTTGTATGAATGATTGTTATTGAAATATACATTCTGATTATTCGCGTATAATCCGCTTTAGTGTATAACGGAATTAGATAAGTCGAATAGGAGAATGGATTTTTGAATACAATCATGACAGAAGGATCCGCCGGATGGATCAATGAGGAAAGTTGACATGAGGACAAAGTATCAATAAGATAATACGATTTCAGTATATCCATGTCGTGCTGCACAGGCTTTGTTGAATGTATCGGATTAGAGATTGGTCTGTCTTCGTTGAGTTTGTTCATCGAAAATCTAGAGTCTAGAAGTTTGAGATGGTAGAGAAGATTTGTAGCTCAGTTGAATGATTTTGATGGAGTTTTGTTCTCTGAGTTTGATGGTTCGGTCATGGAGCTTTCATCGTTCTTCTGAACGACATCATCAGCACAAACGTCGAACACTTCATTTATATCTGAAGTTTGTGCTGCTGATGATGTCATTCAGAAGAACGATGAAAGCTCCACGACCAAACCATCCAGCTCAGAGAACAAAACTCTATCAAAAGTCTAGAAGTTTACTTATCGACACAGCTTATTGCGTTACGTCGCTTGGCGGTGGCAACTCAATGATAGAATTCTTGCCTGCCACGCCGACAGTTCGGGTTCCCCCCCCCCTCAAAAGACCATAAATTACAATTTAATCGTCAAGTAAGTTGATTCAGAATATCAACATTTTTTTGATCAGTACATTTTCTCAAATAAGGCAATCTGTATCTTTTTCCATTGTAGGGCACTGGTGAAATATTTACTTGACTTTATGTAAAGAAGATGAAACCATGAAATGAAATACTTCGAGACTGCTTATTATTAACGTAGTATCTTTATAATGATGTAAAGAATGTCAAACAAACACTACTTAATTCTGATTCAAATTGATTTTAACTTGATAAACTTGTGCTTATTGTAATTAGTTGAATAGATTTCTTAATACTTATTATTATATTTCATTGTGAATATGACAATGTTGACTGATTGGGTTACTGATGAAGTTCTGACTTGATTAGTACGAAACATAATATAGATAATAGTTGAATATGATATTATTCTATAATCAAAGTAAATATCACAAAAAGAGTAGAGGCCTTTTAATAAAACCACAATACTTACTTGCTTATTGCTGTTACCCATTGGAGCATGGACCACCAGATAGTTTTATCCAACTCAATCTGTCCTAGGCATTTCTTTCTAGTTCTATCCCATTATTGTTCATTCTTCTCATGTCTGTTTCTATTTCTCAGCATAATGTGTTCTTTGGTCTTCCTCTTCTCCTTTGACCTTGAGGACTCCAAGTGAGGGCTTGTCTTGTGACGCAGTTGGGTGCTTTCCTCAATGTGTGTCATATTCACTTCCAGTGCTTCTTACTGCACGCAATGTCGAATCACCTTGACTGATGGCCACATTGCAACTTGGTTGATAGCATTCGATTTGCACCCAACACATATGACACTGATCACTACCCAGTGATCAATCAATTGTGATTGAATGTTTTTCTATCGATACTTGAACATTTCAATAATTCCCGATATTCCTCATTGATTTGCCAAACTTCAAATGTTAACACTTATTACATAATCTTATATACTCTCATCGATTTTTACGGTTAATTTATACCTTCTGGGTGGCTAATGCTCCCTTACGAGGAGTAGCAGGCTTAAGTAAGTAGGTAAGTAAGTAGCACCTACCAACTTAATACTTGTTTCATTTCAACGAATTATGAATAATACAATATACTAAACGGTATTAAATCTATTCGAACCTGTTGGACAAGCTCCCGAGAACTACAACGGAGCCCTCAGTGACTCTAAAAAAGTCCAAAAGTTTTCATCTTTGGAATATCAGTGTGGCATGCTATGATTGGACAGTACCATAACTTGCCTCTTTGTGCATTGGCTAAATGATAATGTTGATATAAAAAAACGTTGATATCTATAAATACCTATGATTTTCTGTATATTTTGATTTTTACCCATCAAGTACATTCTCCAGTCTTCCTCTATCTTCTGATTTGCAGCTATGGGGGTTTCATTAGTTCTAGTTTTGTAATTGTATTAACGTATTCTGAATGAATCAAATAATGAACTGAACAGAATCATTGAATTGAATGAATCAGTGAAGATAAGAAGAAACAAATAGAAGACACAATGACATTTAATTCACTAAATTGTATTACATCATATATTACTATTGAATTTATTTGTTCAATTATTCATAATAAACTAAAAGAAGGTTACTATTCAACTTATTACGCAATCAAATGATCATTGTCCCGTAGCCATGAATTTTGTTCTAATACATGAGAAAAGATAAACAATGAAATTAGTGGTAATATGTAACAGAATAAATGTGAATAGAATAAACTGTTATGTCCAACACTTTAACCGGGTTGGTGGACACGGAGAGTCCACCTAGAGGAGTTGGAAAACCCTGATTCTAAACCAATGGTGCACATGGGCTCTACGATCCTGATGGAACAAATGGAGTATGAACCAATTATTGTTCACTGGTTACCATGGAACTTAATCTCCTGACGTTGCTACACTATCTTGTGAGTTAGACCTTTATATCAAAGGCTCCGAATGGTAACTTTAGGACCTATTGATGGACCAACACTAAACGTATATTTCTATTGTATAATTATTAGGTAACTAAAGTATGCATATTCACATTCCTCATATCATAAGCTTTATTTTGATCCATGAACTATTATTATACGTTTTACCATTCTTGATTGGTATACAAACTCAGAATGTTTGAAATATAATGATTCATATCTCAGAGGCTCGAATTGGTGCTCTGGGCTTAACTGGCTGAGCTAGGCGGAAAGTAGGACTAATCGGGACTCCAGACTGCTCCTAAGTGTTTTACGCGTCCTTAGTCCGATCTATGTGTCATTGCTCTCTAATCGGCGGTCACAAGTTATAACATAAACATAGTCTAAAATCAACTGCTTCTAAAGCCAATTAAACACTCTGTTCAATTCAATATACATTGAGAACTTATTATATAACGTATTGTATAGTTCTCAAGGTTTGAAGGTAGTGATTATTGATTGTCAAATAGAAAATCTGCTCGATTTCTATGTTGTAATATTTGGCACTTACTAGAAACATGTACCTGTAGCTTTGAGAGAATCGACATTCCTCAATGTATTCGTTCTGGTATCACTAACTTCATTTTTTAAAGATGTGACCGTTGAACTATCCAAGACACGATGACATCGAATTGAATCCATCAAGAAGTATCGATTCTCACAAAATTACAGGTACACATTATGGATAAGTATTAAATAACATGGAACTTAGGTTTGAAGTATTTTGGCGACTACATCCAACCTCTATAATATCTTATGTATATTCCTGATATTTACAGATTTCTAAGCTGCACTAAGTTATATTACTGGAACGTTTAATGAGAAAAACTAATCAGTCTAACAATATTCATTAAATTATCGTGTACATAAATTCAATAACTCACAGAAATGTCTTCCAAGTACTACATTTCAAATATATGAAATAAAATTTAGAAGCATAATATATTACTCAAATCCAAACTACTCATTAAATAATTCTTTAAAAATATAATTGATTGTCTAATTACCAGCACCTTTCAGTTATCCCCTATTTTTAAATAACTTTCAAAGAAGTATTCTGTTGTGTACTACTGATTTCGACAGATATAAGTAGTATGTATGGTCAATCAAAAGTAAGATATCTCGTGGAAAGTTTCACTTATCTTGATAGCACCATTAATGAACATGCAAGATCTGATACAGACGTAATAGTGAGTATTATCAAAGGAAGGACCGCATTCATACAATAGAAGAACATATGCAAATCAAAACAATTGTCAAGCAACAACAAAGTGAGAATCTTCAACATAGTCCTACTGTACGGAGCTGGAGCTTGGGGAACTACTGTAATCATCACTATCATCATCATTATCAAAACAGTACATGTATTTGTAAACAATTGTCAACACAAGATTTCCAATATCTGTTGATCGGATACCATCATCAACAACCTATTGTAAGAGTAAACAAATCAATTTCCAGTTGAAGAGGAAATTAGGAAAAGATATTGAAGGTGAATAGGATATACATTGTGAAAATCGTCAGACTTAATTACAAAGCAAGCACTATTTTGAAATCATGAATAGAAATGGAAATGAAGAAGATCAAAGAACACATTTCGTCAAGAATTGGAAGTAAACATGAGAAGGATGAATAGTAACTGAAAACAACTGGAAAGTATTTCCCAAGTCAGATTTAGATGGAAGATGCTGTTAAGACGGTCTATACTTTTCTACGAGGATTAACAGGAGTAATCAAATAAGTAAGTTTCTTCTTAATTTGAACTAATCGACAAGGCGAGACTCTATTTTATGGACGAGCCAATCAGAGGTGTTTTAGAGATTTCAAGGTTACGGCGCCAACTTAAGTGCTTAATGCTAACATACGATCGGTTCACAGGGAATTTTGTACAAACCGTGATCATTGAGCGGCTATAAAAAATAAAACGGCGGGACAATAATTTGTGGATGAATCAATCAGGTATAAGATAATAAATCTCGGGTTTTAACGTGAAAGCCTTTTAACCGTTTGGCTAAATAATTTTCTGGTATTAGAGCTGATGTCAGTTCGTGATGAAAACCCCATATATAATTGCTAATTAAGGGAAATTACGACAATTATTGCGAAGTGGATAATAAAAGCACCAGTAACACTGGCTGCAGCCAGGTACTACATTATATACGGATGTTTGTAGAGTGTACAAACTCTTACATAGGCTTGATTATGTGCGTCATGTCGTTATCCACAAGTAGCATTTTGTGCACTTAACAACTGGAGTGCACATAAACAATATTGAAGCTATGTGGTCTAGGCTGAAATAGTTTTTGAGACTTTATCATGGCTCCGGAGGCCGACTATTCTGTAACCATATGAATCATCTACTCTACTGCATGCATTATGATTTTAGAATCTCTTTCTAACGTTGACAAGTTGTTGAACCACGTATAAGAAGTATGTACACTTTACTTCTTTGATTTTGTATAATATATTTTTACTCTATATTGACTGTTTGCTGACTGGTTAATATTTCTCAAGGTCGCTTAAGATTCGTTCGAAGGTTGTCCTCAAATTAGAGTCTGGCGAACAACAAGATATGATTGTATTAAATCATTAGATCAACTACAATAAATTTGTTGGGATATTCAGAAAAATATCCCAAAAATGTTCCTGCTAAGTCTAATATTATCTTTGAACGTGAAATGGTGTCATTTTCCTATTGGTTAATAGTTATTTCACGTGTCATCTTCCTATTGGTCAATATTTATTTCACGTGTCATTTTCTTATTGGTCAATATTTATGGTGGTCCTAACTGTATAAATATGCATCTGTCTGTAAAGTATCGTTCCTATTCCTATTCTTATTCTTCTCTTGAACCCATAAATAAATTTCATCTACGGTTCGTGTTCTGGTATATTGGAGATTGAAAAATAATATTGGGGTCCTACTGGGTTATGTGAAGTTGGTCAGTCGGTGGAAAATTAGAATAGCCACCCCGCGGTTCACAATAGAATTTCATTGAATTTTCAATGGTGGTTAAACTTTAAATCGATTTTATTAACTTGAACTAAGATTTTCATAAATGTTAATAAAAGAATTCAAACATGGACATTGATAATTTACCATAATTTACTGAATATTGTACTGTTTAATGAAAAAGTGACGGTTAATTTATTATTATTTTTTTGAAATAAATTAAACATAAATATTGTAATGAGAAAAATCAATTTATCTTGATTGACATCATGAATTGATTGATGTTAGACCATCATTGAAAACCTGGAAACACTGGACCTGGTTTGTATTTGTTCCTATTACGGGACTTCTGAGCAGTGCATCTGATTCAAATCGAGGACCTTTGTTATCGAGCGTAAAACCCTTAACCTTTAGGCCACCAAATGCTCTGGTATGGCCGAGAGTGAAGAGAGTCTGCTCTTCCTTTCGAAATGCTCTCAAGTGGCCACATACATCCAACCAGTGCCAGGGAAATCCTACTCACTGTCTTCTCTTGACATTACTGTTGTTTACAAAACTGAGAGGATGAAAACCGAATGTCCGGCGCTTTAATCGGGTTAATGGACATGGAGAGTCCATCTAGGGGAGTTGGCAAACCCTCATTCCAAACCAATGGTGCACACGGGCTCCAAGATCCTAAAGGAAACTTTTGGCGTATGAACCAATTGTTGGTCAACGGCTACCATGGCACTGCATCTCCTGACGTTACTTCACTGCCTTGTGGATTAGACCTTGAGGTCAAAGGCTCGGGGTGTACCCCTCTAAGCAGACCACCTGTTTCGGTTTGGCCACCCGGGCAGTATCACAGCCCTCACACATATCAAGCAAATATTGGGCCAGTATCCAATAGTGTTAATGTCTAACTTAAACTAATCCATGAATTTGCGCAATAATCTTCTTTTGTACTGAAGTAGATACCTGTCTCTACCTGATATGGATTAGCTTTATTGGTCAAAGCCTTTGAATGAACATAGAACATAGGTTAGACATTAAACGTTGATTGCATATCAGTCTTCATAGATCTTGTCTTTTGGTCGAATAGCATAACAAAGTTACAAAATAAGATTTGACAATGAAACTGTTCACACAATACAATACAATAAAGAGTTTACATAGATTCATCTAAAGTAGTTTCAACAATGAAGATAACTATTATAAATGTTTATTGAAATTATTATACACTGGCCTATTTAAAATGAAGATGTTTCATAGGACTTACTCAAACCATGACCAGTAGGTACTTTAATGGTGAAAAAGTACATGTTTAATAGGGTAACTGAGAAAAATATTGTAGTTATAAGCTGGATTATAACTAATATCAGAAACCAGTATACATGTTGTGTCCTCATTGTGACTCGTCAAATGGACATACATTTGCATCCAAATGTTGATGATATCACTGAGATTCTAAAACACTATCTTCACCTTTACACTCCAAAGTATTATCTACTAGGTTAATGGTTATGATGTCCGCGCAATTGAAAGAGTTTGGGTTTTCTTTTGTAGATGATTCCAAACTTGTTAACCTTTGTAGTCATAACTCTTTTAACCAACTGATGATATCTTACATTCAACGAGTTATTGTTACAAGTTCGATTGATTATTTTTAAGTAATACTAAATCAAATAACATTGACGACTGACTTTATTCTGTCCTTAGAATGATCATTCATTTGGATTCCTCTTACTTGAACTCTTTATGCAATTTGTGATGATCATGTTGTTATTTATGTTGACATCATGTAGCCAGTGATGAAAGTTCAGGTTTATTATTACTTCAAAATACGGATTAATTGATTTTTCAATCACATTTAACTAAGTGGAATCCAAGACCCACGTTTCGTTCTATATGGGACTCGTCAGCTAGATTTGCCTGCATCTCAGAGTTGATGTTCATTCCAGCAAACGAACGCCATTGCGTCCTCGGCTTATCTACTAAGTCCTGATAGCCATATACTTGTGCAATGAAGTAAGTTCAAATTCACTTGGTATTGTTTACTTGTATCCTCCCATTGATGTTTAGAACTGGAATTGATCAGTCTCTTGCCAGCATATGTGTTTCCACTGCTATCCACCATCCATTTTCGTAAATAATACTTGTGACTTAAGTCAATATCGATGCAATCTGTACAAGATGTACATATGCCAATAAGAGACTGATCAATTGGAGTTCTAAATAACAATGGGAAGATTCAGGAAAACAATACCAAGTGAAATTAATCTGTATTATATTCATAATTCGCAGTACATTTTCAAATCAATCATAACGTATATTCCAACAGAATCAAGCAGATTTATATTCAGATATCAGCTTACTAATACTGTACAACTTAACTACCTATCTAATGAACTTGTTACCCACTTATTAGAATTTGCATATTAAACATGAAAACAATACAATGTAAAGTATTAATTTTGTGCATTTTACCCGACGCGTGACATTAGACTGAAATATTAAATGATTAAAAGAAGTAAATGAATTGGCAATTCAATTACAAATCAAAATGTAATTATTAACTGAGACAACCATTAAAAACTGGGAATCACTGCTTTGCTCTAGTATGTGACTCCTCAACACCTTGTTCTCGAAAAGGAACCGAATTCAGGACTTTCAGTATTGTACATGAAAGCTAACTTCCACAACACTGAGACGACAATCAATAATGTACAAGTCTAACTTTAGTCAGTTCAAGACATCGCACGACGATTGTCTGCAGTGAATAACTGTCTCATACTCGATGTGCTTGAACTTCACTGCTCACAGTTTATGATACAAAAACTAGGAACATTGAATGACCCAAACAAAAGTCTGTAGTAAGCAAAGATGGATGATGATCAACCATGGAATCCAGAAAGTGCGTTCCGTATTATTTTGTACTTGACAACTGGATGTACCTACATCTCAAAGTTAATGTTCACTCTGGGACTCCAACCCAATATCGTTCACTCCAAACTCCATCACGTTATCCATTTAGATACCAAGTCCTGAGAGCCACTTCCTTATGCAATGGGTTGAAGTTTAAATTCACTTAGTAGTTTGTAAGAATCTTCCCACTGATGTTTAGGACTGCAACTGATCAGTCTCTTATTGGCATATGTGAGTACGGTACTGAGTTCGGGTCCTGGAATGAACATCAACTTTGTGATGCATTTGCATCCTGGATTCCATTTCTAGCCACTATCCATCTTTGCTTAGAATGTTTCCATTCGAATTTTCTAGTATTTATTATCTCTATGATTTGTAATCCTTTTATTATAATCAAACAACGGAAATTTTTATTTCATTTCAGTCTTGATTCCTTTTTATGGGTCGTGGATGTCAATCGCTGACGAGGTTCACAGTAATGAGAATTGAATTTGAGATACATATTCATTTTTCTTTTATTCCAAACATAATATCTACTCACCTAGTAGAATTCCCTGATGTACCTGTATTATTTCAAATGAGAATATAATTATCAATCTTAATGGATTAAAGATAGATGATGTTATGTTAATGTCTTTTATCATAATATGTATTTGATACAAAGACAATATATATGTTGACCAATTAAGCATATTAACATTCCTATAGTTAACGAACATATGGGACTCCTAACAACTGTCTGTCAACCAATATCAAAGTCACAATTTTCAATACGAACGTCAACACAGTTCTACTGTATGGAACTAAAACTTTAAGAAATATCACAATCATCATTAAAACGATATAAGTATTTCTAAACACTTGTCTACAAAAGATACTCAATATCCTTGACCGAACACTATGAGCAACAACCTACTATGGAAGAGGACAAACGAACTTCCAAATGAAGAAAAAATCAGATAAAAGACGATGAAAGTGGATGGGATGTGCATTTTGGAAATCACCATACTGCTTCATGAGACAAGACCTAACTTGAACTCGTTAAGGGAAGCAAAAATGAGAATAGTCGAAGAACACACTGTGTAGGGAATTCGAAGCATACATATAAAGGATGAATAGGAATTGGAAAGTATTGTCTAATACAGGGTTAGATAGAGAATGCTGTTAGGCGGCCTATGCTCCTCCATGAGGGGTTTGAATATAAGTCTAACACATAGTTTCATAATTCATGTAATGACTAATGATCATTCTGATTCTGATGATGATGATAATGAGCAGGAAGAAAAGGAGGATATTAATTAGCGAAAATCAGTCTCTTACCATTTGTTCCGTTAGATTTCGCTAAAATCAAAGGGAAATATGATTACAATAAAATGAATAAGTTTATTAGGAATCAAATGTCTATGCATTAGTTCTATTCACTAAATAACAAATATCATGTATCTTATAAAGTTTAAGAAAAATATACGCTTGTTATTCAATGGTAATGTGATGTATACTACTAATATCGATAGATATAAGTAGTATATATCATTAATCGAAAGTGAAATATCTTAGGGTAGATAATTAAGAAGATCAAAGAGAGAAGAGAATCAAATATAGAAAGTGATTGGTATGAAAACAAAGGAATAATCAAGTTTAACAAATATTACAAGATTCTATAGAAGATCAAGAAGATCACGTCAGTAATGATGATTACAAACGAACAAAGATTAAAAGTTTAAAAAAAACGCAATATCACCAATGAAGACTTTGATATTTATTAATGAAGGAAACACATTACATCATACTCAGATGTACTCGTACATCAGTATGAATGAGATTAGTAGTCATCTTATTTTATCAGATCACTTGAAATTTTCAATGGTTAAAGTCATGAGTCCGTTGAAGCTAGACCACTATAGAAGACCTGGAAGCATTGGATGACCGCTTCGTCCTATTGTGGGCCTCCTCAGCAGAGCGTATCCGCCGCCACTAGACCATTGAGCTGGCCGGCATCTAACAGTGTTAATGTCCAATTTCAACTAATCCACGAAATTGAGCGACACATTCATTTAAAATTTTGTTAGTTCTAGTGAGAAGTTATGACCAGTGGAGTTCAACTATGTTAGACGATTTAGTAGAATGGTTAAATTCAGACTTGTATACTATGAGTTTCTGTCTCATTACTCAAGAGGTTTATTTGTAAGTGAAATCGAAAGTCTTGAATTCAGCTCCTGCTTACAAGATCATAGATGAGCACTACTAATCAGTTCTATGATAAGATGAAATAATCATAAAATGCTTCTTAGGTTTTTCATATAAGTTCATTATCTTGATAAAACATCCAACAGCCGTATAAACACAATCCTGTCTATTTTAAACTATCTCAAACAGACAGATATTACAAGACAAATACGATCTTTATGTCATCAATTCACAGGCAATGTTATTTACTTTTATTCTTAAGTACAAGAAACTGATGAGATGATCATCTATGGATGACCTTCAAGTGACCTTTTAGTAACCTTAAGAATGTCCAACTACTTACTAGGCATGGATGAAGGTTATCAACTAGTATGAGGAATTAAGAATTAAATTTAGGATTTTCATCACAAACTGATATTAGCTAAAATGTTACGATGCTATTTGGCTAAATTCCAAGACTGGTTCTCTTAAATCTGATTAATTTGTTCATAAATTCCAGTCTCATCTATTTTAATCACCATAACATTCATTTCAATTCCCTCCCTACCCCCCCCCGCCGTATAGCAAATTGCAACAAAAAAAACTTGAACTTACAACTACCACCTTCAGTTTCTTTGACAATACCAAATAAAACAACGATCAATAGTATGAATATGGATACAAATTTCATTTGTTGTTTTACCAAAAATAGAACTAATCATTTTGTCATAGACATTTACTTTATATACTTAAATTTTATGATCAATCATATGTACTATGATTAGTTAATTGGCTAATTCCTTTTCAAAAAAAGAGAGAGAAAAAAAGAGAAAGAAAAATGTATCTGAAATGAAGGTTTACTAGTTTACAAAACAGTAACCATGTCAACAGGCAAAAGAAGAAGAAAAAAGGAGAAGAAGAAGAAGAAGAAGAAGAAGAAACATCTTGTCAACAAAATGACTTTGGAAATTGTTTTTCAATCATAAAAAGATTATTCAAAGAAAACAATTTGTTTATCATGTGAATATATATAGTTAATACATTGCAAAATCATACAATCTAATTGTTAATGTTTCATTGTTAATTTGAATAGAAACAAAAAAACAAACAAAACAAAATTAACTCGTGGGGGGTGAGATTGTGGATATGCGCTCTTGAAGAGTCTCACTGATAGGACGAAACAGCTTTCTAGTGATTTCAGGTTTTCTGTTATAATCGTGCGAAGATTACATCACGAGTAACTTCTGAGACATATTAATTGACTCATATTATCTATATATTCTTATGGTATGATTATTCAATAATTAGATTATGTATATTTATATTCCTCTTATTATAAGCTTCATTTTAACTTATAATTTATTATTATACGATTTACGGTTCTTAAGCCTATGTTCACTTTATTAACTACTGTCTCCCACGTTCACAGTCACTTCTTGGCTTTATTGTGTACAAATGTTATTTCCTATTTTATGGTACGTTGCGGTCTGTTTGATTGATATATAAACCCAATATGCGAAATCTGGTATTGTGTTCTGAACTCAAGCCGACGAGCTAGTCATACATAAGACCAATAAAGATGCTAGGCTGCTGTTCATACTGGTCAAACGTCATTGGTTTAGCATAGTGCTAAGGTTGTATAAGTCGTATTTTGATTGATGGATAAATCACATGATAAAAAGCTATAACATTGTCCATGGTGATCTTGCTTCAAATAAGTCATGAATTCAGTTGTTAAGTTACTAAAATACTCCCTCTGAAAAAATCTATATATGTTAATTTCAAGTGTATCATTGTCACTTGTTTGAGTTTATAAATGTTGATAAGAAAACAATTGGCGATGCACGTGTTTTTTTTCTTCGGATTCAGCCAAATTATACACTTAGTGTACATTGTTCAACTTAATACTTTTAAAATCCATACATAATTTATATTGTTTGAATGTTCTCATTGTTACTTAGAACTGTAATTGATCAGTCTCTTATTGGCATATGTACATCCTGTACAGATTGCATCGATATAGTCTTGATTCACAAATATTATATGAAAAAGATCGATAGTGGCTAGCAGTAGAATGAAGGACGCACGTTTCGTCTTAGTTGGGATCCATCAGCCGGATGTAACCGCATTCCGTGGTTGATGTTCACTCCAGGACTCGAACCCAGTAACGTTCACTTCAAACGCCATCGAATCAACCACTTAGTTACTTAGTCCAGATAGTTACTAGCTTGTGTAATGGGTTTCAGTTTTAATTCATCTTTGTATTAGATTGTAGTGTCAGTTGATATGTTAGGCCTATATTACCTTATTCTAGCTTCTGGATAGGACAATCTATTCATTCAATTTGAGTCACATTTTGACCTTGTTAATTATGCGCTTATCAATCTTGACTGTTTTTACACGAGCGATTATACGTGTGCTCTTCTTATCTCACTCATCACATGTCAGTAACTTATTTTTGTTTGACCGTAGATATTGAGTAACGCTCGGTTAAATGGAGTTGGCTCACATGCACTCTCCATTGTGCATCATTTCGCTTCACTTTCTTCTCTTTGCTTCATTCCTTGACTGCCTGTTCAAATCAATGAATGCATGAAATATACACATTCAATAATCCATTCTTTTATTTGACTTATTTAATTCCGTTATTGACTAGTGCGAGTTAAGTCGATGATAATATACGAGAATTTACGATATATATATCTCAATAGTAATCAGAAACGACCTCACTGGAGTGAGATCCCGTACCACTAAATTGGTGAGTCCATCGACAACGTCAAAATAAAGGGGCCTACTAAAGGTTGTTTTGAATCTTCCTATTGTCGTTTAAGAATTCAACTAAAGTCTCTTATTGGTATATGCACATCCTGTTCGGATTACCTCGATATTGATTTCAGTCATAAGCATTATAAGCAAAGATTGATGATAACTAGCATTGGAATCCACGATATGGGTTTCGTCCGATTTGCAACTCGTTAGCTGGATGTATGTGTATCTTAGAGTTGATGTTTACTCCGGGATTCCAACCCAGCATCGTCCACTTTTTTAATGTAATCACAATATTCATTTCTGCTCATAATTATAGATCTTGTCATAAAATAAGATCATTTTTCTAAACAGATTTCAACATTAATGAAACAAGGTATATTCCAAGGAGAAAAACAAACAAACAAAGTTACTTTAATTATAAATTCAGATTAAAATTTGCCATTTACAAGTTCACCATATGAAGAGTAATGAAAATCATACAAAATTAATTGGTTCAATTCAAGTTTCTTTTTTTGGCTTTCACAAAGATACAGCATAGCAACTAATTGATGATGCAAAAGTATTGTAGTCACTTAAATTGCATTACATAGAATAGTAAACATCCTTGTATTTGAAAATTGTAAACTGATAGTATGTCAACAATAGGAAAACTATCTTGAGTTCGGTAGTTAACAAGGTTTCCTAGTATGTCTTATAACTATTTATTTGTATAAGCTAAGATTGATAGTGACTAGCGGTGAAATCCAGGATGCGCGTTCTGTCCTGTTTGGGAATTGTCAGCTGGATGTACTTGCATCTCAGGGTTGATGTTCACTCTGACACATGCACAAGCAGGTGGCTATCAGGACTTATTAGCTAAGTGGATAACACGATGAAGTTTGAAGTGAACACTACTGGGTTCGAGTCCTGAAGTAAACAGCAACTCTGAAATGCAGGTATACCCAGCTGAAGAGTCCCAAATAGAACGAAACGCGCGCCCTCCATTCTACTGTTAGCTACTATCCACCTTTGCATATAATACTTGTAAATTAAGGCTATATCGATGCGATCTGTACAGGAGGTGCATATGCCTATAAGAGACTGATCAATTGTATTCTTAAATAACAATGGTAAGATACAAGTAAAACAACACCAAGTGAATTTATTCATCAGATAATTCATTGTTCTATTAGTTGTTTAAATGTTCCTCATAATATTCAAGACTGCTAATGATCAGCCACCATTCATCTGTTTATAATGCTAACGACTTCAGACAATATCGATGCAATACTCATAGCATTCACATATGTCAATATTAAACCGGTCAGTCGAAGTCCAAAACATCAATGGGAAGATTCAAACAACCTAACTAATGTGCTGGACATTCACTTTTCATCCTCTCAATTTCATAAACAACAGAAATGCCGTGAGAGTATTTGGAGAGGGAGAGCGAACTCTCCTCACCCTCGGTCATACAAGGACATTTAAGGGCGATAGTAACAAAAAAGCAAGAAAGAAATGGTTACGTAATAAACAAAAGCCGATATTAAGTAAGAATAAAAACAACAAAGCAGAATATGATAAATTCATTAATTTTGTGGTTTATTTTCAGCCACTTACAACCTAGAAGTAATTGTACTAATTACATATACCCAATATACATAATTCATTCCATTGGATGCCGACTCAATGGTCTAGTTGGTTAGGCGCTTGGCGCGAGACTGATAGGTCCTGGGTTTGAATCTCGCGAGGTGCGGGATCGTGGACGCGCACTGCTGAGGAGTCCCATACTAGAACGAAACGGCCGTCCACTGCTTCCAGGATTTCTATGGTGGTCTAGCTTCAATCGACTCATGATTTCAATCAATGAAATCTCTAAAATCTCTACAAATCCCTTCTGATAATAAATATTATGATAATAAAGTCAATGGATATGAGAATGGGATTTTGTGGAGATTATAGTGATTTTAATAATTGAATTCATGGGTTAATTAAAGCTAAACAACCATATAAAACCTCGAAGTATTAGACGGCTGTTTCGTCCTAGTACTGAACTCTTCATCACTGCTCATCTATGATCCCGTCCCGCGGGATTCAAACCGATGGCTGAACATTTTAATATCAACTATCATGATAATTATAGGGAGGAGGGGGAATTTTTAAAGCAAAGAAACTTCTGGAAAAGTGAAAATCAATGTCAAAGGTTATGCAGTAATAACTACTAAATTGAATTGATTAAAAGATTAGAATGAGTAATGACAAAAAGACATTCAACAGGAATGGAGAACATGTATTTATGAATGTGAATATCAAACAAAATACTATCTAAGATATACATTACAAAAATGATCGAATGAAATCACAAAACAAGCTCTAACTTGGATCTCTCAAGGTAACAAGGAAAATAAATAAAGCAAAGAACATGTTACCCCCCAGAAACTGGATGCAGACATCAAAATAATCAATAGAACTTGACAGTAATCGGGAAGGAAAGTCAAGGACAGATTAGGTTGACAAATCTTAGTTAGTGGTCTTTGCTTCACGGAATACAACAGGCATAGGTAAACAAGTAATAATTATGTAGTTGATAAACAGAAGAAAGTGCAACTGCTATCCTTTGAATACATAAGTTAGGCTTTCACTTTTCTAGTCGTGTTAACCTTCTCAAAATGTACCAAATACGAAGCTATTTAGGAATTGATTGTTTCGAACGGTTTAAAAACATCACAACAATCTCCAGTATCAACTAGATATCGGCTAATCATGAAGTGATCAAGAACACAGCTGCGGACAACTAATATATGTCAATACAAACTTACAGAATGTCTTGGTAAAATATGAGAATAATACATTGAATACTTTATTTGCAAATGTCCATCATTTGTCATTCATATACAATATGATCTTTTCAAGTCAAAGTTCCTTTCTAATTCCATCATTGTTCTCTTCAAGTCAACCTTCATAGCTTACTGCTGTCAGATTTCCCACTTCCGATTGCTGTTATATACTACTTATATCTGCCAACATAAGTAGAATACACCATAATAACACTATTAAAAACACATCAATGTGTAATAAACTATGTTATTGTGAGTAATTCTCCAAGATATGATCAATATGTGTGCTATTGTATGTAATTATAAGCTGGTAAATACAATTGTAAATTACATGAGATGGGAATTCGTCCACTTCACCTGTCACAATAAGCAATTTGCTCAGTACAATTGTGGTGTGTGCTACTTATATCTACAGATATAAGTAGTATGTAACACTAATAGAAATTAATCAATCATCAATTGTTAATTCTTTATCCATCTTCTTTACTGAACATGTTTTCAGTACATAACTCAATAATGTTTTAACGAAAACTCATTTGGATAATCTAGAGACTCATAGGACACTCAATGTAAAGTATCCAGATAACAAATTCACATATGAGGTTAAAAGAATGTGTAGAGCAGATGTTTCTATGTCTTAGCAACTTATTAACAAGGAAATTATATTAGGGATGGAATTTATTAAGACAACATACATCACTTCCTGAATTTCTAACTGTGGGGTAAAAGAAAAAAAAACTGACAACCTCTAGAACTCTGAGCGGTAATCCAGCAGTGTACATGTCTAATTTCAATTAATTCGATGCATTATGTAATCACCTCCTAGAAAGTATTACTGTTATTCTATAGAGAATACTTGTCAAGTGTGAGGCAGTAGCTCACTGAAGACAATGGGAAATGGTGGTACAATGTCGCGGATCGACTGATGTTGAATATGTGAGACCCGTGAATGAGCACTATTAAGGAGTTTCATACTAGGATGAGACTATCGAACTTAGCTTAGTCCATTATAATAACGACATTCAATACTCTCTTTAAACTCCCTTTTATATATGTATTGTATTTCCGTAAAAACGAAACTATTGTATATTGCAAAGATAATTCAATACAATACACTTCCTGATTCCCAGATATTTTACTTTTCTGTAGTTATGAACATTTTCCAGTGTCATCTGACTTCCTTATATCTGCTACCCCTCATGAAGAAGCATATGCCGCTCATCAGCATTCTCCATCCAATTCTGTCCTAGGCAAATCTTTGAAGTTGTTTCCAATTCTCATTCATTCTTTTAATGTTTGCTCTAATTACTAACTCAATGTGTTCCTTGGGCTTTCTTTTTTCCGTTTCTCTTCAGGATATCAATATAGTGCTTGCTTTGTGATTCAGTCTGATATGATTATCCCCACTTGTGTTCTTGTTCACTACAATAACAATACAGTTCCCAGTGTATTCTGTCCTGCTTCGAGCTGGTCAGATGGATATACTTACATCTTAATGTTGATGTTCACAATGATTTATGAGCTCAGTACGAATTAGATCAAACGTCAACGCTTCATCAACTAAGTTACTATTTTCTGATTAGACCTTTGTCAACTTTACATTTAACAAAACAGTTGGTTCTCAGAGTCTGACAAAAAAACACATGAAGACAGAAATGGTAAGAAGACATCATAAGCATGAATAACATTTAGCAATAACTTGCAATGAAGGATAATGGATAGATTCTTGGTCACTTTCCTATGCTCCATAGGAAGTAACTGATTAAAGCATGTTATATAGTTGTATGTTAAACCCTTGTGGGCCAGGGTAATTTTACATTGGTTTTCATGAAAACCAGACACCATTCAAACTTTCACGTGACAACCCAAACAGTACAGGAGAACCAGACACTGTATAGGCTTTAACGCTACAATCTGAGTAGTACACCTTAATTCTGTGGCGTAACCACACAGGTACCAAGCATCCTGGTGGACCAGACTTAAGCGTGTAGCAAACAACAAATCTTACTATATCTAATTTATTGTTTCATGTGTTGCGTAATCACTGAGTGTGATTTTATTTGCCAGTGTATACCTATCATCCCATCAAGAAATAAACTATAAACATATAGGTCTTGTGCAAATTCCTAACACTGAAATGAGTAAGTTAGCAACCAACGATTTATATTCTTATTTCATTCGCTTTGTGATGTTCATTGATCATGAGCTATTCCGTCAGAGATATCTATTAGACCTAATACATGGTTGAGCACACTGGTCATAATACTGAATGTCCTGTCTTAGATCCCTGATGGTGTCGTGTGTACACATATCTGATTAGCTCACAATAAGACATAACCGATGTCTAATGCTTCTTGGTTTTGAACAGTCATGGAACTGAATTAGGTCTGTTCTGTAAAACTTCAAATTCCACAACTTACATTGGTGCTCTATGATAACATAGATATATTTTAAATTCACATGGTTTGTTTTACTTGTATCTTACCATTGTTATTTAGGAATGCAATTGATCAGTCTCTTGTTAGCATATGTGCATCCTGTACGGATGACCTCTATACAGCTTTAAGTCACAAGCTTTTTAAGCAAACATGGATGGGGACTAGCAGTGGAATTGAAGATGCCCGCCTCGTCCTATTTAGGACTCTTCAGCTGGATATACCTGCATCTCATACCTGATGTTCACTCTGGGACTCGAACCCAGTACTTTTCAATTCAAACACCATCATGTTATCCATTCAGCTGCTGAGTTCAGATAACCACTAGCTTGTGCAATGGGGTCAAGTTTAAATTCATTTGGTTTGAGGTTAATGGTACTGGGTTCGAGTAATAGAGTGAACATCAACTCTGAGATGCAGGCACATATAGCTGACGAGTCCCATATAGGACGAAACGCATGTCCTGGATTCCACTGCTTCCCACTATCCATTTTTGCTTAAATAGATAAACTTTGCTGTACAAACTGACGGATTTCTAGAAAAAATGGGATTCTATTTTTATTATTACTTCTTTTTAGATTAACTTGACGAAACCATGTCTGGTACAAGTTATGTATCATTATTGTTTAGAGTCCTATAGAACTTAGTTTTCCATCACGAATTTCAGACATCAATTTAGATTTTTATAAACACTTCTGTCGGATCTCAGTATTCCACTGTAAAACATTTATGATCTGAAAAAAACTCACAAATATTCATACACCTTTGTTTATTCACCTCCGTTGTAGTCACACCCTACATCTTCGCCACACTCTATACGGATTCACTATATTATTCCAAGCTGAAAACTCCTTAAGTCAGTGGAATGTCTTCACATCAGCCTACCATAGAGCAGATTTAAAAGCGAATACTGAAGGAGCTGGGACCCATTCAAACGACTATAATATGATGAACCAGTCAGAAGTAACGTAATGAGAAATTAAATCGATCATAATCAGAAATGACCTAAAAAAACATGTGCATTCGACCATTCATGTTTGATAACCTCGTCTTCTCAAATGCCCTCATCAAAAACTTACATCGTATTACGAATCTAATTACTGATAAACTATCACCACGATGGTTGACATCTTGTCCATTATCATCTCTATCCTTAAGGGAAACTGAAGGCGATTACATTACCATCCACATACCGTACATGTTAAGCAGTGATGAGTGATGTCCTAAGAGTATGTCTAACTACAAAACACTTACAGACAAATATGATCATTATCACCTTTTTGTTTAGACGACTATGTACATATTTCGTTTGAATACATTATGTAACAACCGAATGGATTGATCTACTATTGACATCAAACTGTTTCATTTATCGTTTAGCAAACAACGTTATCTCTTGTGTATGTCAACATAACAACAACAACCCCCTCTCAAGTGACATAGTTCAATCGTAGATTGTAAAAGAAAAAATCTTATTAATGAAGGCCAATTTATTTTTTTTTGTTCATTAACAGTATATATTACTTAATAATTCAGTAGATTGTTTCTTTATTCAGACAAAAATGTTCACTGTGACCTTGTTGTACACAGATAGATCATCATCAAGATCCAAATCCTCTGATTGACATACCGAAAGGAAAATAGAGAAAAAAAGATTCATAAATTTAAACATTTCATTTCATAAATAATGCTGGATATTAACAACGTTGGATGATGGCTCAGTGGTCTAAAGGTTCAGTATTCACCTGCCTTACCGAAAGTCCTCGGTTTGAGTCTGGTGCTTGTAATTGTAGATGCATACTGCTGAGAAGTCTCATACGAGGAAGAGAAGGCCATCCAGCATGTTTCATTCATCTTTGCCACCATCGTGATAATAATGAAATGAACAGTATGGAAGCATAACTTTGAAAATCAAAATTCGAAGGATTATCAACCATATTTTGATTGTATTGCTAGTAGATGTTCAGACTTCTGTTTTTATATTCACTTATTTAATAATTGGATTCACGAGTCAATTAAAGCTATACCACTATGGAAAACCTGGGAGCACGGGAAGGCCGTTTCGTCCTAGTATGGGACTCCTCAGCAGTGCGTATCCACGATCCCGCCCATCGCGAGATTCGAATTCAGGGCCTGTCGGTTTCGCGTACAAATGCTTAACCTGTTGACCACTTAACCTGCATCTAACGACCGTCCAGTGCCTCCAGGTTTTCCATGATGGTCCACCTTCAATTAACTCATGAATTTATCAATTAAAATGAGTACAATCTCCACAAAACCCCTCTGTGATTCTATTCTCTTGTTTCTTAGCTTTTATTTGATCCAAAGATCATTGTCATGTCTTATTATTTCATATAAATCACCGATTAATTTCCCTATTACTCTGATCTTGCAGATGAAATGAATACAACATCTGTGCTCTATCTTCATCTAGTGATTACCTACGAACTTCGAAGGAGCTTGCGGACTAATAAATGAAGGCATCGTGATATTTATTCATTGGTTGATGTGTCAATCGGTAAATAGAAGGTTACAGGTTCTACTAAGAATGTAATTGAACTGATCCATAATCGAACTGGAGTGAAAGAGATGGAAAAAGAGAGATCATTACTGCCCTGTCATTACAACTCGATAACACTAGACTCAATACAATACAACATCACATATTCATTGACGAATTTCCAATACATACGGATGATTGAAAAGCATGCAGGTGACTACATAGAAGCTATTATATACATCGTGTCGTTATCTACAAGCGGCATTTTGTGGACCCAACAACCGGAGTGCACACAAACAATATTGAATCTACGTGGTTGAGGCTGAAAGAGTTTTGCGCGACCTTATTATGGTTCGAGAGGCCATATAAATGATTTCCTGTACCGTATGCAATACGCTTTCAGAACGTCCGAGCTCCCTTTTAAACTTGACAAGTTTTTAAACCATGTAAAACAAGTGTATCCCCCTTAATTCTGTCGTTTGGCATAAAAAATATTTACTCTATACTTACTGTTTTCTGACTGACTAATACTTCTCAAGGTTACTTAAAATTCATTCGAAGGTCACTCATAAATTAATGATCTCCCGGTAATTTCTTTGAATATGCACAGCTAGAAACTAAGAACTATACCAAACAAATATGTGGTGTATAATAGAAGTACACAACTATTCATTCTCTTACTATAATCATTATCTAATCAGATGTGCTATAATATATACGGATAATTGAAGAGTGGAGAACGCCGGTCGGCAGCCTACGCTCGAAAGGTAGTAATAGGAGTAAATAAGTAAGTAAGTAAGTAAGAAGAGTGTGCATATGCCTACGTAGACTTGATTATATGCATGTTGTCGTTATCTACAAGCGGTATTTTTTGGACCCAACAATCGGAGTGAACACAAAGCTATGTGATCAATTCCTTCTTCTTGACATGAATCCGAATATCATAAATGTAATACATTTAGAAGTATTCAATCATTGAATAGATTAACTCACAGCATATAACCAAATCGGCTACATTTCAAATGAATAAAATAAAAAAAAATTCATTATTAATCTCATTATGTAAATGATTATATAATAGGAATCATTGAGAACATTCTTCATTATTCATAATGGAATCATCAATGTAAGTATCTCTATAATATCATCTCTATTCATTACTGAATTCTTTGAACTGATGGTTAAGTGGATGATTTTCCATACTTTTTCACAAAATTAACATTGGCATCAGCACTGAATAGCCTTTTCGTCTTAGTGCAGAACTCTTTAACAGTGCGCATCCACGACCCGGTACGTGAGGTTCCCACCCAGGACCTAACGTTCTCGCGTGTGAGCGCTTAACCTTTAAATCTATGGTGAACGGTGGAGCAAATTCGTAGATTGATTAATGTTAGACAATAACACCAGCTCAGTGGTCTAGAGGTTCAGCGCGAGACTGATAGGTACCGGGTTCGAATCCTGTGAGGTGGGATCATGGATACGCACTGTTAAGGAGTCCCATAGTAGGACAAAACGACCGTCCACTGCTTCCGGGTTTTCCATGGTGGTCTAACTTAAATTAAATCATAAATTCATCCATTAACTTTTCAAAATACTTATTGATTCGACTAACGGACAAAATGACTGACTGACATGATGAACGTGTTATGGTGTATGCTACTGATGTTGACAGACATAATTAGTATGAAATCAAACAATCTCCACAACCCTTTGCTGATAATTATCATGGGCTAACAAGTGACTAATTTCGAGAGAGATTTCTAGAAGTTCTAGTGAGAAGGTATGATCAATAGAATCCAACTATGTAGAGTATGAGACAGTTACTCATTAAACGCAATGGAAGATGATTGCACAATTGTTCAGAGATTAAACGTTCATGTAAGGTCGTGGGTCCTGAGTTTGAGTCCCATATGTGGAATGGTAGATACGCATTACTGACTAGTTCCATACAAGAACGAAATGACTATTCATTACTTTGAGGTTTTCACTGATAATGTAACATTGATCAATTCATGATTTCAATAATATCAAAGAATATTCACAACCTTTCAATCAAAAAATTCCGAGAATTATTCAAACTTACCATATGAATCCTAATAACCACCTTTTGAGTAAACACAAAAAATAAAAACAATCAATGAAGGATTCGTTTTTGAAACAGATTCCTAATACGGCTTAAACACTTCATTATTGTTGAATACGTATCATAGTGAATAAGAACATACAAATGGGGATAACCCAATGTAGTTGAATACAAAATTATAGAATCACTTAATAAACAATCTCAGAACCATACATTGATTACCTCAATCAATCATCTCAAACTTGATTATTCCTTCGTTTCCACATCAATCATTCTGTGTTCTCGTTCTCTTTTTTCTTCTATCTTATTAATCTTCTACCGTCAGACATTTCACTTTCGATTGATAATATATACTACTTATATCTATCAATATCAGTAGCACAAACCACAGTAGTGCTTTCAAGTTTTGTGATTTCAATAGGAAAATTCATAGATAAATATTCTGTAAAGACGATCTTAAGTGAACCAATTAAAATCAAGGGATTGATTTTCTGATATTTTTACATAACCCAGTTCATAATGAAGGATAGAATATATCTTAACATTAAATCACATAAACTCGTCTATATTTAGTTTCTAAAATATTTAAAATTGGTTATTAACATAAATATCTTTCATGCTAGCACTTGCTTACACCTCTTACTCCCATTGGAGGAGCATAGGCCACCCATCGGCACTCTCCATCCAACTTTGTCCTGAGCAATCCTATCCAGCTCTTTTCAGTTGCGACCAACCCTTTTCATATCTGCTTTTATTTCCCGACATAATGTGTTCTTTAGTCTACCTCTTTTTAGCCTCCCTTTAAGATTCCTAGTTAGGACATGTCTCGTGATGCAGTTTGATGATTTCCTCCATGTATGTCCTATCCATTTCCATTGTCTTTTCTTAATTTCCTCTCAAAATGGAAGTTGGTTTGTTCTCTCCCACAGTAGGCTTTTACTGATGGTATCCGTCCAATGGATATTGAATATCTTGCGTATACAACTATTTATAAACACTTGCATCTTCTTGATGATGGTTATAGTAGTTTTCAAAGTGTCAACTCCATACAGTAGAACTATCTTGACGTTTGTATTGAAGATTCTGATTTTCAAAGTATAATGTATACTGCTAATCAAACTCCTAGCTCCTGAATCCCAACCTTAGTTTTCACATGTTTATAAACAAAAGGATGATAAAGCATAATTGTACCATATTAAATGTCAATTTGTGATGAAACCCTAACTCATAACACTAGCCCATCTTTGAACATGTAACCCTAGCTAGTTTATATTGTAGTTCATGCCAATTCATCATTTAAAAAAAGCCCTAACCCTTATTCATGACTTCATCCCATTGTTGTATTCTTTCACTGAGAAACTTTAAAAAAATCAATAACTTACTTAAATATTGACCAAACCCCTCTCAATTAATGAAAAGATATACATTAACATATACATATATGATCGATTTGATGCAAAATATACGCTATATTTGTATAAAAATCAATAAATCAGTACTATATTGTGCAGGAAAAAAAAACATTATTGTGTTGTTTCCGAAGAAGATTGAATGATGGGTAACTCTGGGGAACTATTTATGGTCAGTCAGTCAGTTAGCTACAACGTAGGATCAGGTACATATATCCATCGGTCCAAGTTGTCATACCTTATTAACACAACAAGATGGACACCAGATTCATAGAAGTAGTTCCTTCAATGATAGTAATATATAAAAGAAAGATTGCATATAAGAACATAGTACAGGAAGAAAGAATTAGTTCGTAGAAAGAAAGATATGAAGCGATTTTAACCTCATAGTTTAGAGGAAGACAGAGAGTGTATACACCTACGCCTTTGCGATCGATTCTGTGCCATATCTTCCAGAGTTTTCAAACATTGGTTACGACAGTCACGCAGACCCCGACTAAGTAGTCTGCATCTACCGACATTGCTCACACTAGAAGTCATTGACTTGAAGCACTGATGTCACGTCCCTAACTTTCTTTCAGCTGTTTCCAACACTTATCAGCATTGCTCATCGTGGTAATCCGTGTTCAGGCATACGTAACACGTGGCCCATCCATCTCAGTCGATGAATATTCATAACCTAATCAACCGATTTACCATTATTCTCTAATACCCTGTATCTGCCTAATCTCACCATCAATTGCCTAGTGATCCCAGCAGATGCGAGCAATATTTCGCAGGCATCTGTGGTCCAATACTGGTAGCTTATGAGTATCTTCTACTCATAATGGCCACGTTTTGCAGCCGTAAATTAGAACAGGACGAACTGCTGTGTTCTAGACTGAACTGGCTGGATTAGAAATGAGCCATTATACAGAGAACTAATATGAACCAAGAATTGACTCAAAGCTGTCCATTCTGGTTAACGTGTCATTAGGTTAGTACAATGACAAGATCATATAAATCATTCTTCTAACTGGCGATATTTGACATAACAAATTATAACGAATTGAATTGTATATATAACGAATATGAATGTCAAAATGAGTTTATATTGATAAGACTGTTGGTTAAGTATGGTTAAATCATGTTGAACATACATTAATGTATGTAGACTAATGTAATATACCAGTATATGGCTGTAGAGATTGTTGAGTTTAGATTCAGTTCATAAATGGATCATTATTAGACCACCATTGAAAAAACCTGGAAGCAATGGATGGCTGTTTCGTCCCAGAATGAGACTTCTCAACAGTGCGCACCACTGAACGCCGGTTCAGCAGTCGAAAGATTTACCGTTCACGTGTGAGATTCAAAGTCTTGGATCAGAGTTATGCATGCTGAATTGTGGATGCACACCGCTGAGAAATCCCATACCGAGACGAAACAGTCGTCCAGTGCTTCCAGGTTTTCAATGATTGTCTAACTGTGATTCATTCATTTTATCAATTTAATGTAATATAATTATATGAGTAAAATAGCGTGTATAAGATTCAATGTATCCAGTGTATACGTTTTAATTCAAATGATACATATCAATCGATTAATTTCTTCATGTAAGTCCTAATACTTTTAATGGGTTTGGTCTTCTAATTATCAAAATAGAATGTCGCTTATTTTTCAGTTCAGTTGTCTACGCAAAATACTTTGGATTCGTTGACCAGATAGCATCATCAACAAGCTACCGTGGAAGAGAACAAACCAGATTCCAGCAAAGAAACGAATCAGGAAGAAGCACTGGAATTGAATAGGATACATATTGGGAAAAGTACCCAACTGAGTTACAAGACAAACCCTCACTTGGAACCCTCAAGAGCAAAGAAGAAGAAAAAGACCAAAAAAACACATGACACCGAGAAATGACCCTATCAATATACATAACGTAATGATACCACCAATTAGAGAACAGTGAATTATCGACCGAAGCAATAACACATAAACCTATAAAAGCAGTCCAAAGTCCTTTATCGCACTTTCTTCCTACCTAACTCTGTTTGCCCGTTGAGTCCAGAACACCAAACTCAACCTCAGTGATATGAATCACATATCTCAAATATACTGTGTTTGCATACGAACCAAAATAGACCACATCACACCATAAATTGGAAAATAACGTTTGTAAAAGATCTAGCCAAAGGTGGCTGTGAATATGAGAGACTGTAATTAGTAGATCGAGCATAACTCAAGAACGGTATATCGCATTACAATAGTCTATAGATCCATAAATAGTTCTCAAAAGTTACCATTCATTATTCTCGTCAGGATATAACATCTTCAAACCATTTCAGTAGTACCATTTTTTTTTGCAAAATGATTACATTTTCTATTTATCTTACCCAAAACGAGACAAGAATCTAAAATATGAAACAAATTAATAGAAATACAGTGATTAGAATTAATCATTAACAATGTTGGATGCTGATTCAGTAATCTAGAAATTACCCGTTTGTGTATGAGATTGAAGGTTTTAGGTTCGAGTTCCACATGCTAAATTGTGAATACGCACTGATAAACAGTCACATACAAAGACGAAAAGGATTTCTAGTGCTTTCAAGTTTTCAATAGTGACCGGTTCATGATCACAACAACAAAAATGTTATTCCATCCTTACACTTAAATAATCCACTGTGAATACTTTCAATACAATATCATTTATTTATACCCGACTTTTGTGAAACCGCAATGAGTCCTTGTTTCAAGTATAAAATGGATATGCTGGAACGAGTCCAGCGTCTAGGGACTAAAATGGTAAAAGGTCTCTCTGACCTATTTTATGAAGACAGACTAAGATACCTCAACTTAACTCACGTAGAATACAGGGTCATCTAATATTGGCTTATCGTATACTAAACGATGATCTTAGTATTGATATGTCTTATCTTTCCCTGGATCATTCATGGATCATCCAGAGATATTATCACTGAGTCGTACAAGTTGTGACAGTTTACTTTTTATGATAGAGGTATTCAAATCGGTTGTTCACTAATCTATAATAGGAATGTAGAATAACTTCAATATTAAGTCTATAATTACTCCCTAAATAAGTGTCGAAAATTAGCTACTTCATATACAGCTACGAAATACTATTCACTCACCCAGATGACTTTGTCGGTGAATCAGTACTACCTGAAATTATAATAGAATAGTTATTGTCAATCAATTGATAAAACGACGTAGGACGAAACGGGCGTCCTGGATTCCACTACTAGTCACCATCCATCTTTGCTTAGAATGTTTGTGAATTAAAGCAATATCGAAGCAATCCATACAGGATACACATATTCTAATAAGAAACTGATCAATTTCAGTCTTAATTATCAATGGGAAGTTTCAAACGAACAATATTAAGTGAATTTAAACTTCACCCCATTGCACAAGCCAATGTCTATCAGGATTCAGTAGCTAAGAGAAAGACGTGATTGCGTTTGAAGTGAACAGTATTCGGTTTGAGTCCTGGGGTGAATATCAACTCTACAATGCAGGTATATCCATCTGACGAGTCACGAATAGAACGAAACGGGCTTTGTCTTCCATTCCACTGTTAGCCACCATTCATCTTTGCTTATTTCTCGTTTGACCTTTCCATAAATATCTATTTTCCTGATATAAGATGACTTAATTTCTTCAGGTGAATAAATGATCTTGAAATTTTACTGATGAAAATGTATTGAATAGGGATCAAGTTTTACACTAAAAACTCAATCTATACTACTGAATGATTTAAGTAGTTTAAACTTTACTTCAAAAATATTACATAAATATTACGGTAAACATTAATATAATGAATTTTCATATGCGCTTATCAGTTAGTGTGAGTGTAACGACTCCTGTATACAACTACCTGAAATCTAACAGCTAACATCTATAACAGTATTACTGAAACGATGAATCGATCTGAGTTAGACCACCATTCCAAATCTGAATGCACTGGACAGCTGTTTCGTCTATGTACGGGACTCCTCAGCAGTGCATCTCCACGATCCAGTATGTCGAACTTGAACCTAGAACCTTCAGTCTCACATGTAAACAGTTAACCACTAGATCACTCAGGATAAATATTATCTACATATTACCTACATACTTTGATGGAGTTTTGTTCTCTGAGCTGGATGATTTGGTCGTGGAGCTTTCATAGTTCTTCTGAACGACATCATCAGCACAAACTTCAAGTAAATTACATATAAATAATTTAACTTCTATTGTATGACATCATGCTCCTATTTGTGTTTCAAACAGGATTTTACGTGAACATAACTATCGAGTGTACATTTGATGACAAGTTTAATTTGTAAACAAGAATCATTGAATCACATACTCTTTGTTTCGTCAGTATTCACTAAAACAATCAATAAAACAAGTGAGATTATCAATCATGAAAATAAAGTATGTTAATTGTAAGTCTTAGCAAAATACATTTTGTAAAGTGAACTACCTGAAAAAGCCCATTCATGGATACAGTTAACAATCATTTTAACCTCATACTGATGATTACCATGTGTTGACTAGTGACTAGCTTTTTGAGGTGATTCTCGGAGTTCTAATGGAAAGCCGTGACCAGTGAAGCTAATCGGTGTCGTGTATGAAGTAATTATCTACCGGAACTAATGTAAGGTAGTTACGCAATTTCCTGAATTGGTGGAAGTTAGATATCAAACACCGTTGGATGGCAGTTCGGTGGTCTAGAAGTTAGGAGTTCGCATGTGAGACCAAAGGTCCTGAGTTCGAGTCCGCATATGAGATCGTGGATGCCTACCGCTGAGTACTTTGTTAAGAAGTGAACAATTTGTACATCAACAAACCCTACTTTCTATTCGAATAAGAAAAAGGTTGTGTGTGTTTTTTAATCCAACTTTGGTTTACTTTAGATATTTCTTCATTAGTGTGATTGTAATTCTTTTTAACTTACTAAACAAAACAATGTAAACTTCTCTCACTATACAATACCAGATAAGTGAATAAACCATTCTTCAGAACAAAGATTGATAGTGGATAGCAATGGAATCCAGGACGTACGTTTCGTCCTATTTTGGACTCGTCAGCTGGATGTACCTACATCTCAGAGTTGACGTTCACTCTAAAAATCGAACCGAATACTGTTCGCTACAAGTAAATAATAATTCAAGAATGGTAATTCGTATAATAATAGCTCATAATAAGAGGGACATGAATATGAAAAATTAGTGACTTAACGATTATACGATAAAAATAGTCCATGCATAAGATATGCAGTACGGAAATCATCAAAATGCATCACGAGGTAAGTCCTAACTTGCAATCATGAAAGGAAACGGAAATGTGGAACATCAAAGAACACATTACGCCGGAAAATGGAATCAAATATGAAAAGGATGAATAACATTTGTATTTAGCTGGAAAGGACTGCCCAGGACAGAGTTAGATGGAGATGCTGGTGAACGGCTTATGCTCCTCCATGAGAGGTAATAGACGTAAGTAAGTATGCAAGTAGTGTATGTACACATATTTGTATGTGGGAACGAAGGTCAATTGAGGCAAAAATATCTCGGTGGTAATGTCTAGATGACACAATTCCGAATCAGTCAGAGAGCATCCCATCCTAACAAAATTACAAGAACACCCTAATGACAAGTGACCTAGCTACAAGATCTCCTGTTGATTATCTCCAACCAACCACCCCCAATTAAAGGTGTATAGGTTAGTCAATAAGTGGAAAGTTTCTATGTAACTTTTACGTCCTTGATTTTAAAAAAAGTATTGAACTCACCCTCGTTACCCTTAGTCTCCTTAGTAACACTAAGTAAAGCAATGACTAGAAGTAAACTAATGTAGATAAATTTCATTCTTGAAGAAGTCAACTCTTATTGTTTGTGTTATTCATTTATATACCAAAAAAAAAACAATAATGAAGAATAAATTACTCAATTAATAATCTTTGCTCGAAATATCCCAAATTGAGATCATTGTAAAGTATATTAGATAAACAAAAATAAGAATTAGGATGAATTCCATGATCAGTATACAATTTGTTACCAAGTCAAACTCACATTATCATTATTATTATTATTACCATAGCAACCATTTGATGAATCAATAAAGTAAATATACATAGCTCATGTGAATGTATTTGGTATTGTAATGTACTCGAAACTAAATGATTTAAGTGATTTGTTTTCACTATGGATCTGAATAGCATCAGTAATGCGCCCCTTCACATATAAATGTTGGAATGTTTCCTTCCATAATACCAAAAACCTCTGATATCAATCAATAGTAAGACAGAATACATTAGTAATGTTAAGTAAAACTATGTCAGAGTTCAAGTACTCAACTACCAATAAGATATCTTATATGATAGTATACATAAAACATTGTGGTATGTGCTACTGATGTCGATGATATAAGTAGTATGTAACATCAAACCTGGTGGCAGAAGATGGTTAAGAAGATCGAAGAAAAGAGAACGAGAACAGAGAATGATTAGTGTGGAAACGAAAAAAACACAATGAAGTCTGAGACGATTGATTGACATTTTACAAATGAAGTATTAACTATATGATTCCCAAATTTCACTGGAAAGTTCTGTAATTTTGTGTTCAAACACATTCGGCTGTCCACACTTGTGTTCTCGTCCACTACATCAGATGGCGCTTCTAATCAGGAGGGAGGAAGTGTTCTGTTCTTCAGACTCTGATGCGAGCCTGGTACTGAGGTGCTAGTTGGTGTAGTGTGTGCTATTTATATCGATATAAGTAGTATATAACGCTAGTCAGGAATAGAATGTCTCATAGCAGGAAGTCAGGAAGGAAAAAATGGAATCACAAAGTAACTGATACGGAAATGCAGGAACAGTAAATTTTGAGACGATTGATTGATATTTTGCAAATGAAGTATTTACTGTTTGGTCCTTAGACGTCCATAATTTTCATAAACTTCACATTTAAGGATAACTATCCTTCAACAAATGTGTTGTATCCAGCATTCCCAATCATTTTCCCATCCGTTTAGTTTATCAGGGAAGCATATAAGAGTGTAATTTTTACTAGGTACTTCATTTTAATCATATGTGAGCAAGCCATTGTAAGATATCTCAACTATATGAATGATAAAAAAGAATCCTCAGTGAAAACGATCCTCTTATGTTCAGAATCCATCGAATAAAGGAATAGTAATAAACAGTATGAGGTAAATGACCTAAAGATTTACATACACCTATCTTGTCACTTTTGATTGAGATGTAGGGCCAGTGAAATACCACTGCGCCCCAGCCAAATGATCCGGCAGTTGGATCACTGAATATTTGACAGTTCACCGATCCCCGTCTAGGTCAAGGACAACCAACGTGCATCAGTTAGTCTTACGTCATAGACTGCACCATGTGGTGGTAGTCACACATTCGCTTGTACCTACTTCAACTAATATATTTCTGCAATAACTTCCTCTGTATTTTACGGTCTTCAAAGCATTCATAGTACCTTGATACGACGAAGGGGCAATCCACGTTGGGTGTTGACCGCAAAGTGTGACATTGACGTTAGCTGTTGATTACACCATTCCTGTCTGACTGGAGTAAGTTTCCATTCATTTGACAGAGATAATCTACGTTGGTGATCAACAGACATAAATAAATATCTTTTCCTAAGTAGGTTATATTCATCATTCGACATTTTAAATCTTTGAAGAGATCATGATCTCACCAATATCGGCGTACGAAACGAAAGTTAGTAATACAACAACAAGACAAGCTAAACTATTCACTGTGCACTAGTCTTATTAACTAAAGGTAGAAGAATAACAGATTCAACCAAAGGTAATGTATATTCCACAAGCAGTCGGAAATACGAATAAACAAGCATACCCCTTAAGCAAGTATAAACCGTATAAAAATGTCCTTGGGAAACTGTTATGACCTTGCATCGCTATTTACCCCGTTGATACTTGTTATGACTTGACCTTGATCTGTCTAGTTTAAATTACGACCTTGACACGATAGGGTGAGCGGCTTAACCTTGAGTCTAGTACGCGTGAGTTTGAGATGGGGTAGAGAGAACTATTCTAGAACCTGATTTCTTGGCATGCACGCAAGCGAGAGAAGACAAGACAGTTGGGACACTTAACTCTGGATTCTCTGAATTCGGATTAGTACAAAAATGTACATGAATAAATAAGTGAATATCTTGACCACGACGTACGATAATTTGGGAAAATACAGTTATGCCGGAAACTGGGAATCAGAGTAGAAAATACGGTGCAAAATATTATGTTTAAATTACAATATTTTCGGAACAAAAAAGATTATGGTAGTGAATGATACATAGAACGAAAGCTCATGTTATGTAGAATAAGATTGGGACAAAAATAAATATAAGTATTTTAAAGGGTTTGAATGAAATGAATTAACGTCCCAAGAAAATGGCTTTCGTAGTTGTCTGGGGCTTCTTAATTCCCCGTTCACAACAGAAACATCACAAAATATCGCATTAAAAAGGGGAAACGAACCAATGAGTTCCAAGGTCTTTCTAAGCGGGAAATACAACTTGATAGAAAAAAGTTGACGTTTTTTAGCATCAAAAATGAGAAATCCAAATGATTTCTAAAGATCTAGCTTCTTGAACAATAAGAAAATGTCATTTATTGAAATGAATCAACTTTCACATATAAAATATAATTCAACTTAATACTTGTCATAAACAAATAACAATCTCATATGACTTTATGAGATGATGTTCATATGAACAAAATGTACCAATTTGATTGAGGTTTGTATTTTAGTAAAACCTTTTTTTTCTACGAAGTTGGGGGTTACCGACCCCATCCATATTCAATCTTCTTACTTTACTCGAGCTTAGTTGTGATTAGCAGCTACAAGCGTAGTTGAAAGAAAACACTAGATTGACAATGATGTCTAATTGAAAAACAAAATTTTAGATGATAACATAAAATGTACTTGGCAACAAATGAATACTACACCTTTTCTTGAAACAATTACTTATACAACAGTATATATGGTATTTGATCAATAAAAGAAATGAAGAATCATGTTTACTGAGATGGTGGAGAAGATTTGTAGCTCAAGTGGATGATTTTGATGGAATCTTGTTCTCTGAAATGGATGACTTGGTCGTGGAGCTTTTGGTCCTTCTTTTGAACGACATTATCAACACAAACTTCATATAGGAGTGAAGCGTTCGAATCTCTCCATATGTGTTTCGCAGCTTGTCCTGTACACCTCGATGTTGATTAGTTCTTGTTGACCATGAATTTGTCATTGCTTACTTCTTTGTTTTAGTTGTGTCTACCATTGGGAGAACAAAATTACTTATTTTTTGCTTACGCCTGTTACTCCTCGTGAAGGAGCATAGGCCGCTCACCAGCATTCCCCATCCGACTCTGTCCTGATCAGTCCTTTCCAGCTCCTTCCAGTTGTTATTCATCCTATTCATATCTGATTCTATTTCCTTCCTCTTTTCCATTTCCCTTCAACATTCCAAGTTAGGGCTTACCTCGTGATGTAGTTTGGTGATTTGAGTAATGTATGTCTTATCCATTTCCATAGTGTTTTCTTAATTTCTCCTTCAGGTGGAAGCTGATTTGTTCTCTCTCAGAGAACAAAACTCCATCAAAATCATGTTTCGTTTTATTCGTGACTAATTATCTGGATGTATTAACATATTGTTGTTAAGAGTCAAACCCAGTACCTTTTACTTCAAACCTAAGTGAAACTATAATCTATGAACAAACCAATTAGATGCAAGATAACGGGTCTTGGATTTTGGCGCAAAATTCACTCATCCATTTGGTTAAATAGATTCATGGCATTAAAGCTGATGTCAGTTCGTGATGAAAACCCAAAATCTAATTCTTAACCTTAATCATGAACTGTAAATCATAACTCTAATTTCTCATACACAGGTTTATAACCCTCATTTGGTACTAGTTATTAGGTGGGCAATCTTAAGTTCGATCTAGTGTTGCTCAAACCGTGTGTATCGCTTTGCAAAAAATGCGCTCCTTGGATTTTACTCCTAGTCATATTCCAAATACACTATAAGTTGTGATTAAACTTCATATTGAGGCGATCCTCTCAACATCTATGTTTGATAATAGATACTAATGGATTTCAGTCTTTAATATTAACAACGGGAAATTATGAAACCTAATTTGAATGCCTGTTAATATCACTTTTCAATCAGATGTTCATGAATGGAATACTGATAACTACGGATCAGAATGGGGATTTGTGGAGATTGTAGTGATTTCAACAGTTGCATTCGTGAGTCACGAGCAGCCGTGACCAGTGGAGTTCAATCCGTGTCAGTTGTGGGACAGTTATCCACCTCAGACAAAGAATGAAGGGTTGAGCAACATCATGGAGTAATTGAAGTTTGGCATTAATACCATTGGATGACAACTCAGTGATCTGCAGGTTAAGCGTTCGCACGCGAGACCGGCAATTTCTGGGTCCGAATCCCGAGAGCGGGATCTTAGGTGCACACTGCTGAGGAGTCCCATACCAGGATGAAACGTCCTTCGAGTGCTTCCAGGTCTTCCATGGTGATCTAGCTTCAACAAACTCATGATTTCAATCGGTGAAAACTTCTAAAATCTCCACAAAACCCCTTCAGACTAATGATTGTTATGAAACCATTTAAAACTAGGATGTACTAAACCTCCGTATCATTTTAAAACGAAATCATTTGTCAGTGATTACTGATCAATCTACCAAAGATCTCATCTAGGTCTTTCAGGACTATCGATGAATGACTTGTAGCAGCTGGACCTACATCGAGCCCACATAAATTATTCGGTTAATCACTAACGCTAGTTAGTAATCCAATCCAACCAAACTTACAGGATTAACACTTCTAAACTGCCCCATGATTAAAACTATACATAAAACATTTGTATCATAGTTTTGTGACTGTATTCTATCGTAATAGTTGTGTATAGTTCTTAATGTAATCACTGAAACTTCATTGTTAATGTCCTTGTATTCTACTAAATGTATTTTAACTATCAATTATTGGTATTGTGACGTATACTACTTATACTGACAGATATAAGTAGTATTTAGCAACAAAAGTGAAATGCCTTTGTTGTAATTCTCTTATTAACAACATACCTTCATGTAGATAAGAATTATTAAGTAACTGATCTTATGAAATTCTGATGAGGTAGTCAATATAGATGAAGCTATGATTGAGTTATCTGTTTGATTCATAGTTCAGTAGACTCATTCGTACATTAAACTTTGTAAATTGTTCAACATACATAATCATTAAACCAAGAGTATATGAAGAGTTAAATACAGGTTGTGTTTATTATCAGAAAGGGGTTTCGTGGAAATTTTAGTAATGTAATGGTTAAGTTCATAAGTCAATTAAAGCTAGACCATTACGGAAAATCTGGAAGTACTATATGGCTGTTTCGTCCTAGATATGGGACTCCTCAGCAACGTGTATCCAAAAAACTTTCTTCTGATAATAATCATCATGTGCTAACTAGTAACTGGCTTCAAGAGGTATTTCCTGATGTTCTAGTGAGAAACAGTGACTAGTGGAGTTCAACCGGATCTGTTGTGATATAGTAAAGCACTGATGATAATGGCGGATGTATTGCCCAATTTCGTGGATTATTGAAGTTATACATTAACACCGTTGGATGCCGGTCGCTTCATTTGTCTAAAGGTTAGGAGTTCGTGCACGAGACTGGTAGATCTTAGCTTCAAGTCCCATGTGTGTAATAATGAATGTGCACTGTTGAGGAGTACTATTCTAGGACGAAACAGCCGTCCAGTGCTTCCAACTTAAGCACTCGAACACTTGAACCCTTCAAATTACAGGCAAGAAAACAGGAGACTAACGAAAAGAAATCTTATTCCGAACTGTGTCAAATATGATACAAAACACTCAGGTACTTATACTTTTTAGTAAAGACGAAATCATCATTACAGTAATCCAGTTCGCATGCATTAATCTTTTGTATTCGACCAATCGAGAAGCGACACATCAAGGTTTTGGAATGTCTTTGGTTTTTCTGAGCTTTTTAGAGCCTCCCTGAGTTCACTTGTGTCCGTCTCCGGTGCTGTATAAGAAGTTCTATCGATCAATGATACTCTGAATGTTTTAATTGACGAACACATTCCTCGGGATTCGAATCGAAACCATTCATTTCACAATCTTATTTGATTTTCAAATTTATTTAGGCAAATATTCTATAAAGGTTGAAACTTATATTTCTGTTCATAATCTATGCATATTTTTGATCCATATCAATTGACACTACTAGCCTAACTCCAAGGTATCCTGCCGAATATCTTCTACCATTAACTATCTCAACACAGTATACACCATGACGATGAATGACCCCATTGTAACTTGATCCATAGTATTCAATTAATGGTAATGAACATGAATTCGGCTAATTTTCAAGTGATCAATCAAATGAATGCTAGGATTCTGTTTTTCTAAAATGTCTCCTGTTAGATAATATCAGTGACACAATTCAGAGAACACTGACATGAGAAGAATGAATAACGATTGGATAGAACTAGAAAGGAAGACTATAAACAAAGTGGGTTAAAGAATTCTGCTCGGCGGCTTATGCTTCACAGGTAGTAAAAGGCGTAAGTAAGTAAGTCATAATTATACTATTCATAACCTGGCGTTATCGCTATTTCATCCCGAATTTCAATTATCTCTTCAGGATTATTACCAAAACTGACTCATTATGCATAAATCTTTTATAAGCCTAGATGGATGATGGTTAGCACCGGAATCCGAGATGCGCGTTTCGTCCTATTTAGAAGTCGTCAGCTGAATGTGCCTGCATCCTTGAGTTGATCTTCACTCGGAGACTTGAATTTAGTGTCTTTCACTTCAAGCGCCATCGCGTTATCCACCTAGCTACTGACTCCATCCATCTATGCTTATAAAGCTTATGACTTGGGGTAATATCGAGGCAATCCACATAGGATCCACATACAACGACGAGTGATTGATCAATTGCAGTTCGAAACAACAACGGGAAGATACAATCAAACAATATCAAGTGAATATAAATCTTTTATTTTGAAAGTTTATATGAACTAGAAAGACATGTGTAGCAGTAAATAAATCCCCAAAATCAATAGCTCTGTAAGTCTTCAATATTTGATGCTGACCACATTAGTTTTAAATGAACTAACCTAGCTGAAGGCACTTGGTTACACATCCGCACCTGATTACTAGTAGGAACGCTGTGCTCAGTTTCTCCTTCAGCGTCTAACTAGTTAAGATCAGTCACTTCTAGGTTCAATTGACTCATGATCTCAACCAATGAAATCGCTACAATATTATGTAATTATCGGTCCATAAAGCTTTACTCATATAGATTACGCTACTGTCTCAGAGCATTTCTTCATTGTTATTTGATCAAATAAAACTGTAAAACCCTTTAACCGTAGACAAAAACAGTGTTAGTTTTATATTTAGTAGGTCATGGTGTCGAAAATCAAACGTAGTGACAGCGCGATGAATGAGAAGACAGGCGGAGGACAATCAAATTCATCTTAATTCAAAATTACTGAATATCTTCGTAAAATCTTAAAACCATACAGTAAATACTTCTTTTGCAAAATGCCAATCCACCGTCCCAGACTTTGTTGCACTTTCGTTTCTATATCAATCATTCTCTGTTCTTGTTCTCTTCTCTTTGGTTTTCTCAACCTTCTATCACCAGGTATTCCATTTTCGATTGTTGATACATACCACTTATATCTGTCGACATCAGTAGCACTCTACTAACTGACATAACTTATGTTCATCAACCTTCTTTTTGCTACCATCTAAAATGACTTATATGATAAGATATGCCAGAGTCGTTTACACACAACACTGTAGGTCCTGGGTTTGACTCCCACGTGCAGGATCATCGATGTGTGCTGCTGAGTAGTCCTACAATAAAATGAAACAGCCGTCCCGTACTTCCAGGTTTTTAATGGTGGTCTAACATCAATCATGATCCCAATCAAAAACTTAATAATCTTCACAACCCTATACTGATATATATATCTTTATCACGCATTAAGTATTCGATTTGCGGTATGTTTCTCTTTATATTTTGAAGATGGTATGCTATCACTTAACTCATTAATTGTTGATATACTTCTTTACTGTCCATTAATTACAACCAACTTATTGTTCACTTATTACTCAGTTTTGTACTGTAGTAAACGACAACTCACACAGGACGGGGACAATCAAATGTATTTGAATAGGAAATTACAGAATCATTTACTAAAATCTCAGAACCATACAGTAAATCTATTATGTCAGATTTCATTGTTCTTTAGTTTCCATATCAACCATTCTTTGTTCTCGTTCTCTTCTCTTCGATCTTCTTAACCATCTTCTGCCTCCAGGTATTTCACTTTCGATTGATCATAAATACTACTTATATCTATCAATATCAGTAGTACATACCATAGTACAATAAATGATTAAACGATATAAAGATTGCGATTTCTTATTGATGAAGCGTTGATAAATATCATATCATAGGAATTTTTTAAGCCATAATTATATAAAATAAGTCAAATGGCCTTCTTCGTGTTTTAAGTGAGCAAGTTGAGGAGAGACATAATCATCATTTGTGGATGAACTTCGATATACGTAGTGTAAATATTAGTTGAGATGTCATCAGTGTTTGGAATGTAAAGTAGACTCAACAATTCAGTGATCCTGCAAACGGTAGTAACTAGCCATTCTGGACACTTTTTTCGTTTATTTAATGTGTAAATCCTACACATAAGATAATCCTTTTTTCACTGGAGATTTCATTTCAGTCATCTTAAGCTATTCGCATATGTTTTCTATGAACACTTCTGTTATAACATGTCGTTTTGTGTCCTAATAATATGTGATGTAATGATATCGCTAATTGGAGAACAGTAATTTATCGATCGGATCAATAACGCATAAACCCATAAGAGCAGTCCAGAGTCTTCATTGGTCCTGCTTCCTGCCTAGCCCTACCTGCTCATTGAGTCCAGAACACCAATCTCAGCTCCTGCAATATGAATCATGCATTTCAAACGTACTGGGTTTATATACCAACCAGACAGACTACATCGTACCAATAAAATAGAAAATAACATTTGTACAAGATTTAGACAAATGTGGCTGTGAATAAGGGAGTTAGTAATTGATAGACAGGGGATAATTCAAGAATGGTAATTCGTATAATAATAGTTCATAGGTCAAAATAAAGCTCATAATAAGAGGGACATGAATGTGAATAGTTTAGTTATTTAACAATTATACAATAGAAATATGCGTACAGTAACAGTCCATGGATAAGACATACATTACGGAAATCACCAAACTGCATCATGAGCCAAACCCTAACTTAGAATCCTGAAGGAAAACGGAAATGTGGAACATCAAAGAACACAATACGTTGGGAAATAAAAAGCAGATACGAAAAGGATGAATAACAACTGTAAATAAGTGAAAAGGATTGCCCAAGACAGTGTTGGATATAGAGTGCTGATGAGCGGCCTATGCTCCTTCACGAGGAATAACAGGCATAAGTAAGTAAGTAAGTTACTATTCCCTATTCTCATCAGGACATAAAAACTTCACTGAAAATTGCTCCGAATTCCTGAATATCTTCTGTTTATTAAACATTGAAGAAAGATTGAACCATAAACTCTTAGTCACATGTCTTATCCCATTAAGTAAGCCTGCAGTGGCTAGTCCTTTGTCGAGCCCATATAGACTATTCTAGCTTCCGGACAGGCCAGTTTATTCATTTTACTTGTATCCCATTTTCACTTCATTAGTAATTCACCTATTATCCTTGACTGTTTTGGTACGAGCGTATATATGTTAATGGTTTTCTCTATTCATTAAGTGTCTGCAACACATTTTCATCTGGTTATAAATATCATGTCACACTTGATCAAATTGAATTGACTCCCTCATCTTCTCCCGTTCGCTTTGTTTTCTTGCTTTTCATGCTAAATAATCTGTCTGAATAGACAAGTACTTCAAATAAATTCATCCAACATAATCCTTATTTAGTTTCTTATTACCGCGATTACACAAACAAGGTTAGTCTGTAGTGACCTACTTTTATCAAGAGAACGCGATTGGTTTAATGGAAACAATTATTATTATAACCAATTGTACCAGTGATTGTTTTACTGTACTTGTTTGTTTAATTATGTTAAAGACAGCTATATTATTACTATTCCATTGATTGTGACCTTGCACCAATTCGGTTACGTTCAGTAACCACACTTGTACTCCTTGGCATGATCTCGGTATCCTTTTGACACCACGAGATCGCCAACAAATACATCTCGACTACAGCCATCAACTGCCTTCTGGCACGTAGTCTTCTTCTAGTGGTGTTCAAAGTCAACAGCGACTCGACGCCACACTACAAGTCTATGTAATATACAGAGTTAGATAGAAACTTTACATTCATAGCATCTTTGTAAGATTGAACCGAAGCCTATAAATGTTTAACTCATAACGAATAAGTACCTAAGGCAAAAGTATAATATTACACTATATCTCCTCACTAAATCAACAGAAATTGTTAAATCCAAAATCATTGTGTTTACACAGCACTGATCGAATGGTATCGAGTTACTAAACTTGTAGTGTCGGTTGTTATGTTAAGCCCACACAGTTTATTCTGCACAGACTGATTTATTCATTCTTTTTGAGTCATGTTTTGACGTTGTTAATGATTCACTTATCAACTCTAACTGTTTTATCTGAGCGTATGATTGTAGCTTATTTTTGTGTGACTAGAAATATCAATTGACGCTTGACTAAGTGAAGTTGGCGCACATTCCTTCTCAACCGCGCATCATTTCGCTCTGCTCTGCTCTGCTCTCTCTCTCTCTCTCTTCATTTCGTCCCCGTGGTTGACTGTCCAGATCAGTAAGTAAACAAAATGTATGCATTCAAAAATTCATCACTAACGTGATTTAAGTCGATAATTATGTACGAGAATAATCAGAATGTATATTATCAATAACTCCACCTGGAGCCCCTGTGGAGCTACTGTCGGTACCAAGCCCGCATAAGGAAGGGGGGTTGGGTATAAGGTTAGTAACCCCGTTCCATAAAAAACTAACTCGTTAAAAAAACACTAACCATAAAAAATATTACAAACGATTTAAACTCTGCCCTGGGAGTAAGAAAGTCTTCATTTATAAGAGTTATGATGCTTCATCTGGGAAAGCCTAGTTCCTTCAGAAGTCACAAGGCTGATGCACCTTCTGACAATCAGAGCCACTATTAATTTAGGTACATGGAATGCTCGTACAACATGGGAAACGAGAAGAGTCATCCAAATTACTGCAGATACAACCTAGTTGTGCTTGAAATTAGTGAAACACATTAGATTGAACAATAAAGACTAGCTTCAGGGGAGCTTTTAAGTAAATGGAGTTAAATCTCGGGCCACTAGCCACTAAAATGATGAACCCATCGATACTATCATACGATCTAATTGACGTCAACATAAAAAGACCCCATCAAAGACTATTCGAAAATCCGGATTACCATTAACTAACTTGAATCAATCGTATAATAAAACAAAAACTGTATAAGTTCAAGTACATATATTTCACATTTCTTTAATAACAATACAACCTGTGAACAGTATTCTCTCCAATTATTTTCTTACATAATGGTGTACTCTCTTTGGATGGTTACGTAATCAAGAAATCAATTTGCGATCTAAATATGTAAATATGTAATAAGAGAGAATTTTATTAGAAAAGAAATCTCAACAGTTGAGATCATGAGTCAATTGAAGCTAGATAACCATGGAAAACCTGGAAGCACTTGACGGAAATCAATATGGTAAGTCTATAATTTATGGATAACCTTTGAGCTGGGGGGTCCCACAATAGGATGAAACGGCCATCAAGTGTTTCTGGATTTTCCATGGTGGTCTAGATTCAATTGACTCATGATCTTAACCATTGAAATTACAATAATATCCACAAAACCCATCTGATATTAACTAAGTGTATAACTAAATGCCAATTATTTATACTGACTTTTCTTATAGTTTCATTCAACTGCCTCCTATAATGTTAATAATACTCAGAATTCAAATAATAAGTTTCATATTCAGTCAGTCAGTCAGCAGCAACGTAGGACCAGGTAAATATATGCACTAGTCCAAGTTGCCATACGTCATTAGCACAGCAAGATAAACATCAAATTCATAGAAGTAGTTACTTCAATGGTGGTAATATATAAGTAAAAGATTGTGTCAGAATGGGTTTTGTGGAGAGTTTTAGAAATTTCACAGGTTAAAATTATGAGACCACCATGGAAAACCTGGAAACACTGTTGGATGCCGGCTCACTGGTCTAGTGGTTAAGTGCTCGCGCGCGAAGCCAGTAGGTCCTGGATTCGAACCCTGCGTGGTGCGGGATCGTGGATGAGCACTGATGAGGAGTCCCATACTAGGACAAAACGGCCGTCCAGTGCTTCCAGGTTTTCCATGGTGGTCTAGCTTTAATCGACTCATGATTTCAACCTATGAAAAGATTGTGTATAAGGAGACAGAGAGTATATACACCTACGCCATTGTGATCGATTCTAAGCCATGTCACTCCAAGTCTTCAATAATTGGTTACGATAGTCACTCGGACCACAACTAAGTAGTGTGCACCTACCAACATGGCTCAGACTAGAAGTTAATGACTTCAAGGACCAATGTCACATTTTGGTTTGGCTGCCACTAACTTCCAATGGTCCTCAACACTAGTCAGCATTGTGCGTCGTGGTAAACGGTGTCAGTCTGTTAGTCAAACAATCAGCTGAAACGTCAGACCAGGTACATATATGCATCGATCCAAGTTACCATACCTCATTAGCACAACAAGATGAACTACGAATTCACAGAAGTAGTTAATCCAATAGTAGTAATATATAAAAGAAAGATTATGTCTAAGGATATGGTACATATAATTTATGGTTAGTAAATGTCAGTTTTAATATTCAGGAATGTAATTAGTCAGTCGCTTTTGTAGATCTTGACAGAATTACGCTGATACTCCGATTTAGTCTTAAGCTATGGCAAATTTGATTGGTGGATGATAGTAATGGAGTTCAGAAAGCGCATTTCGTTTAATTTAAGACCCATTATTTGAATGCAGCTGTCTTATTTCAATATGAATGTTCATAATGCTACTTGAACCCATTATCTTTCATTTTAAGTGCTTAAGTCTTATTCACTCAGCTATCGAGTTCAGTTTTAATGTGTATGATGATATTAATAAGGGTTTGAAATTCCCCGTTGTTGATATTTTGTAGTGACCTACTTTTATCAAGAGAACGCGATTGGTTTAATAGAAACAATCATTATTATAACCAATTGTACCAGTGATTGTTTTACTGTACTTGTTTGTTTATCTGCACTAAAGATATTCTTCCTTCCGTAGATCGTGATCTTGCAAGAATTCGGTTAAGTTCAGTAACTACACTTGTATTCCTTTGGCACAATCTTGGTATTCTTTCGATACCACAGATCGCCAACAAATACATTTCGACTACAGCCATCAACTTCCTTCTGATATTTGGCTTACGGTGGATTTTATCGGTTAACTAGCACGTAGTCTTCCTGTAGTGGTGATCATAATCAACCCCGACTCGACACCACACTACAATTTTAGGCTCCGAATGATAAGTCACTGCAGTCGTATGTATATCCTAAGCAGACTACTTAGGTATATCTTTGTTTTTTACAAATCTCAATATATTTGATACTGGAATCTAATCTCATTATGAACATCAACTGTGGGGTTCAGATAGATCTAGCTAACTAATCCGTTCAATTCAATTATATTCATTCATTAAAGAAAACTATGATAACTTACTAGAAATTATGGAACAGATAGCTTTAAAACGAACATAACGAGTGTTTGAATGAGTGATTAGTAAAACAATATTTGATTATGAATATGAAATAACTGACTGTGATTCAAAGGTGTAATTAGTGTGATATGTGCTACTGATATCGACAGATATAAGTAGTATGTATTATCAATCGAAAGCGGAATGTTTAATGGCAGAAGGTTTAGAAGATCTCAGAGAAGATAATGAGTACAGACAGTGATTGATATGGAAATGAAGGAACAATGAAGTCTGAGACAATTGATGAATAGTTTGTAAAAGAATTAATCACTGTATGTTTCTTATATTTTACTAACAGATTCGATAATTTTGTATTCAAATGTGTTTAATTGTCCCAGCCATGTTCTCGCTTACTGAAATGGTACTAATAATGACTTAGTAACATATCATGGAGATTTATGGGGCTTTATTATCATTTAGATAGATATATTCTTGATCCCTTTTTAATGATTGTTTGGATCTTCTTATTGATGTTTAGGACTACATTCGATCTGTCTATTCTGACATATATGTATCCTTTGTCTAAACTTCATCCTATTCCACGAACCAGTGTCTATCTGTACTCAGTACCTAAATGGATAACGTGATGATGTTTCAAGCAGACAGTAATGGGTTCTAGTACCGAAGTAAATATCAACATCTATTCAGATTGTAGCCTTAAAGTCTATACGGTGTTTGGTTCTCCTGTAAAGCAGGATTGAGCTTTACTGATCGGGTTATAAAGTTTAAGCTTGGGTGATGTCTGGTTCTCGTGTGAAGCGGGATTTAACTGTACTAAACTATCTTGGCATTTCATTTGTAAAGGTTTATATTATCTCATTATTAACATTTAACACTTTAACTTATCAATATTTGTTGTTGTTATATATACATCATAAGGGGGGTGGGGTATTGCCATCAAGTCACATGTTGTTTTTTTACTAAAGGTAGTTAGTGACTAACACTGGGATCCAAAACTCAGTAGCTTTTTTTAATTACTTGTTTGTGTTTAGGAATGAAAGGTACTGGTTTCAAGCTTCAATAGGATTATCAACACCAGGATCAAGATATATTCATCCGACGGTATTACAAAAAAAAACTTACGTCAACCATGAAAGAAGCCAACTTTATCAGTGAAAGAATACATAGGGTTTGACTTTTTAAAAAATGGAAATGATAATATGAAATAGCCAAAAATTCATTGAATCAACTCAACGTTGGGTGACAATTTAGTGGTCTAGAGGTTAAGCATTCACGTGCGAAACCGAAGATCCTGGGTTTGAATCCCGGATGAGGGATCATGGATGCACACTTCTGAGGAGTTCCTCAGTAAAATGAAACGAATGTCCAGTGCTTCCAGTTTTTTCAATGGTGGTCTAACATTTATCAATTCATGATCTTAATCAAAAAATTATATTATAGACTGACGAATGTTGATTCTTGTTACTTGATTTGTTGAATTATACCGTAAGTTCGTGTTCACTCAATAATTAGAACCCTTTGGATTATTATTCTTCAGCAAAGTTCTACAGTCTACAATTTCTATCCTCTTATGTAACATGAAATGTGATTCAAAATGTAAATAAACTGTATATGAGTCGTATGAATCTTTTTCAATGGATTGAAAACGTCTATGTTAACCTTACTGAATTGTAATCCTAGAATTCAAGTTCCGCAAACATCTGTTGATAAACTTTCAGTCCATGATTTCGTTTCAAGAGTTTTAATGGGCAATTACTCGAAATGTAGAATATATTGAAAGATCTACAGATACATTCTCAGTGGTGGTGGTAGTGATGGTGGTGGAGAAGTTTGTGCTGATGATGTCTTTTAAACGAACAATGAAAGCTCCACGACTAAACTATCCAGCCCAGAGAACAAAACTCCGTATTGAAAGTGGATGTAAGCTCTTACGTTATGTCAAATAAAACGTCGACTGATGTACTTTACTTAGTTCGTAGCTAGTTTTCATTTTATTTCGAGTGAGATATCTTGAATCAGATTTAGGATAACAGGTCTTGGATGTTGGTATGAAATCCACTCACCCATTTAGTCAAATAGAGTTTTGGCATTTTAGCTTATATCAGTTCATAATGAAAAACCATAAATCTAATTCCAAACCCTAACCATTAACTGTGAATCATAATTCTTATTCTTCAAACTAGTTTACAACCCTCATTCAGCTTTATTAAGTAGGTAGACACTCTCAAGGTTCCTTTGACATCATTCAAAGGTCTTCCATAAATTATCGTCTCACCGTATACATTTGTTATTGATATGAGAAGTTTATATTTCCATGGATTGAATCACAAAGTGATCATAGTTGGTTGACTATTGAAAGCTAATAGGCATTATTCAGCTGTTTCATCCCAGTAAAAGAACTATGCAGCAGTACACACTCACCACTTCACAACATATGGAACCCAGTACATTCCGCGTTATTGCAAGAGATTAAACTATAGACCAACACCGGTAACGGAAGACTTTCATATAGTACTGCGCTAATTGTTTTAAGTTAAACATGTACACTACTGAACTGTGGATCAGTAGTCTAGAGGTTATGGACTCGACAGGAGACCAAAGTTCTTGAGTTCAATACAATGGTATTCAATAAGAATGATTAATAAATCTGAAATAAGACAAAACTAGTGACTTAACAACAAAGAATCATAAAATACTTGTTTTCTAGTTATCTTACCTCCAAATTGATGATCTAAAATTCAATATCGAAATTTTTTTTTTAAATACAACAAACATTTTGACTGACTTTTTGACGATACATTTCATTCTCAATAGATAAACATCGGTTTTTTGTTTCCGTAAGTAGAACTGATCTTATCTGTACGGACAGCTCCTGATGAATTCAAGGTGGCTCTAGGAAGCTCAGAAAGAGCTGAAGACATTCCATTCAATCATCTTTTCGTAGAACATTCCAAAATCTCGATGTGTAATCTCCCGATTGAACACATACTAAAGACCACTGCATATACGAATTGGATTACCGTAATGATGGTTTCGTTTTTATACCAAAAATTATAAATACCTGAGTGTTTTGTGCCATAATTGACAGTGTTTGAAATAAGATTCCTTCCCGCTAAACTCCAATCTTCTAACCTGTAATTTGGAGGGTCCAAGTGTTCAAGTGCTTAAGTTGTACGCAGTACAGTAAGAATCTAAGTCCTAGATATCAATTCCTCAAAACCTCTGGTCTCTGTCCTGATTACTACCTATCAAATAGACTTATGTCGGACAAGACTTTTCACAGATCATCTCAAACCATTTAATAATATCAAAACCATGCAGCTACTTTTAACATTCATATCAGTGAATATCTCTTGTTGAAGAGGTAAATTATACGGTCAACATTTAGAACCAAATATCAAATGAATTGACATTAAGCAGTCACTAAGCAGTAACCAATTGTTAAATTATGAAAGAAACTATAACTTATGGATGAACCAGTCAGATTTATGATAATATGTCTTGGATTTTGGCGTGAAATTCATTCATCTAGTTGGTTAAGGAGCATCTTCACATGTTAATTGATGTCAGTTCATGATGAAATCCTGAAATCTAACTCTCATCATCAATTGAAAATTACAATTATCATTCATCAAAATGGTTTATAACTTTCCTTTAGTCTTAGTTACTAGGTGGATACTGTCAAGGTCAGTCAGGAGTCGCTCAAAGGTCATCCATCGATTATAGTCTCATCAAATTATCTGATCGAATTTTATTGATTAATTTGCTATCTATCCATTATTGTCATATAAAGGAGAATATAAACTATATTCCATGGTTTACTTCATTCTACTACTATTATACGGTAATAGGACCGTTAACCGAGACTCTGTTACCGCTTAACTGAATACTCAGTTGATGCCAAATATAATACACAGACTATATCACAGTATAATAAATACACGATTCACCTTCAAGTATAGAGATGGTATGAACTGAACATTAATAATAGTCCTGAGATTGATTACTGGTAGGGTCATGGATATTGTATTGCTTAAGAATCCTATACTAAAATGAAACATCTACCTTCTCCTCCCTAATTTTCAATATTGGCCTGGTTAAGATCAGTTTGTCACTTAACAATTTGTACAAAACTGATTAAAATCAAATTAATACTGATGTATATAACAACTAGAAAAGGAAATTATATCCAAATGATGATTTCAGATCAATTATTCATACTACTACTATACTACTGTAGTGTGTGCTATTTATATTAACATAAGTAGTAGATGACGTTAGTCGTGAACAGAATGTCTGGCAACAAAGAGACAAGAGGATAGAACGGCAAAGAATAGAAACAGAATGCAGTTTGTATGAAAATGCAAGATTAATGAAGTCTGAGTGATTTTGAGACAATTCGATTGTCTCCACCCGTGTTCTTGTTCATCACACTACTATTACTACTACTACTACTACTACTACTACTACTACTACTACTACTACTACTACTACTACTACTACTACTACTACTACTACTACTACTACTACTATTACTACTACTACTACTACTACTACTACTACTACTACTACTACTACTACTACTACTACTACTACTACTACTACTACTACTACTACTACTACTACTACTACTACTACTACTACTACTACTACTACTACTACTACTACTACTACTACTACTACTACTACTACTACTACTACTACTACTACTACTACTACTACTACTACTACTACTACTACTACTACTACTACTACTACTACTACTACTACTACTACTACTACTACTACTACTACTACTACTACTACTACTACTACTACTACTACTACTACTACTACTACTACTACTACTACTACTACTACTACTACTACTACTACTACTACTACTACTACTACTACTACTACTACTACTACTACTACTACTACTACTACTACTACTACTACTACTACTACTACTACTACTACTACTACTACTACTACTACTACTACTACTACTACTACTACTACTACTACTACTACTACTACTACTACTACTACTACTACTACTACTACTACTACTACTACTACTACTACTACTACTACTACTACTACTACTACTACTACTACTACTACTACTACTACTACTACTACTACTACTACTACTACTACTACTACTACTACTACTACTACTACTACTACTACTACTACTACTACTACTACTACTACTACTACTACTACTACTACTACTACTACTACTACTACTACTACTACTACTACTACTACTACTACTACTACTACTACTACTACTACTACTACTACTACTACTACTACTACTACTACTACTACTACTACTACTACTACTACTACTACTACTACTACTACTACTACTACTACTACTACTACTACTACTACTACTACTACTACTACTACTACTACTACTACTACTACTACTACTACTACTACTACTACTACTACTACTACTACTACTACTACTACTACTACTACTACTACTACTACTACTACTACTACTACTACTACTTCTACTACTATATCATGAATAGTATTAATTTCATGTATGTTAAATTTTACATTTTATCTAAACTTACCCAGAATTATGTTCATTCAAAACTTGACTGCCTAAAATGTGAATAGAATAATCGGGATCAGTGTGTCTTTAGATAAAAACACTTAGTTTTGATATATATAATATGCAAATGAATTGATTAGTAGGTGATCTATCAGTCAAACTAATAATGATTATCAGAAAGGTTTTTTTGTGTATGGATATTATAGTAATTTTAATGGTTGAAATCATGAGTCTATTGAGTTGGGATAGCGGATGCGCACTACTGTGAAGTCCCACAATAGGACAAAACGGCCATCCAAGGCTTCCATGTTTTCCATGGTTGTCTAGCTTCAATTGACTCATGAATTCAACTAGTGAAATTATTAATGAATAATATCAGATGGGTTTTGTGAATATTATAGTAACCCAGGACCTACTAGTTTGGAATCTCGCAGGAGGCGAGATTATGGATGTGCACTGCTGAGGAGTCCCACAATAGAACGAAACAGCCGTCCAATGCTTCCATGTTTTCCATGGTTGTCTTACTTCAGTTGACTCATGAATTCAACTACTGAAATTAATAATGATTAGCTGACTAAGTCAGGATAATCTCAATTGTGAATTTTATCAGAATGAAGATTGAAGAAATGGTAATGCCTAGAACTAATTTATGGATTATTATTACTATTGTATAATTATTAGGAAACTAGATTACTTTGTCTGTATATTCTGTTTATCACAAGCTTTGGGCTAAACCATAATATATTACCCATATTTATTCCCCGTTCTATCACTTATGGTCTCCATCTATTCACAGCCACTTTTGACCCGTTACTCTTCATTTTATGGCGTGGTACAGGTCCTATTCATCTATATATAAACCATGTGTGTTTGAAATATAAATGTAGTAAAGACTGGTTGCTACTTGTGAACCCAATGTAAGTCATAAACAGGAGCATGTGAATAACGGACTAATATTATTTCAATTGTTAATTCATAGTTGGTTGTTCTAATCGGGGGTATACTTGGTCAATTCAGATTGGTGATCTGAAATATATCATTGATTAGTTAGTTATAAAGTAACAATGAACATTCTGAATTATTCATATAGACAATTTTATAATTTCGTTTTCCTTTCTAGATAAGTGAAGATTTATGGGCAAGACTATAATTTATAGATGAACCATTCAGAATAAGGATAACACGTCTTGGATTTTAATGTGAAATTCACTCACCCATTTGACCCCCGACCGTTGTTGCTACCTTGACATGGTGGTCGGGCTTGCCTATTGTGATAACCCAACCGAGCTATATTGGCTGGAACAACCGTTCCTCAAGGTCCTACTTTGTCAGACAGGTCGGTTGAAGAGCGGTAAGACTAAAATCAACAAACCTAAGGTCCGAAGGCGAAGTCATAGTGCTGGCTGTACAGAGGTGTGACAACAGTGAGGTGTTTCCTTCAGACAACCAGCATGACAGAGATGCTGCCTTCCTACAAGGAGGGGTGGGGTTAGAAAGGTTGACCATAAAAGTGCACACTTTACCTTATACCACGGATATCCGTCTCCGGCAGTAAAGTCACAACAAGTACAGAGCTCATACTAAAATTGCTCACAAAAATATCGTGTGACCGACCTCAAGCAGTTATCGCTTGGGAACTGCTGTCACGCTCTCACGTCACTAAGACCACCTCTAATCCAATTTTCTTTTCAGGTACCTCCAGAAGAATCCTTCCACTGTGTGGGCAACCGGGAAGTGGTACCCTCCCTCATAACTCTAACAGCACTCAAGACCACTGTATTCATAATCACCCATTTGGCCAAATAAAGTTTTGGCATTTTAGCTTAAGTCTGTTCATGATGAAAAACCGTAATTTTAAATCCTAACCCTAATCATCAACTGTAAATCATAATCTTTATTGTTCACAAATGTTTATACTTCTAGCCCTAGCAAGTAGGTGGACATCTCCAAGGCCACTTTAACATCACTTAAAGGTCGTCCATAAATCATAATCTCACCGATTTATGTAGATCTGTAATAATAATATAGTCACAGAGTTATATCACAATATGTGGTTAGCGACAAGTATCATGGCGTCAAGCAATTTCGAATAATGATTTTATTACTATGGGATTCATAAAAGTATTATCGTATATTGGACTAACGTAAACATAGTTACCATGTTGTAATTCATCAGTTTAATCTTTTGATTTGATGGATGGAATAAAAATACTTTTTAGTTCGCATGATATACTGATATTATACAGCAATCAGACCGTTGACTGAGATGATACTTTCGCCATACTGGATACACAATTAGTAAGATAAACATAAACTAGACAATACTGTACCATGTAGGTGATTCACAACCAAATACAGATCATGTGCCCAGGGGAGTTGGGAAACCCTGGTTACAAACTAATGCTGCACGTGGGTTCCAGTGTAGTTGAACAGGACACGGGTAAGGACAATCGAGTTACGTACAACATAAAATTACAGAGTTACTTGGTAAAATAGAAAAACCGTACTTTAATACATAATTTGCAAAATGTTCAATAATTGTCTCGAACTTCATTGTTCTTGCATTTCCATACTAATTGTTTTCTATTCCCATTCTTTCTTTTTTTGATCTTCCCCATCTTCTGATGCCAGATATTACATTCCTGACTCACGTCATATACTACTTATATCAATATAAGTAGCACGCACCACACCATCATCAAAACAGTACTCAGCTCACCACACCAGTATCCTGAAGGAATAAATAGCGCATGAGCCTATTGTTGGTCCCCGGTTTTCATGGGACTCCATCTCCTGACGTTGCTCCACCACCTTGTGGATTAGACGTTTAAGCCAAAGGTTCGGGGTGTAGCCCACTAAGAAAACTATTTGTTTCGGTTTGGGCACCCGGTCAGTATCCCACCCCTCACATAAATCTAATGATTTATGTGGTGCATAATTATTTGTTACCCCTTAGATCAATCTTTATATGTTGAAATAAATAAATAATAAATTCAACGCAATTACAGGCAGTTTACACTTAGTAAGCCAATAGCAGTAGCCGGTGATCAGTAATTGGTTCATACGCCATTAGTTTCTTCAGGATACTGGAGGCCATATGCACCATTGGTTTGGAGTCAGGGTTTTCCAGCTCCTTTAGGTAGACTCTTCGTGTGCACTAACCAGGTTAAAGAGCGAAAATTCGCTTTTCGTCATCTCAATTTCGTAAATAACAGTAATGCCGAGAGAAGGCAGTGAGTAGGACTTCGCTGACAGTGGCTATATTCACGTGACCATGTTAGAGCATTTCGAGAGAGGAGACTTTCTCATTCCTGATTAGCCTACCCTTCTCTTACAGTTCAACTTCATTATATTCTGTTTCTTACTTAATAACATTCATTAATTGAATAATGAAAAAAACAATACTACTTACAATTAACCCATTTGATCTCTTTAGTTAAATTCATTATAATAAAGATTACAAATAAGATGAATTGTAGAAAATTCATTAAGTTAAATGTTTAACAGTGTTAAATGATTCTCTTTTTACATTGTATTCTATGTACATAGAGAAGAAGAAGAGTCACGAGAGTATTACAATCATCATCAAACATAAATAGAATGTGAGATTTTTTTTTGTTTTTAGCCTACAGAATGATACTGTGTAAACAGAATGAAACAACAATTAAAACTATTTTTCTAAAGTTACAAGAAGAAGAACAAAATAAATTAGATGTCAGTATATAGGTTGTGAAGATTATTAAGTTATTGATTAAGATCATGAACTGATTGATATTAGACCACCATTGAAAGCCTGGATGGCCGTTTCGTCCTATTGTGGGACTACTCAGTAGCGCGCATCGACGATCCCGCCCCTCGTGATTTTAACCCAGAGCCTTCAGTCTCACATGCAAACACTTAACCTCTAGACCATTGATCCAACCTCAACCAATTCACGAAATTGTGTGACCACCTTCTATTGTACTGGGGTAGATACCTCTCTCTGTCTGATATGAATTAGCTCCACTGGTCACGGCTTCTCACCAGAACAGCCAAAATTTCCTCGCGGGGCTAGTCACTAGTCAACACATGGTAATTATCAGCAAAGGGTTGTGGAATTGAATGATGAATCACACTATCCCAGAACTATCCTAGAGATCTATCCAGACTTCTCAACGCGCTTCTCGAATATTTTTTAACGAGAACGCATTCACAAATGCACATGTTTGCTTACAAAATATTGTGAACGAATCAAAAACTTTGATGATCTACTTAAGCTTTTAATTCCTACCGAATTGCAAACCACGTTTTCTAAGCAATGATGGATAGTGGTTATCTGTGGAATTCAGGATGCGCGTTTCGTCCTATTCGGGACTCGCCAGCTGGACGAATTCAAATTTACCCCATTGCACAAGCAAGCGGCTATCAAGACTCAGTAGCTGGGTAAATAACGCGATGGCGTTTGAAGGGAACGGTACTGGGTTCGAGTCTCACAGTGAACATAAACTATCTGAGATGCAGGTAAATCCAGCTGACGAGTGCCAAATAGGACGAAACGCGCATCAAACTGGATTCTACTGCTAGCCACTACCCATCATTGCTTATAAATAGCTTTTGAATCAAGGTAATACTGAGGCATACGCACATTATGCACATATGCCAATAACACACTGATCAATTGTTCTCCACGGTTATATTTCTGTTCTTTCTGTTAGTCTACTTAGACTTTCTATAAGTTTAGTTATTAACGAACGGCTATTACTATGCATCTAACGGTGACTTATTAAAATATCTCTACACGGAATCACTCTTAATTATTATAACCCTACTTTGTTTTGCCCTAAATTTAAATGGAATTCCATTTTGTGCGCGTGTATAATTAAATTAAACATTTTGAAATTGCCACATATATTTGTCGATCAGCTGCTCCTGCTTTTTTCGATTTATCTCTCAGCAGATCAATATACGGAGGATTTTTATCAATCTTGGTAACTTCCAGAGCGCGACAGTTTCAGTCAATTTGATATCCAGCGAACGTCACACTGATTCTAGTGAGAGAGTCGTGTAGTGGCAATTGGCCATAACCACACAATCCTCAAAGCTGAAAATGAGATAACTGGGAAACTAGACTTTCACGATGTAACACTGAGAAAAGGTCAATTTTAGTGGACGTGGTGACATTCATTCGAAATTTGCTCGAACTTGCAGGCGTGGTCCTACTTATGAAACGTTGCTTTTATTCATATTAATTATAGTGTCCTGTCTCCAGCCTGAATGTGTTTTCCACTATATATTGGTAATTGTTAGGACACGATGAATCAGTGTGAACAATGATGTAACTTCCACGTAAGACTTTATAGATTAGGCAGTCATATCAATGATAAATCTACAATTTAAGGATTAGGTTTATTATTAGAGCAGTACTAATGATGAAGAACATGAATCTACAACACTTCGTTTTATATGACACTGTGATGTTACGGCTTTGAAGCGATTTGCAGAGATCATTTAACCATTGGTCACTGAGATATCCACGTTTCTCTCTAACTTGTGCCGGATCTAAGTTTACTCACAATGGATGAGTCTGTCTTTTGCTACGTTTTGGTTCCTATATAGTCGGCACAGTCTTACTAAAGTGACACAAACTACAATCATGTGAGGTATTTGTCCCCACTTCTTCATCAAAGTTTCATCGAATTTCTTGTAAGCTACTCTCTGACACTGGGACATTAAATAGAACCAGGTAATGCTGTTTAACATCTCTACCACATATTTTGGCGTTTTTTGAGCTATGGTGTATACGTTTTCCTTCCTAAACCCCATTCTCCCCTCTTTACTCCTAACAGAAGGCAACAGTTTGTAATTTCATTGGTGTTTGAGTTTAAGTTGTGACTCTCATGTTCACGTGTTTGGTTGAACCTGTGTTGAAAGACTTGTGTATACTGATGGTGATCGATGTCGTTGTTTTTGATGAAGCATTATGCTTCTGTTTGGCCGGTTTCTCTACACTATTGGCAAATGTACCACAACCACTGACAGGGATTACTTAACATGAACTCATAATATTACTTTGATGCCACAGTATCACAGCAACAGCAGACATAGATACCTCAAAAATTAAATTCGGATATCAAGTCGCTGGCTGTAACGGGCGGCGAGCATAATACACGATCACGGCTAACATATATTTTTTCTCCAGTAAACTGTGTTACGGGTATTCTAAGACAACCTTGTCTACTGTTTGGTTTTAACATGCTAGTCCTATGAGGAGTAGGAATATGAGTTGGATTATATGGTTGGTTTGAGTCTCAGCTTTAGTGTTTAGGTATAGTTATATACATTGTTCAAATAACTATTAGGCTAATTATTAGGTGTCGACTTTGATTTTGTCATAAACATGTGATTCCATACAGGAACAATTTAATGAGGAAGTATACTGGAACAAAGTTTCCAAAAGGAAAAATTGTAAAAACAAGTTAATCTGTAGATATAGGCTATCCAAGATTCAAGCCTTAAAGACACTTAAAGTCACGAACCTGCTTGTAACCATGTTAAAAAGCAGCTTCGCATGGACTCAGTAACTTTTCCACAAGTCGCAAGTGGAGTGACTTGAAAGAGAAAAGTAGGGTACAGAGCTTTGAGTGGATTGAAAAAAGAATTTTCATTAAGACAGTTCTAGTGGATAAACGGGTCAACTTGTAAAACGTAACGTCTGAGGTCGCAAGAATCAATACGCAAGATCTGGAAAAAAGCACAGAGGAGCACTGAAATTTTCCTTTCATGCATTATTTATGGGGCGGCACATTTAAATACCTTGTAGGGCATAAAAATTAGAGTATTTTTTTTGTCAACTTAATCCAACCCATGATCAAAGTCATGCAGACAGGAGTATCACTGAGGGTGATCTTCGGTCCTATAAGAACATAGATATTAGACCAACAGAGAATCTCAGAGTAGTATTCGGATGCATGTATACATTTGGCATGTGTTTGTCTTGTGATACGTCTCATGCTAGGAATTTCGTCATTCTTCCTTACCACTGAAGAAGATTTTGATGAGATCTCTAAAAAGTTGGTGAATACTGGACTGAAGTGCAAAAATCGACTTACAACTTCAAAGCTTCTCTATTCTAATGAACAAGCAAAAGAGATCAAGTTCTTGAATATTATGATCAGTTCTGTAACTATCATGAGAACCTGAATAGAATATAAGATAAATCCCCTCAGTATAGAAATGCCAGAACCTTTGGAAAGGGAATAATAACGGAATTTTCATTCAGATATATAATGTTTGCGGTTAGTTGATATTGCCTGATATCAAGGAACTGATCTCTAACCGTCCTTGAGATTTTTATTAATTAGTGCTGATAAACCTATAGTTCGTATTCATCCTCGCCACATCCAACGAACACTTTAATGGTATCTAGTTGGGTCTGTTCCATCTTCGTACTAATGAGCCCATTCCAGGCAGTACTCAATCAAACTCGAAGATGGAATCTGAGCTGTCTTCGATGGACCTGTACAGAAAACGTACAGGGAGACATGTAAGCCCAACTTCCGATTAAGTTATGGTGAATGTGATATTTTTATGATTCTATGATTTCTGTTCGCATTATTCCGCGGCTGATCTGGATTATAAAATATAATATCCATGAATGTGGTTATGGGAGTACGAACTGGACAGTCCTGGGAATCGTCATATATTGTCATATATTAATCTACAGTAAACATTTTGATCAATAACTAAATAACTGAAAGTTATTGGGTATTCCCTGAATTAAAACTATGGTTCTGGAAACACTTGCTTACCCCATAAAATATGTGTTAAGGGTTTAAATATTATTTCAAAGGTTTGACAATTTCATTAACTTAACCTTACTAAAGAATAGTTAGTGAAACTTGATTTTCAGTTTCTGCGTTCTATTTTAATAGTCAAATTCATGCGTTGATGTAATTCATGGATCGATTGAATTTGTATATCAACACCGTTGGTTGTCAGCTCAATGGTCGCGCGCAAGACCTCAGGATCTAGGTTCGGGCCCGGCATGTAAGATCGTGGAGGTGCACTTCTGAGTCGTTTTATAATGGGACGAAACAGCTATCCAGTGGTTCGGTGTTTTATGTGGTGATCTGGCTTCAACTGACTCATAAATTCGACTACTAAGCTCACTACAATCTATGCATACGCCATGCTAAACGCTCTATTTTGTCGTAAGAATCGAAGAAAAAAATAGAATTCCTAGACCATACTGTTGAGTTAGAAAAGTTAGAATTATATTGATTCTGAACTTTGAACATTTCGGTTTTTCCTAAGACAAACTTGTAGCAGTTGTAAACTTGTGGCATTTTAGAAACTCAGTATATGCAGATTAACCCTCAGTGTTCCTTTATTTCATTGCGTCTCAAGAAGTTGTATTCCATTAGGGCAAAGCCGTTCACGAATAAGGACTGGTGAGTTTTGAGTTAACAGAAATTAGGGTTGATAAAAAAGATACGTTTTAAAGGAAGCGTAGATTAGTGAATGTGGAGCCGTAGAACTAAGGTCTATGGAGGCATAAGTGCACTTTTTATGCTATTAGAATAACAGACTTAATCCGAAATTGCGGATTTTCCATGATTTGTTAGCCCATTATATAGGAACTTGCATAGAATCCATGCCTTTGTAAATACAGACTCGTGCTATCATTACGGTTAGTAGTATGCTTTCCATCGATATTCGAAAAAACATATTTTGGCTGGAAACATAGCAATATACTAAAAATACAAAAGAACAAGCTACATAGTGTGGCTACGCGTGTGGTAATGAAACTATGCTACTACAAGACTATGAAACTGGCTATCCAGGAAAAGAGGAGTCTCTCATGTAGTTCCTGTTGGGACATGATCAGAATATTTTACCATGCGACTTCAGCTAGTGAGGTTTGTTTATGTTAACAAGGTCATCATGTTGAAAGTTGGTAAATCTGTTCATATTGGATAGTTATTTGTCATCGAAGTACAAATGTGTATATCAGCACGTCGATGGTCTACGTCGATGATTGAAGGCTTACTAGAGTTGGACGGGAATGGTATAACCAACCAGTCCACATCGAAATCACACCTGACGGTTAATACCTGATGTAGGTAACTCTTTCCTTGTATCCAGGTACTATGGCTACGTTGATGACCGAACAACTTAGACATGGAAGAAGAGTAATCGGCGTTCAACGTCCTGAGTGACGGTATGCTTGAGATTGGTTGCGTGCGTTATGCCAGCATGGATCGCAGGTGTTTGTATAATGACGTGATCAGATGATATCTGTGAACCACCAAAGTCGTTAATGAGAGCATAAACTGTGATCTTTTTCTTTTTTAGTGCTGGTTGCTGCTATGTAACATTTTTCGAAAAACATCGTTCACATAATTTTGTTGAAGAGTCCGTTATACCTGGATATGTAAATGATCTGATCTAAAATAACCACACGCGTACCTATACAATAATCATCTGCGTAGCAAATAGTCCTATTCGAAGTCAGAGGTAAGAGAATTGGTAGTCAGTCGTTTTGAAACTGTTGTCGTCTTTCATTGATGCGAATTTTACCTTCTGCACTGCGGTTAACAAATATGCTCTGCAATAATAAATGGTTCGTTTTGTTTCTTTTATCAACAAGGTCCTATCTGTTGTGCTTCTTATTTGATAAATACTTCGGTCCACTTCAGCGATGTGTTTAGACGTATTATACTGAACAGATGGTATGTGAATTAAGGGGAATTCGGAAAGGGGTTGAATGAATTCCAACATGAGTGAAGTTATAGAAACTTGTACGTACAAACTCGCCCAGGTTGAACTTTATTCCAAAGTTTATCATTCTGTGAATGATCAGAAGATATCAAAATTAACTCGCGTGACAAAAAGTACTTATTGTTTGTTAGATGCTGAAAAACAGAATACCGGATTAAATATAAGGCATACATCAGCGTGCGCCTGTTTAACAACGAAATTATAATAATTATTTATTTATTTGAACACATAAATGTTGGTACAAGAAGGCACCAAATATATATGCGCTACACAAAACAATCAGAATTTAAAGACAAGGGGAAAAAAGAAAGGAGCGCTAAAGAAAAAGAGAACAATAACGAAGAGATTGATGTAAGGTAGTGTAATAATAATAACAGTTATAATGGGGGAACGGAAGAAATCTTTCAGGTAAGGAAGATACAACCACTTTTTATGAAGAAAGTAAAAGAAGGTTACAGCAGGATTGCCACTGGCTTCTATTCTGAGTCATATCTGATAACGTTTCTAGCCATTGTGTTGCACCATCTCTAGGACCCCAGATAGGGAGTCGTGAAGGACCAACACAAGCCAGCCCTTTGCAGCTTTCATTCATGCATTGATCTCACCACTCACGCCCTCACCAGCACTTATGCAGCTACCCAGATACACGAACTCCTCGACTACTTGTATCTGCTCACCATCCAGAGTGAGCACAGGATTAGAATCCTACCAGTCTTGTAGAAGTATTTTGCACTTCGAAGGTGCAAAGCTCATACCGTACCTACGGACACTGATTGCCAACTGATTAAGTGCGGATTGGATGGCTTGGGCATTATCGCACAGTAAAACAATATCATCCGCATACTCAAGGTTGGGAAGTCTTTCTCCAGGCAACAGATCCACACCACCATTACTTACTTCGACCAGAGCTGTTTCCAGAATGTCGTCGATGGCAAAGTTGAAGAGGAACGGTGAGATTGAGCAACCCTGTCCAACCCCACTGCTCGAATGGAACAATGGAGAGAGGTGGTTGTATGACCTCACTCTGCCTGAGGTGTTTGTATATAGGGCCTTAAGGATGTTAATAAACTTATCAGTCACATCCTTCTTCAAAAGACAACCCCAGAGAACAGTCCTATCCGAAGAATTGAAGGCAGCCCTGATGTCAAGAAACACTGCGATTGTTGGCCTTCGATAAGTATGACGGTGTTCTAACATTTCGCGGAAGGTAAAGATATGATCAATACATCCTCGACCAGAACGAGACTTAGCCTGCTCCTCGCGAGTCAATCTTTCTCGGGTTTTGAACAACCTACGAAGTATGACGGTAGCCAATAGCTTGGACGCAATCGGAAGTAGACTTGTAGTGGCATTGGACCATAACCACACTATCCTCAAAGCTGAATACGAGATTACTCGGAAAATAGGTATTCAATATTTAACGCGAAGAAATACCTAACGATGGAGAAGGCGCGACTAATGAATTGAATAGACTAGAGTTGATCGAACGGCATGGCTCGGCCATGCAGGCGTGGTCTCTGCTGAATGTTACCTTATATCTTCTTTTCATATTAAATATATTGTTCTTTCTCTAGCCTAACCTTGTTCTACATCATGTATTGGTAATTGATACGATACAGTGAGTTGGTGTAGTCGATGGTGTGACTTCCACGTAAGATCTTATAGATTAGGCAGTCATATCATGACAAATCTACAAATTTAGGATAAGGTCTATTATTAGAGCAGTACTAATATCATAGTAGACCATAAGTTCTACAGACTTATCCCCCGATAGTTGTTACAGGAACGACTTGAACCCTTTTTAAAGATAGGGACAACTATCGACTCATTCCATGACGTTGATACACTCTCTAGCTCCCACACCTTTGTAAACAACGTCGTCAATTTCTTGGTCAGAAAGTCACCACCATCTTTAAAAAGAGCCGGAGGTGAATCATATGGTCATGGTGACTGGTAAAGTTTCAAAAGTTGGAGGTCCTTGCAAACTTCCACCACATTTGATGGATCAGTCGTCACCGGCCATGGAGGGCAGGACAGTCCGACCAATGTTGCCGGAGCAGCAGGCCAGTTGAACTGCCCTTCGGAGAATTCTACTAATCATTCAAGACGTCGATGAATGTTAATGACTGGCATCCCGTCATCCTCACAGATTGTTCCGCTCACAACAGACTTCTTGCTCTCAGTGGCTCGGATGAGTTGGAAGAGCTTCCAGTAGTTACCAGATGCTGCTGCTGCTTCCAGCTCTTTAGCACGCTCTGACCACCAGGCTTCTCGGTCCTTATGCAAGCTTTGCCCAATATGACGGAGGTGACGAAAAGACATCGTCTATCACGTCGATTTCTTCTCACTTTGATGAAACTCTCTAATCTGACAGCATATAACCGACTGTTAATGGGGATCCAACGATTAGTGCTGCTTCAGCTCTAGCGCTTAGTACGACACCAACATCAGAAAGATAAGTCGAAGGTGCCACAGGGTCCCCGAATAAACGCACGTAAAACAAGCTTTTCAAAGCGACAGATGGAGAGCGAATTTATAGTACTTGACCAGAGTCTTAAATACGGGTTTCGGATAGGCAGCAAACATCAATATTAAGACTTTCTAAAGACATAGTCAGCCCTATCTGTTGTCCGACCTGCATAAGTGTGCGTACGTTGAACTTAGCCAGTTTGAGTGGTGCACGTGGCTTCAGAAACACTGCTTCAATACTTGTATTCGGTGGTAACAATTTTCAACCAGACAGTGACTCGAGAACGATTAGATAGAGCTGAGTTCCCACAATAGGCGAGCTGCTGTATAAGTCGAACAAATAAGTATAAACAGAGTGGGAATAAAAGAGGGTGAATAATGACGTAGTAAACAATAATAATAATAACAATAATAGTAATAATGATAATAATAGTGCGAGTCACTTGAGTGTAATTTGGAGCGAGAGGAATATCTTTCATAAGTAAACAGTTTATCGTGTTGTTGTGTGCGGGCTGAGATACCGCCCGAGTGCCCGAATCGAAGCAGGTGGTCTTCTTGGGGAGCCACACATCGAGCCTTGGACCTAAAGGTTTAACCCGCATGGCAGTGGAGCATCGTGAGGAGATGCAGTCCCATGGTAGCCGGTGACCAACGATTGTTTCATATACCCTTTGTTCCCGCAGGATACTAAAGCCCATGTGCACCATTGATTTGGGATCCGGTTAAAGCACCGGACATTCGCTTTTCGTCCTCTCATTTTCGTAAACAACACCCTCGCCACGGGAATGCAGTAAGTAGGATTTCCCTGGCAGAGGCTGTGTACGCGTGGCCGTGTGAGAGTATTTCGAGGAGGAGAGCGAACCCGCTCCACTCTCGGCCATACCAGGACATTTAGGTTGACTTAAGAGACGAGCTTAAAGCTGGTGAAACAATTTTACAAACAGAGTATTATCATTAGTATACAGCAAAGTTTTTTTTCCATAAAGTATGAACTTACACTATTCAAAACGCGCGAAAATCAACACAATAGCAAAACTGCTGCATTAGGTCGACAATTATCGACTCGACGATGTACATGACAACGCGTTCCGCGTGGGCGAAAACGGCAGAAATTATTTTTCCACCGTGCCGGACAGTCCATGGCGTGAAACTGCTTGGTGCGCGCCGGTTTTCCCTGACCTCGGCGACAATCGGCAAACTATTTTATATTCAGTGACCCAACTGCTGGATGATTTGTTTAGGGCCCTGTGGCATTTCATTGGCCCAAGAAATTCATTTTCGGTTCGTTATCCTGGTTTCTAACGTGCCTTTGGAGACATTTCTTTCTCTCTGAGTGGAGATGAAAAAGTAAGACGTCCACATTTAGCCCCTAAAAAACTCGGAAAAACTGTATTTCCATACTTGTTCGGAGATGGCAAGTATGAGTGAGTTCTCAATGTATCCGTCCGTTTAATTTCACGGAGACTAACAATCATAGCAATTCAAAATAAGTCACCGTTGGAGAGCGACAAATAAGGTCGAAGTTTTGTAAATTGTACTTAGGCACATCGAAGACAAAGTGTGATTGAGTATTGAATGGTTTTACAGTACCATGATCTTCAGGTCACATCCAGCTCATTTTTCCTTCAATAGACCCGTCATAATCTAATGTAGGGTATTTACAATTCCTTTTTGTTGACCTCTAGTTATGTTTGTATCACTTATAATTTTCTCCAGTTGTTTTTTTGTTATCCAATGTATGTGCATTCCATGTGTCTGTCAAGCATCGATCTAAGTTTACTCATGTACATTACAAATGATTTCTTTCTTTAATTCTATCAATTTAATAAACAACATTGTTGAACTCAGTTACCTTTTAGGGTGCTTTCATTAGCAAACTGAATGAATGAAAGAAAGTCATATTTTTTCATGAAAGCGGCTCGCATTTTATCCCACCTTCTGTTATAAGTGGATCTATGACAGCCAAGGGAACGTGACTAGTTCACAGTGGCCCTACGTCTACGAAAATTCTCACTGACTTCAGCAAAACTCATAATATTGGCCTGACAAGATAATCAGTTACAATGAACATGAAAATCTGAGAGCACGTCACTAACCTGCATCACGTAAGTTTTTTGTGATAGCTCCCAAACATATCAGAGCACTTTAGCTAAACAAAAAACGAAGTCAGTGTATATGCGTCTCAAATGAATGCCTGGTTCCGTAATTTTTACATTGTTTTTATGACAATAGTTTTGTTATTTTATTAAGCGGTGCCTTAATTTGTCGAAGGTCATGAAAACTTAAGTTCTAAACGCGGCTTATTCAAATACCGTGCGTTACGTATAATTGTCGACAAATTTCCACCAAATACACAACGTAAGGGGAAAAAGTGACATTTCCCATAAATAACCGACGTAAAAGCGAAAAAGCGATATTTACCCTTTATTTACGCATTCGTCCGCTTTATTTCCCGTTTTTGGGTTGCCTGGGGTTTTTCTGTCTAAACTTATCAAAGGCTGAACGTTATATGAAGTTAGGATGGCAGTTAAAGTCGCACTTAGTTGCTTAAGGGTTCTCTGCATACAAAGTCATGTTGTCCATGGATATGTCGGCAATAAAATAGCTGTTTTTCCTTTGCAAGTTAGTTTCTTTTTGTTATATTTTTGTTTTATAGGTCTTAGGCATAGAAGTTGACTATATTAACTCTGTTCAGTTTTCAAATCACACAGGTTTGTCTACTACTATTCATAATGTATACAGGCTATGCTTTTGTCAAGGGGCAGGTGTTGGATGCTACGAGCATGAAAGATTTATATCTTGGTTTGAAGGCAAATGGCCTCAACAAGTATACTCATGTGCTCACAGGTACTAGTTAATATCACTTTAAATTGTTCGTTTCCCGGTTTCTAGGTTACCTGGGGTCGTCAAGCTCTTTAGAAGTGGTCGCAGATATTGTATCTGACCTCAAAAAAGAGAACTCAAACATAAAATATTGTAAGTACACATATTTTGGTAAAATTTACTCAATAGACTGCGATCCCGTCCTAGGTGACAATGGAAAGCTTGTGAGTTTCTCTGTCCGATCATTTCTAAAGTCTGCATATCGTGCCTACTACGGTCAACATTCTCAGGAGTTCAGACATTGATAAAGACTGAAAGCCAATAATTTGGATTACGAAAGGTGACGTAATATCTCGGCCATGTCTTAGGCATACTTAGCCTCCTGCCTATCCGTCTATGTTATACTTTCAGTCCCATATATTTTAACTGACTCTCAGATTAGTTTCAGTTAATAAATTTATTAATATAACATTCTGGTGATGTAGCTTATGTCGATGCTGGTCGTCCAGAAAATGTTAAATTTTCATGATAAATGAGAGTAAAAATGATGCACCGAATCTTTGCTTGACTCAAGAGAACTGAGAAGACATGTGTGTAAGAAAACATAGCAATCGTTTATAAACTACAAGTCGTTTGGATAGTATGGTCACCTAACAAGTCATTTTGTTTTGGCAAACACCTAACATAAGGGTTTTAACTTCAAAAATCTGTATTTTTATGTTCATGTTGATGTAATGAAGTGACTGACTTTGTGTACCCTGCTTTGGGCCATATTCTAGTCAAGCACCGATGATAATATCCAACAGTCTAAAGTGAAAAATATGGATATCTAAGACAAACAGTCTCTTCAGTTTTCTTGTTATTTTGTTTTCGACTAAAATCGTTTTTAAGTGATTCATATACAACTATCAAATTTATTATCTAGTTTGTATACGCTATGAATTGTTCGTGGTTTAAATTCCTGCTCCGTTTGTTTTCACTAATGTATTCACGACGAACAATGACATAGTTTATATGCAGTAACCACAATGATTTAGTAGTACTTTTACTTAGACTACAATTTATGGACGACCTTTGAGCGATGCTAGATTGACCTTGAGTGTTCACTTAATAACCAGGATTAAATGAGGATTATGAATCCTTTTTAGGAATTAGAATTATGATTTACAGGCCATGATTAAGGTTTGAAATTGGATTTCGAGTTTTCATCACGGACTAACATAAGCTATAATGCCAAAAACTCTATTTATCCAAGTGAATGGTTGAATTTCGCGCCAAAACCCGAGACCTGTTATCTTATATGTGATTGGTTCATTCATAAATTATAGTCTCGCCGCACTATTACCTAGATTATGCATATTCAACTTATCTTGAAATTGTCATTATTTGGAAACAGTTAGTTTGTTTATATTCACATCATTACATTTTCTCAACATGTTTTGTGCTGTTTTTCTGACGATTTCAGTAGCCGTTGACAATTGCCTACAATTAGTCAGCGCCCAGCTTTTAAAATCAAACTAGCTACTATTTAAAATAAAAGATACATAGAGTCTCATAAGAGTAGAATATATTGGAAAATGACTAATTTTACCATTATTTTTTAGTTTACTCCCCCACTCCACTTGGTGTCCATATTCTTGTACTTTTTCCAGTCTTTTTTTGAAGTGTTATTGTTGTTTTTTGTCAACTTTGACTAAATGTTTTTCGTTTTTCAACTATTTTGTTTATATCAGTACGTTCCACCCGAACTCGTCCAGATATACCAAGAAAAAATACTCCCTTTATCAGATGTTATTTTGCCAAACCAATTTGAAGCAGAGTAAGGTTTATCTGTTGTTACTGTCATTGTTGAATGGTAGCTGTGCATATGATTTGTCTTCCTATAGATATTTTCTGATGCCCGTCAGTCGTAAGCTACGTGTATCGTAACACGTCTGTCTGTTTAAGTTACCAGACTATCAGAACAGAATTAAACAGTCAAGGCAAATGCCGGAGTACTAGAGGCAGTATCAGTTGTATCAGAAAGTATTAGGCCTAGACAGTGTGATTCTAGAAGAAAGAAGAAATTCACGAACTAAGACGTACAATATAATCTTGGAACTCAAGATCTGAAGATGCAGAGTGAATGCATCTGCATCATTTTAACCTATTCTGAGTCATATCATACAATGTCTTACGCCATTGATTACGATAATTATGTAGACTTTAACCAGGTAGTTTCTGCCTACGTACACGACTCAGTCGAATAGTCAGTTACTTCACGGACTGATTTTGTGCTTGAATTTGGTCACCCATAACCAACTCCTACTCCAGCTAACAGCACACATCGAGGTAGGCGATAGTTAAGGATACTCAATACACGTCCCAGTTACCTCAGTCGATTAAAATTGATTACCTGTCTCATCAATCTGTTTGCCATCTTTCCGTACTAACCTGTGTCTGTTGTCAGCATTTCTCACTCAGCGGTCCCAACACACGTAGCCAATGTTTGTAGGTAAAGGCTAATAATAGTCTTAAAATACTAGGCTTCCAACCAATGTGCCACAGATTTGAACAGCTGTATCTCATTGTTAGTTCTCAACTAAAATGTAGCTCAACATGAAGATCAGAAACTTTTGCTTCGTAAATAAGTTACATCGGTTCATATTAATGTACTGCCACAACTTATCTCGCTCAATTAAATGAAACCACGTAGGGTTTAAACTCGTAACTCAGTTAATAAAATACTTCTTCCATAAACAAATCATTATAATATTATGTAAATCATGCATTGTACTATGCATTAATTTGTAAGACTTATTTGTCTATCTTTATGTATTACTCTTTATTACAACAGAATACTAAGTGGTATACGAATAACGGATGAAAAGTCTGCTTTAAATTGTATCAAATACTTACATAAAAAATATCATATTCCAACTGTAATTATTACAAGTACTAATGTAACTTTATCACCAGTAATGTATGGTTATGGAAGCCGTTTAAAGAATCCAATGAAAAATAATAATAGTAGTGATTTGTTAAATCAAACGAATGGTTCAGTTACGAACAACACTTCAAGTAATTCATTCTGAACTCATATACTTGTTTGTTTACTTTTTCTTGAAGCTACTAAGTTTATCAATGTTATATGATTAACGAAATTCCCTAATGTTAAACAATTTGATTTATCTCTAATTATATGATCACGAAATTTACAAATTGTTGCCTTTCAATTATTAACTCAGTAGAAAGATATCAACTAGGCCCCCAAATGCCGTGGTACGATCAAACGTGAGGCGAGTCATCTCTCCCTCTCGAATGCTCTCATATTGCTACGTACATGCAACCAATGCCAGGGAAGTCCTACTCACTACCTTCTCTCGGCATTACTGTTGTTTACGAAGTTGAGAGGGCAAAAAGCGAATGTTCGGCGCTTTAATCAGGCCGGTGGATATGGAGGACCCACCTAAGGGAGTTGGAAAACCCTGATTCTAAGCCAATGGTGCATATGGGCTCCAAGATCCTAAAAGAACAAGTGGTATATAAACCAATTATTGGTCACCGGCTACCATAGGACTGCATCTCCTGACGTTGCTCTACTGCCTTGTGGATTAGACCTTTAGTTCAAAGGCTCGGGATATGTCCGTCTAAGGAAACCAACTGCTTTGATTTGGGCATCCATACAGTATCCCAGCTCTCACATAAATCGAATAATTTATGTAGCGCATATCTATTTGGTGACTCCTTGTACGAGTGTTTATGTGTTTAAATAAATAAATAATAACTAGTTTTTTTTGCCACTGTCTATAAATATCTTCTCTTCAATCATAAAGTTGGTGACTCGAACAAAGTAAAGATGACTCTTACAAATTTACTTAATATGAAAATTCACAGATTGAAATCACGAGTCAGTTGAAGCTAGACCACCATGGAAAACCTGGATCTTGGATGTTCACTGCTGAGGAGTCCCATGCTAGGACGAAACGGCCATCCTGTGCTTCCAGGTTTTCCATAGTGGTCTAGCGTCAATTGACTCATGATTTCAATCTGTGAAATTTCTAAAATCTCCACAAACTCCTTCTATTAATATGAAATTGTCATATGATGCTGATTTTAATACGCATTCCAGCTGGTGATGATGTCAGTAGTAAAAACGATTTTCAAAAAGTGCATTTTTCAGTTTGAAATTCCAATATTGTACCATTTATCTTTCTATTTGTTATCATTGGTATTGTACTATTATTATTTTGAATCTTTTGTAAGATTTTAAATGTTCTTTTGCTTCTAAATTTTACAGAATACGATCGTGTACGTTTTAAAATTCCACATTTGGATTACCATTTTATTGGGACCGGAGATTTATTCGCTGCTTTAACATTAGCTCATTTAGAGACAAAAATTGAGAATGAAAATGGACAACAAGTACCTAAATATTCCTTCAAAGTAATTCAGCATGATGTGCTGTTGTTTCAGTTTTAACCATAAAATATTTTCTTGCTCATTTTATTTGTTTGTGATCTGTGATACTGCCCGGGTGCTCAGACCAAAGCAGGTGGTTTTCTCAAGGAACCGCACCTCGAGCCTTTAACTTAAAGGTCTGACCCACAAGGCAGTGGAGCAACGTCAGGAGATTCAGTTTCATGGTGCCCCCAAATGCCCTGGTATGGCCGAGAGTGGGTGGGTTCCAGTATCCTGAAGGAACAAATGGCGTATGAACCAATCGTTGGTCACCGGCTACCATGGGAATGTATCTCCCTACGATGCTCCACCGCATTGTAGATCAGACCTTTAGGTCAAAGGCTGGGGTTGTGGCTCCCCAAGAAAACCACTGGCTTCGGTTTGGGCACCCAGGTAGCATCACAGCCCACACAAGTATGGTGTGGCGCATATATATTTTGTACCCTACTGTACCAATATTTGTGTGTTCAAATAAATAAATAAATAAAGTCTCATGATATCCGGTGGCCAACAATTGGTTTATACGCCATTTGTTCCATCAGGATACTGGAGCCAATGTGCACCATTGGTTTGGAATCAGGGTTTCTCAACTTCCTTAGGTGGACTCACCGGCCTGGTTAAAGCGCTGGACATTCGCTTTTCGCCCTCTCAATTTCGTAAACAATAGTAATTCCGAGAGAAGTCAGTGAGTAGAACTTCCTTGGCAGAGGCTGTATACGCGTGGCCGTGCGAGAGCATTTCGAGAGGGAGGACGGGCCCATCTCACTTTCGGCCATACTAGGACATTTGGGCATTAAAATGCATTAAAAATGTACCAAATAATCTTTAGGTTATGGAATCATGATTTCGCAACCTGTTTTCTTGTTTTATCCTCTTTTAAGTTAACAAGTACCTGTTTTACTTTTTTGTCCTTTTTAGGATGCTTTTCAATCGGTTCTTAGTACAATCCAAACTGTTCTATCAAAAACATTAAAAATATCTGAAGGAGGTTAGTTGGTTAGATTTGTTTTATAAGTTCCGTCTATAATTATTACTCAACTGAACGTGATCCCATATGACTAGTCTTGATCACTGATCGTCTACGTTTACAAGAAAGTACAAAAATCCTCTAATGACTGTTACAGAGCAATCATCCGATGCTTAACTAGGGAAAACCTGACTGATTTCAGTCGAAACAAGACGACACATGATTAACTTTAATGGAACACAAATCCTTCAAAAAGATATTTAATTCTTTTAAATAATTAACTACAGTTCGAAAGCCTACATATATGAACAAGCCCAAATAATCTGAATAGATGGAGTATAGTTAGATGGACCATAAAAACTATTGATTAATTATAAATATGGTCTACCATCATATACATTTCCTTTCTTATTACGTTCTCATTACATTTCACACCAAAATGAATCGTATTCACACTAAAATCTCAAATCTAACATCTTAACAGGGCAATTGTTTAATATCAGAAAGGAGTTTTTGTGGATATTATAGTAATTTAATAGTTAAGTTCATGGGTCAGTTGAAGCTAGACCACAATGGAAAACCTGAAAGCACTGAACGGTCGTTTCGTTCTAGTATGAGACTCTTCGGGAGTGCGCATCCACGATCCCCGCCCTGCGAGATTTGAACGCAGTACCTATTGGTCTCGCACGCGAACGCTTAACCTCCAGACCACTGAACCGGCATCGAATGATGTTAATGTCTAACTTCAACTAACCCACGAAATTGAGCCACCATCTACCATTGTATTCAGTCAGTTACTATCTCACACCCAACACGGTTGAACTCCACTGGTCGCAACTTTTTAATAGAACTCCCGGATTAACCTCTCGAAATTAATCACTACTAAGCACATGATTATTATTAGTATAAGAAATTTTGTGGAACTTGTTAATTTCCATTGTTTCCCATCAGCAAATGACCTTCGTGTTATTTTTATTATTATTAATGAGTTTATTCAATATTGTATTTTAGTACAGTATAAAATTCTCAACACAAGGTATTTCAACAAGTTCCTTCTACAAAAAAACAAAAACAACAAAAGGAAAAAGGTGAAAAAAAGATCTGAAAATCCAAATGAGAGACATGTTTAAGAATACAGGTTATTGACTAGGTTAACTCTAACAACCTGCTCGTCACAGAGTATATTTGCTAGGTAAGGTATTATAGGAGTTTTATACTCAAGTGCATGGATTTTAATGTATTAACGTCTCATTCTACCAGAAGATATACAAGGAGAAAGATATGAGTGAAGGGGATGGTTAGTATCTAATAAGATAACATTTGCTAGGAGTTTGCAAGACTTTAATTGTCTATCCACAATCATATTAATAATTAATTATTTATTTATTTGAACACAAATCTTGGTACAATATATATGCGCAATACAAAACAATCAGAATTTAGGGGAAGGAAAAAAAGAGAACAATAACGAAGAGATTGATGTAAGGTAGTGTAATAATAATGGTAAAAATGGAGGAACGGAAAGGTACAACCAGAAGAAATCTTTCAGTTAAGGAAGATACAATCACTTTTTATGAAGAAAGTAAAAGACGGTTACAGCAGGATCGCCACTGGCTTCTATTCTGAGTCATATCTGATAACGTCTCTAGCCACTGTATTGCACCACCTCTCGGACCCCAGACAGGGAGTCGTGAAGGACCAACACAAGCCAGCCCTTTGCAGCTTTCTTTCATACCACGACACCATGTCATATATTGACCACCTCTCCGCTTTTTCCAACCAGTCCCAGAGTCGGCAAATAATGCACGACGTGGAATTCTCTGGGACGACATTCGTAGAACATGTCCAAGCTATCGAAGTTGGTGTTTTTTAAGATGGCGACACCGATTGCATTGTCGTCTCGGCACCCGAACACACGATCCCGAAGCTCTGCATTACTAACATGGTGTTGCCACTGAATGTCAGCAATCCCATGGAGACAACGATGATCAAACACGGAGAGTCGTCTAACATCCTCAACTCGGAGAGGCCAGGTTTCACAAACATAGAGCAAAACTGCTCTCACCGACGCGTTGTAGATCCGACCTTTTACAGCCAGACTAACATCACAAAGGCGCCAAAGACTACCCAAACTGCCATAAGCCGCTCTGGCTTTCACTATACGTGCATTGATCTCATCACTCACGCCCTCACCAGCACTTATGCAGCAGCCCAGATACACGAACTTTTCGACTACTTATATCTGCTCACCATCCAGAGTGAGTACAGGATTAGAATCCTACAAGTCTTGTAGAAGTATTTTGCACTTCGAATGTGCAAAGCTCATACCGTACCTACGGACACTGATTGATTGCCAACTGATTAAGTGCGGATTGCATGGCTTAGGCATTATCGCACAGTAAGACAATATCGTCCGCATACTCAAGGTTGAGAAGTCTTTCTCCAGGCAACAGATTCACACCACCATTACTTACATCTATCAGGGCTGTTTCCAGAATGTCGATGGCAAGTTTGAAGAGGAATGGTGAGATTGGGCAACCCTGCCTAACCCCACTGCTCGAATGGGACAATGGAGAGAGGTGGTTGTATGCCCTTACTCTGCCTGAGGTGTTTGTGTATAGGGCTTTCATGAACTCTCTGTATCTATGGAAACTCTTTGTCTCGCTTCGAATAACAATCATATTAATAATGACCTTGTAAGATTCATCACACACCTTACTAAATGCCTTCAGCACTCTCTGCAATACAGCAAAGTTTTTTCTCAAAAACTCGGCAAAGAATAATGTAAAACAGTAAAGAATAATAGGTAATATACAGGAATCGACAAATTGTAAGAGTAAATGACCAGTAATCCCAAGAGCATACAGTCAGATGGAAAACTTTCTTCAATAACAGAAGATTAAAAGAGATCAGAGGAAATGGTAACACCAAGTTAATTAACCTTCAACACTGTGCTTATCAAAGAGTCTCCAATGGTACAAACATTAATTTTACTCTTTACAAATATATTTCACTGTTATTCCTCAATTATGTTTAATGTAAATCGATCTTTCCTTTTTTTTCTTCAAAAGAATCATTAAACCTTCCTAAATCTGCACGAATCGAACTTAAAATCATTCAAAGTCTTGATGATATTCGTAATCCAATATTAGGGGATTATGTGGAAGAAATGTAAACAAAGAATAATATAAAAATAAAGAAGTTCTATATGCATAATACATTTTTTAGTATTATACTATTTCTCTATCTATATATGTATGTATGTATGTATATGTATGTAGATTCCTAGTTAATCTTTCTCATCTGTAATACTTTCACCTTTGTTTACTTTAATTATCTAAGAAATGAAATAGAGAATTAGATTAACTTGTTGGAGATTTTAATTGTTTTCCCTTTTTGTTTTCTTCTTTCTGGAATTATGGTATTACGAGTTCGTATACATTTTTCAGTAGGTACTATTGTGGTGTGAGCTACTTATATCTACATAAGTAGTATATAACGATGATCAGGCATTAGATGGTGGTTAGAGATAATCAATTGATTGATCACTTGGGTGGTGATCAATGTCATATGTGTCAAGTCCTTATTTTAGTGCAGATCGAACACTATTGACCATGTTGCAATGTGGTCACCAGTCTAGGTGACTCGACACTGCGTGCACTATATATTGAGATTAGATGGTGGTTGGAGATGGTCGACAGGAAACCCTGGACCCGGGTTCCGTGCTACTTGGCACTCGTCAGCAAGGTGTACCTGTAATCTTGAGGGAATTGGTACTCCCTGGCAGATCCGATGGTGGCCAAATTGCAACATGGTCGATAGCTTTCGATCTGCACTAAATAAGGACTAGACTCGCATAACATTGATCGCCACCCAGTGATCAATCAATTGTGATGGTCAGGCATAGAATGTGTTTCAGTAGAAGATCGAGAACGGAGGGTAATTGGTATGAAAACGTAGGAACAATGAAATCTGAAACGAAGGATTGATATTTTGCAAATTAAGTATTTATGGTATGGTTCTCAGATTTTTAGTGAGATATTCTATAATGTTTTGCTCAACTACATTCGATTGCCCTCACTCATATTCTTGTTCACTATTCTATGACATTGTACAGGTGGGAAAAGTTCATGTTTACGGTGGGTTTTTTTCTGTCTATTTATTTATTATGTTTATAAACCACCTTAATTCTTCAGTTGATGTCAATAATCAAATTATACATTAAGAAATGTTTTGATCACTCTGTTGTTATTCATATTATTGTTGGTACTCTGTTACTTTTCGTGGAGAAATATAGGTCACCAATTAGCAATCTCCATCCAACTCTGTCCTGAACAATCCTTTCCAGTTCCTATTCATTCTTTCAATATTTGCTTCTAATTCTTAGTGAAGTGTATTCTTTGGCATTCCTCTTTTCTGTTCACTTCCAAAAATCCAAGTTAGCGATTGCCTCGTGATGCAGTTTGATGATTTCCTCAATGTGTGTCTTATTCACTTTCAATGTCTTTCCCTAATTTCTTCTTCATCTGGAATCTGGTTTGCTCTCTCCCATAGTAGGCTGTTGCTGATGGTATCCGGTTAACGGACATTAAGTGTCTTGCGTAGACAATTGTTTGTAAATACTTGTACTTTTTTCATGATGGTTATAGTAGTTCTCGACGTTTCAGCTCTGTACAGTAGGACTGTCTTGACGTTCGTTATGAAGATTCCGACTGTAATATTGGTTGAAAGTTGTTTTCAGTTTTATATGTTATTTAACTGTAGGAAAGCAGCCCTTGGTTTACTATTCCGAGCTTTTACGTTTGCATCGGATCCTCCTTGTTCATCAGCGATGTTTCCAAGTGTTTCAGAGCTTTTTTATCAAGTGTGATTGTATTGGTGTTCTTTGTGTTGTATTTGATGGTCTTGATTTTTCCCTTGTGTATGTTCAGGCCTACTGATTCTACATTGTTTTGACCTGGATTAGTTGGTGTGTATGTGATAGAAGAGGTAGGTCATCTGCGAAGTCCGAATCGTCTACTTCATTATGAACTGTCCAGTTTATTCCGTTCCTCCCCTCTAATGTGAAGGTCTTCATAATCCAGTCAACCACCAGAAGAAAAAGAAATGGATAGAGTAAGAAGCCTTGTCTGACATTGGTCCCCACTTGAATTTCGTATGTCAGCTGTTCTCCATGTATGACATTGCAGTGTAGTCAGGCGTATGAATTCCGTACGATGTTGACGATCTCATGTACACCCTAGTGCCGAATGGGATTCTCTTATCCACGTTGTCAAACGCTTCTTCGTTTACTTACACGAATAAACTCAACTAATGTCGAATTAAATCAAAAGACCCTCAGAACGAGGTAATCAGCTACATATTGGATTTTTAGTAACTGTACAACTGAATAGACAGAATATTTCTCAATGTATTTGTGTGTTAAGTATAACTGAGTAAAAAAGATAGTTCAATTAAGCAACATACCCAATAGATGAGGACGTTTCATTGGTATGTTTTTAAGAAATAATGGAAAGTTATCCGTATCATTGTATTGACGTTCGTGCATTCTATAGTCAGTTTAATAATGTTGATAGAAAATTCAGTAATCACAAACTCTTAGATGTACAGTAGATATTCACTTATAAACTCTGTATATAATAGTGAACACCGTCATTACTTAACCCATTTGTAATAATTAAAAATACCACAGAGAGAGGGAGAGACATTAGTTATAGAACTATGAGAAGCTAATAAACACTGGATATCTAATTCACCTTAGAATAGGATTCCTAAGAAGTACGTACTCACAACTCTCATCACAATGTTAAACTAAAGACTTATTTCATGAAGATTATTTTACCAACCAACCACAGTTGGAACTCTGTTCTGTATATTCTTAACTTTAGTCGATTTTCATACTCCTCGATTAACATTCATCATAATTAGTAAATATTTAACTTATTCTCAATATGATTTATCCCTTGATGATTGATTTACATATGTACATTTATGTAAATCTGAAAACTGAGTTTATGATTATATTGGATTCCTAGATAATGTCAAAATGCATATCAACTGTTATGTACTCTAAAGTGAATTTGTCCATTAATGACACAGTAGTATAGAGGTTAAGCGTTCGCGCGCGAGACCGATAGGTCCTATGTTCGAATCTCGCGAGGCGGGGTCGCGATGTGCGCTGCTGAGGAGTCTCACGATAGGACGAAACGACCATCCAGGTTTTCCATGGTTATCTAGCTCAAATTGACTCTTAAACTCAACTATTAAGTTGCTATAATATCCACAAAAACCCCTTCTGATGCTAATCCGCACATGCTCACTAGTGACTAACTTCAAGAGGTATTTCCTGGAGTTTTAGTGAGGAGCAGTGACCATTGGAGTCCAACCTGATCTGTTGTGAGATGGTAACTCACTGAATACAATGGTGGACGGTGGTGCAATCAACGTTAACAGTGTTTAAAGTAGGTAATTGCATTTGTGTTTAAGAGACATGTGGTGTGAAAAGTGTGTATACGTAAATGATGTAAGCAGAAATTGGATGACCTACTCAGTATAAAGTGAACCATGTACCTGTTTATATCCGGTCTGTTCGATTATATTTCCTTGAAAAAGCTTGGACCAGATTATCGGGCTAAACGTCGGATTTACTTCAAATTCATTCGCTGAGATTTCTACAAATACATTCTTCTTTCATAAGCAATAGTAGCTTAAATACTCTCCAGTTGATGACCAATGGATTTCTAACAATGATATGATGTTTACATATGGTAATGATCACTTTGTAAATTATAACACAATGAATTTTAATTACAATATAATACCTTCAAGGGTATATATTGTCTTATTTTCGCTTTGACTATTGATCTATTCGTGACTGCTACAATTCGTATTAGATAGACCTGGAATTCCTTCCACGGTGTAAACAACCGGGAAGTGATAACCGTCTTCATACTTTCAATAGCATTCAAGATCACTGTATTCATAATCAACCTCCCTCTTCAATTCCTACTATTCCTCCTACATCGACTTTCAACTCCTCTTTTACTTTCCTTCTCATGTGTCATTATAGCAAACGATTCAAAATAGGGAATCACTAGTTTAAAAGACTAATATTTGAACGAAGAATATTCATTTCACAGATTTAAGTCATGAGTCAATTGAAGCTAGACCACCATTGAAAACCTGGAAGCACTGGACGGCCGTTTCGTCCTAGTATGGGACTCCTCAGCAGTGCGCATCCACGATCCCGCACCACACGGGGCTCGAACCCAGGACCCACTGGCTTCGCGCGCAAGCACTAGACCACTGAGCCGGCATCCAACGGTGTTAATGTCTAACTTCAACCAATCCACGAAGTTGCGCCACCATTGTCTTCAGTGAGCTGATATCTCACAACAGACCTGGTTGTACTCCACTAGTGACGGCTTCCCACTAGAACTCCAGGAGTATCTCTTGAAGTCAGTCACTAGTGAGCAGATGATTATTATCAGAAGGGGTTTGTGGAGATTTTAGAAATTTAGCTTCAACTGACTCATGATTTAAATCTGTGAAAATTTCTAAAATCTCCACAAACCCCTTCTGATAATATTCATTTCGTTAAATTCTCTTCAGTTTCTATAATTATCTCATATCCAAACTAATAATCCTAAAAATAGCCAGTTTAAGTGCATAGTACATTGTTTAAAGCATGTGAATTTAGGATTGTGATAAACAAACTACAATAAAATTGTTAATGTTAATATGACCCATATAGAATGTCAACTTGAATCTGCGCATATGTTAAGTAAAAAAAATTGTTAAGATCCATGATCAGAATAAATATGGGTCAAATAGGGTGAGAGAGAGAGTGCAATTACAATTCGATCAAATAAGTAAGATGTAATATGGAGGGATAAATGCAAAGTGAATGAATCATGTATTGGGGAGATTAATGATGATGTTTAACCAATAATACGAATAATAATACAACGATTTATGAATAAAGATAACAGAGACAGTTACAATTGACTGTAAAAGGTTGTAGTCAAATTGGGTCATTCAATAGTTAAGATTACGATTGATTAATTAGCCTTGATGTTGGCCAAGGGAGGAGGAGTGGTTGAAAATATTTTTTCTGTACGCAAAGCTCCAGTTTGTTCATCCAGATGGCTATTTCTTCAGCCGTTTGAAGGACTTTCAGTCTGATCAGTTTTGGCAAAAAATTACCTTATAAATAATTGAAAAAGATTGGTTTATACTGTCACTATGACCGGTTTGTACTAAATGGGCCAATATTGAGCTGTTCACCTTCTTCATCGAACCTTTATTTAGCCACGCTGGAAGGTGTTCACGAGCACGAAAATGTAAATTCCTAGAACTTCGACCAATATAACTCGCTCTAAAGGAGCAGTCAAACTGATAAATACAAATTGAGGTGGTCGTTCTAGGTAATTCATCTTTTAGCTTCGGTGTAACTAATGGGCGCGTAGAAAATACTAATCGTAGTTTTCCGGCGTTAAAAGACTTATGCATTGTCCTACGTAATCTCTGAGTTAGTATTTCGCTAGCCGCATCCCCTCTAAATTGTAGACGCATGAACAGGGATTTCTTCACTGTTTGTATTTCGCCTTCGTGACCATATATTTAATTATAAACTTTCTAGGGTAGCCGTTCTCCCTAAGAGTATTATGCAAGGTGGTAAGCTCTTGTTCGACTATATCAGCAGAACATATAGTGCAAATACGGTAACTCAGGTTTTTAATCAAATTTCGTTTGTACTGAAGAGGTACAAAGCTCAGGAAATTCGTATACTGTCCAGTTCATGTACTTTTTCTATTCAAGTTCCTTTTTAACGATCCATCCGCTCTCTTAGTCAAGAGAACATCCAAAAAGGCTATTCGGCCATCACTCTCTTCTTCAGATGTAAACTGAATGGCTGGATGCACTTTATTAAATCGCCTAAGAACCTCTTACGGCGACGTATTATCTTTACAGAGGATGAATGTGTTATCCACGTATCTACAGTAAAATGTGAAGTTTTAAATAATCTTTTTTAGTGGACCATTTTCTAGTTTGGCTAGAAATATATCAGCTAGTGGTGAACCAATTGCAACAGCATCTGTTTGTCTATATATTTCACCGTTGAACTTGAAATGTACATTCATGGTGCATTTGAGTAATAACTCTTTCACGACATTAATAGAAACAGTAGTTTCAATTTCATTTTCAATCAGCTGTTCATCTATATATTCTACAGTCTCTATGATTGGGACGTTTGTGAATAACGATGTCACATCCAATGACATCATCTTTAGTCCCAACGTATTTGTATTTTTGATCTTATCAACAAATTGGAACACATCCTTAACAGCAGTCTACAAGAGTTGATTTAAAATGTTCGAATTGTCGATCAGAATTCACAACTAAATCACGTGTCTGACTATAAAGATTCTCGAACTGTATATCTGTATCGATGTGGTTACAGTTATGACGAGTATCACAACATTTTAGATCTAGGGATAATACTTCTAGTTTTTCTTTATCTAGTTCGATACTAGCGAAATTATGTACATACCTTTGACAATCAGTTGGAAATTTGCTTTCGGCCATTTGATTACCTCATTACTCTCAATTCTACTTATCATAAATTGTTAGTTCAGACATAGTCAGTATTCTCCTCAGAATAGAAAGACAACTTTTATCAAAGTGTATTCCTGAATGTTCATAGAAGACAATACTGTAATTTAAACATTTACAACAGAACTAGTTTAATCTTTGATGTAAAGTTGAAATGATTAAACTAAACCAGTACTTCAATTGATTACCTATATTCTTTCCTATTCCATACATTGGCAAATACTGATAATACAAAATATGAAGTTGGCTTTCATCAATTTATGCGATAGAGGGTTAAGTACTTTACGAATTGACAGTGAAAAATACAATACTGTCAAATAATGGCAGTTCATACTGTAGTGTATACTACTGATGTCGATAGATATAAGTAGTATAAATCAATCAGAAGCGGTAGAAGGTTAAGAAGATCGAAGAAAATAGAACAAGAACAGAGAATGATTGGTGTGGAAACGAATGAACAATGAAGTACGAGACAATTGACTGACATTTTACAAATGAAGTATTTACTGTATGATTCTCAGATTTTATTAAAAGATTCCTTAATTTTGTATTTAACTCTGCCCGGAGTCCCTCCGGGGGCTACTGCCGGTCCCAAGCCCGGATAAAGGAAGAGGGTTTGGCATGGGGTTAGCGTCCCCATACCGTAGAAAACTAACTCGCTAAGAAAACGCTAACGCTAATTCTGTATTCAAATACATTCGATTATCCCTACTTGTGTTCTTGTTCACTACTGTCAAGCTATTTCTTGAAAGTGAATAAAAAGAAATCAGATAAGAGACTTATAGTCTGTAATGTATGTATTCTGCATATCCACCATCCATCTTTACTTAGAATTCTTTTGAGTTAAGGCAATACGCACAGTATACACATATGCCAATAACAGCCTGATCCATTGCAGTCCTAAACGTCAATGGGAAGATTCAAACAAACAATACTAAGTGAATATAAACTTCACCTCATTTCACAAGCAAGTGGCTACCAGGACTCAGCAGCTAAGTGGATAACGCAATGGAGTTTAGAGCATAAAGTACTGGGTTCAAGTCCTGAAGTGAACATCAACTCTGAGATGCAGGTACATCCAACGGACGAGTTCCAAAAAGGACGAAACGCGCGTCCTAGATTCCATTACTAGCCACTACCCATTACTTAATTACTTTCGCCTGTTAATCCTAATGGAGCATAGGCCGCCGACCAGCATTCTCCAACTCACTCTGTCCTGAGCCTACTTTTCTACTTCTATCCAATTGTTATTTATTCTTCTCATATCTGTCTCAATTTCTTGGTATAATGTGTTCTTTGATCTTCCTGTTCTTCTTTGGCCTTGGGGATTCCAACTGAGGGTTTGCCTTGTGGCGTAGTTGGGTGCTTTCATCAATGTGTGTCCTATTCACTTTCAGAGCTTCTTTCTGACTTCTTCCTCCGCTGGTATCTTGTTTGTTCTCTCCCACAATAGACTGTTGCTGATACCACTATTTATATTTGCATATAACGCATTTGAATTAAGTTATAAACTATTGTTCAGTTAGGTGGTGGTTGGAGGTAGTCGACAGGAAACCCTGGACCCGGGTTTCGTGCTACTTGGCACTCGTCAGCATGGTATACCTGTAATCTTGAGAGAACTGGTGCACCCTGACGGATTCGACCCCGTGTCACTCAGCTTCACAGTCAGAGACGTTACCACAGAGCTATCCGGGCCGTGACCAACCTCCTGTAGGTTTGAGATGTAATCACAATTGATTGATCACTGAGTAGTGACCAATGTCACTGTGTGTCAACTCCTTATTAGTGCAGATCGAATGCTATCGACCATGATGCAATATGGCCACCAGCCCAGTGTTTCCTGTCGACTACCTCCAACCACCATTTAATCTAACTATAGTGCACGCAGTGTCGAGTCATCACCCAGCGATCGATCAATTGTGACTATTGTTCAGTATTCAATAGGCTCAACAAACTGGTAAACCCGTCATTTTAAACAAAAAAGATGTTGGGATACTCAGGAAAATATCCCAAAAAATTATTCTGTCAAGCCTAATGCTATCCTTGGACATGAAGTGGTATCATCTTATTGGTCAATATTCATTTAACGTGTCATTTTCCTGTTGGCCAATATTGTACAATGTTATTTTCTATTTTATGGTACGTTGTGGTCTGTTTGACTGGTATATAAACAAAGTATGTTTGAAATATAATGATGATTCATATATCCGAGGCTGTGACTTGCGTTCTGGACTCAACTGTTGGGCTAGATAAGGAAGCGGGACCAATCAGAACCCTAAGCCGTTCTACGTGTTTGTGCGTCTTTGGCCCGATCGATAATTCGCTACCTTCAAATCTGCCATCACAGTTATGGCACAAGAACAACCTCTTCAATCTTTCTCTCTCTCTGTCTTGATATATATATAATTTAATTACTTGTTTTGTACAATCTTCATTATATGGTATGATATATTAAGGTAAATAATCACAATTTGAACTACAATTGAATTGAGCAAAATTCAATAGAAAGCAAATATGATTGATTTGAAAGTGTCTACAATTTGTTGATCACAATCTGATCAGATCCATTTTAGTTTCTTTTAAAGTTCATATTGTCTCATGGAAATAGATTCACAATTTAAAAATTTTATACACCGGAATTATGTTGGATTATGATTAATTTTTTATCAACTATAAATAATGATGTAAAAGAAACAAGCTAAAATACAATTGACTAATATAAATGTTAATATGGACAAATTGACACGGCACCAATCCTACAAAATAAGAACAAGAATAACAACAACAATTGTATCAGTTATTATGGTACTTGAATGTTTCTTAAATCTAAACAATTACCACATATACATCAATGATCAGGGAGGTTTTGTAGAGATTATAGTCATTTTAAATAGTTGAAATCATGAGTTAGACCACTATGAAAAACTTTGAAGCATTGGACGATCATTCCATCCTAGTATTATTTATTTATTTCAACACATAGATAATGGTACAAAGAGGCACTAAATACATATGCGCCACACAAATCTCATTCGATATGTGTGAGGACTGTGATACTGCCCGGGTGCCCAAACCGAAGCAGGTGGTTTTCTTAGGGGGCCACACCCCGAGCCTTCGAACTGAAGGTCTGATCCACATGGCAGTGGAGCATCGTATGGAAATGCAGTCCCATGGAAGCCGGTGACCAACAATTGGTTCATTCGCCATTTGTTCCCGCAGGATACTGGAGCCCATGTGCACCCTAGTATAAGATCCCTTATCAGCAAAAACATTCACGATCTCTTCTCGTGAGATTCAAACCCAGGAATTATCAGTCTCGCATGCGAACGCTTAACCTCTAGATCAATGAATCGGTCGGAATTTAACCTTGCTAGTGTTTCATTTTAATCAATCCACATTGTTCTGCCCACCATCTATCATTGTTTTCAGTAAGTTGATATCTCGCATCAGACCCAGTTGAACTTCACTGGTTACTGTTTCTCACTAGAACTGCAAGAAATAACTCTTGGAGACAGTCACTAGTGAGCATATGATGATTATGATCAGAGGGGTTTTGTGGAGATGGTAGTAATTTAATAATTGAATTCATGGGTCAGTTGAATAGAAAATTGAATTTCCGGTATTTATCAACTTAATGGTATGTATCCAAGGAAAGGAGATAAGAGGGATAGTTATAATTTTGATAAACTAGAGATTAAGACTACGGTTAGTGGAAAGGTTGCATTGTAGTGTGTGTTACTTATATCGACGTGAGTATTATATAAAGATAGTCAGGATTAGAATGTTTGGCAACAGAAGGTCGAGAAGCAAAAAACAGAAACAGTAAGCGATTGGTAAATATATGCCATGAACTGCAGAGAGTAAAGTAAGTTGTACATAAGTATCAATGCCTAGGTTGGACTCGATAGCTTCAAATAACTTACGTATAAAGTTAATAATGAATATGCTCTTAATGATTTCTCAATGAGTAGAAAATTGTACTTCTGAAGTTTCGTAACTCAATGTAAGCCACTTCTTCAATGTGAACAAATAACCGAAATAAAATTAATGCAAGCTTAAATAGTACAGATGGAAATGACACATAATTGATTGGCAACACGTCGAATTAGCAAATAGGTACATTGGAAGCTTGCAATAATATAATTATCATCAGTATGGGGATTTATAGAGAATGTAGTATTTTCATAGTTGAATTCACAAGCCGATTTAACTCAGACTACCATTGAAAATCTGGAAGCACTAGAAGGCCTTCTCCTCCTGTTATGGGACTCCTCAGCGGAGTGTGTTCACGAGCAGGCACGTAGTACTCGAACCCAGGAACCTCGGTGTCACATGTGAACGCTTAACATGTGGACCACTGAACCGGCATCCAACAGTGTTAATGTCTAAGTTCAATCGATCCATGATCTTGCTCAACCTTTCATTCATTGTCTGAGTTGAATAACTGTTCTAAAAGTAACACAGACTGAACTACACTGGTCAAGACTTCTCATGACTTGTGAATTCAACTCTTAAAATTACTACAATTTCCACAAACCCCCATTCTGTTATATACATTAAGATAGAATTACTTGGATTTACTGGCAAAGTAGTCTGTAGAACATATTATTAGATTAATTCATTGTGTAAAATCTGTTTATGCTACAAGAGTATTATTTTATTTGCCATAAACTATCCATTAATAATGGGGAAATAGTTGAAGTTATACCGGTTCAGTGGTCTAGATGCTAAGCGTTAGGTCCTGGGTTCGGATTTTGAGAACTGGATCGTGGATGTGCACTGTTCAGGAATCCCACAATAGGATGAAACGGCCATCTAGTGCTTTCAAGTTTTCCATGGTGATCTAGCTTCAACTGGCTCATGATCTCAACTATTGAAATCTTTTATACGTTCAGTTTCATCTTTCTGTTTTTGTTCAACTTTTATTTCATTATGTAATCATCTTGAAACACTTGAGATTGATGAACGTTTCTTTGTTTTATTTATTTTGGATTTTCAAATAAACCGTTGTAGTCATTAAATTACCATGATAATGATTATACAGTAAATTGGAGTATAATGTAGTAAGCTAATTAGTCGAATGGTCTTCAATAGTTGTTCAATGACATAATTGGTTTGTTTCATTATATATTGGTAAAACAATATGGTTTTATCTTGAACTTAAAAATGATGTATGTAACCATTAGATGACCGAAAAGCACTGGACAGTTATTTCTTTGTAGTATGAAATCCCTCAACAGTGCGTATCCAGGGCTCGAACCAAGAACTTCAGTCTTGTAACGAGTGCTTAACATGTAAACCGCTGATCCGGCATCTAGTAGCATACATTTCTAACTCCAAATAATTCACGATATTATACAATTACTTATGAATGGGATGGATGGATAACTACCTCACATTCAACAGGGTTGAATTCCACCGAAAACAATGAAAGATAATTATACAATACTACAAACTAATTACAATTAGACAACATAAATCATTTTAAAATAGCCTAGTGGTCGAAAGATTAGAAGCCCATCGCGAAACCTGATGATTATGGGGTTCGATCCTCAATGAGGTTGGGAATATGCATTTTTAAGGAAACCCATACCACGTGTTGAGTATGCCCGAACACCGATTACCACCACACAGAATGCTCACTAGTGTTGAGGATGTTTTGAAGAATGTTAGAGGTGGCCAAACCCAAATGTGGCACCAGCCATTGAAGTCACTAACTTCTAATCTTAACCATGTTGTTAAGATGCAGACTACTTAGTTGAGGTCCGCGTGACTATCGAAACTCTGGGTGACATGGCTCAAAATCGACTACAATGGCCTAGATTTTTCTTTCTATCAATTAATTCTTTCTTCCTGAACTATATCCTTATAGGCAGACTACTTGGTTGGGGTCCGCTTGACTATCGTAACCAATGTTTAGAGACTCTTGGTAGCATAGCTTAGAATCGATCACAATGGCGTAGGTGTATACACTCACTGTCTTCCCTTAAACTTTCTTTCTACCAACTAATTTTTTCTTCCTGTACTATATCCTTATATGTAATCTTTCTTTTACATATTACTACCATTGAATTAACTACTTCTATGAATTTGGTGTTCATCTTGTTGTGCTAATGAGGTACGTCGACTTGGACCGATGTATATATGTGCCTGCTTCTACGTTGTAGCTGACTGACATTCCAGTTTTCACTGGTTCTCTAACTTTGTTCAGTTCATGATCAAAACAAAAATTTCCATGAAGTAATTAAAAAAACAAAAAACAAAGTTGGAAAAAAAGAAGAAGAAAAAAGAGAGAAAATCAAAGAGAATAATGTGACTTACAAAAAAATCCACAAGTTGTATCACTATTTCACCTTGACGTTTTCTATCTAATATATTCTCATATTTTCTTTTATGTTCTTCTTCTAATTTTAATAAATCATTTGGTGATAATGTAGAACTTTGTTTTGTCACATCTGGAACACTTCCACGTTTAATATTCTATGAAGAAAAAAATCAATAATCAATAATTCGATAAAATGATTTATGAACGAACCAATCAGATAACAGGTCTTTGATTTTAGCGCAAAATTCATTCATACACATTTAGTTAAATAACATTTTGATATTATAGCTGATGTTAGTTTGTGATGAATATTCTAAATCTAATTTCTCATACTGGTTTATAACCCTCAAGGTCACTCTTTAGTATCGTTCAAAGGTGGTCATCCATAAATTATCGTCTCACCATCAGTTCTATTCTACAAGTGATTAATTAGTGAGCTTTGGTACGGCCGAAGATGGGCGAAAGCCAGCTCTCCCTCTACAAGCTCTCTCACATGGCCACGTACATACAACCATTGTAACAAAAGTCCTTCTCATTGACTTCTCGCACCACGGGTGTTGTTTACGAAATGGAGAGGATGGAAAACGAATGTCCGGCGCTTTAATCAGATTGATAGATACAGAGGATCCACCTAGGGAAGTTGGAAAACCCTCATTCCAAACTAATGGTGCACATGCACTCCAGCATCCTGAAGAAACTAATGGTATATGAACCAATCTTTGGTGACTGGTTACCATGGAACTGCATCTCCTAAAGTTGCTCTACTGCCTTGCGAATCAAACCTTTAGGCCGAAGGCTCTGGGTGTGGTACCCTAAGAAAACCACCTGAATCGGTCTAGCCACCCGAGCAGGACATTACAGCTCATAGACAAATCAAGTGACTTGTGTGACGCATATCTATTTGGTGCATCCTTGTACCAATTTTATGTGTTCAAATAAATAAATAAATTATCTGAGAGAATATTCTCAGAACATTAATAAATCAAGATGAAATTCTTTATATCTGAAGTTCCATTCTTCATATCGAATCATGAATTACAGAACTTCTCTATTAAAGTAAATGATGTCAAGCACATTTTGTTGATATATTCAAAGCAAGACTATATCTTCATAGTACTGTAAATAAAATGGATTAACAATGGTTACTTAACCTCTTGTCTTTCGGCCTGAAAACTGAAGATTATTACATTTATCATGTCCTTTAAAACAACCAACTGATATATCTATACTGCTGCAAAGCAAGATAATAAGCAGCAGAAATGTATATTTATCGTGAGAAGTTTACGTAGTATTTATATATTACATATGCATAGCCTTCAATCAACTAATTGCATTTTTCAGTGTGTTCTGCAATCTGAATATTCTTCTCATCTGGTCTTCAAGTATTTTGTCAACCCCGCACCTCCAATGCACTGAAACTCTTCATTTCATCTGACAATTGTAATAACTTTGACGTCACGTTCCCCTACACACCACTTACAAATGATCTTGTGAGTGGCATCCACTACACTACTTCTGTAGTGTTCGAACACAAAATTACAGAATCTCTTAGTAAAATCTAAGAAGCATACAGTAAATACTTCATTTAGAAAATATCAATCAATCGTCTTAGACTTCACTGTTCCTTCATTTCCATACCAATAGCTTTTGTTCCCGTTCTTTCCTCCTAGTTGTTCTTAACCTTCTGCTCCGAGACATCCTATTCCTGACTAGTGTCGATATAAGTAGCACACACTACACCAAGTAGCACCTCAGTTGACGGCCCGCATCATCATCCGCAGAACCGCACCCTTTCCTCCCTCTTGCTTGACAGCGACACCAAATGTAGTGAACGAGAACACAAATGGTGACAATCGAATTTATTTCAACATAAAATTACAGAACAACTTAGTAAAATCAGAGAATCATACAGTGAATACTTCATTTACAAAGTGTCAATCAGTCGTCACAGACTTCACTGTTCTTTTACTACCATATTAATTGCGTTCTGTTCCCATTCTTGACTTTCTGATGTCAGACATTCTATTATTCGTGACTAGCGTTATATACTACTTATGTCGAGAAAATTCAAGAAAATTAAAATTTACGCCGGCGAGACTCTAATTTATGGACGACGTCTGAACGAATCCTGAGTGACATTGAGAAATATTAGCTAATCAGCAAACAGTTTGTATAGAGTAAAACTATGTTATACAAAACCAAGGAAATAAAGTGGATACACTTCTTATACGTGGTTCAAAAACTTGTCAAGGTTAGAAAGACGTTCAGAGGTTCTAAAATCGTAATCCATGCAGTAGAGGAAATCATCCATACAGCTACAGAATAGTCGGCCTTTGGAGCGATGATAGAGTCTCAAAACCTCATTCAGCCTCGACCACATAGTTTCAATATTGTTTATGTGTACTTCGGTTGTTGAGTACACAAAATGCTACATGTGGACAATGACACGATGCGCATAAGCAAGCCTATGTGGGAGTCTGTACGCTCTCAAAACATCCGTATATATTGTAGTACCTGGCTGCAGCCAGTGTTACTGGTGCTTTTATTATCCAGATAGCAATAATTGTCATAATTTGCCTTAGTTAGGAATTATATATGGAGGTTTTCATCATGAACTGACATCAGCTATGATGCCGGAAATCTATTTAGTCAAATAGATGAAAGGCTTTCGCGTTAAAATCTGAGATTTATTATCTTATACTTGATTGATTCGTCCACAACTTATAGTCTCGCCGTTTTATTTGTTATAGCCGTTCAATAATCACGTTTTATACAAAATTCCCTGTGAACCGATTGTACGTTAGTATTAAGCACTGAAGTTGACACCGTAACCTCGGAATCTCTAAAACGTCACTGATTGACTCGTCCATAAATTAGAGTCTCGTCATTCACATCATATATATATCATGAAGAAACAAAACAATTAAGTTATTCACTACTTACTTGAGATAAATCAATTCTTGATTCTTTATAATATATTGGTAATGGAGTTAATTGATCTTGTGGTTCTTCAATCATTACATTAGCTATAACTAATGGTGATTGATTCATTCTTAAATGAGAATATTGTTGTGATGTATTTGTCATTGTAGACATTATACTAGTATGATTAATATTAGTTAAATATGAAGATTGTATATCTTTATTCATTGAATTACGTAATTTAGATGTTTGTTTCATTAAGTTTAATTTACCTGAGTTATTCATTAAATTTTGTTGTGATAATGATTCTTTATCAATAGAAGAATAAGCATGAGCTCTTTTACGTATACCATTATCGGTAAAATAAATCACTGAAGAATCATTATTATTATTATTAGAAGAAGAAGAAGAAGATTGTTCATGTTCAATAATGAGTTTATGATTTGATAAATTATTTTGAGTATTCCAATTTGATGATTGATTACACATAGTAAATGATGTATTGTTACTAGGCTAAATTTAGTTTCCATGTAAAAAATTTTTTTTTAAAAAAAACAAACATATATATAGTTATCAGAATGGGTTTAATGGAGATTTTAGAAATTTCACAGATTGAAATCATGAGTCCATTGAAGCTAGACCACCATTGAAAACCTGGAAGCACTGGACGGTTGTTTATTCCTATTGTGGGACTCCGTGGGCGCGCACTGCTGAGGAGTCTCACAATACCACGAAACGGCCGTCCAATGCTTCCAGGTTTCCAAAGGTGGTCTAACATTCAATTGTACCCATTTGTGTTCTCATTCACTTCAAAGCAAGCAAGACTGATTGTAAACAATTACTGATGAATATAAATGACTATTAGTCATGCATATTATTGAATTCACAAATCGATCTAAGTTTGATAATCATTTTAAAACTGAAAACACTACGTCGGAGTTTTGTTCTAGTATAGAACTCCTCAGTCACAGTGTTTATCTAAGGCTCCTAAGCCAAGGATCGAAGCGAAGACCTTCAGTCTCGAACGAGAGGGCTTATACATACATTCTAAATATTTACAAGTTAAATGCTTATAAAGCGAGAACTTTGTAATAATACACTATTTCATACAATTTCGTTACTGTAATCAAGTCTATATAGTTTTGTCATTACTATTATTATTATGTAATGATGATAAAACTCCGCCTGAAGAATCCTTGGGGCTACTGCCGATCCTAAACCCGGATAAAGGAGTAGGGTTGGGCACATTGTTAGCGCCCATATACCCTAGGAAACTAACTCGCTACAAGAAAAAAAAAATACGCTAACCAGTAATGATAATAACCAACATAGTGCATTACCGTCATTCCATTTTCTTGTAATATTGTTAAATTTGAATATTTACTTAAATCTAATGGTGGTTGTGTTAAAAATCCTGGTAATGTTCTACGTCGTACAATTCTTTTAGATGATTCACAATTCTCATGATAACTTGATGCTTTCGAATGATCACCATCATGATCATGATCATGATATTGATTCATTTTAGAATCCATAAATTGATTGAAGATATTTGATTTGTTTTCATGTATATATTGTGATTCATTTAATCTTTCCATAGAATAATGTTTTTCATTATATAATGATGGTGATTGTTTTGGTGTGATTTTATAATGTCCAAAATAATCATCCATTACTGTTGTATTTGACATTAATTTATTTAATGGTATTGTTAATGGTTCTGTTTGAGGTTTGAGAATGTTAACTAACAAATAAACAAAGAAAAGAAGAAAAAAAAAGAGTAAAGTAAATATAGATAGTACTTGTCACAGATTGATCTCTGTAGGACTTTATTAGGAATCGAACCTTCCAATCGTCTGACTTAGTAACAAATGTCCAGTCATTTTGAGGAGGTTTTGTTCTCTGAGCTAGATGGTTTGATCGTGGAGCATTCATTGTTCTTCTACCCAGTAAGTAAAACTCTCAGTCTAGTGTTGAAGAAAGGTTAGAACAAACTTAGTCTTGTGTGCTGTTAGAAGTATGAGGGCAGTTATCACTTCCCGGTTGTGTACACCGTGGAAGGATTCTTCTGCAAGTACCTAAAAATGAAATTGGATTAGAGGTGGTCTTAGTGATCTTAGAGTGTGACCACAATGCCCAAGCGACAACTTCTTGACGTCAGTCACACAACATCTTTGTGTGAGTAATTTTCGTGTTAGATCCGTACTTGTCGAGATCTTACCACCGGAGACGGATATCTGTGGGATAAGGTGAGGTGTATATTTTTAGGATCGACCTCCTTGTGGGAAGGCAGCATCTCTGTTATGCTGGTTGTCTGAAGGAAACACCTCACTGTTGTCACATCTCTGTACAGTCAGCAGTACGACTTCGCTTTTCGACCTTAGGTTTGTTGCTTTTAGTCTTAATGCTCTTCAATCGACCTGTCTAGCATGGTAAGACCTTGAGGAACGGTTGTTCCAGCCAATATAGCCAATATATCACGATAGGCAAGCCCGACAACCACGTCAAGGTTGCAACAACGGTCGGGGTTAGAACAATTGTTAGAACAAATAATTGCATGGTCAATTTCAGTCTTAAACCTTAATAGGAAGATACAAGCCAAACAATACCAAATGACATAAACTTTACTTACATGTTGGTAAAATGACATAATTTGATGCTTCTGATGAACTACGTGTTGTACGACTTTCTCCTTCGATTGAATCACATTCAGATGATATATCATTATCTATTCTATTACTATAATAATTAAGATTTGGTACATGTAAACTATTCTCTGATGTTGTTTTTGTTGTCATCATAGGATTATTCAATATTGATTTATCATTATTTATTTGTTGAGAAAATGAACAATCAACATTCACTTGTGGTATTTGAAGTGTTAATGATTTGCCAACATCATTTCCAGTCTAAAAATGAAATGAAAGATAAGACATGAATATACAATAGATTTAAGTGAGATGATAGAATAATGACTAGTATAGGAATTTCATCCCGATGGATGCTACTACCTTGATATAATAGTCGGGTTTTCCTATTGTAATGAATTAATCGAGATATACTGACTGCAACAATCGTTCCTCAAGGGCCTACCATACCAAACAGGTTGGTTAAAGAACTGTAAGATTAAAAGTAGTAAACCCAAGGTTCGACGGTGATTTCGTACTGCTGACTGTACAGAGGTGTGATGGCAGATAACCAGCATAACAGAGATGCTGCCTTCCTACAAGTAGGGTTGATATTAGGAAAGGTCGATCCTAAAAATGCACACCCCACCTTATCCCACGGATATCCATCTTCGGTGGTAAGATCTCAACAAGTACGGAGCTAACACGAAGATCACTCACAAAAATGTCGTGTATGACTGACTTCAAGCAGTTGTCGCTTGGGCATTGCGGTCACGCTCTCAGATCACTAAGACCACCTCTAATCCAATATCCTTTTCAGGTAACTCCAGCTTATCTTCTGAACTCTTATGAAATTTTTTTTCTTTTCTGAACAAATATAAAGCTGGAAGAAGATCTCATGACGGTTAACAGTCATCCTGTTCCTATTTCCCATAATTTACAGTATGTTCTCTTTACAGATGTTATGACAGTAGTGATCATAATGCCAATGTCAAATTGAATTAACTTAACCTAAAGAAGAGAAGAAAAGATACAGACGAAAAGAAGAAAACTAGAATCAACTTTGTTCACTTCATCTTAATAGTATGAGTATTTTACATTTTATTTACATGAATGATTAGTCGAATGTTGAATAGCCTATACTAACGAAGTCCTATTTGGTATTCAGCTGGATTTACCTGCATCCAAGAGTTTTTGTTCACTCTAGGACTCGAACTCAGTGACATTCGCTTCAAACGCTATCGTGTTATTCACTTAGCTACTGAGTCCTGATAGCATATTACATAACTCTATTTGCAGGGAATAAATGTAATTGAATAACAATAGTTTGTTATCAATCAAACGTAAAAGAAAAGAAAACTTTCTCCTTTAAACGAAAAAAGGATTCTAATAGATTTTCTTTAACAGCTTCCTATTTCATTCTTTTATATTGTTAAATTGTCTAGTGCTGAATTTCGTAGTTGAATTGATGAGTCGGTCTAAACTAGACCACCATTGAAGACCTAGAAGTGATGAACGGCCGTTTCGTTCTAGTATGGGATTGGTCAGCAGAATGCGTACATGATCCCACGCCGATGGGACTCGAACCCACGAATTTCTGTGTTACATTCAAACGCTTAACCTGTAGAACACTGAAATGACATACAACAGTGTTAATGTCTCACTTCAATCGATTCATGATTTTACTCAACCCTTCATCCATTGTTTCAAGTAGATAACTGTTTCACACCCAACTTCACTGGTCACGTCTTCTGATGAATCATGAATTCAACTATTAAAATTATTACAATCTCCAAAATCCCCCATTCTGATCATAAAAATATATATCTCTAATAAGAATTTAAGATGTATGGCGGCCCGGATAGCTCTTTGGTTACGTCTTTACCGTGAAGCTTGATGACGCGGGATGGAATCCGTCAGAGAGCACCAGATACACCTTGCTAACGAGTGCCAAGTAGCACTTCAAGTAGACTTCTAGGCAAGACTATAATTTATAGATGAACCAATTAGATTTACGAATAACAGGTCTTAGATGTTGGCCTCGAAAATAATCATAGTAATAATGAATAATAAACCTACTGTATATTCAATATTCTTCATTTCAATTGAATGGATCTTATCATTTCCATGTTTATGTTTAGCTGAATGATGTTTCTTATGACGTTTTAAACGATATGAACCAGCTCTAGATAATGGAATACCACTATTATTAACTGGTTTCATTGAATCCAAATCTAATGATGGATAGTTCAGATCATTTTGTTCATGATTATCTTCTAAATTTTGTTTTTGTGATTGATTATGTTCAATTAAATTTGCTTCAACAGTAGCTATTACATCTTTAGCTGATTGAAGTGCTGTATCAAATGCTTGATTACCACGTTTTGTTATATTCATAAGACGTACCATATCTTCTAAATATTTTATACCTTTTAGAAAAGTTCAATAAAGAAATCATTAAATAATGAAATAATAAAAAATTACTTGAATTCATGACTTAACTCCGCCTGGAGTCCCTCCGGGGGCTACTGCCGGTCCCAAACCCGGATAAAGGAGGAAGGTTTGGCATGGGGTTAGCGACCCCATCCTGTAGAAAACTAACTCGCTAAAAAACGAATCCATATGTTAACCTTAATTAGACAACCATTGAAAACCTTGAAGGACTGGATGATCGTTTTGTTTTAGTATGGGACTTGTCAACTGAATACACTCACGATTCGAAATGTGAAACTTGAACTTAGGATCTCTAGTTTCGTATGAGAATGTTTAACCTGTAAACCACTAAACTGACATACAATGATTTCAGTGTCTAACTTCAATGGATCTATGATATTGTTAAACCGTTCATTCACTATCTGAGTTGGATAACTGTCTCCACTTAACATAGTTTGGACTTCACTGATCACGGTTATATGTATTTCTTGAAACTTATAGTCCCCATAATACCCATAAACCACTACGTCAAAATCCAGTGGTTTATTCTTCTGATTTAATACAATACGGATTTCGTTTAGTGATGTGTTACTGTCTAATTTTCAATTTGGATGATTCCACAGGTCAGAGTTGTGACTGTTTTGAAGTTCATAAACTGAATCTAAACAATTCTTCAACGCTTCTTGCTTGTTAAGAGTTTTTTACATTAGTGAACAACGAGATTACTATTTACAAAAAAAAGGCAAGATCCGTACAGAAGTTTTAAAGGTCCTGTGTTTGATTCCAATCTCGATCGTAAGCACTAACTATTAATGGATTTCATACTGACGATAAACAGCTCATCAGTGCCTATTTGGTTTCTAATGGTTCCCCATTTGAGATCATTTTATGAAAAATATTAATAAGTTTTCTAATTGAACGCTAGATTAGGTTCCTAGCTCTCCTAGTAACTCCCAGGCCAAATCTACACGGCAACTTGAACTCGAGAGAAAAGGCACAAAATATGAAAGAAACGCTTCACTCCGAGATTTGTTTATGTACAGAAAATCGAGGGTATTTATACTATTATAGATGGACTTTGGCTTCCCGGAATTTCTGGAAAGCTAGTAAACATAGTAGCAGCATGGGTAATCATCCAATCAGAAACTCGACATGTGACATTTCACTTTCTAGATGTTTCTGGAAAAACCCCAAATGCCCTGGTACGTCCGAAAATGGGGAGAGTCCGTCCTCCCTCTCGAAATGCTCTCACATGGCCACGCGTATATAGCCTCTGCCAGTGAAGTCCTACTCACTGGCTTCTTGTGGCATTACTATTGTTTACGAAATCGAGAGGACGAAAATGAGAATGTCCGGTACTTTAACCGGATTGGTAGACACAGAGGGTCCAACTATGGGAGTTGGAAAACCCTGACTCCAAACCAGTGGTGCACATGGGTTCTAGTATCCTGCGGGAACAAATGGCATATGAACTAATCGTTGGTAACCGGCTACCATGGGACCGCATCTCCTAAAGTCGCTCCACTGCCTTGTGGACCAGACCCTCAGGTCGACGGCTCCAGATGTGGCTCCCTAAGAAAACCATCTGCTTCGGTTTGGGCACCCAGGCTGTATCACAGGCCTCGCACAAATCAAATGAGATTTGTGTGGTGCATATTTATTTGGTGCCTCCTTGCACCAATATCTATGTGTTCAAATAATAATGATAATAATCTATTGGATGTTGATTGGATAAGATGCTTCTTAGCGTTTTCAGAAACCATTTTGGCATTTTCGAAGAATTTTCTGAATCTCTCCAACGAATATAACTTGAAAACTTAATCAATCTCTACATAACCTTTCCTAAATCAAAGGTACTTTACTTGGTTTCAATGTAAACATGGATTAAAACAAAATGAACTTTAGATTATTATTAAGTTTGTTTTGAAACTTTATTGTGTTAGACTGCCGTGTGTTGTGTACTGAAATCTTACCGAAACCAGTTTGTCGTATGTGAAAACTGAATACATTCACTCACCAGCATCATTTGCGTATTATTTAGTCCTGAAGTTATATTCCTTTACTGGTCAAGTTTATCAAATTGTACAGTAAATGATCCTTCGACAAACATCAAAATCACAATCTATACAAACTCAGATATGGAAAGAAATAACGCTAGACACATTGCCCATTCCATGTTTGAAACAGAATATCTATTCGTACATGATACACATTTCATGAACATTAAGTAACATAAAATCTATGTGTAGAGCCTCATTTCTTAACCTCTTCCAAAATAATATTCTCTAAACCGAGATTGTGTGAGGCAGCTATCTATACTATGTGTTCTATAAAGGTTGCTCAATATAGTGAATTAATTAACACAGTTGGATATCAGCTCTGCAGTTTAGAGACTTAAGGTCCTGAATCCGGTCCTTGGATGTTGAGTCTTTGATTTCCACTGTCTAGGAGTCCCATGCTAGGGTGAGACGAGTATCCAGTACTTCCAAGTTTTAGATGTTTGTCTAACTTGGGGCGATTCATGATCTCAATAAAATTACAAGTTAGTTCTTATATATCGTCAGTAAGATACTCTTCATCAATGATACTGGATTTAATGGGGGATTGTACCCTTAGACACTAACTAACTGATCCTAATAGTTAGTCATTCATTTCGAGACCCAAAGACTATGGGGGTTTAATCCCTGGCAGAGTCATCTGGATGAACTGTAATGGTTCTTGGAGATTAATGTGAAATGAAACGAAGTAGTTAGAATTTTACGATAGAACAAGCAATTACCAGGTTGTTCAAAATCGGGATACATTTCTTTGACCAATTCACGTGTTTCTAATGAATAATCACGAGCTAGTTCAGCAGCTTTTTTCGAAAGTTGCACTGCATTCTCAACTTTAGCCAAACTAAATTAATAGAAGACAAATGAAACAAGAAAATAAATATCAACATAAGGTTGTGGAGATTATTAAGTTTTTGATTGAGATCATGAACTGATTGATGTTAGACCACCATAGAAAACTTGAAGTACTGGACGGCCAATTCGTCCTATTGCAGGACTTCTCAGTAGTGAGGACCCACGATCCCGCATCGCGAGATTTGAACCCAGGGCCTTCAGTCTCGCGCTCGAACGCCTAACCTCTCGACCACTGAGCCAACCGGCATCCAACGGTGTTAATGTCTAACTTCAACCAATCCACGAAATTTCGCGACCATGTTCCATTGTACTGAGGTATATACCTGTCTCTACCCGACACGGATTAGCTCCACTGGTCACTGATTCTGATGAGAACCCCGAGAATTTTTTCATGTGAATGCGCAATGCTGAGGAGTCCCACAATAGGACGAAACGGCCGTCCAGTGTTTCCAGGTTTTCCATGATGGTCTAGCTTCAAATAACTCATGAACTTAACTATCAAATTAATCAATATCTATCAGCAGAAATAAATGAAATTAAACAACAACAAAAAATCACTTCTTACTTCTCTCTAGCTTCATTTGCTTTAGCGAAAGCATCATCAGCTATATTTCTAGCACGTTTTACAGCATTAGCCACTTCACGCATAATATGATAATTATATAATAATAAATATGATTTCGCTCCTTTTGGCCAAGAAAGAAATACTAATTTACCATTTTGATATTTTCCTTGTTCGCATACTCCATCAGGAAAATGTGTTTGACCATAACCATGTCGTCGATTTTTTACCCATTGACCTTCATAAATAACACCATCAGATCGTTCACATACTCCATAACCATGACGTGAATCAGCTTCCCATTGACCAGCAAATGTTTCAACTGTTTCAGGATCGATAGCATCTACCTAAATATATATACATATATAAGAACATTAAGTACCGATCACTGATAAAGAATCCAAACGTTTACAATTATTACTTCAGTTAATTCGAGGTATCGTTTTTCAACAAAAGAATAATTCGACAAGAAATACAGTCGAGTCGTTGCTAAAGACTACTGAATGATTTTAAAGTATAAGTTACTCACTTTATATTATTTCATGAAGACAATATCTCAAAAACATCAACTTCCTATTACTTGTAAGTTTATAGAGTGTTATTACTTCATGTACCCAACGTAACTCGTCTTAATCTGTAGTGATGTTTCCTATCATTTGCACTACGAATTGATAAACATTGACAACTAAGAAGGGTTAAACAGCTGTTTCGTTCTAATATATAATTCCTTGACACTGGGCATCCACGACCTCGAGGATGGAATCCAGAACCTTCAAGTTTCATGGCGAATTTTCAACTTTTACACAAATAAGTTGGTAACAAATATTTTACATTTTTAACTTTTGTCATTTTGCAGCATTGTACAAACATCTTCGAAAGTCACTGGTAAATACCTTGGAGAGTTTATTTCAGCTAAAATCTCTTCACTTAGTGTAGGTCTGAGTTATAATCAATTGTTTTGAAATGATAACTTAATAAGCATTATAAACGATAAGTGTAATCCGTATCGGGTGGAGACAGTTATCAACCTCAGATAATCGAGGAAGCGTGGCGCGAGATCATGGGTCGATGGAAGTTAGACAGTAACACCGTCGCATGCCGTCTCAGTGGTCTGCAGGTTAATCGTTCACATGCGCTATTGAAGGTCCTGTGTTCAAGTCTCTTTGGTGTGGGATTGTGGATGTTCACTGTTGAGGAATCCCATGATAGGACGAAACAGTCGTTCAGTATTTCTAGGTCTTCGATGGTGATCTAGCATAAATCGACTCATGAATTCAACTGTTAAAATTACTACAATCTCCACAAATCCCCATCTTGATTATAATCAATTATTTTTAAATGATAATTTAATAAATATTATAAATGATAGGTTTAACCTAAGAGAATAGTATATCAGCTCGCTAAATGAAAATGAACAAAGATTAACAGCATTGCGAAATGTAAAATTTTCCCAAATAAAAATTATTTGAGTTGAATTCATGAGTCAATTGAAGCTAGACCACAATTGAAAACCTGAAAGCGTTGGACAGCCGATTCGTCCTATTATGGGACTCTTCAGCTGTGCGCATACAAGATCCCTCACGCGGGACTCGAACCCAGGACTTTCAGTCTTACGAGTGAACGCTTATGCTCTAGACCACTCAGCAGGTATCCAACTGTGTTATCGTTTTACTTGAACTAATCTACGAAATTGCGCGACCATCTTCCATTGTCTGAGGTGCAAAATGACAGATAGTCTTTGTAAATTATGAAAACCAGACATTAAATACTTCATTTACACATCTATCAGTTGTCTCTTACAAACTTCATCATTTCTTCATTCCAGTCGTTATTATAATTACTGTTTGTTTACATTCCTATTCTCCTTGCTTCTATCTTCTCAACTTTCTGCTACCAGACATTTAACTTCTAATCGATGTCACATGCTACTTATATTCGTCAACATAAGTAGCATGAACCACAATACAACTGACATTAGTCTTTAATGTAAATTATATTGATGTACAATAGTGAATGTGCAGTATGACATAGCTATTTTATTCCCATTAATGTAATAGTTGAGAAATTAATACTGCACTATACTTCAGACTTGAAAAGAGGGCTGAAATGAGCTGGATGATACTATATCATTCACCATACAACAATGGGAACATACTAAAAATTTGTAACTGGGAAAGTAATGATTCCTAATTGTGTTCAACATTTCTACACCTCCTGTGCAAATTTATAAACGAGTCATCATTGTTATACCAACTCACGTTGCATCAGACTGGGTAAGTTCACTATGCTTCTCCACTTCAATTCAAATATCATAACATAATAGACTAGTTTCAATCAATTTAAAATGTATATAACTAAATAACGTGTAAGTTATACGCAAAGACGGATGGTGACCAGCAGTGGAATCCAGGACTCGCGTTACGTTCTATATCCTACTAGTCAGCTGGATGTATCTGCACTTCACTGCACAAGCCAGTGGCTATCAGGACTCAGTACTTAAGTGGATAACGCGATGGTGTTTGAAGCGAACGGTATTGGGTTCGAGTCCCAGAGTGAACATCAACTGTGAGATGATGGCACATCCAGCTGATGAGTCCCAAATGGGACTAAACACACACTCTAGATTCCACCACTAGCTAATATCCATCTTTGCTTATAATACTTGTGAATCAAGGCAGCATCGCGGTAATCTGCACTGAATATACATATGTCAATAAGAGACTGATCAATTGGAGTCCTATACATCAATGGAAAGATTCAAGTAAACAATACCAAGTGAACTTGACGTGTATGCCACCTACAAACTATCAGCTGTCACTAAACATTTGAAGTTACCAATTCTAATCTCCTGAAGTTCCACACTCTAGTTTAATTTCGTATTCTGCAAACAAATTCAATTTAGCTCACTTCTAATGATTACAATAAGCATTAACATTTATTTATCTATTTAAAGACCATTAATAAAGTTTTTTGGAGATTGTTAAATTCCATTGAAGTTAGACATTAAAACCACTGGATCTCAACTCAGTGACTTAAAAGCTACGCGTTCAACATTCAAGATCCTGAGTTCGACTTACACATGAAGTGTCGTGGATGAGTACTGTTACGAAGTCCCATGATAGGATCAAAAACGGTTATTCAATATATCTCTGTTTTCAACACTAATCCAACTTAGATCAACTGATTGTTTCAATGTTATTTAAAGACTGTATTTAACAGTGAAATTCCACCTGAAACTCTTCTGGAGTTGCTGCCTATCCCAAGCCCGGAGAAAGGATGAGGGTTAGGCATGGAGTTAGCCACCCCATCTTGTAAAAAACTGACCCACCAAAAAAAAGGTATGTTAACCAAAAATTTAACACTGAAAGTAAACCAGTAACATACTTGATCTAATGTAAATACTGATTCAGGTGTTTGTTCCATTTTAATCTTTACTCGTGTTGAATGTTCTGTTACACTGCCTTGACGTCGAACACATGCAATAGATTCTTTACTTAATGAATGATTAAATAAATTTGTTAATGATTTTGATCGACAATTTGTTTTATTATGATTTAATTCTTTACGTAATTTCATTAATGATCCACTACTAATATGATTTAATTTTTGTTGACGTTTTAACATTAATTCACTACGTTTTGATGATAATACAAAACCACATTTAAATTTACATGACATACGTAATTCTTTAAAATCTTTATTATGAATATTTGATGGATTTGGACGACGACCAAAATATGGTTCATCTTCATTATCATCTTGTCCACTTAATTCTGGATCTTCTAATTCAGCTACATCACCAGATCTTTGACTTAGAAGACTTCCACGACGTGTTCCTGTATTGTTATTATTATTATTATTGACAATATGATGTGTACTGTTATCAGTATTAGTAATATTATGATGAGTATGATGTGTTGAATTTAATAAATTTTGTAATGCTGTACGTTTTTTAATATCTAAAGCAATTTCTGCAGCAATAGCAGCTTCTTCAGGGAAAAAATTTATTACTTCCCCATATGGTATAGATGTACGTACACCAAGTCCTTCACGTACACCATTTTTATATTCACCAGCATAACTTCCTACAATGAAAAATAAGATAAGTGTGTTTACGTCTTCATTTTTTTTTAATTAAACAAACATTTTTTTTTATTAATACTTACAATAAGGTTTGTAGTGTGGCGTCGAGTCGCGGTTGACTATGATCACAACTACAGGAAGACTACGTGCCAGTTAACCGATAACATCCTCCGTAAGCCAAATATCAGAAGGCAGTTGATGGTCGTAGTCAAGATTTATTCGTTGGCGATCTCGTGGTACCGAAGGAATACCGAGATCGTGACAAAGGGGTACTGTGGTGTGAGCTACTTATATTGATATAAGTATTATATAACGTGCGTTAAAAGAACGTAATGTCTGGCAGCAGAAGATGGCGAAGATCAAGAAAGGAAGAGCGAGAACACAATGGAATTTGTAAGAAAACGCATGAACAATGGAATGGGAGACAATGGATTGGTGTTTGCAACAGAAACGGTCTAGTTTGATTTGATGCATGAATATTTTGCAATTTGACGATTTACTATAGGGTATTTGGATTTTGTTGAGATAGTCTGTAAATGTTGTGCCTAATTCGTCCATTTGTCCTCACCCGTGTTATTGTTCACTGAAGTACAAGCGGATTCAATGAGCAAACGTAAGTTCGTGCAAGATCACAATCAATGGAAGGATGTCTTTAGTACAGTTAAACAAACAAGTACAGTAAAACAGTCACTAGTACAATTGATTATAATAATAATTGTTTCCATTAAACCAATCGCGTTCTCATGATAAAAGTAAGTCACTACAGATTATTGAAAGTTACATAACACTATTTAGTTGTTTAGTCTTAATTCAAGACTACATAGTAACTCTTAACAATGAATTCAAAAATGGATCTAAATATGATCCATTAGATATCTCAATCATAATGAAAGATTCATTGTGAAAGAGAAAGAAAGATAGTAAGCAGATTTGTCTGACACTGGTTCTTACATGGAATGTGTCTGTCAGTTGTACTTTATGCATGACATTGCAGTGTAGTCTAGTTTATGAATTTAGTATGATGTCAAATTCACCTGTAGAACTTCTAGGATTATTGCGGATCTCAAGCCTTGATAAAGAATGAGGATTTTTTATGGGATCAGCAATCTCATCTCATAGAAAACAATCTTGCTATAAAAATACGCCAATCATACTTGTTCAGAAAATAGTAACACTGATAATATGATTCATTATCGACTCATTTACCTTTTTCAATATTTGTTAGAAAATTTATCACAAATGCTCTGGTACGGCCGAGAGTGGGAAGAGTCAGCTCTCACATGGCCACGTACATACAACCACTGTCACAAAAGTCCTACCCACTTACTTCTCGCAGATTATTGTTGTTTACGAAATTTAGAGAATGAAAAGAGAATGCCCGGATTGGTGGACACGGAGGGTCCACCTAGGAGAGTTAGGAAACTCTGATTCCAAATTAATGGTGCACATACGCTCCAGTATCCTGAAGAAACTAGTGGCGTATGAACCAATCGTTTGTCACCGGCTACCATGGGACTGCATCTCCTAAAGTTGCTTCACTGCCTTGTGGATTAGACCTTTAGGTCGAAGGCTTTGAGTGCGGCCACCTGAGAAAACCACCTGCTTCGGTTTGGGCAGCCGGGCAGTATTACAGCCCTCGCACAAATCAAATGAGATTTATGTGGCGCATACCTGTTTGGTGCTTCCGTGTATCCATGTTTATTTATTTAAATAATAATAAATGATAACAGTAATCAATTGTGAATGCAATCAGTTCCTGAAATTCGATTTGTTTTGGAATGGATCCCAAAAGTTACTATTCGTTATGCTTATCGGGACCTAACAGATAGAAAGCTGACCATTTCTGCATCAATGAGATGCAGAAATATCCATTTGATGAGTTCTAATTAGGAAGTGAGATGAACTGTAGATTACACTACTGGTCATTACCCAATTGTACTTTCACTTTATTACGGTTTTAATTTATTATTATTACTCATATGATATTTTGTATAATTCACATATACGTTTCATCATGAACTGATATTAACAAGAGCATAAATTGAAAACTAAGAAGTTTTGATCACACAGGATCAATCAATAAATCTGGATAGAGACTCGTTAGATATAAGTAAATGATTGAGAGAAATGAAACTCTTAGAACTATCCTATAATGAAATGAGGATTTGTGGAGATTGTAGTAATTTCAACAGTTGAATCAATCAGTTGATTTAAGCTAACCTACTATTGAAAACCTGGAAGTACTGGACGGCTGTCTCGTCCTATGATGGGACTCCTCAACGGTGCACATTCACGATTCCAACTCGCAAGATTCGAACCAGGACCTATCAGTCTCGCGCGTGAACACTTAATTTCTAGGCCACTAAGCTGGCCGGTATCCAACGATGTTAATGTCTAACTTCAACTAATCCACGAAATTGAGCGACAAATCTACTATTGTCTTCAGTGAATTACTATCTCACAACAGACCCGGTTGAACTCCACTAGTCACTGCTTCTCCTTAGAACTCCAGGAAATACCTATTGAAGTCAGTCAGTAGTGAGCATATATTGATTAATATCAGAAGGGGTTTTTGTGGATTTTATAGTAATTTCATTAGTTGAAATCATGAGTCCATTGAAGCTAGACCACCATGAAAAACCTGGAAACATTGGACGGCCGTTTCGTCTCATTGTGAGACCCCTCAACATAATAATAAAAAGAAGAAAAAGAAGCCGAATTCACAAGATGTAAATCACTAAAACGTGTGGATTATATAAATGGCTTTCAATATAATTAACCATATCTTCCATCCACTATGTCTACAAATGTTATTTTTGATTATACAATAAGCATAACTATGTTGTTAGTTACCTTCCTATTTTGTTTACATATAATAATGTGTACAAATAAACTAGTTTAATTCACTTAGAATTCCATTTCATTTAGTAAGACTATGATGTGAGTTACTTATATTCAAATAAGTAGCATATGACGCTTATCAGCAATACAATGTATTTCAGTAGAAGATCGATAAGGCAAGAATGGGAACGGAAAGCAATTGGTATGAAAATGCAGGAACATTTAAAAATCTGAGACGATGAATTGATATTTGCAAAAGGAACAGTCAAGTTTGAGACAATTAATAGATATTTTGTTCAATGAAGTATTTACTGTATGATTCACAGATTATAATAAGATGTACTGTAATTGCATATTCATATACGTCTGGCTGTCTCCACTCGTGTGCTTGTTCACTACAAGACGATAATTTATGGACGAACCAATCAGATTTAAGATAACAGGTTTTGGATTTTGCCAAGAAATCCGCTCACCCATTTGATCAAATAGTATCTTGGCATTTTGACTGATCATGGCTGCATACTGATAAGGAGTTCCACGATAGGATGAAAAAGCCATCCAATACTTCCAAGTTTTCCATGATGGTCTAACTTCAATTGACTCATGATCTCAACTATTAAAAATTACTATAATATCCACAAAAACCTCTTTTTGATATGGTATGTTAACTTATTAGAAAAGGTGTAAGTTATAACGTTGAATATATATTCACTTGTATATGGATAGACAATGTTACGCTTACATTTCTATTTACAATATAATGTGATGGATAATATACAAAACCTGATAATTAGGTATTAATTCCATAGGCTGATAAACTATACACTCAATGTGATCGTTACAATCATTGACGTTTTCAGTAGATTTTAATCATCGTTTTCTCATTTTGTATATATAAGTACGTAATTTTGTTGGTAGGTGAAGTCTACTTGGTTGGGGTCCGCGTGGTTATCGTAACCAACAGTTGGAGACTCTGAGTGACATAGCTCAGAATCGATCATAATGGTGTAGGTGTATACATTCACTGTCTTCCCTTAAACTTTCTTTCTACCTGTACTAAATCTCTAGACACAATCTTTCTTTTATATATTACTACCATTGAAGTAACTACTTCTATGAATCCGATGTTCATCTTGTTGTGCTAATGAGGTACGTCAACTTGGACCGATGCATATATGTGCCCGGTCCTATGTTGTAGCTGACTGACTGACTGACTCATTATAAATCTGAATAGTATTTTCTACATAAACTGATAAACTTTAATCATAGTAAAAAAGAAACTGTATTTAAGTAGTGTATACTAAAATGAAAGTTTGGACAGGTAATCGGTATGTTATAGCTAACAAGATATTATGTGTTATATGAATTATGCAATTGATTACCTGATGGGACACAATTAATTTGGCTTCATATTCACAAATCCGAATAAATCACATAAGCTAATAATGAATGAAAATCTGATAAGAGAATAACTGGTTAATAAAAAACGAAGAGACGTTTTGATATAACAAAATTACGTCAGCCAGTCAGTCAGCTACAACGTAGAACCAGACACATATATGTACATCGGTTCAAGTTGCCATACCTAATTAATACAACAACATGAACACCGGATTCATAAAAGTAGGTAATTCAATGGTGATAATATATAAAAGAAAGATTGTGTATAAGGATATGATACAGGAAGAAAGAATTAGTTCATAGAAAGAAAGATATGAAGCGATTTTAATCTCATAGTTTAATGGAAGACAGAGACTGTATACACCTACACCATTGTGATCGATTCTGAGCCATGTCACCAAGAGTCTCCAACCATTGGTTACGATAGTCACGCGGACTCTAACCAAGTAGTCTGCATTTACCAACATTGCTCAGACCATAAGTTAGTGACTCCAAGCACTGATGATCCTCAACACTAGTCAGTGATAATGAACTATTAAGTAGATAATAATGGTAATAATCAAATAATCATTAGATTTTATGAAGCACATCGATAGATACTACAGTTTACGCCTCAACAGTATGTAACCATGAGTTCGTACGGGTCATAAACCTTTTCAAAAATCCATATGGGTAATTATAGAAACTAACAGGAATACGTATATATATTTTCAGTGACTGATCTTCTTTGAGTGTTTTGTTATCATCCTTTGGTCTTGGATATAGATAATATCTTAACTTAAACATTCCGAGACTTATAGGATTCAAACCCATTGACAGTCATCAGGCACATCAACATGGATCTGATCTACGAACCTATATAAACATTTCAATCAATCACAGGGTTGAAAGTCAATTGAACAACAGAGTTAATAAGAATGAAACTATAAATAAAGACAGTGAAGAGTTGACTTATCATCTGTAAAGTATGTGAATAGCTTAGTTCTACGTAAAATAGGCATTGATGATAGTGCTCAGAACGATACTGAAAGGTTGACCATTATATCATCTAACTCAATAAACACAATCTCTCCAAAAAACATCCTCTTTAATTGTAAATCTATATCATTATATATACATACACATTAAAAGAAGGAAGTCAGAATTAAAAAGAACTTACCTCCATCTGCATAAGTTTCTACACCAAAACTAGGAAAACCATTTTCAAATTCACCTTCAAATCTTCCAATTGAATCTTCTTTACATTTTATTCCACATTTAATAAAATCATCTTTAAATTGTCCCATAATAACCCAATCTTCTCGTGTAAATATTCCATAACCATTACGTCGATTATGTGCCCATTCACCTTCATACATAGCACCTGGTGCATTTGGCCATAAAAATACACCACTTTTCTCTGAACCAGAATCCCATAAACCAGTATATTCACCTTGACATTTATCTTTTGTAATTAAACCTAAACCAACAGCTTTCTCATTTAACCATTCACCAATATATAAACCAGAATCTTTAAATTCATATCGACCAGCTGGTAAACAAGTTGCTTCAGTTTTTACTAAATCCATATTATTATCACTTCCATAACATTAAACATCATTATAAAGTATCATTTAAGATAGATAATCTTTATTGTTTATGATTATGCACAATGGAAGATCTTTATCATGATGTATAACATTCAAATGAGTCTATACTATCCCATATCTGTTTACTCATGTTCAATGGATAAACGAAACCTTCATAATATAATGAATAACATCGATAACATAACTACTATAACTATACTATCAAATGGATCAATGAAATACTTTCTAAGATAATTTGGAATGTATGACACATTTTGTTCTAAATTTCAGCTTCCTTATTTATTTGCTTTTTTCTCCCACTTTTATAAAACCTAACAGCTGATTGGTTGTTTTTTTTAAATTAACCAATCAAATCAATGGAAACGTTTCATGATATTTCTATTCTATCTTTTGATTGGCTAGTTTCAGTGCACAATATATATGTATTTTGTAACTATATAAGGGATCGATCAATAGGTAACTGGGCGAATAGAACATGACTACCGATCGATAGCACACACGCACACACACACACACGCAGAGATGGCATTTAGGTTAAAATATTTAAAAATAGAGAATCATTTGGCAATAAACTATGTTTTGTACTATTATTAAGATGCATAGAAACTCCTACACAGAAATCATTAAATATATCTATATAAGTAAAAGGAAAATTATAAACAGTTCTATTTTTCTTATAGATTAGTTAAAATAATAAAAAAATTAACATAGTTACAAAGAATAATTAATGAAATTTGGCAAAGCATTCAAAGTGTAAATTTACATGTCGTAAAGTGGATAAATATAAGAATGAACATTTTTGATAAAGTTTTGTTCATTGAGCTGAATGAATTGGTCGTGGAGCTTTCATTTTCTTCTTCTGAACGACATCATCATCATCATAAACTTCAAGTAGAAGTTCAAATTAAACTATTCAGCCCAAAGAACAGAATTCCATCAAAATCATCCATCTGAGCTATAAATCTTCTTCACCATCTTACAAACTAATATATGTATATGAACAATTAGGATGGATTAATTAGAATGAAATAGATTGTATCATAACTAGAAATTTTGTAATAAAAACTAGGAAATCCCTTTGTATATACCTAATTCCTTCTTTAAAAAGAAATTCCCTAAAAAATGATTCATTATTCTCTGGTAATGATAAGAGTGAATATATAGGAATTTTCGGTGAGACTATAATATATAGATGAACCAATCACATATAACTGTGGTGTTTGCATGAATTATTGATTCCTTTTTACTTGTTGAATGCTTGATTTCGAATTCCGAATATAATAAATTCGTTCGTATTCATCTAGTATTCCTTGACCCAATTGCATTAGTTCTGAGATTCTTAGTTCGTATTATGAATCAAATACTCCTAATTATCACAATAACAAAACAGGTCTTGGATTTCAGCGTGAAATTCAATCATTCATTTGTTATTCAAGCTGATGTCAGTTCGTGATGCAAACCTGAAATCTAATTTCTAACTTTAACTATCAACTGTAAATCATAATCCTTAATCTTCACATTGATTTATAACCATCATTTAGTATTGGCTATTAGGGGGACACTCTCAAGGTCAGTCTTGCGTCGCTCAAAGGTCGTCCATACATTATGGTATCATCAAATTATCTGATCTAATTTTATTGATTAATTTACTATCTGATATGTCTTGCGGATTAAACGCTATATTCGTTTCCTAAGCTATTCTGCAACCCCCAAGCTAGAACTATACAGTGTCCTGAACACGAGAGAGAAGGCACAAAGTATGCGAGAAAATACTTTACTACAAGGTTCATTTTAATGCAGAGGAGGCAGGGCCAATCAGAACTCTAGGTCGTTTGTTCGTGTTTACGTGTCATTGATCCGATCGATAAGTCGCTGCTCCATAATTCAGCATTCCCCGTTACAACACTATCTATCCATTGTTGTCATATAACAGGAGAATAAAACCATATTCCATTGTTTATTATTATTATTATTATTATTATTATTATTATTATTATTATTAGTAGTAGTAGTAGTAGTAGTAGTAGTAGTAGTAGTAGTAAGATTGATTACACACCTTTAGGATAAGTTACATAAATGAACGGTTGTTGAAATTAGAAAACAATATTCGTCTATCTCGTCTATACCCAAAACATGACACCCATGACATTTAGGTCTGATGAAAAGTATTGTATTTTTAATCTATTAAACATGGGTCCAAAATTTCATAAATTCAATTTTAGTTATTCCATAATATTATGTGGTCATTATTTAATATCGGTTGTCTATGCAATTTTCTACGCAAGATAGTCAATATCTGCTAACCGGATACCATCAGCAACAGCTTACTGTGGGAGAGAACAAACCAGCTTACAAATGAAGAAAAAATTAGGAAAATATGTTGGAAGTGGATAGGATACACATTGTGGAAATCATCAGACTGTTTCAGAATGTAAGCGCTAACTTGGAATAGTGAAGGAAGATGGAAAAGAGGAACAAACTGAGTCGGGAATCGGAAGCAGACATCGAAAAGATGAATAGCAACTGGAAAGAACTTAAACGGATTGTCCATGATAGAGCTTGGTGGATAATCTTGATGGAAAGCTTATGCTTCTCTACAAGGGGTAACAGGCGTCAGTAAGTATATGTTTAACTCCCAAATTCAGTGAACTCTACTATTTATTTAAATGATATATTCAGTTGAAAAGATAACAAAAAAATCTAGCGTTTCCACTTGGGTTTTCCAGCGTTTCGTGTCTTAATAGTTTATGAATTTCTTTTAATAAACCTAGCTGGTATATATTACTTGCTTACTTACGCCTGTTACTCCTCGTGGAGGAGCATAGGCCGCCCGCCAGCATTCTCCGTCCAACTCTGTCCTGGTAAATCCTTTCCAGTTGTTTCCAGTTGCTATTCATTCTTTCGATGTCTGCTTCCAATTCTTAACGCAGTGTGTTCTTTAACCTTCCTCTTCACATTTTCTCTCCAGGATTACAAATTAGCACTTGCCTCCTGATGAAGTCTGATGATTTCCACAATGTGTATTCTATCCACTTCCAACGTCTCTGCCTAATTTCCTCCTCAGCTGGAAGCTAGTTTATTCTCTTCCACAATAGGCTGTTCTGAAAGTATACGGCCAGCGGATATTGAATATCTTGCATGAACAATTGTTTATAAATACTTGTACTTTTTGATGTTTATTGTGGTAGTTCTCCAAGTTTCAGCTCCGTGCAACAAAACTGTCTTGACGTTCATATTGAAGATTGTGACTTTTATATTGGTTGATAACTGTTTTGAATTCCATGTTATTCAGTTGTAGGAAAATGACCCTTACCTTGCCATATACATATGGTTAGCATTTATAAGTAATTAGTCAAAACAATTTTTAAATAATGAGACTTATTGTAATTTTATATACTGTTGAATAGGCAAGTTTTCATCTAAAAATAACAGTAATATTGTTCATGATTTATTGAAATATTATTGCTACATTAATGACTTTTGTAATAATCATTCTTTTTTCATCGTAAGTTCTATATTTTTTACTAGACGTGATCAGTGGAGTCAAACCGTGTTTTTTTTGAGGAAGTTACTCACTGATGACAATGGTAGACGGTCGCACAATATCATGAATTGGTTGAAGTTAGACAATAATACCGTTGGATGACGGCTTAATGATCTAGAGTTTAATCGTTCTCCTGCGAGATCAATAGGTCCTGGGTTCGTGCGTCCGCACTATTGAGGTGACCTATACAAGAACGAAACGGCCGTCCAGTGCTTCTAGGTTTTCCATGGTGGTCTAGCTTAAATTGATTCATGAATTCAAGCATCAAGATTACTACAATTTCCACAAATTATGATTGTGACAACAATCTATAGATAGACAAGTTCAGGTGAAACGTAAACGGAATTAATTATATGTATTGTGGCTAACGAAAGAGAAACTACTGTCAGTTAATAAGTAGTGAATGTTTTGCTTTTTTTCTTATCTCATTATAGCTTATTCTCGGATTCACATATCACATTAATTCGATGACTAAAAATTAATACATTTTTGATGCACGCGAAAGATGTCAATCAATCACATGGTCGAAGGTCAAGTGGCCAATCAATCAGAATCAAGGTTATTGGAACAAATTCACTTGGTGTTGTTTACTTGTATCTTCAAATAGTTATTTAGCACTGCAATCAATCATTCCCTTATTGACATATGTGTATTCTGTTCAGGTGGCTATCAGGACTCAGTAGCTCAGTGTATAACGCGATGTTATTGGGTTCGAGTCTCAGAGTGAATATCAACTATGAGATGCAGACATCCAGATGAAGAGTCTTAAACAGGACGAAAAGCGCGTCCTGGATTCCACTGTTAGTCATTATCCATCTTCGCTTAAAAAATTTGTGGATCAGTATTTTAGGAGTTCATTGATGTTAATGCCATCTACAATAACAGTAAATTACATTATTGACTTCAAATTAATCAAAAACACCGGAAGCGAAGTAAACGAGAACACAAATTACAGATAATCGAATGTATTTCATCACATCTTAGTAAAACCTGAGAACCATATAGTAAATACTTCATTTGTTAAATATCAGTCAATTGTCTCAAACTTGACTCATGTTTTTTCATATATCAATCCATCGTCTAAAACTTCGCTGTTCCATCACTTCTATACCAATTGCTTTCTGTTCTCGATCTTCCCTCTTCAATCGTTACAATCTTCTTCTGCCAGACATTCTCTTCCTGACTCGTGTTATATACTACTTAAGTAGCACACACCACAAAAGTTCCGTAGTTCATTAAAGAAATTAAATCATAATGTAAATTACTTTAAATAATGAAAATCACGAAACAAACATCTACACTTCTTCTGAAATGATTTAAACAGATGGAATTTGACGAGTTAGAATGTTTGAAGATGACTTCATGTTTAAATTCTAATGTATTGAGCAGTTAGACTGATAAGTGTCTTTCAGGAGTGACTTACGTTCTTACGCCTGTTAACCCACGTTGAAGAGCATAGGTCGCCCATCAGCATTCTCTTTAGAACTTCGGCCAGGTCATCTGTGAAGTCCAAATCATCCAGCTACATCCAAGTTGGTCGGCACGGGATCGGAATCAGATCCATCAGGTAGCCTCAGTTCCCCCGAGATCACAGCGATACCTTGCTGACGAGTGTCAAATAGCGCAAAAACAAGATACAAAGTATCCTATAGACCACTCCCGTTCACATCCTTACGTATTGCACGCGATGTCACCTTGACTAGTACGCACATTGGAATTTGGTTGATAGAATTCGATCTAGACTAGGAAGAGGTGATAAATATGACATTAGTCAGCAATCAGTGACTAATCAGTTGTAGGTTGTCCTCATTTGGTAACAAGGTTTCCTACTTCATTCGCTAATGAAGAAATCTTTTGACACTATGAAACCCGATTTCCCACAAAATTGTCGAGGGAATTCTTATTCACCCTGTTTTCTGATAGGAACCTTGAGTCTACCTTTCAACCGCTCTTTTTCTAACATATATTATTACTGTATCGTAATTTGCCAGCAGTTTATACTGCGACAAACTAATCACAGTCCAGGAGGCAAATTACCAGGATCACGTCGGTGATACATAGTGACGCGGAGTGTTGAAATTCTATTTTATGACTACATTGCTCATTAGCAACCAGTATTCCCTTTTTGTATATAATTGGTTATCAATAAAGTGGCCATTAATAGTTCCCACTCTCACGATTTCGTGAAAATTTTGGAAAGTTTTGGGTTTTTTCCAAAAGTCATGAAAAATTCATAATTTTTACAAAAAATTTTGAGGAAATTACAAAAATTTTCATAGAAATTATGGGGTCTTATGAGTATTTATACATGAATCTCTCAAAAAATTTTGAAAATTCTGGAAAGATATTGAAATTAACCCTAAATTTCCTCATACGTAGAGATACAAATACAATCACATATTTTTGATCTGATCATGTATCTAACTCAATGATGTATGCGCCAACCAAACCTCATGAAATGAAAATGTAACAGTATCTACATTAAACTCATTCTGGGTACCACTTTCTGAAAACTAAATTTGATTTTGAACAGCATTTATCTGATCACAAGGCAAAATCTGTGAAGTTTAGGTCATTATACGTCATTCATTATTTCCATGTTAATCGAAGAATAATTACCGGGTAGTGATAAATGTGACATATGTCTGGGCCTTAGTACCAATCGAATTCCATCAATCAAGACGGTCACTACCAAGTTAATATAAATATACTAGTCCTCCAAAAAATCAGTATCACTCAAAATAGCTCAGTTCTTACATTTCAGACTGTGAAACTGATTAAATTTTGATCCCGCTAGAGATTATTGAGTTAGTTGAAGGTCAGTTAAATAAATTTTAAATTTTTTTTACTCATTCGAGCGTCAAGGTCGGGTCAAGCCGGGCAGTTGAAAAGATGAAACTTAGGCTGAAGTTTCTAAATAAGTTCCATGTTTTCGAGACGGCAACAGCTAGTGCCACTCTTAATGAGATTTTCGAATGTGCTTCGAAAATTTTCTGTTTGAAAAGGTAGTTTGTACTTTTTATTTCCATAATAATGTATTAATTAAAAAGCTTGGTTTTTAAGTAAACTTAAATTTGGCATAAGTATATTATACTGACAACCTTGTGCTAGTTATCAAGCAATCAAGAAACGCCTTCCTTTCACAAAACAGTTAAAAATATAAACTGATGATATAACTTCTTTGATCTGAACAGTTAATCCAGTCTTCAGCAATAAGGATAGTAGGTTGGAGGATCTGTGCTTATCCTTACAGTTTGCTTTCCAGTGAAGGTCCAGCTTCTTCTATGGAATGTTCACTAATCGCGTTCCGCGATACGACAAGGGGAAAATGCTTAGGCGTTTTAAGCGCTCGTCGTTACGGAGTTTGGAAAGAACCTCCATTAATTTTGTTCCCATACGCTGGATGCGCTCAAGTGAGTTAATACCCTCAATTAGACATGGGTCAGCTGATTGGATATAGTTGTGTATTCTAACATAAGTGAGATTCGGAACATCATTTGAATGCTCGGCGAAGTGACCATGACTCACGAAACCCTTTGGCAGCTGCTGTGTTGCAATACGTAGTTGTTTTTTGAAATTATGACTTACTGTTACCCTTACGTCTTTATGTCCCTGCTTTCATGGAAAAGATGTACCGTCGATAGTATACTGGTAACTGTTAATGAGCACACGCTAGAACTAATTTCTAAGCCCCAACATTAAGATCATCTAACTAATTCATCTAGGTCGTCTTGAAGATCAAAATGATCAGCTTCATTTCTTATTGTTCCCCATATTTGGACATCATCGGCAAATAATAATATTGATGACCTAAGCAATATTGGTAATTCATTGACGTACGAAAGAAGAAGTAGGGGACCTAGGATGATGCCTTGGGGTACGCCACTTTTGACTGGCTTCCACTCAGATAGAGTCTCATTAATTCTTACTCGCTGTCTGTGGCCACATAGGTAGTTCTCTATCCATTCCTGTACAGCACCTGTTACTCTGAAGCTCGAAAGCTTCTGAATAAGAACGAGGTAAGAAACTTTTTGAAAGGTTTTGCTAAAGTCTGTGAATATCACATTGACAGACAGATTTTTACCTAGGGCTCCTGTTCACTTATCTCTTACGACAACTTGGTTAGACATTAATGCTTATTTCGAAACCCATGTTACTCAGGTTAACAGATTGTATAATTCTATGTGACTTAGTAACTTAACCCGAATTATCTTTTCAAGTAACCTAACTATTATGTTAGTTAGACTGACATCTCGGTATTTAGACACGATTTGTCTCTGGTCATCTTTAAATATAAGACTAACTATAACATCTTTCCAATTTCTAGAGAGTTGAGCATAGGGAGGGACATGTTGAAGGGCATCGCAAGTGGTCTTGAAATAATGTCCACGAGAGGTGACAGTGGTCGTGAATGTAACCCATCAGGGCCCGGTATCTTACTAGGTTTGAGGTTAGTGATCATTTGAAGAACAGTTTCCTGAGTCACATGTACATGTCCTATAGCTAGTATGTCTGAATTTTCATGCAACAGTAATGAAGGGATACCATCACTACGCTTTGTTCTCCGTTTGATGTACGAAAACAATCGTTTCGGGCAAGTACGGCTACCAAATGCCAATTATCTTTCGTAAGTGGTGCGACATCTATATACATAGTGAATCTTTCGGTATTCACACTTAAATGATTCGTGACCTGTAGACAAGAATATGTCCCAGGAGTGCTTGCTACGCTTCAGCAGCTTTCTGGTTTCCTTTCTAATCCATGGAGCGCAATGCGGTAGCCTACGTGTTGACCATGAGATGTACGGTGATGTTACGGACTCAAATGTGGCTTTAAACTTATTCTATTTTTCTTCGGTCGATTCATCCTCATCGACTGACAAGTCTGTCGAGATAGCATAGTCTCTGATTGCCGGAATGTTTGCTCGCCAGATATTGGGACGGGATAGATCAGATACATAATATATACCGTGCTTCCAAAACCTAAAGTGAGGTACGTGATCACTTTTTGCTAGTGGGGGTGCTGAATGTCGACGAAATCGTCACAGTGGTTTGTAATGACAAGTTCCAGTAATGACAGACCATGTTCCAAGTCTATATGTGTTGGTTTTGCGACACATTGTTCAAGTGCACGCCGAATAATTGATAGAAGGTCGTTGTCGAAACTTCTACCTGAAGCTGTAGGCTCTGTCCAGTTGATATACGGTGCACTGAAATCTCCAGTGATGAGACAACATTCGGTCTCACTCCGAGAATAGATGTGACTTAAGACAAAGTCGTCAGCAAGACAACATAGACTACGGTATATTCTTCCTATAGTCACTAACTCGCGTTTGGACTTAATTGCACAACAAGTTACCTCACACATACCACTGTCATGCGCCTCCAATATGATTGATTGTACACGAAAGTGATCTCTAACATATAGTATTATGCCTCCTCCCTTGCGATTTATAACTATCACTTCTAATACGGAAGTGCCCTGCAATGATGGGGGGAAAGTCTATATCTACGGTAAGCCAAGTTCCTGGGACAATAATTATATAGGCACTTAATTCGTCCACTATCAAACTTAGCTTGGATGTTTTATTTCGAAAACGACGGGCGTTCGTGTAGCATACATTTAAGGTGTTTTGAGAATCATTCTTTCTACCCATACAGGTCTCGGAAGCATGGGCTCCCAAGACCTAACCACCCGAAAACGCGTAATCGTAAGATTCGTTTCTCCATTTAGCTTTCAAGTTTTTAAATCCGTAAGGGCATTCTTCCACTTGATTCTATCATCAAGCGGCCAATCTGGTCGGATACGAATATTCGAGTTACGAGTTTTTTTATATGTTATTCAATATGACGTCGCTTCATAATTTCCGAGTATTAAATTCAAGATCCTTGTTGTTTGGGTTTCACCTCCAACTCACTTGCCGAGTCTTATTATGTACCTCTGAAACCTCTTCTCGCAGTACATTTCTGATGGCAAATTCCACTGACTCCAGATCGTATGCATGCTTTTTAGCAAGGTCATTGTCTTCCGACTCCGAATTCCAAATAATTAAACTAAGAACAGACTTAACTTCTTTGAAAGTCGTGTTCACGACTTTCGATCGTAATGTCATATCCTACCTTTTAACTACTGAGAGCTTACTGTTGGCTTTTCTTGGAACAGAGTCGTGTGAGTCGAGCGAATTACTCACGACAATGTTTGATGAGGCCAAACGTTCTCCATCTACAATTGGATTAAATATTGTTTTATTTTGGCGGAGTAATCTGCAACGCAGAGCGTGAGTCCACCAATGACTTTTCAGACAAACGGGCTTCGTTTTTGGCTATTTTTCCTTTTCTTTGTTTCCGCACATAACATAAAGATAAATGGGAAAGATTAGGCTCACCTGGATTTCAAAACCGGCTGTGTCCACATCTTCCGGCCTTCCAACCTAATCATCAGGAATGGGAACATTCTACCTTATGTCCCTGGTAGTTGGCTTTTAAGGACCGTCTGTCTGGCAAGAAAGTCGAGTCGCACATTTCGACTTGGTGGGTATTTGACTGCCGCAACGCTTTGGAAACTATCTAGCTGATGTGGTTCTCAAGCTTCCTCTAAAAAACGGCTGACCGGTGTCCGCTTGACGAGAATACCGTCTTCAGATACATCATGTTAATTGAGGGCACTCGAAGATATCGTCTAAGAGCGCCTGGTAGGAAGTTTTCAAGAAAATGCGAGCGTATTATTTCCTCTCTTACCACGGCCCGACCGTAGCTGCTGCCTTGACGTGGTGGTCGGGCTTGCCTATAGTGATGACCCAACCGAGCTAAGAGGAATTGTATGTTTCGCTGTTGGGTATCCACAAAGCCTCCTATTTATTATACTTTTGCATAAATTTACGTAGCAAATATTAGTATTTACTCTTACGTACTTATACATAGATTAAGTACTAATTAGTGGAAAATTAAAGTAAACTTGTATTCATGGTAAATGTAGTAGTCCATGTTTGTTTTTGAATTACATACCAATCACATTTGTTAGGCCTTTACAAATATCAAGATTTGTAATAAAAAAAGAATGTACTGATGAGAGAATTTTTGGATTTTCACTGTTTACTCAAACGTTAGACGGTTTTCTCACTTATTAGTTGAGTGTTTAGATGAATGCTGTTAGTTCTCAATTTCCCTTGTATTGATGTTTTCAACGATTAACCACATTCGATTGGTTACAACTGTCTCTTTCACTCCACTCCTTTGCGTTTTCGGATAAGTACTTTTAGTTATGCATAATACTGTTGATGTTATAAAACACCACTGAAGAGCGTATACATCAATCACGTTTTGGCTGACGTTGAAAACGTGAATCATTATCCTACATCAGTACAATATTTGTTCATCATTCTCATAAAACCTAGGCTGAAATGAGTTACTGGTCTAGAAATGAAGGTTATCAAGATCTAAAAAGTAATTACACATAAAGGTCTAAACTTCATGCAATACAGTTGTTTTCATCCCTTAAGTCAATATGCATTCCGGTACATATTGCCTTGATATGTTGATTAAAAAAGTTTAAATTCTTTATGGTTTTATCAATTCTAGTTGAAAGTTGTGTGAACATCACAAAACTTTAATCAAATGTCTGTCATTTCCGGTGTTGAATGCACAAGCTTAAATCGTAAATAGTTTCTAAACTCAAGTTCCATTGTATTAAACTCTTTTTAATAATTGGTCACATTCAATTGGTTGTAGCTACCGTTTTCATTGCTCTCCTTTGAGCACTTTCATATAATAATATTTGTCCTTGTCATTATTCTAGTATGACTCATGAAAATCTAATCCCAGTTTTATTACTGCTTTGTCAATCTTCTGCATTCTGTAATGGCCCGAAAAAATGTTGTGCTGATAGGATATAGATATGGAGGATCCACCTAGGAGAGCTGGAAAGCTCTGATTCCAAACCAATGGTTCACATGAGTTCCAGTATCCTAAGGGAACAAATGACGTATAAACCAATTATTGGTCACCGGCTACCATGGGACTGCATCTCCTGACGCTGCTTCATTGCCTTGTGGGTGAGACCTTCAGGTTGAAGGCTCCGGGTGTGGCTCCCTAAGTAAACCACCTGCTCCGGTCTGGGCATCCGAGCAGGGTATCACAGTTCACACACAAATCAAGTGACTTCTGTGGCGTATATGTATTCACTGACCCTTTGTACCAATATTTGTATCCAAATAAATGAACAGGTAGGACAAAAATATGTGTCATGTTCGAATATTATTTATTTAGACACATAAACTTTGGTAAAAGAAGGCACCGAACAGGTATGCGCCACTACCCGAGTGCTCAAACTGAACCAGGTGGTTTTATTAGGGGCCACACTCCGAGCCTTTGACCTAAAGGTCTAATCCACAAATTTATTTTTATTTATTTTAACACAGATATTGGTACAAGGAGGCACCAAATACATATGCACCACACAAATCTCATTCGGTATGTGTGAGGGCTGTGATACTGCCCGGGTGCCCAAACCGAAGCAGGTGGTTTTCTTAGAGGGCCACGCCCCGAGCCTTTGACCTGAAAGTCTGATCCAGAAGGCAGTGGAGCAACGTAAGGAGATGCAGTCACATGGTAGCCGATGACCGACGATTGGTTCATACACCATTTGTTCCTTGGGGATACTGGAGCCCATGTGCACCATTGGTTTGGGATCCGGATAAAGCGCCGGACATTCGCTTTTCATCCTCTCATTTTCGTAAACAACACCCTCGCCACAAGAAGGCAGTGAGTAGGACTTCCCTTGCAATAGTTGTATGCACGTGGCTATTTGAGAAAGAGATCTGACTTTTCCCACTCTCAGTCATATCAGAACATTTGTGTGCATTATTTATCCTAACTAACGGTTATCACATTTCAAATATTCATTATGATTCAATAACTATATAAAGATACATTTGTTTTCTTTTTATTTATTTAGAGAAAATGTTCAAATAAGTCTTAATGCAAAAGATTATTATAATATAAATTATTCAAATCAATCTCTATCAGAATTTGGTATTGTTAATGGTGATATAATCTATATTAATTCATTGGAGAAATTAGATGATATAAAACAATCTTTAGAAAATGAAGTATGTTTTCATCATTTATATCATGATATACTTTATTTCTTCTTTTTTTTTTTTAAATAGTTAGCTACACCTATTCTTAAATTTATCAATAATGATCTATCTAATAATCAACATTATACATCTATTCTATTCATGGCTATACCTTTGTATCTATTCGCTATTGAGAAAGGTTTATATGTAAGTATAGGATCATGTTATTATGTATAATATTGACCTTCTTTTTCTTCTTCTTTAGAATTTAGATCATTTAAGTCAATACTATCAAGAGATATCATCAATTATACGTTTAACATTTAATTATCCTCAAATTGATTCTATTAAATTGATTTTTACATTATTTCAAAATGGAAATATGACTTGTATTGCTGGTAAATTTCTATGGATTTTATACTACTTTATTTGTTATCAGTGAGTAGTTACTATGTCATAACACACCTGATTGAATTTCACTAGTCATGACTTCTCACTAGAACTTCAGGAAAATACTTCTTGGAGACCGTCACTAGTGTGTATATGATGATTATAATCAAAGGACGGATTTTTGTGGATATATTATAAGTAATTTTTAATAATTGAATTCATGAGTTAATTGAAGTTAGATCACTATGGAAAACCTGGAAACATTGGATGACTGTTTTGTCATAGTATGGGACTTTTCAACAGTGTTCATTCACAATTTTGCCTCACGAGCGCTTAACCTCTAGATCACTGAACTGGTATCCAATGGTGTTAATGTCTAACTTCAATCAATCCATAAAGTTGCACCATTGTCATCAATGAGTGACTATCTCACAACAGACCCGGTTGAACTCCACTAGTCACTACTTCTCAATAGAATTCCGGAAAATATTTATCGGGGATCTTCACTAGGGTGAGACTATCATTTATGGATGACCTTTGGTTGACACTAAAATGACCTTGAGAGTGTTCACCTGGTAACTAGGATCAGTTAAGGTTAAAAATTAGATTCCGGGTTTTCATCACGAACTGATATCAGTTATAATGCAAGAAATTTATTAAGCCAAATGGATGGGTGAATTTCGCGCCAAAATCCAAGACCTGTTATCTTATATGTGATTGGTTCATCCATAAATTATTTTTTCGCCGTCACTAGTGAGCATATAATGATTATAATCAAAAAGGGATTTTTTGGATATTATAGTAATTTTAATAATTGATTTTATGAGTCAATCGAAGTTAGACCACCATGGAAAACCTGGAAGCACTGGACGGCCGTTTCGTCCTAGTGTGGACTCTTCAGCAGTGTACATCCATGATCCCATCTTGCGAGATTTCAACCCAGAACCTATCAGTCTTGATAATCTATGTTACTTACATTAATCAGTGATAATCATCAATGGAGTCTGGCATAAATTTATGTTAGTCCAAGTCCCTATATCACACCAACATGATACGATGAATAAGTGTATAAAGTTCAAAATTTACTCGTCATACAACTTTTTCTCGGTCGTGGCTGCTAAATTTACATAATGATCAGGTTCGCCTATCAGTGACAGTGCAGTCGATATATACTGTATCTTTTTTTCCGAAGTAATACCATTCTTGGACAGTCGGTTAAATAGCAGTTGGGCGATAAGCACTCAGGCTCGTCGTGTTCAAAACGAATATCCTTATTCACTTCGTATTATTTCTTTTATTTCCACTATTAGCCCTCCTTCTCTGTCCTCGACTTGCTTCATACGTGCTATGAATGTTAAGAATTTCAAGTCTTGAAATATTATTCCTTATCTTATAAGACTCCTCTACAAACTCAAAAAGTTGGAGACACCTCGTTATCTTTTCTCCATCCCTACCTACGACTCTACTGACTGCATCACTAAGAAAGTAAACATTGAATTTTATAAGAAGCTCTTAAGCTTCAGAAACGTACTAATCTTAGTCGTTGGTTTTTTATCCCTAAGTAGGTAGAACAATTCAAGCTGAACAACGTTTACATGGGTCTTTTGACGCCCCGGGTGAACTAACTGATAACAGTAACTGTTTGCTTCAATTATTCACGAACAGTTATTAAAGGGCTTCAACAGATGACTCCCGTACGTTTTACTGGATGTAGAAAGGTCACAACAGAGAGCACAGAATCAACAGTAAAACAATTAAGAAGAAAAATATGAGTAAATCCAAGTGAAATGGAATATAATGAGAAAATTGACCTGTAAATTGCATTATACTACTTATATCATTTAAAACAATGAATTCTAACATCTCGGGAAATCTAACCAGATAGCTGAAATATTGTAATAATGCCTAACCATTATTTTGTATACAATAGTAGCAATGTGGTTTATACTACTTATGTCGACATAAGTAACATATAACACTAGTCAATAGTCGAATGCCTGGCAGCAGAAGGCTGAGAAGATCGAATCGATGAGAACGAGAACAGCGAGTAATTGTAATGACAATAAAGGAACGATGAAAATTGAGACAATTGATGGAGGATTTGCAAATAAAGTAATGAATGTATGGTTTTCATGTTTTACCAAAATACTTTTACTAACTCTACCACTATAGGATTTGAATCGACAATTGCATCTCTGTGCTAATGTGTTATGGCAACTCGAACTGATGTACGTACGTACGAAGTTCTACGTTGTTGCTGACTGACTGTTGTCTCCACATGTGTACTCGTTCGTTACAGTACTAGTAGTAATGCCATATCTCTGTTTTTTTTCTTTGTTACATTTATATTCTCTTTAAGCAAGTGTTCGAGATCTTCCTATTCGAAAACAATTAATTTTACAAACAAAACTTTATCTTATTAAGCAAGATGCCATACACCAATGTAAGTGAATCTTTCGTCATAGTATTCCCTTTTTTTAAAGGGGATATGATGTAGTTAGTATTTTGATATGTTTTCTTTGTGTTAAATGTATGTCAAAATCAGTTTTCAGTAGTTAACAGACTATTTTGTATGTAGATATTATTATCCTTATCTTCGAAAAGCATTTTATACGTTATTGTTCCATATAAATGTTGAAAAACAAAGTATATTTGACTGAAGAATGACTTCGTCATCAGGCCCCCCAAATGCCCTGGTACGACGGATGGTGGAGAGAGTCCGCTCTCCTTTTCGAAGTTCTCTCACATGGTCACCGCGTAAACAGCCAATTCTGTGAAAGTCCTAATCGCGGTGGGGGTGTTGTTTATGAAAATGGGAGGGCGAAAAGAGAATATCCGGCACTTCAACCGGGTTAGTGGATAGGGAGGGTTCACCTAGGTGAGTTGGAAAACTCTTATTCCAAACCAATGGTGTACATAGGCTTCAGTATCCTGAGGGAGAATATGGCGTATGAACCTATTATTAGTCACGAGCCACCATGAGACGACATCTCCTAATGTCACTCCTCTACCTTGTGAATCAGACTTCTGGGTCAAAGACTCTGGGAATGGTTTCCTAAGAAAATCACCTACTTCCGTTTAGGTACCCGGGCAGTATTCCAGTTTTCACACAAATTGAATGTTAAAGTGTGACGCATATATATTTGTTTCCTACTTGTACCAATGTTTTTGTGTTTAAATAAATAAGTTCATAATTACTATGTGATATTTTGCAAAGGCCAGAATAAGGCATGCATTAATGAATTTTTCTATGTTACACGTTAAAAATGGTGAACGTCTGCATTTTTAAGTGGTTTAAAGGATTTTTCTGGTTACTTTCTTTTATCGAATAAGGTTGCTAACCCCATTTCCAGATATTCTCTACTTGGGTTTTGGACTGGCATTAACTTTAGAAGGGCTCCAGGAGAAGTTATTGGTAGTAAAAATCAGAGTTTATGTGGAATTTACAGACGTAGCTCAATCCATTTACTAAAACTGATTAGTCAGAAATTGTTCAAATAGTATGTTCTAGTTTGAGCTTTCATTGAGTAACTAACTGCCAGGATATTCCATCCTGATATCACTGAACCCATAAACAATGATTTAGTCTCTTTTTTTTGTTGAAAGAGTATTGTAAGTGAAACAATCTTTAAATAATGAGTTTTCGACCAACTTAACTATCATTCACTTCAAATAATATTGAGTAACTATATTCAAATTAGGTGTTAAAGAATCGTAAAATACGTTTGATTGGTCGCTACTTAGTACTCATCCCTGGACCGGATAACTCGATGGCGTTGTTATTTCAGACTGTAAAGTTGAATAATAGGTTTTTAAATCTCATATAAAGCATTAACTCCTTCAAGTTTGACTTGATGACAAGTGCTAACTAGGATCAAACCTAAATCAAGCACGGTTTCTTAATAGTTACCTCTAATCATTTAATAATACAGTCAGTCGGTGGTCTTAAGTGCTGTTAGAGATATGAGGGCAGTTATCCCTTTCCGGTCGCCCACACCGTGGAAGGGTTCTTCTGGAGGTACCTGAAAAGGAAATCGGATTAGAGGTGGTCTTAGTGACCCGAGAGCTTGACCGTAGTGCCCAAGAAACAACTGCTTAAAGTCGGTCACACACGACCTTTTTGTGAGTAATTTTCGTGTTAGCTCCGTACTTGTTGAGACATTACCGCCGAAGACGGATATCCGTGGGATACGGTGAAGTGTGCATTTTTAGGGTTGACCTTTTCTAACCCCACCCCTCCTTGTTGGAAGGCAGCATCGCTGTTATCCTGGTTGTCTGAAGGAAACACCTTACTGCCATCACACCTCTGTATAGTCAGCAGTACGACTTCGCCTTCAGACTTTGGGTTTGTTGCTTTTAGTCTTACCGCTCTTCAACCGACCTGTCTGACATGGTAGGACCTTGAGGAACGGTTGTTCCAGCCAGTATAGCTCGGTTGGGTCATCACGATAGGCAAGCCCAACTACCACATCAAGGTAGCAACAACGATCGCGATCTAATATTACAGAATAAGACTAATAATGTCAAGACAGAAAAAGTTGACATATAAACACCTTAGAACTAGAAGTCGATCCATTGATATTTATTCCAGCTGAAATTCAAAACACTGACTAGTTCATTTCTTTAATTTAACTACATTACAACATCACTTTTCAAAACTTTACACATTTAAGTTTATCAATACACAAGATTAAGATTAGATGCCTTACAATATTGTTCTGTTTATTTATGAAATAACTAATACTTATGATTATCTAACGTTATTTCATTCATTCAATTCATTAAGTAAAACTGTTCGCGAGATATTCGGGTTGAAGAGACTCCATTTATTGTCTAAGGGTTTAGTGTAGAACAATTAAATAAACAGGAACTTCTCTAAGATCTTTTCAGTGATCCCTTTCCGTTTCGATTTTTTTGAGAGTATTTCCCATTGGATTGGAAAGACAAACTTGGTTTATATGTTGTATTATTTGTCTTTCTGGTTGCCTATGCCTTTTCATAACTTGTATCTTTTCTAACAATTTTCTCTTTGTGTATCTCTCTTCATTTGTATGCATGCTTAATTTAGCTACTACGAATAAATTAAATCTTGTATACAGACATTTACGATTGTTATCTATACGAATTAAAGATGAATTAATTGAACCTATACTATTGGCTATTCATTCAGGTAAATAAATGTTTTCTTTCTTAATATTTTCGTCTTTAATTCATTTAATACATAAATGTTTAACATGGTGAGATTATAATTTATGGACGATCTTTGAGTGACGCCAAATTGACCTTGGGAATCTTTACCTACTAACTAGGATCAAATAAGGGTTATAAACCAGTGCGAGGAATTAGTATTATGATTTATAATTGATGATTAGGGTTAAGAATTGAATCTAGGGTCTCTATCACGAACTGACATCAGTTATAATGCTAGAACTCTATTTAGCCAAATGAGTGAATTTTGCGCCGAAATTCTAGACCTATTATCTTAAATCTGATTGATTTGTTCATAAATTATAGTCTCGCCTATTAACATCATTAACTTTTTAATTATTTCTTTAATAGTCCCCTACAAATCTTTTACCATTTGAACTTTGAGCAAAAGCTAAATGATAGGAGGGAATGAAGAGAATTTTTACTTCCAAGACTAGTTTGGGTGCCCCCAAATGCCCTGGTACGGTCGAGAGTGGGGAGAGTCCGCTCTCCCTTTCGAAATGCTCTCACATGGCCACGCGTATATAGCCTCTGCCAGGGAAGTCCTACTCACAGCCTTCTCGTGGCAGGGGTGTTGTTTACGAAAATGAGAGGACGAAAAGCAAACATCCGGTACTTTAACCGGGTTGGTGAACACGGACTTACCACCTAGGGAAGTTGGAAAACCCTGATTTCAAACTAACGGTGCACGTAGATTCCAGGATCATAAGGAAACAACTGGCGTATCAACCTATTGTTGGTCACTGACCACAATGAGAATGCACCTCTTGATGTCACTTCATTACCTTGTCAATTAGACTTCTAGGTCAAAGACTCGGGGAATGGTCCACTAAGAAAATCACCTACTTCCATTTAGGTACCCAGACAGTATTCCAGTTTCCACACACATTGAATGGTAAAGTGTGACGCATATATATTTGGTTCCTTCTTGTATCAATATTTTTGTGTTTAAGTAAATAAATAAGCCGATGACAGACAGCAAGAGAGAGAATTAGTAACAATAATTTACAATATGAGACCATATTTAAAGAAAATGACTTGTTTTGTTTGCCTTTTTTAACACACTTTAGCTTTAAATAATCCAAATGAGGTGAAAATGAAACCATTTTTGTACATTTCTGTTCACCTTATTATTTACTTAAACACAAATATTGGTACGAAGAGGCACCAAATACATATGCGCCACACAAGTCATTTGATTTGTGTGTGAGCTGCGATACTTTCCAGGTGCCCAAAGCAGGTGGTTTTCTTACGAGACCACACCCTGAGCCTTCGACTTAAAGGTCTAGTCCACAGGGCAGTGGAGCATCGTATGGAGATGCATTTTCATGGTAGCCGGTGACCAACAATTGGATCATACGCCATTTGTTCCCTTAGGATACTGGAGCCCATGTGAACCATTGGTTTGGAATCAGGGTTTTCCAACTCCACTAGGTGGTAAGTCCGTATCCACCAACCCGGTTAAAGCGCCGGATATTCGTTTTACTTCCTCTCCATTTCGTAAACATTACCCCCACCACGAGAATACAGTGAGTAGGACTTCCCCAACAGTGGCTGTATGCACGTGGCCATGTGAGAGTATTTCGAGAGAGATATATATGTAACTCTCCTCACTCTTGGCCATACCACAGTATTTGGGTGGGGCATGAAATAGGACTGTGAGTATTTCATTGTTTGTATTTATCACAGATTGGGAAATCATTTAAATCAGAGAATACTAGACAACTTGTTTTTATTCTAATTTGAAACTCTTTTGGAATTCTCATCGATGATCTTGCTATGAATAATGTTTGTCACTTGATTTGAAGGTCTTAAGTTTTTTTTCTAGTTATATTCCATCTTCGTTTTTATATATTTTTTTCAGAATATAATTTATCTCCAAGACTTCATTTATGTACTCTTCCAAGTGAATTATTTGTAAGTGATTGATATATACATAATATTCATTTATATGGTACGGTCAGTGAGACTATAATTAATGAATGACGTTTAAGTGACACTACTGTAACCACCATGAGAATGCCCATTTATATACTAAGACCGACATGAGGGTTGTAAACCTGTATAAAGAATAAGGATTATGATTTACAATTGATTGTTAAGGTTAGAAATTAGAATTAGGGTTTTCATCACAAATTAACATCAATTATTATGCCAAAACTTTATTTATCCATATAGATAAGTGAATTTTGCGCCAAAATTTGTTATCTTAAATCTGATTGGTTCGTTCATAAATGATAGTCTCTCCCAAAAATTCATTTATATTAATCAGTGAGAATTATGCTAAAGTCTACTATAAATATTTATCAGTTCAATTTATCACACCATTTCAGTAGTATCTATGATACTAAAGAAAAAGATTAAATCTAGAAATGAATTTATTGAATAAAAACTATAAGATAGTTTTAAGACTCAATATTTGTTATGACTTTTATCTGATTGATTATCATATGATAAGATCCCACAATCAGAATAACTTATACAACCTTGGCACTGTGCCAAACCAATGACATGTTGACCGGTATGAGAAGCCTAGAGTCCTTCTTGCCTCCAAATGCCATGGTATGGCCGAGAGTGGGGAGATTCCGCTCGAGATGTGGCCCCTTAAGAAAACTACCTGCTTCGGTTTGGGCACCCGGTCAGTATCCCAGCCATTACATAAATCGAATGATTTATGTGGCACATATCTATTTGGTGCCTCCTTGTACCATTGTTTATCTGTTTAAATAAATAAATTATACAAGGTCATAGAGATTCCCACTACTGAAGGACTATTAAATACTACTCTTATATTACCTTATAGTTAATTTACAAATGACTCTATGATTAAGATCAATTTTAAAAAATAATTACCTTGGAATTACCCTAATTTTTTTCACACAAAATCACTTACATAGATAATAATCGATAACAGTGGTCTTGAGTGCTGTTAGAAGTAGATGTAGACTACTTGGTTGAGGGTACGTGTAACTATTGTAACCAATGGTTGGAGACTCTGGGTGACATGGCTCAAAATCGATCACAATGGCGTCGGTGTATACACTCTCTGTCTTCCTTTAAACTAAGAGATTAAAATCGCTTCAAATCTTTCTTTCTACCAACTAATTCTTTCTTCCTGTACTATATCCTTATACATAATCTTTCTTTCATATATTACCATCATTGAATTAACAACTTCTATGAATCCGGTGTTAATTTTGTTGTGCTAATGCGTTATGGCAACTTGTACCGGTACATATATGTGCCTGGTCCTACGTTGTAGCTGACTGACTGACTGACTAATAATCGATTAAATGAGGGTGGACTATATCGGTATCTGAAAACAAGAATTATAGAATACAGAGTATTAAGACCTCCGAAATTAACTGAGAATACTTGGAAAAGGTATTATAAACGCTTCTATACTATTATAATCAATTCTAACCAATATCATTCACAATTTCCTATATTATACTGATTTTAGTTTGAAAAAAACTTGTTCTATATGAATTCTAACCGATATTTAATGGATTAAAATTGTACCACTAATCCCTTGTTTACTGATTCTAACAGTTAAGCGTTGTTAGGGAATGTTAGATCTTCAGAACTCACTTAGTGTCTTATTTTTGTCATTTTATTTCGGAACTTTGGATTTATTGTTTTCTGGCCAAAAGACGCCCATTTTCACTTTCAGATCGTATTTCTTACTTGGAAGGATCTTAAATGTCATTAATTTGTTGTCTCTTTTAATATGATCTTTTATCAAGGATATTTTTATACTGTATATATACGCTTGAATTGTACTTGTGGTTGTTGTTCGTGCTTCTAGCTGCTTGTGGAATACATTTACCCCTTTCTAAACCTGGACTTCTCTCTGTAGTTAGCGGAGTTGAGACGCATCAGAATAGTCAGCTTATTTGGTCATTGTGTCACTAAGTCTTTGTTCCATTCGCAGAATTAGGTGAACTCGTAATCTTTTCAAACATAGCAGGCTCTCACTGCAAAACATGAAGATCCTAGATTCGAATATCATTGGGATCGTGTGTGTGCATTGCTGAGGGATCTGATACTGGAACGAAACAGTTTCTCAGTGCTCCCTAATTGTTGACAACATCCAAAATGTGATCAATCTATGGTGAAAACTGTCTACAATATTAAATGATTTCACCAACATTTCCGCGTTGTTTATATAAAATCACGCCTTTTTAAATTAGTATGCCCACTGTCGTACTCAGGGAACACTTCTTAGTTGTGAAATAGTATGGAACAAAAAACTATGAACATAATATGCCAATGCTTTTGATAAATAGTTTCAGTAGGGTAACATATGAATTGTGTCATTAAGTTCGATTCATGTCCCACGGTATACTGAATTCACAATGCAAAAAATCAGAAAGGTTTAATTGCCCAATCAAAATCTAATGTGTGCACAATGTATATACATATGTGATTCTCCTTTTGACTTCGACAAGAATATATAGGTCAAAGCCTTGAGAGTAATTACATGGTTGACTCCCTTTAATAGCACGTTCCGTCCATAAATCTCCTACTTATCATTTCATGTCATCTGCTCTTTTTTTTTAGTGTGAAATATTGTGTTATTTACCATTAACATCACTTGGTTCCTTAATGTTATGTAATCGTGAATTATATTATCGTATACGTAATTGTAATACAGTTTGGCGTATTCAATTAGCTAAGTTGAATGCTAAAAACAGACCGATTTTAGATAGTGTACTTAGTCGACAACAATCATTATCATCATCATCATCATTACAACAAATCGATCAAAAACACACTACTTTGCATAAAAGTCAACAAAAGAATATTGGTAACGATGTTAATAATGAGATGGGTAAGTTTCATGCATATATTGAATGCAATCTAAAGTAAATTTAAATTCACTTGATGTTGTTTTACTTGTACCTACCCATTGGTATTTAGGACTGAAATTGATCAGTCTCATGTTGGCATATGTTTATCCTGTACGGATTGACTCGATATAGCCTTAAGTTACAAGCTTTTTTAGGCAAAGATAGGTAGTGGGATCCAGGACTCACGTTTCGTCCTATTTAGGACTCATCAGCTGAATGTACCTGCACCTCAGAGTTGATGTTCACTCTGGGACTCGAACCCAATACTGTCCGCTTCAAACGCCATCGCATTATCCACTTAGTTTCTACTGAGTCCTGATAGCCATCGGCTTGTGCAATGGGATGAAATTTAAATTCACTTGATGTTGTTTTACTTGTACCTACCCATTGTTATTTAGGACGGCAATTGATCAGTCTCATGTTTATCCTGTACGGATATATAGCCTTAAGTAATTTTGTAGAAATTATTAACTCACTAGAGAATAACTTTGAAATATTGAATGTATTCGAACATTAGTCACAGTTATCTTTTAGACTTTAACTAGGTATTAAGTACTAACTAGTATAAAACAAATTGACAGTCAATAATTTTATTGGTTGATACCAAGTTGGTTCGTTTTGTTTTTCTTTGGTTTAGCTCCCTCTAATTCTTTTCATATTTACTCCTACTTTAGTCGACAATGAACGTTGAAAAAAACAGTGGTTTAATAATACATAACACACATCTAAGCTACCTCAGTCAATAAAGATTCATTATTGATCGATTGGTGATAGGATTAGTCAGTCAGCTACAACGTAGGACCAGGCACATATATGTACCGGTACAAGTTGCCATAACGCATTAGCACAACAAAATTAACACCGGATTCATAGAAGTTGTTAATTCAATGATGGTAATATATGAAAGAAAGATTGTGTATAAGGATATAGTACAGGAAGAAAGAATTAGTTGGTAGAAAGAAAGATATGAAGCGATTTTAATCGATTTTGAGCCATGTCACCCAGAGTCTCCAACCATTGGTTACAATAGTTACACGGACCCTCAAACAAGTAGTCTGCATCTACGAACATGGTCAAGACCAGAAGTTATTAACTTCAAGCACTAATGCCACGTTTTGGTTTGGCCTCCACTTACTTTCTTCCAACGATCCCCAACACTAATCAGTATTGCGCGTCGTGGCATACCCAACACGTGGTGATGGGGAATGAAATAATGTGAGTAGGTGGTACAGTCATTTATGACGAGACTAATTTTATCAACCCATCAACTACATTCTCATTTTGGATAACAATTCATTGAACGTGAAAGTGAATAGCAGTCAAACAAACAAATTATTTTAATAATTGAATTTATGATTCGATCTAAACTAGACCATCATTGAGAACCTGGGAATACTGGACGACCGTCTCGTCTTGGTACGAGACTCCTCAGTAGTGCTCATGCACGATTCCAAATACGGTACTCAAACCCAGGACTTCCGGTCTTGCGTGCGAAATTAGGTAAACAATTCAGCATAGGGAATTTTCTCTCGAACGATACCGTATAATTAGTGTGAATACATTAGTCTATAATAAAATAGAAAAATATTGTATCACCCATCTAAAATGCCTTCAATTATTCAACAACAAAAAATTACGTAATAGGTCAAAATAGAAACGAATTATAGATAGGAGATAATTGTCAAGTTGAAGAACATTAAGAAGGAATTAATAAATTGATTAGAAATACTAGTTATATATATATATATATATATATATATATATATATATATATATATATATATATATATATACGAAAGAGTCTATCATCAATAATCTAGCCTTAATTCTCTGTTTAAGTACTGTTTCATTTGTGAAGATCATATATATCTTGATGACGTTTAATATTCTCTGAATAGATCTTCTAAGTTAACATGTGCAAAATGTCACTTTCTCTGGGTTGTCCTCTTTAAAGTTGAGTTCTAGATAGAAAGGGTTATATTTCTGCATACATTTGGTGGATACAGAGGACCCATCTAGGGGATTTCGAGAACCCTCATCTCAAACCAGTGGTGTACATGGGCTCCAGGATCCTAAGGAAACAAATGACATTCACTTTTTGTGTTCTACCAAATCCTAATCTTCTGAATTCTTCATGTCTCTTTTTTTCTCTTTCTAAATTTATTTCACTGGATTATACTCCTTGAATAACATCTTCAAACCCTAGTCTTTCCGATTACTGCTTATACTTTTACTACCTGTACTACTATGAGATTTGTATCTGTGTGGTAATGTGGTATGGCAACTCGAACTGATGTACGTACGTACGAAGTTCTATGTCGTTACTGATTGACTATTGTTGGTCACCGGCTATCATGGGACTGCATCTCCTAACAGTACTTCACTGCTTTGTGGATTAGACCTTTAGGTCAAAGGCTCTAGGTGTGGCCCCCCTAAGAAGACCAACTGTTTCGGTTTGGGCATCCGGTCAGAGTATCACAGCCTACACACAAATTAAGTGAGTTATGTGGCGCATATCTGTTTTGTGCCTCCTTGTACCAATGTTTACGTGTCTAAATACTGCATACATTTAATGCAGACAATTTTTTGGCGAATTACAACATTATATTCTTATGTATTTTTTCTTCCCATACCCTCATCTACTATCTCCCAATCGATTGTCAGATCAAACTGAACAAAGTGAAGCTTATAAAGTAAGTTGTGTGATCTTTTTTTATTACAGTTGGATATTTTTTCACCATAAAAATCATACACAAGAAATCTGATCACTGATTTATTACTTAATTTATTTGTAGTATTGTGATTATTATATTTCTGTATAGACGACTACTTGAAGCGACTACTATTCTTAATATTATGGGACTTTTCAACAGTGTGCATCCACGATCCCGCTCGCGGGATCCGAACCCAGGGCCTTCGGTTTCACGCGCGAACGCTTGACCTCTAGACTACTGAGCTGGCATCCAACAGTGTTAATGTCTCACTTCAAGCAATCTACGATCGTGCGCAACCATTTTCCATTGTCTGAGGTGCTAAATGACAGAGTCCTTGCAAATTATAAAAACCAGACATTAGATACTTCATTTGCACATCTATCAGATGTCTCTTACAAACTTCATCGTTCCTTCTTTCCAGTTGTTATTATAATTACTGTTTGCTTACATTCCTATTCTTCTTGCTTCTATCTTCTCAACTTTCTGCTACCAGACATTTCGCTTCTAATCGATGTTACATGCTATTTATATTCGTCAACATAAGTAGTATACACCACAATACAACTGACAATAGTCTTCAATGTTAATTACGTTCATGTACAAAAGTGAATATGTTGTATGACATCGCTATTTTACTACCATTTATGTAATAGCTCCACTGGTCACGGCTAATCTGTGTCAGATAGAGATAGGTATCTACCTCAGTGCAATGGAAGATGGTCACGCACATTCGTGGATTGGTTGAAATTAGTCGGATGCCGGCTCAGTTCCCGTAAGCGGGATCGTGGATGCGCACTGCTGATGAGTGCCACAATAGGACAGAACGGTCGTCCAGTACTTCCAGGTTTTTCATGATGATCTAATCTCAATTTGTTGTTTCTTGATTATTTTTCTTATTTTTTTCCTGTGTTTGTTTGTTTTTGTTTTTTAGCAATTTTTAGCTCGTTATAAAAGTTTATCCACTCAAAAAAGGTAAACACTGACAATTTTCAATGTTAAAAATTTATTTTTCCGTTTGTCTATTTCTACCGTGTAACATTTTAATTTGAATGAAATACTACTTATATTAATAGACAAGTACATATGATTGTACTGAGACCTTTGAGTTTCTTATTACATATATTTGTGTTGTAAAGAAGATTATTCACTTTCTGAAATAGTCTGTGCTAATGTTTGAGACTGTGAAACTAGGTGACAAGTGTTCGAATCTTACTGAGGATGTTGCAGATATTCCTTGCTGATAAATAACAACTAGCTGGAAACCTAGATTAGGCAAGGTTTCTTGTATAATACTTCTAATTACCTTAAATAGTTATTGTTAAGCTGTCGGTGGCCTGCTTAAATATCTGGGCTAACTGTTCCTGTCATTTAAATATTTCAATAAGTTATCTGTTTTCTTATTTATTTTAACACATCATTATGTCTATTGAGCGTACAATCCTATTCAAGTGTGTTTATGAAACGTTTACGACATTTCACTGTACAGGTTACGAAAAGGTACAATCAGCAGCATCATGATGTTGTCTGGCAATATGCATTGAAAAGAACAAACCTTATTCAAATGTCGATTCTCGAACTGTTAACATATAATTGGCAATCATTCAATATGTTATCGTCAGGATTGATCAAGAAAATAAGAAAAAGAAACTTGTTGAAATACTTTACGCTAAGAATTCCATGTTGTATCAAAACTATAATATTTGAATAAAGCTAATAATAATATAGTTGTTATATGAATTGACAGTTTGTAGTGATTCGTTCAATTTGAAGATAATTCTTGTTTGTAGGTACTCTACAACAAACCTATTCTATCTAGGTTTATATGCTTGTTAAGATTCGAACCTACATCACCACTGAACTTTTCAAGCTTCCATGGATCTGTACAACTGAAATATTTACAGTTGATTGAAGTTCAAAAACGATGTACAGAGTGAAACAATTAAAGATTAGTAATAGTAGTAGTAGTAGTGATTTTAGTGTGAATTAATTTTAATTGTTAGATGTGAACTATTCAAACCTTGACTCATTGTACTATATGAAGTTTCTCAGTCGTATCAGCCGTTTATAGTGGATGTTTATTTACCATTGTTCTGTCTAATATCAATGTCTCTAATAAAAAAGTACTGTCTCTCAAATGAATCATCTACCACTTCCCTCCACATACCATATAGGAGGGGGGAGCATTTTATAAGTTTTGTTACCGGTTTAGATTTATATGGTATCATACTGGTTCAAAAATCTGATAAGTTCTAGCTTCGTTCTATGTTACGTTGTGTTATCTTTTACACACAACAGTGAAAAGTTTTGATAAATCATCGAATCCTCATTGGTTTATTCAGTGATTCCCCATGTGATATGAGTCAATGATGTAACCATCTAGGTTCTTTTTAGTTGTTATAGTTTACGTTACGAATTGATCCTAGTTTGACAATTGTTGAAAATCAGAAACCACTTTACAGTTGTTTCTCTGTAGTATAGGACTTTCTAACAATGCGCACCGACGACCCAATTTCTGAGATTGAACACAAGATCTTTAGGCTACACATCGCTCACTTAACTTCTAGACCGTTAGTTGAAACTCAACAACTTAATTACCTCTGTAATTTCAGTTAATTCACTATATTGAACAATAATGGATCGTAATTGATAAATCTCCTAATTGAACACTAGATTCAGTTCCGAAGCTCTCCTAGTAACTACCGGGCTAAATCTACACAGTAACTTGAACACGAGAGAAAGGGCGCAAAATATGAAAGAAAGCACTTTACTCCAAGATTCGTTTATGTACAGATGGCCTTAGGTTTCCAGAAATTGCTAGAGCATAGAAGCAGTATAAGTAATCAACCAATCAGAAACTCGACATGTGACTTTCCACTTTCTAGATGTTTTTGGTAAAACTTCTATTAAATACTGATTGGATATGATGTTTCTCAGTGTTTTCATAGCCTTTTTTCCAGGAGTTTTCTGGATCTCTTCCGTTCATCATTAAAAACAAATAAATAAAAATATCGATTCTTGTCATTACCTCTTATTATGATTAAGTGTTATATATTTTAATTATCACAATCTTCATGTAGCTATGGGATATATTTTATTCTTTCGGACATGATAGGATCCTTTTCTTCTGTTGAAACAATTTTCCCATTACAATAAATGGAAGAAAGAACCTTCAGGTGAAAAACGAATGATTTGTATTATTCACGTTTATTTATAACATACAAGCCTTTTAGTACTTACTTACGTACTTACTTACTTCTGTTACTCTCAGTGGAGCATAGGCCGTCGATCAGAATTCTTCAATCCTTTTAATACATTCTACAAATCATTATCTTTTCTCTTTCTACTTGTATCTTATGGTCATTTGATTATTTTCATTACCATTTCTTGGTATTTCAAAAGTAGTTTATCAGTTCGTATCTCGTAGTTTCTGGTTAACGAAATTCACTATTAAACCCTACTGAATCATCTAAGTAATTAATTGAGCTACATGTGAAAATATAAATTCGAAAGAAAACTTTTGTCTTGTAAATGATTCAACTAGCCAATCTAAGCTAGATCAATATTAAGATCCTGGAGGCACTGGATTGCCATTTCATCTTAGTATGAGACTCCGTAGAAGTGTGTACCCAAGATCGATTGAAGTTAAACATTAACATCGTTAGACGCCGATTTAGGGGTCTAGAGGCTAATTGTTCACGAATCTCACAAACGACATCGTGGATGCGCACTGCTGAAGAGTCCTATACTGGGACGAAATGGCCATCTAGTACTTTTAGTTTTTCAATAATGGTCTGACATAGATCGGCTCGTGAATTCAACTTTGAAAATACTACAATCTCCAAAAATCCCCTTATCAATAACAATTTATTGAGCACAGCTATAAGCAATCACGCTCAATGGGTCCGGAGTAGAAATCAATGAGAGGAAGGTAAATCAGTTATTTAATAGTTGGTTGGCTTAGTAGCTGTTTGTCTACTCTCAACGAACAATCATAGTCACAACCCTCAGCTCATGAAATATCTGTGATGGTTAACGCGTTTCCTTCTTTTTTTTAATATAAAAGAGAAGATACTTTTTTACTGTAATCATATAAAGAATAATTACAATGAACGTTAGTGTAAATGATAACCGATAAATATGTCAAAAGTCAACAATGAGATGGAGAATATGAGCACAGTTATAAAGGCTGTTGTGTCGCTTTTCGGCTCTCTGAGCTAAGATCATGTCTCATCATATGTATTTAAATAAAGAAATGTGCAAACAGAAAAAAAACTGAAATCAACTGTGAGTAAAATGTCGAGAGATTGTAATTACAACAGAGCCGAAAATGAAGGTAAACAAAAAAATGACACAAGTGTACACAATACTGTCATTTGATAAACGTTTTAAAACCATAAACTGACTACTGAATATTAGTAAGTAGTAAAAGGTAATGCACAGAAAAAGGAGAAAATGCGGATGAGTTTAACACTTAGTAACTCAGTTCATGTTAACACAACACAGATTGTGCATGTCTAAAAGTTAATTGAAACTCTTCAGCATCATTATGATATTCAAGGAGTATAATACGGTTAAGTAAATTTGGAAAAATAAATAAAGGGACATGAAGAATTTGGGAGAATAAAATGAGGGGATGTACTTGCGCCATTGCAAACGATTTTGAGCCATATCATTCAAGGTCTCTAACCATCGGTTCCTATCGTCTCACGGATTCCATCCAGTTAGTCTACACCTATCAACATGATTCAGTTCACTTGTCAGTGACTTCATGTATTTGTGCTATGTTTTGGTCTGGCCGCTCCTAGCTTTCAACCTACTCTTATACCATTGAGCATCGCACGTCGGGGAAGTCAGTGGTTGGGCATACGTAACACGTGTCCCAGCCATCTCCACTGATCACGTTTCACTACTTCATCAATTGATTTGCCATCCTTACATAGTACTCGTTTACTAACTACTGCATTACTTACTCGTTGATCCCAGAATATAGGAGCAATGATCAAATACTAGTAACCTACAAATATCCTCTACTCTTACCGTACGTACGTACATCAGTTCGAGTTGCTACACCACATTAGCACAGAGATGCAGTTGTCGATTCAAATCTCGTAGTGGTAGCAGTAAGAGTATAAGCAGTCGGTAGTTGGGTATACGTAACACGTGTCCCAGTCATCTCAACTGATGAACTTTCACTATCTCATCAATTGATTTGCCATCCTTACATTGTCACCGTTTCCTAACTACTGCATTACTTACTCGGTGTTCCCAGGATATACGACCAATGTTTCGAAGACACCTATGATCAAATACTAGTAATCTACAAATATCCTCTACTCTTACCGGCCATGTTTCACTGCCATAAAGTAGGACGAGACGAACTGCTGCGCAGTAAACACGTCCTTTGGTTGATAGACGGATATCTCGCCTACGCCATAAATGACCCAAGTTGGCAAAAGCTAGTCAAGCCTTCTGTATGCGTGCTGAGATTTCGTCACACACCAGACCACAAGGGCTGATGAGATTTCCAAGATAAGTGAAGCGATCGACACGCTCAATTACTTCACTCCCTATCATTAGTTCGGGTGCCAATGCAACCCAATCCTGAAGCAACGCTTTGCATTTCGAGAGAGAGAATCGCATCCCGAACATGCTTGCATTGTTGCTTAGAGTGATCAGAAGACTCCGCATTTTGTCAGCGTCTTCACCAAATAGAACTATGTCATCGGCATATTCTAAGTCAACAAGTGAACCTCCCATTAGAAGTTCAACCCCTGGAAATTTAGATGAGGAAAGTGTTATCTCTAAAAGTACGTCAACGACAAAGTTAAACAAGAATGGAGAGTGGACAGCCTTGACGAATACGACTTGATGTAATCAATTGTGATGACAGTTCGCAATAAGCTCTCAGTCAACTAGTTGTATTCGACTAGAGAGCTTTTATAAGGTTTATGTACTACTTTAGTACTCCATGTAAAAGAAGTATATCGACTTTGGTTTTGTATAATATAGTTTTTACTTTATGCTAAGTTTTCTGACTGGCTAATATTTCTCAAGGTCACTTAAAATTCTTTCAAAAACGTCCATAAATTAATAGTCTCATCGAAATTGTCGAGTCAATTGTTTCGTAAACAAAAATTTCAATAGATCCAGTCTTTCATTTTAAAAGAAGTTTGTAACTGCTCTACAAGATTTGAAAACACATTTGTCTCGAGAAATATATCCGACTTGTTTTATCATCTCAAAATGTTATGAAGAAGTTACCTACTGAAGATTACTCGAAGTAAGACGTGTACACTACTGGTTGTTGGTTAAATAGTTTGAAAGTTGAGCATTCGTGTACGAGACCGGAAGTCGTAGGTTCAACTACTGGCTGTGAAGTTGTGAATATTTATTTCCCCCTAGTGGTTCCATGTCAATACAAAGTGACAGTCCATGTTTTCATTGAGTTTTTTGTTTTAGTTTAAAACTGTTAGAACTCTACATTTTTATTATAACTTGTGAACCTGTGTACCGTATTTATTGTATAACGCAATGATACCGACAATCAGAGAGCAGCGAACTATCGATCGAACCAGTGGCGCATAAAACACGTGCGAGCAGTCTAAAGTTCTAATTGGTCGGTCCTGCTTTCCGCCTAACCCAACCAGTTGAGTCCGGAACACCAATCTCAGCCTCTACAATATGAATCATTTATTTCAAACATACAAGGTTTATATACTAACCAGACAGACCACATCGTACCATAAAATAGAAAACAACATTTATACAAGTATTAGACAAATGTGGTTGTTCATAGGTCAAAATAAAGCTTATAATAAGAGGAATATGAATATGAACAGTTTAGTTACTTAACAATTACACGATAAAAATATAATCATAGTATTGGTCCATAAATGGATCCAAATAGTTACCATTCACTATTCTTATCGGGATATAACAATTTTCCAAGTGAAATTAATATGAAGCTAAGAATTATTCCATTATGTAACAATTTAAGTTTCATATGTTAATATTAACATGAAACTAACGAAGTTCCGTTTAATTCCGAAAATATCATCAACTGAATTAATTCTTTATTATCTATCAATTCTAATATGTAGAAACACAATTATCTAAACTTATTATGTATATTTACCTGTTTTCTTGCATTCCATTCTTATACTTATCATGATTGCTTTATTTTATGATACGAATCAAACTACTTTTTATTAATTAGTAGTTTGAAATGAAGTATCGAATTTGTTGTCGAGTATGTGATTCCTTTAATTCAAAATGTGTGTATATATATGTACATGAATAATAAAAAAAATCTTTAGTACTGTCATTAGAAAATTCATTATCATCATAAATAGGACAGTTTTCTGATTGAAATCATAAACTGAACGCGAACGCTTAACCTTTAAACCACTGAGCAAGCGAGATCGGACGCCCTGGGTTCGAATCTCTCGAACGAGATCATGAATTTGCACTGCTGATGAGTTTTAAAATAAGACAAAATGGTCGTTTAATGCTTTCAGATTTTCCATGGTGGTCCAACTTAAATCGATTCATAATGTCAATCAAAAACTTAATAATACTCACAACCCAATATTGATAAGTACAATTTTCTGACTTATTGTTATCTCCCGATGAGAATAATGAATGGTAAATTTTGGGATGCACTTATGTACCAATACTATACGTATAATTGTTAAATAACTAAACTATTCATATTCCTCTTATTATGAACTTTATATTGACCCATAAACTATTATTCTACGTTTTACCATTCTTGAGTCATACCCCGTATATTAATTATTACCTCCCTCATTCACAGCCATATCTGGCTAATTCTTGTGCAAATATTGTTGCATATTTTATTGGTACGTTGTGATCTATTTGATTGGTATATAAACTCAGTATGTTTGAAATATAAGGATTCATATCTCAGAGGTCGAAATTGGTGTTCTGGACGTAACTGGCTGGGTTAGATACAAAGCAGGACTCTAGGCTACTTGCACATATTTTATACGTCCTTGGTCCGATCGATAATTTATTGTTCCCTAATCGGCAATAACAAGTTATAACTTATGAAATATTCTATGCTAAAGAAACACAATCATCTACACAATAAGTGAATTGTTTATTAAGATTAAATCATTTTGCATATAATTACAATTTATCACCATTTTTGTTTATTGAACATTTTATAATGAATGGAAATCAATAAATTTGGTACTAAGTACAAAGAAATTCGGTAATCAATAAATGGTAATTAATACAATGAAATGATTGATCTCAATTAATATATTCACTTATTAATAGATATGTTTGTAATTTAAGGAATTGAATTCATCCTAAGTCAATTAAAACTAGACCATCATGGAACATCTGGAAGTACTGGATGGACGTTTCGTCCTATTGTGGAACTTATCCGCAGTGCACATACACGATTCCATCACCCACCCCCGCGCGAGATTCGAACACAGGACCGTCATGGAACATCTGGAACTACTGAATGGACGTTTCGTCCTATTGTGGAACTTATCCGCAATGCACATGCAGGATTCCTTCCCCCCCCCACTCCTGCGCGAGATTCGAACCCAGGGTCTAGCAATTTTTGATAATATTCAATCATACTTCAATTCATATTCATTCCTATTCTATATTGAATAATAAACTTTTATGTCTTAACAATAATAATACAAAGATATAAGTAATATAATATCAAGTGAATTGACTTTATTCTTTCTATTTTCAAAATTCATTTGATTTTATTGAATCATTGAACCATTTGATTTGTTCTCTTCATTTTTTCCTCATTATTTAAATCATCTGATGAAAATAAGAACAATAATAAAAAGTGAATATAACCAATCTTAGCGCCAAAGTTCGAATACGTATGTATGCGTGTGTGTATGTGCGCGCAAACGATACACGTACACATACGTACGTACTCTCGCACACACATACACACATGAGTGTAGATAGGTATCATCTTGACTTTACCTGAGTTATATATTCATTTATATATACATACTTATTCATTAGTTTACATATGACTGACTATTGAAGATTCAGTATTCATGTTTATAATGAATGAAAATATGAAAGAATAAATCTCAAGTGGGAATTATTTATTAAACGATAGTAATAATAATGAGTATGTTGATTAGATTTCTTCCACCCACCTGATTGATATGTTACCAAGTAAATAATAGTAATAATTATGTTAATCATCGTCGTTATCATCATTCATATGATCGATAACCTGTTTCTTCTTCTTCTTCTTCCTCCTCCTCCTCCTCATCATCTTCTTCTTCTTGTACTCTTTCAATATAAATAACAAGCAATCATAATGATGACCACCAATATTTAATTGTGTGTGTTTTTTTTTTCTAAAAAAAGAATGATATGACTAAATGAATATATCATGCATATGAAGCATCATATCCACTTCATTGTTCGAAGAAGAAGAAGAAGAAGAAGAAGAAGAAGAAGAAGAATGAACAAACACAGAAGAAGAACGAGAAGAAAGAAAAAAAAGAGAAAAAATAATCTTAATCATTCTTGCTCTTAAGACTTCCCCTTTATTCTTTTAAATATGCGCGTGTACCTTTTATTTATTTAAAAGAAATTAGATAAAACATAGAAAGGGGGAGAATAGGGAACGTATATAATATATATGCACACACGCACACATACACACACATGTACACAAATACACACGCACATAGGTTATTAATCGATGATATTTCATCAATTATATTGATTTAAATATTGTTGTTCGTTTTTCTTTTCTTTTTTTTCTTTTTTTTCTTTTTTCCTTGTTCAACATTAATCTAATCAAGTGAAAAGTAAGTTGAATCCATTTAATTTTTTTTTCTTTTTTATTTTATACTTTAATTATCTTTATTATCATTATTCTATTATTTCACTTTTTATATTGTTTATTAATTTTATTCTATTTAAGTTAACAGATTGAAAGCATGAGTTAATTGAAGTTAGACTATCATGGAAGACCTAGAAGCACTGGACTGCCGTCTTGTCCTAGAGTGGGACTCTTCAGTGGCAGTGCGCATCCACGATCCCGCCTCCAACGAGATTCGAACCCAGGACCTTTCAGTCTTAGCTGTTAGACCACTGAACCGGCCAGCATTCCACGGTGTGAATGTTTAAATTCAACCAATTCACAAAGTTGCGCCACTGTACACCATTGTCTTCAATGAGTTGATATCTCACAATAAACTTGGTTGAACTCTACTGGTAACGGCTTCTTACTAAAACTCTAGGAATATCTTTTGAACACAGTCACTACTGAGCAGATGATTATTATCAGAAGGGGTTTTGTGGAGATTTTTAGAAATTTTACTATGGAAAACCTGGAAGTGCTGAACATTGACACTACTACTAATAAATAAACAAGCAAATAAGTTGAAGTTGGTTGAGGTTAGACATTAACACTGTTGGATGCCGGCTCAGTAGTCTAGTGGTTAAGTGCTTGCACGGGAGACTGTTAGGTCCTGGGTTCGAATCTCGCAGGGGATGGGATGGTGGATGTGCACTACCACTGAGGAGTCCCATACTAGGACGAAACGGCCATCCAGTGCTTCCAGGTTATCCATGGTGGTCTAGCTTCAATTGACTCATGATTTCAATCAGTGAAATTTCTAAAATTCTCCACAAAATCCCTTCAGATAGAATTTTAGTCCAAGGTTACGTCCTGTTTTAGTCCCGTCAATTAGATGTACTTGCATCCCAAAGTTGATATTTGGTGCGATAGCATCTGAAGGGAAATGGTACTGGGTTCGAGTCCCAGAGTAAACATCAACTCTAACATGCATGTACATCTGGCTGAAGAGGCCAAAATAGGACGAAACACAAGTCCAGGATTCCACTGCCTATAATGCTTATGACTTCAAGAAATATCGAGGTAATCTGCATAGGATGTAAATATGTTAATAAGTGACTAATCAATTTCAATTCTAAACATCAATGTATAGATTCAAGCAATCAATACAAAAATGAGTAAAGTTGAATAATGGTTAACAGTGAAATTTAGATCGTGTATGTTTCTCCCTCTTCTGGTTTCATCAACTAATTGTATCTCAACCCCAAATATTTCTGTTATTCACACTGAGATCATTTGTGTTTATCTACTAAGCTACTGATTTTAACATTGTAATGCTTAAACTTAACAATGAGGAAATATAAACCTTTTGCAAATAACACTTACATCCATGAAACAAGTTAATGTTTATATTGAAACAATCTACTTAGAATGAGCATATCTTAATAGAGTTGAATCACTTCTTATCCATAATGTCAACAATGTAAAAACATTAACATTGAATAGGAACTTTAAAATTAATTGTAATTATCTTATTCTAACTTCCAGCTTATCAACGATTCATGTATAAATGACCATTGAGTCTCATTATATACGACAGTTGTATATCAGCTGATCAAATATCCGATAGCTTATTACTTATGTCTGTTACTCCTCGTGGAGGAGTATAGGCTGCGCAAGTTTGGTTGATCTGCCTGGTCTCCTACATTGTCCGGACATTCCATGTATCTATAAAAATTGTTGCTTTAGTTGTTAGAAGGGGTATCGACTTCATGACTTCTGAAGATTATCGGCTTTCATTCTGAGGCGTCATAATTCTTCCTTCAACTCCCAACGGAGAGTTTAAATAGTTTAATTTGCTTCATCTGATTGTCGTATTTTTAGCAAGATTTTTCTCTACGGGATGGGATTGCCGACCCCATGACAAACCCTCCTCCTGTACCTGGGCTTGGGACCGATAGTAATTCTAGAAGAGCTACAGGCGGAGTTTCAACAGTTTGCAATCTGAGTTAATTAACTATATAATGATGTAATAGTCATCAATCAAATGTTATTTAATGTTTCATACGTATTCGTTAGTTCAGTCGTTGATTTTAGTTAGTGTGATAAAAAAAAGTGACTTTAGTTCTTACGTACTTACTTTTTTACTGACGCCTGTTATTCCCAATGGAGCATAGGCCGCCGACCAGCATTCTACAACCCACAATATCCTGGGCCTTCCTTTCTAGTTCTATCCAATTGTTGTTCATTCTTCTCATATCTGTCTCCGTTTCTCGACGTAATGTGTTCGTTGGTCTTCTCATTTGGCCTTGAGGATTCCATGTGACGGCTTGCCTTGTGACTCAGAGGTGGTCAGTGTATAACATAGTGTCGTGGTATGAAAGAAATCTGCAAAGGGCTGGCTTGTGTTGGTCCTTCTCGATTCCCTGTTTGGGGTCCTAGAGATGGTGCTACACAGTGGTAGATACGTTATCAGATATGGCTCAGAATAAAAGCCAGTGGATATCCTGCTGTAACCTTCTTTTACTTTCTTCATAAAAAGTGGTTGTATCTTCCTTAACTGAAAGAATTCTTTCTGGTTGCACCTTTCTGTTTCCTCTATTATTATTATTATTATTATTATTATTATTATTATTATTATTATTATTATTATTATTATTATTATTATTATTATTATTATTATTATTATCATGACACTACCTTCCACTAATCTGTTGTCGTTATTGTTCTTTTTTTTCTTATACGCACGTTACGTTCCTTTTTCTCTTTGAATTCTCATTGTTTTGTGTGGTGCATATATTTTTTGTGCTCCCTTGTACCAATATTTATATGTTCAAATAAATATATAAATAAATACACCTCAATCCCGTTTAACAAGAGAGCCAGACACTGCCCAGGCTTAACCCGAGCAGTACAGCTCAATCGTACTTGTTGAAGAGACAGAAACTAATCAGCCTTAAAATTTATAACCCAAAAATAGTACGGCTCGATCCCGTTTCCAAGAGAACCAAACACCATCCTAATTAAAGTTTACAACCCTAGCAGTATAACTCAATCCCGCTTCATAGGCGAACCAGACATCGTATAGGCTTTAACGCTGCAATCTGAATAGTACAACTCAATCCTGTGGCGCAATCACATAAGTACCAAGCACCCTGGAGGACCAATCGCACGATTCACATACACATTTACATCACATGTATAATTATTCCGATCGATGATTATTGGTACGATAGCTATTTGATTCCAAAAATACTAACATTTTGAATGAACTGACGTTTAACTACTCATAAGTAGTGTATACGAATACTCGTCAATATTAGAGCGACAAAGATTGAGCTACGAGTATAGAGAATTCATTATAAGTAGTTTGGCTTTTTTATGGAGTTTTTCTTAAGGTGAAAAATATAAACGTTAAATCTGTTTCGGCTACGGGATTCGAACCTAAACCATATGACATCATGGTCATAAATGTTATCAGTAATCTATCTAGATTCTGTTACTAAATTGTTTTCTTAATTTAGAGAAGTTGTAAGTGTCGAATTTTTGGGGTTTTACACAAATGACCGATTTCAGTTAGATAAGAATCGGAAAGTAGGACAATTATTGCTAGCCCATTTCAAAAGAGATTTCCAGGTATTTATCATCCCCTTCCCATTGTATATGTTGTAGTGAGTACATATAAACTGATATAGGCGATTAGATGTAATATGAAATGTATATATATACTTATCAATAAACGGTTTATCTGCTATTCAAAAAAAGCACATTTTGAAGCTGAACAAATCATTTTTTCTTGTGTAACCTTCGATCAAACAAAAAACAACCTTTTCCATATTCTTATGTAAAATTCATGCAACTTGATATATAGCCCCCCCCATCTCCTGGGGATATTGCCGCTCCCAAACCCAGATAAAGAAGGAGGGTTGGGTATGGGGTTAGCAACCTTATCCTGTAGAAAACTAACCCGCTAAAAATGCGCTTACCATAAAAATATAATTTGATCATCTTTTTTCACCATTATATTTTATCAGACAGATATGAGATATTCAAACTGCTGAGTTGAAATTCAATAATATATATATATTTGCCAACTTCAGACACTATACTGATAAGTCTTGCGGATTGGATGCTATATTCGTTTCCTAAGTTATTTTGTAACCCCCAACCTAGAACTATACAGCGACTTGAACACGAGAGAGAAGACTCAAAGTTTGCGAGAAGTAGTTTACTCCAAGGTTCATTTTAATACAGAAAATACAGGGTTTTTATAATATTTTAAATGTCCTTGGGTTGCTCAAAGATTCTGGAATGCTACTAGACATAATAGCAGTGTAGCAATCAGTCAATCAGAACCTCTACATGTGACGCTTCACTTCCATGATATTTTTGGCTAACACTTCAACTGAACGCTGATTGGATGAAACGTTTCTTAGTGTTTCCTGATTCTTGCTTGTCTTTTGCAAGCAATTTGCCGGATCACCCCAACATATACAATAGTACCCTGACTAAGATCGATATATGACGAATGTCAACTATAGATTAAAATAATCTCCATCTAATATACCATTCAATTAAACTATAATGGTCAAATCACTAATATATCAATTTCATTTAAGTTTCTAAATTTTAAATAGAAATTAATAAACAATCAAGTTCAGACATGTCTAAATTCATACAGTAGTTATGAATGAGATTGTTTCTAACAATAAACAGTCATATAGTAATCATAATTGATTATTCACTGGGTGGTGACCAATATCATGTGTGTCAAGTCCTTCTTAGTGCAGATCGAATGTTATCGATCATGTTGCAATGTGGTCAGTAATCTAGGTAACTCGACATTGCATCCACTAAGGACTTGATACACATAACATTGATCACCACCTAGTGATCAATCAATTGTAATTACATCTCATGTCATATAGGAAGTCCATCGCGGCCCAGATAACTCAATGGTAACGTCTCTGACTGTGAATCTGGCTGACACAGGACCGGATCCATCAGAAAGCATCAGTTCCCTCAAGATTACAAGTACACCATGCTGATGAATGTCAAGTAGCATGAAACCCAGATTCAAGATTTCAAATTTGATCCTTAGCTGAATGACTGATGTCCAATCTTGAAGAGTCCCCATTATTAAAATGAAACCCTTTCCAGTATTTTTTCAAAAATTTATTTCCACTCATATCACTAGTTAATTATATTCTTTTTAGTCTCATATCAAATCACTTCACATTAACACAACACTTATGAATGAATAAATTGATTGTTTGTTTTTTCTTAAGTTTACCCATGTAACTCATTTGATCACCTCTTCATATTCTAATTACAATATGATTTTCATTCTTGATCAAATCACGCTCACTCACTCACGTACACACACACACTCTCTCCCTCTCTCATACACACATACGCCCATGGAAAACTGTTCACACTTGAAGATTCATTATCATTCATAATTGTTACTAACTTCATTTTAATCATGATGATAATCATCATTTATTATAATGAAATAGAATAAAGCTCGAATCCTTGATAAGAAAAATACAAACAAACTTTAAGTAAAACATTCTATAATTAACACCTCATTGAGTTATGAAGAAAGAAAGAAAAAGAAAGGCAATCATTTATAAAATGATCATAATCATTAGTCTCTTGATCCCCTCCCCCAAAAAAAAACATATTTCCCCTTTTTTTTATTCACTCAGTTACTATGCTTCTTATTGAACACGTACCAGTAGTATATATGTGTTGTCCTATATGTTTCTATGTGTGTGTAGGGGGATCTGGATGTGTGTGTGTGTGGATATATAAGCACTAATTGGGTGTCTTTTTTCAAAAAAAGAAAAAAAATAGAAAATTATTTTCAATTTTTAATTACTCTACTATTTTATTCACTAATTAGCTTTTACTTTTCTTTCTCTCTACGTTATCTTTTCACATTACTGAGATAAGTCTTTGAATATAGATATCGTATATGCATGTATGTTCTAGGTGTGTGTGTGTGTGTATGAGAGTCCATTGAAGCTAGACCATCATGATAAACCTAAAAGTATTAGATGGCCGTTTTATCTTAGTATACAACTTCTAAGTAGTATGTATTCATGATCCTGCCTTGTGAGATTCGAAATCGGAACTTATCAGTCTTACTCAAGGCGAGTTGACCAGCATCCAACAATGTTAATGTCTAAATTCAACTAATCTACAAAATTGAACGACACATCCATTATTGTCTTCAGTGAGTCACTGATCATTGCTTCTCACTAGAACTCCAAGAAATACCTCTTAGAGACCGTCACTAGTGAGCATTTGATGATTATAATCAGAAAGGGATTTTGTTGAGAATTCAGTAATTTAATAATTGACATAATGTGTTAATTAATGCTAGATCACTATGAAAAACGTGGAAGCACCAAATGACCGTTTCGTCCTATTGTGGAACCCCTTAACAGTGCATATCCACCATCTCACCTTGCAGGATTCGAACCCAGGACTTATCCGTCTCGCATGCGTGATTTTCCTTGGTGGTCTAGCTTCAACTAACTGATGATTTCAACTATTGAAATTACTAAAATCTCCACAAAACACCTTCTGATACTAATTTATTATCCGTTCATTCAATGAGAATGATGTTCTAACTGTTGGTGCCGTTGTCGTTCTCTTCTTCTTCTTAAATTAAGGAAGAAAAGGAAGAAACATCTTTCTGTTTAAGCAAATGGATGGGTTCTAATTTTTTTTTTACTTTAAGCATTATTATTTAAAATTAGATGATATGGTCGAACATATACCACTTATCACTAGATACTTGAAGAAGTCTTGATTCTTCTTTGCTAATTGACTGATTAAAAATAATTATCGTAAACGATAGTTCAATTTTGATGGATTAGTTAAAGTTAGACACTAACATCGTTGGATACCAACCGATTCAATGGTCTAGAGTTCAAGCGTCTACACGCCGTACGCAAAACTCACAGGTCCTCAGTTCGAATCTCACAAGGCAGGATCATAAAATACGTACTACTGAAGAGTTCCATACTAGGACGAAACGGCCGTCTAGTACTTTTAGATTTTTGATTAAGATCATGAACCGATTGTTGTTAGACCACTGTTGGAAACCTCGAAGTATTAGACGGTCATTTCATCTTATTGTGAGACTTCTCAATAGTGCGCATTCACAATCCCCCTCACCAGGATTCATACTCAGAGCCTTCAGTTTTCTAGATTTTCCATGATGTCAACCATTGAAATAATTATCATATCCACCATTAACCACACAGAATTTATTCTATTATAAATTTCATTAATCTAATGTATTCATAATAGAAGTCTTGAAAACTAAACAATGTTTCCCATTCAAAGAAGAACAAATAAACAAGCATAACTTTCATTATATTCTATATACGAACATTTCACTTAACCATAATAATTGTCATTAGCATAATATGGTTTCGTTTTTTTTACATGTAATCCAAATAAATGAATATAGGTGGTGATGATGATGATGATGGTTGGGGTGGTGTTTTTTGAGGGGGGGCACCAGAAAAATGGATTAATATAGTTGATGTAGCCTTTCAAATCGACTTGAAATTCGATTAATTAAATGAAATGACTTTTTAGTTATCATAATAATAATAATAATACACATTGTCCATGCCAACAGCATCACCACCACCTCCACCACCCCTCCCATCATCACCACCATCATCATACTCTGATGTATCCATTTATAATGAAAAGTCAAAGAAATTAATTCTTTTCAGAATATGGGAATTCATTTCTATAGAATAATTAAACTATCCATTAGACATATTACACACACACTCACACACCCCTATTTATCCAATATAGATATGGATAAATTTAATTTCATTAATTGTGTTCCTCTTCTCGGTTTGATTATTAATATCTATTTTTTCTCTCTTTTTGTTGTTGTTGTTATTGTTATTGTAAAACTCGTTTACTCATTTATTTATTTATTATTTTCTTTTGTTTACCAATCATCACTTTCATTTGACACCGACATTACTACTAATAAGTATATAGGTTGAAATTGGTTAAAGTTAAACATGAACACCATTGAATACTGGCTCAGTGGTCTAGTTAGTTAAGCGTTCGCACGAGAGATTGATAAGTTCTCGGTTTGAATATCGTATGGGATTGGATAGTGGATGCGCACTGTTGAGGAATCTCATACTAGGACGAAACAGTCTTCCAATGCTTCCAGATCATTCATAGTAGTCTAGCTTCAATTGACTCATGATTTCAACCCGAAAAATTTAATTTCATTAATTGTTTTTTTCTTCTCGGTTTGATTATTTATTTGTTATTTTCTTTTGTTTACCAATCGTCACTTTCATTTGACACCGACATTACTACTACTAATAATAATAAATAAATAAGTAAATAAATAAAGCATTGAATAAATGTGCATATAATTATGTGTGTGTATATGTAAATAGATTGATAGACAAACACATTGATAGATAAACAAACATATAGGTAGACAGATAGATAGATAGACAAACAACCATCGATATATAAATATGACATTTGGACTCATCATCTAATTGACAGAACAATAATAATAATAATAACATGAAATATGGTTTCGTCTTCTCTTTTTTTCAATCAGTTAATGATGAAGAGAAATAAAAGAACAAAAATAAAGAAACAAACAAACGGAAAAATTTGAAGTAAACATGAAATTCAATCAGACATGCGTTTCATCCTAGTTGGGGCTCGTCAGTTAAATGTACCTGTATGTCAAACTTGTTGATGTTTATTCAAGGACTTGAATCCAGTACTGTTCGCTTCAAACATTATCATATTATCCACTTAGTTACTGAATCCTGATTGCCACATGCTTGTGCAATGGAGTGAAGTTTAAATTCACTTGATATTGTTTTACTTGTATCTTCCCATTGATGTTTAGGAATGCAATTAATCCGTTTCTTGTTGGTATATGTGCATCTTGTGATGATTGCCTCAATATGGCCTGAAGTTAAAAGCTTTTTAAGCAAAGATAGATAGCTAAGTGGATAACGTAATTGCGTTTGAAGCGGACGATACTGGATTCGAATCCTGGAGTGAATATCAACAAGTCTAGTTGACGAGTCCCAAATAGGATGAAACGTATATCAAACTGAATTCCACTGTTAGTTACTATCCATCTTTGCTTAAAAAGGTTGTGATTTAAAGCAATATCAGGATAATCAACACGAGATGTACATATGCCAACAAGAGACTGAACGATTGCGGTCCTAAATATCAATGGGAAAGTACAAGTAATTTAAAGTAATTAGTCCCTGTGATAAATTTCGATAATGTTATAAGAAGACGAAGATAATCAGAACTATGTAATGATACATTAGCATAATACATTTCGAACAATCTCATCACACATTATATACGTTTTATGAACATGTCTGAAGAATAAAAGGTCAACTAGACTGTAAATGGCGTAAGAGGAGACAAGGATAATAATGTGAACACAATTTGAAACCTAAGTCGATATTACCAGAGTAGGTTTTAAGTGAAAACAAACTGTTTTTGAATACACAAAGGGGGGGTTGAATTTCCGTATGGTTAAGACTTTAATAAACCCTTCGTATACGCCCTTTTTATACAACACCACAAAAGTCGAGTTAAAATCTATCTTATGGCCTGTTTCGATTATATGCTTAACAATAGAGGATGATGGATGTTTATCCTTTACCCTTATTAGATCACCTGATTGTATTTGTTTCGGTATAGTTTCACAAAGTTCTAATAATCTACGTCTTCTTATTACATTATCGAAATAGACAAGTAAAACAACATCAAATGAATGATACTTTATATTTGAACATTCTCTAAGCGCTTCTGTAGAAATTGTCTCATTCTGATAATAATGAACTGCTCACTAGTGACTGACTTCAAGAAAAACTCCTGGAGTTCTAGTGAGAAGCCGTTACCTGTAGAGTTCAACCAGGTCTGTTGTGAGATAACAACTCACTGAAGACAATGGTGTACGGTGGCGCAACTTCGTGTATTGATTGAAGTTAGACATTAACACCATTTGATGCCTGCTCAGTGGTCTAGTGGTTAAGTGCTCGCGCGCGAAGCCAGTAGGTCCTGTGTTCGAGCCCCGCGTGGTGCGGGATCTTGGATGCACACTGCTGAGGAGTCCCATATTAGAACGAAACAGCCGTCCAGTGCTTCCAGGTTTTCAATGGTGGTCTAGCTTCAATCGATTCATGGTTTCAACCTATGAAATTCCTAAAAACTCTCCACAAAACCCATTCCATCCCTATTCATTATCACTGTGATGATTTTGTTAATGTGTAGAATAATGAATGAAAAGAAAATAGAAAAGAATATTTTGTTTATTCTGACTAAATATAATGGTTTACTTCAACAGTTGAGATCATGAGTCGATTGAAGCTAGACCACCATGGAAGACCTGGAAGCACTGGACGGTCATTCCGTCCTATTATGGGACCCCTCAGCAGTGCACATCCATGACCTCGCCTCGTGGGATTCGAACCCAGGACCTGTCATTCTCGCGCCAGGCGCTTAACCAACTAAACCATCTAACGGTGTCAATGTCTAACTTCAACTAATCCACGAAATTAAAAGACACATCCACCACTGTCATTAGGGAATTACTACCTCACAACTGACCCGGTTGAACTCCACTAGTCACTGCTTCTCATTAGAACTCCAGGATATATCTCTTGAAGTCAGCCACTAGTGAGCATATGTTGATTATTAACAGAATGGGTTTTGTGGAGATTGTAGTAATTTCAACAGTTGAGATCATGAGATCATGGTTTACAACTGATAAATATTGTTCCTCTTATATGTTTATCGACATCTGTACTATCAACTCTTTCACAGGGATATTGCCCTCCCTCCCTCCATCTCTCTCTATATATTTATATGTAGCGAGAGAGAGAGATGGAGGGAGGGAGTGATTAGATATAGTTACATTCGAACATCAGTGTAACCAATTCGCGTGTATTGATCATCATCATCATCATCATCATTCTCACCTTTAAGTTGGTTGACAATCTGGAAAAGGAAAACTATATTATTCGAAAGAAAAACTAAACCAAATAAATAACTGAATTTTTCAACAACAACAACAACAAGAACAACAGAGGAAACGAAATGATTTTTGATTTTTTTTTCGAATTTTTATTTTATTGAAACTATATATTTATTTAATAATGATGAATGGTCGTTGTTGTCTTTTCTCTCTCTCGCTCGTTGCCCCTTTCTCCCACTCTCTCTCTCTCTCTATCTCTTGTTACCCCTCCCTCTGTCTCTCTCTATCTCTCATTTGAAAGCAAAAAAAAGCATATTATAAATCAATTCTTAATTATCTTATTGAAAATGTTCATAATTATACTTAGATCATATAATTGGATAACATCCGTAATACTATTCAATGGGAAAGGATAAATCAGCTTCTAGTTGAAGAAGATATTTGGGAAAAGATATTGGAAATAGATAGAACATACATGAAGGAAATTATCAAATTGTATTATAAGGGCAAGCTCTAATTTGAAATTCTGAAAGAAAGCTCAAAAGAGAAAAGTTAAAGAACACAATGTGTTGAGAATTCAAAGCAGATATGAAAAAGTTGAAAAGTAAAAAGAAAGAGTTGGATAAGATTGTCCAGGACAAGGTTGGATGAAGAGTGCTGGTAGACGATCTATGCTCCTCTACGAGGAGTAATAGGCGTAAGTAAGTAAGTATATTGCTTAGTTATTCAGGTAAAATGAAGCATGAACGTATTAAGATTCTGGTTTCCTTTTTTGTTGAAGAAATTTCTTTGTTAAATGAAAAAGTGAAATTTATGAATTCTGTACTATGATGCACCGCCCTCGTACGGACGAAAGTAGGGGAGTACGCCCTTTGTCTCGAATTGCTCTTATATAGCCAAGCGTATACAGCCATCGCCATGGAAGTCCTGCTCACTGCCTTCTCGCAGCACCAGTGTTGTTTACGCGATTGAGAGGATGAAAAGCGGATGTCCAGCACTTTAATCGGGTTGGTGGACGCGGACTCTCCACCTAGGGAAGTTGGAGAACCGTGATTCCAAACCAGTGGTGCACATGAGCTCCAGTATCCCGATCGTAGATCATCGGCAACCATGGGACTGTATATCCTGACGTTGCTCCATTGCCTTGTGTATCAGACCTTTAAACTGAAGGCTCCGAGTGTGACCGCCTGAGAAAACCACTTGATTGGGTTTGGGCATTCAGGTAGTATCACATCCCATATATAAATCTAGTGACTTGTATGGTGCATATGTATTCGATGATCTAAATCATGTTGATATTTGTAAACTGTATAATAGAAGCACCCCTTACACCAGTCGGTACTTTTTTTATGGTTACTAAAGTCTCGGTTGTCCAGTCATATTGTGTTGTATGCTATTAATATCGGTAGATATAAGTAGTATGTACCACTAATCAGAAATGGAATACTTATGTCAAAAGAAGGTTGAAAAGATTGAATTTCAGAAAACAGAAATTTTCATATCTATAATTTAGATTCCTACTATAACACATACAACTTAAGCACTTGGACGTTTGGACCTTCCAAGTTGTAAGTCTGAAGACAGAAAACTAGTGGGAAGGAATCTTATAACAAAAAGTGACAAATATCGTACAAAGCACTCAGGTATTTATAGTTTTTAGTAAAAACAATGAAATCATCATTAAAAGTCATTCAATCCACGTGCAGCGGTTTTTAGCATTTGTCCATTTGAGAAGCTACACATAGGGATTCTGGACTATTCTTCTAAACGCTGATTGGATGGAATGTCTTTGGCTATCTCTCTGAGGTTCTTAGAGCTTCTTTAAGTTCACTGGAGGCCGTTACTTCATAGAGAAACTAAGAATAGAAAGAATCATGAAGAATATAAGGGACATTTAAAGGAAGATTTGCAAATAAACTATTTGATGTATGATTGTGACATTTTACGAAAAAACTTTGTAATTTTACAATGCAGTGGTGTTCGTTCATAACAGTACGGATGGTACAGAGATATATGTGCCATGAATATGATGAATTTAAGTCAATCATTTGAAGATTTAAGAAGAATAATGGAAATTGACAGAACATTCATTAGGATACGCAAAACAATTGATACACTGGTATGAAAGACAAGATATAGATGGAATGATTCAAGAAGTAGGAATAAATTCGTGAAATAGAACATTCTGAAATAGTTTTCAAACTCAATATTTAAGGAAAGATAAAAAGTGAGCACATCTGTGTTATGGTAATCGATTTCAACGTTTTTATTCGACGGTTATGATAATCACATGAACCTCAGCAACGTGGTTTCGAACGGCGTACATTGGCTCAGGAGAACAGTTAGTGACTTCATGGATTGATGCCACATCTCGCTTTGGAAGCTATTAACTTCCTTTTAATCTATTTATACACCTATGTCATCCAAATTCTCCAAATATTGGTTACAAAGATGGTACGTAAACCATTAGAAATCAAATAGTATATTTCATACTCGGTCATATGAGACAGGTGATATCACCGATAGTAATCGAGGATGGTCAATCAATATCACTAAGTGGCTGAAGTTGTTAAAAAAACTCGATCCACTGAGTAGATAACTTAGTGATTAAAAGTTTACAAACCCATTTCAATTTTGATTATCCCTTAGTTTGATCCCTGATAAGGACATAGCTGCACACGACTATAGAGTCTTAAAGGGGTCCTCTATCCATATTTTCTGTTTCCTGAATAGTTGAAAAGGATTGAAATGTTCTTACAGTCAGTTTAGAAGTCACCGAATTTGGGGACTATAATTAAGATGTACGGTTATCATTTCAAATACTTACAAATTATCCAGACTATCACTAATTTGCGACTGTAATCCAGCTTATATAAGCTCTTACATAATAACAATGTTTGTTGAACAAACTGTGTAATTATCGTGATTCACTAGACTGATAGATCAAATTGAAATGAAGAATCCCAAGTTGAACGAAGTAGTGATGAATTGAATACAGTGGTTTTGAGTGTTGTTAGAAGTATGAGGGCAGTTATCCCTTCCCGGTTGCCTACATCGTGGGAGGGTTCTTCTGGAGCTACCTGAAAAGGAAATTAGATTAAAGGTGATATTAATGACCTGAGAGCGTGATCTCAGTGCCCAAGGGTCAACTGCTTGAGGTCGGTCACACACGACCTTTTTGTAAGTAATTTTCGTGTTATCTCCGTACTGGTCGAAACCTTACCGCCGGAGACGGATATCTTTGGGATAGGGTGAGGTGTACATTTTTAGGGTCGACCTTTTCTAAACATACCTCTCCTCGTGAGAAGACAGCATCGCTGTTTGTCTGGTTGTCTGAAAGAAACACATTACTGCCATCACACCTCTGTACAGTCAGCAGTACGAATTCGCCTTTAGACCTTAAGTTAACTGCCTTTAATATTACCGTTCTTCAACTGACGTGTCTGGCATAGTAGGACCTTGAGGAATGATTGATCCAGTCAGTATAGACCGATTAGTTCATCACTATAGGTAAACCCAACCACTACATCAGGGTAGCAGCAACGATAAGGATTGAACAATACACATTTTCTGAACTCTATTTCCATATCATGATTATTACTATTATTTCAATGGTTAAGATCATGAGTCAGTTGAAGCTAGACCACCATTGAAAACCTGGAAGCACTGGACAGCCGTTTCGTCCTATTGTGGGACTCCTCAGCAGTGTGCATCCACGATCCCGCACCCCGTGAGAGTCGAACCCAGGACTTATCAGTCTCAAGCCAGGCTTCAACTGACTCATGATCTTAACCATTGAAATTACTACAATCTCCACAAAACCCATCTGATATTATTATTATTATTATTATTATCTTTTGTAGTAAGTAGTTTTATTAAACCCATAAATGAACATAACAATCATCATTATAAAAACACATCGTTTATTCTACCATTTCTTTAAATATAGTCCAATTAGACCATGTGAATAACAGGTGATAGAAACATTTTTCTAAATAAGAAAAAGGATCTATAAACATAAATATTAATGTTACTTGTTAAGTAATAAGTAATAAAATTCATACACATGTAAATGAATTCACTTTCATCTCAGCAGGATGTATGGGATTTTTCTTTTCTTTTTTTAGAAACAAAAACGAAAGAAAAGTAAAGAAACATTAACACAGAAACATGATATGAAGTTTTTATTTTCTTGTTCTGCTCCTCCTCCTCCTCTTTCTCCTCCTCCTCCTCCTCGTCCTCCTTGTCCTCCTCCTCCTCTCGTTGATGAATCAATAATCCCTTATCATTTCAACTCTCCCACCTCCCTAAGCCAACCCTCAAAAACAAAACAAAAAATTATTCCTATTTATCATTGAATTTATTTTATTTTCACCTATTTTTTTCTTTTTTCTTTTCTTCTCAATTAACATTAAGAAAGAAAAAAGAAAGAAAAAGAAAAGAGAGAAAAAATTGATTTAACCCACTTATAATAAAAGAGAGAGAAAAAAATGAGAGATTATGCAACACCTGTTCATTATTGCATAAATGATTACCATTGAATACCATAGTGAAGTATTAAAGAGGATAAATAAGACAACAACAAAAACTCTCTTTAGGGATAAAATTTTTTAGTTTATTCACTCATTTTCTTCTTTTATTTTTTGTTTGTTTGTTTGTTTATTTATTTTCCTTTCGTCTATCTCTAATGGACTTTAGTAATTCTTTACACTGAAAAAAATTATTCACACGTTCGCATGTTCACTCGCTTGCTTCCTCGTTGCCTCGTTCCTGTCCCCCTTCACACACACACACACTTCACGCCCGTTGCGTGGTGGTGGTGGTGGTAGTGGGGGGTTGGGATGGTAAACATTCTATGCAACACATAGATATTATGAATGAAAAATGTTTTCTAATCATCATTATAATAATATTACAAAATATATAATTTCTAAGAGAAAAAGGAACAATTTCTATAGTTTTAGAAAAAGAATAATTTCGTTGTTTTTTCGTTGTTTTTCTTTGGTTTATTTTTGAGACAAGAAAAATGAAGAAAATGTAGGTTTCTTTTTTTGTTTCTCCAGAAAACAAAAAACATACAATATGGTTTCTTCATTTTTTTTTCTTCTGTCTTTCTTGTTATTTTCTTTTAAACCATAATTACAGATTTCTATTTCATCTATGTAGGTATTTGAACCAAATTAGGGGTGGTTGTGTTGTTGTTGTGGTGGTGGTGGCTGTTTTTGTTGTTGTTGTTGTGGTGGTGGCGATGGTGATGGTGGTGGCTGATTTTGTTGTTACTGTTGTTCTTGTTTTCTTCTTAATGGGAATAATAATTTTCAATATGAAGGTGAATATTTTCAAAAGGTGAATGAATCAAATTTCAAATTAAGTTTCAATTTTCAATATGGTGAAGAAGAAAAATTATTTTTTTTACGAATAAATTTGAAATTCAGTTGTGGAGGGGAAAGGATGAGTATTTGAGGAGGGGTAGGGGTGTAAGTGCGTGTGTGGGGAGGGGTAACAGAAATATTTATGGAATATCAACTTTTTGATTTTATTTCTTATATTCTACGAGAATATTCAACTGTATATAGGATGTATCGGGGTTTTTGTTGCCTTGAATTTTTCTACCTTTCAAAAAAATATTATGGTGTCCGTTTTTAAATGAAGCGGTTCACCATGAGAGAGACAAACAGATTGTGGGTTTGTGTCGTAAGCAAAGATGGATAGTGGCTACTAGTGAAGCGGAGGACGCTCAGTTTGTCCTATTTGGAATTCGTCAGCTAGATGTGCCTGCATATCAGAGTTGATGTTCGCTTTGGGACTCGAATCCAGTACCATTCACTTCAAACGCTATCGCGTTATCCATTTAGTTACTGAGTTCTGATAGTCATTTGCTTGTGCAATGGGTTGAAGTTTAAATCCACTTGGTATTGTTTACTTGTATCTTCTCATTGATGTTTAGGACTGCAATTGGTCAATCTTATTGGCATATATGCATCCTGTTCAAATCGCCTCGATATTGATTTCAGTCACAACAAATTGTAAGCAGAGATTGATGGTGGCTAACTGTAAAAACCAGAACGCATATTTCGTCTTAGTGGACATTCATCAGTTGAATATATCTGCATCCCGTGGTTAATGTTCACTCCACCAATCGTACCCATTACCGTTCACTTCAAACGCCATCGCGTCATCGACTCGGCTACTGAGTTCTGATAGCCACCTGCTTGTGCAATGGGGTGAATTTTTAATTCACTTAGTATTGTTTGTTTGAATCTTCCCAATGATGTTTTGGAGTGCAATTGATCAGTCTTAGTAGCTAAGTGAATAATGCGATAGCGTTTGAAGCGAATGGTACTGGGTTCGAGTCCCGGAGTGACCATCAACTCTGGAATGGAAGTACACATAGCTGACAAGTTCAGAATAGGATGAAACCGCATTCCACTGCTAACCACTGTTCATCTTCGATTGAGAAGTGGTATATATATACAGAGAGAGAGAGAGAGAGAGTGAGATACTGGACCACACCACACCATAAAATGAAGAATAAACTGTTTAACGTTGATTATTTTAGACTAATTAATTCAATGGATATTCAAACAACTGTAAACTTTTCTCTTAACTGATAACGACAAATCCCAAGGGTATGACCAGAAATATTTAAAAAGTATTATTAAAATGTGTACTCAATATGACCTTAATGAGTAGCTTTATATGCTTATACACACATATATATATAAAGAGATATAGAATATTGAGAAATAAATTATTTTCGACTATAACAAAGTTCAAATTGGAATATAAACTACTGATATGGTGATTACTAGAACTTATTGTTAACTTTTCTATTTTTCATCTTTAAATAACCATCACAATTGATTGTTTTAATAGTTAAGATCATGATTCAATAGAAGCTAGATCACCATGGAGGACCTGGAAGCACTGAATGACCGTTTCGTGCCATTGTGAAACTCCTGAGTAGTGCGCATCCACGATCCAACCTTGCGAGTTTCGGATCCAGGACTTTACAGTCTCGTGCACGAGCGCTCAACCATCAGACCACTGAGCTGACCGGCATAAAACGATGTTAATATCTAACTTCAACCAATCTACGAAATTGAGCGACCATTTTCTATTGTACTAAGATAGATGCGTATCTCCACCCAACATGGATTAGTTCCACTGGCCACAGCTTCTTACTAGAACACCGAGAATTCCCTCACGAAGCTAGTCATTAGTGAGCACGTGGTGTGGGTTTATGGAGATGATTAAGATTTTGATTGAAATCATGAACCAATTGATGTTAGACCAGGATTGAAAACCTGGAAGCACTTAATGTTCGTTCCATTTTTTTCTCAACTTTCAATACAGGTTACTCTATAGCGATTGTGTCCATACAAGATAAATGGAGATAGATATACACAATTAAAATGAAATCTCTACTAATAATCATATTTTTACGTACAACATTAACACATGAAATAAATGGGAAGTTAAATTCACTTGGTATTATTTTACTTATATCTTCCTATTGTTATTTAGGACTGAAATTAATCAGTTCCTTATTGGCATATGTGTATCCTGTGCAGATTTCCTTGATATAGCCTTAAATCACAAGCTTTTTAAACAAAGATAAATAGTGGCTAGCAACAGAATGCAAACTATCAACTGTTCGATGCAAGTATATCTAGCTGACGAGTCCCAAATAAGACGAAACACATATCAAACCAAATTTCACTGCTATCCACTATTCATTTTTGTTTTAATTGGCGAAATCGTTTAAAAATACATTTCTTTTTAAAAAATATTCTATATTAAAATAAAGATTGTTTGTTACTTAGGGTACAGGAGATGAATAATATAACCAGCCTATAGTTATCTTAATATTACGCTAGTATCTAAGTACATTACACTGCACAACACACAGAAAGAATTACAACTTTATAATATCAGAAAGGTTTTGTGGAGGTTGTAGTAATTTCAACTGTTGTGATCATGAGCCAATTGAAGCTAGATCACCATGGAAGACCTGGAAGCACTGGATAACCGTTTCGTCTCATTGTGGGACTCCTCAACAGTGCGCATCCAAGACCCCGCTTAGCGAGATTCAAACCCAGAACCTATCAGTCTCGCGCCAGGCGTTTAACCAACTAGACCACTGAGTTGGCCGGCATCCAATAGTGTTAATGTCTAAAGATAGTTTGTTACTTAGGATACAGAAGTTGAATAATATATCTAACCTATAGTTATTTTAATATTATGCTAATATCTAAGTACATTACACTGCACAACAGATACACACACACACATAAAATTACAATTCTATAATACTATTGAATTTAAATATTAAAATTCTATATTTAATAATGTTGAACATTTAATGATCATTAGTTCATTTAAACAACAACAACAACACTAAAGGATAACAAACTACTCACTATGATCATTATAACCTTATTTTAATAAAATAAAAATTACTTTTTGAAACGAGTTTTTTTCTCTCTCCCTCCCCCTCTCCCTCTCCCCCCTTCTCTTTTTGTATCTATATATATATAATTAATATTCATATGAATTTACATTTGATCTTCTTTTCTTTTTTCTTTTTTTTTCTTTTTCTTGTTTTGAATTTTTTTTCGGTATATTATATCAAAGTGTTATAAAGGACATCAATTTGATTAGAATAGAATAAATTGAATGAAAATAAGAAAGAAATATCAACTATTCTCATATAAGTGAATGAAAAAAGGTATTAAATATTATAGACTTGAAATTATTGAAGAATTTCATATGAGGTTGTAATTGTTGTGCCGAAACGCTGATCACTTATATACGGAACGAGGGATCTTGGCAATGCCTCACGATGTGAAAGTAAGAACATACAAGACTGGTATAAGTGAAGATTTATTAGCCCCCCAAAACACGATGACGACGACGAATCGAATCTAGTCTATAATACACTGGTTTCTATATTGATTGTACATCCATTTTGATTCATAATTAGGACTAAATCACATACTCAGTTACAGCAAATCACTTACTGAGTATAGTTCATGTCAATTGAATACAAGATTATCGTATGTTATACAGAAGAAAATATCATAATGGGGAAACAACTCAAATACTACACTGAATGATCCTTATGTTGAATCAAAAATGGATGTTGAATGTTGAACAAAACTCATAATGACTAAATCAATCGAAAATGGACTTTTCTTTCCATCATATTCAGATAGAATAGTCATTTAATGATTATAGATTATTAATGATGGTTTAAATATGATCGTGAAGTCATCAGGAGTTAATTTTTTTTTTAAAAAAGAAGAAAAAGAACTGAAAATAAATCATCTAATCAATTCATATGTAATAGAGATAGCTCGAATAGTTCAATGGTAACAGTTCGGACTGTGAAGCTAGGTGATACGACATTGAATCCATCAAAGAGTATCAGTTCTATCAAGATTATAGGTACATCTTGCTGACGAGTGTCAAATAGTACAAAATCTAGGTTCAGATTTTAATGTCAAAGAACACATTACATTGTAAAATAGAAGCAGATATGAAAAAAGGATGAATAATAACTGGAAAAGATTGCTCAGAACATGATTGGATGGAAAGTGTTGGTCAGTGGCCTATGCTCCTCCACGAGGAGTAACAGCCGTAAGTGAGTAATTAAGTAAGTAAGACTTTCAAGAGAGTATCAGAAAAACAACAGATTAAATATCTTGACATTCATTTTAGTATATTTCTCGAAGATTTTAGAATATCAATCATCATCTTATACAGGTCTATAAACATTTTTTTTTGGCATTTATACAAACTTTCAAAATGAAGCTTCTTTTGGATACTTACTTTCTTTTATTCTGTGTTTTAAGCTCAGTCATAGGTGATTTCTAAAGAATTTTAGGAAGTACTTGGTCAATCTGTTATATTCGGATGAAGATTAACTGAATAGTAACCAATAGGGTTTATTTATGGACTGTTATTATCATATATAATCTTATTGTATGACTGTTGAGTAACTATATACTATGTATATTCATATTTCTTTCATTATAAGCTTCCATTTGATTTATTGATTAGTATTCTACGACTTACTATTTTTAAGATATTCCCAATTTATTAGTAACAGTCTGTCATAATCACAATCACTTTTTGGCTTGATCTTGTATAATTGTTATTATGGTATGATCTTGTCTGATTTGTTTGTATATAAACTGTGTATATCTGGAATATATGATTCGTTATAATAGAGGCTAATATTAGTGATCTGGACTAAACCGATTGACTTAGAAGTATCTCGACAGTACAATAAGAACTTAAAGTTAACTAATTTATACGTCATTGATCTGGTCTTGAGATGGTGGAGAAGAATTGTAGCTCAGATGGGTGATTTTGATGGAGTTTTATTCTTTGAGCTGAATGGTTTAGTCGTGGAATTTTCATCGTTCTTCTGAACGACATCATCACCACAAACTTCAGGTAGAATAGAAAGTGTTCGAATTTGAACACGAACATTTCAATAAACTCAGAGAACAAAACTTCATTTCTACCTGAAGTATGTGTTGACTATGTAGTTCAGAAGAACGATGAAAACTTCACAACTTAACTATCCAGCTCAGAGAACAAAACTCCATCAAACTTGATTTGGTCATCAATAAGCCAATATTCTAATTAACAATCATCTCAGGTGGTAACTAACAGTTTATAAGAACATAACACATAATCAGTTTCAATCATTCAAATATCAAATATGACATTTCCCCCCCACCACCTCCTCCAACCGACCGAACCCTAAAAAAAACACAGAATACTGGAGGGTTTTTTTTCAGTAACAGAAGAAAACAATTCAATATTAAATTCAAAATGTTATTTTAATTTCTCTAAATAATTATAATTCTACATTATACTCTTTACATAGATTCTATTTTTTTTTTTAAAAAGAAGAAAAAAAAGGGGGAAATACCAAAATTTAGTAACCATGACTAATAATGTTTCCATCATTAATATCATTGAAAAAAATAATCAATAAATTCAATTATCAATATTGTAATTACAGAAGAATTACAAAATTCCCTTATTAAAATGAAATGTTTACAGTTTTACCACATTCCTTCACCCACCCACCCCCACACATACACACATACACCGAAATGGGGGATGGTGATAAGATTAAAATGAAATGTTTACAATTCTACCTTCTTCACCCCACCTCCACACTGAAAGGGGGAGGATAGTGACAATATTAAAATGAAATGTTTACAGTTCTACCTTCTTCACCTCCCCGCCCACATTGAAAGGGGGAAGGGGTGGTGACAATATTTAATGAAATATATTATTATAATTTATATCAATATAGTTGAACAATTAAGAAGAAACTATGAATTCAAGCAAGTAAATAAATAAGAAAACAAGAATAGAACAGAATAGAATAGTGTTAGTAAAGAAAACAAAAACATGAAAAAATTAAGCAAAAAAATGTTCTCTTTGTTTGTTTCTTTTTTTCTTTTTCTTTTCTTTTCTTTTTCTTTTTTTTTACAAACAGTTAGCAACTGATAAAAATTTATTTGTTGTATAATCAAGATAGTAATCTTTTTTATGAATGAATGTTTCATTTGTTGTACTACTACTATTACTATTATTAGTAGTATTAGTAGTAGTTGTAGTTGTAGTAGTAGTAGTAGTAGTAGTAGAAGTCATGGATAAAGGAAATAATGATGGTGATGATGATAATGACGATGATGGTGATGGAGTTGTTGATTTATATTCAACAATACAATTCCTTGATAAATGTTGTTCATTATTTCGATGATATTGTTTCACATTGTCATCAACAATGATTACAGATTCACAAGTGCCAGAATCAATTCCAACAGTAATATCAACTTCATTCTCATCATCGCCATCATCATCGTCATCGTTATTCATATTGATTGGATCGATATTATTATTATTATCATTACTAGAATCAATACATTTCGATAATTCAGTATAATTGGTTGTTAATTTCATTGATTCAAATTGATTACGATTATGTGTATTATAATGTTGTAATAATTGATTTGTATTATTCATTGATAAGTTACTATGACTATTATCAGTAGTATTATTAGTAGTAATATTCATTCGATAATTCTCTTTACCTTTATCATATAACATTAAATCATATGAATAATTGGAATCCATTCGTTTTTGAAAATTTCCTACAGAACAATTGGAATTCAATAGAGCTAAGGATTGTTGACTTGTAGGTGGTAACCATGGTAACGAGAATGTATTTGAAGTGAACTGTAATTCATTATTATGATTATTATTATTCAATTTCGAATCATCCACATAAATTGGTTGAGATGTTGACGGGCTAATTGGTGAATTTTTTGATAGTTTATTAAATGAAGATGAAGACGTTGAGTTTGTGGATGAAGGAGATAAGGTAGAAGAGGACGATATAATTGATGTATGATTTGGTAAAGGTATCGAAGTAATCACTTGAGGCATTGGAATAGAATTTGAAAGTGGAACTGTAACAGTAGTAGATGACATTGGTGGAGGTCGTGGTAATGCAGTCCCAGTTGCCATTGCTATAGCAACTGCTGTACGATATGCTTCTATTGTTTCATGATGTTGCTAAAAATTATACAGAAGAGACAAGAAAAAAATGATATCAAATCTACTTATTTACGCATATAAGTAGATGAGGGTTATAAAACAAGTGTGAAGAATTAGAATTAGAATTTACAGTTGATGATTAGGCTTAAGAATTAGATTTCGGGTTTTCATCACGAACTAACATAAGTTATAATGCCAACACTCTATTTATCCAAATGAATGGGTGAATGTCTTACCAAAATTCAAGACCTGTTATCTTATATCTGATTGCTTCGTTCATAAATTATAATCTCGCCAACATCACATTATAAATACGAATTGACTGAAGTTGGAAAATGTGTAATGTATGATTAAGATTCCATTATTAGTACGGGATTATGGAGATTGTTGAGAATTTGATTGAGATTATGCATCAATCAATGTTAAATCATGATTGAAAACCTGAAAGTACTGGAAGGTCCGAGACTCGAACCCTGGAACTTCGGTCTCACACGTGAACGCTTAACCTTTAAACCATTGAACCGACATTCAATGGTGTTAATGTCTAACTTCAACCAACCCATGAAATTGTGCAATCATATTCCATACTAGAATGAAATGGCCATTCAATGTTTCCAGGTTTACAATGGTGGTTTACATTTCTAATGATTATTGTCAGAATGAGAGTTCTTTTAAAATTGTAGTAATTTAATGGTTGAATTCATGAATCGATTTAAGGTAGATCATCTTGGAAAAGCTGGAAGCACTGGATAGCCGTCTCATCTTAGTATGGGACTCCGTCGGAAGTTGACTCAGTGGTCAAGAGTTTAAGTGTTCGCACATAAAACCAGAGGTCCTGGGTCCGAATCGCATGTTCTAGATCATGGATGCTTAATGTTGAGGAATTCCACAATAGGACGAAACAACTGTCAAGTACATCTAAGTTTTCCATGATGATCTAACTTAAATCGACTCATAAATTCAATCATTAAATTTTCTAATCATAATTAATTTACACCAGCCTTACTGTAGGAAACAATAAGCCAAATTCCAACTGAAGAGAAAATTAGGAAAAGATGTTGACAGTAGATAAAACATACATTATGGAATTTACCAAAACTATATCATGAGTCAAACCTTAACTTGTAGTCCTGAAAGGAAATGTAAATACGAAAAACCAATGAACACATTAAGTTGGAAATTGGAATCAAACATGACAAAGATGAATAACAACTGGAAAGGATTGTCCAGGGGCGAGACTCTAATTTATGAACGACCATTGAACGAATCTTAAGTAACCTTGAGAAATAGTAACCAATCAGCAAACAGTCGGAATCGAGTAAAACTATGTTATACAAAACCAAGGAAATAAAGTGGATACAATTCTTTAACGTGGTTCAAAAACTTGTCAAGGTTAGAAAGCGGTTCAGAGATTCTAAAATCGTAATGCATGCAGTAGAGAAGATCATCCATATGGCTACAGAATAGTCGGCATCTGGAGTCATGATAAAGTATCAAATACTCTCTCAGTCTCGACCACGTAGATTCAATATTGTTTATGTGCACTCCAATTGTTGAGTGCACAAAATGACACTTGTGGATAACGACACGATGCATATAACCAAGCCTATGTGGGAGTCTGTACACTCTCAAAACATCCGTATATATTGTAGTACCTGGCTGCAGCCAGTGTTATTGGTACTTTTATTATCCAGTTCACAATAATTGTCCTAATTCGCCTTAGTTAGGAATTATATATGGGGTTTACATCATGAACTGATATCAGCTATAATGCCAGAAATCTATTTAGCCAAATGGATGAAAGGCTTTCGTGCCCAAATCCGATATCTGTTATCTTATACCTAATTGATTCGTCCACAACTTATAGTCTCGCCGTTTTATTTGTTATAGCTACTCAATGATCACGTTTTATACAAAATTCCCTGTGAACTGATCGTACGTCAGCATTAGCACTGAAGTTGACGCCATAACCTTGAAATCTCTAAAACATCTCTATGATTGACTTGTTCATAAATTAAAGTCTCAACTTGTTCAAGATTAAGAATATTGATCGGTGGTTTATACTCTTTCATGAGAAAGTAATAAACGTTAATAAATCAATCAATAATTAAATGATACATAAAAATAATTAAATAATAAAATAACTTACTCCTAAATGAGTTTTTAAATTACCCTTAGTTGAAAATCGTTTATCACATATAATACATACAAATGGACGTTCTTCTATAAATATTTTTAAATGAATAATGAAAAAAAGAAAAAAAGCGAAAAAAAATCGATAATCGATAATCAATAAATTAATTTTAAATTTGTAATCAACGATTTAAACATTTAAAATCAATATTTTTTAAATAATTAAAATGGAATTGGTGGATGTATTTTTTGGAGGGGTGAAAGGGTGGAGGGGATGATATCTAGTTTGACCTTGATTTTGATGAATTGAAACAAGATTTATTGATTTATTTTAATCGTTGAATTCATGAGTTAATATGAACTAGATTATCATAGGAGATCTGAAAGCATTGGATGGTTGTTATGTCCTAGTATGAAACTTCTTAATAGTGTGTATCCACAATCCTGTCTCGTGAGATCTATCAATCTCACACGTAAGCGAGCTCTTAACCACTAGCATCCAACAATGTTAATGTCTAACCCCCAAATGCCCTGGTACAGCCGAGAGTGGGGATAGTCCGCTCTCCCTCTCGAAATGCTCTCACACGGCCTCGCGTATATAGCCTCTGCCAGGGAAGTCCTACTCACTGCCTTCTCGTGGCAGGGGTGTTGTTTACGAAAATGAGAGGATGAAAAGTGAATCTCCAGCGCTTTAACCGGATCCCAAACCAATGGTGCACATGGGCTCCAGTATCCTGCGGGAACAAATGGCGTATGAACCAATTGTTGGTCACCGGCTTCCATGGGACTGCATCTCCTTACGTTGCTCTACTGCCTTGTGGATCAGACCTTCAGGTCGAAGGCTCGGGGAGTTGCCCCCATAACAAACCACTTGCTTCGGTCTGAGCACCCGAGCAGTATCACAGCCCTCACACATATCGAATGAGATTTGTGTGGTGCATATGTATTTGGTGCATCTTTGTACCAATATCTATGTGTTGAAATAAAACAAAAACTTCAACGAATACACAAAATTGAACGACACATTCAACATTGTCTTTAATGAGTTATTATCTCACAATACATTCGGTTAAAATCAATTGGTCAGTGTTTCTCAATAGAACTCTAGGGACTACCTCTTAGTGACAATCATTAGTGAGCATATGTTAATTAATATCCGATGGGGTTTTTGTGGATATTATAGTAATTTAAATAGCTGAGATTATGAGTCAATAAAAGTTAGATCACCATAAAAAACCTGGAAACACTGGACAGCCGTTTCATCCTAGTATGAGACTCCTCAACAGTGAGTATTCACAATCTTACCGTGTGAGATCCGATCCTAGGACTTATCAGTCTCACACGCGTGAACACTTAACCCCCAAACATTAACACTATTGGATGCCAGCTTATTGGTCTAATCCCATTCAAAAATGAAACGGCCATCCAGTGCATCAAGGTTTTCAATGGTGGTCTAGCTCCAATTGACTCATGAATAATTCAACTATAAAATTACTAAAATCTCCATAAAACCCCTTCTGATAATAATAATAATTTTGATTCCTAAGTGACATTTATCAAGAATTGATTTCTTTAGAAGTGATATTCAAAGTTAAGAAGTATTGGATAGTTAAATGAGACTAATATAGGACTACTTAGCGGTAATTATCTATGACCTCGTTACTAATAGTAGTGGATCTGTGTATGACCAGTGATATATCATTGAGCCACAGCCAAATGGTCCAGTAGTTGGATCAATGAATATAGAAAAATGAACAATAATTGGATAGAACCGGAAAAGACGTCCCAGGATATTGTGGGTTGAAGAATGCTGATCAGCGGCCTATGCTCCATTGGGAGTAACAAGCGTAAGTAAGTAACTAAGTAACGTGACATCTATAGAGTTTAACTTATGAAAATCTCCAGGATAAAGAGTATATACTTAATTTACTTACCTGTATGTACACGATAATGCATTGTTAATGCACTACGACAACTAAGTACTTTATTACAAACACCACATTGATTTGGACCAAGTGTACGTTGAAATCGATCAGCTAATTGACGCCATAATATATTTTGTGATTGATCAATTTTCATAAATTGTTCTAAATAATCTTCAGATGGACGTGATGATGATGTTGTGGTAGTTGATGTTCGTGTAGTAGTAGTAGTTGTTGTCGTTGCTGTTATTGTTGTAGTCGTTGATGATATTTGTTGTTGTCTTTGTATGGTTAAACAATCTTCATCATAATCACCATCATCGTCATCATCATCATCATGATTATCATTATCACTATTATCATTATGAAGATTCAGTTTGTGTTCATAATGATCATATTCTATTCTAGGTGATGGTTTGAATTGATTAAATTCATTAGGACTTTCTTCATTCATTAAATATTCTTCATCCATATGCCTAATGGATTGACCCTCTGAATAAGGTTGATTTATAAATGATCCAGGAGGTAACTGATATTGTAAACGATGTTTATACATTAATTCATTATTATTATTATTATTATTATTATTATTATTACTATTCGATACAGGGGTTGATGATTTTGGCGGCCAATTATAATTTGAATTCGTAAATAATGTTAATAAAGTTTGTGGGATGATCGATGTACCATTATTATTCATTGGTAATGATAATAATCTATGATTCATTTGTTCTAATGTATTTGAATAAGTTGATGATCTTTCTTTCATCATTGTTGTTAACATCAATGTATGATGATCATGATCATTATTTGAGATCATTGGTGAATGGATCATTGTTGTTGTTGATGTTGTTGGAAGAGTGGTAATGTTTGATGATAAAGTTGGTTGAACTAAGGAAGCAGCAGCAGCGGCCGCCGCTGCCGCTGCATAAGCTGCTGCTGCTGCAGTGAATAAATCTACCGATGATGACGATGATGATGTTGATGAATTCTTTGTTAATTCGAATGGTTGATATGATGTTCCATATAAAGATGATATTTGAGTATGTGGACAAAAATTACTATTATTAACAGCTTTTGTTAGTTTCCCATCGTAACTATTCATTACATTACTCGATGTAGATGGTAGAAGTGGAATAATGGGTGATGCTGTTGTTGTAGTTGTCGGTGTTGTTTTTAAAGTTAAATTATAACATTCTGATGAAGATGAATATGGTAGAAATTGCATTAATTGATTCATTGTTATACTTTTAATATACGATTCATACAATTGACTATCTTCAATAGTTTGTTGATGTTTTCCATTATCAAATTGGAAGTGTTCTTGATTCAAAGTATTTTTAGTAAATAATTTGTTTACAGTTAAATCTAATGCATCATCATCTTTATTATTAATATTATCATCACTATTTATACTACTAGAATGTATAATTTCAGTAGTATTAGTAGTAGTTGTTGTTGTTGTAGTCTCCTTGTTCAATTGTTCAATATGTTCTGAATTCCCTATTCCACTATCATGTGTTAATGTACCATTAATTAAGGATTTCATTTGATCATAAACTAATTCAATTGGACTTATTGTATTTCGATGATGATCATTCTTATAAGAATTCAATTCTATTTGATTCTTTAAATGATGATTATCTTCATTATGATTCAAATAATCTGATTGATTTTGTTGTAATGGTTGATGGATAGATTTCAATTTTGTCCAATCGGTTGTATCTGTACAAAAGAGATGGGTTTTGTGAAGATTATAGTAAATTAAATACTTGAGATCATGAGTTAATCGAAGCTAGATCAATATGAAAAACCTGGAAACACTGGATGGCTGTTTCGTCGTATTGTGGGATTCCACAACAATACGCATCCATCATATTGCTCGTGAGACTTGAATCCAGGAGCTTCGATCTCACGCACAAACGCTTAATCTACCGATGCAACTGTCTAACTTCAACTAATCCACGATATTGAGCGACACATCCACCATTGTCATTAGTCCCATTCTAGGACAAAACGGATGTCCAATGCTTCTGGGTTTTCCATGGTTATATACTACTCAATTAAATTACTTAAATTCTATTTTAAACAGAATTGAGTTCAAACCTATATATATATATATATATATATATATATATATATATATATATATATATATATATGAGAACTGACGTTCATATTTCGAAACCATAATCTCTTTCATTCTAAGGATAATAATGAAGTTGATCTGAATCTTATCTATTCAATTCATTTACAAAGTATAACTTTATATACTTGGCTTCGAGCTACTAAGGATACTATTTGATTGACTACATCAAATTACATTCAATAGAGTCCGAAACATGTAACTTAATGATTGAATGTAGAATGCCTTATGATAGTCAGTCAGTCAGCTACAACGTAGGACCAGGCACACATATACATTGGTCCAAGTTGACGTACCTCATTAACATAACAAGATGAACACCGGATTCATAAAAGTAGTTAATTCAGAGGTGGTAATATATAAAAAAAAGATTGCATATAGGGATATAGCACAGGAAGAAACAATTAGTTGGTAGAAAGAAAGATATGAAGCGATTTTAATCTCTTAGTTAAGGGAAGAAAAAGATTGTATACACCAACGCCATTGTGATCGATTATGAGCCATGCCACCAAGAGTCTTCAACCATTAGTTACGATAGTCACGCGGACCGCAACCAAGTAGTTTGCATCTACCAACATGACTAAGACTAGAATTTAGTAACTTCAAGCACTGATGCCATGTTTCGGTTTGACCGTCCCTAACTTTCTTCCCAACCATCTCCAACACCGGATAGCATTGCACGTCGTGGTAATCCGTGTTCAGACATACGTATAATAACTGATATACTGACAAATGACTAATTTATAATTTCTTTTAAATGTTGATGATCTCATATGGATGATCATCATGTTATGTAGTAAGTTGATTAAGGTTAGGAATGTACCATTGGACATCGACAGTGATTTTGACAATACAATCATCTCTATGACTTTAGAGTCCTGAGTACAATCTGTGTTGAACTAACGAAGATGTGTGTGTGTGACTTGCTGAGACGTACTCTTTGACTTTTAACAATACTTTAAGTGTAATCATTCTGTAAATAATCTAACTTATTATTATTGTTGTTTTGAAACCACTGACCAATATCACATATCAAATCGCTATTCAGAATCATAATTCTAATTTGGTCTATTTCGTATCTATCATTGTCTTGACAAAGTAGTATCTCCAATTTGAATAATTACATGCACTATTGATTATGAGTTGATAACTAACCTCCTATGAGTCTATTACGCACAAGCTCCTTCCAGAAATAGAAACATAACTCTACTATCCCTATACTTCAAACAGACGTGGTTTATACATAGACAATATCACTCTGAATCACACCATAAAATAAATAAAAGTAAACAGGCTAAAAGTAGCTGTGAATTGAGAGGACTTGGAATAATCAACTGACTACAAATTAGAAAAAAACAAGTTGTATGACAGTAGTTGATGGTTTAACCAATACATAAACATGGTAATCTAGTTATTCAGTAATTATACAATCAGAATAAGGATTTGTAAAAATTATAATAAACTTCATAGACCATCATAGAAAACTTTGAAAGCATTCACGATCCTGCACATGGGACTCGAACCCAAGACCTTTGATCTTGTGTGCCAACATTAGAGATTGAGAGACTCGTGAATGTAACCGTTAAAATTATAATTAATCATAATTCAATAAACCAATTCCAATATTCATTCCATCATAACAATTATCTAAATGATCAATTATTACTACTCATTATGATACAACTCCAAAATGACTTCATTCTAGACTTCTTCCATTAATATGGCATAGCAACAAAAAAAGAAAGGATATTAAAGTAACAATTGAAATGTGGATACAAAAAATAAGTAAAAGAAAATTGATACCACTTCATCATGAGTGTTATCAATATAACATTGACAATATGAAATGTATACACATAAAAGTCACGTGTCACCTATCCTATTCAAATTAATAACGTAATATTAAATGATTTTAATGTTTATTTTACACAGCATAGCAACAAAATAACCAAAGTCATTTGAATGGTATACATAATATGTAATTATACATTATTGTTTTTTTTTCTCTAAGTAATATAGTTAAAAGTAGTGTTATTTATAATTGATGTACTTAGTATTTCTCTTGTCCCAAGTTAATTGTACATGTTACATAACCAAAATATAAAGAGAAATAAAGAGAGAGAGAGAGAGAGAGAGAGAAAGAGGTGAAGAAACGATTAGGTAAGAAGTGTGTTTCAACTTTGTCATAGAATATACATGGATACTATGAATAAATAATAATCGGTTATCTGTATAAAATTGTGGAAATTGTTGAGATCATGAACACTGATCAATGTTAGATCATCATTAAAAATTTGAAAGCACTGAATCATCGTTTCATTCTAGTATGAGACTCAATTACAATTGAACAATCTCCATAATTCTATATTGATAAGTATTGTGTTCATTAGTGATTTGTTTCAAGAGTAAATTTTCCGGGTTCTAGTGACAAGCTATGACCAGTGTAGTGTAACCGTGTCAAATGTAAGGCAGTTACATACTGAAGACAGTGGAAGATAGTCGTTCAATATCGTGGATTGATTAAAGTGAGACATTAAAAATGATTAAGTGTTGAATTAGATCAATTTTCTAACTCAGAGAATTCAGGTCATCAGGTCAATGCTTAACGTTGAAAGAAATGAATTGACATTTAATGCCATATTAGTTATTCATGATACTGTTCAAAGTTCATCTATCAACACCGATCATATTTGTTTTACTCTCAACATAGTAAACATTAATAAATCATAACTTATAATTGGATTATCAGGAATTATCACATGAATTTAGTTACAAGTAATGATATGATAAATGGTACTGTATTTAAGTAAACCTGAACAATTCATTGATATTGTAGTGAACGAGAACATGGGTGGGGACAAACGGATGTATTTAGCACAACAATTACAGTCTATCTCAACAAAATCTGAATACCATATAGTCAAACGTCAATTTGCAAAATATTCATGCATCAAACCAAACTAGACTGTTTCTGTTGCAAACACTAATCCATTGTCTCCCATTCCATTGTTCATGCATTTTCTTACAAATTCCAATGTGTTCTCGCTCTACCTTTCTTGATCTTTGCCATCTTCCGCTGCCAGACATTACGTTCCTTTAACGCACGTTATATACTACTTATAACAATATAAGTAGCTCACACCACAATATCTCCACAATCCTCTACACTTAATTCGATTGATGTAAGGGAATTTTTTTTAATTATTATATCATATAATTTATAATTATGAATCCATTTTTGATTGAGAACAAGAATCGATCAATGTCAAACTAACAATGAAAACCTTGAAGCACTGGATGGTCGTTTCGTGATAGTACGACAATCCTGAGCAGTGCATATCCACGATTCCGCACACTGGATTCGAATACAGGACCTTCGGTCTCATATGCGAAAGTTTGAAATCTAGACCACTGAGCCGACAGACATTCAACGGTGTTAATGTTTACCTTTAACAAATCCATGAAATTGAATAACCATCTTTTATTGTCTTTGGCGGGTAACTGCCTTACTAAGACGAAATGGCCATCCAGTGCCCCCAGGTTTTCAATTGTGGTCTAATATTGATCGCATCAACAATTTCAACAATTTCCATAACCCCATACTGATATTAAACTATTTTTGAAGAGAATTGGTTGAACAGAGTTAATGATCAAATATAGTTATAAATATAATAATAAACATTTTCCTGATAATAACTAACTACTACTTACAAGTAGAAAGATGAATATATGATGAAAATTTCCGAAGATCCTCATAGAACTGATGACAAAGTAGTATCAACAGTCTGTAAGAATAGTTTTCCTTTCAACACTTATCATCTATGGAGCTTACATCTTGTTTAGTTTAAGTGTAGTATTCATTCATTGTTCTCATTGAACAAGAAAATGTGTTATATATTAGATCTTTTTCCTAGTGTATTTCAACTTTATAATGCCTCTTGTCAGTTCAAGCCCATACACATTAATTTACCTGTTCTAATTTAATCAACACTACTAATGAAATTTTCTCGATAGGTTTTTATAAATAAACAAACGTTTATTACACTAACAAACGTGTAGTTGTATAGTTAGAACTATTATTATCATCATATGTTTTAACATATTGAATCCTAGGAACATTGAACAACTGTTTCATTCTTGTATAGGACTTTCATAGTGAGTATCAACAACTCCATATTCACGACTCGAACTCAAGACCATTGGTTTCGCCTTCAAACACTTCATTCTCAGAACACTGAGTTAATGTTTAACTTTAATCAATCTAATGATTAAATACTCGTGTGAGAGACCGATAGGTTCTGGCGAAGTGGGATGGAGGTTGATACGCACTACTTAAGAATCGCATACTGGGACAAAATGGCCGTTCAATGTTTACAAGTTTTTCATAGTGATCTAGCTTCAATTGACTTATGATCACAACTATTAAAATTATTATAATATCTCGATAGGACAATAAGAAGATGGAGTTGATCTGAAAAATGTAATGTATTTGCACTATACATTTCGAACAATCTGGTCACACATATACTTGTCAGGGCATTTTTATATGAAAATACTAAAAGTCAAACAAATAAAAGTTCACAGATTGAAATCATGAGTCCATTGAAGCTAGACTACCATGGAAAACCTAGAAGCACTGGACGGCCTTTTCGTCCTAGCATGGGACACTTCAGAAGTGCGCATCCACGATCCGGCACCCCGCGAGGTTCCAATCCAGGACCTATCAGTCTAGCGCCAGGCGCTTAACCAACTAGACCACTGAGCCGGCATCCATTGGTGTTAATGTCTAACTTCAACTAATCACAAAGTTTCGCCATCGTACACGATTGTCTTCAGTGAGCTGATGTCTCACAACAGACCTGGTTCAACTCCATGGTGGTCTAGCTTCAGTTGACTCATGATTTCAATCTGTGAAACTTCTGAAATCTCCACAAACCCCTTCTGAAAATAACTAAGGGTGGGGGAGAAAGAATAAGAAATTGTCGCGTTATCCTAGGCCATAGAATGACTTAAAGATTACCAAGGTAAATCCAAGGTTACGACAAATTGTTTTTGTACACATAAGAGGGGTTTAAATCTACGAATAGCCAAAGCTCCAATAAATTTAAGAATTCGTCCTTGACAATTTCTATACAACATTCTAAATGGTATATAAATTGTCAATTTTGTGCCTCGTCTTAATTATATGTTTTGCTATCGATGAACTTGCTTTTCTACCTTCTACATTGATCGAATCATTTGACACACATATTATAATATCTACAAAACCCTTTCTGATATCAATCCATGATAGTTTGAGATCTAAGATGAAACAGTTGTCCAATGTCAGAATGGGTTTTGTGGAGATTTTTAGAAATTTCACAGGTTGAAATCATAAGTCAATTGAAGCTAGACTACCATAGAAAACTTGAAACCATTGGACGGCCGTTTCATACTAGTATGGAACTCCTCAACAGTGCGCATCCACGATCTCGTACCCCACGGGATTCGAACCCAGGATCTACTAGTTTCCAATATTTCAATCATAGGTTAACATTGATCCATTCATAATTTTAATCAATAACCATAACTTTATACTAATCATCATTTAGATCAATATGTGATTCACTACATTAATAATAATAATATGCATATTAAATTGGTGTACTTATTTGGTAAATGAAGAAATTTCTGCATAATCATATTGTGATATACAATTTCAACTACCAATATCCATATACATTTACACATAACTTTCTATATATATAATATGCATATTCATATTATTAATGGTAATAATAATAATAATAATCATATTATATATTCATGCCATGACTATCTATCTCTATATATATATGACCGATCATATTCAATTGAAAATCTACGTTGACAACTAATATTAGAATAAAAGCACGTGTTCAATCACTTTAACACTATTCGATAATAGTTCAAATGATCATACCGACTAGTTACATACACACCCCACCCTAACCCATCGACATATATATATATATAGAGAGAGATAGATAGATACACCACCCAACTTATCAACCCACTCATTTATACAATTGTGATTCACTAATTCTCACTTTTTCGTTCACTCACTCGCGAATAAATTATCTTCACTCATATTGACGTTAATAATCATAATCATAATCATAATAGTTAAAAGTCAAAATACACAAATGCACACATTCATGGCATATTACATATATATGCGCACACGCACACACACAAGTACACATACGCACGCACGCACGCACACAAACACAGGTGTGTATAGTACAATTTGAATATTGGCACACAGGTGCATCATATTCATTATGCATTAAATGGATAATACATAAGAGAGTATAAAACTCAATATAACTTAGAGACTATTAATAATCATGGCCATGTTGATAAAAGTGACAACAATTGAAATATGATATGACGAATATTCAAGCATTGACTACTACTACTACTACTACTACCTCCCTACCTCATTTTCTCACTCCTCCTTTGCTTACTCAATTATTCATTCACTTAATCACTATGTAGTGTAAGTAAGAATCAAATCATAAATTGAATTCAATTTAAATGACTAATATAATAATTATTATTGTTACTAGGCTTTCTATTATTGACTTCAATCAAATAAATCATTTGAATCATTGAAATCATAAGTTAATTGTAGACAGATCATCATGAAAGAACTAGATGTTTGTGTTTGTCTTTAATAGCACGTCGTAAGATTTGAACCCAGGATCTATTACTCTGGTGCATGAGTGCTTAATCATTTGATCACTGAGTTGACTGACATTCAATGGTGTTAACTTCAACTCATTCACAAAATTGAGTGACACATGAATAAATCGATTTATTAATCATTAAGATGATAATAGAATATACTTTAAGAGTTTATAATTATTGAATTTTATTGAGAATAGTGTCTAATGGTAAAGGAACTTAAATTGGAAATGTTAAATTTAACTCCCCCCCCCAAAAAAAATGTGGTTAAGTTAATAAACAAGTTAAGATCTGTGATATTAATGGATTCTAAAATAGGAAAGATTAAAGTCATATTCATGTAGCACAAGAGGTTCTAAGTTCGATCCCCTGTAGTGATAGAGCAATAACAAATGAATTGTAATGATTCTCTTTTTTTTGGAAAAAAACCCAGATTGTTTGACCACTAGTTGAATGATTTTAACTAATTATGAAATCCAGATTGTATATTTCATCATATTTTCAACGTGTTAGTTCGATGTGCCTAAGCTTCACGCTTAAAACAATACCTCAATGGTGTTGACTTTAACTCTAAGATATACATGCGTCCTATAGCATATATCTTCATTGTTTATTTGAGCCTAGAACTATTCAATACGATGTTTTACAATGATCAAAAGTTGAACACATTGTGTTTGTTTAGTTACCATGGTGTCATTGATAGTAAATTTCTACTTACTGATTATACCATCATTATTGTCTTTATCATTTGATACGAAATGATTGGTCCTAAATAGTTTTTCATCATTAAACAATAACATCATAGATAATAAGAAATAATTAGATGAACATTTCGAATTGGACAAACGATCTATTCCACATTAGTCTTTCAGTAAAATGTGACATATATTGAGACCATAAATGAAGACCTTTTTCAAATGTAGGACAAGTCATTGATGTTACCACAGCCTTTAAAAGATGACATCTAAAATTACACAACAATACAGAAGATTAAGATTCTAAATCGTTTAATCCAATATAGATTGTTATTATGCTCAACAAAATGATACCTTATCGAATCAAAATTGATTGGTCACTGGGTGGTGATCAATGTCATGCTTGTCTAGTCTTTATTAGTGCAGATCGAATGCTATCGATCATGTTGCAATGTAGCCACCAGTCTAGGTGACTCGACACTGCGTGCACTATATATTGAGATTAGATAGTGGTTGGAGGTAGTCGACAGGAAATCCTGGACCCGGATTTCATGCTACCTAGCACTCGTCAGCAAGATGTACATGTAATCTTGAGGGAACTGGTGCTCCCTAGTGGATTCAATCCCGTGTCACCCAGCTTCACAGTCAGAGACGTTATCACTGAGCTATCCGAGCCGCGACTGACCTCCCGTAGGACTGAGATGTAATCGCAATTGATTGATCACTAGGTGGAAGCACCAGTTCCCTCAAGATTACAGGTACATCTTGCTGACGAGTGCTAGGTAGCACGAAACCCGGGTTCAAGATTTCCTATCGACTACCTCCATCCACCATATAATCTCGATAGCTTATCTAGCACTTATGTGAATCAGTTCAAGTTGCAACAGTATATCATCCTAATGAAATAATTCCAATATCAGTGGTAACAGAAATGAATGCATCCGTGATATGTCATTCAACATCTTCGACAATTTGTTCGTATGTTTGTATGGAGCCTAAACCAAATAGTTTGAACCTTATTTACATGTCCGTGTATTGGTTTATTTTTTATTGCCTCTTGACTTATTTCAGTAAAAAAAAGTCCAATAGTCAACTTGATTATAAATTCAGTGTAAAAAGAGATCACTTCAATAAATGAATAGATTATTGATAGTCAAAATAGAACTGTTGAAGTTCATTGACTTGATTGCCAATTTGGTCGATGGAAGTCATTCAGTAAAAACTTAGGAACTATAATAACCGAATAAAAAAGATTCGAACCCCACTCAGTGTATTCCCTTTGAAATAATTATTGATGGTGCTGTTCAGGAGAACAATCAAAGTTTCAGCAACCAAACTATGCAACTCAAAGACCACAACACTCCCAATATTCACACATAAAGAGCTATAAATAATTCCCATCATTAGTATATTCTTTCACACCCACCCATACACACGTCAAGCACACATACAATTCCACTGAAATTCGAGATGAGCATATGATACACTATAAATGTCAAAACGGGGATTTGTGGAGATTGTAGTAATTTTAATAGTTGAATTCATGAGTCTATTCAAACTAGGCCAGCATTGAAAACCTGTAAGCATTGAATGGCTGTTTCGTCTTAGTATGAAACTCCTCAGCTGTTTGTATCCACCATCCTGAACGCGTTCATGCTTCAGACTGAAGTTTCTAGGTTCGAATCATACATGAGGACTGTGAATGTACGCTTCTGTGTCCCGTACTAGGATGAAACAGCCATTGAGTGCTCCCAGGTTTCCAATGGTGATCTAACTTAGATCGGGCTAATTAACTATTCAGAAAATTTTTCAAGAAATATCACCAAATACGGAAATCTTTATAGGAAAGTCCAATAAATGATGAAAGTTTGGAGTTAAATTTAGAAAACCTCTCAAATTTATTCCATCTCCCCCCTCCTTTAATACTCAGATAGTAACCCTTCAGTTCTCATAGTCTTTAATCCAATTTAAATAATACAGTTTATAACAAAAAAATTGAAGTGTTCAAATATTAAATTACTGTTTATACTCTTACTATCTCGACCACTACGGGATTTGAATCGACAACGGCATCTTTGTGCTAATGTGGTATGGCAGCTCGAACTGATGTATGTATATACGAAGTTCTACGTTTTGACTGACTAATGGATGATTTGCATTCTGACTAAATTGAGTGACGTTAACACATGAACATACACACACACAAGTTTTATCCCTAACACAATTAAGTTAATAACAGTAACAAGTCGGTTATCTAATACATTCGTCGAGTTTTCAATTCCTCTAATCACCACTTTGAATTCCTGACTAAATTCAATTAAACAACAATTCGACTATATAATTGCACGTTATTATTCTAAATCGAACTTAAGTACTTCAAACGTTGATTTATTCAATATGTCAAATATCTCCCAATTATATTTAACGGTCAATATAGTTGAATTTTAGTAGTCATAGTAAAGTACTAAAACTTAGAGGAATACTCTTTTAAATCATTCCATGGTATTTATCTAATAATCAATTCAATTTCCCTAGTCATAGAATTCAACACTTAATTTTCTCGATTTTAAAGACACTGAAAACTTAAATTACTAAGCTAATTTAAAAATAGTTTCTCACTGAAAATGAAATGTTTCATGAGTTCAGTAAATTTGGACCACCATGGAAAACCTGGAAGTACTGGATGGCCATATCATTTTAGTATGGGACTCCTCAGACGTGCGTGTCCCCAGTACCGCTTAGTAAGATTCTAACTCAGGACCTATTGGTTTTGATCACATCTGTTGTAAAATAGTAACTCACTGTAGTTTAGTTAAAGTTCGACATTAACACCACTGGATGCCGATCGACTCAATGGTTTAGAGGTGAAGCATTTGCGCACGAGAATCTCACTATGCAAGATCGTGGATACGTAGTTCTGAGGAGTTCCATACTTAAACAAAACACCCATCCATTACTTACAAATTTTCCATGATGATCTATCTTCAATGAATTCATGATCTCAACTATTGAAATTCTGATTCGTCAATAATATAACATACATCTTTAATTAAAAAAACCAACTCACTTCTGAATTGATTCGTTGATTTCTTCATTGTTTCATCAAAATCCTCTTTCATGTTTATTGTTCTACACAATTCTAAATCATCAATTTGTTTTTGATTATTTTCTCTATCATCATCATAAGATTTATAATCTGGATCTATTTTCAATTTAGATCTTATTCCTAAATGAGCATTATATTTTATAAAATATTTTTTCATTTTAGAAAATTTCTTTAGTTTTGATAAAGTCATATTCATTGAAGATGTCGATGTTGATGTTGACGAAATCAATGTTGAAGATGTCGATGATGTTGATGTAACTTGATAATTAAACATAATTAATTTTTGTAAATATTGACGTAAACGTATATCATTACATCGTTTATAATCCATACAACGTAAATAATGCTTGAATTGTTTAATCCATAATTTCATTTTTAATTTATGTTTATGTTTATATTGTTGTTTATTTATTATTGATGATGTAAATAATGGTAATGATGGTGGTATTAATGGGGAATGAGAATAACAATCATTGTTGTTGTTAGGATAATGATGATGATTAGATTCCTCGTTCGAATCTGTTGAATGTGGATTCAATGTACTAGTCAACATAATAGAATTAATAATAATAATAATTAATTCATACAATAAAATGAATTATTTATATATATATATGTATGTTACGGTTAAAGTAAGAGGGTAAATTTATAAATACCACTTACTATCCACTCATATTCATTGTATGTATGTAACCATGTGTATATATATGTGTGTGTGCATGTGTGTTTATGTATACTTGGGACATATATGTAACGGTTATCACAATTTTATTAATATCCAAAGAATACTATATGTCATAATCATATATCAGGTAGTTTGTGTGTATAGGGGGGGGGTACGAAGAATAAGGAAAATTAATACTTTGAGTATACATGTGTTTATCCATCCTTTATATGCGTGTATGTGCATGTGTGTGTGTATGCGCTCGCTCGCGCGCGTGTGTATATGTACGTGTATTCATTTGTCTAAGCATAACGCTTATCATAATGATAATGAAAGTTACAATAACAACAACAATAACACTGACAACAACAAAAAATTCATTTTTCTCTTTTTTTATTTTCTTTCTACATTTCAAAATGGTAACAACGAATAGGAAGGCTTATAACTTTTTGTTTTACTTCTTTTTTTTACAAAAAAAAGTTATAATAATAATAATATTGACCAATCATATAGGCAAGAGATAAATAATATTGCGAAAGACAATATACACACTCACACACACATATTCCACCCCTCAACCTCACTCTACCCCACCCCCCAATTTTTTTTCATAAAATTACTGTTGGTTACATTGAAAGAAAGAAAATATACAAAAGGGATATTAATGGTGATAATGAAAGTGTTGAAAAAAAAAGGGATAAATGTATAACGTGAGCAACTATTCATAAAAGCATATAAGCATATTGTATGTGTATAAATGTATGATGATAAACATAAATATGATAAATATGATAAAGAAAAAAAAAGTATATTTATTTAAATCAAATTCATATATTTTTATTTACCGGAATGAATGATCGATGTCTGTCTATCGATCAAAAGTTTTTGAATTCATTAGGGGAAAGTATGGTCAATTTTGTATCCATGTCCACCTATATAGATATATCTTAACAACTATATGTATATCATTTATATTCATATATGAGTATATGCATATATCGATCAACTATGTTGAATATATACATATGTATGTAACGAGAGAGAGAGAGAGAGAAAGACGGAGAGCTGGAGGGAGGTTGAAAGCAAATTTTTAAAAGTTTCTCTCTTAGTATCAATTATTTTTAAACTAAAATCTAATTGTTTAAATAAAATTATCCTTTTGATAATAGTGTGACCGAAAAAAATTTTTCACACATATGCATATATATTACTTACTTCTTTACGCCTGTTACACCTCATGGAAGAGTATAGGCTGTCCACTAGCAGTCTCCATCTAATTCTCTCTTGATCAATCCTTCCTAGTACTTTCCAATTTCATATTCATCCTTTTCACACACACACACACACACCCGAAAAAAGAGAGAAGAATAGAGAAAAATCAAAAATATCCACCACCCACCCCCCTTCAAAAAAAAAGAAACTAATCATGAAATTTTCTAAAATTTCATTTGTTTTTCCTTTTTTTGTTTTTGTTCTAAAATATAGAAATAAAAAAATAGAAAGAAAGTAAAGAAGTTTGCTATATAGAATCATGAATTCATGACTGATTATAAAAGTTAAATCTATTAATATAATAAGGATGAATTTAAAATAAGCGCGATGAATTTTGGAGCTGTTTTTTTAACCAATCCGAAAGCAGCTTTCACAACAACAAAATTTATTGATAGTTGGTAATAAAGGAAATAATACAAAGTATTTTATATTATAAATCTAAATAATAAACAAATCCTGGATTAGTTGAAGTTAGACATTAAGACTATTGGATGCTGTCCGACTCAGTGGTTTAGTGGTTAAGTGCTCGCACGCGAGACCAGTAGCTCCTGGGCTCGAATCCCGCAGGGGGCGAGGTCGTGGATACGCAATGTTGAGGAGACCCACAATAGAACGAAACGGTCATCTAGTCCCTTCAGGTTTTCTATGGTGGTCTAGCTTTAACTGACTCATGATCTTAACCATTGAAATTACTATAATATCTACAAAACCCATCTAATATAAATCTTTATAGATTTAGATTGTATATCTTTAACTTTTCAAAATAACCTAAACAGATATTGAACAGTCACTGTATTTTTCATTGAAAGGATCATTTAATTTAGAGTTAAGATTAAAGATTTAGAAGTGATATTAACTTTAATGTAGATGTCATATGTAGCTAGATGAATGGATGGATGGATGAATGAATGAATGAATTTCTATTAAAATTTCAAGTACAACAACTTGACTAATTGATTGATGAAATGGGACCATCGAGTAAGTAATGCGGTTGTTAGGAAACGGGTACTAGGTAAGGATGGCAAATCAATTGATGAAGTGGTGAAACTTCATCAGTTGAGATGGTTGGGACACGTGTTACGCATGCCCAACGACCGACTGCCTCGACGTGCGATGTTCTGTGGTGTAGGAGTAGGTTGGAAGAAAGCTAGGGGCGGCCAGACCAAAACATGGCACAAGTCCATGAAGTCACTGACAAGTGGACTGTTGGTAGGTGTAGACTACCTGATTGGGGACCGCGAGATGATAGCAACCGATAGTTAGAAACCTTGAGTGTCATGGCTCAAAATCGTTTGCAATGGCGCAGGTGCATCCACTCTTTATGTTCTCCCAAATTTTGATCTCCTGATTCCCCCTTGTCTCTTTTTTCTCTTCACAAGTTTATTTCACTGTATTATACTCTTTAAGTAACATCTCCAAACATTAATCTTTACGATTACTGCTTATACTCTTATTACCTCTACCACTACGGGATTTGAATCGACCACGGCATCTCTGTGCTAATGTGGTGTGGCAACTCGAACTGATATACGTATGTAGGAAGTTCTACGTTGTTACTGACTGACTGATGAAATGTAATGTCATCAGGTTAACACATATTTCAGGGCTTAGAAATGATATTGATTTGTACAAACAAAATTAACTTTCTATCCGTTAAAATTTTTTTTGATCAGTCTATTTGAATTTCACACAAAAACTCAGAACTGAATAGCTAAGTGGATAATGCGATGATATTTGAAACGAACGATAATGGGTTAGAGTCTCAGAGTGAACATCAACTCTGGGGTGCAGGTAAATCCGGCTTACATGTCCAAAATAGGACGAAATATGCGTCCTGGATTCCATTGCTAACCACTATCCATATTTGTTTAAAAAGCTTATGACTTATGGTAATATCTAGTCAATCCTCACAGGATGCACATATGCCAATAAGTGACTGATCAATCCCAGTCTTAAAATTTAATGGGAAGATTCAAGTAAACAACACCAAGTGAATATGAATTGTTTTTTCGTAATGTTATTAATTATGTCTAGACATCTTTGTGTAATGAATAATGAACTATTGGTTTATCTTATCATATGTTCTTCACTTCCATGGATATTATCAAAATTTTCATTTTAGATTGTTTGAGTACACACACCTCTGAGTTAGGACGTTACATATCTACAAATGAATTATGATTTAAAATAATATTATTAATATAGATTGGCTACTAATCGAGATCATGAATGGATTGATGCTAGATTATCACTGAAAACAATAAAACACCGTGCTTTCAATTCGTCCTATTATGGGACTTCTCAAAAGTGTGCATCCGCGACCACACACACACACGGGATTCGAACCCAGGACCTTGGGTCTCACACACGAACGCCTAACTTCTAGACTACTGAATCGACATACAACTGTGTAAATGTTTAGTCTTAACCGATTATTATTCTTTATGTGATATTCATTTATAACTTCATATGTAAATCTGCACACGAAATTGACTAGTCTGTGTTGCAAATTTGTGCTTTCTGAGCGAAATACCCCGATTTAAGGTTTAGTTCTGTAATGAACGAACACTCAGGTGCTGACAATAAATGTATATTTTATATAAAACTACAGAATATCTTGATAAAATATGAGAATCATTCATTGGATAATTCATTCTCAAATTTCTATCATATATCCTTCACGGTCTGTATGATTCTTCCAATTTACAATTCCTTTCTATTCTCTTTGACTCAACATTTTTGACCGTATACTATTGGGGTTTCCACTTCCGATTAATGCCACATACTACTTATGTCACATGCTTTTGTGATTAAATTAATCAAACTTTTTTTATTACAAAGAAACACATGAATCTGCGGTTCATCATTTGACAGATTGTTGTCTTGCACTCCTGTAGATGACAATTTTTTAAGGTTGATAAACAGTTCGTCTCGTTCTTTATTTCGTCCGAAATGTATTCTCCAAATAAGGAGAAACACACTCTGTGAAGAATTAGCGGCAGTTAACCAATAATATTACATATACTACTACTGTGATGTGTGCTATTGATGCCGACATATATAAGTAGTATGCATCCCCAATTGAAAGTGAAATAACTGGTAGCAGAAGGTTAAGAAGATCTACAAAAAGATAACGAGGACAGAGAATGATTGGTATGGAAACGAATGAACAATCACTTCTGAGACAATTCATTGACATTTTACAAATGAAGAAGTTACTGTAAGGTTCTCAGATCTTACCAAGTTATTCTGTCCAAAATAGGACGAAACGCTCGACCTCAATTCCACTGCTAGCCACCATCCATCTTTGTTTATGATGCTTGTAGCCTAAAGCAATCTGCACAATACGCACAATTCCAATAAGAGACTGGTCAATTGCAGTCCTAAACAACAATGAGAAGATTCAAGTGAACAATGCCAAGGAAATTACAATTGATTGGTCACTGGGTAGTGATTGGTGTTATGTATGTCAGATCCTTCTGAGTGTAGATCGAATCTTATCAACCTAGGGATATTCTGTAATAGTGTATTAAAACACATTTGTTTTTTTAATAGTTGAGATCATGAGTCAGTTGAAACTAGATAATCATGGAAAACCTGGAAGCAGTGGACGGCTGTTTCGTCCTGTTTTAGGACTCCTCACCTTGTAAGATTCGAACCTAGGACCTATCAGTCATGCGCGGGTGCGCTTGACAACTAGACCACCGAACCGGTCGGCATCAAACATTATTAATGTCTAACTACAACCAATCCATGAAATTGAGTGACACATCCATCATTGTCTTCAGTGAGTTACTATCTCACAACAGACGTGGTTGAACTTCACTGGTCACTGCTTCTCATTGGAACTCCAGGAAATACCTCTTGAATCTCGCGAGGTGGCATTGTGAATACGCACTGCTGAGGAGTCCCATACTAGAATGAAACGACCGTTCACTGCTTCCAGGTTCCTTATGGTAGTTTGGCTTTAATGGACTCATGATCTAAACTATTAAAATTACCACGATCTCCACTAAGGCGTAACCTGTGTTCTTCACGACACGACCATTACTACTATTACTCATACGAATACTGTTTAATACTTGGATGGTGGTTGGAGGTAGTCGACAGGAAACCCCTGGACTCGGGTTTCGTGCTACTTGGCATTCGTCAGCAAAATGTGCATGTAATCTTAAGGGGACTAGTGCTCCCTGACGGATCCGACCCCGTGTCACCCAGCCTCACAATCAGAGACGTTACCACTGGGCTATCCGAGCCGCAACTGACCTCCTGTATGACTGAGATGTAATCACAATTGATTGATCACTAGGTGGTGATCAATGTCATGTGTGGACGTAATGTTGAATTACCTAGATTAGTGGCCAGATTGCAATTTGGTCGATAGTATTCGATGTGCAATAAGAAAGACATACATGACATACATGACATTGATCATCACCCAGTGATCACTCAACTGTTTACTACTTAACTTTTTTTATTTCACTCTCTTCATTGATTCCAGTTTCTTTCGTTTATTCTTCTTTTATGATCGAATAAATCTCTTTCATTATTTATTTATCATGTTACTTTTCAATAATTTCATGATTTCATAATTTTTAAGAAGATAATAAAACTGTCAAGAAATGATAAATAAAGATTAAATAGACCCCTCCCCCCCACACACACACACTGATCGAAGATACGCACACACACACACACACCGTAGATATACATACACACATTTCTGACATGGGGAAAACACAATAATCCCATTGAATTCAATGAAAAGTGTGAAGTTAACACCTTAAACATTAAATATTAATAATAATAATAACTAAATGATGGGAATATTATTTATTTATTATATAACATGACTATAATATTGAAGAGAAAGGAATCATTTATGGAACAAGTTGGAAAACAAGACAACATGATCATACAAACAAACAACATTTACGTCATCATAAATCCATTTCATATAATAATAATAATAATAGTAATAATAATAATAATAATAATAATAATAATAATAGTCATAGTCATAGTAATGGTAATAGTAATGATAATAATAAAAGTCAAAATGATCATTAGTTATTCATAAATGAGATGGTTTACTTTTGAGAGAGAAAGAAAATAAACATGTTAAATTTTACGGGTTGAAATTATGAGTCAATTGAAGCTAGACGACCATGGAAAGCCTGGGAGCACTGGACGGCCGTTTAGTCCTAGTATGGGACTCCTCAGTAGTGCACATCCACGATTCCGCACCCCACGAGATTCGAACTGAGGAGCTATCAGTCTCACGACAGGCGTTTAACCAACTAGACCACTGAGACGACTGGTATTCAACGGTGTTAATGTTTAACTTCAACCAACTTCAACTTATTTATTTATTTATTAGTAGTAGTGTCGGTGTTCAGCGCTTCTAGGATTTCCATAGTGGTTTAGCTTCAATTGACTCATGATTTCAATCAGTGAAATTTCTAAAAATCACCACAAAACCCATTCTGATAATAATAATCACCTGCTCACTAGTGACTGACTTCAAGCGATACTCCTGGAGTTCTAGTGAGAAGCCGTTTCCAGTGGAGTTCAACCAAGTCTGTCGTGAGATATCAACTCGCTGAAGACAATGGTGTACGGTGGCGAAACTTCTTGGATTGGTTGAAATTAGACATTAGCAGCGTTGGATGCCGGCCAGCTCAGTGGTCTAGTTGGTTAAACGCCTGGCGCGAGACTGATAGGTCATGGGTTCGAATCTCGCTGGGTGCGGAATCATGGATGCGCACTGCTGAGGAGTCCCATACTAAGACTAAACGGCCGTCCAGTGCTTCCAGGCTTTCCATGGTGATCTAGCTTCAATTGACTTATAATTTCAAACAGTGAAATTTCTAAAAATCTCCACAAAACCCCTTCTGAAAACATGTTAAATATTGAATATTGAACAAGTTGTTGACGTGCTTGATTTTAAATAATAATACTAATGATAATTGAATATTATTATTTTCATAATTAGAATTAATAGTTGATCTAAGTTGAAAAATTGGAAACGTTGAATGGTTGTTTCGTCTTAGTTCAGCACTTTTCAGTAGTGAGTATAGATAGGCTGGTAACTATGATATATAGTGGAGAAGATTTGTAGCTCAGGTGGATGATTTTGGTGGAGTTTTGTTCTCTGAGCTGGATGGTTTGGTCGTGGAGCTTTCATCGTTCTTCTGAACGACATCATCAGCACAAACTTCAAATAGAAGTGAAGTGTTAGAATTTCTCCATATGTGTTTCACAGCTTGTTCTGTGCACCTCGATGTTGATTGGTTATTGTTGATAAATTTAAGGTCAACAAGAACCAATCAACATCGAGGTGCACAGAACAAGCTGTGAAACACATATGGAGAAATTCTAACACTTCACTTCTATTTGAAGTTTGTGCTGATGATGTCGTTCAGAAGAACGATGAAAGCTCCACGACCAAACCATCCAGCTCAGAGAACAAAACTCCACCAAAATATGATATATAGTTTTACGCTTGAACATTTAACCTCCAGATTATCCAACAGCATTAATTTCTAAATTCAATCAATTCTATACTAGAATAAAACGATTGTTCAATGCTTCTAGGTTTTTAGTAGTGGTCTAGCTTAGATCGATTCATTATTTTAGATAAATTCAACAAAGTGTATAACCTTATACTGACAATAAATTACTCGTTTGATATACTTTATTGGTAGTGAAGATCAGTAATGATGAGACAGCGTTAACCATGGTGTCTTTTTGCTTGCGTAACCATAATGTTTGAAGATAGCGGGCTAATGTACATGGTGTTTGGTTGTGTGTGTGTCAACCTTAACGTGGCTTGACTCTTAATTATTCTACTATAGAATGGTAACTAATTCTGTGGTATCGGGCTTCAATGGTTGATGAAGCATACAAAATGTCTCTAGTCGTAAAATGTTCTGGTCAGGTCATGACTTTCACCTACCTTACTTGAGTTTGTATAGTTCTTAGAGTGGTAAGTTACAGTCTATGAAGTGTGATCATGGTGCAAAAATTCGTGTCAGCCTGTGACAGGTATAATCCCGGGCTAGATGAAGTTTAGTCTCGTACTAATATGTGCATTATAGTTTTGGTGTCTTGGGACTGGTCTCTCCTTGTCTGATTATGTATTAAACGGAAATTAATCGATTAAACCACCACTGATTACTGGTGGCTCACCTTAGCTATTAGTAAACGATAGGTTTTGATATTAACCATTAAATTGGTTTCTGCATTAATCCAAGCGTACTCTCAATGAATGGTGGCAATAATTTACCGCAGTCCCAAGAATGAAATTAAGAAATGGGTATTTAGTTTGGTTAGAGAGATCGAATTATTTCAATGCTACAACTATGTATCATGTTCATAGTTCCATTGATATTATGTTCTGTTCTCATATAATAACGTTTCCATCAACATGTATGTTCCGTTTGGTAAGGGTTTTCTTCGAGTCTGGTCCGCAAAAACCTTATGAATCGTGTGGCAAATATGCATATCTATGTCCTATAGGAGGTATGGTTAGCTATAACTTTCTGATAGACCTGGAGATACTCCGTTCTATCCCCGATGAGATTATAGGTGTTCATGCTAAGACGAAATAACTATATTTCCCTCCATGATTTTCATTGGTACCCTAAATGAGACGAATCGTTGAAAGATAAAAGGGGGAACTGATGCTCCCTGACGGATTCAATCCGCGCTAAGAAGGACCTGACACACATGACACTAGTCACCTCCTATTGATCAATCAATTGAAAGCAGAATTAACTGACATCCTGCACACACACACACACACACACACTGGACGTTATGAATAACTTCGACAATCACCATTTTATTATTTCACACTCCGCCGACTATTTTCAAATATTTACCATTTATTCAATGTAGATACGAGTTAGAAATTAAAAATCACTCGTTAAACGTTCTTATGTAATTTATAATATATAATATCATTAGACAATTGAGTTTGCACTAGTGCCTATAAGTTCCTCACACAATCCATAGTTGACGACCTAACAATGAGGATAGAACTTGAAACTATTTAGATCTTTAGTCAGCAATGGAAACCAATATGTTAAGTTTCTCATTTCAATCTATTCAAAACTATTTATAAATTAAAATGACCCCTCCACGAAATCTTCCTTAAATCAACGCTAAATATTTCAGTGTAACAGGTTTATGGAGACTGTTAAGTCTACACGACAACTTGAACAGGAGAACAAAGAAGTGGAATATGGAAAGAACGATTTCTTCTAAGGTTAGTTTGTATACAGAAAATATAGGGTATTTATAGCATTTCAGATGACCAAAGTCTTTGGGAAAATTCTGGACTCATACTAGATGTTTCCTAGAACCTTCTATTCAATGCGGATTGCATAAGATGTTTCACAGTATTTTCAAAGACCCCATCAGGCTTTATTTTTCATGGAATATTTTGGGTCTCTCCAACAAATATAAAATTTGGAATTGTTCCACTGTCAATTATATATATTGATTTTTCACCAATCTTTGCTAGGATAGAGGTCAAGCGTTCACCTGTAAGACCGATAATTCTTGGGTTCGAATCTCACGGGGAGGGATAGTGGATACACATTGTTGAGAAGTCTCATACTATGACAAAACAACCATTCAGTATTCCTAGGTTTTCCATGGTGGTCTAGCTTTAAGTGACTCATGGTCTCAACTATAAAATTACTAAAATTTGCACAAAAACCACTTCTGATACTAATCAACATGCTCACTAGTGACTGAATTCAAGAGATATTTCCTGGAGTTCTAGTGAGAAGCAGTGACCAGTGAAGTTCAACCAGGTCTATTGTGATATATTAACTCACTGAAGACAATAGTGCATGATTCGTTCAATTTCGTGGATTAGTTGTAGTTATACATTAACACCATTGGATGCTGGCGGGCTCAGTGTTCTAGAGGTTAACTGTTCGCGGGCGCGCGGGTGTGACCGACAGCTCCTGAGTTCGAATCTCACGATATGGGATCTTGGGTATTCATTACTGAGGAGTCATCCCACAATACAATGAAACAGCTGTCCAATGCTTCTAGGTTTTCCAATCGACTCATAAATTCTACTATTCACTTACTAAAATCTTCACAAAACCCTCTTCTACTAAAAATTAATTTATCAGAAAATTTAATGAAAAAAAATAGGGGAAAGTTTTCCATGCTTATTAAAAGAAAAAAAAGGAATCTGATAGATTTTGGCGAAGAGAAATATTCATTAAAACTCTCCATTTTATTCGCTGACTAATTATATAAGTATACAAACTCACGAATGTATGTACACTGTCGTTAACTCGCCCGCCCGCCTTCTCTCTCTCTCTCTCTCGTTCGCCCTTTCGCTCGCTCACTCACTCACTCACTCGCACACAAACACACACACAGAGAGAGATGAATCTCTTTCGAATGATACACATAGACAAATATATGAATTCAGCTGTCAAGTTGATATTAAGATAAATCAGTTATTGTTTCAATGGGAAAAAATTAGTTTTCTTCTTTGTGTGTGTGTGTGTGTGGGGGGAAATTCACATAGGTAATCATGATGATAAACCGTTAAATTGATTCTTATTAGTAACTAAGCCAATATTCTCTATCTCTCTCTCTCCATCTATCTATCGATATACATTAACCATGAAATCAATATCTACAGGATTCATTCAATTAAATTTGATATGTAAACAGGATAAGAAATATGAGCAACGTGGTTAATGACTAGAATTAACCAAAAGATTATGGATAGCAACAGTTCATTTGAGAGAAAAAACAATAACAACAACAAAAAAAGGCAAACGAGTTGACAAGTTTATCAATAATGAAGAATTAACAATTTGTGATAAGAGAAAAAAAAAGAAGAAGAAAAGCATTACTAATGATAATATAACAAGATATATCTTATCACAGGTGTGATTACATCATATAAAAGAGAGAGAGAGAGAAGATAAAAGTTTGGTTAGAAACAGATTAACATAGTACCAATTACATTTTCTTATTTAAATGGTTGAGATCATAAGTCAATTGAAGTTAGATCATGAAAAACCTAGAAACATTGGATGGTCGTTTCGTCTTAGTATGGGACTTTTTAACAGTGTGTATCTATGGTACCACCCAGTGGGATTCGAACCCGGGAACTACCAGTCATGCTCGAGAGTGTTTAATCACTAGACCAATAAGCTAGTTGGCATCCAGTGGTGTTAATGTCTAATTTTAACGAACCTAGGAAATTCAGGCACCGTCCACTATTGTCTTCAGTGAGTTACTACATCACAACAAACCCGGTTGAACTCCGCTAGTCAGTGCTTCTCACTAGAACTCCAGGAAATATCTTATGGAGACCGTCACGAGTGAAAATATGATGATTATGATCTGAATGGTGGTTTGTGCAAATTTTAGTAATTTTATGGTTGAATTCCTGAGTCATTTAAGGCTAGATCACCATAAAAATCCTGGAAACACTAGATGGCCGTTTCATCCTATTGTGAGACTCCTTAGCACTGCTCATTCACAATCCCATCTCGTGAGATTCGAACACAGGACCTATCAATCACGCAATTGCGAACACTTCACCTTCAGACCGCTGAGTCGGCCAGCGTCCAAAGGTGTTATTCTCTAACTTTAACCAATCCACGTAATTGTGCGACATACGTTTTCCATGATGTTCCAACTTTAATTGACTCCTGATTCCAACCATTGAAATTATTATAATATCCACTAAAAAAAACCCTACTGATATGATTCTTCTTGAATGATGAAGTGGTTAATGAATCCTGCTTTCTATCCTTAAAATAACAAATAGAGTTAATAGTTTAAGGATGGTTTATTTTCTAGTGGATACTTATGACATATTAATCATATTGAAAGTAAGAAAGAGAGAGAGAGAGAGTTATCCGGTAGACAGCATTCATGAGTGAGTGATTACATAATAGATTTGGTAATGATTACAGTTATAAGTGGAATTTTATTCAATATGAATTCATTATACTGTAAATTGTAAACTATAAGATATTATGTGTGCTCATCATTGAAGAATTCTCAGTTTATTTCTTCTTGATATTCAGTGTTTAATGGTTGAAGGTAGTCTATGAGAAACTAGGCTAAACCTAAATTTCATGTTATTTGGAATTGATCAATTTAGGTGTGCCTGTAATCTTGAAAGAACTGATATCGTATTCGAACCCATGTCTCATGGAATCAGTGTTTGAAGTATTTTACTGGTTGAAATCATGAGTCAGTTGAAGCTAGACCATCAGTGGTGTTAATGTTTAACTTCAACCAATCCACGAAGTTGCGCCACCGTATACCATTGTCTTCAGTGGGTTGATATCTCACAACAGGCCTAGTTGAACTCTACTGGTAACGGCTTCTCATTAGAACTCCAGGAGTGTCTCCTGAAGTCTGTCACTAGTGAGCAGGTTATTATTATTATCAGAATGGGTTTTGTGGAGATTTTTAGAAACTTCACTGATTGAAATCATGAGTCAATTGAAGCTAGACCACCATGGAAAACCTAGAACCACTGGATGGCCGTTTCATCCTAGTATGGGACTCCTCAACAGTGCGCATCCACGATTCATTAGGACTTCCGTTCACTACTTCGTTAACTAATTCTACTATCGTGGTAAAATATTGATATCTTCCAATAAATTTAACTAATTCCTTTGAGATTGATTATCTAAAGTTTCAACAAGACTATGATTTATGGATGAACCAATCAGATTTAACATAACAGGTCCTAAATTTTGGAGCGAAGTTCATTCATTCATTTGACTAAATACCTTTCCGGCATTTTAACTGATTTCAATTCGGGATAAAAACCCTAAAACTAATTCATAATCATAACCTTAACCATCAGCTGTAAATCCTAATTCTAATTCCTTACATTAATATATAACCCTCATTTAACCTTAGCAATTAGATAAATCCGTCAGTCCCAAGCCCGGATAAAGGAGGGGGTTGAGCATGGGGTTAGCAACCCCATCCCGTAGAAAACTAACTAAAAGACACTAACCAGAAAAGTAAGTGATCAGGTAGATACTTCAAGGTCATTTTAGCAATGTTCAAAGGTCGTCCGTGAATGATATTCCCATCAAAATTTCTAGTAACAATGTATAATCTGTAGAAATATTCAGGTTGGAAACAATCCAAATATGTCAGTAATATTAGAAAATAGATAGGTAACATTGGTATTTTAGTGATTCGGGATACTTTTTTTTACTTTTCCAGTTCATCGTTTACTATTTTCTTAACTATCACTATTTTATAATACAGTTTAATAGTAACATATCAGCTATTACGCATAAAACGTTTCTTAAACTTACTTACCCCCAATGAAACATAGGCCACCGACCAGCATTTTACAACCAACTCCGTCTTGGGCCTTCCTTTCTAGTCCTATCCTATTTTTTTTCATTCATCTCATGTCTGTCTCCATTTCTCGGTGTAATGTGTTCTTTGGTCTTCCACTTTTCTTTTGGCCTTGAGGAGTCCATGTGAGCGCTTGATTTGTGACACAGTTGGGTGATTTCCTCAATGTGTGTCCTATCCACTTTCAGTGTTTCTTCCTAATTTCTTCCTCCGCTGGGATCTGGTTTGTTCTCTCCCAAAGTAGTTTGTTGATGATAGTGTCTGGCCTACGGATCCAAAGTATTTTGCGTGAACAACTGCTAATAAACACCTGTATGTTCTGATTGATGGCTTTCGTAGTTCTTCAGGTTTCCGCCTCATACAGTAGAACTGTCTTGACATTTGTATTGAACATTCTAACCTTGATGTTTGTTGAGAGTTGTTTTGAGTTTCGGATGTTCTTCAGTTGTAAATATACTGCTCTTGTTTTGTCGATCAGCGCCTTTACATCTACATCAGATCCTCCGTGTTCATCAATGATGCTGCCCAGATATGTTAAGGTTCTTACATCCTCCAATTCTTCTCCGTCAAATGTGACTTCATTATTGCATGTTGTGTTGTATCGATGAACCTTGCTTTTCCCTTCGTGTATGCTGAGACCTAATGCTGCTGAGGCTGTTGCTACATTGGTCATCTTCTACTGCATTTGTTGTTGCATGTGTGGTAGAAAAGCCAGATCATCTGCTAGGTCTAGTTTGTCCAGCTGTTCACTGAATCCCACGTTTCCCCCTAGATGCTGATGTCTACATAATCCAGTCGATGAGCAGAAGAAGGTGAAAGGGTGAAAGTAAGCAACCTTGCCTGACAGCGGTCTTTACTTCGAACGAGTTTGTCAGCTGTTCTCCATGCACAATTTTGCAGTTTAAAAAAACATTAAGTTAGTAATTTGCAATTCAATTCGTTTTATTAGAATGGGGGTTTGTGAATATTGTAGTAATTTAATGGTTAAATTCATGAATCGATTTAAGCTGGACCACCATTAAAAAACTAAGAAGTACTGGACAGCTATTTCGTCCTGGTATGAGATTTCTGAGCAGTGCAAACCTATGGTCCCACAGGTGAGACTCGTGACCAGGATCTTCGTTCTTGCGTGCGAACGCTTAAACTCCAGACCACTGAACCGGTATGTGACGGTGTTAATGTTTAACTTCAACCAATCCACGATATTGCGCAATTGTCCACAACAAATTTGTATTAATCTCTTCTGTTAAATATTTCTGTACAAACCGAAATATGATTCCAACCACGGTTTCTAAATTTGATGATGGAATGTTTTTAAAAAAAAATTAAGCTAACCAGATGTTAAGTCACTATTATAAATCTGGAGGCATTGGATAGCCGTTTCATCCTTAGTATGGGACTCATGAGCAATACGCATCTGCAATCCCTCACCAAAATGGACTCGAACCTAGAACTTTCGATTTCATGCGAGTACACAAGGTTTTCAATAGTGGTCTAACATTATTCTATTCATGATATCAATCAAAATGGAACAATCTTTACAATCCTATATTGATATTTCAATACTACTTAATACTATATCTATGTCATAATGAATGAATGAGTAGAGGATTAGCCAACTACTCATCAGTTTAACAGTATTATGAATTAGACAGGTGAATGCTACGGACGACCCACACATACATACAGATGCACATATTCATAGGTTAGTAATTAAATGTCAACATTAGAGATGGTAATTAGGCTGATGATGTCATTATCATTCATGGTTGTTGAATGAACAACAACAACAACAACAAATTATTCAGGCAAATGATTCTTTAGGAGAAAATGTTCTTCTTTTTTTTATTTATAAGAAATGAAATCTTATCCTACCTTTTACTAAAAATGTCTAGACAAATATAGAAATTATGCCATTCTGATTGTCTCTACCTTGTTAATCAGTGAGTTGTAACTAATTGATAGATTTTAAACGTGATGGCGTTTGAAGCGAACAGTACTGGGTTCGAATCTTGGAGTGATCTTCAACACTGAAATGCAGATACATCCAGCTGATGAGTCCCAAGTAAGATGAAACGTACATCCTAGATTTCAATGCTATTCACTATTCATCATTGTTAATCATCTTGAGTTTATATATATATTCATGTCACAAACTGGTTATATGAAAAGTGAATTTTATGAAGAGAGTTAATTTGAAAAAAAATATGACATAATAGTTTATCAGTTCGCGATTTGGGAGACTGTTGAATTCAGAGAGGTGTTTTGTGGATATTATAGTAAACATTGGACAGTCGTTTCGTCCTAGTATGAGATTCCTCAACAATGCGCATCCACAATCTCTACTCTTGAGATTCGAACCTAGGACTTACCAGTTCAAAAGATGTTGATGATATAATTTTTGAAGGATAATCCTAGAATCCATGTCACTTACAAAACTATGGGTTACATATTACAATTTACAATTATTAACGGTAATATTTACATTTAAATCAGTGTACTTCAATACAATTACATCAACAATATATCAAACTGATCTATTGGAATACACAGAATATCATCTATTCTATACAACATGATTACATCATTAATAACTATCTCTTTAGATTAACTCATTGCTAGATTATGCAATAATTATTACATAATCAGGCATACATTCAGACTCATACACAGTGTATAGATCATTAGAACACAATAACTTCATAAGAAATGTGAGTATATAGGGGTGTATATAACAAATGGGAAATCAGTGATTGATTGATTGATCCATAAATATTATGTAACACTAATCAACATATTGTATCACTGATGATGAATTGTAAGTTGTAAGTTATGAGAATGTGATCATAATGAGATGATGATGATGATGATCATGATCATTGACTTGATTCACATATTCTACTATATCACGATTCATATTTTCAACAATGAATGTACTATTTAGTGTATATAATAGTCATAATGATAACTATAACTGTGTTATATAAGTATTTCTGGGTGTTGCACAATCACTATGAGGGCGAGACCCATGAAAATCCATAATAAACATGAGAACATATGAATGAAGATAAATATGTCTATTGAGAACACACACTACAACCGACTGTTGCGTAATCACACTACATCCATTCATTCCATGTCCTACAAAATATAATCGATTATTGGACGTAGTGATTAAAATGTGTGTTGATGTGTTCCTTCATCATCACCGGTGTATACACTGTACAATATAGTGTACAAGTTGATTACATCATTCCCACCGTTACTATTATTATTATTATTAATCTCAATCGAAAAGGTTAATAAAAATCATCTAGTGAAGTTTTGTAATTCCATTTCATAAATGGTGAGAATGTTCTTTCTATGATATTTCATCTCACATATATGGTGGTGAAGTATATTGATTGTACACGTTAACTAAAACAATTGGTTACAAGATTGATAGACATCAATAGTAGGTTTGCCAAGATGGGTTAGTTGGACGTGGATTTCATTGTGGATCAATGTGATTCGAATGTGTTTTGTTAGAATGACTAATTTGTCAATGAAATCTGAGTACTAGAAATATATCATTGTTACTATTGAACTGACCAACTGTCTAATTGAATACAGTTTATGACAGCAACTTTGTCAATTAACAAATTAAGGATGAAATGAATCACAGGTGAAATCAAATTCATAAATTCTCGTAGTGTCCATAGGACTTGTGGAATTCGTCCAATCAACTGACATGATCACCACTCAGTGAACATCAGCCTAATTCACTACTCTGTCGTGATTTCATATTAACTAGGCATGGATTCTGTCGGGTACACGGATGCACGTGAGTGAATGTCAAATAAGGATGATTTATGAATAATCATTCAGATTTGATCTAAAACACAATAAGAGAATGTCGATAAAAACAACTACATCAACCGCGAAAATGAAGCACTAATGGAAACCAGTAAGTGTGGAATAAATTTTTTGTTGAAGTATGAGACCATTTAGCAGTGTAGATACAGGACTCCATTGGTAATAGAACCATTTGAGGTTGGAGACGAACTTGTAATTTTAATGACAAAGCGAATCGTAGTTGTTCAACAATGAGCAGTCTCATAATTAGAAAAAACAATTGTTACGTTCACCCTGATTTTCAACGGTATGCCAAGTGAGATCTACGCATGTCGAATGTAACCTACACATTGAGGTCAACCTCCACTAAAACCCATCAACGATACCGCTTATGTGAACTGACAAATGCCATCAAACTGTTCACATTCCAAATATTCTAGTATATTCAGCAACTGAGTGAACACTAAATTGATGTGATTCATAATATCCCCTAATAATCTAATTTCAATCAACCACTATAAACACACACACAACACACATGCATGAATACTCCATTTGTAACCAACACATCAACAAACTACTCCTCCTACTCCTTCTCTGTCCACTCACATTCTCCCGTTAATTATCCAACATCCATATTCAATGACGTGTCCAATTAATCAACAAACACAACACTGATCCTCTGACAACTATTACTGTCCATTTAATTAATCAATTCATTAATGTCAATCATCATTTTCAACATGTTGATTATGACCTTCAACAGATTCTTCTTCATTCCACTATTCTCATCATCATCAACTTTCAAAATGATTGTCTATTCATTTCAACAGTTTCACTGCAACTACTCATTAACAACCACCACAACACACCACACCACAACACGATCATATTCAATATCGAACGTGATCATAATTCAACTGATTCAATCGATGATTGATTTGTCAACTGGATGAATTGTCTTTGAGTAAGTGTCATGATGTAAATATAAGTGATTAATTATTATTTATTACTTTCAGTAAGATTACGTCATCACTATTCCATATTGAGAAGGATTTCTAGCTGAGAGAAACAATTTGGCTTGACAGAAATTCATTGATGACTTGAATAGATTGACGTTTTTCTCACTTCTCCACCACCACTGTCATCATAATCACCCGAAACACAAACATACACACACAGACACAGAGTGATTACCATACACCAACACACACAAAGGAGCTGGAAGATGGAAATCAATGGAACCACTGAATTTATTTCCGTGATTTCTGATATTCAAAATACCAAGCATCCAATGATTAGTTAAGACCAGATCAGGTCAGATCAGGTCAGATCATAATTGTGAAACTGTTAAGATGTCAACATTTCGCACGCCATTCAGACCATATTGATATACACCAATGAAGGCCGATAATCATCATATTTTTATGTTGGGATTAAACTATTCTCATGTTATCACCAGAGATTATGGTTTTATTTGAATAAAGTAACATGATATACAACATGCGTTACTTTAAACACTATGTGGTCCATGAGTAGAGTGTCTTATTGACTGTATCATTGTCTTTGTGAGATTACCATGGAGACAATAAACGATGCAAGTCAAATTATTGTTGGAATATGATAGGAGAAGCCAGTGATGAATTTAGTTTGGGTGAATTCATACGAATCATCCATATTCTATCTCATCCATAGTGTCATTTCGGTATAACAATTTAATGATTGTATAACGTAATATAAGAAGGTAGATGAATTAAGTCAACTTTGTACAGGAACTAACTATCAGTAACACTGACAATTGTTCATTATGAATTCAGTCATATATATGCAATCTGAAGTTGTAAAATGAATTTCTCACTGTCCAACTATTACCATAGTAAACTACTCAAATTGAATATATCAGTAGTATAAAGAAATAAAATATTTAGAGGATTAGGTGTGGAAATCTAACTGAAGTCATGAAGTAAAGAATCCAAGCCTATAATTCCCCTCTCACTATTTTACAGTACATATATTATCTGACACTTTCACCCCCTATTCTATATATCCATAACAATAATATTCACTTCCCTCAACAACATGGAAAACAGTGAAATTCATTAGCCCCACGGCAATTTTTTTTAAAAACCCCCCACCCACCCTTTTTAAAAATGTTTTTTCAACCCAAAATTGCAATATTTTTCATCCCGTTTCGTCCAATGAAATGGATAGTTTTGTAGTTCGTTTTTAATTTGTTAGTTATGTTTTGTCGGATTGGTATAAAACATCAGTACTTGTCGACGAAGTACATTTTAATCATCATTATGGAGGATAGTAACGTGCCTAGTACAAGCGCTGTTGTTTCTCACGTAACAGAAATAGAGGAAGTTTTTTTGACAACGTTGTTTCTCGTTGCGTTCCCATCGGTTGAAGCGTTGAAGTCCGCTATCACCAATTATGAAAGATCAACTTACTGTCATTATGTAGTTCGAGATTCGCATTTGTGCAGAAATGAAATCTCGTACATTAAATTTGTGTGCTGGAGACATGGCCGTATAACATCTAGCGGTTCGTCACAGCGGATCAGACGGAGGAGGTAATTTTATAAATGTTATTAACATTTTTTGTCATGAAGGGCTTCCATGAACACTCAATGTCCGGCCTTCATGTACTGTAAGATTATCGACGGCTACTGGACTGTTGTACGTGGGAATGTGCATCACCTTGTTCGCAATGTTATAAAGAGGGTGTGTTTCGTTCATTAACATTAACCCAGTAACCTTAATTGTAGAGGGTACGATCAGAAGTGATACAACTATTTTTTCGCCTGATGTTTACTCAAACGGTTGAAAGGTAAATCAAAAGCAACATAATATTATTTTGTAGTTTTAACAATGTATTATCCTTGATCGAAATATCGGACGGAACGTTTGCCCGATATGTCAGAGACCACCTTCTACCGAGAAAACACAAATGGTCTACAGCTTTTCGACCATCAGCAACGCTACTTCAACTCAATAATACGAACTTTGTTGAGACAAGTCACCGAATTTTGAAGATGCATCAACTGAGTCGAAAAATACCTGTGCTGAGATCTATCTTTAGTGTGCTACTTCGCGTTGGATATTGGATGGAAGCAAGATTACAGAAATATACCTCAGATTGCCGGGTAAAAGCCAACATCGGCCAAGAGCCAGCAATGCGTGAACTTCATGAACGACTGACACCAGTCAATTTGTGATAGGTGGTTACACTCTGATACTTATCTGACTCATATTGCAGTTGAGAATTATTTCCCAATGCAATTGAGCCAGCCGAGCATGAAGAATACAGTGATTGCGTTAGTCAGGCGACTGTCTGAGGAACAATGCAGTTCACTTTATAGCCAGTTTTATCATGAACTTCACGGTAGACTAGCACAAACGCCGTTGAACTTACAAGCTGAACCGCAGTTGTACATTGGAACAAGCATGTCGACTAACTTTACAACGCCGTTGATGCACCGTGGAAATGTCGATTTGGATGAAACTTTAAGTAACGACGACGATGACGTAGTTTCTATAAACTCAGAAGAGTTAACAGAACGGGACATCCAAAATGAAGAAGATGAAGAGAACCGTTTGTGTGACATCTGTAATCTTGCACAGCCGCCCTATGAAACTGGTGATGAAGTGGGTTGGGTTTTCTGTCCTTGTGAAGCTATGTTTCATAGATTCTGTGCTTATGACCCATCACCGAACATAAGAGCAGTCCACTGTCCGATGTGTGGCGCCATTACCAACTAATAGTTCAGACGTCCCACCGCGAGAACGATTAAAGGCCCTTTTCAGGGCCACCCACAAATTGATTTAAAGGCATTTTTTCCAATTTTGTTTTTGTCTTTGCCAAAGGTCAAGTGTTTAGGCACTTTTTAATGTCGAATGCATATACCTTAGATATAAATAATCTATAAGCGATTATCGCTCGTGTATTCGTAAACTTGTTTCTAATGTATAATACATATAAAGGTTAAGAAAACAGACAAGATTTTGTAATTTAATGAACACTGATCTAATAATTTTAAATGTAAAATAATGTGATTACCGTTCATGTCTTAGTTACATATTTGTAAACTATTTTAATAGGAATATTTTAAAACAGTGAAAATCGTTATTTTGTCGTTAGGTAAATAAATTTATGATGACATTTATTAGTGAATATAATAAGATAGTTACAAAGATGAATGTGCTTAAAGCTTATAGAAAAGTAAACAAATTGGAGAAAATGATCTTCCTTATGAATAAGATACTGACATTATTAAACAAGTTCAAGCAGTCATCATTGAAATCATTAATCTAATTAAACGGTCATATAGTAAGTGTTAAAATCATCGATTTAAACCACGTTGGTGAACAACTGCGTTAAATTGGTCAAATATCAGAATGGATATAAAGGTTAAGAAAACGTAAACAAGATTTTGTCATCTGATGAAGACTAATCTAGTAATTTTATATTTAAAATATTGTGATTAATGTTCATGTTCTAGTAACACTTTTGTAAACTATCTAATAATAGTACATTTTGAGTACATTTTAATGGGAATATTTCAATATAGTGAAAATTGTAATTTTGTCGTTAGGTCAATAAATTGATGAGAATATATATTAGTGAATATAATTACTAAGATGAATGTGATTAAAGCTCATAGAGAAGTAAACACAATGAAGAAAATTAACTTATTTATGATTAAAATACTGACATTATAAAACAAGTTGAAACCATCGTCGTTGAAATGATTTATGTGATTAAAGGTTATATAGTAAGTGTTAAAAGAAATAAGAATATAATCCGTTTCATGAATACAAAAAACAAGAATTTCATATTCTTGTTTTATATTAAAAGTACATGAAACCAGAACTATGCGTACGTAAGTAGTACGTCCGATCGTCAACTAAGCCTTCATTGTGATTCATAAATACTGATTATATCAAGGAATTCATTTGCACAGCTATATAACTATTATTGACTGCTACAATGTGATTGTAGCAGTCATAAAAATTGTCGTATAATATTTTCTAAAATAAAAAATAGTGTAGCGAACAATCGTTTTCAATAACTTCATCATCACACTATACAGTTATAAGCCCATAATTTTTATAATTTATAAAGGCCAACAATAAGGCATGGCATTAATCCATTTGACTATGTAATGTGTTAACAATGGTGAACGTTTACATCTATTACGATATATATATATATATATACTTACAAATTGTAACATTTGCAAATTAGAAAGGTCATTCTATAATGGGCTGGATTATTTGAAGTAAAGTGTTCAGTGGAAGAGCATAATAGGAAAATTTAAAATGCAAAAAAATTGTGTCAATGAAATACATAATATGGGAATTGAATCTTGTCAATTGACATAATAATAATAATAATAATAATAATAATAATAATAATAATAATAATAATAATAATAAGGAAAGTGAATAATAATATAATTGTAAATGTTCATTGATACAGTTGACCTTATTCATATTTATACGTTGAATGTCGATAGATATTTGTTGAGTCAGTCAGTCAGACGACGTAGGCTTGTTCATTTACACTTTATGAAACTGATATTTCAAATGCTTGTCAAAAATGGTTACATTCATAATGTCTAGATATAGTTCAGGTTTCATATTACGGTTAACAGTATTCCAACATGACTGATTAAACACACTAGTTTTTATTACGACCAAAAATATTAATTTTAAAATGCAGAACTACAAATAATTTACAAGTGAAAACAATAAACCGTGTTTCAATGGACTTTTAAAATGAACCGAATTGACATCTAACCCTTTTTCTAAGTCTCATTATGAATGACCATTTACAAAATAATCGTTTACTAAATATTAAGTGTCTATTTCGGTTAAATTTATTACTACTTTCATATACTGTCAAAGTCAGTTCATTCAATGATGGTCTACGGTTGGTTCACCTGAATTATACACATTACAATCAGTAATTTATCATGATGATTTATTAATATGTTGATTTGTTTCTCGAATTAACAGACCATGTGTTACAAAAAAAACTATGCACACACTTTGATGATAGTTTGTTTATTAATTGGGTATTCAGCATTAGAATAGCGACCTCATTCAGTAATCACTATTATCAAATATTCAAACCGATTTTTAGTTGCTTATTTCCAAAAAATTTCTTTTTATGTGATACATATAAGTACTCGTGACATTAAAATTTTTGATCGGAAATCAAAAATTTATCCCAATACACATTCAGTAACAGTAGGATTGCACTTAAGTTGGTTTTTTTTCTATAAATTTCTAAATTTCTTACAAGACTTACATTATACAAAAAGATTTATTCATTATCGTTAAATTTCAAATGTAAAAATCTAAATTCTGACATCCAATCACAGCTCTAGATGTGATTTCAATTTCAACAAATCAGATTACAGAGATGAACAGTTTACGACCAATAACAAAATTATTAAAGGTGACAAAATGTTTGTTCATTATCACTTGAGCACACACCTGCAAAACAAGTACACCAATCACCGATCTCCTAATTTTTCTTTGACACCATACATTTTTTTAGAAATGGGTGGTAGGGAATCTTAAATGCCGTGGGCTTAATGTCAACCGAAAACAGTGAATATGATGCATATGATGCTTGTTGTTAAACATTCACTCCATATTCATCATAACGCACACACAACACACACACAAACACCTGTCTCCAGTTTCTCATTATACAAATCTATCTGTACATACATGCACAGCAGTTAGATACAGATTCCCAATAACACCTATTGTTCTACACTGTTCATTTCCATTCCTACTAGACTAACTAACTAACTAAACTAACTGACTAAACTGCTTCACTGCATCACTGACTGGCTGACTGACTGCCTATCAGATAATTCCACCCCATCAATTGTGTTTCATAAGTGAATATTAATAATTCATCCACTCATAATAATTTCCATTGACTATATTATAACTAACAATTGACCAATAATCAAATGGTGATTTAATTCTGACAGAATTTATGATATTCAGTCTTCAATATCAATACATCACCAGTTGATTGGTTGTTCGTGATTTGCAGTGGTGACGACAATGACGATGACGACGACGACAACAACGAAAATGATGATGACACTTTGGATTATGATGAACATCAACAGTAGTAAGAATTGCATGCATATTCCTTGAAACAATTCACAGGATATCAATGAATATGTAAGGATAGATGTACAGTGATTGGGTTTTGGGGTTGTTACTGCTTATTCTTAAATCGAGAGAGACAGAGTGTGTGTGTTGTGGATAGTTATCAGTTCAATGTAGCTAACTGAGAGTAATGTTAGTTGATGATAAGTCTATTAGAAATCATTCCAATTTGTCTGCATAAATATACAATTGAGTGATTTAAACTTCCTTGTTTGCTGAGTAGAATGATTGACTATCATACAATAGTTCACTTCACAGAGTAGCTATAGCAAGAAATTCGATGGGAACTGGGAAGTACTCAACTACTGTTTCTCCCTGTTGTGAGAATATTAAGCAATGTGCATTGATGGCCCCTCTACGAATAGAAAATATTGCCTTCTAGTCCCAACATCAACGTGTGACAATAATACCATATATTCACTCATGAATAATCTGATGACTTGTTGAACACTCAATAGATTATGAAATGACTCAGTTGTTGACATTGATCTCTGCAAGAAGTAATGAGTTGGTCAATGATAAACAACCTACAAGTTGACACACACAGATGCTCATTAATCTGAACCGACAAACATATCTCTCTTTATGGTTAATTTCATCAATGAAGTTCTCCTAGAATAACACAGTTTTCACCTCATGTTTCTGGGATTGACACATATTCAGGAGATTCACTTTTCGATTTCTAATTAGTAACTTACTTAATCCTGTTTGTTAAAGATACTGACACCATATAGAGTCTACTGATCTCTATAATTAGCAATGCATACTAGTTTGGAATCTGATTCTATTTCTCTGAATCCAAAACTGTCACTTCACAGTGAGTCTACGTCAACACTTAAACTAATAATGCGAAGTAAACTAGTTGATTGTGTCGACCAGTCTATTATCTCGGAGGTCCCATCAGTCCTGATGTGTTGGTGTTTGAGGCAACCGTGACACGCATTGAGAAACATACACCGACTTTCGCCGAATAACATCATTCACCGTTCAGTCAAGTTAGCCATCTAGCAACCGAAGAACAAATATAATGTAAGGCTATCCACCCTCTTCCACCCTATGTTTCTGAAACATAGTTTGTGAAAGTAAAACACTAAAGGTTTGAGAGCAACGATGTCTTCAAAGCATGTAATGGGGCGATTAGCTTATCACTGTCGGTATTCGTTGTGAAGTACTAGGTAAATATGTTAAACTTTTTGTTCATATTGTAACTATTCATCGACTGAAGCAGTCAGAGCATGTGATACGTATGCTTTACTACAACCCAAATCAATAAATAATGTTCGCTTGTGTGAGAGTAGGTTGGAATAAAGCCGTAGGTGGTAAAGCATAGAGGTGGTATTAATTCATCAAATTACTGACTGTTGGTGGTATCAGCCACATAGATGAATGCAGATTACTTAGTTATGATCAAAGTAATAGATACGATTATTAGGTATATACTTTTGGTGACATGGATCAGAATCGGACACAGTAACACAGATGAATTCATTATCTATTCTCCTCCTACACCAGATCTTCAGTTCTGATATTCCATCACACACACCTTTTCAATCTGTCCATTTGAATAATATTTTCAACACTCAATCTTTATCAGCATCGTTGGCAGTTCAATATATCGATCACTTTGATATTCAGACTGTGATCACACATCATAATATGAAACTAGATGTTATGGGTTAGGATGCTACATGAAGTATCAACTCCTTCAACGATAATGACGAACAACAAACGACTTGGAAACCTGTGTTCAGTAGTACAGTATATCCTCTCGATCAACTTCAACAACCTACCATCGAAATACACATCGGAATACACAACGACAAATCACTTGAACTAGTGAACATATATTCACTTGATCAATACCACTCATAAAACACCAAAGACAAGACAAGTGTGACATCGATCACTATTCAATGGTCAGTCAACCTTCACTCGTAGACTTTATTCAATGATTCTACAAATAATAACCCCATGATCATAGTTTATAAAACTAGAAGTATCACTAATTATTATTATTATCATGATTACTATCAACATGACCTAATCCAAAATACACTCGCGCACATTCACAAACATCCACACCCAAACTCACACCGACATTCGAATACAATCACATGGTTAGTATCATAAAATCATTGATGCATCAATCAAAATGAATCAAATTGGTGTGTTTCTACTGGGTACAATGGGTACTAATTAATTTCCAAACACCATAACAACAACACCAACACTAATAATCATTAAACTCATGGATAATTCGTTAATCCTACACTTTCCCATCTCTCAACTAATAATCAATTATATATATATCCATTCATTCTCATACTCAATCACTACTCCAACACTCGATTGCACATATTTATTCAGTTTGAAATTACTCAATCACTTATCAACTCTTATTACTTCCTCACTCTCAATCACTTTGCTTCACTTTCTATATGATGATGGATGATGACGATAATCAATTGAGTAGTAGTATATTACCATTCATTGTAAAATATAAAACAGGTTACTCTTTAATCTCACATGTATTTATATACACATCATGAGTGAAAAGGAAGGACACAAGGTGATTGTCATCAAATCAGCAGATGAAGACAATTGTGTTGAAGAAGAAGAAGAAGAGAGAGAGAGAGGGAGAGAGGGAGAGAATCACTTGATGATTAAGTTAGTTTATTGATGCAGAAATTAAATTAAAATTCATTTCGAAACTATATTCAACTTTTAATGTTTGTTATCATTCCCCCTATTCTCCCTCATTCCCCCTGATTCGCCCGATTCTCCTTATTATTATTATTATTATTATTATTATTATTATTATTATTATTATTATTATCACTAATGTTATGGTAATTATGATCATCATCTTTATCTTCATCATCACCACCATCACCACCACCATGAAATCCATTTTAAAATTGAATATTTGATGAGTAGATAATTGAACTTTTAATCCCCATACATACAGAGTTAGTCGCTGACTCGCTACCTTGCTCGCTCGCTCGCTCGTTGCTGTCATACACACACACACGTACACACACATATGGATCTCCCTATCTGCACATACACATATCATCATATATACAAAGAAACAATTTGGGATAAATTCAACTTGTCTTTCATTGAATCACTTTCATTCAAATGACTTTCTTTAGTAGAATTTGCTTAAATTATCCATTCAATAACAATAATAATAAATGATTTCATGGTTATTATTAATGGTAAGGAGTTGGATGAATAATGAATGGTTGGATGGATAGATTATGATGATGATGTTAGTCATTGTGATATATTATATAACAATTGAATATATGAGTCAATGTAAGTTAGACCATTAATGACAATCTGGAAGTAATGAACAGCGGTTTCATGCCAGTATGGTGCTCTTCAGTAGTGCACATCCACGGTACCACCCAGTGAGATCCCAACACAGGACCAATCGATCGTGACCAATGGAGTTCAACTGGGTCTGTTGAGAGATAGTAACTCACTGAAGATTGGATTGTTTGAAGTTAGACATTAACACTGTCGAATGTTGACCGATTCAGTGGTCTAACTCGAGATCGATATGTCTTGGGTCCGAATCACACGAGGCAGAATCTTGGAGTCTCGTACTAGGATAAAACAGCCGTTCAGTGTTTCCAAGATTTCCATAGTGGTCTAGCTTCAATTAACTCATCATCTCAACTATTAAATTACTATCATCTTCTCTTATTGATAAACTTCATGAGGAGAAATATGTAATGTTATTCGCCTATTACTATATACTTAATAAGTTAAGTCAATTAGTTCATCAATCTTACTTTTCTTTAATATCATAAAACACGTTAATTATCACTATGATTAATTGTTGTATTCACATACATAATATACATGTATCATTAACATGGATAGAGGATACATTCTGCAAGCTTCGTATAACTCAAAATCTGTTCACTGAGTTTGTGAGTGTATGTGTATGTGTATGGGTGTGTGAGTAGTAAGGAGTTACACACTCACATTATCAGATGGATAGGTAAGTAGGTAGGTAGGTAGGTAGATAGATGGGTAGATGAATGGATGGATGGATGGATAGGTTGATGGGTTGATGGATAGAGGAGTATAGAGACACGCGAATTCAAACTGATGATGATTATGTTACATACACATTGATAATTATTACTTGTAATAATCATAATGTTATATGTACATTGTTGAAGTGATTATCTTTCCATGATTCAAAATCATTTATTATTATTATTCAATCATTAATGTAGGGTTGTGGAAAGTAATCAGTTTTAATTGAGATCATGAACCGATCAATAGTAGACCACAATTAAGAATCTCGAAGCACTAGACGGCTGTTACGTTCAAATTTATGATACATCAGCATTACGCATCCACGATTACCTATGCGGGACTCAAGCCCAAGACATTCAATCGTGTGTAAACACTTAAATTCCGAATTAAAACAATCCACGATATTGGACAACCATCTGTCTATGTCTACGCTGGTCTACAGATTAGGCATTTTTTGCGAGAACAAATATGCTCATCTAGAGTATGGCGTGCGAGATGTTGATGAATAAATATTGTCGTATCATCCAAGAATATCTTCTTCAATGTGTCGAGGTGAAGCAGTAACAACCTCAATCAATTTCACAATCAGTGAAATGCATTACTACAAATCCCATTGAAACACCACAACATCCAACAATCAATTTTCACGATTGTTTGCAAAACATGATCGTTCCTACATGTGTATTCATGTTTCATTATCCTCCTGATGAACACCACATCACTAAGTTGTGACTAAGTGGTATTGCTTAGTTCATTAATAATTGTCTAATGATCAAATTCCACACATCATCTAGCACCGCACACAGTCGATAATTCTGGGTAAACATTTTCTATGAATTACAATGTCGGATCTGATCACTATTGAAATACAATTTTCCTTATTACAAACTACTTCGTTATTATTCAAGTGTTATCACATTGTTAAAATCAAAGTGTTCGAACACATTTTGTCCAGTACACAAACTGAATGGACAATGAATAACAAGTTCACTTCACATTTGAATTGTGGAATTGTGTATTGGATGTGAATATTCCATGCTAAACGATATTTGCATATTGGAAAGTAGAATGGCTGAATGAATGGATGGATAAACAAAAGTGTATTCATCTGTTCCTACTGTCCATGGGTATATACTGCAGATTCACAGTTGGATTAACTAATCAAAGTCAGGTGTTACAGTCGAACATTCACTGGTTTGTCATCAAACAAGCAACACAGTTCAATATTCATCTTTCATTCTTCCCTATTTCATATTCATCGTATCCACTCGTTGTTTACAAATTTGAAGGATTGTCAATATTGATTTCCATAGGGAAGTACTTCATTCATTCTGTCTACAACCACAATCTGTAATACAAATTCAATAATCATAACTATTTTCATTATGAATATTGTCAAAATGAATTCATTGATTATGGAATATTCACCAGTCATTCTCTCATTTCAATTCATGATAGATTTATCAATTTGTAACCTGTTCACACTTAAAAGCTAATTCTGTTGTAGATCAACAGCGTCGATGATCTATGTTGAGTGATCGGAGGACTACTCGAGTTAGATAGGAATGATGTGACGAACCAGCTAACATCGAAGTCACAACTCTCGGTCATCACCTAACGTGGATTACCCCTCCAACATATCAAGAACTGTGGTTGCTATGACGATCGTACAACACAGTGGACGTTATTACAGAAGTATATTAGTTCAGGCAGATACAAGTGAAAGCAAAACCACCGCCTCCGAATGGGCCAGTCCATGGCGTACGACTAGATGATGCGCGTTGATTGTCCTTCACCTTGACGAGGATCGATGATTTGTTCGATATTCAGTGATCCAACTACCGGATGATTTGGCTAGATCTCAGTAACACTTTACTGGCCCAACACTGTCTTACACAACTACTCGTGCAATTCCAACAACCATCGACACTCCATCCAATCATCTCTCCCCATTCGACAAGAAACTCACACTCTACACACATTTCATCACCATCATCATCATTATCACCACTGTCCTCATCAACATGTCCAACTCTGTGAAAATTCCGCAGTAATAGAAGGCACAGAGTTTACTTATCAACCGTCGGTTGAACGTATGTTCAAGTCGGATGACGACAGTCATTATCGTCTCAACTGTATTACCACTTCACATAACACATAAGAAACAGTAGGGAACTTATGATAGTTTCAGTGAGACTATTAGTCATTTCATCCAGTCTATTCATAATCATCAATCATCTGTTTATCCATATAACCATACTCCAATATTCATTTGGTACAATTCGATCTTCTACCACTCAGTCACATCCACAAGCACAGACACACACACAAACAGTTTGAGAGAAGGAAGTAGAAGAGAAGAAGAAGAAGAAGAAGAAGAACACAGACATATTGGAGTTGAATGTTCCTTCATTAATCTATATTAAACGCAATATGATTAAATTTATTGCCCAAAGATAAATACAAACTGTTTTACACTCTTTTTAATGAATTCTGATATCCTTCTTCTTCTTCTTTTCTTTTAAAGGGGAATTTGTTTGTGTGTATCCATTAATCATGCTGCTGCTACTGATGATGAGGATGATGATAGGAAGATTGGAAGAGAATTCTTCTTGATGGAATTTCTCAGAGGGATATTTCTATGCTTATTAGTATATTTCAGTTTCCTTCATGTCTTACCCATCCCCCCCCCACACACACTGAGTGAGAGGGAGAGAGAGTAACTCTATATTAGCAAGTTAGTCATAGATTTAACTATACTATCCAATTCATCTTCCATAATTAACTCAGAACTCATATGCCTCATTAGTGAATATTAAATATATCAGTGTGGATATTTGTGAATGTTTGATATCAGTATTAGTCTTAGTAGTAAAAGAAGTACTACTAGTAGTAGTAGTATAGGTAGGTGATTAAATTAATGAAAAACTTCACAGTTCTAATGTTTATTAATAACTTGTTTTAGAATAGTACCTTCTCCTCCTCCTCCTCCTCCTTCTTCTCCTCCTCCTCCACACACACTTACATGTGATATCAGTGTTAGTAAAAGATATCAAGGTAACGTATATGGAAGTAGTCAACTCATATAATATCATAATAAGAACATATGTAAATAACTAAATTGTAAATATATATTTTAATGAATCTCATATAATTAGTATACTATGTAATTGAATCCCGTTATCCATAGGGTGCCAAAAAAGAGAAAAATAATATCGCTAAAGGGGTTAAATCTAAATGAACATATTGTCTATAATGCAATAATAGAAGGGATATATATATGTGTAGATATATATTACATTGATAATTTAGTCAATTACACATAGGTATATTTTAATGGTTTTAAGTTTAATTCATGAAATGATTCTATTTAGAATATCATTGAAAACTTAGAAGTAATGAATTTGACAAAATTGCAAAGCTATAACCCTGTAATCATGATACGAACAAAGAATCTATGGGTATGGCCGAGAGTGGGGAGAGTCAACTCTCTCACTCTCTCTCTCTCAAAATGTCTTCACATGGCTACGTGCATACAACCGCTGTCAGGGAATTCCTACTTACTACCTTCTCGTGGTATTAATGTTGTTTACGAGGATGAAAAGCGAATGTTCGGCGGTTTAACCAAGTTGGTGGAAATGGAGGATCTACCTAGAGGAGTTGGAAAACCGTCATTCCAAACTAATGGTGCACATGGACTCCAGGATTCTAAGAAAACAAATGACGTATGAACCTATTATTGGTAACCGGCTACCATAAGACTGTATCTCCTGACGTTGTTCCACTGCTTTGTGGATTAAACCTTTAGGTCGAAGGCTGCGGATTTGACCTCCTGTGAAAATTACCTGATTCGGTTTGGGCACCCAGGCTGTATTAAATCCCTCGCACAAATCGAATGACTTATGTGGCGCATATCTATTTGGTGCCTCCTCGTACCAATATTTATATGTCCAAATAAATATATAAATCAGGTTAGCGACGAGTGTCACACAGTATCATCAATTGATTACAGATAGACATGTATGCTGCTGGATGTCGAGTCAGTGATATAGAGGTAAAACATTTACAAGCGAGATAGAACGTTTTGGATTTGATTTCCATATGAGAAGTAGTGGTTGTACACTGCCACTGAGACAAGCCATAAAATAACGAAAGGGCCATCCAGTGACTATTAATTCTCAATGGCTGTTTAACTATGATCACTTTATCATCAAAGTTAGAAAAATCCTATAATCTCCACGAAACCCTCTATTCAAGTAACTGACTTTTAATTCAATGCGTAATGATCAATATATAACATAAAACTAGTAAAAAGTCCTAGTTAGGAAGAAACACAAATCGTAAATTCCACTACCAGTCACCATCATCTCTGTTTATTAAAACTAGTAACCATTGGAAATACTTAAGATTATCTTTCAAAAAAAACTATAAAAACTAGGAGGAGTCTGATAACGTTTAGTTCAATCAAAGTTGAATCGAAAAATTCGAACTCTTACCCTTTTAATTATTACATGAGCAAATTGTCAATCAAGATACCGACTTATACGACTTTGGTACCTGGTCAAATCAATAGTGCATTAGCCAGTATGAATAGCCCAGAGTCAACTTTAAGTCTTTATTGGTTCATCTCGTTTATCCCTGTTTGTTTAAGTCCAGAACATCAATGACAGTTTCCACTCTATGAATCATGTAATTCAGACATACACAGTTTATATATAAGCAAATCAGACCTCATTACACCATAAAATAGGAAACAACATTTATACAAGTTCAAGCCAAAAAGAGGCTGTGATTGTGAGAGACTGTAATCAATAAATTGAGAATAACTTAAGAACAATAGTCAATAGGTCAAATGGAAGCATTTAGTCCTAAATCATAGTTTTGATTTTCACATTAGGACTAGAATTCAGTACCTTTCATTTGAAACTACAATAGATTAGAGCTCACTAAGTTAATGGAACTCATGTACCCACCAACTTGTTCAACAATCATAATGCCTCCTCTTAGCAGTTTGCATAATCTAAAATTGCTGTTACAAGTTTCGGTACGTATTTTAAAAAAGAGACTGTTCAACATTCAACCTTCAGCATCCATGATATGATAAGAATTTGATCGTGTTCTGTAGTACTTTCACTACCCGGTTAAAATGCTATGACCAGTGGAGCTAATCCGTGCCGGGTAGAGACAAGTATCTACTTCAGTACAGTGGAAGATGGTGGCGCGATTTGATGGATTGGTTGAAGTTAGACATTAACACCATTGGATGCCGACCGGCTCAGTGGTCTATAGACTAAGCTTTCACATGCGAGGCTCAAGGCCCTGGGTTCGAACCCGTAAGCGAGATCGTAGATGAAGATTGCAGAGGACTTTTACATTAGGACGAAATGGCCGTTGAGCGCTTCCAGATTTTCCATTCTAGTCTAACATCAATCAGTTCATGATCTCAAATAAAATGTCTAATCTGGATTTCATGCAATATGTTTAGCTCAAATGTGTGAGATGAGAATATACAAACTCTTACTATAGTGTATAGTTTCTAAATAAGTAGAGTGTTTAGGGTATCTTCAACAAACATATTTCGTATAGTAATTATACTAGAAAGATGTTCAGTATGGTGACTAGTTGTACTCACTAAAATCCTAGGCAGTGAGTTGATTTTATTCGAGTATTTTTCGAATAGTTATTACTTCGTCTGAATACATTGATATATTCAAAAATTTGTAGATCAGATGGTAGTGAAGATTTATAGCTCAGATGGATAACTTTGGTGGGGTTTTTTCTCTAAGCTTGATGGTTTGATCGTGGACCTTTCATCGTTCTTCTGAAAAACAGTACAAACTTCATGTAGAATGATGAAAGCTCCAAGACCAAATCATCTACTTCAGAGAACAAAACTCCACCTAAATTCCTAGGGGGAATTTGCTCACTATCTCATAAAATGTAGACAGGAACTAATAGTGATTTAAATTATTGTGAAGACTGAATATTCGAAAGCTACTCTAACATGATTTCTTTTCGTTATCATACTAGTGCTCTGTACATGTTAAACATTAGGTGTTTTGTAGTCAAGGAAAAATAATGAATAAAACTGCATTTAGGGATATATAGCCTTGATAGTAGCAAGTGAGTGAGTGAAAAACAGAAAAAGACTAACATTCATATACACAACAAAGAGATTAATCTTATACATTCAATAACTGTTTATCACTTTATCAATATTGTCTAGTGAGTCAACAGATAAAACACTAGCACAGACTCACATACACGTACACATCTCCATGGATTAATAACTAAATGTCACTAATTATGACATCATCACAATTCATGGTTTCGTGAGAAAATGAAGAAACCTGGAAACGCTGGACAGCCATTATGTCTTAGTATTGAACTCGTTAGCGGTACACATCCATGATCCCATAAGTGGGATTCAAACACAGGAACTTCGGTACCTCACATGAACGCTTAAACTCTAAACCACTGACCCGTCATCTAATGGTATTAATGTCTAACTTTATTAGATTCATGGTCTCACTCAAATCTTCATCCATTGTCTGAGGTAGATACCTGTCTCACACCCGACACGGATTGGACTACACTAGTCATGGTTTCCTACTAGATTTCTAGGACATCGATCTTGAATCTAGTCATTAATGCGCACATGATGAATATTATAATAATGGGGGATATATGAAGATTGTAGTAATTTTAATAGTTGAATTCATGGTTGCACAAGGCCATGAATCGATTGAAGTTAGACAATAACATCGTTGAATTTCAGATCAGTGGTCTAGGTATTAAACGTTCACTCACGACATTGAAGATCCGGAGTATGAATTTCGCATACAGGATCGTGAATGTGCACCGCTGATTCTTCCTATGCTAGGACAAAACGACCATCCAGTACTTCCAGGTTTTCAATGATGGTCTAGCTTAAATCAACTCATGAATTCAACTGTGAAAATATTATCATAACTTTTTCGAAAGCATCTACTTAATTACCTTAGTGTCAATTTTGTTGATCGATTTCATATAACGTATGATGTAAAATTAGTCTGATTATCATAGTGCATATATAGATTGACATAGCATGCAACAATCGAATCATACTTGACGGAGAAGATTTGGAAGTAGTAAAAAGTTTTACATATCTGGGCAGCATCATTGATGAACACAGCGGATCTGACGCAGATGTGAATGCGCGGATCGGCAAAACAAGAGCAATATATTTACAACTGAAGAACATTTGAAACTCAAAACAACGCTCAACAAACATCAAGGTCGGAATGTTCAATACAAATGTGAAGACAGTCCTACTGTATGGGGCGGAAACCTGGAAAACTACGAAAGCCATCAATCAGAGCATACAAGTGTTTATTAACAGTTGTCTATGCAAAATACTTTGGATCCGTTGACCAGATACTATCAGCAACAACCTGCTGTAGGAGTGAATAAACCAGATCTCAGAGGAGGAAGAAATGAGGAGGAACTGCAAGTGGATAGAATACACAGTGAGGAAAGCACCCAACTGAGTCACAAGGTAAGCCCTCATATGGAATCCTCAAGGCCATTTGAGAAGATGAAGGCCAACGAAAATATTAGATCGAGAAATGGAGATAGACATGAAAAAATAAACAACAATTGGATAGAACTTGAAAGAAAGGTTCAAGATAGAGTGAGTTGTAGAATGCTGGTCGGCGGTCTATGCTCCATTGTGAGTAACAGGCGTAAGTAGTTAATTAATATATGGATTAGTTATCCACTATGGAAAATGATCACAAACATATAAAGTGTAAATTTAATAGCTATAATATATTTGATCTTATAAATTAATAGTTGTTATACTTACCGTTACTTGTTCAAGCCAGGTTCACAGATGAAACCAAATGGACTCATTCTAAGTTACCATGAAGGAGATATTTAGGAAAATTTACAATATTCATAGATGAAAGCGAACATTGACTACGGCCAATGTACCTGGCTCCATAAGAGAAGGTGAACTGATAGATGAACATGAAGGTGACCAGGCACAGATGCTTATCATATATGGATACAGAAAATAAATTCCTACTAGTGAAGTTTAATCACAGTTTTTCCTCAGTAAATGTTCTTTTAATCATTGTCGTTAAACGATTTTTGATTACGTCAGATGTTCGATCACCTTTGAATTCCAAACTTATACAGAAGTTTTTCTATGGAATAGAACAACCAGATTTCTTGTCGCAACTACTTCTTTTCGTACTTTTTCTTTATGAAACGTTCTGGATAGCCATTTTTCGTCAAGGCTTTCCTGAGGAATGCAGACATAATGTCAAGGATTGGAAAAGTAAGAACAGTATTCCCACAATTGAAAAATATATGGAACTCAAAACAACAGTCAACCAACATCAAACGCACAATCCTCAATTCGAACGTCAAGACAGTCCTACTACTATACGGAGCGGAAACTTCTAGAATTACCACAACCATCATCGAAATGTACGAGTATTTATAAACAATTGTTTATGCAAAATGCTGAATGTTCATTGACCAAATACCATCAACAATAACTTAATATGGGAGAGAACAAACCAGATTCTATTTGTAGAGGTAATTAGGAAAAGATGTTGGAGGTGGATAGGACATACATTACGCAAATCATCAGGCTGAATCACGAAGCAATGCCTGAATCGTAATCATGAAGGGACACATAAAAGTATATGACAAATGGACGAATTTCCTCGAGAATTGGAATGAGAAATCATAAGAATGAATAGCAACTGGAAACATGTTTAAAGGATCGTCCAGGACAGAGTTCGATGGAGAATGCTAGTGTTCGGCCTATGCCCCTCTACGAGGGGCAACAGGCATGAAAGAGTGAACAAAATGGGAAGAGCTCCAAAATACTTGTGAACTTTCATGAATTTTCATGCAGATAGTTCCCTCTATCATCTTGATGAGACCAAGAATAAGGATTTGAGCAGATTTAAGTGAATGCAGGCTATTTTGTTTGATACTGGGCAACTATATACAATCTATGATGTTAAAATACCCTAATTACATAATCAGTTTAAATTATTTACAAGAAGCAGTTTATTTAGAAGTTACTTCAAACACATATCAGTATTATCAACACAAATGTCTAATTGAAGTTTGACATCATTTAGAATAACAATGAAAGTTCCACGACTAAATGATCCAATCCAGAGAACAAAACTCCACCCCACTTGAGCTACAAATATTCTTTACTATCTCACATTTCAATGTGGTATAACAAGTGTTTAAACATAGACCTCATATGAAAGAACTATTCCACAACACTGATAGTAACAAAGAATCAATGACCTAGTAACAAGCGATTACATAATGAATAAACTCTGATAATAAGTAAGAATAAAATGAACTCGATTCTATTCATTGAAATAAGATTACTGATTGAGAAGATAGTCAAAATATAGAAAGACTTGATGATGTAATTGATTGAAAGTAAGTTTTTATCACCATGGTAGGGAAAGACTATTGACCATTTTATTTTGAACAAATAAATTGGCATTTCTGATGTCTGATAGTAATGAATTTAGGAAAACTTCATATGTGATCAAAGTTTAGTTGTTTCTCAATCACCTTGACAATTGGCAAATTATTGACTTTGAATGTCTTGTTTCTAAGACATGCTTAATAAGTATGGTATGCAATGTAGTCCCTTCTCTTGTCCTAAGTTATATTTTGGAAAATGTTCAAACAATTTAAAGTGTACTCTCATATCGGTTCAACTATTATGATTAGTAGTATAGGGTTGTGGAGATTATTAAATTTTTTTGATTGAGATCATGAAGCGAATAATGTTTGACTACCATTGAAACTATAGAAACCTTTCTCTATCCGACAGGGATTAACTTCACTGGTCTAGAGGTTAAGAGTTCTAGTGCGATACGAGATCATGGATATGCACTGGTGAGGGGCTTGACAATAGGACGAAACGGCTATCCAGTGCTTCCAGCCTTTCCATGGTGGTATAACATCAATCGGTTCACGATCTCACTCATAAAGCTTAATATGATTATTTTGGCAAATTTATCAATATAATTTTTGATTAAAATGAAGGGTGCATTTGTTGACCTTTGACTGAATTAATTAACCGGGTCAGTTGTGAGATAGTAACTCACTGATGGCAATGGTGAACGGTAGCTCAATTTCGTGGATTGGTTGGAGTTAGACATTAACACTGTTGGATGCTGACCGATTCAGTGGTCTAAACATTAACCGTTACCGGGCGAGACCGATAGGTCCTGGGTTCAAACCTCGCAATGCCAGATCGTGGATGCGCACTGCTGAGGGGCCTCATAATAAGACGAAACGGCTATTCAGTGCCTCCAGCCTTTCCATGGTGGTCTAACTTCAATCGAATCATGATCTTAACTATTAAATTACTATAATCTTCACAAAACCCCTCTCTGATTATAATTAATGAATAGTTTACTTTATACAGAATTAATAGTTTGATTGAAGAATATGTTATGGGCGAGACTCTAATGTATGGACGACCCTTGAACGAGTCTTATGCGAACTTGAGAAATATTAGCCAATCAGAAAACAGTCAGCATAAAGTAAAAATATATTATACAAAATCAAGGAAATAAAGTGGATACACTTCTTTAACGTGGTTCAAAATCTTGTCAAGGTTAGAAAGCGGTTCAGAGGTTCTAAAATCGTGATGCATGCAGTAGAGAAGATCATCCATATGGCTACAGAATAGTCGGCATCTGGAGTCATGATAAAGTATCAAATACTCTCTCAGTCTCGACCACGTAGATTCAATATTGTTTATGTGCACTCCGGTTGTTGAGTACACAAAATGACACTTGTGGATAACGACACGATGCATGTAATCAATTCTATGTAGTCACCTGTATGCTCTCCAATCATCCGTATATATTGTAGTACCTGGCTGCAGCCGGTGTTACTGGTGTTTTTATTATCCAGTTCGCAAAAATTGTCATAATTTGCCTTAATTAGGAATTATATATGGAGGTTTTCATCACGAACTGACTTCAGCTATGATGCCAGAAATCTATTTAGCCAAGTGGATAAGAGGCTTTCGCGTTAAAACCCGAGATCTATTATCTTATACCTGATTGATTCGTCCAAAAATTATAATCTCGCCGTTTTATTTGTTCTAGCTACTCAATGATCACGTTTTGTGCGAATTTCCTCGTGAACCGATCATACATAAGCATGAAGTACTGAAGTTGGCGCCGTAACCTTGAAATCTCTAAAACACCTCTGCGATTGGCTCGTCCATAAATTAGAGTCTCTCCACATAATGTCCTATTCGGTGTCAAGCCCTATGTCAATTATATCTATAATATGGATTTATGATTGACTATAAGCCAATTCATTTTGATGTCATCCAAGAATGTTAACAGGGGAATTACATTATCTACATGAGATAACTATTGAATTTATTAGTATCATATTCACTAATGTGTCAACAAAAAGAAAACTATCCATTTTAACACTTTACATAAGTTATTCCAATCCATTGGAATACACAGAATATCATCTATTCTATACAACATGATTACATCATTAATAACTATCTCTTTAGATTAACTCAATGCAAGATTATGCAATCATTATTATATAATCAGGCATACATCCATACTCATACACAGTGTATGGATCATTAGAACACAATAACTTCATAAGAAATGTGAGTATATAGGGGTGTATATAACAAATGGGAAATCAGTGATTGTTTGATTGATCCATAAATATTATGTAATACTAATCAACATAATGTATCACTGATGATGAATTGTAAGTTGTAAGTTATGAGAATGTGATCATAATGAGATGATGATGATCATCATCATCATGATCATTGACTTGATTCACATATTCTACTATATCACGATTCATATTTTCAACTATGAATGTACTATTTAGTGTATATAATAGTCATAACGATAACTATGAATGCATTACTCTGTGTTATGTAAAGCTCAGTGACTGACTTTTACGTAACACCACAGGTATACACATAGAGATACGTTTATTGTTGTATAATAAACGAATGAATGAACAGAGGAATAAATGTGGCGATTACATAACTGATAAACTGGAAAGTGAGAGATTTGTGTGAAGTGAACGATTTGATTGATTGTGAACACTTTGGAAAAAAATAATCGTCACCCCTATCATAAATTTACTGACCTAATTCTTAATTATACTAGTTTAATAGTTGAATTCATGAGTCATTTGAAGTTAGACTATCATGGAAAACCTAGAATCACTAGACGACCGTTTCGTCCTCCTACGGGACTCGTCAGTGAAACTCGAACTAAGGACTATTGTTGTTGCGCGAACGCTTAAATTATAGACCACTTGGCCGTCATTTAATGATGTCAATGTCTAACCTTATTAGATTCATGATCTCACTCAAATCTTCATCCATTGTCTGAGGTAGATATCTGTTTCAGACCTGACAACGATTGGACTCCACTAGTCACAGCTTCCTACTAGAACTCTAGGACATCGATCTTGAATCTAGTCACTAATGCACACATGATGTATATTATCAGAATGGGTTTTTGTGGAGATTATAGTAAATTTAACAGTTGGATTCGTGAATATGGTGTGCGGGGTTGTGGATGCACACTTCTGTGGAATCCTATACTAGGACGAAACAGCCATCCAGTACTTCTAGATTTTCAATGATAACCTAGCTTAGGTTGACTCATGAATTCAAATTTTAAAATACTACAATCTCGACAAATCCCGATTGTTACATACTGACTTACTTGTTTGTTGTTCTTACTTGTTTACGCCTGTTACTCCCAATGGAGCATTGGCCACTCACCAGTATTCTCCGACCCACTCTATCTTGGATCTTCCTTTTCAGTTCTATCCAATGGTTCTTCATTTTTCTTATTTCTGTCTCCATTTCTCGACGTAATGTGTTCCTTGTTCTTCCTCTCCTCCTTCAGCCTTGAGAAAATCCCAATTGTATTACTTATAATCTAATACACTTCCATTATCATCAGTTCTCTATGAATACGGCACCTTGTTAACGATAATGTTTTTCCAATTATATATATCAATGGGAAACATTCAACATATTTCGAAAATATAATCCCAACCGTAGCTGTTACCAGTACGGAATTTGAATTGACAATTGTATCTGTATGCTAATGTGGTATGGCAACTTGAACGGATGTAAGTACATACAAACTTCTACGACTGATAGTTGATGACTGATTGACTGCAACTATAATCTTTAGAGCATTCACAGTGTCTTCATCTGATCGTTATCCTCAATAGAAGTAAAACGATAAGTGAACTTTTCTTCTAGAAAAAAAAGGAGAGCATGTATCATAGAGAAATGTTATAATCTATAGAAAATACTGCTATAGCAGATGTCGATTATGAATCTCTGTCATCAGTTCTAAGTATACTTACATCATCTAATCAATTGAAATCGTTCATTATGTTAGATAACACTTAGTCTCCAGTTCTTAAATATAATGATTATGTAATTATGATTCGAAATGTTGAACAACTTTAGATAAGTGGAAATTTCTGAATGTTTGTGGATTGGCTTCCTAAATATTCGATTGAATACCATGGTACCCGATGTTTATAAATTATTGAAATAATTGAACCAAACTGCATTGAAACGTCAAGTTGAATAAATGGATAGAAATGAGTGTCAATAGTTTTATGGCATTGATATGCTACCGATTAGTTGAAAACTAATTTAAGTGTTTGATTGAGTCAAACGATTATGCATAAATTATATGAAACATTATTTACTACTTACATGCGCCTGTTATCCATCGTGGAGGAGCACAGGCCAACCACTAGCATTCTCCACCGAACTCCGTCCTGGACGATCCTTTCCACATGTCTCCAGTCACTATTCCATCTTTTGATTTCTCATTCAAGTTCTCGAAAAAATTCATCTATTTGTACACAGTGTTCTATATCACTTCATAATTACAATTTAGGATTTGAGTAATGTATGTTCTATCCACCTCCAACATCTTTTCCTAATTACTTCTACAAATAGAATCTGCCTTTTTCTCTCCCATATTAGATTATTATTGATGGTATTCGGTCAATGGACATGATGCATTTTGCATAAACATTTTTTTATAAATACTTGACCCTTCTTGATGATAATTGTAGTAGTTCCTTCAGTTTTCACTCTGTACAGTAGAACCGTCTTGACGTTAGTATTAAAGATCCTGACTTTGATGTTGGTTGACTGTTGTTTTGAGTTCCATATGCTCTTCGATTGTATGGATGCTATCCTTGCTTTGCCAGTGTTTTCATTTACATTTACATCAGATGCTCCTTGTTCGTCGTTGATGCTGTCCAGGTAGGTATGTATAAGTTTCCACCACTTCTAGTTGTATGCCAGCTCTTCACTATCTTATGGGGTTCTTCTGACATCTTTTCCATAATCCAATCAACCTCCAGAAGAGCGAGATCAAAAGGGAGAGAGTATGTAGCCTTACCTAACTCATATAGAAACATTAGTCAAGTTATATTCATTGTTGAATATTTTAACATGTTAATAACACAAATCACATTATAACCAAGAACTATTCTCTCAATACACTTCATTTCAATTTATGTATTTCATATAAATATGAAAGGTTATGATTAGTGCAAATGTTTATATAGGAGATGTGTATTAATAATGGATAGTACAGTGTATATAATTTAAACACACTTGGATGATTTGTGTTAGTAGTTTGAAGCAGTCAACAGGAAACTCTGGAACAAGGGTTCGTACTATTTAGCCTTCTGCTGCAAAATGTACCTGGAACCTCGCCTGGAGCCCCTCTGGGATGCTACTGGTCGCAAGCCTGAATAAAGCAGGAGAATTGGGCATGGGCATATATATATATATATATATATATATATATATATATATATATATATATATATATAAATTTGAGAGAACTGTTGCTTCCTGAAGGATGAGATCCCATGTCATCCTGTTTCAAAATCATTTTTTTTATTTCAACACATAAATATTGGTACAAGAGGGCACCAAATATATATGCGCCACACCATATTTGTGTGTGTGTGGGCTGTGATACTACTCTGGTGCCTAGACCGAAGCAGGTGGTTTAATTAGGAGGCCACACCCAAAGCCTTGACCTAAAGGTCTGATCCACAAGTCAGTAGAGCATCGTGAGGAGATGCATTCCCACGGTAGCCGGTGGCCAACGATTGGTTCATACGCCACTTGTTCCCGCAGGATACTGGAGCCCATGTGCACCAGTGATTTGGGATTCGGTTAAAGCGCCGGACATTCGCTTTTCGTCCTCTCATTTTTCGTAAACAACACTCCCGCCACGACAGGGCAATGAGTAGGATTTCCCTGGCAGAGGCTGTATACGCGTGGCCATGTGAGAGTATTTTGAGTGGAAGGGCGAATCCACCCCACTCCTGGCCTAGGCTTACCTATTTGGGTTAAAACCTACATGATAGTAGATGAATGAAATTACCGAATAGTCATAAATCTCTTAAAAGCTAATCTTGACGAAAACGTATAATTCTTTTATACTCTACGTACTCAACAAGTAAATGAACACTAAATTGATACGAATCATAATATCCCTTAATAATCTGATTTCAATTAACCACTATAAACACACACACAACACACGCATGAATACTCCATTTCTAGTCTTCACGTCAACAAACTACTCCTCCTCCTCCTCCTCCTCCCACTCTGTCCATTCACATTCTCCCGTTAATTATCCAACATCTATATTCAATGACGTGTCCAATTAATCAACAAACACAACACTGATTCTCTGACAATTATTACTGTCCATTTAATTAATCAATTCATTAATGTCAATCATCATTTTCAACATGTTGATTATGACCTTCAACAGATTCTTCTTCATTCCACTATGATCATCATCATCATCATCATCATCATCATCATCAACTTTCAAAATGTTTGTCTATTCATTTCAACAGTTTCATTGCAACTACTCATTAACAACAACAACAGCAACCACAACATAACACAACACATCACAACACGATCATATTCAATATCGAACGTGATCATAATCCAACTGATTCAATTAATGATTGATTTGTCAACTGGATGAATTGTGTTTGAGTTAGTGTCATGATGAAAATATAAGTGATTAATTATTATTTATTACTTTCAGTAAGATTACGTCATCACTTTTCCATATTGAGAACGATTTCTAGCTGAGAGAAACAATTGTATTTGACAGAAATTCATTGATGACTTGAATAGATTGATGTTTTTCTCACTTCTCCACCACCACCACCATCACCACCACCACCACTGTCATCATAATCACCCGAAACACGAACATACACACACAGACACAGAGTAATTACCATACACCAACACACAGAAAGTAGCTCATTCTTACACAAACACACACACACACATACACAAGTATCATTTAAGCAGATTTAATAAATGAAACTCTTGTTCATAAATAGTTATTAAACTAAGCAGCATCTCAAACTTGGATCAGATGTAGATAAGATCAGATCAAATCATAAAGAATCAATTATGAAATATTTCATAATTGACAAATCACCTATTACATAAACAACATGTTTACTTAACATGATTTAATTGTGTTTTGTATATTGAATATTTAGTATTAATGTAGGGATTAAAAACATAATCAATTTAATATCCAACAGAAATCTACAAACACATATTCATTTTAAGATGGTGGTTGAAGGTAGGTAACACGAAATTTTGAACCTAATGTTTCGTGCTATTTGGCATTCATCAGCAAGATGTACCTGTAATCTTCAGGGAACGAATGCTTCTTGATGAATTCAATCGCCTGTCAATCAGCTTTACAGTTAGAGATGTTACCATTGGGCTATCTGGTTTGTGATTGATCTCCTGTAGAACTGAGACGTATTCATAACTGATTGATCACTGTGGTGGTGATCAATGTCATGTATGTCAGGTCCTTCTTAGTGGAGATTGAATCCTATGGACCAAATTGCAATGTGGCTACTAGTCAAGGTGACTTGACATGACGTGAACTATGTTGAAACATGATGGTGGTTGGAAGTAGTCAACAGAAAACCCTGGATCCACATTCATCTTTCCATGAATTCTGATGATTTATAAATTAAATAATGTGATATTCACTGTCCTCATATTATAGAAATGTGAAAATTCCACAGTAGATACCTACTATACATCCGATCAGTAATCGTGTTATGGAATCTGACTGACTGTTGATTGCATACATTGTCATTCACATTTATATTAGACACAGACAAACTAACATACTGAACAATGACTACTCCATGTTCCTCTAATTCTATAGTCTCCCTAGACAATGGTGTACTCTGTAATAAGTTTAAGTATATTCATCATGATTATAATAGAAATAAATCTCTTCCTTTTTTATCTCATTGTTTCATTCGTATGATAACTGACGAAGACCATCGGGTGATTGATGAAACTCTCGATGAGACTATTATTTATGGATGACCTTTGGACAAACCTAAAGTGATTTTCAGTATGTTCAACTACTTACTACAGCTAAATGAGGATTATATTAAGAATAAGGATTATGATTTACGGTTGATGATTAGGGTATGAATAAGATCTGTTATCTTATATCTGATTGATTCGTCCATAAATTATAATCACGACAATATCTCCATTGTGTCAACATACAATTCACCAATACAAACTGTTAGATGAACAATAAAATTCGGTAGCTACATTGTATGGAATTCAATGTCATTTTAAATGGCAGAGACATTTTATCAACAGTTACATGATTGTCTAGAAATTAGGCGTTCACGCGTCAGACTGGTAAATTCTGGGTTTAAATCTCACAGGGCGGGATCGTGGATATACGCACTGCTGAAGAGTTCAATAATAGGACGAAACGGTCATCCAGTACTTCTAGTTTTTCTATGGTGGTATATAATATGCACAAAAATCCACTGTGATAATAGTTACACAATTAGTCATTCGTTATTCAAATAAATACATCTTTAAGAGGTCATGTTAATCTTTCATGATCTAAAACTACTTAATTCAATTATTTAAGTAATATAAATGCTAACAATTTTCAAACGCATATTTCTTTTTATCAGAAGGGGGTTTTGTGGAGATTTTATTCATTTCAATAGTCGAATTCACAAGTCACTAGAAGCTAGACCACCATGGAATACTTGAAAGTACTGGACGGCCGTTTTGTCCTATTGTACAATTCCACAGCAGTGCACATCCATGATCCCGCCTCGCGAGATTCAAATCCAGGTCGTCAATTGCTTCCAGGTTTTCTGTGATGGTTTGGCTTTAATTGTATTATGATCTCAACTATTGAAATTACTATAATATCCATAAAAACCACTTCTGATATTAATCAACATGTGCTCACTAGTGACTAGCATCAACAGGTACTTCCTGGAGTTCTAGTGAGAAGTAGTGGTCAGTCGAGTTCAACCATGTGTGTTGTGAGATAGTAAATCACTGAAGATAATGGTGAACGGTGGCTCAGTTTCGTGGATTGGTAGAATTTAGACATCAACACTACTGGATACAAACTGGCTCAGTGGTCTAGAGGTTAAACATTCAATCGCAAGAGACCGACAAGTTCTAGTTTCGAATCTTACAGTGCGCGATCGTGGATGCTCAATATTGAGAAGTCCTATAATAAAACAAAACGTTCATTCATTGCTTCCAGGTTTTCCCATGATGATCTAACTTCATTTAATTCATGATCTCAACTATTCAAATGACCATACTATCCATCAAAAACCTCTTCCGATAGATTATTATGAATCAAAGTCTTATTATAATCATTCATTCTAATTTACAGCTCACTTCACTTCACTTCACTTCACTTGACTACACTTCATGTCATAGATGATGCATAAATTCATTCTATATAACAAAACAGGTTATTCTTTCATCTTAAATATACATAGAGATACATAGATTTAATATATGGAAATGGAAGCATATACAAAGAAACAAAAAATATATATATTTGTTTTGTTCACCACAAATCAAATGATGAAGGCAACAATTAAAGAAAGTGTGTGTGTGTGTGTAAGAGAGAGAGAGATGGTATGTGATGGGTGTGTGTGATAGAGAGAGAGTGAGTGAGTAGGTGAGTGTGTGTGTGTGTGTGGAGGGGGTGATGAACAAAATCAATTTTTGATTAGATTAGTTTATTGATGCAGAAATTAAATTAAAATTCATTTTGAAAAATTTATTCAACTTTCAATTTTTGTTATTGTTATTCTCCCTATTCTCCTTCATTCTCCCTCATTCCCCCTATTCTCCTTATTATTATTATTATTATGATTAATGTTATGGTAATTATCATCATCATCATCATCATTATCATTGTCACCACCACCACCACCACCAACATGAAATCCTTTTTTTAAAAAAAAATTGAATATTTGATGAGTGGTTAATTTAACTTTTAATCCCCACATGGACACTGTCACCCACTTATGGGTATCTATCTATTCTATCTATATCTATATAGACATACATATATGTGATATGACTAGAATATATTCATTTACACACAATTTATAATAAAAAAAAAGGAGGTCAATTTAAAATCAACTTGTTATTAATATCAGCATATTTAAGTAGTAGATATATACATCTTGAAAGAAAAGTAAAGAATAGATAGATGGATAGATGGATGGATGGATAGAGAGATTGATTAGTTAATTGGTACAATCATCGGTTATCATTATCTTCACTTATTATGACCTCATCATTAACCATGTAATATTAGAATAAATAAATAAGAAAATAGAAAAATATAAACTTATTCATGAGGATATATATTACTTTTATGAAATTAATGAGGATATTAGTTCTAGAAGGGGGATATTGTAGAGATTTTAGTCATTTGAATAATTGAAATCATGAATTAAATGAAATTAGATCATCATGGGAAAACGTGAAACCAATGGATGATCATTTCATCGTCAACATTGAGCATTCACGATCCTGTACTGGAAGATTTGAAACTAGGACTTGTCGGTCTCTCACGATTGAATAGCTTAACCTTTAGACCACTGAATCAGTTGGAATCCAATGGTGTTATTATCTAACTTCAATTAATCCATGAAATTGAGCCACTGTTCATCATTATATTCAGTGAGTTAATATCTTACAACAGACCCGGTTGAACTCCGTTGATCACTGCTTCTTACCAGAACTCTAATATGAATATATTACTAAACATGAATTAATTGAAGAGTACACAACTAATATAGTTTCATTCGAAATTTACCATCATAAACTAAATTCGATCGGAAAACCAATGAATACTAGTAATCAATGAACCGTTGTTACATCACAATGATCAGTTATTCAGTAATATGAATTTACAACTTCATATAGGAAATACGTCTTGACTATTCATTTACTGATATTTATAATTTCGAAATTGAATAAACCAAATTCCAGTGAAGGGAGAAATCAAGACGAAGTACTGGAAGTAGATAGGACACATATTGAGGAAAGCGCCCAACTGCGCCACAAGGCAAACCTTCAAATGGAATCCTCAAAGACAAAGAAGAAGAGGAAGAGCATAGAACATATTACGTCGAGAAATGGAAACAAAAATGAGAAAAATAAAAAAAACAGTTGGATAGAACTAGAAAGGAAGGCCTATTTTTCATTGGGAGTAACAGGTATAAGTGAATAAGGTAAGTAAGTAATAATTTAAAATTTTACCTTTGAAATATTCTGTATCCGATTTCCTACTTCTTAAGTACTAAACAGATGCATTAAGATATGATGTTTTTGAATTGATTCACTTAAGTAGAAAAACTTGATCTTGGATCAAACGGTTAATGTAACAAACATACATTAAATACATCATTTGATCAACTAAAATTATTCCTGTATTACTTATGCATGAATATACTACTTACTTACTTATTTGTTTACACCTGTTACTCCCAATGGAACATAGGCCACCATTCTTTGGTCTTCCTCTCGTCCTTTGACCTTGAGGATTCCATATGAGGGCTTACCTTGTGACTCAGTTGGGTGCTTTCCTCACTGTGCATCCTATCCACTTCCAGCGCTTCTTCTTCCTGATTTCTTCCTCCTCTGAGGTCTGGTTTGTCCGCTCCCATAGTAATTTGTTGATGATAGTATCTGGTCAACGGATTCAAAGTATTTTGCATAGACAACTGTTAATAAACACTTGTATGCTCTGATTGATGGCTTTCGTAGTTTTCCAGGTTTCCGCCCCATACAGTAGAAATGTCTTCACATTTGTATTGAAAATTCTGACTTTCGTGTTGGTTGAGAGTTGTTCTGAGTTCTAGATGCTCTTCAATTGTAAATATACTGTTCTTGTTTTGCCGATCCGCGTATTCACATCTGCATCAGCTCCACCATGTTCATCAATGATGCTGCCCAAATATACTACATATCGAACTTAACTCACCCGACTGAACTGATTTTCAATGGACACAATGAATAACAACTACACTGTAATCAGTCCATAGATAATATATATATCTAATAAGTCATTTTAACGTGAAGAAATCACTGAATTCATCTTCAACTCCTTCCTTCCTTCCTTCTTTACTTAATTAGTTACTTACTTCAGATCACTTCACAACTAATTCACTTCATTCAACTTAATGAAAATAGATAAATTTTGTAATGAATATCTACATAATCATAAGTTATCATCATCACCATCATCAACATCATTATGGATTCATTCATTCATTTATCCACTTTTCTTTAATATCATAAAACACGTTAATTATCACTATGATTAATTGTTGTATTCACATACATAATATACATGTATCATTAACATGGATAGATGATACATTCTGGAAGTTCACTGAGTTTGTGAATATATGTGTATGTGTGTGTGACTGTGTGAGTGTGTGAATAGTAAGGACTTACACGCTCACATTATCATCAGATGGATAAGTAGGTAAGTAGATGGGTAGATGGATGGATGGATGGATGGATGGATGGATGGATGGATGGATAGGTTGATGGGTTGATGGATAGAGGAGTATATAGACACGCGAATTCAAACTGATGATGATTATGTTACATACACATTGATAATTATTACTTGTAATAATCATAATGTTATATGTACATTGTTGAAACGATTATCTTTCCATGATTCAAAGTCATTTATTATTATTAAATTAGCTAATTACTGGTTCTATATACAAATTACAATCTGTGTACTTCTCTAACATGTTTCTTTTTTTTTGGATTTCACTCTATCATAATCATTATAATCAGTAAATGGATACTGTTTTTCACTTTTTAGACTTTTGTACAGTCTATGATGTAATCCATTTTATGGTGTATTATATAGTTTCTTTTTGATTGAGATCAAGAATCGATGGTAGTTAGACTGCCGTTGAAAACCTGAAAGTATTGGATGGCTGTTTCGTCCTATCAAGAGTTTCCTCAATAGTGTGCATTCATGACCCTACTTGAAGGATTCGAACCCAGTATCTATTAGTCTCGCACGCGCGCGAACGATTAACTTCTAGACCACCGAGTCAGTCGGCATCCAACGGTGTTAATGTCTAACGATTTATGTTTCACTTAATGTTCTTTCCTTCTTTTGTTCTAAATTTTTCTTTTACATAAATCACTTGGCGTTATACAAGTTAAACTATTTTAGCGTTAGTTATCACAACAAACTCATCAGAATTGTGACAGTTTGTGGGTTTTATCCATCACAAACTGATTTGGGCTAAATGAACCACTGAAAGCCATGAGATAGTGATATAATTATGTTATAATAATGATTGGGTTCTTAATAGTATATACACACAGGTATTGATTCTAGGACACCGTCGATCTCGTGTCAAATGTTACATTAGTAGAATCAATGGGTTAATGGTCAACATTTCAGTGCTTCATGTATTTTAGTGGTACTCTTAGTGAGACCATTCAATAACAAATATAACACAAAGTCTAAATCATTCCCAGTAAAATCGTACAGTTGAAATTACGAAGTGATCTTAGTTGGATATCATTGAAAACCTGAAAGAACTAGACTAGTGTTTCATCCTATTATGAAACTCTTCAGGAGAGCACATCCACACACTAATTGCTTCCATGGTTTCAATGATTGTCTAAGTAAGATCAATTCATCATTTCAACTGTGAAAATACTAAAATATCTACAATCTCTCTCTATACTAAATTATATTAGTGTTGGCTTGTTCATGGATAAAGTTCTTCTGTATGAATGTACTTCTTACATTGGAAATACACCGTAGAATTTTGAGCATGGTTTGATAATCAAGTATTTGAGTTGGATTGTATTGAATATTTCCCGAAATTGCATTTTTAGTGATTACTGTAATTACTTAAGTTGTCATTACAATTATTATGCTCACTAGTGACTGACTTCAGGAGACACTCTTGGTCACGGCTTTTCACTAGAGCTCACGAAGTGTATCTTGAAGTCAGTCACTAGTGAGCACATGTTGACTAATATCAGAAGGGATTTTTTGTGGATATTATGGTAATTTCAATAGTTGAGATCATGATACAATCAAAGCCAGACCATGATAGAAAACCTGGAAGCAATTGATGGCCTGGATTTGAATCTTGCGAGGCGGGATCATGGATGTGCACTGCTGAGGAGTTGCACAATAGGAAGAAAAGGCCGTCCAGTGCTTCCAGGCTTTCCATGGTGGTCTAGCTTCAATTGACTTATGATTTCAACCAGTGCATTATAAAATGGATAGACTATTGATATGTTACTTACTAATGTAAAAGTAGTATGAATCTACAATTCATAAAATGACTTTCATAGTTCACAAACAAGGTTTCCAGTTGACTGTTGGATCAGTCAAACATGATTCTAATGACCTTAACAGTAGAATTTATTATTGTGTTCTTTTTTCGACAAATTTTTATTCGAAAAACTGCCTCTGTATTTTGTGTTTACAAACTTCATGTTATATCCTGAAGAGTTATTGATGGAATTTTGTTCACTGAGCTGAATGATTTGGGTTGTGGAGCTCTCGTTGTTCTTCAAAACGATATCATCACCACAAACTTCAGGTTGAAGTAAAGTGTTCGACTTTCTGCACATGAAGTTCACAGCTTGTCCTGTAGATTTCGATCTTGATTGGCTGTTGTTCCTCTTTCATATGACATTGTCTACTTCTTTATTTTGATTGTGTGTCCCATTGATTTGATTTATTGGTCTTCTATTTGTCCCTAATTTTTCTGAATGGTCGATAGACTGGAACGATTTCAATGTGTCTGTTAATTGCTAACTGATCTGATTACCAAGCTTCTGAAAATTCCCTGAGGTTCTTAGAATACCTTCTATCCAAGATCTCAATATTTTTCCAGTTGAACGTATGTCCATAGTTGTCCACATGCATTAGTATAAGCGAGGATACGTCATATCATTTGACCACTAATTAATGTCCATTCAGGCAAAGATGAAAAGGGTGTCCACTTTCTTCAATGTGGTATTATCCGCAGTTGTAACAACTTGAAGTAATTTTCATAGAAATTTTATTGTTTCGTGTGTTACACCTATTCCAAAAGGTCTCAATAATCACATTGTAATTTCTAATATCATATATTATGGTGGAGTTTTGTTCTGTGAGCTGGATGATTTGGTCGTGGAACTTTCAGCCGACTGGCTCAGTGGTTTAGTGGTTAAGCGCTCGCGCGCGCGAGAGTGATAAGTCTTGGGTTCGAATTTCACTGGGTGGGATAGTGGATGCTCACTGTTGAGGAGACCCATACAAGACGAAACGGACGTCCAGTGCTTCCAGGTTTTCCATGTTTGTCTAGCTTCAATTGACTCGTGAATTCAACCATTAAAATAACTCTAATATCCATAAAACCACTTGTCATACTAATCAACATATGCTCACTAGTGAATGGTTTCACCAAGCATTTCCTAGAGTTCTAGTGAGAAGGAGTGATTAATAGAGTTCAACTAGGTTTGCTGTGAGATAGTAATTCACTGGTGACAATTGTGGACGGCGGCGCAACTTCATGGATTAGTTTAAGTTAAATATTAACACCATTGGATGCCAACCGGCTCAGTGGTCTAGAGGTTAAGCATCCGCGCGCGTACGAGACCGATAAATCCTGGGTTGGAATCTCGCGAGGCGGAAATGCGAATGCGCACTACTGAGGAGTCCCATACTAGAACGAAACAGCCATTTATTGCTTTAAAGTTTTCCATGGTGATCTACGTTCACTTAACTCATGAATTCAACTATTAAAATAACTAAAATCTCCAGGAAAACCTCTTTTCTGATTATATTGTATAGGCTACATCTCAATGATTGAATTAACTAATCAAGGTAAAGTGATAAAGTTGGACGATATTCACTAGTTATTCATTAAATACATGATATAATTCAATATTATTCATTCCCTATTGGGAAGTTTTTTATATCATTACTTATATTTATACCACTTATATGAATATTATCATTCGGATTCATTTTGTATGATTTAAAACTGCAATTGATTAGTCTCTTATTGGTATATGCGCATCCTGTGCCGATTGAATCGATATTACTTTAAATTACAAGCATTCTGAGCAAAGATAGATGGTGTCTAGCAGTGGAATAAAGGACAGGGAGCGTTTCATCCTAATAGAGACTCATCAAATGGATATAGTTGTATTTTAGAGTTGATGTTTACTGTGGGATTCAAACCCAGTACCGCCATCACATTATTCACTTAGCTACTTAGTCCCGATAGTCACTTGCTTATACAATCGGATGAAGTTTGAATTCACTTGGTATTGTTTACTTGAATCTTCCCACTGATGTTTAGGATTGCAATTGACTAGTCTCTTATTGGTATATGTGCATACTGTGCTATTATTTATACTGTAAATTACGATAATAAGCAGAAATATTTATATTTGTGAGGAGCGACAAAGTATTTACATAATAGATATACGTTGTTTTCAGTCATCCATTTATATCTTTCAGTATATCCAACTATCTTAAATTGTCTTCTTATCTAGTCTCCAAGTATTTTTCCAACACTGTACATTCAATGTACAAATATTGGCATCTCGATTTTATGTTCTGCATTATATTACTCATGAACAACCTAATGATTAGCAATCACTACAATACTACTATTAATACTACTAATACTAATACTCATCATTCACAAATATCCACACTGATATATTTAATATTCTCACTAATGAGGTATATGAGTTCTGAGTTAATTATGAAAGATGAATTGGATAGTATAGTTAAATCTATGACTAACTTGCTAATATATAGTTACTCTCTCTCCCTCTCACTCAGTGTGTGTGTGTGGGGGGGATGGGTAAGACATGAAGGAAACTGAAATATACTAATATGCATAGAAATATCCCTCTGAGAAATTCCATCAAGAAGAATTCTCTTCCAATCTTCCTATCATCATCCTCATCATCAGTAGCAGCATCAGCATGATTAATGGATACACACAAACAAATTCCCCTTTAAAAGAAAAGAAGAAGAACAAGGATATCAGAATTCATTAAAAAGAGTGTAAAACAGTTTGTATTTATCTTTGGGCAATAAATTTAATCATATTGCGTTTAATATAGATTAATGAAGGAACATTCAATTCTAATATGTCTGTGTTCTTCTTCTTCTTCTTCTTCTTCTTCTTGTTCTCTTCTACTTCTTTCTCTCAAACTGTTTGTGTGTGTGGGTGTGCTTGTGGATGTGACTGAGTGGTAGAAGATCGAATTGTACCAAATGAATATTGGAGTGTGGTTATATGGATAAACAGATGATTGATGATTATGAATAGACTGGATGAAATGACTAATAGTCTCACTGAAACTATCATAAGTTCCCTACTGTTTCTTATGTGTTATGTGAAGTGGTAATACAGTTGAGACGATAATGACTGTCGTCATCCGACTTGAACATACGTTCAACCGACGATTGATAAGTAAATTCTGTGCCTTCTATTACTTCGGAATTTTCACAGAGTTGGACATGTTGATGAGGACAGTGGTGATAATGATGATGATGATGATGAAATGTGTGTAGAGTGTGAGTTTCTTGTCGAATGGGGAGAGATGATTGGATGGAGTGTCGATGGTTGTTGGAATTGCACGAGTAGTTGTGTAAGACAGTGTTGGGCCAGTAAAGTGTTACTGAGATCTAGACAAATCATCCGGTAGTTGGATCACTGAATATCGAACAAATCATCTATCCTCGTCAAGGTGAAGGACAATCAACGCACATCATCTTGTCGTACGCCCTGGACTGGCCCATTCGACGGCGGTGGTTTTACTTTCACTTGTATCTGCCTGGACTAATATATTTCTGTAATAACGTCCACTGTGTTGTACGGTCTTCAAAGCAACCACAGTTCTTGATATGTTGGAGGGGTAATCCATGTTAGGTGATGACTGAGAGTTGTGACTTCGACATTGGCTGGTTTGTCACATCATTCCTATCTAACTCGAGTAGTCCTCCAATCACTCGACATAGATCATCAACGCTGTTGATCTACAACAGAATTAGCTGTTAAGTGTGAACAGGTTACAAATTGATAAATCTATCATGAATTGAAATGAGAGAATGACTGGTGAATATTCCATAATCAATGAATTCATTTTGACAATATTCATAATGAAAATAGTTATGATTATTGAATTTGTATTACAGATTGTGGTTGTAAACAGAATGAATGAAGTACTTCCCTATGGAAATCAATGTTGACAATCCTTCAATTTTGTAAACAACGAGTGGATACGATGAATATGAAATGGGGAAGAATGAAAGATGAATATTGAACTGTGTTGCTTGTTTGATGACAAACCAGTGAATGTTCGACTGTAACACCTGACTTTTATTAGTTAATCCAACTGTGAATCTGCAGCATATACCCATGGACAGTAGGAACAGATGAATACACTTTTGTTTATCCATCCATTCATTCAGCCATTCTACTTTCCAATATGCAAATATCGTTTAGGATGGAATATTCACATCCAATACACAATTCCACAATTCAAATGTGAAGTGAAATTGTTATTCATTGTCAATTCAGTGTGTGTACTGGACAAAATGTGTTCGAACTCTTTGATTTTAACAATGTGATAACACTTGAATAATAACGAAGTAGTTTGTAATAAAGAGAATTGTATTTCAATAGTGATCAGATCCGACATTGTAATTCATAGAAAATGTTTACCCAGAATTATCAACTGCGTATCGACAGTGTGCGGTGCTAGATGATGTATGGAACTTGATCTGTAGTCAATTATTAATGAACTAAGCAATACCACTTGGTCACAACTTAGTGATGTGGTGTTCATCAGCAGGATAATGAAACATGAATGCACATGTAGGAACGATCATGTTTTGCAAACAATCGTGAAAATTGATTGTTGGATGTTGTGGTGTTTCAATGGGATTTGTAGTAATGCATTTCACTGATTGTGAAATTGATTGAGGTTGTTACTGCTTCATCTCGACACATTGGAGAAGATATTCTTGGATGACACAACAATATTTATTCATCAACATCTCGCACGCGATAATCGAAATGAGCACATTTGTTCTCGCAAAACATGCCTAATCTGTAGACCAGCGTAGACAAATACAGATGGTTGTCCAATATCGTGGATTGTTTTAATTCAGAAATTAAGTGTTTACACACGATTGAATGTCTCGGGCTTGAGTCCCGCATAGGTAATCGTGGATGCGTAATGATGATGTACCATAAATTTGAACGTAACAGCCGTCTAGTGCTTCGAGATTCTCAATTGTGGTCTACTATTGATCGGTTCATGATCTCAATTAAAACTGATTCCTTTCCACAACCCTATATTAATGATTGAATAATAATAATAAATGATTTTGAATCATGGAAAGATAATCACTTCAACAATGTACATATAACATTATGATTATTACAAGTAATAATTATCAATGTGTATGTAACATAATCATCATCAGTTTGAATTCGCGTGTCTCTATACTCCTCTATCCATCAACCCATCAACCTATCCATCCATCCATTCATCTATCCATCTACTTACCTACCTATCCATCTGATAATGTGAGTGTGTAACTCCTTACTACTCACACAGTCACACACACATACACATATATTCACAAACTCAGTGAACTTCCAGAATGTATCATCTATCCATGTTAATGATACATGTATATTATGTATGTGAATACAACAATTAATCATAGTGATAATTAACGTGTTTTATGATATTGAAGATAAGTAAGATTGATGAACTGATTGACTTAACTTATTAAGTATATAGTAATAGGCGAATAACATTACATATTTCTCCTTATGAAGTTTATCAATAAGAGAGGGGTTTTGTGAAGATGATAGTAATTTAATAGTTGAGATGATGAGTTAATTGATGCTAGACCACCATGGAAAAATTGGAAGCACTGAGCGGTCGTTTCATCTTAGTACGAGACTCCAATATTCTGCCTCGTGTGATTCGGACTGAAGACCTATCGGTCTCGGTTTTGACCACTGAATCGGTCAGCATCCAAAGGTGTTAATTTCTAACTTCAACCAATCCAATCTTCAGTGAGTTACTATCTCTCAACAGACCCAGTTGAACTCCATTGGTCATGACCGATTGGTCCTGTGTTTGAATCTCACGATGGTGGTATCGTGGATGTGCACTATTGAAGAGCACCATACTGGCATGAAACCGCTGATCATTACTTCCAGATTGTCATTAATGGTCTAACTTACATTGACTCATGAATTCAACTGTTATATAATATATCACAATGACTAACATCATCATCATCATCATCATCCATCCATCCATCCATTCATTATTCATCCAACTCCTTACCATTAATGATAACCATGAAATCATTTATTATTATTATTATTGAATGGATAATTTAAGCGAATTCTATTAAAGAAAGTGATTCAATAAAAGTTGAATTTATCCCAAATTGTTTCTTTGTATATATGATGATATGTGTATATGCAGATAGGAAGATCCACATATGTGTGTACGTGTGTGTGTGTATATGACAGCAACGAGCGAGCGAGCGAGCAAGGTAGCGAGTCAGCGACTCACTCTGTACGTATGGGGATTAAAAGTTCAATTATCTACTCATCAAATATTCAATTTTAAAATGGATTTCATGGTGGTGGTGGTGGTGATGATGATGAAGATAAAGATGATGATCATAATTACCATAACATTAGTGATAATAATAATAATAATAATAATAATAATAATAATAATAATAATAATAATAATAATAATAATAATAATAATAAGGCGAATCGGGCGAATCAGGGGGAATGAGGGAGAATAGGGGGAATGATAACAAACATTAAAAGTTGAATATAGTTTCGAAATGAATTTTAATTTAATTTCTGCATCAATAAACTAACTTAATCATCAAGTGATTCTCTCCCTCTCTCTCTCTCGCTCTCTCGCTCTCTTCTCTTCTTCTTCTTCTTCTTCTTCAACACAGTTGTCTTCATCTGCTGATTTGATGACAATCACCTTGTGTCCTTCCTTTTCACTCATGATGTGTATATAAATACATGTGAGATTAGAGAGTAACCTGTTTTATATTTTACAATGAATGGTAATATACTACTACTCAATTGATTATCGTCATCATCCATCATATGGAATGTGAAGCAAAGTGATTGAGAGTGAGGAAGTAATAAGTGTTGATAAGTGATTGAGTTATTTCAAACTGAATGAATATGTGTAATCGAGTGTTGGAGTAGTGATTGAGTATGAGAATGAATGGATATAATTGATTATTAGTTGAGAGATGGGAAAGTGTAGGATTAACGAATTATCCATGATTTTAATGATTATTAGTGTTGGTGTTGTTGTTATGGTGTTTGGAAATTAATTAGTTCCCATTGTACCCAGTAGAAACACACCAGTTTGATTCCTTTTGATTGATGCATCAATGATTTTATGATACCAACCATGTGAATGTATTCGAATATCGGTGTGGCTTTGGGTATGGATGTTTGTGGATGTGTGCGAGTGTATTTTGGATTAGGTCATGTTGATAGTAAACATGATAATAATGATAATTCTGGTTATATAAAATATGAACATAAAGTCATTATTTGTAGAATCACTGAATAAAGTCTACGAGTGAAGGTTGACTGACCATTGAATAGTGATCGATGTCACAGCTGTCTTGTCTTTGGTGTTTTATGTGTGCTATTGATCAAGTTAATATATGTTCACTTAATCAAGTGATTTGTCGTTGTTTATTCCGATGTGTATTTCGATGGTAGGTTGTTGAAGTTGATCGAGAGGATAAACTGTACTACTGAACACAGGTTTCCAAGTCGTTTGTTGTTCGTCATTATCCTTGAAGGAGATGGTACTTCATGTATCATCCTAACCCATAACATCTAGTTTCATATTATGATGTGTGATCACAGTCTGAAAAGCAAAGTGATCGATATATTGAACTGCCGACGATACTGATAAAGAGTGAGTGTTGAAAATATTATTCAAATGGACAGATTGAAAAGGTGTGCATGATGGAATATCAGAACTGAAGATCTGGTGTAGGAGGAGAATAGATAATGAATTCATCTGCACTAGTGTGTCCGATTCTGATCCATGTCACCAAAAGTATTTAGCTAATGATCGTATCTAGTACTTTGATCATAACCAAGTAATCTGCATTCATCTATGTGGCTGATACCACCAACAGTCAGTAATTTGATGAATTAATACCACCTCTATGTTTTACCATCTATGGCTTTATTCCAACCTACTCTCACGCAAACGAGCATTAATTATTGATTTCGGTTGTAGTAAAGCATACGTATCACATGCTCTGACTGCTTCAGTCGATGAATAGTTACAATATGAACAAAAAGTTTAACATATTTACCTAGTACTTCACAACGAATACCGACAGTGATAAGCTAATCGCCCCATTACATGCTTTGAAGACATCGTTGCTCTCAAACCTTTAGTGTTTTACTTTCACAAACTATGTTTCAGAAACATAGGGTGGAAGAGGGTGGATAGCCTTACATTATATTTGTTCTTCGGTTGCTAGATGGCTAACTTGACTGAACGGTGAATGATGTTATTCGGCGAAAGTCGGTGTATGTTTCTCAATGCGTGTCACGGTTGCCTCAAACACCAACACATCAGGACTGATGGGACCTCCGAGATAATAGACTGGTCGACACAATCAACTAGTTTACTTCGCATTATTAGTTTAAGTGTTGACGTAGACTCACTGTGAAGTGACAGTTTTGGATTCAGAGAAATAGAATCAGATTCCAAACTAGTATGCATTGCTAATTATAGAGATCAGTAGACTCTATATGGTGTCAGTATCTTTAACAAACAGGATTAAGTAAGTTACTAATTAGAAATCGAAAAGTGAATCTCCTGAATATGTGTCAATCCCAGAAACATGAGGTGAAAACGGTGTTATTCTAGGAGAATTTCATTGATGAAATTAACCATAAAGAGAGATATGTTTGTCGGTTCAGATTAATGAGCATCTGTGTGTGTCAACTTGTAGGTTGTTTATCATTGACCAACTCATTACTTCTTGCAGAGATCAATGTCAACAACTGAGTCATTTCATAATCTATTGAGTGTTCAACAAGTCATCAGATTATTCATGAGTGAATATATGGTATTATTGTCACACGTTGATGTTGGGACTAGAAGGCAATATTTTCTATTCGTGGAGGGGCCATCAATGAACATTGCTGAATATTCTCACAACAGGGAGAAACAGTAGTTGAGTACTTCCCAGTTTCCAACGAATTTCTTGCTTTAGCTGCTCTGTGAAATAAACTGTTGTATGATAGTCAATCAATCTACTCATCAAACAAGGAAGTTTAAATCACTCAATTGTATATTTATGCAGACAAATTGGAATGATTTCTAATAGGTCTATCATCAACTAACATTACTCTCAGTTAGCTACATTGAACTGATAACTATCCACAGCACACACACACACGCTCTGTCTCTCTCGATTTAGGAATAAGCAGCAACAACACCAACATCCATTCACTGTGTATCTATCCTCTCATATTCATTGATATTCTGTAAATTGTTTCAAGGAATATGCATGCAATTCTTACTACTGTTGATGTTCATCATCATCCAAAGCATCATCATCGAAAGCATCATCATCATTGTCGTTGTCGTCGTCGTCATCGTCATTGTCGTCATCACTGCAAATCACGAACAACCAATCAACTGGTGATGTATTGATATTGAAGACTGAATATCATAAATTCTGTCAGAATTAAATCACCATTTGATTATTGGTCAATTGTTAGTTATAATATAGTCAATGGAAATTATTATGAGTGGATGAATTATTAATATTCACTTATGAAACACAATTGATGGGGTGGAATTATCTGATAGTCAGTCAGCCAGTCAGTGATGCAGTGATGCAGTGAAGCAGTTTAGTTAGTAAGTTAGTCTAGTAGGAATGGAAATGAACAGTGTAGAACAATAGGTGTTATTGGGAATCTGTATCTACCTACTGTGCATGTATGTACAGATAGATTTGTATTATGCGAAACAGCAGACAGGTGTGTGTGTGTGTTGTGTGTGCGTTATGATGAATATGGAGTGAATGTTTAACAACAAGCATCATATGCATCATATTCACTGTTTTCCATGTTGTTGAGGGAAGTGAATATTATTGTTATGGATATATAGAATAGGGGGTGAAAGTGTCAGATAATAAATGTACTGTAAAATAGTGAGAGGGGAATTATTGGCTTGGATTCTTTACTTCATGACTTCAGTTAGATTTCCACACCTAACCCTCTAAATATTTTCCTTCTTTATACTACTGAAATATTCAATTTGAGTAGTTTACTATGGTAATAGTTGGACAGTGAGAAATTCCTTTTACAACTTCAGATTGCATATATATGGCTGTATTCATAATGAGCAATTGCCCGTGTTACTGATACTTAGTTCCTGTACAAAGTTGACTTAATTCATCTACCTTATACAATCATTAAATTGTTATACCGAAATGACACTATGGATGAGATAGAATATGGATGATTCGTATGAATTCACCCAAACTAAATTCATCACTGGCTTCTCCTATCATATTCCAACAATAATTTGACTTGCATCGTTTATTGTCTCCATGGTAATCTCACAAAGACAATGATACAATCAATGAGACACTCTACTCATGGACCACATAGTGTTTAAAGTAACCCATGTTGTATATCATGTTACTTTATTCAAATAAAACCATAATCTCTGGTGATAACATGAGAATAGTTTAATCCCAACATAAAAATATGATGAATATCGGCCTTCATTGGTGCATATCAATATGGTCTGAATGGCGTGCGAAATGTTGACATCTTAACAATTTCACAATTGTGATCTGACCTGATCTGATCTGATCTGGTCTTAACTAATCATTGGATGCTTGGAATTCTGAATCTCTGTACACGGAAATAAATTCAGTAGTTCCATTGATTTCCATCTTCCAGCTCCTTTGTGTGTGTTGGTGTATGGTAATCACTCTGTGTCTGTGTGTGTATGTTCGTGTTTCGGGTGATTATGATGACAGTGGTGGTGGTGGTGATGGTGGTGGTGGTGGAGAAGCGAGAAAAACATCAATCGATTCAAGTCATCAGTGAATTTCTGTCAAGCCAAATTGTTTCTCTCAGCTAGAAATCCTTCTCAATATGGAATAGTGATGACGTAATCTGACTGAAAGTAATAAATAATAATTAATCACTTATATTTACATCATGACACTTACTCAAACACAATTCATCCAGTTGACAAATCAATCATCAATTGAATCAGTTGAATTATGATCACGTTCGATATTGAATATGATCGTGTTGTGGTGTGGTGTGTTGTGGTGGTTGTTAATGAGTAGTTGCAGTGAAACTGTTGAAATGAATAGACAATCATTTTGAAAGTTGATGAGGATGATAATGATGATGAGAATAGTGGAATGAAGAAGAATCTGTTGAAGGTCATAATCAACATGTTGAAAATGATGATTGACATTAATGAATTGATTAATTAAATGGATAGTAATAGTTGTCAGAGGATCAGTGTTGTGTTTGTTGATTAATTGGACACGTCATTGAATATAGATGTTGGATAATTAACGGGAGAATGTGAGTGGACAGAGTGGGAGTAGTAGGAGCAGGAGGAGGAGGAGTTTGTTGATGTGTTGATTACAAATGGAGTATTCATGCGTGTGTGTGTGTGTGTGTTTATAGTGGTTAATTGAAATCAGATTATTAGGGGATATTATGAATCACATCGATTTAGTGTTAACTCACTTGTTGAATATACTTGAATATTTGGAATGTGAAGAGTTTGATGACATTTGTCAGTTCACATAAGCGGTATCGTTGATGGGTTTTAGTGTAGGTAGACCTCAATGTGTAGGTTACATTCGACATACGTAGATCTCACTTGGCATACCGTTGAAAATCAGGGTGAACATAAAAATTGTTTTGTCTAATAATGAGATGAAGGAACACACCAACACACATTTGAATCACTACGTCCAATAATCGACTATATTTTGTAGGACATGGAATGAATGGATGTAGTGTGATTACGCAACAGTCGGTTATAGTGTATGTTCTCAACAGACATCTTTATCTTCATTCATTTATTCTTATGTTTATTATTGTTTTTGTGATGTTCACAAATTCATGAGTCTCAGCCTCATAGTGATTGTGCAACACCCCCATATACTTACATAACACAGTTATAGTTATCGTTATGACTATTATATACACTAAATAGTACATTCATAGTTGAAAATATGAATCGTAGTATAGTAGAATATGTGAATCAAGTCAATGATCATGATCATCATCATCATCATCTCATTATGATCACATTCTCATTACTTACAACTTACAATTCATCATCAGTGATACATTATGTTGATTAGTATTACATAATATTTATGGATCAATCAAACAATCACTGATTTCCCATTTGTTATATATACCCCTATATACTCAGGTTTCTTATAAAGTTATTGTGTTCTAATGATCCATACACTGTGTATGGGTATGGATGTATGCCTGATTATATAATAATGATTGCATAATCTAGCAATGAGTTAATCTAAAGAGATAGTTATTAATGATGTAATCATGTTGTATAGAATAGATGATATTCTGTGTATTCCAATAGATCAGTTTGATATATTGTTGATGTAATTGTATCGAAGTACACTGAAACAAATGTAAATATTACCGTTAATATTTGTAAATTGTAATATGTAACGTATAGTATTTATACAGATGATTGAAAGGGATCTCAAATGAATTCGATGGTTATCTTGCAGGACTATGTAGTCAACATCTTTTGAACTGTTGTACGGAATATACAATACGAGACTGAACTCTAACATTCTAACTTCAGTCTACTTTAAGTATGATCCTTCTTAGCTGATGAGAATTGAAGTATGCTCCTTACAGAGTATATACATCCATCAATGAATATTGGTACCTTTAGCAATCACCTTCATCCATTTTGTAACGAATTCAATTGGCGTAAGCGGTTGCTACCTATCTTTCCAATGGATCATTATACCGATATGTATGCTATGCGATACTCGAGAGACAAAACCCTGAATTTGTAACGATTTTCCCCTTAAAAATGGTATTGATTACTTGTGTGTATGTTTTTAATGACGGTATTCCTCACCGTAATAACCACCTTGGCTTACCTTAAGAGGCTTAACTAACCTCGTTTGAACTGGTGATGATTACGATTAATTAATGTTTAATTTATTTCTTAAAAATCACTAACTTTTCTTAAGGGAAGTATAATCTATTCAAGAATGTAAATATCCATTTTTATTACAGTTAATAATTATCAGTTGAAATTAGGCATTAACACCATTGAATGCCAACCAGTTCAGTGGTCTAAAGGTTAAGCGTTCGCACAGGAGATCGATAGGCCCTGAGTTCGAATCCCGCGGGGCAGGATCATGGATGCGCACCGTTGAGGAGTCTCATACTATGATGAAATGGTCTTCCAGTGCTTCCAGGTTTCCCATGGTAGTCTAGCTTCAATTGATTCATGATTTCAACTATTGAAATGAACTATAATGGCTTCCCCAACATAGGGAGATTGGGATTGAACTAGATGATAATTCCATAAGTGGCTTAAAAACATGAACAAGGGGGAAACGTTTAGGAAATTTCACACAATCGGTTCCTTTTATAAAGTTGAATAAAGCCAGAAAAAAAAGAACCAGTAAACAAAGGAACCAATTGTATGGAATTTCTGAAGAGTCGCCATTCTGTTTATGTTTTTAAGTCACTAAACTAGTGGATGACAATCCGTTGCAGAATATCAAAAGACATAACAAGATAAATGTTTTTATGAACAATGCTTGAATGATAGCTGTCCTTCTTGTCAAATTAATAAGGCTGTACTTACATGTAAAATAACTCCTTCATCAAAAAATTCACGACGTTTCATAATATCCCTAGTCGAATTTACTAAGGAACTTATCTCTAAGCTCAAAACAGGATCCATTGCTTTTGACTGTAACCAAAAACACTTGTAGAAGAACAAAATCATAACGTTTTTCTTACCAGTCCAGAAAGATACATTTAGAATCAGAATGGGTTTTGTGGAGAGTTTAAGAAATTACACAAGTTGAAATCATGAGTCAGTTGAAGCTGGACCACCATTGAAAACCTGGTAGCACTGGACGGCCGTTTCGTCCTGGTGCGGGATCGTGGATGCGCACTGCTGAGGAGTCCCATACCAGGACGAAACGGCCGTCCAGTGCTTCCAGGTTTTCAATGGTGGTCCAGCTTCAACTGACTCATGATTTCAACTTGTGAAATACATTTAGAACTTATTTGGTAACAAAAACTAGATCGAATTAAAACAGAGTCACACTCCCTCAGATTTAAATTTTAAATTCCGAAAAAATGTAACCGAATCGACACTAAGACGAAATCTGTGTACTTTTTATCAAAAATTGTTAGATCTAAAAGACAAAGTTGGTTGAAAATGAAATTCAATGGACATTACAAATTAATATGTTACGATACCAGTTCCGAAATATAAGATAGTTAGACTAAAGAGCATCAAGAAGCAATGAGATAACTTTTGAAAGGTGACAAATTATGCTACTTTACTAATAATAAGTAGTATAAATCTACTAACTAATATTTTTTAAAACCAGCACTAAAATAACAAATAAAATCACAAACGATAATGATAATAAAAGTAGTGAGATATCTACTTACTTCAAGTGGATAATTCAAAGCTTTATAAAGTAAATTTAAGCAAAAAGGCTAATCTGTGCGAGCAAACGAGTACAGAAGCGTATTCTGAGTCAAATCAAATCGGAGCGAAGTGGATCAAAATGAAACGAAATAATTAATGAGATTCAAGAAAATGTATATATGTGGGATAGTGAATGATTCATTAAGCGATATTTAGGCGAGTAACATTTAAGCTCGAAAGGGATATGTGCGTAGGCCGTCACATGTAACCAAGCCTACATGTACATACAGAAACCATATCAATAATAATACGACAAAGAAATAGAAAAAAACATTGTTACTATTCGTATAACACTATCTATTAAATAAGTTATTTGAAGGGCTTTTCAAAATTAGCCATAAACTAAATTAGTTGTAGGAGAGGTAGTATAACTTGCGCGACTACGAAAATCCATGAAAAACGCGAGTAAGTCCAGATTTCTAATATTATTGACTGTTCTCCGTACATTTGAATAGCTGTTTCGTTTACCGTCTGTAGTAACACTGTTGCACTGAAATGTATCGCCCTCATGGTATCAGTGGAATTGTGCTGATCTCTACTTCTATGAAGACTAAAATATTCTAACCGGAAACATTGCTCCCATCATACAAAGAGAAGGCTTGTCAATTAATCAGAAACAGTCACCGCCATTACTGTCTGATCGTCCCGTTTCCTTGCTTCTCATCGTTGCATGGTCTTCTGCATCGCTGTGCTATAGTGTCGTACTTCTGGTAATAAAATCAGACTTCAGAGGTTAATTTAAGTGACTTAAAATGTTGTCTTGGAAATTGGATTTTATAGAGAATGATCTAGTTCACCTCACGTGGACAGTGGATATAATGCTGCAAGCTTATTGAAAATGTCAACTGATTGCTGGTGAAATGTCATTTCATCGGTACACACAGTGTCAGTAGCTTGTACTTTGTTTGCAGTGTGGCAATCAGGGCAAGAGTTCATCACGCTGTTCACCAACTCTGCCAGATTCCTCAGAGTAACTGATTTTCCTGATACACCGAGAATCTGTCTCATGTAATAGAGCAACCTTTGTGGTCACACTCGCCTCAATAATATGTAATCTAATTTGTATGATCCAACTGATTGCTTCATATACCATAAGAGTTGCAACGGTCACCTATCTCCCGAATCACATACTGTTAATAGTTATTGTAGTCTTTTTTCTTCTGAAAGACACTCAACTCGATCTCCCTATTTTAAGCGAAACTTTTTCCGTTATGGGTAAATTTTGGGGAAGCCTCAAAAGAAAACTTTGGGGGCATGGCGCAAAACCCCCGAAATTTCCCAAGAATCCCGATCTCCCTATTTTTGGGGAAATTTTGTCTGTTTTCGGGAAGCCACCATAGAAAATTTTAGGGCAATGGAACAAAAACCCCCGAAATTTTCCCAGATGTGGAGAAATTCCCCCAAAATCTTCCGGTTTTTCCTCAGAATTTCCGACAACTGTTTGTTCGGAAAAAAGAGCAACACAGATTTTGGGGTTTTTCCGCAAAATAGGGAGATTGTGATTTCAAAATTCCCAAAGTCGTAAAAAGTTTGGTAGTTTTCCCCAAAGTTTGTAAAAAAACCCAAAGTGTTATAATATTAAAGAAAACCGAAAATTTCCGCATTTTGAGAATTTCCTCAGATTTGGGGAAAATTTGGGGTTCTTGTGCCATTTGAACATATATATACTGGTACAAGGAGACACCAAATACATATGCACCACATAAATCACACGATTTGTATGAGGGCTGGGATATTGCCCAGATGACGAAACCTCGAAGCAGGTAGCTTTCTTAAGGGGCCATATCTTGAGCCTTTGACCTTAAGGGCTAATCCACAAGGCAATGGATCAACGTCAGGAAATGCAGTCCCATGATAACCAGTGACCAACGATTGGTTCACAAGAAATTTGTTCCTTCAGGATATTGGAGTCCATGTGCACCATTGTTTTTGAATGAGGGATTTCCAACTCCCCCAGGTGATCTCTCCATGTCCATCAACCAGGTTAAAGCGTCAAACATTTGCTTTTCATCCTCTCAATTTTGTAAACAACAGTGATACCACGAGAAGGCAATATGTAGAACTTCCCTGACAGAGACTATATACACGTGACCATGTGAGAGCATTTCGAAAAGGAGAGCGGACTCTTTCCATTCTCGACCATACCAAGACATTTAGAGGCATACTATTTGTTTCTAATTCATTTTCATTTTAAAAGAATAATAATCTTTTATCAAGTGAAATATTCATTCATCTTTGTTACATGTACATAAGTGATTGTTAGTCACATATAGAGTATTAATAGAAGGCGACATTGTTTATTTCAACGAAGATTCATATGACATTTACTTACATAATAGAGAATACCATTTTGTTTAATAAATGAAATAGAAATATAATGGGATAGTTGGTAAGTAAGCAGAATCATTGACATTCCTACAAACAATGACTATGGTCAACTCTCAGCTATTTACAGACCAATTATTATCATTGTCATTAGTGTTACTTTTGGTGAAATATTCTTCATTTGAAAACACACATTCGATTAGATGTGATGATTATGTATCATATTCAAACATACATAAATATTCCTGACTGAATCATCAAGTTACAGTCGTCAGTGTATATACGTTTGAGAAGACGAAAGAAGTACATTGTTGTGTTCAGATCAAGTAAATACTGTTCATCGAGGATAATGTATTCACAATTGATTGATCACTGGATGGTGACCAATGTGATTTTTGTCTAGTCCTTATTTTAGTGCAGATGGAATGCTATCGACCATGTTGCAATGTGGCCACCAGTCTAGGTGACTCGACACTGTGGGCACTATGCACTGAGATTTAGATGGTGGTTGGAGGTAGTCAACAGGCAACCTTGGACCCGAGCTTCATGTTACTTGGTACTCGTCAGCAAGGTGTACCTGTAATCTTGAGGGAAGTGGTGTTCCCTGGCGGATTCGATCTCGTGTCACTCAGCTTCACAGTCGGAGACGTTACCACTGAGCTATCCGAGCTATGACTAACCTCCTGTATGACTGAGATGTAATCACAACTGATTGATCACTGGGTGGTGACCAATGTGATTTTTGTCAAGTCCTTATTTTAGTGCTAATGGAATGCTATCGACCATGATGCAACGTGGCCACCAGCCTAAGTGACTCGACACTGTGTGCACTATTGTGCACATAGTTTTCGTGATACTTGGTACTCGTCTTTAAAGAAGTGATGCTTCCTGATGGATTCGAAACGGCAAGAAACTCGGGTCCAGGGGTTCCTGTTGACTACCTCCAACCATCATCTAATCTTATAATGTGTTCCTATTGGATAATGATTTCTTGTAAATCACTTCAATCATACTTTCTGATTGTTGTCAAACATATTATGGTCTTAAGTTAAATGGAGATGTATAAAGATGAGTGTCTAGTTGACCGAGATAAAGAAGAAGAAACACAAATAAGTAAAACAATGAACAATCAATGATAATCATTATGGAACTGAAATCATGCATCACTATCTCTGACTATCATTAATTATCATTAGAACGAATGAAGGGAATTCATATTACATGTAGTAGTCTGTCGTAGAATAGAGAAGTTTTACAAAATTATCTTACTTACTCCTAATGGTGAATAGGCCGCAGACCAGAATTCTCCAACCCACTCTGTCCTCGGGCTTCCTTTCGAGTTCTATCCAATTGTTGTTCATTTTTCTCATGTCTGTTTCCATTTCTCGACGTAATGTGTTCTTTGGTCTTTCTCTTTTTCTTTGGTATTGAGGATTCCATGTGACGGCTTGCCTTGTGATTCGGTTGGGTTCTTTCCACAATGTTTGACCTATCCACTTCCAGTGCTTCTTGCTCCGCTGAGATCTGGTTTGTTCTCTCCCATAATAGGTTGTTACTGATAGTGTCTGGCTAACAGATCCGACGTATTTTGGCTTAGGCAACAGTTAATATACACTTATATCTTCTGGATGATGGTTTTCGTAGTTCTCCAAGTTTCCACCCCATACAATAGAACTGTCTTGACATTTGTATTGAAAATCCTGACCTTGGTGTTGGTTGACAGAAAGTTGTTTTGAGTTCGAGATATTCTTCAATTGTAGATATACTGCTCTTACTCATTATTATTAATGATAATAAAAATTACTGAAATGTAGGTTATTGAAAAGGAAGTGATGTTGCACATATAATTTCATAGAGTGGAATGAATAAAAAAAATCTTTGAGTATGTCAAGTAATGATTTATAAATAGAACGGTGTTATTCCAATGTAATTAAAGTCTTCAACTACTGAATGAAATGGCTTACATCATTTATCAAAAAAAGGGACAGTCGACAAGATCCCATATTATGTAATAGTTTTGGAGCCCACAAGTGCCCTGGTATGGCGGAGAGTGGGGCTAGTCCGCTCTCCTTCTCCAAATGCTCTCATATGGCCACGTGTATATAGTCTCTGCCAAGGAAGTCCTGCTCACTGCCTTCTCGTGGCATTAGTGTTTTTTACGAAAATGGGAGGATGTAATGAGAATGTCCGGCGCTTTAACCGGATCCCAAACCAATGGTGTACATAGACTCCAGTATCCTGAAGGAACAAATGGCGTGTGGACCAATTGTTGGTCACCGGCTACCATGGAACTGCATCTCCTTACGATCTTCCACTACCTTGTGGATCAGACCTTCAGGTTGAAGGCTCGGGGTTTGGCCACCCGAGCAATATCACAGCCCTCACACATATCAAATGAGATTTGTGTGGCGCATATGTATTTGGTGCCTCCTTGTACCAATATCTATGTGTTAAAATAATAATAATAGTTTCGGAAGTAATTAAAAACAATAACCAATGGAACAAATGATAGAGACAACTATTCACTTAGAACATGATGAGGAGAAGGTCATGATTAGCAATTATAATTTATAAAATTCGATGAGTTGCTTACATTATTGGAGAATAAGGGATTGAATGTGACTGTCCTGTACACAGAATTCAGATTTGAACTGGCGAGTTGCTATAGCTTCGGCCGTACAAAAACTCCTTATCTAAACTTTTTTTTGAGCCAGTTGTTTTTACTTTGTAAGGAATTCGGAACGGTGATTTGCATGTGACCTGAAATGACTATAAGTTCGAGAATATGGTTGACGATTGATTTACATATCCCATTAGATAACCGCATAGAGTAATGCTCGGATACCCGTTTATTAAGTGCGCGCTTTGTACGGCCAATGTAACCCGCTCCACAAGAGTAAGTAAATTGGTAGATGAACATTAAATTGGCTCAAAGCGCCAATTGATCCTTAAGACTTCCTCTAATGAGTTTATTACAGGAAAGAAACAGTCCGGAGCTCTACAAAGTAAAAATTCTATTTCAAGGATCTGGATTGTCTGTTTTTTAATATCCCAGCTGTTTTATCTCCCACAAATTCGATGTTTAAGAATAAAACATTCTCCCGAATTGTGAGAGTTCTTTCGACTTGACATCTTGGTTTCAGATCACCACCAATAATTGAGATGGATTGGAAGCCATTCTACAGAAGTTTTTGTTTGATTATACTCAGCTCATCATCAGTTGTGTCTTTAGCTCGTGTTCAAATTGTAATTTATCAGAGTCAGTATAAAAAATACTGACAATTTTCACAGTGTGAAAATGTGTGTGATGATCAGTATTCAATATAATCCTTAACTTCGTATACAGTTCGTCCTGATAACCATCACTAGATTGTAGTGTGGCGTTGAGTCGCGGTTGACTATGATCACCACTACAAGAAGTTTGTGTACCAGATATCAAAAGGCGACAATTTTGTACTATGATTGACACTGTTTGGAATAATATTCCTTTCGTTAGTCTTCTGTCTTCTTATTGCGACTTGAAAGCGTTTTGGTGTTCTAGCACTCTATTATACGCGGTATATCGAGAAATCAGCTTTCAAGATATAACAGTAAGCCATTTATTAAACGTCACAGGTTGTTTTCAATTTTACACAATGTAAATCTATTTTCATCAGTATAGGGGTAGTGGAGATTGTTAAGTTTTTGATTGAGATCATGAACCGACCGATGTTAGACCACCATGGAAAACCTGGAAGCACGGCCATTTCGTTCTACTGTGGGACTTCTTAGCAGTGCGCATGCACGATACCACTCGCGGGATTCCAACCCAGGGCCATCAGTATCTCGCGAGGACGCTTAACGCACTGGACCACAGAGCTAGCATCCAATGGTGTTAGTGTCTAACATCAACCAATCCATGAAGTTGCTCCACCGTACACCATTGTCCTCAGTGAGTTGATATCCCACAACAGACCTGATTGAAGTCCACTGGTAACGGCTTCTCACTAGAACTCCAGTAGTATCTCTTGAAGTCAGTTACTAATGAGCAGATGGATTGTGATTAAATGTGACATTCAGAACATAAATAAATCGTCAACTTGTTATAGAAGGTTGTCTACCTAACACACTAATTGTCATATCTGTAGTAAATGTTCGAAATGATTGTACAAATGTAATTTATGTAACTAATTGTGTGAATTCTCTCCTAGTCGTTACTACTGACAATAGTATAAAATGAATGATCTAATTGATATTTAGCAATAAATTCTACTATTTCTTTTTATCAAAAGCGCTTGGATATTAACGATCCAAGTATACCAACACCCATGAAACATAGTGAAATAACATCGTGGATCACTGAAGTTCAGTTTGGAGAAAACCTCAAGGAAACTGATCAATATTTGATATCTAGTTAATAAATGCTACTGTTTAGTTTTTCTTTAGAATATGACTACCGAAATACCCAAAGTGAATAAATCACTTTAGTGCTTATATGTTTTGATACCTTTGGGCCACGTGTTACGTATGCCTGAACACCGATTACCACGACGTGCAATGCTAATCGGTGTTGGAGATGGTTGGAAGAAAGTTAGGGGCGGCCGATCCAAAACGTGGCATCACTCCTTGAAGTCACTAACCTCTAATCTGAGCCTTGTTGGTAGATGCAGACTACTTGCTTGGGGTGTGTGTGTCTATCGTAACCAATGGTTGGAGACTCTTGGTGACATGGCTCAGAATCGATCACAATGGCGTCGGTGTATACACTCCCTGTCTTCCCTTAAACTAAGAGATTAAAATCACTTTATATCTTCCTTTCTACGAACTATTTCTTTCTTTCTCTACTATATCCTTATATGCAATCTTTCTTTTATATACCACCTCTGAATTAACTACTTTTATGAATCCGGTATTCATCTTGTTGTGTTAATGAGATATGGCAACTTGGACCGATGCATATATATGCCTGGTCCTACGTTGTAGCTGACTGCATTATGTATCGATTGTATGATATGAAGATGGCAGTATATATAATAGAAAGAGAAGTCATGAATAATTATCAGGAATGTCTTATAACTTTGTTTATGTAATTATGTATCAATTATATGATTGTTTACGTAATAATTAATGTAATTTTAATAGTTGAATTTATGAATCAATTGAAGTTAGACTATCATGAAAAACTTGGAATCATTGTATGGCCGTTTCGTGGTAGTATTGCGCATCCACGATCCCATCTGCGGGATTTGAACTCAGGATCTATCGGTCTTGTGTGTGAACGCTTAACCCAATTTCGATTAATTCATGAATTCAACTATTAAAATTATTTAATTATTAACTATTCAGTGAAAGCTGAATGATAAACCTAAATTAGGTATTTAGTGGCCCTGTATCTGACTCCAGTGGTGGTATGATGATAAAATCGTGTATGTGCAAAGGGTGAGTTCAGCGTATATTGTCATTAAGCTACAAGTAATATGTACGGGAATGGAATCCAGGACACGCGTCACTTCACTCGTCAACTAGATGTATCTGCATCGTAGAATCGATACTCAGTACAGTATTGAAAGTCAATACCATTCACTGTAAATATCATCACCTTAGCTTACTCTCACCCTTTCTCTTTCTCCTGGTGATCGACTGGATCATGAAGACGTCAACATCTGAAGGGAAACAGGGGATACAATGAACATCTAGGATGCAATTGGACGATCTAGACTTCGCAGATGATCTGGCCCTTCTATCCCAAACGCAACAATAAATGCAGGAGAAGACGACCAGTGTAGCAGTAGGTCTCAATATACACAGAGGGAAGAGCAAGATTCTCCGATACAATACAGCATGCATTAATAGAATCATATTTGACGGAGGAGATTTGGAAGATGTAAAAACCTTTACATATTTGGGCAGCATCATTGATGAACAGGGTGGATCTGATGCAGATGTGAAGGCGCGGATCGGCAAAGCAGGAGCAGCACATTTACAACTGAGGAACGTCTGGAGCTCAAAGCAACTGTCAACCAACACCAAAGTCAGGATTTTCAATACAAATGTCAAGACAGTTCTATTGTATGGGGCGAAAACCTGGAGAACTACGAAAACAATCATCCAGGTGTTTATTAACAATAGTCTACGTAAAATACTTCAGATCCGTTGGCCGGACACTATTAGCAACAACGTACTGTGGGAGAGAACAAACCAGATCTCAGCGGAGGAAGAAATCAGGAAGAAGCGCTGGAAGTGGATAGGACACACATTAAGGAAAACACCCAACTGCATCACAAGACAAGCCCTCACATGGAATCCTCAAGGCCAAAGGAAGAGATGAAGACCAAAGAACACATTACGCCAGGAAATGGAAATAGACATGAGAAAAATGAACAAGAATTGGATGGAATTAGAAAAGGAGTCCCAGGACAGAGTGGGTTGGAGAATGCTGGTCGGCGGCCTATGCTCCATTGGGAGTAACAGGCGTAAGTAACCCACCGACTTTTACAACTTTAATGCAACATATAAAGGTGAATACAATTTTGGTTAATGTTTATCCTGTGGCAAACTGGATTCTTAGAGAACACATCCCCTTCGTGATGCTGAATATTTTAATTGTGACAAAACTAGACACATTATGTTGGTTTGTAGGACAACTGCTGTTCACTTCGTTAATGGTGATACTAAACCCTACTATTAGGTTCTTATATGAGTGGAGTTTCTAATGATCATATTTCATTTTTATCTATGATTTCGAAAAGGTACATTCCATATGAAAAGCGATTATACATCTTCTTTGGTTCATTCTACGATTTTATTATTGACAATTCATTATTTAATTTAAAGCTTAATCTTAAGAAAAGCATAAGATGATGTTGTCTTTAATAGCTTTCAAAAACGATTCTAATACTTCGATAATTAGATTGGGTTAAGGGATAGAAAACTTAACCTTCATCATTGAATCCGTGTTTGTTAAGTCAAAAACACATCACAGTTAAAGCTGAAGATATTCTTAATCAAGTTCACTATTCTAAAGTGATTCTATGAAGTTGATCTAATAAGTATCTACCTTCATATTCACTTAGATAAACTCACATCAATCTTAATAACTAACGTCACTTTATAGCCTATTTCAATACTACTCTCTTCCATTTGATTTAAGTTGTTCTCCTAGCCATATTTCACGAAATAATGAATAATCTAGTTAGGAATGTTAAAGGTGTTGATATTGATGTTCAAGATGATCAGTAACTCAATTCTTTGTTACATTGTCTAATTAAGAAAAAGATTGTCATAAATTCAAATACATGTTCCTTTTGTGCATCTAGTGTAATAATAATAATAATAATGGAGAAACGGAAAGGTACAATCAGAAGAAATCTTTCAGTTAAGGAAGATACAACCACTTTTTATGAAGAAAGTAAAAGAAGGTTACAGCAGGATCGCCACTAGCTTCTATTCTGAACCATATCTGATAACGTCTCTACCACTATACTGCACCATCTCTAGGACCCCAAACAGGGAATCGAGAAGGACCAACACAAGCCAGCCCTTTGCAGATTTCTTTCATACCACGACACTATGTTATCCACTGACCACCTCTCCGCGTTATCCAACCAGTCCCAGAGTCGGCAAATAATGCACGACGTGGCATTATCTGGGACTACATTCGCAGAACATGTCCAAGCCACCGAAGTCGGTATTTCAAGATGGTGACACTGATTGCACTATCGTCTCTGTGCCCGAACACATGATGCCGAACTTCTGCATTACGACATGGTGTTGCCACTGGATGTCAGCAATCCTTCGGAGACAACGATGATCGAACACAGAGAGTTTTCTAACGTCCTCAACTCGAAGAGGCCAGGTTTCGCAAACATTGAGCAAAACTGCTCTCACCGACGCGTTGTAGATCCGACCTTCTACATCCAGACCAACATTAAGAAGGCGCCAAAGATGGCCTAGATTGACATAAGACACTCTGTCTTTCACTATACATGCATTGATCTCATCACTCACGTCACCACTAGCACTTATGCAGCTACCTAGATACACGAACTTCTAGTGATTAAGTTTTCTCAAACATGGAACGAACAATATATCAAAAAATCTTTTCATAGAAAGATTATGTGTAACTAGCCCCAAACAATTGTCTGTTTGGTTTTGTAGTCGTTACGGTGAACTGAACACATATATCTTTATGAAAGATCAAGAGATGGAACTGTTCTCTCTGTCTCTCTCTCAACTCTCCATATTTTTAATATGAATAGGAAAGTAGATAAGAATGAACTGAACAGATATATTTTATATTCAATAAATGCACCTTCTATACTATTTTATTATATAAATAGAAAAATTTAAAAAAGTTTTTCTTATTTTGTTCATTTGATCATCTATCTATTGATAAATTCAAACAAATATACAATACAATACATAGATTAGAAAAGAATAAAAATAGATAGGAAAAGTGAATGAACAGTTTGGAAATGAGGAAAAAAAAGAAAGGAAACTTTCAAGATAGAGTGAAATCTGAGACCTTGCTCCCCCCGTACACACACACATACATACAGAGTGAGCTCGAACAATGAACACAAAAAGATCAATAAATCTGAGGAATTGGAAAATAATAACAAAAAAACCAATAAGTAATAATAATAATAATGGTATACTCTTTATAATATTGAATTGTTTCATCTTTTAATTGAACACACACACATACATACATACACACAAAGAGAAAATGAACAAACGTACCGATAATCACTATAGCACATTATGAATTGAATCAAGGATAATGAAATAGGAGACACATAGAGAGGGGGGGTAGAAGGAATGACAAGGATTTAGGAGAGATATTGAAATTTTAACCCCTTCACACACACACACACACACACAAACTTACATTTATATAATTCTTACGAGAAAACAATAATAAAGAAGTAGTATAATTTCTTCTCTTTTTTTTGTTTTGTTGTTATTTCTGTGCATATTTCCTATATTGTATTCTATTCTAATTAATACAAAGTTGACTACGTTCCATTAATGATTTTAAGTATAGAGTTATAGATTGTTCTGTGATAGAATTCAGTAATACAGGTAACTACATGAAGAAATAAACAAACAAACGATAATAATGAATGAATAAATGATATGAGTAAACATTGTAATTCTATGTATATCATCATTATTATTGTTCTTATTTCAGCCACCATCCCCGCTAAATGCCCTTGTACGGCCGAGAGTGGGGAAAGTCAACTCTCCCTCTCCAAATGCTCTCACATGGTCATATGCATACAATCACTGCCAGGAAAGTCCTATATACTACCTCTTCGTGGCATTACTGCTGTTTACGAAATTGAGAGGATGAAAAGAGAATGTCCGGCACTTTAAACGGGTTGGTGGCGAGTTCGAAAACTCTGATTCCAAACCAATTTTGTACATGTGTTCCAGGATCCTGAAGGAACAAATGGCGTATGAACCTATTGTTGCTAACTGGCTATCACTGCACTACCTTGTGGATTAGACATTTAAGTCAAAGGCTCCAAGTGTGGCTCCTAACAAAATCACGTGCTTCCATTTGGGCACCCGGGCAGTATCCCAGCCCTTACATAAATTGAATGATTTATGAGTTTAAATAAGTAAATACACTAAGGACAAGCTGAATTTTAAGTTAATAAGCTAAAATATGGTGAATTACATCCTATTTAAGTCGATTTGAGAATTATTTAACAGGATATATGTACTAATTAAATATTCACCTACTACTAGATTGGATAATATTATGTTCTGTATTTTCCAAATTACTTATATTTATAATATTACTCAGTCATTTTTAACTTGGAATCCTGAAAGGAAATAGAAAAGAGGAAAACCAAAGAACACACTGTGTCGAGAATTGGGTAGCCTATGCTCCTCTATGAGGGGTAACAGGAGTAGGCAAGTAACTCAATTATTTTAACGCTTTTGCACGAATGGGATTAATATGGGAAAAAATTAGGGAAAGAAGAGTTTCAAGACGGACGAAATATTATAAATTCTCAAATTCGATCATAAATTGATCTTATCAAGTTAACACTTCGTCAGATGACATGAGTGTATGAATACCGTAGGTAAAATGACGCGGATGTATCTATACTTTATCTTGCCTTTAGATCTGCAGCTTTAAAATGATCTAATATCATTTCTACTACCACTGACACTATGAATATTTCTATTACTCTGACAATTTTCTCCATTATTTCGTCTGTCTATACTGATGTGATGTGACAAGTTTAACCGATCCAAGTATGTCCCAGGTTCTACATTGATTTTGATTAACTAAACAATACTTTAAACGTCATCATTGATGAGTTCAAAGTAATACCGAGAAAATACAGTAGAATTTAAGATTGACGAACACTTATGAATCATAAATCACCGTTAATAATATTCAACGACTATATTCATATTATTCAGTAGTACAATTTGAAGAAATAACAAAAGAATCAATTTGTTGGGATATTCAGGAAAATATCCCAAAAATTATTCTATTAAGTCTAATGCTATTCTTGGACTTGGACATGGTATGATTTTTTTATTGGTCAGTACTTATTTCACGTGTTATTTTCCTACTGGTCAATATTGTACAATGTTATTTTCTATTTTATGGTACGTTGTGGTCTGATTGACTGGTATATAAGCAAAGTATGTTTGAAATATAATGATTCATATATCCGAGGCTGTGACTTGCGTTCTGGAATCAACTGCTGGGCTAGACAGGGAAGCGGGGCCAATCAGAACCCTAGGTCGTTCTACGTGTTTGCGCGTCTTTGGTCCGATCGATAATTCGCTACTCTCAAATCTGCCGTCACAGTTATAGCACAATTGAAAGTTAAATAGGTGTATGAAAGTGATATAGAATATTTAGACCAATGTAAGAGAGAGTGTATGAGTAAGTATTTGATTTGGTTTGGAATCAGTTTTTAACTCTCTTTAGATGGAATCATTTGTACCCAACAACCCGGTTTAAGTGTAGGACATTTGCTTTCCATACTCTCACTTCTGTGAGCAACGCCTTACCATCTGAAAGCAGTGAAGAATTCCCTGCATCTGGCAGGGAATAGCAGACTCTTACTGCCCTCGACCACGTCTGAGTATTCAGGGGCTGTGATTATACAAAATATTTCTGTTAGTAGAGATCTTGATCGAAAGAGTGTAATACCTAATATTTAGCCAGTACTGAAAAAAGAGAATTGTGCATTTAGATGACGTTTGATGAGTCATGATGGCAGTGAGCTGGGAAAAAACTAAGTTATGGTTACTAAAATCTCAATTTATTCTGTTGTCGTTTATCTAGATTTTGTGACATTCAAAATCGACAAGCCCTCTTCCCTTAGTAGCTCCAACTGCATCTACCAATTCACATGTACGTGCCAAAGCACATACATTGGAAGAACTGAGAGAAGAGTGCATGTCCGCATTTCTGAGCATGTTCCAAAAAACTTGAGGCTGCTAGGGAATAAGGCCTTCAACAGCGTAATAGCTCGACATCTACTTGACACCGGGCACACCATCGAGATTCCACATGCTTTCAAAATTATCAATAGACAAAGAAGTACGACCACCCTGCGTTTTGCTGAAGCCATCATGATCAAAAAACTTAAACCTGACTTATGCATCCAAAAAGAGACTTTAATTAACTTATCACTACCCTGGTAATCCCTTTTTATTTTATTATTTATTTATTTATACCCCTCCCCTATTACATAATTCTTAAATCACATTATCATTCACACATTTCCGCCACCTGATCCTCTTAAATTATCTTAACTTTTCAAATTCTATTTTATTATTATTACGTAACCTATCTTATAATTATTCAATTCCATTATTACACCATCCAACCCGAATTAATTCCTTTTGACCTCTGACCTGTTCTGGCATATATATATATTTATAATTATTATTGTAATCCAGTTATTTACACTCATCTATGTCAATTGTTTTCACTATATCTCAATGTAAAAATTCTATCACAATTATGGTTTGTAAGCAGCTGACGAGAAACCTCGAAATAATATGAATTTATACTATTCTGCACCAATATTTGTTCTTGGTTTATTCAAATGAAATGAGACAAAGTCAGGAGAATTCATCAATTGCCATGAAATCACACCTGGACACTATGACGACCCAATGAGACCGATGGTCCTAGGTTTGAGTCCCGCGTGCGGGATCGTCAATGCGCGTTGCCGAGGAGCCCTACATTAGGGTGAAACGGCCGTTCAGTGCTTCCGAGTTTCTTATGATAGTTTAGCTTAAATGGGCTTATGAACTTAATTAATAAATTATTACAATCTACACAAACCCCATTCTGATATTAATTGATTAGTTTGTTACCTTGCCAGGAGAAAGATTGGATAAATCATGCAATGTTTTTGCCAAGTAAACACGGGGATCAGTAATTGAAGCATATAAATCCGGTAACTTTTGAATTGCAAATGTCAACTGAGAGTAAGCTGACTGACCAGCTGTAAAAAAGCAAACAAACACAATAAATCATAGAAACGTATAAAGTTGACTAGTTACTTTCTAACCATTAAACCGACGATAAACGGAGATTACAAAAAAAAATAATAAATGTAAAGGAGATAGGATGTGTATTCGTGAATTTGTAACGCAACAACTCTTCATTGTTAAGTGTATCTGCGTGCAACACATATCATTTTCCCTGCTTATTTACTGAATGAACATTTTATAGGAGTACACATTTCACTAGGGATTTCATTTCAAGCTCTAACTTTGATTATATTTACCTTTTTCATCTATCTGACCTGTAGGGATCCAGATACAATGTTACGTTCAAAAAAGACATATATACATGGAAATCACACTTTTATATGCAGTACTGATACACTTTTTAACACGGCAATAAATTGCCTATATCTTTGTATACATATGTATCTATCTCCTACATGTATAAATCGCAATGACTGATTGTATGTGACAATTCTAAGTGCTTACTTCTCTTAGTTGCTTAAAATGTTTGATGACCCATTCGAATTCCTATATATATATATATATATATATATATATATATATATATATATATATACTCGTTAAACAACATTAATCAATTGGTCTCTTTCATTGCGTGTTTTCTGATTGTTCGATTTATACTGCGGATTACATAAACTGTTATTACGACTTTATTTCGCCTTCTGGATATTTGCACACCGTTAGGTCAGTTAATAAAAGAAGTATGGGAAAGGTTTGAAATTATGCTTCAATAAGTGTCCTACAGTATAGCGTTTATTTCATAGTACACTTAAAGCGTAGAGTACTCTAACGAAAAACTGTTAAATTAAAACGAATTGCTGTAGTCATTCATCTTTAATGGTGAACTATTGGAAGATCTATGAAGAACCGAAGAAACTTACACCACTCACATGATTGTTTTATGATGTAGTGTAATAGTGTAAGTACATAAAACAACAATATGAGATGGAATAAATGAAGCAACACCCATATATAAAACTCACAAGGATCTGAGTCTATTTCAATGAAACGCTCATCTTTTTGAAAACCATCTACCATAGAATTCATTGCCATCGATACAGCCAAATCGCTTGCAGCCTCACCACCACGTCCTGGACCACTAGCCAAACCGGTAATAATTTTTATTAATAAAGGAAGCCATGATTCACGATAAGTAGAACCATCAGTAAGTAAAGCTTGTGCTTCACCAATAAATCGAATTAATCCAATACTATTCATACGCCATTCTGTACAGACAGAAGTAGATGGTAGACTAGATACTTCAGCACTTTCTGAAATCGAACAAATAAATACACAAGGATAGAGAGAAGTGAATTTCTTTCTTTTTATTATGATGTCTGGTTATGAAATTGAAAGTATAACATTTAACTCACATAAACTATTTCATTAAATGTACATAAAACATCCGAAAACAATTCATTTATATTGGTTGTATGAATCTTCAATTGCAGTCCTGAACACAAATAAGGAAGATTCAAGCAACCACATTGCACAATTCAATGGCTATCTGCAATCAGTAGCTACCGGAATAACGAGACGGAGTTCAAAGAGAACAGTAGTGAGTTCGGGTCATGAAGTGAACAACAACTCCGGGAAGCAGATACATCCATCTGACGAGTCCCAAATAGAACGAAACACAAGTTCTATATTTTTACTACTAGCAACAATCCATCTCTGCTTATAACTTAAGTATAAGTTTAATAGTAATTAAAATCTTGAAGCATTAAACAGAATCATGAGCTATGACTACCTCCAATTTTTCTTTAAGGTTATATCATGCCAAAAAAAGTTGGAGAGACAGTGGTAAGATGAAGAAAACATCATATGTAAGATGTGAACAACAGTTATCTATAATAATACAACGTGCTAAACTGAAGAAATCTCAGTCCATCTCGAATGCATAAACATATTCACCGGTTATATACATATCAAGTTGAAGTATGTCGATTGATAAGAATATCATGAAAGAAGAGTAACGAACACTTGATAATCCGTTTGGATGCAAAACCATATTCTTCGTAAACACAACACAAAGGAGAAAAAGAAAGAAAAAACACAGTCTTACTTGCAAAACCACTAGTTGAAATCAATGGTGTGGCGATAATAATTTCAGCATATGGAATAAGAACTTTTTCTAGTACACGAGCAAATAGATTCGATTGAATACTATCAACAAGTGTAATCAATTCATTCGGTGAATAGATTAATACCATATGAGCAATGAATGATGCAAAAGCTATAAATAAAACAAGATGAAATTTGAGTAAAATCAATATCGTTTTATATTTCAGGTAATAAAAGTGTTAGTAGTATTTCGGTGATTGCTACTTATCCTGACAGATATAAGTAGTATACAACACCAAACAGAAGTGGAATGGCTGTCAAATGAAGATTGAATTGAAGTGAGAAAATGAAAGGGAACAAAGAGTGATTGAATAATTCAAGGAAGATGTACAAATGATGTATTTTTAACATATGGTTTTCATATTTTAAGAAGACACTCTGTAATTTAGCCATAAACAATAATTTGCTTTTTTTCCCTACCTGAGTTTTCATTCACTAGAGATAATTCTGAACCAATTCAATTATATATACAGAATAAAGTATTTATTTGTATTTAACTAATAGTAGTATCAACGAAAGTAAACAGTAGAGTTTAAAAAAAACAACACAAAATGAAATCATATAAAAATTTATTGATCTTATGGTAGGACACTTAGCCACGAATATTGAATATATTGGATTCAATCCTTAGCACAGTCATAAATGTGTACTGAAGAGTAACCTCATATCAAAGGTCGGTGGACCATTGATTGCTTGATTTTTAATAGTCTTTGATGTAAACCTACAAATCAAGATTGAACAGCCCCCAAATGCCCTGGTACGGCCGAGAGTGGGGAGAGTCCGCTCTCCCTCTCGAAATGCTCTCACATAGCCACGTGTATACAGTCTCAGCCAGATAATCCCCACTCACTGTCTTCTCGTGGCGGGGGTGTTGTTTACGAAAATGAGAGGACGAAAAGCGAATGTCCAGCGCTTTAACCGGATCCCAAACCAATGGTGCACATGGGCTCCAGTATCCTGCGGGATGAAATGGCGTATGAACCAATTATTGGTCACCGGCTTCCATGGGAATGCATCTCCTTACGATGCTTCACTGCCTTGAGCATCAGACCTTTAGGTCAAAGGCTCGGGGAATGGCCCCTTGAGTAAACCACCTACTTCGGTTTAGACACCCGGGAAGTATCACAGCCCCCCCACGCACACAAATATGGTGTGGCGCATGTATATTTGGTGCCTCCTTGTACCAATATTTATGTGTTGAAATAAATAAAAATGAACAGCTGAAAAAAGAATAGATTTTACGCAACTATAGTCGATTTAGAGCTACGTCACTAAAGATTTTACTTAATTATTGGTTAAGATAATTGGCCCGACCTCAAAATAATGTCCATCATCATTTGATAAGCTTAATGAATGACTATCAAATAAAATTATGTTGTTTTACACAGCTTCCTTCCAATTAATTTCCATATTACCTATTTATGAGGCGTCGGGTAGTCGATAAAGATTCACCGACTTGATTAATTAAAAAAAAAATACCCGGAATTGAATGTTACTAACTGAAAAATATGTATTCTATCATTATAGAATATATTACCATAACTGAATTAACTAATTTTATGAATCCGGTGTCCATCTTGTTGTGTTAATGAGGTATGACAACTTGAACCGATGCATATATGTGCCTGGTTCTACATTGTAGCTGACTGACTGACTATCATTATAGACTAAGCGACACATATCTATTAACAATACAAAGGTTAGAGAAATGGATTAGAGATAATGATAGCAAAAATGGTTTAACAAACCTTTCATAAATTTCTCTCTTTTACATGATTGTAATCGACGAAATATAATCATGAATATTTGACGAAAATATGTTGGCATTAAAATATCTTTTGGACCAGATAATAGAATACCATTTAATAAAGCAAATGCATATACATCATTTATAGAGGAATTAACTAATTTTTGAAATACTCCTAGAATCGGTGTAATCTACAGAGATGGCACAGAGAGAGAGAGAGAGAAAGAGAGATGATATCAAGGAGAATGACGAAAGAAAAACAAACAAAAACAAAATAGATTTAAATCTGTGAAAATTTCTAAAATCTCCACAAACCCCTTCTGATAATAATCATCTGCTCACTAGTGACTGACTTCAAGATATACTCCTGGAGTTCTAGTGGGAAGCCGTTACCAGTGGAGTTCAACCAGGTCTGTTGTGAGATATCAGCTCACTGAAGACAATGGTGTACGGTGGTGCGACTTCGTGGATTGGTTGAAGTTAGACATTAACACCGTTGGATGCCGGCTCAGTGGTCTAATGGTTAAGTGCTCACGCGCGAAGCCAGTAGGTCCTGGGTTCGAGCCCCGCGTGGAGCGGGATCGTGGATGCGCACTGCTGAGGAGTCCCATACTAGGACGAAACGGCCGTCCAGTGCTTCCAGGTTTTCAATAGTGGTCTAGCTTCAACTGACTCATGATTTAAATCTGTGAAGATAATCATAAATCAAACATTAACATCTAAGATGAATTCATCTCATTGATGGGTATGAATGATACAAAAAAAATAGAATAAGTGACAGATAATTATGCCATTAAAATTCTTAGAATATCGAATATCATAGTACAAAAAAATGTTGACAACTTTTCGAAATCTCTGACGAATACTTTGATTGATCGCAAAGAATGAAGTAGCATAAAGTGTTGACGATATCACTTCATCTCAATCTTCATTAACTGAAATTACCATCTACTATGAATACTCAATAGTAGCCATTGTAGGAGTATGTTAGAAGAAATTTGAGAGGAGGTCAAGCACAAAATGTAACATTAGTCCATGAAATTAATGACTATTGATAAATGAAGAACATTCGATTAGTGTCTGTACGATAACCCGCTATCAGTGTCATTAAAGAAGTTGGATGGGATAGATTCAAATCAATCATAGGGAAGGCAGTACATAAATCTACTTTTCAATTTTCCATTTATCGAATGTTTAAGTAATCCAATCACATACATATACTTTCAATGCTTCCTCTTAAACCATGTCATCGATGTTTGCTACTACAATTAATTTATTTAATATTCGTTTTATGGAATTCATCTTATTGTCAACTCTCAACTAGAATATTGCCCTAAATGCCCTGGTACGGCCGAAAATGGGGAAAGTCCCCTCACCCTCCCCAAATGCTCTCATGTGGTCACGCGCATATAACTATTGCCACAAAAGTCCTACTCACTGCCTTCTCGTGGCAATACTGTTGTTTACGAAATCGAGAGGTTGAAAAGCAAATGTCCGGCGCTTTAACCGGGTTGGTGGACATGTAGAGTCCATCTAGGGCAGTTGGGAAACCCTGATTACAAACCAATGGTGCACATGAGCTCCATCATCCTGAAGGAACAAATGGCGTATAAACCAATCGTCGGTGACTGGCCAACATGGAACTGCATCTCCTTACGATGCTCCACTCTCTTGTGGATTAGACCTGTAGGTTATAGGCTCAAGGTGTGGCCCATCTGGGCAATATCCCAGTCCTCATACAAATTGTATGATTTATGTGGCGCATATCTATCTGCTGCGTATTTATGTGTTCAAATAGTCAGTCAGTCAGCTACAACGTAGAACCATGCACTTATGTGCATCGGTCCAGGTTGCCATACCGCATCAGCACAACAAGATGAACACCGGATTCATAACAGTGGTTAGGTAAAAGGTGGTAATATATAAGAGAAAGATTGGATATAGAGATATAGTACAAGAAAGAATTGGTTAGTAGAAAGAAAGATATGAAGCGCTTTTAATCTCTTAGTTTAAGGGAAGAAACCGAGTGTATACACCGACGCCATTGTGATCGATTCTGAGCCATGTCACCAAGAGTCTCCAACCATTGGTTACGATAGTCACGCGGACCCCAACCAAGTAGTCTGCATCTACCAACATGGCTCAGATTAGAAGTTAGTGACTTCAAGCACTGATGCCACGTTTTGGTTTGGCCGCCCCTAACTTTCTTCCAACCATCCCCAACACCGGATAGCATTGCACGTCGTGGTAATCGGTGTTCAGGCATACGTAACACGTGGCCCAACCATCTCAGTCGATGAAGATTCATAACCTCATCAACTGATTTACCATCCTTTCCTAATACCCTGCGTCTAACCTCACTATTACTTACCCGATTATCCCAGCAGACGCCAGCAATATTTCTAAGGCATCTGTGGTCAAATACTAGCAGCTTACGAGTGTCTTCTACTCTTAATGGCCATGTTTCGCTACCGTAAAGTAAAACAGAACGGACTGCCGCGCAGTATACTCGTCCTTTTATTGATAGACGGATATCTCGCCTTCGCCACAGGTGACGTAAGTTGGCAAAAGCCAAACGAGCTTTTCGAATCCGTGCTGAGATTTCGTCCGATACCAACCCATTAGGGCTGATCAGACTTCCAAGATAAGTGAAGTTGTCAACGCGTTCGACTACTTCACTCCCTATCCTTAGTTCAGGTGTTAACGCAGACCAGTCCTGAAGCAACAACTTGCATTTAGAGGGAGAGAAGCGCATTCCAAACATTCTGGCATTGTTGCTCAGTGCTACCAGAAGACTTTGCATTTTGTCAGCGTCTTCACCAAACAGGACTATGTCATCTGCGTATTCTAAGTCGATAAGTGGACCTCCTGGAAAGAGATCAATACCCGAGAACTCAGTCGACGAGAAAGTTATTTCCATCAGTAGATCTATGATGAAGTTAAACAAAAATGGGGAAAGTGGACATCCTTGACGGACACCACTTGAGGTTGCAAAAGTAGATGACAGTTCGCCATAAGCTCTCACTCGACTAGTAGTGTTCGAGTAAAGAGCCTTCACAAGGTTTATGTACTTCTGAGGTACGCCTTTCAATGACAGACACTGCCACAGAACCTCGCGGTCTACCGACTCAAATGCTGCTTTTAAGTCAAGAAAGACCACCATCGTCGGACGCCGATAAGTGTGCCTATGTTCTAGAACCTGACGAATGGTGAATATGTGGTCGATGCAGCCACGACCAGGTCTGAAACCAGCTTGGTTTTCTCGTGTTTGCAGTTCACGAGTCTTAGTTAAGCGTCTGATAATTATCGAGGCTAGTATCTTAGATATTATATTAGTTAAACTAATCCCTCTGTGGTTGTCGCAGGATGATTTTGACCCTTTCTTATATATTGGGACGATAAGTGATTGTGACCAGTCAGATGGAATAACGTCTAACTCCCAGATCTTAGCTAAAATATTAGTCAACCTAATCGCTAAAATTGGACCACCATCTTTAAAGACTTCTGGAACCAGTCCATCTGGTCCAGCTGCCCTTCCTCGTTTCAGATTATCTATAGCCTTTTGAACTTCAGCAAGAGTTGGGGGACCTACTTCAATGTTCCATTCACGCTGTCTGAGAATGGAGGGTAGTTGTAGAGTCGCTGAAGGCCAGCTGAACTGTTCCCTAAAGTGTTCCGCCCATCGTTCTAAACGTCTGGACTGGGAATAGATGAGAGTATCGTCTTTTTCCGATATAATCTCAAATAAATATAAATAGAATATTTGTTTCAACTATTAGAATAACACTGACCCGATGCAAAAATTGGGACGTATGAAAATATGTTTAGAAGTTAGAAGCAGTAACAATTAGCATAATAAATTATTCACAAATCAACAACAATGGTTAGGGAAAAACAAACGTTAAATAATAAAATTCATTTACGTTATATAAGCTAGTGGTTATCTAAAATTAATAACTAAGTAGATAAAATGTTAGAGATCTTAAGCGAAAAGTATTGGGATTCGAGACCCCGTAATAAAATTAACACTTTGATGTAGGTACATCCAGATGATGAATTCTAAAGTGTAATGAAATAAACAGTCTGGAAAACAGAGATGGATGGTGGCGAGCAATGGAATCCAGGACACGCGTTTTGTTCTATTTTAAATTCGTCAGTTGGTTGAATCTGCATCCTAGAGTTGATGCTCACCTTGAGACTCGAATTCAGTACCGTTCGCTTCAAACGCCATCACGTTGTTCACTTAGCTACTGAGTCCAGCTGACGAGTTCCAAATAGGAAGAAACACGCGTCTTGGCATCTACTGTTAACCACTATCTAACATTACTTAACGATGTCTAACGCTTAAAATCTTCTAAAGAGTAAATGTTAGTTCAAAATTGTACAAAAATATCGAATTAACTATCAGAAGTATTTTAGTCCAATAAGAAGCCAGTTATAGTTTGAAAATAATTCAACAGCAGAGACTGTGACAATTAAGTTCGAATTTGACAGGAATAATCAGCTCAAGACACACCTTATAAAATATAAATCTGAGTACAAAATGGGTACTGAAATAAATATGTGTTACACGATGAAGTGATGGAATTGTGGAAAGATAAAAGATGAGTATAATGAAAAAAGAAATAAATGAATAAACATAACTAGACGAGAGCAGATTGTTCCATAAGATATAGTTTGGCTAACAACATATCCGAGAAAGACTCCTCTTACTTAAGAAAGATTTCCTCCTAATTTCATGAGAAACGTCATCAGTTTCTACTCCCAACTATATTTGATAACGTCTCAAACTATTGAGTTGTATGCATTATACCTAGGGACAGTAACTAGTACTATAGTTGACAAGTAATGCACGTTGTATGATTTGAACTTCGAAGATGACATGGTTCTTTTACCCCACAAATATCAACAAATGCAGATCAAGACTATTGTAGCAGAAGCCTCTGCATCAGTAGGCCTCGACATGCACAAGGGAAAAACCAAGATCCTCACATACAACACGGAGAACATTAACCCGATCACAATTGGTGGAGACTCTCATGTACCTGGACAGCATTATCGATGAACGAAGAGGATCCGATGCAGATGTGAAAACACAGTTGAACAACATATGGAACTCAAAACAACTGTCAATCAACATATAAGTCACAATCTTCGATACGAACGTTAAGACAGTCCTACTACAGAACGGAGCTGAAAATTAGGGAACTATTATAATCACCATTAAAACAGTACAAGTATTCATAAACAATTGTCTACGCAAGATATTCAATATCCGTTGAACGGATACCATCAGCAAAAACGTACTGTGGAAGACAACAAACTAGCTTCCACCTGAAGAGGAAATCAGGAAAAGACGTTGGAAGTGCATAGGACATATACTAGACTGAACCAGGAGGCAACCGCTAACTTGGAATCCTGAAGGGAAACGGAATAGAGGAAGGCCAAAGGATACACTGAATCGGGAATCGGAAGTAGAAATGTTAGGGATGAATAGCAACTGGGAAATATTGTCCAGGATAGAGTTTCGTGGAGAATGCCGATAGGCGGCCTATGCTCCTCCACGAGGGGCAACAGGAGTACGTAAGTAAAAACGCAAAACTTCGCATGTACATACATCAGTTCGAGTTGCCATACCACATTAGCACAGAGATGTAGTTGTCCATTTAAATCCCTTAGTGGTAGAGGTGGTATGAGTAAAAGCAGTAATCGGAAAGATTAGGCTTTACAGATGTTATTTAAAGAGTATAATCCAGTGAAATAAATTTGGAAAATTACATGTGTCATATGTGATAAGATCAATTAGTTGCAATTTAGAACCTGGTACGTGTGTACATTGGTTCAATTCGCCATATCCCATTAGTACAGAGAAATAAAGTTACATATTCGAACTAGGCTAACATGTACTTCGGTTTGTGAGTAACCAAGTAACATAACTACTTATCATCAACACAAAGAAATTATGACATAAAGTTAAATACTAGGAATTTATGCCTTGTAAATGAGTGAATAATGATAATAGTAAGTGATGAGATAAATAGATTTTAAATTTGCTTACCAAAGAATGAACCTGAATGGATTAAACAAAAGTGAATCATTAAGTATTCTCGTGAGAGAAAAAAAAGACATTCGGAGAAGAGAGTACAGTTCTACATCTAAGCGTTAATATAAGGATTAAATATTTCTTATACCTTATTTTATACTACTTAGAGTTATGTTCAATATCATAATGAAAGATCAGTGATAATTGAGTTAAATTCTGGTTAATAGTAGAATCTCTCTAACAGGATATAGATTTCGCCCTATTTAGAAGTTATCATCCCCATCATCATCAACTGGATGTATATCTTCACATTTTAATGTTGTGATGTTCATACACTGAGACTTGGATCCCAGTATCTTTTGTTTGAACAGTGGGAAAAATACAAAAACAAAACCCATATACACAAACATGAAGAATGAATTTTCTTGTTCAATGTAAGAAAAAAAACTTAAAGATTTTTAGTGGATAGTACAACATTTGTCTACGATAAAAATTAACAAAATTATAAACAAAGTAATGAAATAAATAGTCTGGAAAACAGAGATGGATGGTGGCGAGCAATAGAATCCAGGAAACGCGTTTTGTTCTATTTCAAATTCGTCAGCTGGTTGAACCTGCATCCTAGAGTTGATGCTCACCCTGAGACTCAAACCCAGTACCATTCGTTTCGAACGCCATCACATTGTTCACTTTAGCTAATGAATGCGGCTGACGAGTCCCGAACAGGACGAAACGCGCGTCCTGGATTCCATCGTTAACTACTATCCATCTCTATTTACAATGCTTGTGATTTAAGATAATATTGAGGCAATCCACACAAAATGTACATATACTAATAAGAGACTGATCAATTTTAAGTTAAGATTAACATGAATAAGTATGAGGTAACTAATTAGTAATGTATGTATAAATTGATAATTAACGTGACTTCAATATGAGAATTCTATATTTACTACTACTACTACTAACTTATTTCGACTTATGTACTCCTGAAAGTTCTGATAAGAAATGTGAATTGTAGAATAAATCAATAATTCATTAACAAACAATCCGCTATATAATTAATATGGAATTTCAGTTCAAAACTGACAAACTAGATTATTATTAAGACAAATACCATAACAGTAGAAAAGATTAAGTAAAGACTATATGATTCAAGAAGAATGAATGAATGAATTCATAGAATTCAAAAAAAAATTTTCTTTAGGAACTAAAGGGGTAAACAGATAAACTGTGAATATATTCACACTACTGTAAAACGATTATTCTGAGCCATGTTGTCTGATCTGATCACAATTATCGTATGGAATCCAACTGAATATTATTTTGCATAAATCAACAGGATTCAGTTCAACAGTCAATGAATTCATGGATCAATGGTATGTTCTTGTTTAACCGTTCTTAGTTTTATTGCAACTTAATGATATACGAGTAAACATCGCGTGACAACTACCTCAAAAGTGTATATCAATTGCTTGTTGTCAATAACTTTAATGTAAATAAGAACAACCCAAGAAATCAAATCAAAAACGATTATCATTTACAGATACATCTTATAAGTGAATTACCTTATTAGCTGCTAACACATCATCCATATTATGTAACAGATAAGCTTGTAACAAACGAACAAGCGATGGAACATTTCTATTTGGTTCCCACAGAGATGGGACAAGAATTCGTTGAAGTAAAGCTGAATAAGCTTGTGAGGGTCGGAAATTATTAGGTGTTCCTGTTGTCATGCCATTGATAACAGGTGATGGTAATTTACAATTAGTTAGAACAGTTTGAGATAATGGATATTGTTCCAGCATAACACTGATCAATTGAAATACATATGGTACAAATTCTGAAAAAGACAAATAATAAACAAGAAGGATAAGCAACACATATATTAATGTGAAGTAACTGAAAACAGACACGAAGAAAGTGAAACAGTTGGTACCAATAGGGAATCGGGAGTACTGGACAGCTGTTTTATCACAGCATGAGACTCCTCATCAGTGCCTACCCATAATTCCACACCCCCGATCGCATTATGATAGTCAGCTTACTAGTAACTTACTTTAAGATATTTTTGAAGTTCACGTGAGAAATCATAACTAATGGAGGTTAATCTATGACAAGAGTGAAATAGTTGTCATTAACGGCATTCAGTAATCATCGAACTCTATCGTGATCTGATTGAAGTTGAATTTATATGTTTGAATACCGACTCAATGATTTTAATACCTAAGTGTTCAGTGTGAGACCTATAAACCCTAGATTCAACCTCTGGTTAGTTCATGGGCGCGCATTGCTAAAGAGCCCCATACCGGGACGAAATATGCTTTTAGTATCTCATAATTTTTAATCTATGACGGATATAACCTATAAATGGAACCAAACTTCACAAAATCCCTTCAACTAAATTAGCTAGAAAAAGTTAGACGTTAACTTATTTCGATTAATGCAGTTAAATTTAATCTGTGCATTTATTTCATCAATGACATACAGTAAACCAAAGACAGATTCATGTGTTTTATGCATTAAAATAAAGCATAGAGAAGCTAGTGATAGGCAAATTATCGTAGGGGGGGGTAGGCAGTAATTCAGATGATTTACATAAATCAGCACTTTAATGAACTGAGACCTGGTAACATTTGTGTACATTCTCTAGAAGATATAATGTATATGATAAATTTAGAAATGAGAATTTTGGATTACAAACAAAATTTGTTATATCCCGATAAGTATAAGGGATGGTAACTGATGGGATCCATTTATGGTCAAATACTATACATATATTTTTATTGTGTAATTGTTAAGTAACTAAACTATGCATATTCGTGTTCCTCTTATAATAAGCTTTATTTTGACCTATGAACGATTTACCATTCTTGAATTATGTCCTGTCTATTAATTACATTATTCCACAACTACAGACACTTCTGATTAGATCTTGCACAAATATTATTTTCTATTTGATGGTAAAAGATGGTCTGTTTGGTTGGTATTATATACCAAGTATGTTTGAAATAAATGATTCATGTCGCAGAGGCTGAGATTGGTGTTCTGGACTTAACAGGCAAAGCTAGGCGGGAAGCAGAACAGATAAGACTCTAGACTACTCGTACGTGTTTTATGCGTCATTAGTCCGGTCAATAAATTACTGTTCTTTGATTGGCGGTATCATTACGTTGTATACCGGCAGGGTATTCAGGCCACAAGCATAACAAAACTGACAACTTACCAACAACATCTTGTTGTAAAATATCTTGAAAGATTGGAAGGAATGCTGCTTCAAAATGTAACACTAAAGCTGGTTCCGTAGCACAAGTTAAACGAATACATAAACAGATTGTTTCAAATAAGAAATGATTATAATCCGGTTTACATGGGTTCTGTAAAATGATGAAAAAACAACAACAACAACTGAACAAAACAACAAATAATACTAATCATAATAATGATAATGATGGTGGTAAAGAAAAACGGTATAGATTGGTAAGGAAAAAAGCAAGGTTTAGATACTGTTAACGGGACATAGATTGGATTAAAGCATGCTCAATACGCGATTGCGTTGTTGTACGTTGATTGGCTAATCCTTATCCAACCAGCGCTAGTCAATACTTGGAGAACACTCTACAACCTCATGTGAAAGCTATAAATATAATAACGTTTTTCTTATTGTGCTTCTTACTTCCATCTAACCTTGTTATTTGGAACATAATCTCTTTACTGTTCAATCGTGTTCTGATTTAGGGACTTGTCAAGTGAATTGGTGTCTAAGAGTACTAAGCAATAGGAATGGCTGGATTGTAACAAGAGAGAATCATAACATATATAATTAGGATGAAAAACTATACTGTTAAACAAACCTTTGCAACTTGAGTAAGACGAGATAATAAAGTGGATACAAGTGATGTCATTGACGGTAAACAACGTTCCTGTAAACAGCAACAAACTCGCATTAAGGCTATAAAGAAAATAAATGAGAGAGAATAGGATAAGAAAATTCTAAAGAAAACAACAATTATGTAATTTACATTAACTTATTATCAATCAGTAACAACGTAGAACTTCGTACGGACGTACATCAGTTCGAGTTACCATACCGTATTAGCACAGAGATGCAGTAGTCGATTCAAACCACATAGTGGTAGAGGTAGTAAAAGTATAAGCAACAATCGGAAAGATTAGGGTTTGAAGATGTTATTCAAGGAGTATAATCCAGTGAAATAAGTTTGTAAAGAGAAAAAAAGAGACAAGGAGGATTCAGGAGAACACAAAGAGTGGATGCACCTTCGCCATTGCAAACGATTTTGAGTCATGTCATTCAAGGTCTCTAACCATCGATTGTTATCATTTCATTAAGTTATTATACATAAATAAATAAATTTCAACACTTTACAAATGATTATGATCAATCCTTAACAGTCATATATAGTAATTACAGTCAAATTAAATAATTGATAGTCGTTGAGTATGTAAACAATAAGTTGGTGGATGGTCTTGACTTCACTACAAGGGGTAACAGGCCTAGGTAAGTGTGTTGATAGATTAAATGTTTAACAAAGTTATGTTATTGATTTAACTATCATATTGCATAAGATACAATTGTCAACTTTACTTACCTCTTATTACATAAACACTTTCACCATATTCAGGATTATTCAAAATATTCAATAATCTATCAATTAATAATTGAGGTTCTGATACTTGTTCTTTTAGTATTCTGAAATCAATCATTCATTAAGAATAAATGATGAGATCTGTTAAATAGTTGGGATCAACATTGTTAATTTGGAATTTAATGCAACTAATCAATAAATAATCAAAGTACAAATAAATTTAGGTATGTACAAGATAATGACAACAAAATCAGATTAAATAGCTCAGCGGTAACATCTAAGTAGTGTGGGTTCAAATCACACACGGAGTATCAACATCCTCAAGAATTCAGGTATGCTTTGTTGACAAGGAATAAACTAGCATGAGATTAAGGTTTGAGAGCATCCTGCTGAATACCTTGAACCGCCACAATTGATTGATCATAAGATGGCAAGGTGCCAAGTAGCACGAAACCCGGGTCCAGGGTTTCCTATCGACTACCTCCAACCACCATCTAACCTTGAACCACGTTACATCAGGACAAAGTGAATATGATGCCACGTCCACTGAAGTATTATCCAAATCACAAACTGATTGATAAAATCCTACCACTATTAAGGACTATAGAACAATGGCATTGGTCACTATCCAGTGTTCAAACAGATGTTACTACTCAGAACTACATCAAGTGAGAGTAGATGCAATGGAAAGTGAAAGGATTCAGTGACTTAGTCATTGGATCACCAGGTTTTACAATCGTACAAAACTATTCAAATAATTATGTGCCATTAGGTTATTAATAATAAAAATGTTTCTTTCTTCAAATAAAAGTTTTCATACTGATCGTATCACAGTTTAATTGGATTTAGGTGAATATAATTAACCTTGAACAAGAAATTTATTTAAGATTACACAAGAAACAATGACGACAGTTATAACAAAAATCAGGAAAAAAACCCAGTAATAGTTGTTTAGTTACCATAGCTGTTGTAGTAGTGGTAGCAGGTCGATTAGTACAATCACAAATATTGATAACTACATAAATCTCATCTCTGCCTTATCAAAGTCACTATGATATATCAATGATAAAAATAGTAGACTTACACAGGATCTGTAGGTGAATCTAATCGTCGCATAGCCAATAATTTATCAATTAATGAAGCTACATAACTTTGTACAACCGGTGCTGAAGCGGTAAGTAACACTGGAGTCATATTTAATAGATTGATTAAGGCCACAGATGGAAGTAGCGAACGAAATGCAATAGCATAACGTAAACAATCTGCTTTGATCACAGGCAAATAATTAACTATAATACACAAGAAAGCAAGTGAAGAGTAGTGAATTGTTCATGACAATATACTAGGGTAAAGTAAATGAATAGGTTAAAAGGATAGACTTCTGAATCAGATCAAAGAATACGTTAATCGATTCACACCCAACCGATTAGCGCAAGCTGACGTATATTAAGATGGAAACTTGAAAGTTTTTAGCAGTTCAGATTTATTAGAATATAAATTATACCTCGACGATTCTTGTTCTGATTTCGTGGGAGATAATTGAAGTATAGTGTTCAAGGAATTACAATACAAGAGAAGTACATAATAGAATCGAATAGATTTATTATAACATTACAGTAAGAATACAAAACACAATGATTGGTACAAAGGATATCAGATATATATGCGCCACACCAGTCACGACACGTGTATGGGATGTGATACTGCCCTGGTGCCTAAACCAAAGCAGGTGGTTTTCTTATGGGGCCACACCCAGAGCCTTCGACTTAAAGGTCTAAACCACAAGGCAGTGGATCAACGTCAGGAAATGCAGTCCCATGTTGGCCAGGGCAACTTATAACTATTTATTTATTTGAACACATAAACACTGGTACAAAGAGGCACCAAATAAATCATTTGATATGTGTGAGGGCCGGAATACTGTCCGGATGCCCAAACTGAAGCAGGTAGTTTTCATAGAGGACCAAACCCCACATATAATTAATTGCAAACAAATAAGTGTAAATTATAACTCGTAGACATTTATGGACTAGTAAACTTAGAATGAATAATGTAACGGCGACAGTGGCATGTTGGTGGGGATTTACCGCTATTATTCAATAATACGATAACTGAAGTACACAACTACTGTTACGAAATGAAGTTGTCAAGGTGCCTCACAAAAATTAAGTAGTTTTTGTTGAAAAAGATTGTGACAGTGTATCAAGAAAGAAAGAAAAATAAAACGAACATACCAACAAACTTACCATTAGGATTTTGTAATTCAGGTAAAACATGATTTTCAAAAAATGTTGTTAGATTAACTAATTCAGTGGAGACTGTAACACCATGCTAAAGAAGTAGTATAAACATAAATAATCATAATAACAAGAATGAATAATAGGATAGATAATAATAGTTTATTAAAATTTCTATTTAGACTACTATAAATATAAGAAAAACTCCGCCTGTAAATCTTCTAGAGTTAGTGCCGGTTCTAAGCTCGGGTAAAGGAGAAGGGTTGGACATGGGGTTAGCGACCCCATGCCGTAGAAAACTAACCAGAAAAATATATAAAATGAATACATACAAATGAATAAATAGATTCATTGGGTAATGAAAGTAAACTTGGAAATTACCACAACAAACCATAGATTTAACTTATTTTCACTAAATAAGATTAATATTTATTCATTTATATGTAATTTCGATGGTTAAGATCATGAGCCAGTTGAAGCTAGACCACCATGGGGAACCTGGAAGCACTGGACGGCTGTTTCGTCCTATTGTGGGACTCCTCAGAAGTGCACATCCACGACTTCGCCCCCTGCGAGATCCGAACCCAGGACCTACTGGTTTTGCGTGCGAGCACTTAACCACTAGACCACTGAGCCGGCATCCAATGGTGTTAATGTCCAACTTCAACTAATCATTTATATGTGTTTACTGGGCAAGGTTAACATAATGAATTAAAATATTAGTAATAAGAAAGACTAAGCACTAAATAATACGATGGGGGAAAAAACAAAGGATAGAATTTAAAGGATAAGAATTATGAAATAATATTAAGGCTGAAAACTTAAAAGAAGATAGAATAAGTGTACATCTGTGTCAGTGTGATCGATTTTGAATCACATCACCTAACCAGTGATTACAGTTATTATGTAGACAACTTCAAACATGTAGGCTACATCAACTAAAGTGGTTTAGACGAACACTAAATTGTTTCATGGACTGTTATTATATCTTGATTGAGTATTCTTAGTATTCCTTAAATCTAATTTATTATTACACAAAAAAGTAGCCAATATGTAGGTATACGTAACATATTTATTTATTTCAACACATAGATATTTGTACAAAGAGGCACCAAATACATATGCGCCACACAAATCTCATTCGATATGTGTGAGGGCTTTGATACTGCCCGGGTGCCTAAACCGAAACAGGGGGCCACACCCCGAGCCTTCGACCTGAGGGTCTGATCCAGAAGGCAGTGGAGCATCGTAAGGAGATGCAGTCCCATGGAAGCCGGTGACCAACAATTGGTTCATACGCCATTTGTTCCCGCAAGATACTGGAGCCCATGTGCACCATTGATTTGGAATCTGGTTAAAGCGCCGGACATTCGCTTTTCGTCCTCTCATTTTCGTAAACAACAACCCCGCCACGAGAAGGCAGTGAGTAGAACTTCCCTGGCAGAAGCTTTATACGCGTGACCATGTGAGAGCATTTCGAGAGGGAGAGCGGACTCTCCCCACTCTCGGCCGTACCAGGGCATAAATGTCAACCAATTTGTCCGATGAAGATTCACCATCTTATTACTTTTGTTTAGTACGTTTTACGCCTAGTCACAACACTGATTCCTTAGTTGTTCCATAACACGTGAGCGATGCTTCAAATACACTTATAATCCAAAAGTTGATTCTTACGGATATCTTTTATTTTCATAGAATATGTTCCGCAACCATGGAGTAATACAGACTGAGGTGGTCGCTCTACAATATACTCATCTTGTTGGTTAACAGACAGACATTTCACAAGATAAGAATGACACAAATTGACAAAAGCTAAATGAGCTTTCTAAGTCCATGTCAAAATTTTGTCAGGCATCATCAACAAACCAGGGCAGATAAAGATTTTAACGTAATTGAATTGATCAACATGGAAATGATACTTCATTTAGTCTGAAATTATTTTAATGATAACTTTTAATGTTTATGTAACTATTATTTAGGTAGAATTCATTCATATTACTACGAATAGTGTAAATGTATTCATGTCGTTTCTTCATTTTTTAAAAATGAGTCCCAAAGTTGTATTGTACAATTTTTCTCCTACTTTTTTAATACTAACTACTACTACTACTGTAGGGAACGAAAACTCAGGGAAGGTAAATTAATTTATTCTTTTAAGCAAAATTACACAGTGCATTCGTAAAATATGAAAATCATATATAAAATACATCATTTGTACACCTTTCTTTAGTTGTCGTGGCGTGGGTGTTGTTTACGAAACTGATAAGACGAAAAGAGAATGTCCGTCGCTTTAACCGGGTTGGTGAACACAGAGAATCCACCTAAGGGAGTTGGAAAACCCTCATCCCAAACCAATGGTGCACATGAACTCCAGTATCCTGAAGGAACAAATGACGTACGAACCAATCGTTGGTCACCGGATACCATGGGAATGCATCTCCTTACGATGCTCCACTGCCTTGTGGATCAGACGTCTAGGTCGAAGGCTCCAGGTGTGACCTAATAAAACCACCTGCTTTGGTTTAGGCATCTGAGCAGTATCAGAGCCCACACACAAGTGACTTGTGTGGCGCATATGTATTCAGTGCCCCCTTGTACCGGTATTTGTGTTTAAACAAATAAATAAGTTGTCGTTTACATACTTCATCATTCTTCCGATTTCGTCGTTACTCGGACTGCTCTCTGTTTTATTTCAATCTTCTGCTGGTAAGCACTCCATTCCTGCTGCATACTACCTATATTTGTCCACACAGGAGGCGCACAATATACAATTACTACTCTAGGACTTGTCTAGAAATAATTTTATCCCACTGTGGTAACGTGTTATGATAACTTGAACCGATACACTTAAGTGTCAGGTTCTACGTTGCGTACGACTATTTGGCCAATGTAATACTGAGAGATCAGCGTAAACAGTGAAGGATTTGGTGTTCGTTCTAACGAAGTAAATAATTAAAAAATGATAACTCCTAAGACTATAACAATACATACTCTTGTTGCATAATTATCAAATAATTGGACTATGATGTTTCTATGTTCCGTTGATTGTAAACTTTTGTTTGACCCGTTAACCGCTCCTATAAGTCATATTATTTCTAGTTCACTGTTAATTCAACTTGCCCAGCTTCACCGCCCGTTTTGGCCTATTTATGAACAACTATGGTTTTCTACTTTATGAGATGATACAGTCCAGTGTACTATGTATATAAACCCATGACTATTCAAGATAGGTACTGAACTTTGTTACGGTATTCACTTCGGACTCAAGACTGGGGGATAGAAGATACTGTGTATTAGTGAACCAATAAGAGTGAAGCTTACTTCAGCTTAAGTTAAGTTTAATTGTGTTTGTCAGAAAGTATCAACGGTCAAGGTTAAGGACGCTAAGATGTAGATGGAATAGCAGACTCGGAATAGAAAAGAATTATAATCGGAATTCCGATTGTAATTCTTAGAAAGTGATAACGATTAGCACCTTAAGGCACTAATTAATATCAATGCCTATCATTAAAAGTAGACATATTTCATATTATCACAATCAGATTGAAAAATTAATAAGGTGTAAAAAGCGAAAATTAGTAGAAATGATGACAATGGAAAATTAAGGACATATAGCATCTAATTTGAAGAATAACAACAACTGATGAAGTAATATTACAACTTAAGTGATTTCATCAGAGATAAGGAATAAATTAGTTTACATTAATAATACAATCGAATGAGTTACATCAACTCGGGTTTCAAACTAGAGATCAGTATTATTTTGCTCATAAAAGTAACCAGAATAACTGAGAACCTGTCAATACGACTCAGTTCAACACTTAAAATGATTTTTATCAATCGATGTGATATTTCCTATTTGGTTGTGTTGGGGTGATCCAAAAAACTTCTCGCAAAAGACAAGAAAGGTTCAGGAAACATTAAGAAGCATTTCATTCAATCAGCGTTCACATGAAGTTTTAGCCAGAAAAATCAAGAAAGTAAAGAGTCACATGTAGAGTTTCTGGTTGACTGATTACTATACTGCTACTATGTTTAGTAGAGTTCCAGAATTTTCGGGAAACCCAAGGACATCGAAAATATTATAAAAACCTTATGTTTTCTGTACTAAAACGAACGTTTGGAGTAAAGTGCTTTTCGCATATTCTGCGCCTTTTTTCTCGTGTTCAGGTCGCTGTGTAGTTCTAGCTTGAGGGTTACGAGAATAGCTTAGGAACCGAATATAACGTTCAATTAGCAAGACTTATCAGGTTGTCGCTGGTTATTTTTTAAATCTCTCATCCGACTATTATCTATTAGGTAGATAATGGATAGGCATGCATGTGTGTCCCCGATATACCATAACTAGCTTTAACAATAAAGATTTACAGCTTTAATAGGCAACTCCGCCTGGAGCCCCTCTGAGGATACTGTCGGTCCCAAGCCCAGATAAAGGAGGAGGGTTGAGATGTGGTTAGCGACCCCGTTCCGTAGAAAACTAACTCGACAAAAAACAATTCAAATCATTTAAACACTGCCCTGGGAGTTATAAAGTCTTCATTTAGAAGAGCTATGACGCCTCATGGTGAAAACCGAGTTTATTTGGAAGTCACGAGACTGATGCCCCTCCTAACATTCAGAGCAACCATTAATTTAAGTACATGGAATGCTTGTACCATGTGCGAGACCGGAAGAGTCTTCTAAATTACTGCAGGAATGAAGAGATACAACCGGGAGGTGCTTGCAATCAGTGAAACACATTGGTCAGAATTTTCAATACAAATGTCAAGAGTTCTACTGTATGAAGCGGAAACCTGCAGAACTACGAAAGCCATCATCCAGAACATACAAGTGTTTATTAACAGTTGTCTTTGCAAAATACTTAGGTTCCGTTGGCCAGGCACTATCAGCAACACCCTACTGTGGGAGAGAACAAACCAGATCTCAGAGGAGAAAGAAATCAGGAAGCGCTGGAAGTGGATAGGATGCACATTGAGGAAAGCACCCAACTAAGTCACAAGGCAAGCCCCTATATGGAATCCTCAAGGCCAAAGAATACATTACATCGAGAAATGGAGACAGATATGAGAAGAATGAACAACGATAGGATAGAACTAGGAAGGAAGGCCCAAGACAGAGTGGGTTGTAGAATACTGGTCGTCGGCCTATGTTCCATTGAGAGTAACAGACGTAAGAAAGCTTTATTAGCCATTGTTATTTTCTAATCTAAAATATTACTTATTCAATTATTTTGGTAGTCATCACTGACAAAATATCAAAAGTTTATGGAATTTCTTTAAAAACTTGATCATATTTTCACTAACATTGATCATGTATAGAACGTTTTAAAATCTTCAGGTGAAACAGATGAAGTTAATAGGTACTTGATAAGTGATAACAAGTGAGAAATTTACAAAGATAATAAATCAATTATTTCATTCAATTACATTTTTTAAAAACAAATAATCATACCTTTTCTGTTTTACCACGACTAGCAACTGAAGTGACCAATAGTAAAGCTGCATCTTTTGAAGTCCATGCTCCACCATTTGGTGTATTTGTATATTCATTTAATAAATGTTCAATATATGTAGCGAAATTTGTTACAACAGCACCTTCAAACGCTTCACATAATACATGAACTAGATTACATGCTGCTCTTCGACGTGTTTGTGCATTAGAACCTTCTAAATCTAAGCGGATGTATTCATCAGGATTTTCAGTGAATAATTCTTCGTCTAATGCTTTAAAAGAATAAAATTGTAATACAATGGATCAAATTTTAAATTAATAGATTAGATTGTCTAGTTAAAATAATTGTAAGTGAAACAAGTATAATCAATATAGTTCAGTGATGGTTCAACTTTCCACTAATAGATCTCACATTAGAATCCTGTGTCAGTTTATCTTGATTTGAACAATCGGATAGTGTATCACTAGCTTTTACACATCACTAGTATGGATTAAAGTAAAGTATACAAGTCTGAACCTGGTTGCTGAGTTAACACTATAATACTAATAAAACAAGACTGGAGGATACAAAGGATTAGGTTGGACTGACTGAAGTCCCAATTTCTTCCACAACAACTTAAGATTGTTAGTCACATACAGCAAAACAAATGACGGTAGCATTAAATATTCTGGTAAGTATATGTAGTACCATTTACTTTACTAAATGTATGTTTGACATTTTACATAATCCTTAATTCATTAGCAGCCAGGAAGATAAATAAATTTTACGTATTCACAGGAAAAAACAACAAGGTATTTTCATGAGAATTTGTGATGAGTGCAGTAGATCAAACACTTACAACAGTGACTTTTCAGTTAGTGTCTAATCTAAAAACACTCTTTAGTTCGTTTATGTTGAACAGAACAGGTGATAAGAATGAAAATGAAGCATTACTTAGAAGTTTAGCAGAGATCAAAGAGTTTTGAAAGCTTCTGAACAAAGAAGATCTTCAAATTAGTAATAACTTGAATGTTTGACTAATTAGAACATGGATCAATTTACAAAATGTACTAAATACTATGAGTAATGGGAATATATGGCAGAAATCAAAATGATATAAGGGTTTGCTTATGAACGGATGATACTTGTAGTTCCATCTAAGAGAAAGTCAAGGATGTAACACTAAAAAGAGGAACAAATAAATCGTATCTATCAAATCAAATATAGTGATTGTAATGTTGTATATATACAGGAAAGACATGTAGACCATTGAATGGTAGAATGAAGGAATGGACAACAGTGTTTAAAACATGTTTAGAAAGATTGAGAACAAGTGGGGAACATAAAATTGATTCTGAAGCTTGGATCCTTCAATAAATAATTGTAGACATAGATTAGCACATGCTCTGGGTGTTCAACTTTGTGCTAGTGATACTACTTGGCTGGTGAAACTAGAGTGGGTGTAATAGAGCTCGGTTCTAAGACGTAGTAACTGAAAGTAGAATCCCTTCACTGCTTCACATTATAGCTGTCGAAAACAATAACGTACGCTAAATTACTTAGTTATTTATTACGATTGAATGTCATTTGACTCCCTTTAGTTGACATAACAATACATAGACATACAGTTATCGGTTTATTTTTCTCCAACAAACACAATTTATTGTTGTCCACTATCAAAATCTAACGACATCCAGAATGGCCATTATGATCTCAATCAAAGTTTTAAGGTTACAGGTATGATAACCAGATAAGAGTAAAATATACACACGCACACAATATATCACTTTGTCTTATATAATTTCATATTAAATGACCATAGAAAGCCAAACCATACATAATTTTATTTAGTACAGTTTTATTTTAATGAAATTATTCATCTTTGATCATTTTGAAGAATAGAAAACAAATGTAAGATTTTCAGACACAAGTTATTAATTTATTTATTGAAACACATAAATATTGGTACAAGGGGGCACCAGATAGATATGCGCCACACAAATCTCATTTGATAAGTGTGAGGGCTGTGATGTTTCCCAGGTGCCCAAACCGAAGCAGGTGGTTTTATTAGGGGGCCACACCTTGAGCCTTTGACCTAAAGGTCTAATCCACAAGGCAGTGGAGCATCGTAAGGAGATGCAGTCCCATGGTAGTCGGTGACCAACGATTGATCCATACACCATTTGTTCCTTCAGGATACTGGAGCCCATGTACACCATTGGTTTAGAATCAGGGTTTTCCAACTCCCCAAGGTGGAGCGTCTGTGTTCACCGACTCGGTTAAAGCACCAGATACTCGTATTTCGTTCTCTCAATTTCGTAAACAACAGTAATACCACGAGTAGAACATCCCTGGCAGAGGCTATATACGCGTGGCCTTGTGAGAGCATTTCGAGAGGGTAAGCGGACTTTCCCTATTCTCGGCCGTACCAGGGCATTAGAAGGAAGATACATTCTTATTTTGATATTACTAATACAGGCGACAATACAAATGAGATGGACAAAATCCTATTAGGAATTGATCCAATAAATAAACAAACTATTACTAACCTCTAAAGTGCATATTAGGAAGAATAACTTTTTCACAGAGTTTTTGTAATGTTTCAGGATTTTCAAATAAATATCTATGCTGTGGACGAGATATGACACAGCTTAAAAATCCAATTGCATTTCCAATAAGCTAAATTAAAAGTTTAGGAAGAGATGAAAAAAGAAGCATAAATATTCAATAGAATTTTATATAGGTGTAAAGATTCAGCTCTGAAGTAGACCTTATTTTGTGTGTAAAGGTTAGTCATTTTTACTAACATTATCCAGTTGCACAACCGGAAGTTGTTGGATTAAAAATCTGGGATTTTATTCGTTGAAAGTTAAGTGATTCAATCGACTAGATCACTGTTTCACTCAGAATTATATGTATGCATATAAGTTAGTTAGTTGCAATGTAGAATCTGGTGTATATTTACATCGGTTCAAGTTGTCATACCCCATTAATACGCAGGATGAAATTGTTAGGAGGAATTACACAGTAGATATATTACCAGTGTCAGTAGTGACAGAATGGACATGGCATCGCAAATTCAAGAAAAGATAAATTAGTGGAATAAAAAACATGAAAAGTTATGAGGGATTCTGAAGCTCAGAACTTGGGGGAAGACAAACAATGAATGCATCTGCACCATTCCAAACGGACTTGAACCATGTCATACATTATCACCATTGAAGTAACTACCCCTATGAATTCGGTGTTCATCTTGTTATGCTAATGAGGTATGGTAACTTGGACCGATGCATATATGTGCCTGGTCCTACGTTGTAGATGACTGACCCCCGTTGGTCAAGATTTACTACCTCATTAACCGATTTGCCATATTTACCTAGTACCCTATTCTTAATCAATGCATTGCTCACTCCGTGGTCCCAAAATACACGAGCAATGCTACGAAGACACCAATAATCAAACATTAGTAACATAAGAACATTTTCTATCATTGATGACCCTGTTTCACATCCATAAGGCAAGACGGAACGAATTGCTGCGCAGTAAAATTGTCCTCTGGTTTGCAGAAAGATATCTCGGCTACGTCACAAGTGATGCAAGTTGGCAAAAGCTAATCGAGCTTTGCAAATCTGTGCCAAGATTTTGTCAGACAGAAGACCTTCAGGACTGACGAAACTCCCAAGATAAGTGAAGTGGTCGATAAATTCAACTAATTCATTTTACAAGATATACTTTAGGTGAAGCAAACACTTTTCAAGCTCATTATTCTGTAGTACAACTAAATAAATATCAAAAGAACTGATGAATCCAGAAATTGAGAAATTTTGTGACAAGTAATTTTTAATGACCAACTAACTGTCACACAATATTTTCAACTCGATCTTGCAACATTGATTGATGCCGCTTCAATCAAATTGGTAATGATAAGATAACAATGAAATACCTATTCTATGATGGATAAGATGTTGGTAAAACTATTAGGATCCTAACAAAGTATAGTGTAATACAATATCATAATTGTTAAATGAAATTGAAAGAGAGTTTTGTAATATTCCCCAAAAGGCAGTCATACTACTCAACAAACCATTAATAAGTAATTGATAGATGACCTTAGAGAGTAGAGAACAAATGCTTTAATCACTAATGATCCATGCAGAATTATAACTCCATTAGCATATTACAAAAATCAAATAATAATACTTACTAAGTCATATTTTGTTTGAGCACTAGTACCTAATAACATTTCCCATACATCAGTAACAAAACCAGGTAGATATGAAGCAAATTCTGGTTCATATTTTGATGCATATAAACTGGCATTATCACAAATTTGTGATTTAATTTGTTCAACTAAAACTGTAGCATTATTATTTTCATCTGTTCCATTGGTTAAATTTAAAGTTGATGCATTTAATTGTAATAAACTACGAAAAAATGTCATCCAATCTTGCATATTATCTTCGAAAAATTCTGGCAAATCCTGAAAAATGTTAAAAATAAGAAGATTGTAAGAGAGAGAATATAAATGGGGATTAGACAGAAACACGATCACATAAATTAACTTCCACACATTAGGAATAAACGATAATAGATTGAAACCTCTGTCCACTTTTCATTTATTCATGGCTTATGAAGGCTTTGGGATATGGATAGATATTAGACCACAGATATCCTCAAAGCATATTGATGTATGAAGACACTAGATAAGACTATGAGTAGGCTTTCTGATAGAAATCTCAAATCCATTGATCAAGCCAAGTAGACGTTCATCAATTTAGGTGGTTTAAACACAGTCAACTACAATTCACTAAGACACGCGATGGTGGCTGATGTACCAGTAGGTTGGGAAAAGTACAACAAAGATAACCTCATGATGAAAATATTATTTGGACTTCATTGTCTTTCCTTTTTTCAAATTTATCTCTTGGTATATTAATGTAAAATGTGAGACAACTTAGAGACTGATGTGGATTGATATCAAGTTTTGTGGTAACCATGCCTGACTGGTTATATGCTTTCGTATTATCGTCGAACGTAACAGGGTATGGGACCTTATAAGGTGCCTATTATGTCTTGGAACCGCAGACTAGTGTCATATACCAAGTTGCCAATCAAAATGCTAACCTTAATTTGATTTATTTCGCGTCTACTATTTACTCGAGAGCATAACATTCCCAAGTAGACCAATTACAAGCCCTAGCAGCACCACTGACCTTGAGCTGACGCACCAAAGCTCCTTCCTCTCTATGCCTTATCTTGAGTTCAGAAGTAGTAACCAGACTCTACGATATTTACATTTCAATCAGAAGTGGTCTATATACGGAGATAAAAAACCGCGCTACGCAGTAAGATGGAAATTAATAATTACACATAAGCAAGCCAAAAGTATGAGCAGGTGGGGAAAGCCGTAAATAACCGACCGACAAAAGATTGTCACTTACTTGACAATTAAGACTGAGAAATATTTTACAGACTAGTAGTAAACATTGAAGAACTGTAGTTAAACGTGAGGCATCTGAGATTTGATTCGCTCCAATAACCAAGGCAAGGAGATTCTGTATGCATATTGTAGTGAAAGGAATTACAAAATTAAAATTAATTAACAACATTTATATACAAGAGAAGTTTGAAGTAACTGCGGAAATAACTTCTACATTTTCTCAAACAATACGACTAGATTCATTTGTATTCATTGTTTGAATCTTCTCATTAACGTTTAAGTAGTTAGGTGGATAACGCGTTAGCGTTTGAAGTGAACGATACTAGCCTCGAGACCCGGAGTGGATACCAACTCTAGGAAGCAGGTATACTCAACTAACGAGTCCCAAATGGGAGTCCTGAATTTCACTGCTAGTCGCCATCTATTTCTGACTATAATACGACTGTTAGTGATGTAGACGAAAAATAAACCCTACTTATTTAGTATACACTGTTGACAAATCCAGTTACTGACATCAGGGATATAGAAAAGTCGGATATAAGTGTTTCGGATCTTTATATTTCATGCATTCATTTCAACAGACAGAAATAAGAAGCGCGGAAGGTATACGTGTCTACTCAAAATACTAAATATTACATGAGTAAATATAAATTAAAATAGATTATGTATAATGAGGCAAGGAAACAGGCATTGGATGAAAAAATGGGTATACAGACACACAAGCACACATGAGATGCATAACAGTAGAATTACAAGGGCATGAATGTAAGAGGGATATGTGCTGAAGGTCGTGACTTCTTATACAAGTTTTTACGAAGGTAAAAATGACTTAATACATAAATACTGGCTGAGTTATTCGAGTCCATCTTATAAATCATGTGTGTAATAGTATTGAATACTATATGATCACATTGACTAACAACTAAAATATAGATTCGTCATTTGTATTTATCTAACCTGAGTTCACATAAGTTAATATAGACTAAAAATTTGCATAGCATAGATGAAGGTGGCTAACAAGAGAATCTAGGACGCGCGTTTTGTCCAATGCAAGACCAATCAGTAGGATTTTCCTTCATCCCAGAGGTGATGTTAACCTCAAGTTCCAATTCTGGGGTCCAGGTAATTTACTTGACCAGTCCTAAATAGGACGAAACCCGCGTCATTTATTCCGCTGCTAACCACATTTCATCTGTTATATATAAGCTTGCACAGGATGCGCGCATCTCAACTAAGACCAATCAAACCAATTAAAATATCAACGGCAGGATTATCTGAATCATTACAATTCGAATTAATAGATTACAACTTTTTAAACAATTTCCAATAATTAGTTCATTACAGAAATCAAATCCAATTACGTTCATTGCTTTGAATTTCATCTTACTGAACTGTTGCATATTTTATTTAATTGATAAAACTATTCACCAGGTACTTGGACATGGGCCATACTCTGATTGCGAGGATTGCTCAAATTGAAGTGGAGTTCGAATATGCGATTTATTGGCCGAAAAAGGAATGCGTTGCCCACTAAGCTGATAGAAAGTATCATGGATTATGTGAAAATCAACTACAAGTATCATCACCATGATTATTACTTACAGTATTTGTTGCTGTGGAAATTCAAAAATCATACAACCTGTGGTTGAAATTATACGAGTCATTTGATCTATATGACCCTGGTGACGAGAAGCGCTTAGGCGAGACTATAATTTATGGACGGATCAATCCGATTTAAGATGACGAGTCTTGCATTTTGGTACATTCATCCATACGGTCCAATAGCATTTTGTCATTATAGCTTATGTCAGCTCGTGATGAAAACTCGAACTTTAGCTTCCCTCAAGTGCTCTGATACGACCGAGGGTGGGGAAAGTCAACTCCCCTTCTCCAAATGCTCTCACGTGGCTACGCGTATATATCCTCTGCCAGGAATGTCCTACTCACTGCCTTCTCGTGGCATTACTGTTGTTTACAGAATTGAGAGGACAAAAAGCGAAAGTCCGGCGCTTTAACCAAGTTTGTCAACACGCAGGATCTAACTAGGGGAGTTAGAAAACCCTCATTCCGAGCCAATGGTGCACATGAACTCCAGGATCCCGAAGGAACAAATGGCGTATGAACCAATCGTTGGTCACCGGCCAACATGGAACTGCATCTCCTTACTATTCTCCACTGCCTTGTGAATCAGACGTTTAGGTCGAAGGCCCAAGGCGCGACCCCACAATAAAACCACCTGCTTTGGTTCAGGCACCTGAGCAGTATCAGAGACCACACACAAGTGACTTGTGTGGCGCATATGTATTCAGTGCCCCTTAGTACCAATATCTGTGTTCAAATAAATAAATAGAATTATCCGAACTTCTAACTTAAAATCCCGATTCTGATTTCTCGCACTAATTTACGGAGCTCATCAGATCATGGTAGGGTGAACTTTCTTAAAATCACTTCGGCGTTGCTCAGTGGTCATCCCACAACTAAAGAAGGTTAAATTCGAACTATAGAAGAATGACTTGTGAGTGAAAATAAACATTCAAATTAATTGAGTGCAATCTATAATTGTTATATGAAAGTGGAATACAATAAAATTCTGTCGTAGTCAAATAAACATATTCAAGGTGAATTTAATAGAGATCAACTTTAAAAACGGAAGACAATCTAAAAACGATAATAAGACGACTATAAATATTCGTTGTCGAGTTAACTATCAGAGAAAAATTACACACATAACTTGATGTAGAAAAGTTATTTTGGCCTATTCACATTTCTGAAGTTTGAAGCTACAGGGAAATAACTAAGAGGTATACATAATTAACTTAAATCTTGATAAATACATACATGATCAAGTTGAATTTTAGTGAATATGAGAAAATCGCATAATTACATGTATGTGAAGCTCTCATTAATAATAATGATATAAATATACCTTAGCAAGTTCCGTAAGAGGTGCACCGAATTGACCAATCACAAGTTTCATTTCTCTGTACAAATCTGGACCAGCGCATTCGTGACGATATCTGGCAAGATTAAACAACGTAAAGGATGGAATAATACCCCATCGCAATATATGTAACGAAAGCATGAAAGAAGGTTTAGATAATCTTGAAACATACATGCTATTTGTGTCATTTTTATATTTAGGTTTGTGAAAATCAACTCTCCAAAATTAGATTTAACTAGTTATAATCACTTAATACAGTGAAAACCTTGTAGACTTGATTCATAATAAATGAGGAATTTGTATTTAGTTGTTTGATACTGTGAATTATAATAGTTTTCATACATAGTACATGAAAAGTGGAGATTTCAGTGATAGCATGATAATTTGAAAAATAATAATAACCTCAGTACATAAAGACTACAATGTGATGTAGTTTAATGCGGTAATAAAAATATACTTCTCCCACGAGACTATTTCATGTGGCGCATATGTATTTGGTGCCCCCTTGTACCAGTATTTGTGTTCAAATAAATAAATGAATAGACCAAAAGACAAAATGTTTGGTAGGAAAAAGCTTGTGACCAAACCAGTACAAATGTTCGTTTTGATCGTCAAAAAACGAACAGTAAACAATGGTAAAGACATTTAAGTTAACAGATTACAGTCCTGTTTGAAATAAAATATAAAACCATAGATACCTTTTAAACAATGTATGAGCTGTATAAAGAACTCCATGGACCATATTTAAATCTGCGCCAAGTTGTGCCATTCTTTGCACTAATTCAGGTATCAAATTCGGCCATTTTTCTGGGAAATCCTCTCGCCAAATTGTGCTTATGGCTTCAGAAAGTTGCGATTGAATATTGCCTGCTACAGAAAGCATAGCTCCAATAAGTTGATTGCGTAATCCTTCACGATCAGATGCATGTATTCGATCTGTCTCATCTGAGTCCTACAAAATGAATTATGATACATCTTCATTAAAGTGATATGATAATTATATATATATATATATATATATATATATATATATATATATATATGGAGAGAGAGAGATGATATATTAACAACTAACGGTCTTAAACACTAGGTATACATCCACGAAATCCATTATTTATTTACTCATAATAATCGTCGTGATCGGAAGTGATAGTAAGAATATGTAACTTACAAAATACCATTTGAAAGATAAAGCGTAATAGTCAGTTGCACAAAATCCAGATACAATCAACGATTCAGGTTACGCGGTACAGTTTGATGTAAGTTAAAATCAGGATGATACGAAGTATGAAAGTGAAAAGTAAGAGACTTATCCATACGCGTGTGAATGGGCGACAATGATAGCTCCGCACCACAATAGTTTAACTATACCACAAGGTTGGGGAAAAGCTAAGACCAATATGACTTAATCGAAAGAGGCAGTGAAACACTTAGCAGACTTTCGTACTATGTAGTATCAAAGACAACCCATGGATAATCACAAAAGTATATCGTACTTACAACTTGCCAGTGATTCTTGATGAAGTTTTTCAAAGTGATAGCTGCAGCTATTCGTGTTGGGGAAGGGACATTTGGATCCTGAAGAATATGGAGCAAGCATAAGCAATACGATGGACGTAGTTCCACAGCTTTAAGATATGCCTCTGCTGATCTTCTGGTTTCTCTTTCTGGTGAAACAGTATGTTGTAAACAGTTAGTTAATTCATTTATGAACGATGGATCCATACTAGAACCCAAAATTGAGAAGCGTGCGCGGCACCTAGAAGCAAACTTGAATGTTTTGCGCTAAGTCCAATGTCCAACAGTAAATTTGTGTGAACACATACAGTTTCTTATTCGAATTTTCGTAATAACATCTAAAACTCTCTCCTAAATAATCTTAAATTTTTCTTTGACTACCTTGAATTTAACAGAGACAATGTGGGATATTATAGTGTGACTTGGTGAGCTAGATATACATATCCCCAAAAAGACAATGGAATCAAATGGTTCAAATGGTTGCGGACGGAATAGAAGAAGCTTTCGCTTAACAGGCTTCCGTGTCTAGTAGCAGGGGATCACCAAATCCTCCAGGCAGGAACCTAGGCATGTTAACAATAAAAGAGGAAAAGAAATTGGTAAATCATAGTGTGATAATGTCCTTGGTCCTTAAGAATAGGTCAAATTGCCTCTTGAAGGACTCCTGAGAAGTCGCTTGGACTAGCTCGGCCGGCAGCGAATTCCACCTCTTGACAACTCTTAAGGAGTAGAAGTTGTGTCTACATTCCGTCTTGCTATGTTGAGTTTCCAGTTTCTGGGTGTTACCCCTTAGGTTATTATTCGAACTAGGCTTAAGTAGGTGTTTAAGAGGATGTCCAGAAGTGTTAAGAATATTATAAGCCATTAATAAATCACCTCTAAGACGCCTGTACTCTAATAGGTAAAGGTCTAGTGAGTGGAGGCGTTCTTCGTAAGGCTTGAATTTGAGTCCTCGAACGGATTTCGTGGCTCGCCATTGGATACGCTCTAAAGTGATCTTGTCCTTTTGTAGTGAGGGGGGCAGTACTATGTTTCCGTACTCTAAATGGGGACGGATGAAACTATTAAAGATTGTATGGAAAGTTCTTCCGTCGAACTGGCCAAAAATGCGCTTCAATGTTATCAGTGCAAGGTTTGCTCTGAAGGCATTTTTGTCACAGTTAGCGTAAGACTTTAAATCATGGGGCACTAGGACTCCCAAATCTTTTTCGACTTGGGATACTACTAGAGAGGAATTTCTTAAGTTATAACTGTAGTCTGCGACATGTCGCAGATGGACTACTTTACACTTTGAAGTGTTAAACGTAAGTCCAATATCGTCTGCCCAACTTTGAAGTCGAGTCAGATCCTCCTGAAGTGCCTGTATATCGTCTTGGTTGCGTATCTCTCTCCAAAGTTTCACGTCGTCGGCAAAACGTAATAAGTCTGACGTTACCTGTTGAGGAAGATCATTTATGTAGATCAAGAAACAAAGAAACCATAGTACTGAGCACTGGGGGACCCCACTAGAACATTCCATAGCCTGAGATAAAGTGAAATTAACCCTAACCTTAAAGTGTCGATTTTCTAGGTATGAAGAAAGCCAATCGATTAAAGGTGGTTTGATACCTAGTCCTTTGAGCTTATTGATAAGACACAAGTGGTTAACTTTATTAAAAGCTTTTGAGAAATCAAGGTAAATGATATCAACCTTTCCTTTGCGATCAAGGATGCTTGTCCATCTGTCCACCGCAGTCAGCAGGTTGGTTATACAAGAGTAACCCTTCCTGAAACCATGCTGTTGGGGTGAAAAGAAATTTAAGGACAGTAGATAGTCGTTTAAACCGTCGCATATCAGGGACTCTATGAGTTTTGAAGGTAATGACAGAAGAGCCACCGGCCGATAACTTGAAGGTTCATTGCGTTGACCACCTTTGAAAATTGGTGTGATGTGAGCCAACTTCCAATTTTCCGGTAATTTGCCTCGGCTTAGCGAGTGTGAAAACATCGCGCTAAGCGGCGTTGACAGGATTGAGGCTGCCTCCCTCAGTATGGCAGAATGAACCATATCCGGGCCAGGAGTAGTATCTAGTCTTAAGTGCTGCAATTTCCGGAACATCAAGTCAGCGCTTAGGTCTACTTCGGAAAGTCCTGTGGAATCGCAGATGAAACTGTCGTCAATGAAGTTGATGTCAGCCGGTTGAAATGTTTGAGTGTAATGTGCCGCCAGAAGGTTAGCGGCGTCGCCATCGTTGTTGGTCGGGCCGTTAAGACCTAGCAGTTGAGAAACTCCTGTTTTGGCTTGACGAAGAGAGGCTGCATAACGGAATAGGCTCCTAGGGTTAGAGGCAAATTTGTCCATCAGCTTTGTCTGGTACTGAATCAAATGTGTAATGAAGGTCATTCTGAACTGGAAGAAAATCAACATAAGACGATAAGATAACATAAATCCGTGGAGGATGGTTGGAAAGTACACGGAACGACTAAAAAGAAAGGAAACTTTCAATGTTACTTTCAATAAGTACCTAAGATTGTTAGTCCTATGAGTATACGATTTTGACGCTGAAGACTTCATGTATATTCAGGGCTTGAAAGTGCTGTTGTTTCTAACAACATTATAACCAAAGACTCTGAAGTCAGTCAAACTAGTAGCCAGAAATGGAAATGTTTAAGGGTTGTAATGACGTGTATATTCAATGATTTTCGTAACAACAAAATAAAGACCAATTTTTCTCTCTATTTGGCACACCCCACACTTATATTCACTACCTACTATTTCTTTGTATGATTTGTTGAACATTATTTTTTGTTTGCTTTAAAACACACACTGCCGATGAAACGGTCAGCGAATGACCTAAGTTTCATTAATCCGTTTTTCCCCTATATCAGTTATTAACCCATGCTTTCCAAGTAATAATATAACATTGTCCGTTTCAAACAAAGCTATTTTAGTGTTCTCAAGCATAATTACTTGTTTTCTATGGTCTGACTTAACGATCGCTTGTAAATTAGTTGCCAATATGCTAGCTTACAACCTACCACAGAAAGATATCTTCTCAACATAAGTCTGAGCTGCTTGCTTGGCTATAGCGTACCCCCTGTGCACTCGCTTCCTAATCTGCCTCATAAAAAACTCAAATAGGAAGGTAGAATGTCATCAAGAAGGTACTTCAACAAATGCACATTATAAACTAATTTCTCAGGATCGTAAAACTAATCATATTAGTTAGGAGAAAATTAAGTCAACCATCTCCGACTGATTCCGTTGCGCTATTATGTAATCTCAAATGAGACAATAAGTACGTCGCTAATGTTAAATGCTTTAAATTAAAGTAAAACGGTTGTGGTAAACAATGTTGAGGAATTACAGGGCTTAAATACAACAGGAACAGTCGACACTCTATTCTAGATCGACGTCTAATATTCAACATTGACGCTGAAAGTCTGAAAGACTATGTGCTATAAAATTCGATATTAACTCAATTATATCCATAACTACGGGTTTGTACACGTTTCTAAGTCTTTTGTGAAAAACATCTAACCATAAATTGAGTAATTTCTTGATCACACCCAAGTATACCATGAGCACCGTATCTAAAAGAAAAGTTCAAATAATATTAATGTCAAGTTCTACAAAATCGAAATGGCCTTGTTGGTGAACGAATTGAATCTGCGCACGAAATCTACCATCAGTGCTTAGTGCGTTTTTACAATTTTGAAACATCATCCATTCATCTAAACGCTGACCGACTACAGCACAATATCGAAGCCTGCTTTTTCATTGTAATTAACTGTGTATCTGACATCTGAACAAGCGTATCACAGTGAATATGACACAAGTATTAAGTGTTTGACAACGCTTTTACCAGCAACATCTAATATAATTCGTACCCACCAAGAGAAATCAAAAGACAGAGTCGAGGAGATCGGAAGAGTGTATTTGGCGATAACCAATATACCGGAATTCTGTGATCTAATCTGGCTAGCGATTGTGGTAGATGTTGAGCACAGCGTTACCACACGTGATCTGGTGCGGATGCATGACCGAGCGCCTTCAGCTAGATGAGTCCACCAAAACATATGATCAGCATCCAATGTCGAAAACTCGCAGAGCTATTTATTTTGGGGATTTATTTACCGCTACAGATCACTCTCCACCCTGGTGGGGCAGTGATGACCCTAAGACGTGGCCAGCCAGAAGTTTAAACCCAACGAGTTTGTCGTTGGTAAACACTCTTCTGATAGCTTACAATATTTAGCAGCGTCTGGTCGCCTTTCCTTACTACATTTGACCGAGGTACAACATAGTAAAAAAGGAAAAGTACAATGAAAATTTCGACTCCTCGTAAACCTCATCGCCCTTTTCCAGCCGTCCCGGAAAAGAAAAAAGAAAATGTAAGTGCATGTCAAAATACACTCGTATGTGCGCAAAAAACACAATGTCGGCGAAAAAAATGGAGAATAAACCCAAGAACACGTAATAGCGTGAAAAAATTATATGTTTTTTGTTGTTGTTTTTTAAATAAGAATATAAACATATAGGCACATTAAAAAATTTTTAAAAAATATTATATATCGCAAAAAGAAACATCGAGATAGTATAACATGCCAAGTAGTGCCTTACGTGCAATAGTCGTTTAAACGTTCCGGAAATCTTACTTTTCTTCCAGAACGCGTCGTTTTAAGTTTATTTTCAGATACATTCGGAGTATCATCGCTAGTGTTGGTTGTCGGTTGAGGAATAATGAGCGTAGGAGTCGTGTTGTGCGATTGTACCGAAGGAAAGTCGACAAGAATAGGATTTCCTTCTAAATACGCTGCTTTGAGGTGATCGATGCTGATGCTATCGTTGGTTCCGTTCTTATCGATTATATGGTACTTCGGTTCGCGTTGAAGAATTTTGAAAGGTCCTTCGTATGCTGATTCGAAAGGTTATCAATGTGACTCTCGATAAACGAAGACGTGTGTACTATATCGTAAGTCAGGTTCAACGAAAACATTGATTGATTGTGGTCGAGTGGACGCAGGTTTAACTGAACGCATTGCGTTTGTAAGCCTGTTCGTGTAGGAGGTTACATCCATGTCCAATGAAGAGAATAAGCGATCCACGAATTCTCCTGGAAGTCGAACTGTAGTTCCATAAACGAGATGAGTCACAGTGTATCCAAAGTCAGCTTTCACTGCATTGCGAATACCTAGTAAGATGAGCGGAAGAGCATCGGTCCACTGTGAAACGTTTGCAGCTGATAGTGAAGTTTTAAGTTGTCGGTGAAAACGTTATACCAATCCGTTTGCTTGTGGGTGGTAGGCAGTCATTCAGAAGCGAGTGATTCCTAAAAGTGTGATCAGACGACGGAAAAGTTCGGATTCGAACTGACGTCCGCGGTCTGTAGTGATAGTTGAAGAGCAGCCAAAGTTTACTATCCATCGTTCGACAAAGGAGAGGACCACTGTTTCAGCAGTGATGTCCTTGATAGGTACTGCTTTTGGCCATCGAGTGAAACGGTCAACGCAGGTTAAGAGATAAGAGTACCTATTTGAATCTGGCAAAGGTCCTACAAAATCCAAATGAACATGGTTGAAACGAGCATCAGGAGTCTTAAATGAGCCTAAGGGACATTTATTGTGTCTGATAACCTTAGATTTTTGGCAGCTTACACAGGAGCGTGCCTACTCCCTCACGTCTTTATTCATACCAGGCCGGCAAAACCGTTCTGCTATATGCTTGATGGTTTCAAGAACACTTGGATGAGAAAGTTTGTGCAACGTGTTGAAGACATCGCGTCGATAACGTTTCGGCACGATTGGGCGATCCCTACCTGTAGATGTGTCACACAGTAAGGTTTCCTTACCTGTTCCTATCTGCTTGATATGTAACTTGAGGGTTATGGTCGATAACTCGTGCTGAAAATTAGTGTCTTCTTTTTGAAGCTGGGCGAGTTTAAGAAGGTCGATTCCTTGGAAACTGTTCAAGGAAGTTATTCGAGACAAGGCGTCTGCGACTACATTGTTTGCTCCGGAAATGTGTTGAATATTTGAAGTAGACTGCGAAATGTAGTCCAGTTGTCGAGACTCACGAGGTGAGTACTTGTTTGAAGAGGAGCTTAGAGAGAAGGTGAGCGGTTTATGGTCCGTGAAAAGAGTGAGTTCACGGCTTTCGATGTATTGTTGAAAATGCCATACAGCACAATACATAGTCAGGAGTTCCCTACTGAATGCGCTGTACCTCGATTCGGTGTCTAGCAACCATCTAGAGAAAAATGCCAAAGGTTGCCAGGAGTTGTTAACCCATTGTTGTGAGACTCCTCCGATTGCTGAGTCGGATGCGTCTACTGCCATACTGATGAGTGTTTCAATGTTCTAATGAGCTAGTATTGTTGTTTGAGCGATAAGTTCCTTAACTGTGGAGAATGCTTTTCACGCTGTGTCGTCCAGCTTGATGAATTTCGCATTTCCACAAAGTTGGTCGGTAGGAGGTTTCATAAGTAACGCGCGTTTCGGTATGAATCATCTATAGAAACTTACAAGGCCATTAAACTTTCGTAATTGCTTGATGGTCGTCGGTTCTGGGTAATCAAGAGTGGCCGCCACTTTGATTCTAAAGGTCGAATGCCTTGAGCATCTATAGTGTATCCTAGGAAATCTAATAAGTCCGTTCTGATTTGGCGTTTCTGAATGTTTACAGTAATGCCATGTTTTTGTAGTCGGTCGAAAACAAGATCCAGATGCTTAAGATGCGATACTCTGTCCGGACTTACTATTAGACAGTCGTCAACACACACATGTACTGTAGTGAACAAGAACACGGATGGGGGACAATCGAATGTATTTAGCACAACAATTACGGACTATCTCAATAAAATCCGAATACCATATAGTAAATCGTCAATTTGCAAAATATTCATGAATCAAATCAAACTGGACTGTTTCTGTTGCAAACATCAATCCATTGTCTCCCATTCCATTGTTCATGTGTTTTCTTACAAATTCCATTTGTGTTTTCGCTCTTCTTTTCTTGATCTTTCTCTCATCTTCTGCTGCCAGACATTATGTTTTAACTCGCGTCATATACTACTCATATCAATATAAGTAGCTCACACCTCGAAAAACGTCGTCTATGAACCTTTGGATAGTTTGTGCAGCGTTTCTTAGACCGAAAGGCATTCGCAAAAATTCATAGAGTCGGAAGGGAGTAATGATAGCTGTGTTCGGTATATCGTCTGTAGCCATAGGGATTTGGTTGTGCGCTTTAACCTAGTCGATTTTGGAAAAGACAGTTGTACCTTTCAAAGTAGCTGTCAAATCATGAATGTGGGGCAACGGGTAACTATCAGGAATGGTTTTCGCATTCAATCGCCAATAGTCACTAGTTGAACGCCAATCGTTGGTGTCCTTTATATGGACCATGTGCAATGGAGATGCATATGGGCTATTTGACGGTCATATGATTCCTATGTCTATCACGTGGTCGAACTCGTTTTTCGCCAACCTAAGCTTTTCAGGGGCTAGTCGTCGTGCATTAGAGGTGGTCCTGTAGTTGTGATGTGATGTGTAACGTTACTAGTTGCACACGGTAGTTTCGCTTGCGTTTGTTGTATCTCAGGATACTTGTCCAGTAGCAGTTGATAAAGTGGATCTATCGTATGCTTACTTGTGACGGGGGATAATCTGCAACCAGAAAAAGAAGTTACGCAAACAAATAATTTAGTGTTTCCGTCTACTAGCCTCCGTTTGCGCGTATCGATGATTAGATTATGGTGTGGTAGAAGGTCTATACCAATGATTGGCATAGAAACATTTGCAACAACGAAAATCCAGTGAATGGGTTTACGTAAACACACGTTAAGGTAAACGTACCTTTTGCCATACGTAGAGATAGGTTTTCCGTTTGCTGCCTGTAAATTTAGAGCCGATTCGTGAAGTCGGTCGTCAGAAATCGCTGGGAGAACGCTAACTTCTGTGCCAGTGTCGACGAGGTAGCGAACTCTCGTTTTCACATCTGTGACGTATAACAGACGGTTATGTTCGCCGGCTACGGTTGCCGTTAACGCGTGCCAGCTTGGAAGTTTCCTGAGTTGTTTTTCGAGTCACTCGGTTTCGTGTTGGCAAAATCACTGGTTATGATACCAGCACCAGTCGGGGTTATCCGTCTCTCGTGGTCTAGAGACAGATCGCTTACGTGAAGTGCTTCTACGTGGGGTGTGTGGGCGCTTACGGTCGTTACGAAAATTAAAATAACGCGTGAGTGTATAACATAACTCTGTTATGTCATTCTGAGATGTTTGAGGCTTTTCTTTGACTGAAAATACCTCGGTAGTAGAAGATTTCGTAATCTCTAAGATACGATTGACAGATGCAGCCAGTTCGCTTGAGGCGTTGTTTTAAAATGAGACCAGAACCGCCTGCACCTGTTGGGGAAATTTGGACAAGAATAGTTGTTTGAATAAGCCTTCGTCGAAAGTCCTTAGGCCTATCACTTCTCTCATCCTTTGCAACATGTCCGTCATGGAACCGCGCTGCAGGTATATGTTATTAAAGAGTTGATCTAAACTTTGTCGATCGGTTAGGTCTCTTCTTTTAAGAATCGAACGCTTTAGGTTTTCGTAAGGTTCAGATTTATCACTAGTAAACATACTAGGTGTTACGTACCTATTGAATTCCAGCGGTGGTGCCTTGACTACTCCGAGGAATTGTGCACGTGTGTCGTTCACGCCGTGCTCGTGGAATTCGGATTCTGCGTAGCAGAACCAGGCTTCGATATTGTCTGGCCAGAAGAGCATGAGTTGGAACGAGGGTGGGGAAATAGTCTTAATCTTAAATACCTTAGGAGTCTGTTCGGTCATAGGGGAATATTAAGTACGAGAATACGAGGAGAATATATATAGATACCCTGAAACACGGGAAAAAAATATCACAGTGTATAAAAAATAAAAAATAAGGCAATAATATATAAAAATCCCAAAAAGGAACAGATTCACATTTGCAATTAGGTGTACCAGATCACGTCGGTCTCACCAATGAAGATGATACAGGTATTCAGTGTTTGACAACGCTTTTACCAGCAACATCTAATATAATTCGTACCCACCAAGAGAAATCAAAAGACAGAGTCGAGGAGATCGGAAGAGTGTATTTGGCGATAACCAATATACCGGAATTCTGTGATCTAATCTGGCTAGCGATTGTGGTAGATGTTGAGCACAGCGTTACCACACGTGATCTGGTGCGGATGCATGACCGAGCGCCTTCAGCTAGATGAGTCCACCAAAACATATGATCAGCATCCAATGTCGAAAACTCGCAGAGCTATTTATTTTGGGGATTTATTTAATGCTACAACAGATTAAAGCGACCGGTTTAATAGCCATGTATTCGCTGAACGTAATACTATGTAGAACCACGTCAATCATTTATTTTAATTCAGAAATGCTGCTCGCAGATACTTTGTTTAATTCGGCTGGCTTAGTATTCTCTCCATAGATATCTATCATAAACACATTACTAAATCTAGGAACAATGATGAACTATAATTATTGACTGGAGCCCTTTGAGATCGAAAGTCCATCTATACTTATATACAAGTTCAACGTATCAAAACCACACGTATACAACCAAAGTTCTATATATTTTGCTAGATTGGTTTTCAATCCGGGATGTTATTAAATACCATTGTTGTTATTGAACACTTGTTCGAATTCGTAAGAAACTTCTAAAAATCCTTAGTAATTCCGATACAACATCTCAAAAAGGATTCAGAATTTAATCAGTATCTCTGATGGTTTGATAGCTATTTGTCATCAAATTAATCAGTGCAATGTTGATATGTTCTTCACAGTTTACTGACTTCTGTGAACACAAATGAACGTCATTGCATCTTACAAGAAAGAGATCAAGAAATTCACTTCTTCAATTACAATTGTCATTCAGATGTCTTTCATTATTGTGGCCGCCAAATGCTATCACATTTGATAGATTCTCATTACAGTTAATTTCAGTGCTGGATGCTGTTAATGCAACATAAATCACTGCAAAAGTTAATTGCCGTTGTCCGTGCTTTCATCAACAAGTTAAGATTTTTTCTGGAAGTCGTTTGCATTTTATCCCATTTTCGGTTATTTGTCGACCTATAACAACCAAGGAGGCTCGACAGGTTCACTATTGCTCTATGTCTACAAACACTTACTGATTTTTAGTGAATTCATCATATAGGGCAAACGATATAATTAGCGATAATAAATGTAGGCATAAAGAGCACGATACACGCATCCCAAAAAGTTTCTGTATCTGAATATTTAGACATATATATGTGACAATATTCCTCTTTTTTTTGTCAAACAAGATGTTATTTTAAAGAGATTTACGAAAATGTAAGTACAGTAAGCGACATATTCAAGGGGGATACTTTACATATATTCGTCTACAAACTTCCTATAAAACACGATGTAAGTAGGAAAAAAATTGACTTTATCGCTTCATGTACTCGGTTGTCCGGTTTATTTCCCTTTTCTTCGTCTTCATTTCATTCTTATTGACTGTCTAGGTGTTATTCAAATAAGCGTTATCTCCTCCGTCTATTCTCCAACTTCATTGGCCAAGTCCTATGCTTGAAGGTTATAATTGTGTTATAACACACCTTTAGGCCGTTCTACACTATGCTGAAGTTTTGACCCAGTTAATTATTAAATGGTACTATCGGATTTGTCTTTCTTGTTGATGTCACCACGTGTAGGCGAACCTTCGTTGTTCAACTGACCTCATTTGTGGTTATTACCTCAGAAGAAGCCTACAAGTAACATTCATTACATAACAGCTGTTATAATTTTGTTTATAATGCACCGTTTTGTTGTAAGTAAATTTTGCTACCGTTTCGCTTTGCTCCTAGACTGACACTTCGATCCGCATTGTTAATAGTTTTTGGTATATCATTAGTAGTTGTGCGTACTCACATCTTGAATAAGTTCATTACTGGGATCCCCCACACATGTTAATTTAGTAATTATTGAAATCGGAAATGAAAGACAATATTATTTTATTTCTTCGTGACGTCTGATGTGCGGTAACATACAACCTCGTAGCGCGGTGTCGAGTCGGTCGAGATGGATTATGAACACCGCTACAGAGAAACGCGTCTCAAATGACTCCATAAAATCCCCCGAAAGCCAAATATCAGAAGGCAGTTAATGGATCAAGTCGAGATATATTTGCTGGCGATCTCGTGGTATCGAAAGGATACCGAGATCGTGCCAGGATACAAGCTTGGTTACAGAACGTAACCGAATTCGCGCGAAGTCACAATCAGAAGTGTAAGAATAATAATGGATGCTTTTTAGCACAGTTAAACAAAAGCACATTAAAACAGTCACTGGTACAATTGGTTATATTCATTATTGCATTCAATAAACTAATCGTGTTCTCGTGATAAAAGTGAGTCACTTCAACCTAAATAACAGGCACAAATAAGTTGTTGATCAATACCTAAGCTACCTTTAGCATTTCAGCTTCAGTTTGGAAAGGATATGAGGCTAGGTGGCATGTGTTAGTCCTAAAAATGACAGTCTCTCATTTTATTCAAATTTCCTTTGAAAGAGTTGGCAAATGGAGCTTCAGCCATATGTTGAGTTAGTGAATTTCAATTGTTGATGATTCAATGGGAATATTGATAATCGGCTGACGAGTAATTTATTCTAGCTTGTGATCATTTTAGAAGTGTTCTTGTAAATTCTCCGTTTCGAAAGACAAGAAAAGTGAGGATATTTCACTAATTAATTTAAAAATTGTGGTCAAGTCACCTCTGGTTCTTCTATATGACAAAGGAAACAGATTTAGTTTGGCCAGTGGGAACTTATTTGCTGTTCTTTGGACTTTCTCCAACAGCTAATTGTCTATTTTTAAGCAAGGGTTGGTTACTTGTATGCAGTACTTGTAAGCATATAGCCATAATTTGAGATCATTTTCGGTTTCTTGTATTTTTGTGAGGTCCACAAGAAGTAAGACTTTACGGACAAAAACTTATGACCCCTTCCGTTTTTGTCCGATCTATAGTGTAGAGTCGCTTGAAAAAGGAGATTTTAACAGTAATATTACTACAATTTTTTTTAAGTAATATGACGTTAAGCATTTCTGAAGAATAGAGTCGTGAAGCTAGTTATAAAATCGATACAAAATATAGAGGCTAAATAAAGTGACCATAGTTGCACGATCGAGTAATGTTGTTTCGACCAACTATCCTCGCGTTCACCACTGTTTGACCTTCTCCCAGTGTTACATGTTGAATGTAAATCTCAGTAATTATACGCTCAGCTTCGAAGATTATGTGGTTAGAAAGTAATACCACTATAACTCTAGAGATATCTTGATTCATTAGCTGGTCTAATAGCCCTTTTTACCAATCCAACATCATGTTCAAAACAACACCTGAATTCTGAACTTTCATTTTCTATGAAAGATAATAAGAATGTAGCATTCACATTAGTTTCGCATCAATATAATTTTCTTGATAACTCATAGAAAACATTAGGAGTATACAACTGACGAGCTAAGTAGACTAAATTTTTTTTTTAAAATAACGTGTCGTACAATTATTGTTTCATTTCATTATCTAAAAGAAACCAGTGTAATCTACATCATCAAACATAGATGATTTTAATCTTAATTGAGATTGTATAGTGTGTGGTGGTTCCCAAACAAAAGGAGCTTATACAAAATATATTAATACACTAGGTTAATAATGATATACCTAGAAATTAATAGTGAAGAAACCTAGATGTCTGTCCGTTAGTAACACCAAAGGTAACAAAATACCGTTAGCAATACAAAAGGTATATTAAATAAACAGACAATAACAGTTACTATAGAATGAATGTTACTTGTGAACTTTCTTGTGAGAACAACGACCACAAACTGAGTTCACTTGATTGACAGGTGTTCCTCTGCAAGTGACTGCATCAATGACGTAATGAGGAAGACGGAGTCCAATAGTATTATACAATAGTAATCCGCGCCAAAAATCCAACGTTGCGTCGGAAGGCCTGTAATAATGTTATAAGTACTATTATAATCTTCAATCGAAACGGTGGCCAATAAAACAGAAGAACAAAACGGCGTAGATAGTGTTCTATATTTTAACCAACGCGGTAGTCAAATCGTATATCATTCATCGAAACAATTATCATAGTAACTATTTAAAAGGTTTATAGAAAATCGCTGAAACTGTAATTTATGAACAATCTTCAAATGACACTTAATAACTAAGACCAAATGAAGTTTATACAACAAACAGTATGAAGAATTAAAATTAGAATTTACAATTGATGGTTAAAGTGTAAGAAATAGAATTAGAGTTTTCATTACGAATTGACATCAACTGAAATTTAGAACAACATAGATATATAAGTGAACAATATTGTTTTTGATCAGTTCTTCATTAGGCTTTACTTTAATATACAGTAATGTATTTATATGCATATACGAAATGAATGAAACCAATCAAGGTAGTTTATAAGACAATGAGTAACAATGAAAATGATTACATAATAAGTGAAACGTGAAAAGTACAAATTAATGGTGTGACAACAGCTGAATTAGTTTTGATAAGAATAATAAAGGTTCAAATCAATGTTACATAATCGGAAATAGGTCAATGATTAGGAGAAAATATAGACAGTGAGATAACAATTATAAAATTATAAGATGACGTAATAAGAAATCATCAGAATGGGTTTTGTGGAGATTTTAGAAATTTCACAGATTGAAATTATGAGTCAGTTGAAGCTAGACCACCATTGAAAACCTGGAAGCACTGGACGACCGTTTCGCCCTAGTGTGGGACTCCTCGGCAGTGCGCATCCACGACCCCGCACCACTCGGGGCTCGAACTCAGGACCTACTGGCTTCGCGCGCGAGCACTTAACCACTAGACCACTGAGCCGGCATCAAATGGTGTTAATGTCTAACTTCAACCAATCCACGAAGTTGCACCACCATACACCATTGTCTTCAGTGAGCTGATATCTCACAACAGACCTGGTTGAACTCCACTGGTAACGGCCTTTCACTAGAACTTCGGGAGTTTTTCCTGAAGTGCTTCCAGGTTTTCAATGATGGTGTAGCTTCAACTGACTCATGATTTCAATCTGTGTAATAAGAAATGTTCAGATAATTGGAACATGAAACGTATAGTTGAGAGAAAATAAAGTGGTAGGAGGGGGGGGGGTGAAGAAAAATAATAAACGAAGAGAAAATTAGAAAAAGAATAAATAAATAAGTAAATTCATTTATTACATAAGACCAAGGGAGAGATAAGGGAGTTACAAATTTCTTGTGAACACAAAGACTTGGCTTGTTGGCTCGGATTCCTATAGCTTCTGCTATGTGTAAGAGACGAGATCGAACACCATAAGGAGAACTAGTGGGAATACGATAAATAACTTTTGCACGACTTGTTTCTGTCCACTATATGACCGTTATCGATCAAATGTGATAGAACCGAGCTGCGTATTGTTTTGACGTAACCTTTTCCTAACCATGAAGGGAGGTGTTCACTAACTCGTTGGTTCATTTACCTGGTAGTTCGCCCAATATAGCTTTCTCCACAAGAGCAGCTGAATTCGTAGATACACATAGAAGTGGCATAACCAGGTAACTTATCCTTCAATTGAGGAATCACCATCGATCGGGTCGAATACGATAGGCAGAGGTTGGCAGCATTAAACGTTCTCTTTACTCCTCTAGTCAATCTATCCCGTAATACATCACTAGCCAAATCACTATTGAATTGCAGTTTCATTACAAACTAACATCAATTGAAATGCCAAAACTTTATTGATTCAAATGGATAAGTGAATTTCACGCTGAAATCAGAGACCTGTTACCTTATACCTGTTTGATTCGTTTATAAATTATAATCTCACCCATTGACTAACAACAACAACAACAGTAGCTCCCTTTATTCATTCACTGACAATTAGTTTTTATGATAATTTTAAAAAACTATTAGTTTCAATTATGTAATATTCAATGATAATTTTATTCAATAAAAAACTGTAAAGAATCACAATCAATATACAGTTGAGATCAACAAGAGTATCGACTTGAATCAAACAAATTTCAGATCAACTCAAGTTCATACTAAGTGTGTCGATTAGAAAGAATGCTTAGTTGAGTGAAAAGAATTTTAGAGAAATTAATAGCAAATATACACGATTCTATTGGTATTGATTTGACTGCCTAAACAAATAAATCCATTTGTGTAACCACCAATCTAAGGGATTGGAAACTATGTGCACTATGTTGAGATAAGATGTTAATGTAACAGAAAATGTTGGACTTACGTTTTCAACTTGGTCGATAGGATTCGATCTACACTAAGTACGACCTGACATATATGATATTGATCACTACCTAATGATCAACAAACTGTAAATACATCTAAGTGCTACAGGATCCCAGTCAAGGCTTGCATAGCTCAGTGGTAACATCTCTGACTGTAAAACTGGGTGATACAGGATCGAATTTATCAGGGAGCATAAGTTCCCTTAAGATTACAGGTACGCCTTTCTGACGAGTGCAAAATAGCACGAAACATTAGGTCCAGGCTTTTCTGTTGACTACCTCTAATCACTATCTTATCTCAACATAGTTAACACAATGTTGAGTCACTAAGACTAGTTGCTCAATATCAACTTGATCGGTAGGATTCGATCTGCACTAAAAATGATCTGACATGTATGACATTGATCACCACCTAGTGATCAATCAATTGTACAAACGAAAATATTTTGAATTTGAAGAAGGAAGATCTTAATTAGGATGTATTATCTACCATTAAAGCACATATATGGAACTGCATCTTACAATAGTATAAAACATTTTATACTACTACTTCTACTATATCTAACATTCTCAGTACCACCATTCTACTAGTGCTCATTACTCTTAATTGTACCATTGATATCTGAGTTTTTTGTTAACCTATGGTTCATAACAGCCTAATGACTTGATAGATTTATTAGCATGATAGATATTCTATTGCATTTGGGATATTTTTTATAAACTATAAATAGGATACAATGTAAACTGTAAGGAACTATCAGCTAATATACAATTCCAATGTTAGTGATATTATTTCAAGTAACTGAATAGTTGCATTGTCTTTTGTATTCTTCATTATCAATAGCATTTCATTATTGTCTAATAATCTACTTATTTTAGTCATAATTGCAGTAAACGAGAACACAAATAGGAACAATTGAATGTATCTCAACACAAAATTACAGATCACCTTAGTAAACTATGAGATCCATAGTTCATTTGCATCATGTCAGTCAATCATCTTAGATTTCATTGTTATTGCATTTCCATACCAATTGTTTTTTGTTCTCGTTCTCTCCTTTTTAATCTTCTGTTGCATGATATTCTATTCCTGACTAACGGTTATATACTACTTATGTCGATATAAGTAGCAAACACCAAAATACTACGTACATATAACAGTGAAACATTCAAAAGACTAAATGATGACACTAGAAACATTATTCATAGTAATATGACTTATCAATGATATTTGATATCACCTAAGATTATCCTATTTCACATCGATGGTTTAATTAAGGCCAATAAAGTAATGAAAAGCATTTATTGATTAAAATAAGAAGAAACCAATTTGATGATAAAAATAATTAGTTATTACAAGTGATAAACGATACGATGAAAAGAAAGTAGATGTTCATCAATTATCTTTTGAATGCATCAATAGGAGATGGATAACCTAGAATTCAAACAAAACATATAAGTTTGAATGGATTAATCATAGAAATTCGGTGAGGCTATAATCTATGGATGAGCCAATCAAAAGCGTTTGAGGGGTTTCCAGTTCGCAGCGCCAATTTCACTACCTGATTCTCAAGTACGATCGGTTCACAAAAGATTGTAGGGAAAATTAGATAATTGAGCGACTACAACAAATGGGATTACTAAGAAATTCCTCTATTTGTAATTGTCATAATCAACTGACTTGTGGACATTGTGCAGACTACCGTGATGATGTTGTCTTTCGATGGAATATGTGCTGAAGGAAAAAGCCTACTAGAATATGAAATTTTTCGCCCGATTCAGATTAAGACCAAGGCAAATTATGACAGTTGTTGCGAACTGGATAACAGAAGCACCAGTAACACTGGTTGCAGTCTGTTACTACACTATATACGATTGATTGGAGAGCGCACAGACGCCTACATAGACTTGATTATGTGCATCATGTCGTTATCTACAAGCGGCACTTCATGGATCCGACAACCGGAGTGCACACAAACAATATTGAAGCTATGTAATCTAGGCTGAAAGAGTTTTTACGACCTTATCATGGCTTCGGAGGCCGACTATTATAGAGCCTATATGGATAATATCCTCTACCGCATGCATTATGAGTTCAGAACCTTTGAACCGCTTTCTAACCTTGACAAATGTTTGAACCATGTAAATGAAGCGTATCCACTTTAATTCTATGGTCTTGTATAATATAATTAAAATTGAACTGGTCAAGTTGTATATCTCCATGTGAGGGCTTGTCTTGTGATGCAGTTGGGTGCTTTCCTCAACGTGCGTCCTATCCATTTCCAGCGCTTTTTCCTAATTTCTTCCTCCGCTAGGATCTGGTTTGTTCTCTCCTACAGTGCGTTGTTGCTAATAGTGTCCGGCCAACGGATCTGAAGTATTTTGCAAAGACAACTGTTAATAAACACCTGTATCTTCTGGATGATGGCTTTCGTAGTTCTCCAGGTTTCCGCCCCATACAGTAGAACTGTTTTGACATTTGTATTGAAAATCCTGACCTTGGTGTTGGTTGACAGACAGTTGCTTTGAGTTCCAGATGTTCCTCAGTTGTAAATATGCTGCTCTTGCTTTGCCGATTCGCGCCTTTGACGATTTTTTGGAGACGGTATTTTCTTTATGTTATTGATCATTCAATATGATATTGTGAAGATCGTTGAATTTCATTAGAATCGATTACTGTTAAAAACCTTGGAGCACTAGATAGGCATTGGCTCTTCATATGAAACTGTTCAAAGTGTGAGACTGAAGTTCCTGAGTTCGAGTCTTACTTGTGGAATCGTTGTGAATGCATACTGCTTAAGAGTCTTATACTAGGATGAAACGGCCATCCAGTGATTCTAGGTTTTCCAATGATAGTCTAGTTCAAATTGGTTCATTATTTTAATGTTTTTATATGCATATCATACTATTCAATTGTTACTAGCCTGACATACATGTAATGGGGTATGTTAAGATCCAATAGAACTTATTCATATCATGACTTACTTAATTCTGGTAGAATTTAAATCTCATTGATAATTTCTAGAAGATACTGATGTGCTACTACAATAATAAAATAGATTAAAGAAAAGTATTATGATTCTACATGATAGGTAACCGGTTACATTACACCACGGTAAAACTCTGTTGATAAAAACTAACATGAACAATCATTCATTCATAAATAGTTCTACAATGATCTCTGGGAAAATAGGAAAAAAAAAATTATTGATGGATTTACCAACTATTTACTTCTTATGGACTAACTTATCAAGGATTATCAATGCGGCTTGTTTGAAATTAGATTTTGTATAATCTGTGACTTTGTTTTAATTTAGTGTTTAATGGACTCAGTTAAAGATAGTTCGATTTTGATGGTATATTATAACGTTCCCAAAGTTTTTTGATATGGTTAGTATCTATTGGGGCTCTTTATTTTGACATAAATTAGATCTGATGATGTTGTTGGCGGACAAATCACTAGAGCAGTCCTGGATCTGATCCCAGTTAGATCGTATAAATGATTGCTGTCAAACTATGTGTATATATATCGTCTAACCTCGTTTAATCAGCATATTCATTAGTTGGAATGACTGAACATTTAAAATTCTTATCAATTTACTAATAGAGTGATATATAATTTCTAGTGTAATCATTTATTGGCCCACGAATATCCGACTTATACATACCGTTTATAATTATCGACTTAAATCGCTTTATTGTATAACAGAATCAAATAAGCCAAATACTAGAATGGATGTTTGAAGATGTATATTTTTTGTACACTCGTTGATCGGAACAGACAATCAGAGAATCGCAGCGAATGAAACAAAGAATAGAGAGCGAAGTGAAACGAAATGGCGTGCGGTGGAGATGGTATATGGGCCAATCCATTTAACCAAGCGTTAATCAATATTTAAAGTCACACAAAATTAAGCTGCAGACATGTGATCAATGGGATAAGAAATGCACACACATACGCTCAAATGAAAACAGTCAAGGTTCATAAGCGAATAACTAACAAGGTCAAAACATGACTCAAACAGAATGGATAAATTAGAGCATCCACAAGCTAGAATAAGGTATATAGGCTTAATATAGTAACCGACACTACAAGTATTCAGCTTTTCAAAGACAAATTCACATCTTAAGAGATCAGAAAATCTGTTCCTGCTTGGATTAGTTAATCATTCAGTTAGTCAATTAATCAACTAGTCAACGAATGGCTGTAATTGACGTTCCAAGTTCATGATATTGTATCTTTCTTATTCATACTGTTAAGTTACATTCATAAGTTTTCAAAAACACTATTACTGAATAAAAAGGACGGTGAGACCATAATTTATGAATGACATTTGAGTGACATTAAAGTAACCTTGGGGATGTTCACCTACTTGCTACGGTTAAATAAGTGTTATAAACCTGTGTGAAGAGTAATGATTATGATTTACAGTTGATGGTTAGGGTTAGGATTTAAATTTAGGGTTTTCATCACGAGCTGACATCAGCTATAATGCTAAGACTCTATTTAACCAAATGGATGAACGAATTCTGCGCCAAAATCAAAGACCTGTTATCTCAAATTTCATTGGTTCGTTCATAAATCATAGTCTCACTAAAAATTCTAGTTACTTACACAAATCGGTATTATATTGATTAATGTAGGTGCGTTGTGATTTCACTAGGTTTATAAGACCGATAATACCTGAAAAAAATAAGCAATTTATTCAATGTAAATAAACGGACAAATATCAGTGTTATCATCAGAGAGGGGTTTTGTGGAGATTGTAGTAAGTTCAATAGTTGAGATCATGAGTCAGTTGGAGCTAGACCAACATGGAAAACCTGTAAGCAGTGAACAACTGTTTCGTCCTATTGAGGGACTCCTCAGGAGTGTGCAGACACGATCTCATCCCACGAGATTCGAACTCAGAACCTATCCGTCTCGCACACGAACGTTTAACCTTTTGACCACTGAGCCGGTCAACATCCAATGGTGTTAATGTCTACCTTCAACCAATCCACGAAATCGATGAAACACATCCACCATTGTCTTCAGTGAATTGCTATCTCACAATGGTGTTATTCACATGAGTGTTATTCTCTAGTATCTTGCGAATTACATAACAATTAATGCATAAAATTCGAACATCAACTGTAATTCATTTCAAGGATTACTTCCTTCCAGATATTTTTGTCTGTATTAGTTGACAATGGCAGAGTATTAATTAAAAAAATTATTAATACAGTTTACTTATTATGTAACTGAGAAATAAATAAGTTTCTTGTTCATTAGATCAAATATACTTATTCATGAATTGATTTTACTTGAAGGGTCAAAATATGATCTGTTCTCAGAATCGACCAGTCGAGTTCAGCCGGAGCTTTCGTGAGTCAGTAATTCACTGAAGAAAATGGTGGATGTGTTGCTCGAGACTCATAGATCCTGGGTTCGAATCTAGCAAGGCGGGATTGTAGATGCGGATTGCTGAGGATTTCAACAATAGGATGAAGTGGCCGTCCATTAATTCCAGGTTTTCCATGGCAGTCTAGCTTCAATTGATTCATGATCTAAACTATTGAGATTACTACAATAACTACAAAAAACCCTTTCTTATATTATTTCCTAATATCTTTAGTGATGTTTCAATGCATAAGACGAACTAACCATCCTCAATGTTTTATAATCTATAATCTGAATGATGTAAGTTAAACTTTTATGCATCGTTGTGTTTGAACAACATAAAGAAAGGCTAATTCAACTTTTAATGATGAGATATGATATTCTAGGAACGAATCATATATATATATCCCCTTTATAGCAAACTTGACTAGACTGCAACAAGGTAGCTAGTTTCTTGAGTTTCGTGTGAACAGGGTGCACTCGAAAGGTAGCAAGTCGAATATTCAATGTTTAAGAGTTATCAAGACTGGAAAACCATTGAGTTAGGGGTAAGGTATCTAGTGTAGCGAGTCTTTGCATCAGTAGTCTTCACCACAAACAAGTAAAAAAAGCAAGATCTTGAAATACAACATGGAGAACATCAACACAATTACACATGATGGAAATGTTCTGGAAGAGATGGAATCCATCACACTTCTCAACATCATCATCGATCAACTAGGACGATCTGATGCAGATGTAAATGTGAGGATTGGTAAAGTAAAAACAGTATTCTCACAATTGAGGAACATATAGAACTCAAGACAACTCTCAACCAATATCAATGTCACAATCTTCAACGCCAACATCAACACACTTCTACTAATATATGCAGCTGAAACTTCGAGAACCATCACAACCACCATCAAAGTGTACAAGTATTTATGAACAATTGTCTGAGTAAGATACGAAATGTCCAATGGTCGAACACCATCAGCAACAGCTTACTGTGTTACAGAACAAACCAACTTCCAACTGATGAGGAGATTAGGAAAAGACGATGGAAGTGGATAGGACAACACATTGAGGAAATGATCAGACTGCATGATGAGGCGAGTACTAACTTTGAATTGTGAAAGGAAACAGAGAATGAGAATGCAAAAGAAGACAGTGTGTCGATAATTGTAAGCAGACATAAGAAGAATGAATAGTAACTGGAAAGAACTGGAAAGAATTGCGTAGGACAGAGTTGAATGGAGAATGTTGGTGATTTACTTATGTTCCTCCACGAGAGGTAACAGGAGTAGATAAGTATACATATATATGTAACGTAAGCAAAATCTGATTGAAATATTTCATCTAAATTATGCATTTCTAACAGTGACAGTATAATTTAATCCAAGTTACCTTTTCCATTAGATTTTAAATATGAATTGCATCTTCTCTTTTTAACTTCAGGCAACTTACCTATTGAGATATGAGAAAGAATTGTTAATTATTAATTTGACAAGTTACCATATCATACTTAATTGTTTATCTTAATGAAATAAATATCGTACATGATAGTTTGTATATTACTTATTGATTCCATCATAAGTAGTTAAATCATTTTGAATTCTTGAGAAATATTTACATCATTTGGTGTTATTGTGTATGGAAAACCAAAGAATATATTACACCGAGAAATGGAGACAAACATGAAAAGAATGAACAACAATTGGATAGAACTTGAACTGAAGCCTCAGGACAAAGTGGGTTGGAGAATGTTGGTTGGTGACCTATGCTCCATTGGGAGTAACAAGAGTAAGTAAATTAAGTACTGAGCAAAGATGGATAGTGGCTAGCAGGGGAATCCAGGACGCACGTTTCATTACATTTGGGACTTGTCGGCCGGATATATATGCATCTCAGAGTTGATGTTCACTTCAGGAGTCGAACCCAGTACCATTCGCTTCACACGCCATCGCGTTATCCATTTAGTTACTGAGTACTAGGGAGTGATGGTAAATCAGTTGATGAGGTTGTGAATATTTATCGAATGAGATGGTTGAGCCACGTGTTGCGTGTGTCTGAACATTGATCACAACTACGCTCAATGCTGAATAGTGTTGGGGATGGTTGGAAGGAAGTTAGGGGTGGCCAAACCAAAATATAGCATCAGTGCTTGATGTCATCAACTTCTAGTCTGCACCATGTTGGCAGATGCAGACTGCTTGGTTGAGCTACGCTTGTCTATCGTAACTAATGTATGAAGACTGAGTATGACATGACTCAGAATCGATCGCAATGGTGGAGGTGTGGACACTCTGTCTTTCCTTAAACGATGAGATAAAAATTGCTTCATATCCCTCTTTCTACCATCTAATTCTTTCTTCCTGTACTACATCCGTATATGCGATCTTTATTTTATATATTGCCAATATTGAATTAACTACTTCTATGAATCTGGTGTTCGTCTTGTTGTGCTGATGAGGTGTGGTAACTTGGACCGATGCATATATGTCCCTGATCCTACGTTGTAACTGACTGACTACCTGACTTTCAGATGTGATCATAGTTCGAATAACTCAATAGGAACATCTGAAATTATGAAATTGTTTGATTCGGATTAAAATCTTACACATAGTATCAGTTCTATCCAGATTGTAGATAGAGATTTTTGTCAACTTTCATATAATACAAAACTTAAATCTACAATATCTAACTCACTATCTTCAATCATCTAGTATCATAGCATAGTGTATTCGACACGGATTCACTTAGATTAGTAAATATACTATAAGTTCATCATCACAATAAACTAAATGATAAATAACAATGAACGATAGAATATAAGTAAAACATTTTGTATTACATTTAGACCGGAAGAATAACCATAAAGAATAAATAATACATTAGAACAGATTCATATGTTTAATCTTACTACGATACATTCTTAATTGGTTCCGATAACAATTTTTCCATTCTGGTGCTTTCGAATTCATCACATCTATGCAATGTAAATAAAATAGAATAACGCTATTGTGAATAAGAAGAAGAAGAAGAAGAAGAAGAAGAAGAAGAAGAAGATGATGATGATGATGATGATGATGATGATGATGATGATGATGATGATGATGATGATGATGATGATGATGATGATGATGATGATGATGATGATGATGATGATGATGATGATGATGATGAAAGAATCACATTTATAAATTATGAAAGAATAGTATTAACTCTAAAGAATTTATTATATTATGACAGTTGATTAATCATCTGTTCGATAGTTCTGCTGTGGTATGTGCTACTGATGTTAACAGATATAAGTAATATACATCATCAATAGAAAATGAAATGCTTGGAGGCAGTAGTTTAAGAAGATCGAAGAAAAGTGAATGAGAACAAAGAATGACTGATATGACAACGAAAGAACAGTCAAGTCTGAGACGATTGATTAAGATTTTGCAAATGAAGTATTTACTATATGGTTCTCAGATTTAACTAGTATGTTATGTAATTTTATACTCAAATACGTTTGATTGTCCCCACTTGTGTTCTCGTTCACTAAATTTGGTGTCGCTGTCAACAAGGAGGGGGAAAGGGTGCTGTACTGCAGACAACGATGCGGTCCCGTAACTGAGGTGCTCGTTGGTGTGGTGTCTACTATTCATATCGACATAAGTAGTAAATGACGCTAGTCAGGAATAGAATGTCTAGCAGCAGAAGGTCAATATGATCGAGTAGGAAAGAATGGAAACAGAAAGCTATTCGTATAGAAATATTTGGCAAATGATGCATTTATTGTATGGTTCTCAGATTCTACTAAGATGTTGGGTAATTTTATATTCACATACATTCGATTGTCCCCATTTGTGTTCTCGTTCACTACATTAGCATAAAGCATTGTATACATTATAAGATGATAAGCTTTATTCCTCTGAAAACTGTTAGTATGTCTAGTGTTCATGATACTATTAAACAAATTATTACAAGCACTTAAAATATGTTCTTGATTGAGATCATGAACCGATTGATGTTCGAACACGATTTAAAACCTGGAAGCATTGGATGATCGTTTCGTCCTATTGTGGGACTCTTAAACAGTACACGTCCACGATATCGCTCTCAGGATTCAAACCCAGGATCTTTGGTCTCACACGAGAACGCTTATCCTCTAGACCATTGAGCCAATGGTAGTCTAACTTCAATCGGTTCATAATCTCACTGAAAAACTCAACAATCTTCACAACCTCATACTGATACTTACGATATCTTCTTTCCATATTATCCATCATAAGTATGAAATCTAAACGAAAGAGTTAAACAAATGAAACATACTCGATTGTTTATGTCATACATAAGTTATATTCAATATTACAGCATAGATATCTTATTCCATAGATACATCACAACAACTAAGAGAAATAATATACATTTATGTCAATACATATCCACATAGAAATCATAGCTGCAACGAATAGCTTCGAAAATTCCTTCAGCGTTGTCCAATGAGTCAAGGTGTGGTATGGGTTACTTATATCCATATAAGTGGTATATAACGGTGGTCAGGCATAGAATGTATTTCAGTAGAAGATCGATAAGGAAAGAACGAAAGCGGAACACAATTGGTATGAAAATGCATGAACAATGAAATCTGAGACAATGGACTGATATTTACAAAAGGAACAGCCAAGTTTGAGACGATGGATTGATATTATGCAAATTAACTATTTACTATATGTAAATTCAATTAGTGTTGTTTTAATTGTATTTTACCATTGTTATTTAGGACTGTAATTGATCAGTCTCATGTTGACATATGTACGTCCTGTGGGGATTACCTCGATATAGCCCTAAGTCACAAGCTTTTTAAGCAAAGATGAATAGTGGCCAGCAGTGGAATCCAGGACGCGCATTTCGTCCTAATCGGGACTCGTAACCTGGATGTATCTGCATATTACAGTTGATGTTCACTCTAGGACTCGACCCCAGTACCAGTCGTTTCAAACGCCATCGCGTTATCCACTTAGCTATTGAGTCATGATAGCTACCTGCTTGTGCAATGGGGTGAAGTTTAAATTCAATTGGTGTTGTTTTACTTGTATCTTCCCATTGTTATTTATTCGCTATATGGTTCTCGGATTTTAGTGAGATGCTCCGTAGTTGAGTATCAAACAAATTCGATTTTCCCCACTAGTGTTCTTGTTCACTACAAAGGCAGTTAATGGGTAAGGTGTAAAGTGAATCTTTTCAGATCATTATTAACATTGATTGTTGATAGACATGTGAAATCTTTCAAACTCTAAGCTGATCTTATCTTATCAGATCCTAATGTGGTGTTTGAATGAACTAATGATTCCTTTGTACTTGGTGAATGCTTGATTTCGAATTCCAAATACAGTACATTCGTTCATGCTTATCTAGTACTTCTTGATCGAATTACGTTATTTCTTGGATTCTTAGTTCATCATACCTAATCATTCACTTCATTCATATTTTTCTCTTTGTATCTCCTCTGGTAGAACAAGATGTCAATACATTAGAATCTATGAGGATAAGTAAATGTATTGAAAACTCTATAATATCTTATCTAGAAAATATACTCGGTGACGAATGGGTTGTTTGAGTTAACTTAGTTAATAAATTGTATTTATAAACATGTTTCTAATTAAACTAGTTGTATGGATTTAAATCTTCTTCGATAAAGTACACATATCATTTGATTCTTGATAGTTTATTTATTGAATTCAGTTCTAATCAGAAGCAGTAATCAATGAAGTTCAACAAGGTCTGTTGTGAGATTGTAACTCACTGATGACGATGATGGATGTGTCGTTCAATTTTGTGGATTCGTTGAAGTTAAACATTAACACCAACCGACTCAGTGGTCTAGTAGTTAAGCATTCGTGCCTGAAAATCCTGGGTTCGAATCTCGGAGGCAGGATCGTAGATGCGCACTGCTTGAGCATCCCATACTAAGACGAAACGGCCGTCCAGTGTTTCCAGGTTTTTCATATTGGTTTAGCTTCAAATGATTCATGATCTCAACTATTGAAACTGCTTCAATATCCACAAAGACTCCTTCTGGTATTATGTATATTTGTAATCAGTTATTAGTTTTTTCTCCCTAAATTTTAGTTTGGAAAAGAAAATTGTTGAAACAGTTTGTGCTGAGAATTCTGTTTTTTTGTAACGAACATGTAGTATTGAATAAAACCATTAGTAGTACCACTACTACTACTAATAATAATCAGTATAGGGTTATGGAGATGGTTCACTTTTTTTATTAAGATCATGAATCCATGAATGTTTGACCACCATTGAAGAACTGGAAGTATTGGACTGCCTTTTCGTTCTATTGTGGGACTCATGAACAGTGTTTATCCACGATCCTGCACGTAAGATTCAAACAAAAGACCTTCAATCTCGCGAGCGAACGTATAACTTATAAACCACTGAGCTGGCATCCAATGTTAATGTCTAATTTCAATCAATCCACGAAATTCTGCAACCATTTTCCATTGTTTGAGATAGATACTTATCCTTCTTCGGCATGGATCAGCTCCACTAGTGATGGCTTCTCACCACAACTCCGAGATTTATCTCTCCAAGGTAGTCACTAATCATCAGCCAGTACATCATAATAATTATCAATATAGGAATGTGGAGATTGACGACTATTTTCATCATTTAGATCATCAATCGATCAATGTGATGCCTGGTAGTGATAAATTGTGTGCTAGCTGTTTTGAAACATACTACGCACAAACTTGAGTAGTATGATGAAAGTGGGGGGATGTTGTTGGCAGAAGGGATTCGAATTCAACACCTTAGGTCTGGTGCACGAATAACCAACTCCTAGACCACTAAGAAGTCATCCAACGCTTTTAATGTCTCACTTTAATCAATCCACGATATTATCAGATCACTTTACATTGTCTTCGGTGACTAAATGCTACCTCACACTCTACTCGGATTATCTTCACTGGTCTTGTCTTTTCACTAGAACTCCAAGAATCTAGTCACTAGTGATCATATGAAGTTGTGGAAACTGTTGATTTCTTGATCGAGATCACGAATAATAATGATAAAAACAACAACAACAACAACAAAAAGATCAATTCAATATCCTATCATGATTATTTAATAACATACCTTGTGTTTGTTTAACACTATTATCACCTTCTAAAACTTTTCCCATACAATCCACATCTAGAATAATTTAAATGTTTATATTCTATTATGTCATTATCATACATTGATTAATCGATAGTGATTTCCTTGAGAGTTTTTGATTGATTTCATCTATATAAAAAATAATTTAATGTGTAAAATCAGTTTTATGATTTTGTTACTATGCCATTAAACTATGTTTACAGGGAAAAAACAAAAGAGAGAAAGAGGGAGAGTGAGTGATCACAATTAATTGATCATTGAGTGGTGTTCAATGTCATGTGTGTCAAGTCCATCTTAGTGCAGATTGAATGGTATCGACCAAGTTGCAATGTGACCACTAGTTTAAGTGAATTGACATTGTTCGCACTATGTTGAGATCAGATAATGATTAGAGGTAGTTAATAGGAAACCCTGGATCCGGGTTTCGTGCTATTTGGCACTTGTCAGTAAGGTGTATCTGAGTGAGTGAGTGAGAGAGCAAAAACGAAGGTTGATTCATAATTGATCGATCACTGGGTGGTGCAGATTGAATTCCATCGATCGATTTGTTATGTGGCCGCTAGTCTAGGTTGTGGTGTGCGCTACTTATATCAATATGAGTAATATATAACTATAGTCAGGATTAGAATATCTGGCAACAGAAGATCGTGGAAGAACGAACGGGAACAGAAAGCAATTTATATGGAAATGCACGAACAATCAATTGTGAGACGATTGACTAACATTTTACAAATGAAGTATTCACTATATGGTTCTCAGATTTCAATAAGATATTCTGTAAATTTGTATTCAAATACATTTGTTTGTCCCCACTTGTGTTCTTGTCCACTACATAGTTAACTCGATATTGCGTACACTATGTTGAGATAAGATGATGATTGGAGATAGTTAACAGGAATGCCTAAGCCTAGGTTTCGTGTTACTTGACACCCGTCAGCAAGATGTATCTGTATTATTCTTGAAAGAACTGATACTCTCTAACGAATCCGATCCCGTCTTACCTAGTTTCACAATCACAGACATTACCATTGAGCTATCCTGACCTCTTATAGGACTGAGATGTAGTTACAATTGATTAATCATTAAGTGCTGATCACTGCAAGACCATCATCCAGAAGATACAGGTGTTTATTAACAGTTGTCTACGCAAAATACGTCAGATCCGTTGGCCGGACACTATTAGCAACAACGTACTGTGGTAGAGAACAAACCAGATCCCAGCGGAGGAAGAAATCAAGAAGAAGCGCTGGAAGTGGATAAGACACACATTGAGAAAAGCACCCAACTGCGTCACAAGACAAGCCCTCACATGGAATCCTGAAGACCAAAGGAAAAGAGGAAGACCAAAGAACACATTACGCCGAGAAATGGAAACCGACATGAGAAAAATAAACAAGAATTGGATGGAATTAGAAAAGAAGATCTAGTACAGAGTGGATTAGAAAATGTTGGTCGGCAGCCTATGCTCCATTGGAAGCAACAGGCGTAAGTACGTAAGTAAGTAAGTAAGGTGATCACTGTGACATATGTCAGGTCTTTCTTAGTATAGATCGAATCCTATCGACCAATTCGCAATATGGACATTAGTCTAGATGACTTGATATTATGTACAATATGTTGTGATAAGATGGTAGTTGAAGGTAGACAACAAGATATCCTGGATCCGAGTTTCGTACTATTTGGCCTTGATCATCATCATTGATTATGTTCTCATTATCATTACAAATATTGACCTCATTACAAATATGAAAGTGAATTATAAATGAAAATATATATATGTATTACATATTATAGCATAGATCCTAATTAGAGTTTAATAAGAACATAAAGAATTTTCATTTCAGATAAATAAAGTTTTGAGAGAGAGAGAGAGGTTCCAGAATATTGAACTCATGATTAGAACATATAGAATTAGAGGATTATGTAATCAAGATATGAATTGGAATCCAGCCAATTTTATGAATTAAAGAAAAAAATGATAACGATAATAATGTTAAACAAATGTAAGGTATGTTGTTAGGTAATCATGATAGAATGTTGTTATGAAACTTTATAACTGAATTAATCTCGATCAAGAACTTGTAGTGTGGCGTCGAGTCGCGATTGACTATAATCACCACTACGGGAAGACTGTGTGCTTTGTTAACTGATAAGATCCCCCGTAGGCCAAATATCAAAAGGCACTTGATGGCTGTAGTCGAGATGTATTTGTTGGCGATCTCGTGGTATCAAACGAATACCGAGATCGTGCGAAAGAAGTATAAGTGTGGCTACTGAGCGTAACCGAATTCGTGCAAAGTCAAAATCAACGGAAGAAAAAATGTCTTTAGTACAGTCAAACAACCAAGTACAGTAAAACGATCACCGGTACAATTGGTTAGTATGATAATAATTGTTTCCATTAAACCAATCGCCTTCTCTTCATAAAGGTAGATCACTACAAACTCAACAATTTCCACAACTTAATATGTTCATTAGTGACTAGATTCTTGAAGTTCTAGTGAAAAGACACGATTAGTGGAGTTAATTTATGTCAGGGAAGGATAGGTATCTACCTCAGACAATGGAAAATGGTTACGGAACCTCGTAGTTGCTGTTGATGTAATCAGCTGCTAATGGGCAGCTTATACTCTTTTACGAGTAGTACCAAGCGTAAGTAAATAAAACTAATCTCAAAACACTTCCATGATACAGTACATCAATTGGATACACTCAAGGTTTGAACACAATAGCTTGGATAAATTTCAGAAGATTATGATATGATTATTTATGAATCATCTGTCATTTCAAAACATTGGTAGGTCTCAACAAACACAAGATCCTCAAATACAACACAATCATATTTGATGGAGACATTCTGGAAGAGATGGAATCCATCACACTTCTGAACAGCATCATCGATCAACTAGGACGATCTGATGCAGATGTAAATGTGAGGATTAGTAAAGTAAAAACAGTATTCCTACAATTGAGGAACATATAGAACTCAAGACAACTCTCAACCAATATCAATGTCACAATCTTCAACGCCAACATCAACACACTTCTACTAATATATACAGCTGAAACTTCGAGAACCATCACAACCGCCATCAAAGTGTACAAGTATTTATGAACAATTGTCTGAGTAAGATACGAAATGTCCAATGGTCGAACACCATCAGCAACAGCCTACTGTGTTACAGAACAAACCAACTTCCAACTGATGAGGAGATTAGGAAAAGACGATGGAAGTGGATAGGACAACACATTGAGAAAATCATCAAACTGCATGATGAGGCGAGTACTAACTTTGAATTGTGAAAGGAAGCAGATAATGAGAATGTGAAAGAAGACAGTGTGTCGAGAATTGTAAGCAGACATAAGAAGAATGAATAGTAACTGGAAAGAACTGGGAAGGATTGTGTAGAACAGAGTTGAATGGAGAATGCTGGTGGATAGCTTATGCTCTTCCAAGAGAGGTAGCAGGAGTACTTAAGTAGAGTAATCGTAAGATTTCTCTTTGATATAAGATATCGAATGGATACACTCAAATCTTTCAAGGTAATTCATAAACAATCAAACCCCAACTTGTGGAACTCTCCGTAGCTATAATGATCAAATGTCTTCAATCAAATTTCTGTATCCAATTCGTAAAATTAAAAGAGTTACAAAATGTATAACAGTTTCGAGGTCGTCAGGAGTGGGTGAATTCAAAATCACAAACTAACTATCAAATAATCACCAAATATGTCGTGAATACGCACTGCTGAGGAGTCCCATAATAGGACGAAACGGCCGTCCAGTACTTTCAGGTTTTCTATGATGATCTAGCTTCAATTGACTAATGATCTCAACTACTGAAATTACTATAATCGCCACAAAACCCCTTCTGATACAAATATGTAGTATTGCGGTCAACAAGTATATGACTGGTGACAATCGAATGTATTTGAATATAAAATTACAGAACGTATAACAACGGTATCATACTTGACTGTTCCTATTGTAAATATTAATCCATCGTCTCAGATTTCATTCGTTCTGCATCTTCATACCAATTACTTTCTGTTCCCATATTTTTCTCCTTCTCGATGTTCTACTGAAATATATTCTATTCCCGACTATCATTATATACTACTCATGTGGATATAAGTCGCTCACACCACAGTGTGTTAAAGATTCATTAGTGAGATGAGTAAATATGGTTGAAGCTAAACATTAACACCATTGGTTGCCGAGACTGATAGGTCCTGGGTTCAAATTCCGCGGGGTGCGGGGTCGTGGATGCGCACTACTGAGGAGTCCCATACTAGGACGAAACGGGCTTCCAATGCTTTCAGTTTTTCCATGATGGTCTAGCTCCAATTGACTTATGATTTCAACAAGTGCAATGTAAAACACTGTTTATTATCCTCACTTATGCTTTGCGACATCATAAATCCTGCATGAACTTACTTGTCAGCATTCCAATTTGTTTCGTCACATTTCTTAACTTCTCTTCATCCATCTTTAAAGTTGCTATGATGACGTAATGAAGAAAAACAAAACTATTTAGAATGTAATGAATATTGAGTTCATAATGAGTTTTAGAAAAAACCCCAATATGATGAGGTAACTCAATGTATAATTCTAATTAGCATTTGTTATACACTGAAGAGTATATACAAAAACTGTTGAATACATTCTGTGATCTATTACTATAATTGAATGATCCTATTGTGAATAGTGTGTATACTTTAATGAAATTTACATTGACATCGCCTTGAATCTTTACTATTCACATAGCACAACACACTGATTACTGTTCATAAGTACACAGTTACACAAATATGTCACTTGTTCTCAATTACTTGTTGCTATGATAACAGAACTCCAATGCATTTACGATTGACGTTTACAGATCACAAAGATATTCCCACTATATACTTCATCTGGATATATACAACTTGAACTATAAAAATTATGATCGGAATTAATAACTACTTATAATTGTGGATTACTAGACCAAATGAAACTCGAACAGGCCAATTCCTGACAATTTAAGTAAGGTCTTGTGTTTATAAATGATAATTAATATCATAATTGAGTTAATGAGTCAATTGAAACTACACCATGATAGAAAATCTGGAATCACTGAACGGCCGTTTTGTCCTAGTGTGGGACTCCTCAGTGGTGCACATCCATGGTTCTGCCCTACGGGGTTCGAACTCAGCACCATCAGTCTCGTGTACGAACGCTTAAACTTTAGACCACTGAGCTGGTCGGTATCCAATGGTGTTAATGTATAACTTCAACTAATCCACGAAATAGACTCATGAACCCAACTATTAAATTATCGTGATATCCACAAGAAACACATTTTTCAGTATATTTAAGATATATTAATACGCTAAATTATGGAAGAAGCGCTGGAAGTGGATAGAATGCACATTGAGGAAAGCACCTAGCGGAGTCACAAGGCAGGCCCTCATATTGAATCCTCAAGGCCAAAGAAAAAAATGAAGACCAAAGAACACATTAAGTCTAGAAATGGAGACAGACATGAGAAAAATTAACAACAATTGGATAGAACAAGAAAGGAAGGCCCAGGACAGAGTGGGTTGTAGAATGCTGGTCGGTGGCCTATGCTCCATTGAGAGTGACAGGCATAATAACTTTATTATCATTTTTGAGTTGATATATTTTTAGTTCATCACAATGTCACTCAGTATGTAGGTAAACTAAGCCAAATACTTTTCTGTATATCAAAATATCATTATAAACAGACAAACAAATGTATTGAATACAAGTGTGTTATAGTTTAATTATGTTCGTCAGGGCTGTCCACTCTCTCCATTCTTTGTCGTTGCCGTGCTATTAGAGATAACCCTTTCCTCATCTGAATTTCCAGGGGTTGAACTTCTACCGAGAGATTCACTTTTTGACCTAGTTCTATTTGGTGAAGACGCTGACAAAATGCAGAATCTTCTGACCACTCTAAGCAACAATGCAAGAGCATTTGGGATGCGATTCTCCTCCTCAAAATGCAAAATGTTGCCTGAGGATTGGGTTGTATCGACACCCGAACTAATGATAGGGAGTGAAGTAGTTGATTGTGTCGACCGCTTCACTTATCTTGGAAGTCTCATCAGCTCTTGTGGTCTAGTATGTGACGAAATTTCAGCATGGATACAACAGGCTCGACTAGCTCCTGCCAAATTGCGTCATTTATGGCGTAGGTGAGATATCCTTTCATCAAACAAAGGACGTGTTTACTGCGCAGCAGTTCGTTCCGTTCTACCTTACGGCAGTGAAAGATGGCCGGTAAGAGTAGAGGATATTCGTAGGTTATCAGTAGGTGATCATGGGTGTCTTCGAAGCATTGCTTGTATATCCTCGGACCATCTAGTAAGTGACGTAGTTGTTAGGGAACGGTACTAGGTAGGAATGGCAAATCAGTTGATGAAGTAGTGAACCTTGATCAGTTGAGATGACTGGGACACGTGTTACGTATGCCCAACCACCGACTGCCGCGACGTGCGGTGCTCAATGGTATAAGAGTAGGTTTGAAGAAAGTTAAGGAAGGCCAGAACAAAACATGGCACAAGTTCGTGAAGTCGCTGACAAGTGAACTGAGTCATGTTGGTAGGTGTAGACTACCTGGTTGAGGACCGCGAGATGATAACAATCGACGGTTAGAGACCCTGAATGACATGGCTCAAAATCTTTTGCAATGGCGCAGGCGCATCAACTCTTTGTGTTCTTCAAAATTTTAATCTCCTGAATCCTCCTTGTCTCTTTTTTTTCCCTTTCACTGGATTATACTCTTTAAATAACATCTTCAAACCCTAATGCTTCTGATTACTGCTTATACTTTTATTTCTTCTACCACTACGGGATTTGAATCGACAACTGTATATGTGTTAATGTGGTGTGGCAACTCGAACTGATGTACGTAGGTACGTACGTACGAAGTTCTACGTCGTTAATGATTGACCGACTGATAGTTTATTTATGCAAACAAATCTAAATAACAGGTTACCTTTGTATTCTTCCAGTACTATTGACAGACCCATCTTTTTTTGGTAGCTATCTGCAAAAGAGAAATCAATCAAAAATAATCAAAGATGGTTAGTAGGTAGTAGTAGAATACAGGACGCACGTTTCTTCCTATTTAGGACTCGTCACCTGGATGTAGTTGCACCTCAGTGTCGCTGTTTACTCCAGGACTTCAACCCAGTACCATTCACTTCAAACGCCATTGCGTTATCTATTTAGCTACTGAGTCCAAATAACCACCTACTTGTACAGTGGGGTGAAAAGTTTAAATTTAATTTGTGTTGTTTATTTGTAGCTTACGATTGTTGTTTAGGACTGCAACTGATTAGTCTTCTTATTACTATGTATACAATTAAGAGGTACCAATTGACTGGTGAGGCTGTTACCTTATCAATACTCATATAAGAATTAGATGGATACATAACTTGGATACAGTCAGTAATTTTATTCAATAAGAAGAAAGGTTATACAAGTCAGAAATGCATAATGTCATTGAATAATTTTCTTTCTAAACGATACATGAAAGTTTTCAGAATACATTGAATTCGAATACTTTTATGATGTAGAATATATGGCATGATGCAAACTTGGTCGATAGAATTCGATCTACACTAAGAACGACCTGACATATATGACATTGATCACTACCTAGTGATCAATCAATTTTAAATTCATCTGAGTCCTCCTGGAGGCCAGTCGAGGCTTGCATAGCTCAGTGTTAACATCTCTGACTGTGAAATTGGGTGGTACAGGATCGAATTCATCAGGTAGTATCGGTTCCCTTAAGATTATAGGTTTACCCTTCTGACGAGTGCAAAATAGCAAGAAACATTAGGTCCAGGCTTTTCTGTTGACTACCTCTAATCACTATCTTATCTCAACATAGTTAACACAATGTTGAGTCACTAAGACTAGTTGCTCAATATCAACTTGATCGGTAGGATTCGATCTGCACTAAAAATGATCTGAGATGTATGACATTGATCACCACCTAGTGATCAATCAATTGTACAAACGAAAATATTTTGAATTTGAAGAAGGAAGATCTTAATTAAGATGTTTTATCTACCATTAATCACATATATGGAACTGCATTTTATATACAACAGTATAAAACATTGATTGTACAGTATATATTTACTAAAATGTATTTACATATTTCCGAGAACGTGTTTTCATATTGGCTTGCCTGAATAACTCCCAACATCAGGTTAATAAGACATAAATATAAGGGCCACATATTCAATGAAACATCATTGTCGATTCTTCTATATTTATATTATTAGATAATGATGACCATTGGTTAAGTTAAAGTGATTGAAAATAACTGATTTGTATTTGTTGAGTAAAAAGAAAACTATACACAGTATGAATGATCAATATGTATTATGCATACAAACATACACACATATAAACCTGCGCTTAATTTATCTCATCCCTCAGTAGAATGAGTTGTAATGAGCATAATTTAGAGACTGAATAGTTTAGACAGGAATGATATAAAAAGATGGTAATTTTCTACTATCAGTGTTGTGATTGTTCAATGCTAGGACTGTGATAATTGTTGGGTTTCATTGAGATCATAGATCAATCAAAGTTAGATCACTATTATGTGCTCACTAGTGACTAAGCTTCGAGAGAGAGAGAGAGTTCTTATAGTTCTTTCAGGAATCCGTGGACAATAAAGTAAAATCATTTTGGGTATGAAACAGTCACTCACTGAAGTCAATGGAAGATGGTCACGCATTATCGTGGAATGGTTGATGTTAGACATGAATACTGTTTGATGTTGGTTCAGTTGTCTAGCAGTTAAACATTCATCCACTAGCCCGCAAATCGTAGGACTAATTCCAGTGTGAAGAATAGCGATTGAGTACTGTCGAGGGGTCTCATATTAGAATGAAACGGCCGTCTAGTGCTACGAATTTTGTTCGAATGTTTACGTTTCAGTCATGATGAATCTTACTTACAATGAAATTATTGGGATTCATGCTGGCCAGTGAATTATTTATTGAGATAATCGAAAATTTAAAACTCTATGGTTTCTAGTAGTATTAGTTGAATTAGTATAGTCATCTATACCGTTTTGATTTTAGATCAATATTCAGATCGATAGTAAACCAATCCCTCTTCATCCTTTCGTATATATATAGGGTCCAATTATTGAGGAATATTAGATACTTTGATAAACGTTTCATGAGAACGATTATAGATTGCAACTGTCTCTGATTGAATGAGAGAACCTACGGTCACTACCAATAAATATTTTATCTATTGTGTGTAAATGTACGAGATAGACTCAAATGATAATGAAGAATCCAAACAACGAATATTAGTGACAATTTGATCCCACTGAAAGAAAATGATGGTTCCAAGTGTCAGTAAGTGGAAACGAAACATTACAGATTGATCTCTCCTATTTACTTACACATAGGTCGAAATGACACAATGTTTGTCATTATTCATGTGGGAAGACAGAGTAGCGCATCTACAGTATGAAACAACACATGATCAAAAAAGATGTGAATGTGAGATATACAAGTGTATCTCTCAGTATTTGTAACATAAGTCAACCACGCTGTTGTGTACTATACATATTAACGATACTTGTTTCATTCAAAGACATAACATTGATACATTATAGAGATACTTTTACTACTTTGTTGTTAATTCAAGCAAGTGCAAACTGATGACCACAGAGTGAGTAGACACGATAACGTGTCAATTGCTTCATTACTTATGTCAGTGAAATGTTATCTAACTGCAAATGATGACATCATTTTCGTAGAGTTACAAAATTGTGAAGAAAGGACAAACTTATGTTGTATTACTTTCATTAATTTTCATAAGTTGTACATTTACTATAAGTGACTGTAAAATAGATGTTTAACAATGCATCACCTTGAATCTTTACTATCCCCCGTTTTCAATCTCTCCCCCTTAGCACAACACACTGATTACCGTTCATAAATACACTGTTACACAAATATGTCACTTGTTCTCAATTACTTGTTGCTATGATAACAGAACTCCAATGTTTTTACGATTGACGTTTACAGATCACAAAGATATTCCCACTATATACTTCATCTGGATATATACAACTTGAACTATAACAATTATGATCGGAATTATTGACTACTTATAATTTTGGATTACTAGACCAAATGAAACTCGAACAGGCCAATTCCTGACAATTTAAGTAACGTCTAGTAATCGTAGTAGTAGTAGTAGTAGTAGTAGTAGTAGTAGTAGTAGTAGTAGTAGTAGTAGTAGTAGTAGTAGTAGTAGTAGTAGTAGTAGTAGTAGTAGTAGTAGTAGTAGTAGTAGTAGTAGTAGTAGTAGTAGTAGTAGTAGTAGTAGTAGTAGTAGTAGTAGTAGTAGTAGTAGTAGTAGTAGTAGTAGTAGTAGTAGTAGTAGTAGTAGTAGTAGTAGTAGTAGTAGTAGTAGTAGTAGTAGTAGTAGTAGTAGTAGTAGTAGTAGTAGTAGTAGTAGTAGTAGTAGTAGTAGTAGTAGTAGTAGTAGTAGTAGTAGTAGTAGTAGTAGTAGTAGTAGTAGTAGTAGTAGTAGTAGTAGTAGTAGTAGTAGTAGTAGTAGGAGTAGGAGTAGGAGGAAGAGGAGGAGGAGTAGCAGTCCTAAGTGTAGTAGTAATATTGGAAGACTAACCATGATTCTCTCAATATTCAGTTATCATCCAACTCTACTCAAACTGCTTCATTGTTTACGTGAAGATATTTTACTGTCTGTGAACTTTCGTACTTAACAGACTAAATTCTTATAAAGAATTTGATATTTTCTCTTAAACATCGGTATTAATGATAAAACATCTTAAAACAAAAAAACAAAAACAAATTATATTCTTTTATCTTTTGTGAATGTAACCAAAATAATACTCTAATTATCAATGTGACTTTGCACTCTATTGTAAACAATAATGAGATGATTTGTCATACGAATCAAATGAAGTTTACTCTCGAACATCCATACAGCCAAAACATTTTAAAATGAAAACAACTCATTATATATTCTCTTATCTTTTTTGTAAATATGATTAGAATGAGTTGGTGTAAGTAATGATGAGGTGATTTGTCTGAATGAGGCGATAAAAGTATTAATCATAGATTAAAATCAAACATAATTTTTGGCATACCGATTATTGAATTGACTTGAAGAAAAAAAGAATAATGACTGAGTATATCAAGTAATGATGAAAGTAAGAAGCTAAGAATGATTGTTTAAATAAACATTTGACAAGGAATGTTTTTAACCTGCATTGTGTCGAAAACAAAACTATTTTCCCAATATGTTTATATTTGTGTATAAATTTTTTCTCTAAAAATCCCAAAATACCATTGTACAAAGTATTTTATGCTATGTCATACTATCTAAATGTGTGTATGCCAATTTTCTTCTCTTTTTGCACGTTTTGTGTTCTAGTGTGTTCCGGCGTGTGCGTACGGTTCCTCTTTTTCTTTCTCTAGACGGCATGAAAATGTGAGAAACCGGCGAGGAATTACCATCACACATTTCTTATTGTCACATTGTACCACATTGCCTCTTATATAGGGGGAAAACAGTCAAATGCCGCTACTTATAGCAAGCTATCAGAAGAATGTTTAACAATGATAAAGGAGCTGGGTTTAAAATTTTAACTGACCACTTTCTATAATCATCACTACTCCACTAGTAGGGAGTGAGCCATAGCGGTAAATAAGTCCTCAAAATCAATGGTTATGTAAGTCTTCAACGTTGATGCTGACACCATTAGTTTTATTCAGCACATCTAGCTGAAGACGCCCAGTCATGCATCGTCACCAGATCACCAATGGGTACGTAATGCTACGCATGCTTTGCAAGTACTAGCCTACCTAGAACAAACGCTCATCCACATATCGATAGCTTTCTGAACATATTTTTGAACCTCTTCATTTCTGGCATATGATTTGATTGGGTTGATATAGTTCGATTATGAAGGCATTACGTGTAAAGGTTTTATTAAAATGTGCCCACTTGTTGGCATCTTTAGACGGTTAACTTTTGTTCGCAACAGATCATTCAACTGTCCACTGCTATGAGGAGACTCGACAGATTGTATCTGGGACATTTGAAAGTCGTTAGCTTTATAGGTATATGGATTCGTGCTGTGTCCACATAGTCCAGTGTTTGATTGAGTCTATGTTGGACGATTTGTGTATATTGTTGGGGATCGATACCATTATTTTCATTGGGATTTGATGTATCTCATTGGCTGGTTCGATTGATTTATTTTTTCCACATTGCAAGAATACATACAAGAACCGCAGTAATGAATTCATTTTACTGACTAGGTAATGTAGTATCACAATGACAGTGGATCAAATCACTACAGAATTCACATTGAAATACTAAGTCTCTGGTTTCAAACAGCGACGAGCACAAGATGAAATTACCGATATTGTATCTGTTTCTTCAGTAGGTTGCGTAACGGAGAGTTTAGGACGCTACCTTATCCCTCGCCTCTTTTGCTTAATGATCTTACAAGGAGTAGAAATCAAAATTATTTATTACCGCGGTTCTTGTATGCATTCTCGCGATGTGGAAAAAATAAACCTATGGAATAAGTCAATGAGATACATCGAATCCCAATGAAAATAATAGCATCATGAGATTTCGCGTGATGGAATAAGAAATGTATTGACCCCCATTGTTCTACATCTAAAAACTATTCTTAAGTCTCAGTGGAATTTATGAACCCACAAATCTACGCCTTGTACGTTTCGACTTAATATCGTCTAATCACATCAGGAACTGAGAATTTAATTGCTTACTGCCTTAAGACACTTGAAGCTCCATGAGCATAGGCAGGGAGCTAGGGATCTCCAAGCATCTCTATTCTTGTCTTTGTTTGCTATTTACAAGTAGCGTTCGCGGTATTAATGTTTGCTTGCGATTGATGGAGCAATGTCTCGTCGCCCTGCATATCTCCCTATGGACTTTGGGATTTTATGGTAATTAAAGGTATTCGAATGGATTCGCTAACAAAGGATTCCCGAAGTAACCCAACTTGAGACATGCAGAACTAGATGAGAACTACAAAACGTACTATATTTGGAGTTTACAATTAGCACCTAGTCAAATACTAAGGAATTATCAATCACTACAATAACCGCACATTTGCATTTAAAGCTTACTATATAATCTAGTTTAACGTTTTCCGTAAAGTATGTCCTATTACGATAATTACAGGCACACTAATTTATGTGGTAACTAGGAATTATTGAAACAGTGCAATTTAAGACAGAAAAAGCTAATTGAGCACAAATGAACGTATCATATTTGGGATTCTTAATAAGCACGCAATCTAGTACAAAATAATCATCAATTAGTATAAATACTACATTTATCCACTCTCAGCATGTTTTTCACTTAGGTCCTCAACTACTGTCTACTAGGCCAGGATATCGCTGATAGTTTTTGAGTGATGGAACTGGAACGTCTCGCGTAAAAACCTATCTACAACTGCCTGCAGTTTTTGATAACAATTGTGGTAGTTCTCTGAATATCAGCACTGTACAGTAGGATTGTTCTAATGTTGGCATTCAAAAATTTGACTTTGGTGTTGGACGACAATTCTGTCGGGTTTCGGGTGTTCTTCGGTTGCAGGAATCCTGCCCTTAGCTTTTTAAATCGCGTTTTTATATCTGCATCAGGTTCCCCTCGTTTGTCAGTAATGCTGCCCATATACTTACAGGCTTCCAACTCTTCGAGAGTTTCGTAATCAGGTATGATTTGCATTTTAGGGAGCGGACACCTTGAGCGTCAATAGTGTGTCCAAAAACGTTTAGGGAGTCTGTTCCTCTCTGACATTTTTGGATGTTGACAATTATGCTGCGTTAATATAATCGTTCGGAAACAAGGTCTGAACACTGAAGATGAGATACTTTGTTCAAATTTACGATCAAGCAGTCAACAACTTACACATGTACGAGTTTTGGATTTCGAAAAGAGTCCTCAGTGAATCTCTGGAAAGCTCGTGCAACATTTCCTAAACCGGTTTACGCAAAAATTCGTAGAGACCGAAAGATGTGATGACAGCGGTTTTAAGAATGCCGTGGGAATTCAAGTGTATGCTCTAACCAAATCGATTTCCGAAAAACCAGCTGTACCTTTCAAGTTAGCTGTAAAATCGTGAACGTGAGGCAACAGTGACGATCAGGAATAGCTTTTGTACTCAGTGGCCGATAGTCACCAGTTGGACGCCAGTCGTTGCTGTCCGTTTCACGGACCATGTGCACAGGAGACGCTTATGGGCTGTTGATAGCTGAATGATTCCCAGACCCATCATTTCTTCTAATTCACTCTTAGCCAACCTCAGCTTTTTGAGGGCTAGTCGAAACGCTTTTGATAGTTGTGACGTGATGTGTAACATTACTGATTACACATTGCAATTTTCATTGCGTTTGGTATATCTCAGGATGTTTATCGATTATTTGTTGGTAGTATGAACTGGTTGTGTGTTTCACTTTGAGTGATGGCAATTTATAACCGGAAAAAGTTGCGCAACAAATAAATTAGTAATTCCATCTACGCGCGTGTCGATGAGTAAATTATAATGTTGTGGCAGGTCTATTCTGATTATCGGCATCTGCTACATAGACAATACAGTGACTGGGTTTGTGTTAGCCCGCGTTGAGATACATATGTCGCTTGCAATGTGTGTCTGTCAATTACCCATTTGCTGCCCGTAAGTTGGAATTATTCGGTCGTTAGAATTCTCTGGGAGAACGCTGACTTCTACGCCAGTGTCAACAAGATGGCAGACTTTTGTTATCATATCAGTGATGTATAACAGACGGTTATGTTCGTCGGCCACGGTTGCTGTTAACGCATGCAGGCTTCGAATTTCACCAAAACGTTAATCTGTTGGCTTGGAGCTCAGAAAATTACAACATTTCTGCAATTTCAACATTTGCCATACTGATTATGATACCACTAACAATCAGGGTTATTTGTCTCTCGTAGTCCAAAGACAGATCGTTTTCACAAAGTACTTTTTAGAGGAGTTCGAGACCATTCACAATCATGACGTACACTAAGGTAACGTGTTAGAATATGGCAGAGTTTCGTGGAGTCATTTATTGTCGCTTGGGGTTTTTCATTGACTGAAAAAGACATAAGCGTTGGAAGCTCTGGTGATCTCCAGGACTCGGCCGGCGGGTCCAGTCAGGTTTTCTACAGAGTTATTTTGAAATCAGACAAGCACTGCCTTCACCTATTGAAGAAGCTTAGACAAGAAAAGTTGTCTAGATAGGCCATCGTTAAGTTTCCGTTGACCAATGAGCTTTTCCATTCGTACCAACATATCTGTTGCTGGGTCATTTTTCAGTTAGGTGTTATTGAGGAGTTTATCCAAACGTTATCGATCGGCTAGATGTCCGCGTTTAAGGATCGACCTTTTAAGAGTTTCATAAGTTTCCGAAACACCGCTGGTAAACATGATGGGTGCGACGTACCTGTAGAATTCGCGAGGCAGTGCCTTCACTACTGCGAGGAATTGTACACGTGGGTCGGTCATATCGTGCTCGTGGAACTCAGCTTCTTTGTAGCAGAACCAGACCCCGGTGTTATTGAGCCAGAATGGCATTACCTGGAACGAGGTTAGCGTAAGAGTCTTGATCTTAAGCAACTTAGAAGTCTGTTCGGTCACGATGAATATAAAGAATAGAAATGAACGAAGGGAAGGAAAGTATCCAGAAATGCAAAATATATCAAAATATATAAAAATTAAAGTAAAGAAATGATACACAAAGTTCCAAAACGGAACAGACCCACAGTTTATAACACAGGTATATCAGATCATGTCGAACTCATCACTAAAAATGCCATAAGTATTTGGAAATCGACAACATCTTAGTTAGTAACACGTTCTATAATTTGATTGTGCTAACTCAGTGAGATCAGAAGTCAGAAGTGGAGAGGTACGAACCCATTCATGATCTGGTGCAGATGCATGGCCGAGCGCCTTCAGCTAGGTGAGCTCATTAAAACCAATGTGGCCAGTATCAAATGTCGAAGACCCAAAGAGCTATTGATTTTGGGGATTTATTCACCGCTAAATACTGTTGTCATTATCACACATCAGTAGCTACTCCCTGACTCGCTTATAATCACCCATACCTCCCTTTCTATTCTCACACTTCGTTCTTCTTACTGTATGAATCGATTGATTTAGTGAAACAAAATCTTCTTTTAGCCCCCGACTTGTCCTATTATCTTTATAATAGCAAACAACTGGTAGCTTAGAAGGTAATGGACAACTACGTGTATCAGGATGGTTATCCGACGTTGGTTATAAATTATTCTTCTCCCAGGTAAGTTGACAAAAACTCAACATTTACATGAAAGCAGGACTCACAAAATAGTACAAAACGTACGAAATAAGGTTTTGTCTAAACAATCGAAAAGTATGTTATTTGCACATCCGAATACGGTTGTTTGAACTTGTTCATTATGTCTGAAACCGATCATCACCAACTGGCAAGGTAACAGCGCTGCTTTAGAAGCCATGGATATTAAGACAAGAGCAATTGAGTATTTTTCTAACAACAATATTTTGAAAGAACTTGAGAATGCTTTACAACTTATGTTCCAGGAGAATGCATCAGATCATTCAGGTTATTTGGTAGCCACAGTTGACTAACTAACATTTTACAGAGCAAGTATTTCGAAAAGATTTCCCTTACTCCGAAAGTTGTCAGCATCAAAGTTGACAAAAATTATTCACATATTGGCACCGTTTCCAGTTCTTTGAGTGTATTTACACTGTGGCGAACAAATATTGAGGTTTTTTCACTATTTTATTAGTTTAATTTACTGAAGGTTACCACACGGCTAAACTATGTTTATGGATGCAATTATTGTCTGTCTCATGGAAACGTCTTAAATGAATCAGCACCTCCTGAATTCTCAGTTTGTATAGAGGCAGTCGTGGATTTACTGAACAATTGCTTATGGTCACCAGCGGAGATGTTTGAAATTGATAAATATATCAGGTAATAACTCTTTTTTGCAGGTTACTCTCCATTTTATCGAATGACTTTACGTGTTATACATACTTTCATACCCTGAGGATACAGCAAATATTCTCGTAGCTACAAATCCGTCAAGAGAACAGTTGAATTTAAAGGTTTGTGGCAATCGCTACAAATATCTGTGATCACGAGCATACATGGTTTGTCATAACCTATGGACAACTGAATTATTCTAATCTTTCCTCTTTTTTAACACCTAATATTTTAGCCTTTTTAAATGCTTAAACGTAACTACAAGCACACTTCATATATGTGTGTATGCTAGTACGTACATATCTGTATACTTGCTTGTAAGTCTTGTCACTTTTTGTTTGATAATAATTGGTGCATCGCTTTCTTTTCATCTATCATCTCAAATTCCGTATGGTCAAGTTAGACATTGAAATAAATCCGTCCAACTTAATTAGAACTTGGCTTTTTATTACCGCCGTGGATCAAGTGCGGTTACCCTAAGTAGAATATACGAGATCAAAGGAATAATTTATGCTCATAGCCCGTTTATTCGCTTGTTATAAAGTAATAAAAGCACTAAATGTTAACTATCTCAGCACCTGGTTTCCTTCTCAGTGTAATCATTTCAGCACTTGATAATATCATTATTTTTGGACATCCAATCATGTCAGACATCATTTCTTGCCGTACTTTTGGAACGGAGGTAAATATGGTTATATCATACGTCTGTGATGTCACTCCTGATTACAGAATCAGCATTTAGCTAGAGCTTGATCAAACCTCAAAGGGAACACATCTCAAACAATGTCTAATAATTGTTAAAAGTGACTATTCATTCCATTGACGGTACCTTACTATGACTGCAGATAATACAAAGTGTTGGACTGATGCGTTTAATTCATATACAACACAATATATTGCCTTAGACCATCATCCATAATGTAAACCGTAAGTACAACGGCAAGGATAAAGAACCACCAATGTTTATATATTTATACTCTTAAAATGTATTACAAATATTACCAGGACAACGTCTGTTTTTTAAGCTATCAGCATCAAATTTTAACTAGCGTGTCTGTTGGATAGATAAGTACAGTATATCTTTGTCTGTTGACTTTTTATAAAGTGTCTATACTAGAAAATGGTTTCCGATTCGTGAAAAGTCGATTCAGACAATGTTAAATCTAAACTGTATGGATATAAGTATTTCTCTTAAAATCGTACTCAGATTATCTTAACTACATTAAAAAATCAAAATCAAATGAGAACAAAACCATAGTGGATACGAGTAAATGTTTATTGATATGTGGAAATGTAATCTGACAAAGTTTTACTTGGAAAACATTGGGATTGCATACGTATTTTATCACAAATAAACATTGGTTGAATATATATGGCATTAGAGCAATTGACGTTTTTTAATAAAGGCTCTATGTTGATGATATCTGTCTGTCTTTTATGTATACTGCTATTCATTATTCTAAATACAATGTACCGATCTTTTTTGTGATTTGGTTTTGATACTAAAGAATGATTTCACGTTTTTAAAGACGCTTGGTATCATTAAACTCAGCCATTGGACTTTAGTAATCATAAGAAATATGCTAGATGACTAAAGATGAACATATTTTGATGGCGTATAAATGACATTGTTTTAGAGAAGTAGATTTGCCATTTGCCTTCACGACCGTTGTTGCTACTATGACGTGGTGATCGGGATTGCCTATCATGATGAAGCAACCGAGCTATACTGGCTGGAACAACCGTTCCTCAAGGTCCTACCATGTCAGACAGGTCAGTTAAAAAGCAGTAAGACTAAAAGCAACAAACCTAAGGTCCGAAGGCGAAGTCGTACTGCCGACTGTACAGAGATGTGACGGCAGTAAAGTGTTTCCTTCAGACAACCAGCATGACAGCGATGCTGCCTTCCCACAAGGAGGAGTGGGGTTAGAAAAGATTGACCATAAAAGTGCACACCACGCCTTATCCCACGGATATCCGTCCCTGGCAGTAAGGTCTCAACAAGTACGGAGCTCTTAATAAAATTATTCACAAAAAGGTCGTATGTGACCGATCCAAAGCAGTTGTCCCTTGGGCACTGTGATCACGCTCTCAGGTCACTAAGACCACCTCTAATCCAATTTCCTTTTCAGTTACCTCCAGAAGAACCCTTCGACGATGTGGGCAACTGGGAAGTGATAACCGCCCTCATACTTCTAACAACACTCAAGACCACTGTATTCTATCAAACGATCATTTCATTAATTGTATGCTAGAAATGACTTAGAATTTAATCAAATGTATATCACACGAAATTGAATCTATTCATTTCTTCTATTTGCATGACTATTGTACTAAAACGTTTAAATATAATCTTTTACTAATGGTTTCATAAAATTTACAATTTAGAAACTTCTACAATGAATACAGAAAGCAATTGAATAAAGTGCAAACGGATGAAAGTGAAAAAGAAATAGAAGTTATTGGTTCAAAAGAAATCCCGTTAAAGTCTACATCAGAACAAAATGCAAAGTAGTTTTGAAAATTATTGTATTCGCTTCTTTGTTGTTGATGTAATGTTATGTGAATATGGACCTTGGTAAATGATTGAACAAAGTAGTAAACCTAATAAGCAAAGACGGATAGTGGTTAACAGTGAAATTCAGGACGCAGGTTTCGTCCCATTTGGGACTTGTCAGTTGGATGTACCTGCATCTCACAGTTGATGTTCACACTAGGACCCGAACTCAGTGCTGTTTACTTCAAACGCCACCACGTTATCCACTTAGCTACTGAGTTCTGATAGCCACTACCCATCTTTGCTTAAAATACTTGTGAATTAAGGTAATACCGAGACAATGCGCACAGTATACAAATATGGCATTAAAAGACTGATTGATTACAGCCCTAAACAATAATGATAAGATTCAAGCAAACAATACCAAGTGAATTTAAAGTATGAAACGTTTAAGAAATCTTATTTAAATGTGCTAAAATTACTTCACGAATAAACTTCTATGATATAATTCCTAGAGAAGTTTTGTAATAATGAATGAAACCAGATTAGAAATATTGAAGATCATTTAAAACATTAGGATACTAGCTAAAATTTACTGTTATGGATATACATCTTCTGTCTTCCCTTAAACTATGGGATTAAAATCGCTTCATATCTTTCTTCCTACCAACTAATTCTTTCTTCTTTTGCTATATCCTTATATGTAATCATTCTTTTATATATTACCACCATTGAATTAACTGCTTTTATGAATCCGGTGTTAATTTTGTTGTGTTAATGGGGTATGGCAACTTGAACCGATGTATATATGTACCTGGTCGTACGTTATAGCTGACGGACTGACTGATATAAAACACTCTGGAACAATTCATTTTATCTAACGGTATAAAATACTTTTAACGAAAAAATATACATGTGGATGAAAATAGGAAGTGAAAATCAGATAATGTGTATTCCACAAGTTTTCATTTTATATGATAAACAACTACAATATTTGGGTTTCATGATGACCACATTCATTTTGGTTAGAGTGTGCTCTCCCTCTCCAAATGCTCTTACATGGCCCCACGTGTATACAGACTCTGTTAGGTATGTCCTAATCACTGCCTTATCGTGGCATTACTGTTATTTACAAAATTGAAAGAATGAAAAGCGAATATCCGGTGCTTTAACCTGGTCGGTAGATATAGGGAATTTGACTAGGGGAGTTTGTAAAACCCTCATTTCAAACCAATGGTGTTTATGGACTCCATTATCCTGTGGGAATAAATGGTGTATAAACCAATTACTAGTCACCGTCTACCATGGAACTGCATCGCTTGACGTTGCTTTACTGCCTTGTGGATTAGACATTTAGGTCGAAGGTCCCTGGTGTGGCCCCTTAAGAAAACCATCTGCCTCGGTTTGGGCACCTGGACAGTATCACATTCCTCGCACAAGTCAAATGAGATTTGTGTGGCGCATATGTATCTGGTGCCCTCTTGTACCAATATTTATGTGTTCAAAAAAATAAATACAAATAATTAACTTATAATTACCATAAATGCTACTTAATAACTATAAAAAGTAGTATAATACAAAAATTGAAAAAATAAATGGAGGACAATTTGAGCGGGACTATGATGTATGGACGATCTTTAGAGGAATCTTAAGTGACCTTGGGAAATATTAGCCAATCAGAAGACAGTGAAAATGTATTATATCAAACCAAAGAAATAAAGTGGATACGCTTCATTTACATGGTTCAAACATTTGTCAAGGTTAGAAAGCGGTTCAAAGGTTCTGAACTCATAATGCATGCGGTAGAGGATATTATCCATATAGGCTCTATAATAGTCGGCCTCTGAAGCCATGATAAGGTCGTAAAAACTCTTTCAGCCTAGACTACATAGCTTCAATATTGTTTGTGTGCACTCCAGTTGTCGGACCCATGAAGTGCCGCTTGTAGATAACGACATGATGCACATAATCAAGTCTATGTAGGCGTCTGAGCGCTCTCCAATCCATCGTATATAGTGTAGTAACAGACTGAAACCAGTGTTACTGGTGCTTTTATTATCCAGTTCGCAACAATTGTCATAATTTGCCTTGGTCTTAATCTGAATCGGGCGAAAAATCTCATATTCTAGTAGGCTTTTTCCTTCAGCTTATATTCCATCGAAAGACAACATCATCACGGTAGTCTGCACAATGTCCACAAGTCAGTTGATTATAATAATCAGAAATAGAGGAGTTTCTTAGTATTGCCATTTGTTGTAGTCGCTCAATTGTCTCTTTTTCCCTACAATCTTTTGTGAACCGATCGTATGTGAGGATCGGGTACTGAAATTGGCGCTGCAACCTGGAAACCCCTCAAACGCTTTTGATTGACTCATTCATAATATTATAGTCTTACCAAAATTTGTTTACATAGTGATGATTAAACAAGTTTGTTTTTTCTTTAAAAAAGACGATTACAATAATTTAACTAAATCTTATTTTCAAACTATACAAACATGTTTTACAGATTATCAAGTAGAGTTTGTTTTGTTTTTCTCTTCTTTAAATGGTTTATTTTAATGTAGAAAAAAATCTACTAAAGATATAATTTCACTTATTCCAAATCAAATAATCTCAATTGCATCATTCATTGCAACAGATCTAACTTGGTTATCAATTAGTTTACATTTAACAGCAATGAAATGTTCTAGACCGATGATTAATTTTCAATTGTATATGAAATCACTTTATGATGAGGTAAATAGAAAATTTTTTTTGAAATAGTTGAGTTCATGAATCAGTTGAAGGTAGATCATCATGGAAAAATCTGAAGGCACTAAATGGTCGTTTCGTCCTATAATGGTATTCCTTAGGAGTGTACATCTTCGATCCTGCTTCGTAGGATTCGAACTCAGAATCTACCGGTTTTGCGAAAGAACGCTTAATCTCTAAACCATTAGGTTGGTTGAAATTAGACAATAACATCATTGGATTCCGACTCAGTGGTCTAGAAGTTAGGTGTTCACATGCGATACCGAAGGTCCTGAGTTCGAGTCACTTTTGTGTGGGGTCATGGAGATTGAGGAGTCTTGTTACGAGACAAAACGGCCATCCAGTGCTTCCATGTTTTCCATGGTGTTATTGCTTCAATTGACTCATGAGCTCAACTATTAAATTACTATTATTATTTATGACAATTCGATTTAATCGTTTGTTGATATATAGAATTAAAGTTCGATCAGTCTTTGATGACATACATATATCCTGTACTGATTATCTTGATATAGCTGATTGTGTGACAAGTTTTTAGAATAGGTTTTTCAAACATTATATCGTTTGAAAAAACTTCATAACTGTATGAACTCAGTAGCTCAATGGATAATAACGTGTTGATGTTTCATGCGAAAGGTGTTAGGATTGAGTTCCATTGTGAACATGAATATTGAGATTCGTAGGTTTTCAACCTGAGTTTATTAGACTTCATAACAACATAAGTGTCAGAATAAGTGATTCTTGAAGCCTTTTTGTTAGTTGACTTGGAGACGGCCTCTTTATTCCATTCTTTATTGAATCAGCAAGCAAAGATGACATAATTGAATATGAAGACTTACTATTAAAAACTAAACTTATGAAATTACAATGTGTGATTTTGATACTAACTGAAATACCAAAATAATCGAGCTGTATTTTGAATGTAGCGCAATAAGATTAGCGAAGAGCTAGTCAGTAAAAAAATTGTTCTAAATATTTCTTCGGTCTGTTAGAAAAAGACATTTCCATCTGACTAATTGTGAGGACAGCTCATGAGTGAGCCGAAGTTATTCCATCCAGTTATCTTTAAGAAGAATATTTCGGAATTCGTACGTGTAGCTTACCTATTGGATAAATGTTAAAAAAAACCCTGTATGCAAATTGGAGGACTATAATGATGATTTCGTTTTTATTAAATAACTATAAATACCTGACTGTTTGTACCATATTTGATGTTGTTTTGGAATGGTATTCCTTCCACTTGTCTTCTATGTTCTCATTTGTGACTTGGAGGGTCCTAGCGTTCGAGTGCTCTCGTTGTATGCGGTGTAATAAAAGTCTAAGTTCTAGATATAACCGATTTATGTTAGACCACCATTGAAAACCTGGAAGCACTGGACGGCCGTTTCGTCCTATTGTGGGACTCCTCAGCAGTGCGCATCCACGACCCCACCTCTCAGGATTCCAACCCAGGGCCTTCAGTCTCGCGCGCGAACGCTTAACCTACTGAACCGCTGGACTGGCATCCAATGATGTTAATGTCTTAACTCAACTAATCCACGAAATTGCGCGACCATCTTCCTACTAAGGTAGACACCTTTTTCTATCCGACACGGATTAGCTCCACTGGTCACTATACTACAAACCATTTATTATGAATTGGTCATTTGTTTTCTCTAACAGGAAATATTCACCTGTAGACAAGATACGCCTCTTGGGTTTCACTACTATCCACAATTCAAATGGATTTAACCTTTCACCCAAGTTTTTATTAAGATATTTCTCTTAGGATATACATATGACAATAAAGACAGTTTGGAATTTCAATAACTGGAAATTACAAACCCATATTAATTCAGATAGACTCATATAAATTATCATGTTCCCATGTAGTGAACGAGAACACAAATAGGGACAATCGAATGTATTTGAATATAGAATTATAGAACATCTTAGTCAAATCTGAGAATCATACAGTCAATCAATCGTCTCAGACTTCATCGTTCCTGCATTGCCATACCAATTGCTTTCTGTCCTCATTCCTTCCTACTCGATCTTCTTGAGCTTCTGCTGACAGACATTTTATTTCTGACTAGTGTTATACACTACTTATGTGGATAAAAGTAGCACAAACCACACTCGTTCCCCCCTTTAAAGCAGTGATTCTTGCGGTGGTTCTGCTCATCGTGTCACTTTCTTCTTTTCTGCAATCTGAGTCACATTCTCCATCAAATTTCGAGTCTGTAGCGCTCTGACCTTCATAGCTACGTCGACCCACCAGGCCACCTAAATCTAATGTCCACCCGGTACCCGGGACGCTCAATGCCCGCGGTCCAGTGACCTGTTGAGCCATAATCCTGTTCCCAGAGTATTTGGGCGCTACTACATGGTAAATTAGTCCTAATATCATAGGATCAACTCCTAACTATGATATCATTTCATAGTAAACATAATATTGAAATGACTTCATTTGTTCTATTCTTCAATATACATGTATCAAGGTGATTAGATCAATAATGTCCGATAATAAGCCCAATTCACTAATTCCTGTTAACAAAGTAACATGTCCAATCATTACAATATTGAATTGTCCTGGACGTATTGGTTCAATACAATCAGGAAAATGTAAATTTTTACAAGAAATTCTTCTTATTCCTAAACCATATTTAACACCAAAAGAAGTATGTTTTAAATCATGTCAATAATTTCATGAATGTCATGTCAACAAAAATGGTGGATTTTCATTTGTGATTAACTATCTACCAATTTCCTCTTTTTTTCTCCCTATTCGGTTATCATTGTTAAAAGAATTACTTGTATTAGGCAATGCCAATGTTCAATTCATGTTTGATGGCGAACATTTTCGACAAACTGATGGTGTTACTATGAATAGTCATTTTGAGCTTCTCTTAGCTGATATATTTATGTCATATGTGGAAAATAGGACGAGTGAACTCATGAGTGAGGCAACTTTGTATAGAAGATGCATGGATGATATACTAATTATGTGTGATAAAGATTTTTAGGTCACCCAGATATTAGATAAACTTAATAAGGTTCAAAATGATATCGTGATGACTTATGAAGCAGAAAATAATGACGAATTTCCTTTTTTAGACATACGTTTGAGTCGAAGGGAGGATGGTACTATAAGACGGTTCGTTTATAGGAAACCAACTTGAATGGGGCAATACTTAACCTCCCATAGTTTCTGTTCATTGCAATACAAGCGAAGCTTGATTAAGTGTCTCTCTAATAGGACTCAAAGAATTTGCACTGCTGACACAGTTGAAAAAGATGAAAAGTTGCTGATTGACGCATTAATATCAAATGGTTATCCATTAAAGTTTATATATAGGTGCAAAAGTTACCCAACGCCAAGACCTCTTGTTTATTCGGTTCCAAAGAAAAGCTTATATCCATCTACCATATAGAATTGAATCTAATAGTATAGTTTTAAGGCGGAGATTGAAAGCAACCATCAAGAAAATCTATTATGCTGCTCAATTGGTTATGATTCAAAAGCCTAAGCCTATGATTCCAAACAGACATATACAATATACTGTAGTGGTAAATAAATCCCCAAAATCAATACCTCTATAAGTCTTCGATATTGGATGCTGACCACATTAGTTTCAATAGAATCGCCTAGGTCAAGGCCCTCGGTCATGCATCCGCGCTAGATCACGAGTGGGAACGTCGTGCTCAACATCCCGTGCAATCGCTAACCAACCTAGATAAGTCAATCTTCGATATATTGATAACCTATCAAATATATCTTCGAACCTCCTCGCTTCTGTCTTTTGATTTTATTTGGTGGATACGATTCATATCAGGTGTTACCGGTTAAAGTGTTGTCAAACTCCAAATACCTATGGCATCTTCAACACAAACCATGTTCATCCATAGCAATATATATATTTGAAACAAAGCACAAAATTGACATGAATACACCTTATAAAACGTTGTCAAGGACAACTTTTCAAGTTCATTAGAATCTTGACTATTCGCAAACTTAAACTCCCTCCCTTTGTCATGACCTTGAATGTGAATAATTTAAACAAAAAACCTATGTAACTTTCTTTTTTATTAATCTAGTTACTAGATAATCTGTTCATTATTAAAACAAAATTCTCACAAACTTTAATGAATAAACCAAATGTAAGTTGACAAATAATAAAATTGGTTTGTTTTACTAATAAGTTAATAGTTAATACCACAATTGATATGTGATAATGGAGCATCAAGTGTTAATATTGATAAACCAGAACAAGCATTTGATTTATTAATAGAATTTCTAGAACAAATTCAATTGAATAATCATTTCTATTTTGGTTTATTCATATCACCAAAAGGAATATTTGATACGGTTAGTTAAATATTTATTTCTATTACTTATAAGTAATAAACTTTATGCAAATCTGTTTTCATCAGAAATAATTTTTCTTGTGGAGATTGTAGTAATTTGGATAGTTGATATCATTAGTCAATTAAAGTTAGACAACCATGGAAAACCTAGGAGCACTGGGTGATCAGTTCGTCTTAGTATGGGACTTCTCAACAGTGCTCATCCACGATCCTGCCTCCCGAGAATCGAATACAGAATTTATCAGTCTCGTGCACGAACACTTACGATCTGGACCACTGAGCCGGCAATTAACGGTGTTAATGTCTAGCTTGAAACAATCCACGAAATTGAGCGATACATCCACCATTGTTTTCAGTGATTTAATATCTCACAACAGACCCGGTTGAACTCTACTGGTCACTGCTTCTTACTAGAACTCCATGAAATACCTCTTGAAGCCAGTCACTAGTGAGCATATAATGATTATTATCAGAAGGGGGGTTTTGTGTATAATATCGTAATTCTAATAGTTGAGTTCAATTGAAGCTAGACAACCATGAGAAACCTAGAAACATTGAACGGCCGTTTCATCCTATTGTGGGACTCCTCAACAGTGCGCACCCACAATCCCTCCTTGCAACCTATCGGTCTCGCGCGCGAGCGTTTAACCTCTAAACCACTGAGCAGGTGGTGCAATGTTTGGTCAAAGTTATTGGTTGATTATCATTATTCCTTTCAACTTGGCCGACTCTATCTAATATGATTTTTTTAATTTAGGAAATCTACCATCGAGTTAACCACCCGTTTTCAAAGTAATGCTGTTTGAATTACAGTCATTATTCTCTAATCCTTTAATGTTGATCGAATTCCATTGATCGAGTTGAAGTATTGTCACTAGCTTAAGTAACTCGATATTTATTACACTATCCACAGATTTTAAGTAGTTGGAGAATAGACTGGTCCTGGGTCTCGTTCTAAGTGGTGGAGTATAGAGTAGTTGTTTATACATTTGGCCCTCAACCAACAGGACACATGTTCTTACACCTCACTTAGGTTAACTACTTTGGTTAAAATTTTACTAGCTTTCACACAAAAACTGTAGTTCAAAAGTGAACACATAGTTTGGTAGTTAGTAAAAGAGTCAAGTTACCAAACGTTTCGGGCTACAAATAACCCTCATGGTCTATTTGAAAACAAACTGAAGTTTAGATAACAATGTACTTTGATTTAAAATTGCTTGTAGTATAGCTTTCGATTCTAAAATAGATGAAACAACCTTACATTACTAAGTTTAAACATAGAAAATGTACATCTATTTAAGCTTGCAGTTTTATCGTGATGAATGTATACGATGAGTACGTACAGGCTTTTTATGAACTAGTGTAATGTATGACAATTATGTGTTATCCAGTTGTTGAATTCATCATGTACTTATTAATGAATGACTTCAAGATGTTTTTCCTGGAGTTCTAGCGAGAAGCGGTAAACACTGGAGCCCAATCCATGTCGGGTAGAGATAGTTATCTACCTCAAACAATGGATGAATCGTTGCACGAGATCATAGATCGATTGAAGATAAACATTAACACCGTTTGATTCCGGATCAGTAATTTAGAATTTAGGTGTTCACATACAAGCCAAAAGGTCTTGTATGCGGGATCAACACATGAAATCCATAGGTATCAATAATAATAACATTTAAAATGAGATCAATCTATACACGAAACAACTAATGATCAAATCTGTTATTCAAAAATAGTTGAAATTCACTTGGTATTGTTTGCTTGTATCTTCCTATTGTTGTTTAGAATTACAACTAATCAGTCACTTATTGCCATATATGCCTGCTGTGAGGATTGCCTCGATAATGCTATTTATTCACAAGCATTCTAAGCAAAGATGGATGATGGTCACCAGTGGAATCCAGGACACGTGTTTCGTCTTATTTGGGACTCGCCAGCTAGATGTACCTGCTGATATATCTGACCACGAAATATTACTTTCATACTTGAACGAAATGGTCACCTATTGCTTCTAGGTTTTCCAAACCGATTCAATACTGATCACTTTGTCGTGTCAATATGACTTAACTCTATAATGATAATATACATATCTCGAAAAATAATCGATTTGTTTTGTGGTAGTGAAAGTAAAATATGATTGGTTAATGAATGTGGACAGACAGGCACTTAGCCTACTAACTAATCAATATGTGATTTCCTTTCTTGTTATTGATTTATTACTCTGAATTCACCGAGATTGATTGATTGATTGTGATTGTATTGAATTAAGTATTATCTATTCTTGCCTCCAAATGCTTTAGTACGGTCGAGGGTGAGGAGAGTCAGCTCTCTCTCTCTCGAAATACTCTCACATGACCACATGTGTATACAGCCAATGCTAGGGAAGTCCTATTCACTGCCTTCTTGCGGCAAGAGTGTTGTTTGAGAAATTGAGAAGACGAAAATCGAATGTCCATGGCTTTAACCGTGCCGGTAGATATGTAGGATCCACTTAAAGGAGTAGGAAAACCCTCATTCCAAACCAATGGTGTACATAACCTCCACGATCCTGAAGGAACTAATAGCGTATGAACCAATTATTGGTCACCGACTACCATGTGACTGTATCTCTTGACATTGCTTCACACTACCTTGACAATTACACCTTTAGGCCAAACGGTTCAGGGTTCCCTAAGAAAACCATCTGTTTCGGTTTGAACACCCAGGCAGTATCATAGTCAACACCTAAATCAACTGAGTTGTATGGCGCATATATATTCAGTGTCCTTTCGTACCAATATTGCTGTGTTCAAATAGATAATAACATTTCTATTCTGGGTCGTTAATCCTCGATTTAATTCCATGTGATTAGTTTTATCATCACAATATACCAAAGAGAGAAAGAAAGAAAGAGAGAATACTATTTTAAACCATCTTTTATACCATAATTTATTCTTTATTTTATTTGAATAGATAAAAGAACGTTATGAGATTATTACGGGAAGTTTAAAAACACCAGAAGAATTAGTCAATTATTATATAGAATTAATTGGTAAATATCCACAAATACGTTTATTAATTGATCCATTTAGAGCAGAAGTAAGTAATGATAAATACAATTTAGAGATTATCTTGATTGTATATGAAGATTAATAAGTGATTATTTAAGAAATATTTAGTATTGTTGTATTTGTTCTTGTTTATGATTATGAATACAGTGATCTTAAGTGTTGTTAATGTTATGAGAGCGGTTATCATTTCCCGGTTGCCCACACTATGAAAGAGTTCTTCTAGAGGTATCTGAAAAGGAAATTGGATTAAAGGTGGTCTTAGTGACTTGAGAGCGTGACCACAGTACCCAAGCGACAACTGCTTGAGGTCAGTCACACACGACCTTTTTGTGAGTAATGTTAGTATGAGCTCCGTATTTATTGAGACCTTACCGCTGGAGACAGATATTCGTGGGATAAGGCGAGGTGTGCATTTTTAGGGTCGACCTTTCCTAAACCTATGCCTTCTTGTGTGAAGATAGCATCGCTGTTATGCTTGTTGTCTGAAGGAAACACCTTACTGTCATCACATCATTGTACAGTCAGCATTACAACTTCGCCTTCGAACTTTATGCTTGCTGCTTTTAGTCCTACTGCTTTTCAGTCGACCTATCTGACATGGTAGGACCTTGAGGAACGATTGTTCCAGTCAGTATAGCTCGGTTGCTTCATCATGATAGGCAAGCCCGACCACCACGTCAATCTAGCAACAATGGCCGAGCTTTATCAATCCATAGTACTAGTATGGTATATGCTACTTATAAAGATAGACATCAGTAGTATGTATCAGGTATTAAAAAGAAAGATTCTTACGGACAAGAGAAAGTAATTTAAATCGTAATAAGAATAAAAAACAATAAAGTTTATAAGTTAAAACTCAAAGAAGATATGCAACACAGTTCATCTCATTCATCCTTTTTCATATTTTACAAATGCAGTATGATTTATGTCGACAAACATAAGTAGTACATATTGCTACTTAGAAATGAAATGCCTATTAGCAGAAAGTTAAGAAAATTAGATTGAAGTGAACGGGAACAGAATTCAGTCGCATTGTAGTGAATAGAATACGGATGGGGACAATCGAATGTACTTAGCATAAAATTACAGAGTTACTTGCTAAAATAGAAAAAACCAAATAGTAAATCGATAATTTGCAAAATATTATACAATTATATCAAACCGGACTGTTGCCGTTGCAAACATCAATCGATTGTCTCACATTTCATTGTTCATGCGGTTTCTTAAAAAATCCATTGTGTTCTCGCTCTTTATTTCTTGATCTTCCCCCATCTTCTGTTGCCAGATATTACGTTCTTTAACTCGCGTTATATACTACTTATATCAATATAAGTAGCACGCACCACACTCATCCCCCCTCTTTGAAGCAGTTGTTCTTGCGATGGTTCATGCTCGCCGTGCAACATTCTTTGTCTCTGCAGTCTGTACCACGCTCTCCATCGAAATGTTGAGTCTGCGACGCGCTGACCTTCGTAGCTCCGTCGACCAGCCGGAGCAACAACAGTATTAACAGTTGAAGGAATGATAATCTTTAGGACAATTGATGAAAGATTTGCAAATGAAGTATTGAATGTATAAATTTCATATTTCATTAGAGTACTACTTAATTTTACTTCAAATAATAAATTGATTGCCCTCACCTTATGTTCTCATTCATATTACAATCATATTGGTAACCAATCTCCATAATGGTATGCTATTCTTCATACAGGAATGATTGACTTACAAGTTGATTAACTCTATAATTTAGAGAAATTTGCACTAAGATGATGGAGAAATTCGAATGCTCCACTTCTATTTGAAGTTTGTACTGATGATGTCATTCAGAAAAACGATGAAAGCTACACAACCAAATCATCCAGTTCAGAGAACAAATCTCCATTAAAAATTTTCACTAAATTTGTACAACATATATTTCAAATTGATATTATATTGAACATTTGTCTCAGATTTCATTGTTCTTGTTTTCTTTTCTTTAATCTTCTTAACCTTCTACTACTAGACATTTCACATTCAATTGATTATATATACTACTTATATCTGTTGACATCAGTAGCATATACTACAATAACTGTGTATGAGTATTTATTATTTATATATCTGGTAATGAAACTTATTTAATAATCATTTGGCTTGTACAATACATATAAAGATCTAATCTATAAAATCAGATACATTTAATCGTGAATGAACCAAAAGATGATACTGTTTAGCAAGAACTTAATAAATAATAAGGATTAGTTGTTGTGGAGATTGTTAAGTTTTTGATTGACATCATGAGTCAATTGAAGCTAGACCATCATGGAAAACCTGAAAGCACTGGATGACCTTTTCTTCCTAGTATGGGACTCCTCAGCAATGCGTATCTACGATCTCGCACTCCGCGAGATTCGAACTCATGACCTATCAGTCTCGCACCAGGCGTCGTGACCAGTTGAGCGAATCCGTGTCGGGTAGAAACAGGTGTCTACCTCAGTACAATGGAAGATGTTCGCGCGATTTCATGGATTGGTTGAGTATAGATATTAACACCATTAGATGCCGGCTCAGTGGTCTACTTGGTTAAGCCTGGGGGGTACTAGAAAAACTTAGGAACTGTATCTAACGTTCAATTAGAAGACTTATCAGAGTCAAACAGAAGTGTGTAAGGACAGAGAGAGAGAGAGAGAGAGTAAAACAGACTTACATAATACTTAATCCATGGTATTATTTTTGTTACTATGATCTTCTTTTCTTTTAAAAAGGATAAAGAATATTGGGAATTATTAAAAACACGTATTACATCATCAATATTAATTACAACAAGTACAATGATTCAACCAGCTATGAAAGAGATAACACTTAATCGATCCAATTCAATGATTACAAAAAATCTTAAAACAATAACAACATTATCATCACTTGATGAACCATTAAAATTTAGTATTCCAACTGGTTTAATTATTTATGATTTAATGAATAGTTGCCAAGACAACAAAATTCATCATCATAACGATGATGTAAATCATACTGACATAGATACTACTAATATTACTATTAATACTACTAATACTACCACTACTACTACTACTACTAATAATAATAATAATAATAATAATAATATAGAACAAATACCGAATGGTGCATTACAATCTACATCATTATGTAATACAGTTGATAAACAGGATATGTGTTACTCATCTTGGTTATTTACTATGGATCCATGTTTAGATTGTGTTTTAATAACAGAAATTATTCAAGCAATTCATATATTACACTGTAAGTAATAAGTATATATATATATATATATATATATATATATATATATATATATATATATATATATATATATATATATATATATATATATATATATATATATATATATAAGTTGTATATTCGTTTGTATTTGTTATTTGAATCTTTTCATTGATGTTTAGGATTGAAATTGATCAGTCTCTTGTTGGTAGATCCTGTGTGAGTGCTGGGATACTGCCTGGGTGTTTAAACCAAAGCAGGTGGTTTGCTTAGAGAGCCACATCCAGAGCCTTTGACCTAAAGGTCTAATCGACGATGTAGTGGAGCAACGTCAGAAGATACAGTTGTATGGTAGTCGATGACCAACAATTGGTTCATACGCCGTTTGTTTCTTCAGAATCCTGGAGACCATGTACACCATTAGTTTGGAATGAGGGTTTTTCAAATCCCCTAGGTGGATCCTCCGTATCCACCAACATTGCCTTAGATCACATGCAATATAAGCAGGTTTATATATATGGTTCATATAAACTACGAAACATGAAAGAACGAAACTAATGTGAATAGATTTACAAATCGATATCAAGTGTCAGAGATACCAATCAGAATACTAATTCTAATCTTGTCTATTGATTGTCTACCATTTCTTTTATGGTCTGTTGTCTCAAACCTAACCCATTATGCTCTTGACCAGCACCCTCAACCTTGAACCAAATCATCTAAACTCCTATCTTATCACCTTGGACTTCGAAAAGTCAGTAACCAGTTTCTATCATTCCTACATTTCAAACAGATTTGGATTTACATACAACTATGTACAAACAAGCGAAACATATGTGTGAATATCAACAGTTGAAATCATGAGTCAATCGAAGCTAGACCACCATAGATTCGAACCCGGGACCTAACAGTCTAGCGCCAGGCGCTTAACCAACTAGACCACTGAGCCGGCATCCAACGGTGTTAATGTCTAACTTCAACTTATCCTGGGTTCGAATCTCACGGGGTGCGGGATCAAGGATGCGCACTGCTGAGGAATCCCACAATAGGATGAAACGGCTGTCCAGTGCTTCCAAGTTTCCCATTGTGGTCTAGCTTCAATTGACTCATGATCTCAACTGTTGAAATTACTATAATCGCCACAAAACCCCTTCTGATACATATCTGTGAATAGGTGATTGACAACTAAGTAGTTATAACAAGTAGTATAATAATAATGAATCGATTAAACGGAAGCCTATGATTAACACGATATTTATGCTTCATAATCTAGTTACTTTATAAATATGCAATAAGAATGCATCTAATAATAGCTTGATAAATGGTTCGAATAGTTTCAGCTTTTAGAATATTCGTCCAGTAATAACGCAAAAACAAGAAAACACACATTTTGATCGTTAATTAAATCTGGAAAACGAGATCTTACCCTTGGTAATTGTTTGGCTTGTATCTTCTCATTGAGGTTTAAGACTGCAATCGGGAAGATACAAGCCAAACAATTACCAAGTGAATTTAAATTCACCCCATTGCACAAGCAAATGGCTATCAGGACTCAGTAGCTGAGTGAATAACGCGATGGCGTTTGAAGCGAATGGTACTGGGTTCGAGTCCAAGAGTGAACATCAACTCTCTGAGATGCAGGTACATCCAGCTGACGAGTGCCAAATAGGACGAAACGCGCGTCAAACTGGATTCCACTGCTAGCTACTATCCATCATTGCTTATTGAGATCTTACTCTTGTTCTGTAATTTAGTAAACGGTAGACTTTGATTACATGTCAGTCATTTGGACATTAATATCAATTGTTCTTTATTTTACATTAATAAGTATCTATGTAACTAACTAATTCACGTTATTGTTATGTTAATGAATGAAAACTATCAACTCTCATTAAAAGTACAAAATCGGCAAGTGATATTCAGTCTGGATAATTTACAAGTGATTGAAGATTGGCCAATGGATATGGTGAGTAATCAGTATGTTCTTTTTTTAAAACGTTAGTTTAATGTAACACACAAGTACCTTATTAAGATTGTGAATCAATCTAAGTTAGATAACCATTGGATGCTTATTAGCACTGGACAGCTGTTTTCGTTTTCTAGACTAGAGCTCCCCATCAATGTATATTCATGATCTTTGAGTCAAAAAACGAATTCACGACCGTAGTTCTCACCATCAAACTTTTAACACTGAGTTTATTGATCCCAGATCCAATGATGTACAAGTCTAACTTCAGTGAGTCTGGGATATTGGATGATCAGTTTATAATTCTCTTCAATGGGTAATTTTCACACACACGACACGTTTGAATTCTATTAGTAACGGGTTAGTGGTCGATAAGTTAGTCGTTTACGCATGAGATCAAAGGTTTTACGTTCGATCTTTCGATGCCTAGGATTTGTGTGCACTATTGAGTCATCTCATACTATGATAAAACACTGCCAGTTGGTGCTTACAAGTTTCCAATGGTTTTCTAACTTCGATCAGTTCTTAATCTTAATAAAACTAAACAGTCTTTAAAACACCGTCTTGACATTTTCGAAAAAAAATACATGGAATTATAGTAACAAGACTAGTAGTTTACGTTTTCAAATCACAAAAGGTAGGAAAGTTCAAAAGAATTCTAGTGAAAGCTATTCATTACTCATCTGATTATAGTCATCATAGAGTCTGGTGCAAAAGTGACTTAATTCAAGTCTTCACGCCAAATCAAAACATTGAGATATAATTAACGAGATTAATAGTAAGGAAGTTGATATAGTTGTGAAGGCGTGGATCGGTAAAGCTAGAGCAGCATATTTACAATTGAAGAATATCTGGAACTCAAAACAATTATCAGAATTTTTAATACAAATATGAAGACAGTTCTACTGTATGGAGCGAAAACCTGGAGAACCACGAAAGCCATCATCCAGAACATACAAGCGTTTATTAACAACTGTCTTTGAAAATACTTAGGTTCCGTTGGCCAGGCACTATCGGCAACAACCTACTATGGGAGAGAACAAACCAGATTCCAGTGGAGGAAGAAATAAAGAAGAAGAAGCGCTGGAAGTGGATAGGACGCACAATGAGGAAAGCACCCAACTGAGTCACACTGAATCCTCAAGATCAAAGAAGAAGAGGAAGACCAAAGAACACATTACACCGAGAAATGGAGAAAGACATAAGATGAATGAAAAATAGGATAGGACTAGAAAGGAAGGCCCAAGACAGATTGGGTTGGAGAATGCTGGTCAGTGGCCTATGCTTCATTGGGAGTAACAGGAGTAAGTAAGTAAAGTAAGATATAGTTGTAGTAGCAGTAATAGTGAGAAAGACTGAACGTCGATAAGTAAGAAAAGTGTATGAAGGTGGTGGAGATTTAAATTTATAGGAAGGTTTAAGAATGAATGTATCTACGCCACCATGATCCGTCACTCATCAAGGTTCACACACAGAGTTCGATCTTGGAGTTTGCATGTACTAGGAATATTGTACCTTCACTTATCATTTCATCACAAAATTCGCATTCCACGTACCTAAATTAATCGTTGCTCTGGCTGTCAGAAAGAGCATCAGCCTTGTGACTTCTGAAGGAACTCAACTTTCACCATGAGGCTTCATAACTTTTCTAAATGAAAACCTTCTAACCCCACAGGTTAGAGTTTAAACAGTTTGAATTACTTTTTTCTGGTTAGCGTTTTTTTAGACAGTTAGTTTTTTACGGGGTGGGTCCGCTAATCCCGAGCCAAACCCTCCTACTTTATCCGCACTTGGGACCGGCATTAGCCCCAGAAGGGTTCCGGGTGGTAACCTGATGGGTCCATTACTAGACAAGGAACTAAGAACAGTTCATATTAATGAGATTTCCAACTATTATTTTAAACAAACTCTATTAGAATGGAATGTGTATTATTCAAAGTTTACTTGGAATAACGATTAATGAATTGTAATTAACGTAGAATTTGCCAGATTTGTACAGTGTTCCATATCTTCAAGTCATATTAAACTGGTTAGATGCCAAAATAGTGAAGTCACTAACTGTGTATTGATGATAGTATAGAAGAAAATAACACCATAAAGCATAGACAGAATAAAAATATTTTGTTGCACAAACTAATGTAAGGCCAAATAGAAAGTGAATGTATCCAAGCTATTGAAACTCTTTCTCAGTTTTGTCATTAAACATTTCCAGTCATTAGTTATAGTAATAGTATAGGATTCATCCTTACGTACTTACTTACTTACGCCTGTTACTCCTCGTGAAGGAGCATAGGCCGCTCACCAGCATTCTCCATCCAACTGTGTCCTGGGCAATCCTTTCCAGCTCCGTCCAGTTGTAATTCATCGTTTTCATATCTGCTTCTATTATCCGACGCAATGTGTTCTTAGGCCTTCCTCTTTTTCGCTTCCCTTCAGGATTCCAAGTTAGGGCTTGCCTCGTGATGCAGTTTGACGATTTGCGTAATGTATGTCCTATCCATTTCCATCGTCTTTTCCTAATTTCTTCTTCAACTGGAAGTTGGTTTGTTCTCTCCCACAGAAGGCTATTGCTGATGGTATCCGGCCAATGGATGTTGAGTATCTTGCGTAGACAGCTATTTATAAATACTTGTACTTTCTTGATTGTGGTTGTTGTAGTTCTCCAAATAGGATTCATCCTGGGTAATCTATATTTATCAATACAGGTCAATCAATCTAATAATCAATGAATTTATGAATTGATTAATATCATGGATGGATGGTGGTTAGCATTCGAATCTAAGATGCATGTCACATCCTATTTGGAACACATCAGCTAGATGTACTTGAATTAATGACCACTCCAAGACTCGAACCCAGAACCTTTCACGTGATACATCCTATTTGGGATTCATCAACTGGATGTACCTGCATCCCATAGTTGATGTTCACTCAGGGACTCGAACCTGGCACCGTTCTGGGATCCATCAACTAAATGTACCTGCACCTCATAGTTGATATTCATTCATAGACTCGAACCCAGAACCATTCACCTTAAAACGTCATCTTAACTTAGAGGATTGGGATCTAAGGCAATATCGAGGCATTGCACATATACCAATAAAAGACTGATTGATTACAGTTCCATGAATAACTTTTTTTTCTCATTTTATCTTATTCACATGTTTCATTATAAGTTCCCCTTTCTTTTGATTGACTGATTGATAAGTTGGTTGGTTTATCATTTAGGCAATTGGTTTAGGTATAGATTTTATCAAAATTACTGGATTGAATAGAATAGATCAAATCAATAAATTAATAACATGGTATCATTACTATCAGGATATAATTGATCATTTAAAGGATTCAAACAAAGAATGGAAGTTGTATGATTCTTCACTAATGGAAAATTCTTTCAATGTATGAATGTATTAATTAAGTCATTTATAACATTAATATATACATATCATAATGATAATTTTTTTGTTATAAAAGATAATGTATAATGATAATGAATTGTCTTTTCTAAATACTGCCATTCAATCAGTTATTATGAACACTAGGTGTCACCATCACCCAGTATGTCAGATGCTCCTTAATGCAAATTGAATTCTATCGGCCAAGTTACAATATGACCTGTAGTTTAGGTGACTTGACATTGTGTGAACTATGTTGAGATAAGATGGCTGTTGGAGGTCAGTACTCGAATCGTTTGCCCTAGCGGTGCGAGGTGATAAAGAGAGATGAGGAGGGTTAGTCATGGAAATAAGAGAGGTATTAGGAGGTGTAGGAAGGATTTGAATGTGACCAACTTGGTCTCGCGTGCTGTTAAGGGTATGAGGGCTGATGTCACTTCCCGGCTGCCCACACCGTGGAAGGGTATTTCTTGAGGAACCTGAAAAGGAAATTGGATTAGTGTTGGTCTTAACGACCTGGGAGCGTGACCGCAGAGCCCAAGGGACAACTGCTTGAGGCCGGTCGCGCACGGCCTTTTTGTAGAAGGTTTTTGACGTGTTAGCTCCGTTCTTCAGATGGCCTTACCGCCGGAGACGGAAATCCGTGAGGTAAGGTGAGGTGTGACATTTTTAGGGTCGACCTTTTCTAACCCCACCCCTCCTTGTGGGAAGGCAGCATCGCTGTCATGCTGATTGTCCGAAGGAAACACCTTACTGCTGTCACACCTCTGTACAGTCAGCAGTACGACTTCGCCCTCAGACTTTGAGTTGCTGCTTTTAGTCTTACCGTTCACCAATCGACCTGCCTGGCATGGTAGAACCTACAGGGACATATGTTCCAGCCAATATAGCTCGGTTGGGTCATCACGATAGGCAAGCCCGACCACCGCGTCAAGGTAGCAGCTTCGATCGGGGCTGTTGGAGGTAGTCAACAGGAAACCCTGAACCTAGGTTTCATGCTACTTGGCACTTGTCAGTAAGGTGTACTTGTAATCTCGAGGGAACTGGTGGCCATATTGCTACCTTGACGTGGTGGTTGAGATTGCCTATCGTGATGAAGCGACGGAGCTATACTGGCTAAAACATCCGTTCCTCAAGGGCCTACCATACCAAACAGGTTGGCTAAAGAACTGTAAGATTAAAAGTAGTAAACCCAAGGTTCGGCGGTGATGTCGTACTGCTGACTGTACAGAGGTGTGATGACAGTAAGGTGTTTCCCTCAGGCAACCAGCAGAACAGCGATGCTGCCTTCCCACAAGGAGGCGTAGGGTTAGAAATTTCGACCCTAAAAACACACATCTCAACTAATCCCACGGATATTCGTCTCCGGTGGTAAGGTCTCAGCAAGTACGGAGCTAACACGAAAATTACTCACAAGAAGGTCGTGTATGACCGACCTCAAGCAGTTTTCGCTTGGGCACTACGGTCACGTTCTCAGGTCACTGAGACCACCTTTAACTCAATTTCCTTTTCAGGTATTTCTAGAAGAACCCTTCCACGATATGGGCAACCGGGAAGTGACAACCGCCCTCATAACTCTAACAGCGCTCAAGACCACTGTATTCTACCAGTACTAAGAGGGACCTGACATTGATCACCACCCAGTGATCAATCAATTGTGAATACATCACAGTCCTTTAGGTGGTTAGTTCTGGCCCAGAAAGCTCAGTGATAACATCTCTGACTGTGAAGCTGCATAACACAGGATCGAGTCCGTCAGGATGATTTTTTGTGAAATCTCCTTGCATGTGTTTTGATAGATTTGGATAATATGATATGGGATAATAGGGTTAGAAAGATTTGTATGTTAGTTAATAATATGAGATGTGGGTAGAATTAATTGTCTGAATCGTTAGGCCTTTTTTATTCAATGCAATAAGGTTTAAGAATGGATGAACAGATTCAGCAGTTCACGTTTCTTTATTATTTGAAAAGTTTATCTGAATTATCTTGATATTAATTGGATGGTTATAAAAAAAATAATCCTATCGCTGGTCATATTTGGAGTCTTTGAAGTTCTAAACGATTAATTGGTGGTATTTTAGTGTAGCTTAGATATTCTTTGTCACGAGTTACGGTTTTATGAACAGACTCTTCATTATGGAATTGATTATGATCTATACATTTTAGTCTGTAGACATAATTCTGTGCCAAAAGAAAAAGGATATTATCTTTTATTTGAATCAAAGTATTATGAAGAATGTTTGCTTTATAGAGTGCTTTATTTCTGTCTGATTTGAAGATACGTCGTGGTTCTTATATTATGCCATGAGGGTGTGGTAATGTGGTGCATGCTACTTATGTCTGTCGACATAAGTAATACGTAACGCCAGAAGACGCAATGCTAACTGGTGTTAGGGGTGGTTAAAGGAAAATTAGAGGCGCCTAAACCAAAACGTGGCATCAGTCCATAAAGTCACTAACGTCTAGTCTGAGCCATGTTGGTAGGTGCAGACTACCTGGTTGGGGTCCGCGTGACTATCGTAACCAATAGTTGGAGATTGCGGGTGACATGACTCAGAATCAATCACAATGGCGTAGGTGTATATACTCTTTGTCTTGCCTTAAACTATGAGATTAAAATCGCTTCATATCTTTCTTTCTACGAACTAATTCGTTCTTCCTGTACTATATCCTTATATGCAATCTTTCTTTTATATATTACACCATCGAGTTAATTGCTCCTATGAATCCGGTGTTCGTCTTGCTATGCTAATGCGGTATGGCAACTTGGACCGATGCATATATTTGGCTGGTCTCAAGTTGTAGCTGACTGACTGACTGAGGAACATCGAGTTGGAGAGAATAGAAACGGAGATAGAAAGGAATTGTGGACTGGAAGAATCATACAGAATGTAAAGGACAAATGATGGAAGTTTGTAAATAAAGTATTCAATGTATGGTTCTCAAATTTCAATAAGAGATTCCATGATTTGGTATCTGAATACAATCGGTTATCCCAACATTCACAACAGTAGAATCAAATTACTAAGGCATGATGTTATGACCTTGGGTATGTCTGGTTCTGCTATCACGCGACCTATCTACCAATCCGGATACGACTTATACGAATATTCACACTAGACGTTCAACCGGTGTGGGCAGTCTAGCGTCCTTATTGGTCCTATGTCTCCCGAGCCCTTCCACTTGAGTCCAGAACACAATACCAGCTTCGAATCAGAGCAGATCGTTTATTTCAAACATACTCGGTTTATATATCAAACAGACAGACCACAACACACCATAAATTAGAAAATAACATATGTACACAAATAAGCCAAAAAGTGGCTGTGAACGAGGGGGACAGTAATTAATAGATTGAACATAGTTTAAGAACCGTAAATCGTACAATAATAAATTATAGATCAAAATAAAGCTTATAATAAGAGGGATATAAATATACATAATCTAATGATTGAATAGTTTTACAATAAGAATATTTATAGAATATTAGTCCACTAATAGTCCTCGGGAGTTACCTGTAATTTAATCTTCGCTCGGATATAACACATGACATTGCATTCAGCATTCAAAAGGGCATTTCGTTTTAGCATATTCTTAAAAGTATCTTTCGAGAAGCTATCTTCATCTGACGTAATGATCTTTATGATTAGTCTGAACAGATTTATAACCTAAGATACTTTTGCATCGAGTAATTGTGATGTGTTGAAATCAATTTAATGATATAAATGTGTTGATTTCTTATAGGTAGTATGGTTTACACTTCCATTTGACTTTCTTTTCATTAATCATCGCTCTAAAAATGTTAGTTCACTGAATTGATTTTCAAAAGCGAATTTGATATGAACTGAGAAAGTGTTTTTGTTTTAGTAATTTAATGGTTGAATTCGTGATTCAGTTAAAGCTACACCACCATGGAAAACCTAGAAGCACTGTACAGCTGTTTTGTTCTAATATGGAACTCCTCAGTAATGCGTGTCCACGATCCCGCATCGCGAGATTCGGACCCGGGACGTATCAATCTCGTGTGCGAACTCTTAACCTCTAGACCACTAACCATAAAATGGAGCCACTGTCCACCATTGTGTTCAGTCAGTTACTATCTCACAACAGACCCGGTTGAACTCCACTGATCACGACATCTCACTAGAACTCCAAGAAATACCTCTTGTGAGACAGTAACTGACTGATGACAATGATAGACAGTGACACAATTTGGTGGAATGGTTGAAGTTAGATATTAACATCGTTGGTCTAAACGTTAAGCGTTCGCACGCGAAACCGATAGGTCCTACGGTGGAACCTCGCAAGGCGGGACCGTGGATGCGCACTACTGAGGAATCCCATCATAGGATGAAACGGTCATCCTATGCCTCCAGGTTTTCCATGGTTATCTAATTTCAATTGACTCATTATCTCAACTAATAAAGGTTTTTATTAATTAGAAGAACAAAATGAGATAAAATTCCAATAGATCTAACAATAGTACAACAAACAGATCAGACATATGGATTTAAATGGTAAATACGGCAACAATAATGATACCATTCGAATAATTTTATTAGCAAAGATCAAAATTTAATACACTAGGTAAACAACGTAGTAAGATTCTATACTAAGCTAAATAGAAATATGAGCTGACTAAATGTAAATATCGGTATGAGGTTTTGTGAAGATGATAGAAATTTCAAAGATTTGATATCATGAACTGATCTTAGTTAAATCACTTGGGAACGACGAACAACTATTCCATCGAATTAATATGACTCTTTAGCAGTGAGCATCTATGACTCCGAGGAAGAGTTCAATATTAGAATGAAATGGTTATCCAATTCTTTCAATAGTGATTGAACTCATATCAGTTCGTCATTTGAACTCTATCAAGGAAAATATAACTGAATTATTTATTTAACTTGTGTAACATTCTACATAGTTATTGTGTAATTCATTCTAATTACACATGAACTGTGCTTATTTGATGAAAATCAACAGTTTCATGTGTCGTTTGTTTTGTACCTTCTTTATAGTTGATTTGATCGAGTGTTGAATCAACTCATTCAACAAGATACTCCAGTGTAAGCCACACTTTAGATATGAAGGCTAGTGATACTATGTGATTGTATAAATTAAATTAGGTGGAACATGAGTTACGATTAAATTAGACTATAAATAGAATCCTTTTAAACTGTTAACATTCTAACAGTAAACGCTCAGACTATTTTAAGTAAGAAATATGAATCTCATTATAACTTTTCACATCCAGATGTCTGGTTAGCGAGTTAGTTTTCTACAGGATGGGGTGGCTAACCCCATGCCCAACCCTCCTCCTTTATCCGGGCTTGTGACCGGCAGTAGCCCTCGGAGGAACTCCAGGTGGAGTTACATCCAGATGTCACTAAACTTTATTCTATGTGATACGTATTTACTGTCAAAATGCGGTAATTTAACACACTATCTTCAGAGCATTGTCTACAAATCGTAGATCAAGTGAGCAAACAATGCCAGGTTTAGATGAATGAACTCTTATCGACTGGGGTAACTAACTGATGTGTAACATTTTTTGAATAATCATCTATCTACACTGTAGTACAGTATTAAAAAGAGTAGATTGGAAAAAAACAAAGACAGGCGGGGTAGTCCAAGACATGGTATCAATCCACAAAGTAATTGACATTTGATTTGAGTCTTAATGGTTAATGTAAACTACCTGAAAAGAGAAATGACTTGTATTTGATCACAGTGCCGTAGGTGGATTCACTCTTTGTCTCCTCCCTCCCCCTAAGCCTTGAGCTTCACTATTAAGTCGCAAATTCCACTTCTTTGATTTACCTATGATTTTCAAATTATATTCGCTAATTTCTAAACTTTCTCACTATTACTAATACTACTAACATCCTGAGCCTTTGGCTATTCATCGTGTTACATTGAGTTAAAGTAGTGAACAAGAACAACAATGGGGACAATGTGAAGTATTTGAGCATATGATTACAGAACATCTCAATAAAATCTGAGAACCATATAGTGAATCGTTAATTTGCAAAATATCAATCCATCATATCAAACTTGACTGCTCCTGTTGCAAACATCAATCCATTGTCTCAGATTTCATTGTTCATACGTTTTCATACCAATTTCGTCCCGTTCCCGTTCTTTCCTCGTTGACCTTCTAACGAAACACATTCTATACCTAACTACCGTTATATACTACTCATGTGGATATAAGTAACCCACACCACATTAGTATGACCACTTAGACTAACTCTCTATGAGAACTATTTTTCCCAGTGAAATTTCAAATTGATGCAGGCAATTAATTCTAAGACAAATTTTAACTCAATAGTCGAAGCTACGTACCATTGAATTGAGAGTGGAACAAACAAAATAATGCAGTGTACACTTACAAAAAACTGAGCGCTTTCAAAATAACACCGTGATTTAAAAGTGCTAAATATAAATTTAGTTTAAATAAAGCAAGAAAAGTGGAATCACATGAGTTTATCATATTTCAACACTTTTCATTAGCTATAAACAACCTAAATTTACACTAGTAATATTGTACAAACATTTTTATATTCCGCATTAGGTGGGAGGTTGATTATGAATACAGTGGTCTTGAGTGCGGTTAGATGTATGGGGGCGGTTATAACTTCCCGGTCGCCCACATCGTGGAAGGTTTCTTCTGGAAGTATCTGAAAAGGAAATTGAGTCAAAAGTGGTCTTAGTGACCTGAGAGCGTGATCAGAGTGCCCAAGGGACAACTGCTTGAGATCAGTCACATACGACCTTTTTGTGAATAATTTTAGTATGAGCTCCGTACTTGTTGAGACCTTACCAGCGGAGACAGATATTCGTGGAATAAAGTGAAATGTGTATTTTTAGGGTCGACCCTTCTAACTATACGTCTCCTTGTGCGAAGGGAGCATCGCTGTTATGCTTGCAGTATGACTTCGCCATCGGGCTTGCTGCTTTTAGTCCAAGACGATACAAGAACCATACTTGACTCACAAATTAAGTTTGATGAGTATTTATATATTGAGGCTGAAGTTGTTACAAGGAGGTCAGATTTAATCGTCTGACCTTACAATATGTAATAGAGAAATCCATCAATGAGAGAGTTTAATAATTCAGTAATGATGATTATCAAAGGGTAGCCATCTTTTAGTTAATTTCCAGTTAGATGCGTAACAATGAATGTATATATTCATCACAATAAAGACTCAGCATACAGTATATCACATGAGTAATAAGGAGAAGGGTTGAAAATTCCTCAAAACTTTAACTAATATTGAGAATCGAACTGATGGTCGATTTCAACAGTGATCAAGAAGACTTCATGAATAGTGTTACACTATTCACAAGGCCTGAATATCTTTAATTTGGATACAATGTACGGTAGTCTATAAACACTTTAGAAGGGTAATCTAAATTTTTACAAAGTGTTCTAACTGCATTCTATTAAATATATGGTGTTTGACAAGATTCTGAAGTTTATTGCCGGTCTTTTCGAGGTGAAGACATCTTTACTTAGTAAACTGAAGTTATATTTCCATCTGATTTGATATGAATAGGTTACATTGAATAATGTAAAAATCGGTACTGTGTGATGTATCACTAGTTTGCAGAAATATCCAAAGATAACCAATCAACAATACAGAAATGTTCAAGTGATTTATACATACAAATAGAAGCCCATCCAATTGCTAGGGTTGAAGCTATCACGCGTTCACTTAATCTGACTAAAGACCAGTAAGCTAGATATTTCATGCGTCCCAGCCCAGTTAACTAGAGGGAGACGTCCAAGCTTGGAATGGGGAATTATATTCTACAAACTGCCAGGAAAGAGCGATAACAACAAACACAATTCAAAACGTATATATACAGTACAAAACCGTCCTTCGGGAGAGTTACCAAATAGCATACTAAAAGACGCAACGGACCAATAGCATTTAAGATATTTCCCAAGTGGGAAATACGACATGAAGGTGATAAGAGCGCCTTTGGCGCGAAAACAAAGAAATTCAAACTTTCTAAATAAAATTACAAAATTAGGTCCTTTCCCAAGTGAGTTCTGGGGATCTAACGTCCCCAACACTAATAAGGATTATTCAAATTATGTAGTCGTATGAATCAAATTGTTTTCTTCTCATTAGCTAACACCTTTAAATGTTGATAATTTACAATGTTATCACTTTCTGCCATAATGTAATAAACGAGAACATAGGCGTGGACAATCGGATGTATTTGAGCACAAAATGATAGAACAACTTAGTCAAATCTGAAAATCATACAGTTAAATACTTCTTTTACAAAATATGTATCAATCATTTCGAACTTCATTGTTCTTTCATTTCCACATCAATCATTCTCTGTTCTCATTCTCTCTTCTTTGGTCCTCTTAAACTTCTACCTTCAGACATTTCACTTCCGATTGATGATACATACTACTTATATCTGTCGATATCAGTACCATACACCACATAACTAGTATTATTAGTACTGCTATAACTATTGTAGTAAACGAGAACACAAGTGGAGGCAACCAAATGTAACATAATTCAACATTACTGGATATCTTGGGGTAAAATCTGAGAATCATACAGTAAATACTTCATTTTCAAAATGTCAATCAATCATCTCAGACCTCATTGTTCTTTCGCTTCCCCACTAATCATTCTCTGTTCTTGTTTTCTTTTCTTCAATTTTCTTAACCGTCTGCTGCAAGACATTTCATTTTCGATTAACGTTACATAGCCCCCAAATGCCTGGTACGGCCGAGATTAGGAAGGGTCCGCTCTCCCTCTCCAAATGCTTTCATATGGCCACGCGTATATAACCTCTTCCAGGGAAGTTCTACTCACTGCCTTCTCGCAGCGAGGGTGTTGGTTACAAAAATGAAAGGATGAAAAGCGAATGTCCAGCGCTTTAACCAGGTTGGTGGATATGGAGAGTCCATCTAGAGGAGTTGGAAAACCCTCCTTTTTAAAGCAATGGTGTGCATGGGCTGACTCTAGTATCCTGAAGGAACAAATAGTGTATGAACCAATTATTAGTGACCGGCTACCATAGGAATGCATCTTCTTACGTCGCTCTACCACCTTGTGTATCAGACCTTCAGGTCAAAGGGTTCCGGATGTGGCCCCCTACGAAAACCACTTGTTTCGATTTGGGCACCTGGGCAGTATCACAGCCATCACACATATCAAATGAGATCTGTGTGGCGCATATGTATTTGGTGCCTCCTTTAACCAATATCTATGTGTGAAAATAGATAAATAAATAACGTTACATACTACTTATATCTACCATCATCATCATCAGTAGTACATATCATAATATAACTGAATTATAAATAAACATAATAACCACATATTATCCATTAATATATTTACTATTCAATATATAATAGAAAGAGAAAAATGTTATAATCATATTACATGTTATAAAAATAAGAGAAGTTCCACCGAAAATATCACTAAGAATATAGTTACGTAATAATAGTAATAGTAAGTAATATTAATAGTAGTAGTAGTAATAATAATAGTAGTGGTAATAGTAATGGTAATAATAATAATAATAGGAGTAGTAATAGTACTACTACTAATAATAATAATAAAGACCTAAACAACAACAAAACTTTATCTGTATTTATCGAATATCTTGAGCAGATAAAAGACGATAGAATATTTCCATGAAAGATAATGAATTTGAAGGAAATAATGGTTTATGCAATAAATGATTTTGATGATACATTTCATTGAAATCAATTCTAGTTACCTAAATGGTATCGTTTTTTTTTTAAAAAGAAAAAATAAAAAAATCCTGATGGAATGGATGGAGAAATGAAAACGAGAAAAGAAAACTATAATGACATTTGAGTAACCAGTTTAACTATAGAATGATTGAACGATAATGATATATATTATCTGTTTGTTGGTGGGACCCGACTATTGTTGCGACCTTGATGTGATGGTCTGGCTTGCCTATCGTGATGAAGCAGCCGAGCTATACTGACTGGAACAATCGTTCCTCAAGGTCCTACCATGTCAGATAGGTCGGTTGAAGAGCAGTAAGACTAAAAGCAGCAAGCCCAAAGTCCGAAGGCGAAGTTGTAATGCTGACTGTACAGAGGTGTGATGGCAGTAAGATGTTTCCTTCAGACAACCAGCATGGCAGAAATGCTGCCTTTTCACAAGGAAGGGTGGGATTAGAAAAGGTCGACCATAAAAACGCACACCTTACCTAATCCCACGAATATCTGTTTCCGGTGGTAAAGTCTCAACAAGTACGGAGCTAACACAAAAATTACTCACGGAAAGGTCGTGTGTGACCGACCTCAAGCAGTTGTCGTCTGGGCACTGTGGTCACGCTCTCAGGTCACTAAGATCACCTCTAATCCAATTTCTTTTTCAGTTACCTCCAGAAGAACCCTTCCACAATGTGGGCAACCGGGAAATGATAACCACCCTCATACCTTTATCAGCACTCAAGACTGACTGTTGGTGAAACTATAATTTATGAACAACCTATACTTATTTACTTACTTACTCCAGTTACTCCTCGTGAAGGAGCATGAGCCGCTTAATAGTACTCTACATTCAACCTTATCCTGAGTAATTCTTTTCAGCTCCTTACAGATGTTATTCATTCTTTTTGTGTCTGCTTCTAATCAGTCAGTAACAAAGTAGAACATCAGTTCGAGTTGTTATACCACATTAGAACAGAGATGCAGTTGTTGATTCAAATCTCGTAATAGTAGAGCTAGTAAGAGTATAAGCTGTAATCAGAAAGATTAGGGTTTGAAGATATTATTCAATGAGTATAAACTAATGAGATAAATTTGCTCGACGTAATGTGTTATTTAGCCTTCCTCTTTTCCTCTTCCCTTCAGAATTCAAAGTTAGCGTTCGCCACATGATACAATTTACTGATTTCCTCAATGTACGTCTTATCCATTTCCATCGTCTTTTCCTAATTTCCTCTTCAACTGGAAGCTATTCTATTTTCTCAGAGTAGGCTATTACTGATGGTATCCGACTAATGGATGTTGAGTAACTTACGCAGACAACTATTTATAAATAATTGTACCTTCTTGATGATGATTGTAGTAGTAGTTCTTGCTATATAAAAAAAAACACCAACCAAATCAAGATGGACGAACTTAAGGATTTTCATCTACTTACTAGGATTAAATGACGGTATTAAATTAGTGCAAGGAATTAGAATTTACAGTTGAACGTTAGAGTTAGAAATTATATTTAATATGTTCATCACAAACTGACATCAGCTATAATGCCAAAATGGTATTTAGCTAAATGACTGAATGAATTTTGCGCGAAAATCTAAGATCTGTTATCTTAAATCTAATTGGTTCGTTCAGAAATTATAATCTTGCTATTTAGCTTTCTTTCATAATTAGAAAACAGATGATTAGAGAGATACAAATTAGAGAATATGAATAAGCCTATTTTACGAATAATCAGTTAGTCAATCTTTAATATATAGTAGATAAAGATAAACAATGACAATGATGATTTTGAACGATGTACTACTTAGCTGAGGAAGATTTTGACAAGATTATAAATTATGAAAGAACCACTGAGGTATAAGATAACAAGTTTCGGATTATAACGCAAAATCCACTCATTCATTAAGATAAATAAAGTTTTGGCATTTAAGCTAATGTCTCTAAATGTCTTTGGAAAGTTTTAAAATCGACGTTTGTTGTCTACCCGAGACCCGTTTTCAAGACTCTGGTGAAGTACTACAAATTCGCTCTCTATCTGTCACTTGAAAAAGCTTGTTTTATGTGCGCCTATCTGGGGACCCTGTGGCATCTTCGTCTGGTCTTGCTAGTAATGGTGTCGCACTAAGCGCTAGAGTTGAGGCAACACTAATCGATTGAATTCCCATTAACAGTTGGTTATGTGCTGTTAGATTAGAAAGTTCCATCAAAGTGAGAAGAAATCGGCGTGAGAAACGATGTCTTTTCGTCACCTTCGCCTATGCCCTGACAGATTGCAGCCCAGATGCAATCAAAGATGAATTCTTCCACCACTTAACTGTTCTTCTCCAAAAAGTGCGTCCGACAGATATTGTAGTACTAGCCGGAGACTTGAATACTCTGGATAGCACTAACTTTCGGCACAGTCATCACCGATGTGCCACCTGGCGTCGTCCCTCTGCATCTCAAGCCTGGACTCAGATTAATCACATTGCGATCATCTACTACTGGCGTGGTTGTGTACAAGGCTGCCGCTCATTTTGGAGTACCTATATGGACTCTGATCATCTCCTGGTCTGCGCCAATCCTACCTTACTTTTCAATGGACAACGAAGTGACCGCCACCAAAGGATTGATGTCAGCAAGTTGGTTGCAAGTACATATCGAACTGAGCTAGCTTCTAGGCTAGTTACCATTCCACCGAAAAGTATAGATGAGCATTGGTTGCAATTGCATGATGCCATGAAAATGTCGAGTAAAGCCGCCTACGGCTTCGCGAAACGTCCCGCTTATAAGCACTGGTTTTCTTCAGGCTCCTTACAACTCATTGAAACCCATCAGTCTACTCCGGGTGACCGTGAGTTTGACCAAAAACGAAGGATGTTACGTAAGGAAATTGGGCAAAGATTGCGTAAGGACCGAGAAGCCTGGTGGTCGGAGCGTGCTAATGAGCTGGAAGCAGCAGCTGCATCTAGTAACTACCGGAAGTTCTTCCAACTCATCCAAGCCACTGGAACTAGAGAGTGTACCAACGTCATGGAATGAGTCGATAGTTGTCGTTCCTCCAACAACTATCGGGGGATAAGTGTACTTCCGATTGCGTCCAAACTGTTGGCTTCCGTGATACTTCGTAGACTGTTCACAACCCGAAAAAGATTGACTCACGAGGAGCAGGCTGAGTTTCGTTCTGGTCGAGGATGTATTGATCATATCCTCACCCTCCTCCAAATTTCACGGCTCATAAACTATCTTTCACTACACCTTTCTATTTGTCGCAACAACAAAAAACAACAATGATGTGCCAACTTAATTTCGATTGGTTCACTCAAGGTCGCCGATGCTTTAAAAGCATGAATGTTAAATTACCAAGAACCAATTAGAGTATTAAATGACAGACACAATAAGGCGAGAGTATAAACTCCATACGAAACGCATATAATGAATCATCAAACTCACAAAATGACAGAACACATAAGGTAGTTATTGAAAATCTCTAACCAAAATTAGAATGGCACATTTAATAGCCAGATAATTATTATATAGACTACCTTGGTAGTACGATAATAGCTGGCTATAGAACTAAACCTAATTTATATTAGCTAGCAATGGAATCGAGGACGCGTGTTTCATCCTATTTGGGACTCATCAGCTGGATGGTTGTTTTCAATATTCAATAAAAGTGTAATATATCTAGTATTTTCGAGCAATTTCCCATCCATTTTAATACGTTATTGTTGTATATATGATTGCATTTTTCACTTGGGACTTAGTTAATTTTAACCACTTAAATCTATCTATGTATGTCTTCTATGAATATGTCTTACTGTAGTGGCATCTTAACAGGTTAAATAAATAAATCAGAAGAAAAGTATCCTGGAGATTTTAGTAATTTTATAGTTGAATTCATGAGTCAATTAAAACTAAACCACCATGGAAAACTTGGAAGCACTAGACGGCCGTTCTGTCCTAATATGGAACTCCTCAATAGTGTTCTTCTACGATCCCGCCCACGGGATTGGGACCCAGGACATATCGGTCTCGCGCGCGAATGATTGACGTCTATATCAGTGAGCCGACATCCGATCGTGTTAATGTCTAACTTCAACCAATCCACTACTGAAGAGTCTTATACCAGGACGAAACGGCCGTCCAGGGTTTCAGGTTTTACATGATGGTTTAGCTTCGATTGACTAGTCAATTAAACCATTAAATTATTAAAATCTTCATAAAACCCCCTCCTGATAATGATCATCATTTGTTCACTAGTGACTGACTTCATGAGGTATTTCCTGGAGTTCTAGTGAGAAGCCGTGACTGGTGGATTTCAACCAGGTCTGTTGTGGCGTAGTAACTTACTGAAGACAATGGTAGATGGTGGCTCAATCTCGTGGATTGGTTGAAGTTAGATATTAACATCGTTGGTTGCCAATCAGCTCAGTGGTCTAGATGTTAAGTGTACACGCACGAGACTGATAGATCCTGGATTTGAATCTTGCGGGGTAGAATCGTAGATGCGCACTAATGAGGTGTCTCATACTAAAACGAAATGACGGTCTAGTGCTTCCAGGTTTTCCATGATGATCTAACTTCAATTGACTCATGAATTCAACTATTAGAATAAATAAAAGCAAGTTAATTGAAGATTATAGACTTTAAATGAAATCCTTCATGATCCTCTGAGTAATTATTGAAAACATGTTAATTATTTTTGATGAAACTTACTTTTAATTGTAGAAATGGAAAATATTTTGAGTCCGTTCGCGGTGCTTCCACAATTAGCTTAGCTAAATAATAAATAATAATAAAATAGTAATCTTAATATCATACTGACATAATTGTCTACTTCAAGAGTAGAATTGTACGCACAGCTCAGATCTCCTGTACTCCTCTCTCTACATTGTAGAGAATATTTCACGAGGAAGTTAACAAGGTGGATACTTATTCAGATCATAAAACAGTTCAGTTTGCATCAGTCAAACATCATCAAAATGTAACCAAACACGAATATTTATCAAGGTGATGGAGATGACTTATATCTTAGGTGTATGATTATGATGAAGTTTTGTGTTGGTGAGGTTGGTAGTTGTTTCATTGTGAAGCTTTTCATGTGTTTGTTGTGTATCGAAACGTTAATCAATATCTTTTTGTAAGCAATCATGGATAGTGGCTAGCAGTGGGATCCAGTTTGACGCGCATTTCGTCCTATTTGAGACTCGACAGCTGGATGTACCTGCATGTCAGAGTTGATGTTCACTCTGAGACTCGAACCCAGTACCATTCGCTTCAAAAGCCATCACGTTATTCATTTAGTTACTGAGTCCTGATAGCCACTTGCTTGTGCAATGGGGTGGTACTGGGTTCGAGTCCCAGAGCGAACATCAACTCTGAGATGCAGGTACATCCAGCCGACGAGTCCCAAATAGGACGAAATGCGCGTCAAACTGGATTCCACTGCTAGCCACTAACCATCAATGCTTACAAAAAGCTTGTGAATTAAGGCAATATCGAGGCATACGCACAGTATGCACATATGCTAATAACAGACTGATCAATTGCAGTCTTAAAAAAATTCAATGGGAAGATACAAGCCAAACAATACCAAGTGAAGTTAATCAATACCATGTCTTAAATTCATCAATCAGAATTCCGATTATAAGTTTCGTTTCACATCTATTGATTTGTTCATGATAAATTCTGACGTGAGCACGTAACGTTAAACCGACCTAAGCTACACTATCTCCCTAGAAACTGAATAGATGTCAGTAGTCAGCTTTTACTGGTAGTTTGTTCTGAAGAACTTCGTTTTGATAGAATTTTATTTGCACTTATCCTATCTCGTTATTTTCTTTCATTGGTCGGCAAACTGTACTGATTTCACTATGTTTATTGACTGCTAATTGACCTGAATTTCAAGCTTCTAGTTGGATGCGCACTGCTGAGAAGTCTCATAATAGGACGAAATGGTCGTCCAGTGCTTCTAGGTTTTCCATGATGGTCTAGCTTCAATTGACTCATGATCTCAACTATTGAACTTACTACAATCTGCACAAAACTCCTTTATTCTAAAAATTCCCTGACCTATGTATTCTCATTGTTTAAGATTTTAACGCAAAAGGTTAACTAAACAAGACGATTAACTTGAACACAAGGAAACATGAAAACAAAGATAATCAGTCATAATCAAACCTATCAAAGCGACTTTATATTACATTCATGAAATAATTGAAATTTTCAATTGTATATGAACTAGGAACTGATGATGATGTGCAAGATAACAATGAAAGTTCAGTATAATTAAACAATTTAATCCAGATAAAGAAACTACATCACTGAAAACATCCGTTTTCAAATGTGAATTATTGCCAACTTCATAACATACAGTTATAGATCGATAGGTCCTAGGTTCGAATCTTATGAAGAGAGATCATGGATGCACACTACTGACGAGTCCCATAATAGGACAAAACGGCCGTCCAGTGCTTCCAGGTTTTCAATGGTGTCCTAACACCAATCAATTCATGATCTCAATCGAAAAGTTAATAATCTCCACAACCCTATACTGATGATTATTTAATAGTCAATTAAAGCTAGATCACCATGGAAAGCCTGGAAGCACTGGACGACCTTTCGTCCCTCTCACGGGATTCGAACCTAGGACTCAAGTGCGAGCGCTTGACTCCTAGACCACTGATATGGTCTTCTCAACAGTGCGCACCCATGATTCCGCCTCGCGAGATTTGAATCTAGGACCTATCTGTTTCGCGTGCGATTGCTTAACCTCTAGACCAGTAAGCTGGTCAGCATCCAACGGTGTTAATGTCTAACTTCAGGTTTTCTATGGTGGTCTAGCTTCAATCAACACATGAATTCAACTATTAACTACAATACTATCCACCAAAAAACCCCCTTCTCATTATAGAAGTATTTAAATGAAACAACTTACTTTGATAATTTGAACTGTTCAATAACCAGCATATTGAAGATTCCAATGGGAAATCCATAATAAACCAAATTAGACTTTTTAAACTATTTTTAATCAGTAGTAAAACCAATTGAACCTAAAAATTGAATTTTTTTTGTTGAAATAAAGGAAGATTGAAATTTGAGTTCATCAACTAATTTACTGCATAACAGTTTCAATAAACAATATGCAACTATCAAGGTGAAGTGAATGTTAGCTGTAGAGAGAAAACAGGTAATATACTCAATAAGAGCTTTTTTAATTATACGCAGGAACCTTCATAAAACTATACTGTATGCAAATGATTGATCATTGAGCGATGAATAATGTCACGTTTGTCTTGTCCTGCAGTGTTGAACGAACTTCGTCAAATAAGTGGCTGACTGGTTAGACATTACATGTACTATGACGAGATATTAACTCCGCTAGGAGCCCTTCTGAGACTGCTGCCGGTCCCAAGCCCGGATAAAGGAGGAAGGTTGGGCATGAGATTGGCGACCCCATCCCGTAGAAAACTAACTCGCTAAAAAAACGCTAACCAGAAAAAAAATAATAAGTAATGGTAAGATATTAGGAAGCTGGATGTAGTTAACAGGAAGCCCTCGACCTATGTTTAGTGCTACTTGACACTAGTTAACAAAGCTTATCTACAATCATTTTATATTTATTTACTTTATTTAAACACATAAACATTGGTACAAGGAAGCACCAAATAGATATGCGCCACATAAATCATTCGATTTGTGTGAGGGCTGGAATACTGCCCGGATGCTCAAACCGAAGCACGTGGTTTTATTAGGGGGTCACACCCGAAGCCTTCGACCTAAAGGTGTGATCCACAATGCAGTGGAGCATCGTAAGGAGATGCAGTCACATGGTAGCTGGTCACCAATAATAGGTTCGTACGCCATTTGTTCCCTTAGGATCGTGGAGCCCATGTACACCATTGGTTTGGAGTGAGGGTTTTCTAACTACCCTAGGTGAACCTTCAGTGTCCACCAACCCGGTTAAAGCGCCGGACATTCGCTATCCATCCTCTCAATTTCGTAAACAACCATGAGGAGGAAACTAATGCTCTTTATGGGATTAAACGCGCAACACAATGTGAATAGTCTAAAAAGTTACATACGAGCTACTCAGGACGTGACTGACTCCCTCTATGAGGTATTTTGCCAACTACTCAATAAAGTACACTATCTATTAATTTGTGTACACACAGGAGTGGATGGCTTTAAATTAAGTTCCAAACCTTTTAGTAAGAAGTTTCAAATTATGTCAGTTAAAACATGTCTACAACTGAGACAGATATCCCATCAACGATGGTGTCCATGTAATGTCGCGAAATGTTTGGAACAAAAAGAAAAAGTAATTCATTAGATTATTAATTCAGTGTGTGTGTTAATAATAATGTATTTCAAGTGCAACCCAATATTTCTGTGATATATCAGTGAGGCGGCAATAATACGTCAATGTTGACCAATACTCATGTCAAGTGATATTGTACGTACTAGTCCGAGCAAAGTTAAGCACGACAATAAATACTCCAATATCAAAGTTTAAAGGTAAGTTATATGTAAGATCGTACTAGTAGCCGATCTTACGTGTTTTCGAATCATTGCTCGGATAATTTGCGATCATCCAATTAGTGATTTTGAGGTCGGACGGAAAGTATGACAAACTGAGTGAAGGGGTAGTGAATCATTTCCGGCTTATATGGTTAGGATAATCTGGAACTGCAAAGATGGTGTAGGAGTGAGTTGAGAGAAAACAAGGGGTCTCCAAACCAAGACATGGGTATTAGTCTGTGAAGACAGTGAGTATTGAACTGGATAATATAAGTAGATGCAGGCTACCTGTTGTGATCCGCATGATTATCATAACTAATAGTCAGGGATTTTGAGTGACACGGTTCCAAATCATTCACAATGTCCTTGGTGTATTCACTTTTTATCATCACTTAGATCCTAAGTTTCCAAATTACCTTACCAGTTTTCGTTTGTTTCGCAAACTTATATTTTCTTAAATCATAACTTTCATGGCAAATCTTTTCTATTGCCACTAGTATACTATTACAACCTCTACTATTCTGTGATTTGCCGTGGTAACTTGAACCGATGACTTAATGTACTAGGTTCTACGTTGTATTTGAAAGACAGAAGAATTATTTTCACCAATTCGAAAACTTGTCACAGTACGTTACTTATCCAGGATTCTACAAAATTATTATTGTGAATTCAAGTCAACGATGATTATTCCATTTCGGAATCAATGGAATACATAAACATTAACAGATGACTAATGCTTACTAGATTTCAATTCAAGTCACTAGTGGTTATGTAAATCAAATTCATCTGTTTATACTTGCTTTGCTTTAAAGCACAAAAACGTTTTACCGAAAAAACTAGTTACTTATCTATATTTATAGGGACGTAGTGTTGTATATCAAAAAGGGTTTAGCTATATCAAACTTTTTGGAGATTTCACATCATCACATTAGAATAGTTTGTTTAACAGAAAGCGAGACTTAGTAGTCAACTATTAAGTCACAAATATGAATTGCACTCCATCTACATCAATCTATGTAACTGGCTATCATTACAAGCTCTCTGACATATCCCGCGTGAGGGACCATGGATGAGCATTGCTGAAGAGTCCCATACTAGAATGAAACGACCATCCAGTGCTTCCAGGTTTTCAATGGTGATCTAACATTCATTGTATCAATCAAAAACCTAACAATCTCCACAACCCCATACTGATACACAGAGAATAGCTTGAATGTACATGGAAAGTGAGATGAATATATAAATATAAGCTTTAGTTGAAAATTTAACAACTCATACAAATGGAACGGTGAAACTCAATATTATCTAAAGCAATTAGGACCTTTTATAAATTTCGATAGAGCTATAAGAAGATGGAGTTGATCTGAAAAATGTGATGTATTTGCGCTATACATTGTATTTAACTCCAACCAGTAGGTCCTGGGTTCGAATCCCGCGGGGTGCAGGATCGTGGATGAGCACTGCTGAGGAGTCCCATACCAGGACGAAACGGCCGTCCAGTGCTTACATGTTTTCAATGGTGGTCTAGCTTCAATTGACTCATGATTTCAACCTGTGAAATTTATAAAAATCTCCACAAAACCCATTCTGATAATACATTGTATTTACCAATTTACATGTTTGTGTAAACAAACATACATAGGGAGGAGTAATCGAACAACGCAATTAAGGATCATTGAACATGTGCCTAGATTGTTTCAAAACCAATTAGTGTCAAATGGTCCAATCAAGGTGAGAGGTAGAAAACCATGTTCATCGATAGCGAAATATATGTATATTGGAAACGGGGCACAAAATTGACACCAACACCGCTTTTAAAAACGTTGTCATGCGTGAATTCTCAAGTTTATTGAAGCTTTGGCTATTCGTAAATTTACCCCCACCACCACCACCCGCATTTATGTGTACAAAAACAATTTGTCGTGACTTAGATTCAGTTGATGTTGTTTTACTTGTATCTTCCCATTGTTATTTAGGACTGTAATTGATCAGTCTCTTGTTGGCATATGTACATCCTGTGAGGATTGCTTCGATATAGACTTAAGTCATAAGTTTTTTCGTAACCTTGAATTCACCCTAGTAATCCTTAATTCATTTTATGGCCTAGGATAATGTGACAATTTCTTATCTTTTCTATACAATGTAAAATGTTTCTCTCCCCTTTGTTACCTTTTATACTTGAACTTTCATTTAATTGACCTTTATTAATTTCCAAATAAAAATGCTCTGACAAGAATATATGTGACCAGATTGTTCGAAATGTATAGTGCAAATACATCACATTTTTTAGATCAACTCCATCTTCAAATAGCTCTATCAATACTATCTCCTAAGAATTAAGGTTGGATGGTTTGATGGTGGATATAATCATTATTCTTCTGGAGAGGGTTATCAGGACAAAATTCAGTTAAAAGTGAAGTATTTGAATCAACCTACATTTGACTAAAACCTTGTTCTGTCAACTTTGATCTTAATTGATCATCATTGACGTTTAACCTGTCACTATCTGCCTCTTTATTTTGATTATATCTCCATTTGATCTATATTTATCTAGTTTTCCAGTCAAATGTGTATACAAAAATGTCCATATGTATTGATATAAGCGAAGATATATTACGACGTTTGGCTGTTAATTGATGATCATGGACAAATGTAGGACAAAAGATTGGATTGAAGGAAGATACAATTAAAATCAAGTGACAATAATAACAGATTAAACATTAACAGTAACCATTCAAAATTGAACTCCCAAATGCCCTGGTACGACCGATAGTGGGGATAGTCCGCTCTCCCTCTCCAAATGCTCTCACGTGGCCCCACGCTTACATAGCCTCTGTCAGGGAAGTTCTACTCACTAGCTTCTCGTGGCGGGGTTGTTTTTTACGGAATCAAGAGGATGATAGGTGAATGTCCGACGCTTTAACCGAGTTGGTGGACATGGAGAGTCCACCAATGGTGAACGTGGGCTCCAGTATCCTGAGGGAACAAATGGCGTATTGATCACTGGCTACCATGTGACTGAATCTCCTTACGATGCTCCAATGCCTTGTGGATTAAACCTTTAGGTCGAAGGCTCCTGGTGTGGCCCTGTAAGCAAACCACCTGCTTCAGTTTGGGCACCTGGGCAGTATCACAGCCCACACACAAATCAAATGAGATTTGTGTGGCCCCCTTGTACCAGTATTCATTTCTTCAAATAAACGAATAAATAAAAACGAAATTGAGGTCAACAGGACAAACTGTTATTCAAATGTGGATCGATTTGAATACTTCACTTCAAAACCGAAGTTTATCTTGATGATACCAATCAAAAGTATGCTCTACAACTAAACCATCCAGCTCAGAGAACAAAACTACACCAAAATCATCTCAATACAGCTATACATAATGTTCACTTACAGAAGCAAATGTAATATAAAATGCTATTGTTGTAGTAAATAAACATAATCCAATAGCAAGACCCAATAAAGTGGAAACTAATAAACGATCCAGATATACTCCACATGTTTGTTTAGTCAATTGATCACATAGAATAATATCAGAATCTTTTTTATGAGAAACAAATTCATACAATACATTTTCTTGTCGCACATTTGATCTTTCTGATTGTTGTTTTCGATAGTGATTTTTATCATTGACAAATCCTGGTGTAGTAGTAGCCGTCGATAATATTGTCGGCGATGATGGGGATGATGATGAGGAGGATGATGAAATTTTCTTCTGTAATGAACTAACTGATAAGAAAAATTCATTAGAATCAAGATACATATCCGGTATTTTATCAACACGATTACGTAATGGATTCCATTTAGAACTATTACGACATAGACGCCATGAAGCAGCTATTGTTTTCAATTGTAAACGAAGTAAACTATAACAAAAGCGAATAAGGATATTCAAATGAGAAGAAAGTAACATTAATACATATACATATAGAATATGCGAGCGGATATTTTTGGTGACAGTAAGTGATTATATCTAGCTAATCACATTGATGTAGTAGAGACGAGATATAAACCTTAGATACAATCACCGAAGAGCATACACAAATACTGACATTTTTGTTAAGAGAGAAACGTGGTGAGGATGTTTGAGATCAATTTTTATCCATATTATCGTTTCGAAAAATCCAGTGAAGGCATTCATAGAGAAGCTTACATATACAATTACACTGTTCACAATTGATTGATCAATGGGTGGTGACCAATGTTATGTGTATCAAGTCCTTATTAGTGCAGATCGATTGGTTGCGGCCGGGATAGCTCAACGGTAACGTCTCTGACTGTGAAGCTGGGTGACACGGGATCGAATCCGTCAGGGAGCACAAGTCCCCTCACAATTACAGGTACACCTTGCTGACGAGTGCCAAGTAGCACGAAACCCGGGTCCAGGGTTTCCTGTTGACTACCTCCAACTACCATCTAATTACAGTGATATAAGTTTGTAGATGAGTAAATCACAGCATTTTCGACCATTAGACACTTCTACAATGCATGATCACGGCGTCTAATATACCTACAGAAGGATATCTGCAAAACAAATTGGTAATGATGTAAGATGGTTAGAGATATTTAGAGAAATCCTGCTGAACCTAGCTTTCGTGTTAGTCGGCCCTCGTCAGTAAGGCGTACTAGCAACCTTGAGGCAAATGATGCTCCAAGGTGGATAAGAACGTAGGTCACCCAGTTTCATGATCCAGGGTATTACTGAGTTTGTTCAAGACGAAACAGAATACCTAAGGGTTAAGTGTATAATTGCAAGTTTAAGTCTTGAGTTTTTGAGAGAGTCGTTGATACTTTTAAAACCAAATTAAATATAGTCGGGTTCAAACTTGCGATCTAATATCGGTTAAAATATGAGTGCATAAACCATTTAGTCGCCGCTCCATTTAAAGTAAATCATTTACAAAGAACAGGTTTATGTACTCAATCTTAGGAAACACTTTTTGAGAGCTGTTGCTTGGACCGAAGTTTGTGAAGTGGAATTTCACTGTCAACATTCCAGAAAGCTTAAACTTAAAAGTGACATCAACGAAAAATTGTATAGCAGAAAAACAAACTGGACAGGATTACTGTAAAAAAGTAGAACACTAAATTATTTCATAAGTTAGCCTTCGGATTGATTTCAGTTGAAAGTCAGGAACCACTGAACAGCCTGTTTCATTCTACTTTAAAACTTATCAGCTATGTGAACCCACGTGAACCATATAGGAGATCGAACATAAAATAAACACCAGATTACTACTGAATTGTCGAGTTGAAATTCAAGAGTACCATCAGTGAGGTTTTTCAATATGGATATGGTTGAACTCTACCAGCCATGGTTAATATTATAATAATAATAAACTGTACTGTTATCGGAAATCTCGGAGATTTCTACAATACCAACCAGATAGGTTGAAGAAAGATTAGAAATGGGAAAAGGAAGGTGCACAGGTTAAATCTTACTGCTGACTGCACATGAGTGTGACAATGGTATGTAATTTTCTTTATACAAATAGCATCTGCAGCGATGCTGCCTTCTCATAAATGAAGTAAGGAAGTAAAATAATTAATCCCAATTTGTCCCAAGGATTTCAATCTCCAGAGATAAAGCCTTACGAATTACGGAGGTATTACATTAACAACTAATCACAAAATGGAATGTAAGACTGGCCTTAAAAGGTTATAGCTTGGGCTTTGCGGTCACGCTTTTAGGTCGCTGAGATCATCACCAATCCATTTTTTTTCTCCAGGTATCACAAGAAAAACTATATTTCAACGTTGTGTACAACCGGTAAACAACATACCACCTCATGCTTCTAACAGAGCTCGGGATCACCCTGGTTACAATTAAATCTTATTACTAAAAGAATAGTGATATTGCCGGGAAAATATTATTATTAAGTCACTACTGTATCAGATTCTCATATTTTATATTCTTTAAACTTTAACGAATGCGAACTATAGTGTGACTGTCGGATAGTGTTGTTATTCCTGTTTTCGTCGTTACCGTCAAAAATTCATCTCATTACAAGCTAGATTGACTGTGAAGGTCAAGAGAAATTTCCAGTATAACCTACCGGAAACTACTCTCTATATAACATCAATAATGAGTACTGAAATAGTACTCATTTCGGTTAGGGTAGGACTTAACAGTAGGACTCAATTGTAAACAAGTGGATGCAGTGAATGTGAATAGGCGGTGGTTTTCGCCAATGAGTAATAACAAAACTCAATTAGATAAATATCACTTATACAATCTGTTTGTTCATATTAAGGTCGAATGACTGGGTCCTCAATGGTTGTACATTGAGCGTTTAAACTATGCAATCATAGCTTGCACATGTCAACGATCATAGTACACATGACGGACAATATACTAAAGTATTCAATCACCGATCGAATATCTTAGGCTGGAGGTAATGGTGAATCCAGAGGTGTGAAAAACGTAATATATGTACCGTAATCATATGACTTCATGAATGGCCTAGTATATTCAGAAGAAGTGAGACTAGGCTCCCTCTCTGTCTATCATTGTAAACATTTCCACACGATAAATCCGGATTCAGGAAATCTCTTACGCACCTGTCTACAATCGATTTGCCCCAAAAGTCACGACCTTTATTAGATCCAAGATGATGAGCACTTACTTTGGATACTTCAACTGTGCACGGTCTTTAAATTTCTCAAGGAATACGATGTCTAACGATTACTGATTTATGTCGAGTAATTAATAAATAATAATTCAAATTCACAGCCTACATCACTGATTACTTTTACCAGGATAATCAGGAAGCACTGGACAGCTGTTTCGTTTTGGTCTGGGGGACCCCTCGGGCACTGTTATCCACGACTACCTTGAGTATCAAACCCAGGGTCATTCGGTCTCGCGGTAAGCGCTTAACCTTCAGACCACTGATCGGGTATGCAATAAGTTACATGCCTGATTCCAATCAATTTGCTATAGTGAGTAATCATTTTTAATCTTATTGACCAGTAACTGTCATTAAAGAATGCATTAAGTCGGGAAATGGAAGCAGAAATGAAAAGGATGAATAACAACTGAAAAAAGCTGGAAAGGATTTCCCAAGAAAGGGTTGGATGGAGAATACTGGTGGGCGGCCTATGCTCCTCCACGAGGAGTAACAGGCGTTAGTAAGTAAGTATTTGGTTCTTTCCATATACATTGAAGACTGCAATTGATCAATCTATTATAGGCATATATGTATCTTGTGCAGATTGCTTTGACATTACCTGCCTTTAAACAACCAATGCAAAAATGAATTGAATAAGAAAAATACTTTCACTAAAAAAGAAAAAAAACAGAACAAAACAAAACTTAATAGTTGAATTAAGTCAGTCGAAACTAGACCACTATGGAAAATTTGGAAGCATTGGACAGCGATTTCGTTCTAGTATGGTACTCCTCATACACGATCCCGGTTCGCGAGATTCAAACCCAGGACCTATCGGTCTATTGTTATACCTAGTGCTTAAATTTTTATTATACTGCGTACAACTTGACCAACTCGAACGCCAGAACCCTTCAAGTCGCAAGTGAAAGGAATGATATTTCAAAACAGTGTCAGTTATGGTACAAAACTGTCAAGTATTTATAGTTTTTAGTAAAAACGAAAGCATCATTATAGTCCTCCAACCTGCACACAGGGGGTTATTAGCATTGTCCAATCGAGAAGCCACACGTAGAGATTCTAGAATATTCTTCCAAAAGGTGATTGGGTGGAATATCTTTGGCTATTTCTGAGCTTCTTACAGCTTCCTCGAGTTCATTCGTGAACCGTCCTCATAGTAAATCTCTGAAGACAATGGTGAACGGAGGCACAATTTCGTAGATTAGTTGAAGTTAGACATTAACACCGTTGGATGCTGACCGGCTCAATGGTTTAGAGGTTAAGCGTCCGCATGCGAGACTGAGTCCTACGTGAGGGATCGTGGATACGCATTACTGAGGAGTCCCACGGTAGGACGAAACAGTCATCCAGTACCTCCAGGTTTTTCATGGTAGTCTAACTTCAATTGACTTATGAATTCAACTACTAAAATTACTACAGAAAACCCCTTTTCGACAAAACAAAATTATGAGTCAATTGAAGCTAGACTACCATGGAAAACCTGGAAGCTCTGGTTAGCTGTTTCGATTGTCCCCATTCGTGTTCTTGTTCACTACATACTTGCCCCCAAATGCCCTGGTACGGCCGAGTGTAGAGAAAGCCCGCTCTCCCTCTCCAAATACTCTCACATGGCCACGCGTATATAGCCACTGACAGGAAAGTCCTACTCACTGCCTTCTTGTAGCGAGGGTGTTGTTTGAAAAATTGAGAGGACGAAAAGCGAATGTCCGGCACTTTAATCGGGTTGGTGGATACGGAGAGTCCACCTGAAGGAGTTAAAAAACCTGATTCCAAACCAATGGTGAACACGAGCTCCAGGATTCTAAGAGAATAAATAGTGTGTGAACCAATTATTAGTCACCGGCTAACATGTGACTGCATCTCCTTACGATGCTCCATTGCCTTATGGATTAAACCTTTAGGTCAAATGGCTCCAGGTGTGGCCCCGTAATAAAACCACCTGCTTCGGTTCGGGCACCTGGGCAGTATCACAGCCCTCATACAAATCAAATAAGATTTATGTGGCGCATATGTATCTGGTTCCCCCTAGTATGGAACTCCTCAGCGGTATGTATCCACGATCGCCCCCCCCCCACAGGATTTAAACTCAGGACCTATGAGTTTTCCATGTTGGTCTAGTTTAAATTAACTCATAATTTCAATTATTTAAATTATTCAAATCTTTATAAAATCCCTTCTGATAAAAACAAAATTAATAAAAAGACAATATAGATATATAAATAAATGAACTTACTGTGTAGCATATATATAAAAGCTTGTTAAATGCAATGTAATCAATTCAATTGTATCTAATAATAAACAAATTAATAAACTAAACAATAAACGTATGATTATTGATATATAAATCATAAACATTCTCAATAATGATACAATATAATCATAGTTGGGAGGAGGAGGAGGAGAATAATGGTGTTTATATTGATAGATAGATAATGTTGTTACTAAGTAAATTGTACTCATTAATAAACATATAATGGTTATAATATTGATTAAAATGTAATGATGATGATGATAATGATGATCTTGATTATGATTGAATGAATCAATTCCAGTGAATTGTTTTAATTGATTCATTAAATCAATTAATAAATAAATAATAAATGTAACATAAGAACGCCATGCTAATATATGATATAAAAAAAATTGTCCCATTAAATAAGATAAATGAATATTGATTTTTAAACCAGCTGGTTTACCTTGTTCAAGCCATAATAGTAAACGAGTTAATTCACATGTAAAATACTAAAGAAGAAAAAGAAGAAGAAGAGAATAATTCGTTTTTGTTAGTTGAAGTTATGAGTGAATTGAAATCAGACTATTATGGAAGCATTGAATGACTGTATCATCTTAGTATAGGATTCCTTAGGAGTGCATAACCATGATCCCGCCTAGTGAGATTCGAACTCAGTATGCATTGGTCTCTTATTTATTTATTATTTATTTTAACACATTGGTACAAGAAGGCACCAAATACATATGCGCCACACAAATCTCATTCGATATGTGTGAGGTCTGTGATACTGCCCGGGTGCCCAAACCGGAGCAGTTGGTTTCTTTAGGGGGTCACACCCGAAACCTCCGACCTGAAGGTTTGATCCAGAAGGCAGTGGAGCAACGTAAGGAGATGCAGTCACATGGTAGCCGATGACCAACGATTGGTTCATACGCCATTTGTTCCCACAAGATACTGGAGCCCATGTGCACCATTGGTTCGAAATCCGGTTAAAGCGCCGGACATTCGCTTTTCGTCCTCTCATTTTCGTAAACAACCCCAACCCCCTCAGAACAAGACAATGAGTAGGTCTCGTGCGTGAACGTTTAACCTTTAGATCAATTGATTGGTTGAAATTAGACAATAACATCATTGTCTAGTTTAGGTGATATTGATAATAATAGTCACAAAAACCCCTTTTAATATTTAATTTGTATACTCCTGATTGTCAATCTGGCTACGTATAAGATAGTTTGATATAGACTATTTGGTTTTTCCAAAATGATGATCTCATTACATAGATTTTTTTATGTGCTTCTCTATACAAACATTGGCTTGCAACCCCATAATGATAAAGTTTAGAATATATCATTACTAGAAAGGAATTTGAATTATCTTATTGGTGATGATTTCCAGATGGGACGAAACACATTTCTTACATTCTATCAATAGTCGAAAATCCATGTATTCTGCCGTAAGTCAAGAATGTTTCGAAAACTCTATATTATGAATACAGTGATCCTGAGTACTGTTAGAATTATGAAAACGGTTATACCTTCTCGGTTACCCACATCGTGGAAGGGTTCTTCTGAGGGTACCTGAAAAAGATATTGGATTGTAGGGGGTCTTAGTGACCTGAGGGCGTGAACGCACTGCCCAAGCGACAATTGCTTGAGGTCGGTCATACACGACCTTTTCGTTAGTAATTTTAGTATGAGCTCCGTACTTGTTCAGACCTTACCACCGGAGACGGATATCAGTGAGATAAAACGAGGTGCGCATCTTTATGGTCGACTTTTTATAACCACACCCACCACTGCTTGTCGAAAAATATTCATTGCACGGCCATTTTTGTGGGTTTTTTTCGAGTGAAGATTTTTTCGTCCCTTTTGAAAAAATGTTTCATCCCCATCTTCCAATAATTTTCATTCTGTTTCGTCCAATCAAATAACCAGTTTTGAGTTCGTTATAATTGGTCGTTTATTTCTTCAAAGCGATATAAAATATGAGGACTTGACGACAGAGCACATTTTCTTACAATTATTATGGACGGTAGTAACATGTGGAGCACGAGCTCCGTCGTTCCTCATTTTGTCACAGAAACCGATAACCTATTCTTGAGCACATTGTATCTCGTAGCGTTCCAATCTCTTGAAGCGTTGAAGAGCGCCATTAGAACGTATGAAAGAGCCACGTACTGCCATTATGTGGTGAGGGATTCTCATTTCCATAGAGATCGCAAGCCGTATATTATATTCGTATGTTGGAGAAATGGCCGTAGAACACCTAGCGGTTCCTCACAGCCGAGTAGACGAACGAGGTAATTTGATTTGTGTTATTATAATTTTTCATTACGGACTACCGTGAGCACTCAATGTCCTTCCTTCATCTTTTGCAAGTTCATTGAAGGTTACTGGACTGTTGTTCGTGGGAATGTGCATCACAATCACGAGTGCAATTCCCTAAGGTACCAAAGTGATTATTGGATGCGCAGGTTAACGGAGGTGGAATTCGAAACAGTGAGACCATTTTTGATATCTGGGACAGCGGCATTCAATATTATACACTTTGTTTACCAATCTTATAGAAAGTGTATTGATCCTCAATATGTTTTTAATATGTGCTACAAAGTGTTCTCACAAGCCAACCTTCCTGGTAAGCAATGTGCCTATTTAAATTGTCAACGTTAGGTGATTACTCCAAATTGAAAGATCACATCATGTCGCTTGGTGGCCTTTGTGAATACAACTTAGATGGAGATAATTGTCTGTTGTATTTCTTCTTCACAACAGCAGATCAAATGAGTTTATCAAGTCGATTTTTTGATGTTGTTGGTTTTGATGGGACCTACAAAACCAATAAGGAAAATTTATATTTGTATCAGGTTGTAGCACTTGATATGAATTTCATGGCAATACCTGTTTGTATTGCATTCATTAGTTCCGAAACATCTAGTTTAATTGCTCATTTCCTGTCGTTCTTCCGCCGATCAACTAACAACCGAGAGGTGGTAGGCATTGTAACAGATGATTCACCTGCAATAGCTGCTGCCATTATGCAAGTGTATCCCAATTCCCACCACATTTTGTGTCGCGTACACATAATTCGTAATGTGTTAAGGAGGGTAAGTTTTTCGTTGTTTAACATTAAGCCATTAATCGTCATTGTAGAGGCTACGAGCAGAAATTGTACAACTTTTCTTCTGTCTGATGTTCACTAGAAATGTCGAAAGGTAAATAAAAATATGCATTACAGTCTTTTGTAGTTTCCATAGTTATCTTCCATTAATTGAAGCATCAGACGGAAATTTTTACCGATATGTGAGAGATCACTTGTTGCCTAAACAGCACAAGTGGTCAAATACTTTTCGACCCGCAGCGATGCTCATGGGACAAAGTAATACGAATTTCGTTGAGATAACTCATCGGATTCTTAAATTGCATAAGCTGAACAGAAGAATACCCGTGTTGAGATCAATATTCAGTGTGCTTCTTCGCACTGGATATTGGATCGATGCGCAAATGCAGAAGTATTATTGTGATTGTCGTAATAAAAGAATAATCGGTCGGGAGCCAGTAATATGTCGTCTTCAGGAAAGACTTACACCAACTGCATGTCAATTACTGAAGCGGCATTTGCGCACTCCTATCACTGAGGTTGTAATGTCCGTGGACTTGTCAACGGCTGTTGATGGTACAGGCAGTTATACAGTCCGCAGTAATCCACTCAATTGTTCATGTGCTTTTTACATTGAAAACCGAATACCTTGTCGTCATATTTTAGCCTACTGCATACGCAGTAATAATGAAGCTAACACTCAGATAATTAGCGATAGATGGTTGCAATCGGACAGCTACATTACCAGTGTTGCGATTGACAATACCTCCCCTCTTCAAAATAAGACAGGCAAGTGTAAGAAGATCGCTGTATGCCTTAGTTAGGTGTATGTCCGAAGAGCAATGTACAATCGTGTATAATAATGCATATCAAGTTGTTTACGGTAGGATACCTCCAGCCCCGTCCACCTTACCTGCTGTTACAGAGTTTCAGATCGAAACCTCTACGTCCACTAATGTTACAATGCTGTCGATCCATCAGACAGCAGTTACCAGCTATCAACATAATGTTGATATGGATGAAACGTTAAGCAATGAAGAGGAAGAAATTGTTTCGATGAACTCAGAGGAGTTCACCGAACTGCACGACGACAACGCCGAAAACACGCATGACAACAGACTTTGTGATATTTGCAATCTTGCGCAACCGCCACATGAAACTGCTGATGGAAGTACCTGGATTTTTTGTCGATGTGATGCAATGTTTTATTTTGTGTCTACGACCCATCAACACACGTCCATGGAATCCACTGTCCCATGTGCGGCGCTATAACGGAGTCATAGCAAGTCTTTCGTTCATGAAATTCGGAACTGTTAAGAGAACGAGTAAAGGCCCTTTTCAGGGCCACCCACAATCTGATTTAAATTCTTTTGTTTCAATTCCTTATTTCCATGGCAAAGGCCAATTGATAAAGCTATCAAAATTCATTTTAGATTAATAGTCATTATGTGATTATCGTCCACGTATTCGTAAACGTTTTTTAGCCTTTACAGGTTTTTCATGGTGCTCCTCTAGCTTCCATTCACTCTGTTAATGTCTAACTTCAACTAATCCACGAAATTTTTATAAATCTCAATTGATTATATTGCTTAATCACTAAGGCTTAATTAGAATTCATCAATGTTGGTTCAGTTGACCTTTCCTATAGAAATGATGTCGTTGTACTAGTAAACTGGCAGTACTACATTCGCTTATCGTAACTATATGACAAAACATTGAAACATGCTGAACAAGTTTTGCATGTACTATTCTTAGACAGATGAGTGTTCATTAGATGACATTTCCTATACGAAATCGTTTACTTAAACCCTATATTTGATAAAGCCTAAAAAACGTTTACGAATACGTGGACGATAATCACATAATGACTATTAATCTAAAATGAATTTTGATAGCTTTATCAATTGGCCTTTGCCATGGAAATAAGGAATTGAAACAAAAGAATTTAAATCAGATTGTGGGTGGCCCTGAAAAGGGCCTTTACTCGTTCTCTTAACAGTTCCGAATTTCATGAACGAAAGACTTGCTATGACTCCGTTATAGCGCCGCACATGGGACAGTGGATTCCATGGACGTGTGTTGATGGGTCGTAGACACAAAATAAAACATTGCATCACATCGACAAAAAATCCAGGTACTTCCATCAGCAGTTTCATGTGGCGGTTGCGCAAGATTGCAAATATCACAAAGTCTGTTGTCATGCGTGTTTTCGGCGTTGTCGTCGTGCAGTTCGGTGAACTCCTCTGAGTTCATCGAAACAATTTCTTCCTCTTCATTGCTTAACGTTTCATCCATATCAACATTATGTTGATAGCTGGTAACTGCTGTCTGATGGATCGACAGCATTGTAACATTAGTGGACGTAGAGGTTTCGATCTGAAACTCTGTAACAGCAGGTAAGGTGGACGGGGCTGGAGGTATCCTACCGTAAACAACTTGATATGCATTATTATACACGATTGTACATTGCTCTTCGGACATACACCTAACTAAGGCATACAGCGATCTTCTTACACTTGCCTGTCTTATTTTGAAGAGGGGAGGTATTGTCAATCGCAACACTGGTAATGTAGCTGTCCGATTGCAACCATCTATCGCTAATTATCTGAGTGTTAGCTTCATTATTACTGCGTATGCAGTAGGCTAAAATATGACGACAAGGTATTCGGTTTTCAATGTAAAAAGCACATGAACAATTGAGTGGATTACTGCGGACTGTATAACTGCCTGTACCATCAACAGCCGTTGACAAGTCCACGGACATTACAACCTCAGTGATAGGAGTGCGCAAATGCCGCTTCAGTAATTGACATGCAGCTGGTGTAAGTCTTTCCTGAAGACGACATATTACTGGCTCCCGACCGATTATTCTTTTATTACGACAATCACAATAATACTTCTGCATTTGCGCATCGATCCAATATCCAGTGCGAAGAAGCACACTGAATATTGATCTCAACACGGGTATTCTTCTGTTCAGCTTATGCAATTTAAGAATCCGATGAGTTATCTCAACGAAATTCGTATTACTTTGTCCCATGAGCATCGCTGCGGGTCGAAAAGTATTTGACCACTTGTGCTGTTTAGGCAACAAGTGATCTCTCACATATCGGTAAAAATTTCCGTCTGATGCTTCAATTAATGGAAGATAACTATGGAAACTACAAAAGACTGTAATGCATATTTTTATTTACCTTTCGACATTTCTAGTGAACATCAGACAGAAGAAAAGTTGTACAATTTCTGCTCGTAGCCTCTACAATGACGATTAATGGCTTAATGTTAAACAACGAAAAACTTACCCTCCTTAACACATTACGAATTATGTGTACGCGACACAAAATGTGGTGGGAATTGGGATACACTTGCATAATGGCAGCAGCTATTGCAGGTGAATCATCTGTTACAATGCCTACCACCTCTCGGTTGTTAGTTGATCGGCGGAAGAACGACAGGAAATGAGCAATTAAACTAGATGTTTCGGAACTAATGAATGCAATACAAACAGGTATTGCCATGAAATTCATATCAAGTGCTACAACCTGATACAAATATAAATTTTCCTTATTGGTTTTGTAGGTCCCATCAAAACCAACAACATCAAAAAATCGACTTGATAAACTCATTTGATCTGCTGTTGTGAAGAAGAAATACAACAGACAATTATCTCCATCTAAGTTGTATTCACAAAGGCCACCAAGCGACATGATGTGATCTTTCAATTTGGAGTAATCACCTAACGTTGACAATTTAAATAGGCACATTGCTTACCAGGAAGGTTGGCTTGTGAGAACACTTTGTAGCACATATTAAAGACATATTGAGGATCAATACACTTTCTATAAGATTGGTAAACAAAGTGTATAATATTGAATGCCGCTGTCCCAGATATCAAAAATGGTCTCACTGTTTCGAATTCCACCTCCGTTAACCTGCGCATCCAATAATCACTTTGGTACCTTAGGGAATTGCACTCGTGATTGTGATGCACATTCCCACGAACAACAGTCCAGTAACCTTCAATGAACTTGCAAAAGATGAAGGAAGGACATTGAGTGCTCACGGTAGTCCGTAATGAAAAATTATAATAACACAAATCAAATTACCTCGTTCGTCTACTCGGCTGTGAGGAACCGCTAGATGTTCTACGGCCATTTCTTCAACATACGAATTTAATATACGACTTCCGATCTCTATGTAAATGAGAATCTCTCACCACATAATGGCAGTACGTGGCTCTTTCATACGTTCTAATGGCACTCTTCAACGCTTCAAGAGATTGGAACGCTACGAGATACAATGTGCTCAAGAATAGGTTATCGGTTTCTGTGACAAAATGAGGAACGACGGAGCTCGTGCTCCACATGTTACTACCGTCCATAATAATTGTAAGAAAATGTGCTCTGTCGTCAAGTCCTCATATTTTATATCGCTTTGAAGAAATAAACGACCAATTATAACGAACTCAAAACTGGTTATTTGATTGGACGAAACAGAATGAAAATTATTGGAAGATGGGGATGAAACATTTTTTTAAAAGGGACGAAAAAAATTTCACTCGAAAAAAAAAAATACAAAAATGGCCGTGCAATAAATGTTTACCGATTCGTCACGATAGGCAAAATCAACCACCACGTCAAGGTAGGAGCTACGGTCGGGATTCACCAGTCTATCAAAGCTAGATTGCCATTGAAAACCTCGGAGCACTGGGTGGACATTTTCTCCTAGTACGGGAATTCTCAACATTGAGCATCGATGGTCCCGCACGCGGAACTCGAACTCGGGACACAGGTTTAGAAGGAATTTGAGTTTTCAAACTTCTGTGCATTTTGCCTGGCTAATTATCACATCAGAAAATTGCCAATCCGAATACCGACTTATATGATCTTATTCTTGTGTTAAACCAAATGACACATCAAAATAACACTAGCAGATTTGTGTCGAATTCTGAATCCTTATTGGTCCATCTCGCTTAGCCCTGTTTGTTGAGTTTCGAAAACAATCTCAGCGTCCACTGAATGATTCATGTATTTCAGAACTACGCAGTTTATAAACAAGTAAATCATACCATACCATAAAGTGGCTGTGATTGTGTGAGGCTGTTATTCATGGATTGCAAATGACTGAAGAATAATGAACCGTATAATAATCGTCAATAGGTAAATTGAAAGCTTATAATAACAACAACAGTTAGGGATGTATGTTTATATCATTTTGTAAACAATTTTGATATGAGGATATGAATAGTAAAACTACTAGCCAAACTGATAGATTTGAATAATATTTGATTGAAGTTTGAGTGATCACTAGGCTGAGAATCAGTCACAATGCAACAAATGTATTGAATCGTAATGTTCCCCAAGAAGCAAAATAGGTGAACCAAAATAGGTGTAGTGAGGCTAGAACTTGGGACTTTTTGGCTGAAAGTCGAAAAGCTTAACCACTAAGCCACCGCGTTAGTTGGTCGATCCCATTCAGTTATAAATCATCAAGTCATAAATTCGAATTCCGTTTCCCCTACTCACATTTAGTCGATCAAGTACAAACTATTAGCTAACTGATGATTTCTATAATGAGTCTATGAGCTAGATGAATAGTGTATAATACCAACATTTAATGACAATGAGACCCCATAATATTATTTTCTTTGCTAAACACATACAGGCCCGAGACTGCTTAAAAGATTCATTAATAGAGACTGAAAAGACAAGGACAAACTCTTGATGCTCATTATCAATACCGCTTGATGTTAGCTCCGTGTCTTGATTAATACAGCTGCTCAGTAAAAATGTTCGAATACCAGTGAATTTTTGCAAATGCGAGCTACAAATCAGAAGTAACGACTTAAACTGATCCTTCATCAGCAACTTTAAAATCAGAATCATTCACATATGAAACTCACAATACTAGTATCCTTCAGGAAATTGTCAGTTTCGCCCATTATATGCTTTAAAACATCAGTACTGGATATTTAATAATAATGAATTGTTCCCATACTACACGCTGATTGAACAGTGTTATTAAAAGAGCGACTGTATTTGTTTCTGCGTTAAGATACTGCGTTAAAGTACTTAATTTGAATCAGCTAAATCCAATTTTCAAAGTAGAAGCAAAATCTTTCATGCATCACTCTAACATTACAAATATCATTGAAATCATGAACAGATCTGAGTTAGTCAGTCAGTCAGCTACAACGTAGGACCAGGCACATGTGTGCATCGGTCCAGGTTGCCATACCGCATCAGCACAACAAGATGAACACCGGATTCATAACAGTGGTTAGGTAAAAGGTGGTAATATATAAGAGAAAGATTGCATATAAGGAAACAGTACCGGAATATAGAATTAGTTCGTAGAAAGAAAGATATGAAGCGATTTTAATCTCTGAGTTAGATAACAATCAAAAGCCTGGTATTACTGGACAGCGTTATATCTTAGTGTGGAACTCTTCAGAGGTAGGTGTGCACCACTTCGTATCCGAGAATCGAACACAAGACATTCAAGCTTGCTCATGGATGCCGAATCTCTAGACCAATGAACCGAAATTTAGTAGTGTAAAAGTCTAACTTCAATCAACCCACCAAACTTGTAAACCACTAGATCACGACTCAGTGATCTTATCTATTGGTACAAGGAGGTATCAAATACATATGCTCCACATAAATCATTTCATTTGTGTGAGGGCTGGGGTACTCCCTGGGTGCCCAAACAGAAACAGGTGATCTAGAGGTTAAGCATTTGTGCACGAGACCAAGGGTTCCGAGTTTAATTCCCGGTCACAGAATTATGAACGTGCACTCCTAAGAAGTTTCATACTAAGACAAATCGACCGTCCACTACTTCCAGGTTTTAAATAGTTGTCTAATTTGGATCGATTCATGATTTCAATGAAATGTAACAATCTCCCCAATTTCAATACTGACATCTCAGTCCTACAGGAGGTCGGTTGCGGCTCGGATAGCTCAGTGGTTACGTCTCCGACTGTGAAGCTAGGTGACACGAGATTGAGCCCGCCAGGGAAAACCAGTTCCCTCAAGATTACAGGTACACCTTGCTGACGAGTGACAAGTAACACGAAACCCGAGTCCAGGGTTCCCTGTCGACTACCTCCAAACACCATCTAATCATTTACACTGTTATTCAATCGAAATAAGCTTTTACTTATTCTATTCCATTACATTCGATTGAAATATTGAAAAGAAATGAAAGAAATCTGTATATATCGTTCATAATATACTCACTTCAATATAACGATAAAGTATATTCATTTGACAGTAATCTGTTGATGGTGATAGATAGGTCATTAATTCTTTTGTGGAATTATATAATATGAATGAAGATGATGAGAGATTTGTTGATGATAATGTCAATGTATAATTTTCTTCATTCTTATCTAAATAAAATAAGCCTAATGTAGGGATAATTTTACAATTTAAATCATTCGGTAACCAACTACTACTAATGGCTGTATTAGTAGTAATAGTATGATCATTTGATTGAATAGTATTACATGAAGATAATTGAGATGATGATTTATTCACATGAGGTGTACAGTATTCAAAATCATGATTATTATCACTATGATGATGATGATGATGATTATGCGGTACTGTAATTAAACATAAAATTAAAATTAATAATTGTATAGCACAAAATATAACTAGACTAGGATCTGGTACAAAAGTTAACAATGATAACACTTTCGAATAGTGGACATATGACATGGAAGAATGATTTGTGGTACTGATGTTACTACTATTATCAGTAGTATTAGTAGTAGTATTGGATAACTTATTTAGACAATTTGTACAGAATTTAGATGATTTCTTTGACGTATCATATTGGTATTTAATTAATAAAAAGGTATAGCTCATTTGAATGGTTTTGTTAAACAACTTGGTGAAAATTTGTACTATTATCTCAATGAAACGGGAATATTGCCGTGAATATCTAGGGAGGGAAAGAAAAAGAAAAACAAAATTTGATGATAAAAGAATGTACAATTTAATGAATGTAATAATATCAGAGGTAAGATAACAGTTGGTTGATCACTGCCAGGGACGTCCTACTCACTGCTTCGCTGACGGGGTGGTGATCAGTAAATTGAGAGGATGAAAATGAATGTCCGGTGCTTTAACCGGGTTGGTGGGTATGGAGGATCCACCTAAGGGAGTTGGAAAACATTGATTCCAAACCAATGATGTACATGAACTCCAGTACCCTGAGGTAACAAACGGCGTATGAACCAATTATTGGTCACCGGCTATCATAGGACTGCATCTCCTGACGTTGCTCCACTGCCTTGTGGATTAAACCTTTAGGTCGAAGGCGCTGAGTGTGACCACTTAAGAAAATCACGTGCTTCGATTTGGGTACCCGGACAGTATCTCAGCCCTCACAAAAATCGAATGATTTATGTGGCGCATATCTATTTGGTGACCCCTTGTATCAATGTTTTTGTGTGATCTTAGAGTACAAATCTTTATAACTGGACGAATATTGTAGAAGCTGGAGCCATTGGAAACATTTATCAAATTATTTCTATACATAATTTTATTCTATATCTATTAAGCTGAAGTTTTTAATTTGTGGTGTAATGACGTCCAGTATATTTGTATGTGAATCAAAATCTTTTTGAACCATAGAAATAAGAGAAACTGGTTACTGACTTTTTGAAGCCCAAGGAAAGGCATAGAGAAAAGCTAGAGGATATCGAACTGATAGGAGCTTAAGTGAGTTGGCTCAAGGTTGATGGTACTGATCAAGCGTACACTGGGTCAGACTTGGATCAATAGACCATGGAATAAATGGTAGACGGGGAATAGACAATATTAGAATTCTGACTGGTCATTTTAAAACGTGATATTGGTCAGCGTCTTCTATACACAATACAACTCAGAAAGCGATGACAGATAGCATTTACCTTATTAGTGTAGTGAACAAGAACTCAGGTGGCGAAAAGCAATTTACTGTTTAAAGCACACTCGCACAATGGTTTAACAAAGTGTGAAGAATATACATCAGATACATCATTCGCACATCATCTTTGATTTGCCTCTCATAAGCTTCATTGTTCCTTCATTCCTATTGTTATCTTAATTGCTTTCAGTTTCCTTCTCCTTCCTTTTCATACCAATCTTCTCAACCTTTTGCTCGCAAACATTGCACTTCCGACTGGTGCTACATACTACTTATATCTGCAAACATAAGCAGCATACACCACACCACATTAGGAGCAAAGTAAGACATCAATAAAATCTACTGATATTTAGTGATTAAAAATGTTAAATTGATAGACACAGTGAGACTAAAATATAGAGATCATGATTTATACATTGTTAAAGGTAACTTCAAAGTCATCGATATTTCAAAGCACACAGCACTCTTCAACTCACTTCTAGATCATTATTTCTAACTTCTAACAAGCATTCCCAACCTTAAATCATAGTGTCAACTGTAGATTATAATCCTGAAACGCCGTGACCAGTGGAGTCCAATCTGTGTCAGGTGTGAGACAGTTTATCCACCACAGCCAAATGACGAACGGTTGAGCAAGATCATGGATTGATTGAAGTTAAACATTGACAAAGTTGGATGCCAGTTCAGTTCTCAGCGTCTGAGAACGAGCCGGAAGGTCTTAAATCTAATCCAGGTTTTCACTGGTGGTCTAACCTAGATCGATTGATGATTTAAACCTTGAAATATAAGAATTGTTGTGTTGTATTTGTTGAAATTCAATGGACACCAAGGTCAGGATTTTCATTACAAATGTCAAGACAGTTCTACTGTATGGGACGGAAACCTGGAGAACTACGAAAGCCATCATCCAGAAGATACAAGTGTTTATTAACAGTTGTCTACGCTAAACACTTCGGATCCGTTAACCAGACACTATCAGCAACAACCTACTGTGAGAGAGAACAAACCAAATTCTAGCGAATGAAGAAATCAAGGTGTTGAAAGTGGATAGGACACATATTGAGGAAAGCACACAACTGTGTCACAAGACAAGCCCTCACTTGGAATCCTCAAGGCCAAAGGAAAAGAGGAAGACTAAAGAACACATTACGCCGGGAAATGGAGATAGACATGAGAAAAATGAACAAAAAGTGGATGGAATTAGAAAAGAAAACCCCAGGACAGAGAATGGGTTGGAGAATGCTAGTCGGCGGCCTATACTCCATTAGGAGTAACAGGCGTAAGTAAGTAAGTATTTGTTGAAATAATAATAATAATGATAATAATAATAATAATAATAATAATAATAATAATAATAATAAGAAGAAGAAGAAGAAGAAGAAGAAGAATGTATTGCAAGGGAGGGCAAATCATAATGAAGACGAAAGGAGAATAATCAGAACTAAGAATGAAACGACCCAGTTGTGGTGGAAAAGGTAAACAACAGAACTAAATTAATCTTTTCCATATACATAAGGTAAGTTTATTTGAATTGATGCTAATTTCTTCACCTAATACAAAGTAAGAGTAATCTTGTGCGGCCTGACAGATTATTAGGAACTGAGAAGGCACCTTCGATTTTAGTGTTCTGTCCATAGAATTTTCAACGTTTCAATCATGAACTGATCTTAGCTAGACACCCACTAAAAACCTGGAAGTCTTGCATGGCCGTTTCGTCATAGTGTGAAACTCCTAAATGGTATCAACTCACAACTCCGCCAAAAGGAATCGAACTAAAGACCTTTGGCCTTGGGCACGAAGCTTAATCTCCAGACCACTGAGCTAGCTTCAACGATATTGATGTTACATCCCGATAAGAATAATGAATGGTAATTTTTGTGGTCCATTTATGGACCAATGATATGAGTATATTTTATCGTGTAATTGTTATGTAACTAAATTGTTCATACTCATGTCCATCGTATTATGAGTTTTATTTTGACCTATGGACTATTATTACACGATTTACCATTCTTGAATCATACCCTGTCTATTAATTACTATCTCCCTCATTCACAGCCACTTTTGACCAAATATTGTACAAATGTACGTTTTGGTCTGTTTGGTTGGTATATAAACACCGTATGTTTGAAATAGATGATTCATATCGCAGAAGCTGAGATTGATGTTCTAGACTCAACTGGCTGGGCTAGACCGAAAGCAGAACCAATCAGGACTCTAGGCTTCTCGCACGTGTTTAATGCGTCCTTGGTTCGATCGATAAGTCACTGCTCTCTGATTGACGGTATCGTTGCGTTATACAATAAACAGGGCACACAGGTTCACAAATTATAACAATTGATATCTCACTTCAACTAAAACACGATATTACGCGACTCTTTTCAACTCTCTGCGGTGGATAACTATCTAACACGTGACATGGTTGAAATCTACTGGTCACGATTTTCCACTAAAACTTTGAGCGCCGGACCTATAATCCTGGATTCGATTATGACTGATTTGGGTTGAAACAATTTAGTTTCTAGTAAGAATATATATATAAAAGACTATGAAAGTAACTTACTTTCTTTCATAATTCAATTGATCACAACAAGGTGTATTATAGTCTAGTGTAAATTGATTAGACCATAGAATAAGTGTACATAATGATTGACCAATTTCATAATTCATAATTGAATATAACCAATTATTGTTTTGAGAATAGAATAATTTAGAATATTTCATGAGAATACCATGTTTCAATAATGATGGTAATTTATTCATATCAAGACTAATCCATATATAAGATTCATTGGTTAATAAAGGATAATAAGTTTTAATGCATGAACTATAGTGAGAGAAAAAAGAAAGAAAGAAAGGATAAGAATGAGTTTATTCATTACGAAAATGATTAGTGAGATTATCATTTATTGGACGAATTAATCAGATTCACGATCACAGATCTTGAATTTTGGCGCGAAATTCACTTATCCATTTGGTTAAATAGAAGTTTTGGCAATTGTAGCTGATTTCACTAGTTGAAATCATGAGTCAATTGAGGCTAAATCGCCATGGAAAACCTGGAAGCACTAGACAGCCGTTTCTTCCTAGCGTAGGACTCCTCAGCAGTGCACAGACACGATCCCGTCACCCCCCCCCATGAGACTCGATCCCAAGACCTATCAATCTCACGCGCGAGCGCTTAAGCATTAGACCGATGAGCCGGCATCCAACGATGTTAATGTCTAACTTTAACCAATTCACGAAATTATGCCACCGTCCACGATTATCTTCAGTGAGTTGATATCTCACAACTGAATAGTTGAACTCCACTGATGTCAGTTTGTGATGAAAAACCTATATCTGATTCCTAACCCTAACTATCAACTGTAAAACATTTGGTCCTAGTTTTTAGGTGGACACTTTTAAGGTCAGTCTAGAGTCATTCAAAGGTCGTCCATAACTTATAATCTCACCAAATGATCTTGTATAGATTTTGTAAAAACTTAAGAAAATTCAATAAATAGCTTGACAAAAGCCATCGATTGCTACCGTCTCGCGGATCCCAATCAGGTAGTCTACACCTACCAGCATGGCTCAGTCCACTTGTCAGTGACTTCATGAATTTGTGCTATGTTCCAGTCTGGCCACCCCTATCTTTTTCCAACCTACTTCTACACCATAAAACATCGCACGTCGGGGCAGTCAGTGGTTGGGCATACATAACACGTGTCCCAGCCATCTCAACTGATCAAGGTTCACTACTTCATCAATTGATTTGCCATCCTTACCTAGTATCCGTTTCCAAACAACTGTATTACTTACTCGGTGGTCCCATGATATACGAGCAATGCTTCGAAGACACCTCTGATCGAATACTAGTAACCTACGAATATCCTCTACTCTTACCGGCCATATTTCACAGCCATAAAGTAGGGCGGAACAAACTGCTGAGCAGTAAACCCGTCCTTTGGTTGGCAGACGGATATCTCGCCTACGCTCCTCATGGAGGAGCATAGGCTGCCCACCAGCACTCTCCATCCAACTCTGTCCTAGACAATCTTTTCCAGTTAGTGTTCATCATTAATACAACATTATGACTCGCAATCAAGTGAATGAACCTACATTTAGTGAGACATTGTAATTTTTAGGCTGAGTGATCTCGAATGGTTGTACTCGAACAGAGTTAGGCGAAGAAAAGCTTGAAATTTATCATCATGATACATACTAGAAAATTCAAAAGGAAATACTTCGACAGTTGGAAATATTTATTCAGTTATTTACTCATCAAAATTCATGCAACCCAAGTTACATTCAAATGTCCTCAGTCAGTCAGTAACAACGTAGAACTTCGTATGTACGTACATCAGTTCGAGTTGCCATACCACATTAGCACACAGATACAATTGTCAATTCAAATCCCGTAATGGTAGAGGTAGTAAGAGTATTATCAGTAATCGGAAACAAACGTCCTACAATATATGTGATGAGGAGAAAAGTCATAAAGGTTGATTAGTACAATAGTGCTTTTAAATAAACACTAATGATCATTATTTCTTGTAATGACAGCAGCATGCAAGAATTTTATTGTTTCAAAAACCGATTAGAAATTAAAATGTTAACTTACCGATCAAATTTATACTTTTTAAGACTTTGAGCACAAATATGTAGATTATCATTAGATTGAATTTTTACACCTATCAACCAAAGGAAGGTAAATGAATGTTGTTAAATTATAAACATTCATTAAGGAATAACAGCTATAATGTCAAGTCTATTACTATATAGATTAATCAATCATGGTTGAGACAATGACTTCAATGACTTATGTCGTTTAACTAACTATACAATACTGACTATTGATCCAAACTGTGATTAATTTCAATTACGATAGAATAATAAAGTATTTTCAGAATGTTGAACTGCTTAGATAGACGATATTATATGGTTGTAAACACATAGTGACTAATAAAGAGCATGAGGATAAAGTTTTTTAATGATCAACTGTATCTAAGATATACTAATCAAATTAGTTAGTAAAAGCCATGTATAAGAAAAGTTCATGTGATCAATTTCTTGAAACACAACAAATACATTTTGTATTGTTTGTCTGAATCATCCTATTGATGTTTAGGACTGTCCTAGAGTAAATATCAACTCTGGCATGCATGTACATTTATTTATTATTTATTTAAACACAGAAACATTGGTACAAAAAGGCACCAAACATATATGCGCCACATAAATTATTAGATTTATGTGAAGGCTGGGATACTGTCCGGGTGCCCGAATCGAAGCACGTGGTTTTCTTATGGGGCAACACCCAGAGCCTTTGGCCCAAAGGTCTAATCCACAAGGCAGTGGAGCAACGTCAGGAGATGCATTAGCATGGTGGCCAGTGATCGACAATAGGTTCATGCGCCATTTGTTTCCTTAGGATCCTGGAGACTATGCACACCATTGGTTTGGAATCAGGGTTTTGCAACTCACGTAGATGAAATCTCCGTATCCACCAACCCGATTAAAAAGTCGGGCATTCGCTTTTCGTCCTCTCGACTTCGGAAAAAGCACCCCTACCACGAGAAGGTAGTGAGTAAAACTTCGCTAGCAGTGGTTGTGTGCACGTGGCCATGTGAGAGCATTTCGAGTGGGAGAGCTGACTCTTCACTCTCGACCATACCACAGCTGACGAATCCCGAATGGGACGAAATATGCGTCCTGAACTCCACTGCTATTCACCATCTATCTTTGCTTATAATACAAAAAACACTTGGGATATTTTAAGTGATATGAGTTAAATCAGGTAAAGTGTTGAGTGAGAAATTTAAAAAACGTAAATTCTCGCCAGCTTTAAAATGTCATCTCAAATTTTACGTCAATAATGTTATTTCAATCATAAATAGAGATAGTGAATGAACATGCCAAACAACGCTAAGGGAAATCATAAAGAGAGGTTAATTTTGAAAAGATTTGACATGAAGATCGAGACGAGTTTCCATATTTCACATCATCACTGTGAGAAAGAGAATACGTTCAAATAAAAACCAAAGATGAAATAATATTAGGATGAATGATAGTAACCAAAGGAAGAGCTTGCCTTGGCGGAGTTTAAGTACTCATATTAATATATGAGTTTTAAAAAAAGATAGAGATTGAATATATCATTGCAGCTATAATCGATTCTAAATCACATCAAATAAGGTCTCTAAACATGGGTGGTGATTTTATCACAAAACCCAGCAAAATGATTAATACTTCCCGAAAGGCATTAATCTAATAATTAATCACCTCACTGATTAATGTAGTGTACTAGTCTTCCAGTTTTCTCTTACATCAGTCATCGATGCACTCCAAGGAAGTTCGTGGCTAAACACAATAGGACTGAAGAACTTCAAAACTAGTACAAAATTATCCAGTTGGTACATACTTTAATGCCTTTAAATCAAGTTAACTGGTTCTATCGAAAGACCAATGAAAGGTATATTTTAAAAAATCAACAGATAAATTAACTTGTAGATTATATTCGTCAAACAATCTCAATGAAGATACAGTTAAAAAGAAGGAAGGATATGACAGTTGTTTTCCTGAAAAAATTTAAATTGATTAATCCACCAAGTATTTGGATGCGAGGGCTAATAATACTACGTATATGCCAAATCGAAATCGTTATTAAGACGAGACTCTCTAGGAGTATGCAGTCGCGGTCCCACCATGGATCATGCCCAGGACCTTGATGTCTCATCCCGAACACTTAACCATTAGAATAACTGAGATAGTATTCAACTTTTCAGTGGTAACCCAAATGAAACTGATTTGTAGCAAATACCACCCATAAATTACATTTATCTCCACAAAATCTTACAAATTAAAATAAAGCGACCTACCACAATAAGGGCATACTTCATTTTTCTCACTGAATGAATCGTAAAATCCCAAAATCAGTACAACTTCACTGTCGTTTGATTGATTGCCATATATTTCAGGTATTTTATAACCAAGTGAGTAAAAATCGGTGGTATTTGAAAATTTTGACTTTTGATTTCTCAGTAGACTGAGTTCAGTTAATTCAGAAGGAATAAACATGAAAGTTTTTCGCTTTGTTTTATCCATACATCTGCTGATAATTCAAAAGAAAATTGTAAAAATGTATAACGGGTAATGAGGAATTCTAAGATATAAACATAAACGTTCTAGGATCACTTGAAAATTCATGTCGAACTTCAGTGGTTTTAAGATAAAAGTTTTAGTATATTTATTTGACAAGTCTTATGATACAAGAGATCCTCGGAAAATGTTTTGTTCAAATTCAAGAATTCATGAGTAGGATGAGCCGATAGTCTTTCGTATATGAGGGTCAACTCGTAATTAGCCTCGTTAACATGTATTTATCAATTCATATTATTTCTGTGAACAGAAGCATGTTAGTCACTCGATGAACATTTTGTTCACGAAGATGAAGAAATACTGAAAAACATGGTTGATGAACGGTACCAGTTATTGCACAAGAGATCAATCGCCTTGTCAGTATAGGGGACTTGTTCTTATCATGAACTTCATATACAAAGTTTGACTTTACATAAGTATTTTACTCGCTCTTTTAATACTAAAAATCAGTCTTAGCCACTTTCTTAAGCTTTCAATCCAAACAGATCTATACTTCTTTCCGTCTCGTTCTTCAATTAAATTTCATTTTCAAAACTTACTTTGTCATCTTAGCCACCGAATTCCATAATTATTATCATTCACCTAATTTGTATGGCATTTTATTTTAGCTTGAATAAGCCTTTAAATAATGATAACAGTTAATTTACACCTTCGCCTAAGTGCCATTATTACGTATCACTTCAAAAACATGTAGATATTATTGTACATCTAAAAATGAATTTGTAGAGGAGAGATTTTACATATGAATCACATTCTTTTTTGACATTCAACAGGTTTTTAGTTCATTAAAAAAGATACCAAAACTATTGAGACTAAGAGTCATGTAAAATATGGGTGAATAAAGTAGGTAATAACAAGAGTTTCATAGTGGACTAACTATTAGAAAAAAATCATCATAGTGAATTTTCTTGTGCTTTATCTCACTAAGCAATCTTGCTGAAAACTAAACAAACGAATTATTTCAAAACAATTTCAGAACTCGTGCGACCCAAAATACAAATAATTATAGGGACTCCTATTATTTTTAAAACCTCGCAACATGGATTGATATCAATCGCTCTAAGTCACTCAGATCTTTCTCTGAGATACGTTTCAGTCAAATTCATCTACGAGAGAGAAGGTAAAAGAAACGGGACTTTTCCGTAAACACTGATACATATGGATCGAAGGAAGGCCATGTGCAGATTTGTTAAGAATATTCTTAACTAATCTGCACATCATATGATGTTTAAAAGATGGAGTATTTACACAGTAACTTAACCCTTAACAAAAATAGCTTGAAATCTAAGTACTAACATATAGCGGTTTACGTCTAACCAGAAGGAACTTGAAGTATTTGGGAAGAGTGACGACCAGTGAGAAAAACTAGGAAAGAATAGAACAAGGGAAAAACGAGAAAGCGTCCAACTAAGTGTATGAGTCATTATAAAAGCAATCGATACTAATAGAAAATAACATGATATTAAATAAACCGACAGCTTATCAACAATATACGTGATTTCGAACATACCACGAGCCTTGAACTTAAACTCAGCGCCTACTTTTTCAAATTTTAAATGCTTTCGAAAAAGCACAAGAATCAGTTTCACTTTCATTTTGTAAAGACAGAATGCTGGGTGGCCTGTGATACTCCTGCCAATTATTATCTCTCAGTCGATCAATGTTTTTGAAAAAGTCGAAAAATAGAGCTTAAGTCATGTGTTGGAGTTGATGATTCAATGAGAAGTAATTTTTTCTAAGCCTATGAAATTTTCAACGTTTCTCGCAAGTTTTGTGTTTTGAAATGCAATTGATGGTATGCAGGTTGCAAAGTTATCACTAATTTATTTAGGAACTATTATCAAGTCGCCTGTGGTTCGTCTATAGGACAAAAGAAATATATTCCGTTTAGCTAGTTCAGCATCATACGGGAGCTTATCTGTGGTTCTGTAAATCTTTTTCAAAAGCTCACTCTCTCGTTTAATGTGAGCGGTAGCTGCTCGTATGCAGAACTCAAGTTAAGCATGCACGAATGCTATATACAAAATCAAAAGCGTTTTAGCATCGACATGCATTCTATCGTTCTGCAAATATTTACATCGACAGTATGTAACAAAATCGATGAAGATAAGAAACTGGGAAGGTCAGTTACACACAAGAAGAACAAATTCTTCTCTTGACTTAATCCTGAGGCACTCCGACAAGCAGCTCTCCAGCTAGACAACTACGAGTTCACCCATACAGTCTGTCGCCGTCCAAGTAAGAAATCCCTTAACCACTTCAATAAACTGACTTTAATCCCGATATTATTTTATTTCTATAGCATTTGGTTAAAAAAGGTTTGTCAAAAGCGTTGCTGAAGTCACCAAGGGCTAGTTCTATAAGTAACATTTGGTCTTTAAAAGCGTACCAACATTCACGGTCTACCAGTAAGTTGGTAAAACAGGAATAACCTGTTCTAAAGCTATGCTGATTTTCAGATAAAATCATGTTTTCGGTAACATATTTAAATAGCTCTTTCCGAATTATCTGTTTCAACATTTTAACAATCACGCCGGTGAAGATTACAGACCGTTTGTTCTCAACTTTTTGTTTGGGCACTGTTTTAAATTTAGGAATTACTGTGACATTCTTCCAGTTTCCTGGTAATCGACCATGGGTTGTAGATAGATCAAAACATATGCTCAAGAGATTTGCGACGAAATCAACCGGTTCTTCTGGTGATCAAGTAAGCATTTCGTCGTGTTTCATAGATTTGCTTACATCAAGCTCATTAAGCAGACCAAAGGCATCGAGTGCTTTAGTGGTCACAGGATACAGTGTGTCTGAGGGAGTGCTTGTATGAACTGAATGGAAGGACGTCTGTACGTTGTATACTTTGCTGAAGCAGTTTGAGAATACCTGAGATCGACCATTGTCGTTACCAATAATTAGGAAGTATTTGTAGTGGCATTGGACCATAACCACACTATCCTCAAAGCTGAATACGAGATTACTCGGAAAATAGGTATTCAATATTTAACGCGAAGAAATACCTAACGATGGAGAAGGCGCGAATAATGAATTGAATAGACTGGAGTTGGTCGAATGGCATGGCTCGGCCATGCAGTCGTGGTCCCTCTGAATGTTACCTTATATCTTCTATTCATACTAAATATATTGTTCTTTCTCTAGCCTAACCTTGTTCTACATCATGTATTGGTAATTGATACGATACAGTGAGTTGGTGTAGTCGATGGTGTGACTTCCACGTAAGATCTTATAGATTAAGCTGTTATATCATGACATATCTACAAATTTAGGATTAGGTCTATTATTAGAGCAGTACTATTATCATAGTACTTCATAATTCTACATATTCTTATCACCTCATACTATTGGAATATCTCCTCTCGTCTTAATCCTTCGGCTTATGTACGAATATGAGTGTTTAAGGCATTTTATAGATACCGTAACCAAGACTTTATGCAGCTTTAAGACTTGCGGGCAGTTGAGGCAAAATTAGTAGGAATATCTGTAAAGGATCAGTTACTCCTCAATATTATTCACTAAGGTGTGGAATAATTCGTTACTCAATTGCATGCTCCTTTAGTGAGCCTAATATACTTGAAACATAGTCAATACTTATTCAAATTCGTAATTACATGACGACTCGTCATGACATATTGCAAGTTTTTCAGGTAGACTGATTCAAAGCTCAAATATTTATATGACAGTTATATGCATCATTACAATATTGTCAGTTATATTGTATAGCAACTATCCATTTATGTATATTCTATACACGTGTTTGCTTTTTTATTTCAGTTTTTCTATATTGTTCTTTGTTCAACTAGACTATAAATAGATTGAGGAACCAGTACAATGGTCAAATTGTGTTGTTATAACTACGAATACTGCTACCTTTTTCGTTCATTTCAAACAGTTCGCCTAACAAGCTGATTGCTTGAATATAATAATAAATAATAAATTTATATTCTGAAAAAATAATAATTACAGAATTCACGCCAGTTTACAGGCATGATCAATTTGATATAAGTAATAACGTTAAACGTGCAGAAAACAAACATGTGATAAAAGAAAGTTTTAAGTGTATTAGTTCACTGGTTGTTTAAGTAGTACATATATTACAGCGATCCAAAGCATTATCCGGGAATTTTTAATATTTCTTAAATCGACAGCCTGTTGATTTATGAACGGTGTAATTAAGGTCAATTCGTGTGCCAGATCTAAATAATGATAATTATCTACAACTAGAGAAATTAAAACGAAAACAGAGAGCACGGAACAACAAAAAAGTAATTACCAAAATATATTAATCAGGTCTACCTAAATGCGTGTGTAATGTGACACAGTGATATACTGTTTGTGTTATTCAAATTAGTTAAAGTTGCTAGGGGCAGTGTTGACATATTGACAAAAAGTGGGTGGTTTTACTAAGGGGATTCAGTAATAAAGATGGCTAAACATTTAAGGTTCCTAAAACATCACTTGTGGAATGAGATACACTTAAAGGCGCTAGACCATTCAATGCATTTTCAGAAGAACAGTATGCATCGATGCAGCGAACAAATAATGGGAGTGATTTTATCGTGCGGATAGGTTGTGGTAGGTTATTCCAGAGTCTAGAGAATTTACAGGTGAAGTAATTCATATAAAGAGATGATTTAGAATGAGTTTGTTTCACTAGTGCCAATGAATTACGTATGTTATAATGAGAGGTTTCTGCATATTGAATCGCGTGATCGGATGTAAATGATAGTTTATGAAGTTGTTTGAAGAAAAAGATAAGATTTAGTTTGAGTCTCCTCCTCCATAAAGGGTCTAGCCCAAGTTTATTACATCTAGAATTATAAGTTAAGGTACAATCAGCTCCAAGAATACGAAGTGTAAATCGTCTCTGTACTGATTCCAGCCTTAATTTATCCTTTATGAGAGCACTGCTAAGAATAAACGTGCAGTATTCCAGAAGAGGTCGAGCACAAACTTTGTACATTAGAATACGTGACTCAGTGTTGTAAAGATTTCTAGTTATGTAACCTATTAGACGTTGAGATATTTAGCTCTGGAATTTCGATTTCTTTAATCACTAACAACAATGATTAAAAGTAAAAAGTTATAAGCTAATCAGTATGTATAGTTTGATCGAGTCAGACGCTACAACAAATCTGTAATTTGCAGCTCCATGGGCAATGTATTATCTGGATTTTTGGACATTCTTACATAAAGGATAGGGTTAAGAAGTTTCAATACTCGAGATGCTGTTTAAGTAATCTGTAATCCTGCGAAACGATAATTGTCGATTTCTAAAAGCTTTTTTGACCATGTTCAAGATAATGAACTTCAATGAGCTCCGCTTCTATTCTAGAAAGCTGATTGCTGGCTATTTAATGACCTGTCGGACCTTATTAATGCCATGAAAAGCCAATGCAAATCGATCAATCGTTGAAATGATTTCACTTGTGCAAAAGCCACAACATCCCAACTTTATTTTTGTACGAAATGGAAAACCCTTCTAGTAAGAGTTTGCCTGTTCTCAAGCAACAGCAGTTAAGCCATAGAGCCTGTAAACAATGTTAGCGAACTCAATTTACATAACTATTTCATGGTGCAATTTCACGAAAAATCTCAGTTCGTATATATCGTGCATATCATTGTAATAATGGTGACAGTTTTATTGGTCTTTCTTTCCTTTACGATTTTGGTTCTCTTTGTACCTTCGCCGTTGTAAGTTCTTTAGATCGACTGTCATGTCTTCGGTTTTACAAAACACTACTTCGTGGTAGCAGCCACGTCGATTCATCGTGTTCGGATGTCTGCACTTATGTAACAGTGTTATTCAATAACCAGCAAACAGAAATGACACTCTTGTTTTTTAACAGGTTTTCCCTTCGATAGGTAACAAATTTTGTATTTTTTAACCACTTGCTTAGTTGGCGTCACAATTTCGACTGCACAAGTTTTCTGATACTGTTCATTGGTCGTATAGTCTGGTAACGCCAGTTATCAGGATATTTCGCACAATTAATATCATTGGGTTAAAGTATTGTTCTTTAACTATGTTTTGTTATCTTTTATGAAAGCTAAAGGGTCGCTTATTCACCATAATGTGTTACAAAGAACCCAAAGCTCAAGGGAGTGTAGTTTTACTGTACGAAAGTATCCCATTTTCAGTGATACACAACTTCCCTACTCAACTTTCCTGTTCGTATTCTAAGCGTTTTCCAACTTAATAGCCTCACTGGCTATCCGTTTCAGGATATCTAGGATAACAAGAAGACCAGAATGGTCAACAACAAAATTGAAATCAGGAATGACTCATAAAACATAGAAATTCTGTCTGGTTACTTTGTAATTTCATGACTCAGTGCCAAGAAGTCACCGATTTAGTGCTGTATATTTTATTTTAGGTGCCAGTGAGATAAAAAAGGACCCATTTGAACAGTTTTAGAAAGGTTTAAGGAGAGACAGGGGAGGAAAACGTATCAGGTACAAAGAGTGTTGAAAGTAGTTGGGTTAAAGTGGTTTCAGAATATTAAAGATTCCCATTGTGAAAATTAGAACAACACATATAAGCGAACAATTGTTTTCAATTAGATCGTCATCAGGCTTTACTTTAATATACATGAATATTTATACGAAAATTTTAAACCAATCAAGGCAATATGAGTCAATAATCACAATGAAATAGAATAAGTCACTACACATAATAGGTAAAAGTACAAGTTGATAGTAGGAAGACAGGTGAACTGATAATAGTGAGAGTAATAAAATACAATAACAAAACTCTTATCAATAGTTAAACGTTGGAAATAGAAGGTCAAATAAACATGGGTTAATAGACTAGGAACAGTAATCACAAAACATTAAAATCATTACGTAATAAGATGTGTGTAAATAATTAGATAGTGAAGAATACAAAGAGGCGGAAAATTACAAACAAATAATGGATGTGAAAATAAGGCTAACGATAACACAAATAGAATAAAATAAATAATGATAATAATAAAATAAAAATAAATAAGTAAATAAAAAAAAGAATTGTTAGTTGAGTTATAACTGGACATGGAAGGGATAGGGGGGTCACGTATTTCTTCTGTACACATAAATTGGGGTAATGTGTACGAATTCCAATGGCTTCAGCTATATATAGAAAACGGGAACGGAATCCGTCGGGAAATGATGGAGGTATACGATAGATAACTCGGAATGATTTCGATTTATCTACTGCATGACTGTTATCAATAAGATGTGCCAATACAGAACAGCGAATAGATTTTCTCTGGCTTCGTTTAAATGACTTGTCTCAGAGAACGGATACATTTGAATGTCAAAGACCACATCAGGAGAAAATGGAAGTTCTAACAAGAAGATTCACCATATGATGATCAAACCCTAGACCCTGACTGTTATGAATTACCGTAATAACAACGAACTTGATTGTGCACTGTGATCATGAACTGGTTCGAACTGCTCATGATTGGAATTGGTTTTTTCAATAAGCGACTGCTTTCATATCCAAAGTTTCAGCATCATTTTGCTTACTATCATTGTTTTCTATTTAGTTGTAAAAGTAGACCCGGTTACATTTAACATGCTTTCAGGTTTCTATCCAAAAATAATTCAAAAAGTTCTAAGGTTTGGACTTCAGTAAATCTGCTATTTATGAACGACTGCTAAACGATGCCAAGGTGACCGTTAGAAAATTCACCTAAGTAATGAGGTCGAAAGATTAGTACGAACTAGTGCGAGTATTGAGGCTCGGTATTCAAAGTTAAGAGTTAGGCTACGGGGTTGGAATTGGAATTTTACTGCAAAACTACATCCGCTGTGTTGCCAAAATGTATGCAAAGTAATTTCCATGTCAAGTCGGCCTCGTCTTCGTATCTAAGAAATTAATTGCTAACATTCCGCATTCAAATTTGTTTGGCTGAGCGTGTTGTGACTTGCACGAGTTCCTGGTTTTCTCATGACTATGTATTCTATTGACGTCTGCAAACAAGATAAAACAGGTAAGAAACCTTTTAATGAACAATACCCTGACACCTCTTTATCTCACTTAATGTGTATTGCAGATAGAATAATGGTAGAGGATCCCTCAACTGGATCACACACGATATGTCATTCATTCACAAAAAGAACAATCATCAAAAGAGCCAGTTACAACGGAACTCATTTCGAGTGTTAAAATTATTGCGGAGACCATCACTAAAATGCAAATTAGTCTTAGGAGCAGGTCGCCAAGACAACCGAGATCCAAGTTAAGGAGCAGGTCACAGACGTTCAGACAATTTGGACAGTCTTGTTAGTATCACTGGAAGTTTTTTGCTAAATCAACCAAGTGCAGTCGACCACGCGCCTGGCCTGATAATACTCCTAAGGATTTAGTAAAAGATTAACTATTCCCCATGTCGACGACTGAGGAGGGGTGCCTAAATAATCGCTTGTTTAAAGTCAGATATAGAACTTCAGGCATGGAGTTTTGAGTGGATGCTGGTGCTGTGTTCGGTGGTTAGCCTTCCAAGGTAGAGGTTTGCTTGAGATTTTGGTGAGTTTATGATAACCATAGCTTGCGTTCAGCGTTATTTCGCTAGTAATATGCTCTGAAATCATACTTTGACTACGGGATATAACACAACACTTTCAGTTTGGAGTTGTAAATTTGTATTACGTAGTGCTTTGGGTAATATAATCAAGGCCACGTATGGTTTACTGCATGATATGATCGTGGCAATGATAAATCTTGATGAAGATGGATAGTATTGTACTACTAGTCCTCATATATAAAACCTTTTTAAACAAAAAGATCGAGCTGTCAGTCACCTAGGACTTAAATCTGGATTCTAAGGGAAGATTCTTGACTGCAAAACGTCATAATTACCGTATTTGGACCTGAAAAACTTGTGAATATGAAACTAGCAGATAAAAATAAAAGCCTATGATGAATTAAACCTACGGTTGTTAAACTCAATACTGTCATAACTAAAGGCCGCATGCATTTTTATAACTGCTCACTGAATTACGCTCCCTTGGGTGTTACATAGGGATTCTCTTATAATTAGTAGAACTTTGAGAGATATGCTGAATCGATGTCAGACCCTCAGTATCAAATAGAAGGTAACGACATTACCTTTGTATTAGCTGAGATTTATTCCATCGTCCGAGAACCACTTTGGCTTCATTGCCCTTACTGTGTTCCATGGCGACAATAACTCCCATAGTTAGCGGTAAATGATAACGTTATTCTCGTTGTGGTATGAAGCCACCACTGCACATGGTCGTGAAATGCTCTTGAGTCAAGCTACATAGCGCCTTGAAAGTAGATTTCATGACAGAATAGTCTCTGATGGTTGCAGGATGCTAATACGAGGAAATAAGAAACATGTCGTGCAGCGACACTTCATGATCAAAAGTGAAGTGTTATACTGGAATCATTTGCGATTTGAGTTCGATGCTAGTTATGTCCGTAACTAACTGACCGAATCGTTGCTTAAGCTCCCACGACGTAATTCTGGTCTGGTGTGTCTGTAGACCACCCACGTTGCTTAATGACTATAATTCCATTAATTATTGTACTAACCAAATTGTTTTTACGATTAGAAAGAGCCAAGTTGTTCTTTTTCTAACTATAGCTTTCACATAGACACTGGGGTCTCCAGTATCATGTTTACAGTCTAGAAGTATATCTGTGGGCAATTTATAGACGTTTTGAATGCGACGCATAAATAACATTACAAAATTAACTACAATGAGCCAAAAAAATAAAGAGGTAAAGAAAACTTTGGCATGGGTTTGTATAAAGTACAGCGAAGTATGATCGACGCAAACTGGTGTTGTGATAATGATGCTTATTATCATAGCGGAGTGGTATCAAAAATTTATGACTTCATGGACTAGTTCGAAGCTTATTACTATTTCACTTTCTTCTTAGTAGATAAGTGTAATGTTGTACTATCTTGCGATCATTTTAGGCCTTTGCTTGGGCCATTAAATATTACTATAATTCATATCATCCTTGCTGTCTCCATTTCGTATCTAAGAAATTAATTGCTAACATTCCGCATTCAAATTTGTTTAGCTGAGCGTATTATGACTTGCACGAGTTCCTGGTTTTCTCATGACTAAGTATTCTATTGACGTCTGCAAACCAGATGAAGGTCGTTTACCACTCACTTAATAATATCCTATTTCAAGGTAAGCATTCTGTATTTCTTCAGTACATTGTGTTGTGGTGCCTTCAATAGTGAGATTCTGTGCAGCTTTTAAAGACACGATTCCGAAAAAGGCATTTACTGAATCGATACAGCAGTGCATCCAAACTCCCTGGTATGGTCGGAGCTGGAGATAATCCATTCTACTCGAAATACTCTCATATGACCACGTGTTTATGTTGAACCCACATACTGGACTGAGTCAATGTTATTTCAGCCATACTATACTGACTTTGATAATTCAGAAGACGGTAAAAGCCAATAAATTCTTTAAACTAATGCAACAAACGTACAAAATGATCTAGACTATACTCATAAGAGGTACTACAGGAAAGAATGTAACTACAATTAAAGGTAGCGGTGCAGGTATCTGATCAAACTTGGTTGTCATAATAGGAATTTACCACTGCCAGTCAAGAAGTAACATTCTAATCAGAGAAGAAGTGTAGGTCAATTTAATTTACTCAGAATATGAGCGATCATCTAGGTGACAATGTTTATGCCAAAAAATATATTTAATTACCCGTGTATAATCACAAACTTCCACAAGTGAAACAGGAAACGTGTTTAAAATCGGTCTCACGAGAAAGAAGCTATCGGGTCACAAGGCATCAACCAAAGTATGTCAACCCAACATGGTGAGTGCCATAAAAACTATTCCAAGTCAAGCAATCACATAATGATTATTCAAAGATCCAAGAATATCCGGGAAACAGTTAGAATTCAAAATTTATAGACGACATAATGATAATAAAAGTAATGACTATTAAAAATAAAAATCGATGTACAAAATGCAGACAAAAACAAGTGAGACAGTACATACTAAAGAAATACAGAGACCTAGTCACGAGAAAGAAAGGCATGGAGAAATTTTTCTCGTATCCGCATGTGAGAATACAAAACGGAAGCTTACATATATGCCACTGGAAGGAAAGTTTTATCAACTGCCTTCTAGCAGTGTGAAAGCTGTTTACGAAATGTTGAGGACAGTTAGACCAAGTCGGTATGCACCGAGGATCCTACTCGGATTGTTGGCAAGCCATGACTCGAAACCAATAGTGCAATGGACTCTGGGGGGACGAGGGCCGCACAAACTTATTCTTGTCCATTAGCTACCTTGGGACCGCGTCACCCAATGCTATCCCACCGCCCTGCAACAACACGTCAGAACCAAAGAATCAAGGTATGAATTCTTATGAAAATTAAGTGCTTCTTTTGGGACACCAAGATAATTCCACAGCCGACAGATAAACTAAATGATGACTACTACTAAAACAACTGTTCACCCCTTAGTTCTGATTCTCTCAAAACCTACACAAAACGACTTTTTAAAACGTGAAAATTATATTTGAAATAATCTCAACAAGTGAAATTTAGGTAATTCGAACGTATTGTTCAACAAACTTACCTTCACGTTTTCAGGTTCATAATCGATTGTTATTGAAATTTTCACCACGAATGACTTCTCTGTCCCGACCGAAGCTGCTACCTTGACGTGGTGGTCGGGCTTGCCTATCGTGATGACCCATCCGAGCTATATTGGCTGGAACATATGTTCCTGTAGGTTCTACCATGCCAGGCAGGTCGATTGGTGAACGGTAAGACTAAAAGCAGCAACTCAAAGTCTGAGGGCGAAGTCGTACTGCTGACTGTACAGAGGTGTGACAGCAGTAAGGTGTTTCCTTCGGACAATCAGCATGACAGCGATGCTGCCTTCCCACAAGGAGGGGTGGGGTTAGAAAAGGTCGACCCTAAAAATGTCACACCTCACCTTACCTCACGGATTTCCGTTTCCGGCGGTAAGGCCATCTGAAGAACGGAGCTAACACGTCAAAAACCTTCTACAAAAAGGCCGTGCGCGACCGGCCTCAAGCAGTTGTCCCTTGGGCTCTGCGGTCACGCTCCCAGGTCGTTAAGACCAACACTAATCCAATTTCCTTTTCAGGTTCCTCAAGAATTACCCTTCCACGGTGTGGGCAGCCGGGAAGTGACATCAGCCCTCATACCCGTAACAGCACGCGAGACCAAGTTGGTCACATTCAAATCCTTCCTACACCTTCTAATACCTCTCTTATCTCCATGACTAACCCTCCTCACGTCTCTTTATCACCTCGCACCGCTAGGGCAAACGATTCGAGTACGTGGAACTCTATTCCTGGTCTCCTCAAACCACGCTCTAAACTACACGTAGGAGCTTTTAACGTCCGAACACTGTGCCAAATAGGACAACAGGCTTCCTTAGCTAGGACCTTCGAATCTCGCGCCATCGATGTGTGCTGCGTCTCCGAAACGTGCATGCAGGATCCGAGTAGTATCATTCATTTGGCCTCACCATGTCAAACTAACGAACCAACTCGATTCACACTTCGTGTATCTGAAAGCCCTGACGCCGCTTCTCGTGGACTCGCTGGCGTAGATATAGCATTGAGCCCTAGGACAGAACTAACTCTCTTAGAGTGGATATCAGTAGACAGTCGTTTGTGCGCTGTTCGGCTAAACGGAACACCAGGGATTCTGAAAGATAGGGACACTCGTCGTTGCCTCTTCGTCGTCTCTGCCTATTCTCCCACTGACTGCAGCCCAGATGATGTAAAAGATGAGTTTTACAGAAAGCTTTCGGACCTTCTCCGAAAAGCTAAGCGCTCGGATGTAGTAATAGTGGCCGGTGACTTTAATGCTCAAGTAGGTAAACTAAGCGATAGGGAAAGACACCTGGGTGGATCTTATAGTATAGTGGCTCAAAGAACAGATAATGGCGACCGTCTGTTGCAGCTATGCTCAGATAATCGCCTGTTCCTTGCAAATACTAACTTTAAGCATAAGGAAAAACATCTTTTAACATGGCGACCCCCTAATTCGTCCCAACGTTGGACCCAAATAGATCACATCGCTATCAGCCACCGATGGAGGGGCTCGATAGAAGACTGTCGCTCATTCTGGAGCACATGCCTAGATTCAGATCATGCTCTAGTACGAGCGCGTATTTGCCTGCGTCTTACTGGACGTAGGAAAACCGCTGCAAGGAAACCTCTTAGGGGCCTACTTAATGATAGTCAAGCTAAGAGTATATTTCAGGAACAACTAGGAAAACAGTTAGGCAGCCATGTATGTGATGCCCACCCCGAGGCAGCATGGAATGATATCCGAAAAGCTGTGGAAACAGCAGTGATATCTGTTAGTAAGGTAAACCAGAAGGTTAGGGAGCAACACTGGATCTCAGCAGCATCTATCGCACTGATAGATGCTCGGAAACTCATTCCACCTGGCTCTGAACATAGTGAAGAGCGGAGTCAGCTTAGGCGCAAACTAACAAGAAGTCTACGCAGTGATCGCGAACAGTGGTGGGTAGCGAAAGCAAGAGAGATGGAAAAGGCAACGGCAATAGGTAATAGCAGACAATTGTTTAGACTCGTTAAGGAAACCGGAATTAGGAACCCGACTGTTAGCGAAACAATCTCAGAGAAAGATGGACATATTATTCATTCTCAATCCAGGAGATTGGATCGATGGGCAGAACACTTTAGGGATCAGTTCAACTGGCCTTCAGCCACACTTCGGTTTCCCACGATCTCCAGTCAACCTGAATGGCAAGTTAATGTAGGTCCTCCGTCTCTTTATGAAGTTGAAAAAGCCATAGGAAATCTGAAACGAGGGAGAGCAGCAGGCCCTGACAGGTTTACTCCTGAGATTTTTAAGGATGGTGGTCCAGTATTAGCAATGAGATTAACCGAGGTCTTAGGTAGAATTTGGGAACTGGACGTAATCCCATCTGACTGGTCTCAATCACTGATTGTGCCAGTTTATAAGAAAGGACAAAAGTCCTCTTGTGACAATCACAGAGGAATCAGTTTGACTAATATAGTGTCTAAAATATTAGCTTCAATAATACTTCGACGCCTAGTCAAAGCTCGTGAAGAGCAGACTCGAGAAAATCAGGCTGGTTTTCGACCTGGACGTGGTTGTATAGATCAGATATTCACACTACATCAGGTTCTAGAACACAGACACACGTTTAGACGCCCCACAATGGTAGTATTTCTCGACCTTAAGGCGGCATTCGTAAGGTTCTATGGCAGTGTTTGTCACTGAAAGGAGTACCAAAGAAGTACATTAACCTTATAAAGGCTCTCTACTCGAACACAACTGGTAGAGTGAGAGCTTATGGCGAACTGTCATCAGAATTGATTACCTCAAGTGGTGTTCGTCAGGGCTGTCCACTCTCCCCATTCTTGTTCAACTTTGTCATTGACGTACTTTTAGAGATAACACTCTCCTCATCTAAATTTCCGGGGGTTGAACTTCTACCGGGAGGTTCACTTGTTGACTTAGAATATGCAGATGACATAGTTTTATTTGGTGAAGACGCTGACAAAATGCAGAGTCTTCTGACCACTCTAAGCAACAATGCAAGCATGTTCGGGATGCGATTCTCTCCCTCGAAATGCAAAATGTTGCTTCAGGATTGGGTTACATCGACACCCGAACTAGTGATAGGGAGTGAAGTAGTTGAGTGTGTCGACCGCTTCACTTATCTTGGAAGTCTCATCAGCCCTTGTGGTCTGGTGTGTGACGAAATCTCAGCACGGATACAGAAGGCTCGACTAGCTTTTGCCAACTTGCGTCATTTATGGCGTAGGCGAGATATCCGTCTACCAACCAAAGGACGTGTTTACTGCGCAGCAGTTCGTTCCGTCCTACTTTATGGCTGTGAAACATGGCCGGTAAGAGTAGAGGATATTCGTAGGTTACTAGTATTTGATCATAGGTGTCTTCGAAGTATTGCTCGTATATCCTGGGACCACCGAGTAAGTAACGCAACTGTTAGGAAACGGGTACTAGGTAAGGATGGCAAATCAATTGATGAAGTAGTGAAACTTCATCAGTTGAGATGGCTGGGACACGTGTTACGTATGCCCAACCACCGACTACCTCGACGTGCTATATTCAGTGGTATAGGAGTAGGTTGGAAGAAAGCTAGGGGCGGCCAGACCAAAACATGGCACAAATCCATGATGTCACTGACAAGTGGTCTGAGTCATGTCGGTAGGTGTAGACTACCTGGTTGGGGACCGCGAGATGATAGCAACCGATGGTTAGAGACCCTGAATGACATGGCTCAAAATCGTTTGCAATGGCGCAGGTGCATCCACTCTCTATGTTCTCCCAAATTCTAATTATCTGAATTCTTCATGCCCCTTTTTTTCCTCTTTCCAAATTTATTTCACTGGATTATACTCGTTAAATAACATCTCCAAACCCTAATATTCCCGATTACTGCTTATACTCTTGCTACCTCTACCACTACGGGATTTGAATCGACCACTGCATCTCTGTGCTAATGTGGTATGGCAACTCGAACTGATGTACGTACGTACTAAGTTCTACGTTGTTACTGACTGACTGACTGACTTCTCTGTATATAGTGCCTGAATTTTGCCAAATTCTTTTTTCTTATATTGACGAATATTCGTATAGACTTGTCAACACTCTTTTCATTTTTCGATTGCATTACGTGTCTTTTTTGCTATGTTGTGCACTTCTTTATCCTGCAGCTCGCCCTTGATGGAAACCCTTTTCTATCTTACCGACATGAAGACACTGAATGATCGAACGTTGAATGATACCACTGAATACGAATTCTGAACTAGTTATTGTGAAACCACGTATACCACTTTAACTTTCCTTCTTTACCTTTTGATTACAAGTGCTGGTCGGAAAAAATAGGTTTTGCTATGTTTTTAGAAGAGTCCCAACATCTATAACTGTTATCTATTTGAGACCTGTATTCAATAATCTGTTGAAGTACTGCGAATTCGCTCTCTATCAGTCTCCCTGTGGTGCTTGTCTTACGTACAATTATCCGGCGGCTTTTTGGCATCTTTGTCTAATTTTTGTGGCATTCATGTCGCAATAAACACAGGAGATTAAGTAATTAACCGACCGAATATCCATTAAGTGTTCAAAATGTATCGCTAGATTAGGAAGCCCCATCAAAGAGAGGAAAAATCAGTGTGAGAAACGATATCATTTCTTCCTCTCCATCTACCTGTGGTTTTTGAATGAACTAATAATTCGTTTGTACTTGTTGAATGCTTGATCTAGAATTTTAATTACCACATATTCGTCCGTCCTTATCAAGTGAATCTTGATGCAACTGAGTTATTTCAGGAATTTTTAGTTCGTACTATAATTCAAATACTACTATTTAATCCATTGGCGTCGAGATGGAACAGTTGGACATACATTATGATTTTGATGCCTTTGAGGATTACTTGGGAATGTTCAAAATCTGGGCTACGATCAAAGAAGAAGTTGAGGATGTTATTACTGTGGCACACTCCCTTACATTTATCGGAAGAGAAGCATATGGCTAATTAAAACTGTAGCTTTGTCAGAAAAGCCCATTTTTCTTCCTTATGAAACTCTCAAGGAACTTTTGTGCCTCTAGGCGACCCTCGTACTATTGATAGGAGAAACCAGACAAGTAGTGAATTGGTCTTTATTTAGATCTTCGCACAGTCACAGTAGAGCGTGGGATTGTTTGTTCAGACAAACAAAGTCTCTCAACATTCTATCTGAGATAATAGGAAATATATCGCCTATACAAAATAAGAAAGTGAATGAATACTTGAACTATACTGATTTGACATATGCTTAGTTGTTTGAGGTGAACCTTATAATAGACTTCCGTAGGAACGTCGGCGCGATTAACCTATCTATCAAAACCACCTTGGTTCTGTTTTCTCAGCCCAAGGGAAAAATCATCAACTCGATCACTGTTTGCCTTCCATCCAGTGACGACTAATTATGTCGGCGATCGCTGATAGTCCATGGATGTCTCTTCATTCGCTAGCTTGTCATCTATTTCGTAGCATGTTATTTCTTCTACAACTATCGCTGACCGTTTGTTACGTGCTCGCAAGAGAGTTCGAGAATGTGGAGCAAGAATGTCTGAGGAAGCGCCGCGAGCTGGCTACCCAACACTATGTTGGTGAGGTACTATGTTCCCATGCTCAGACCGGCTATCAGGTGTTTACTTACCTGCCTTTTGAGTCGTCCTCAAGTAAAAAGTAAAGAAGAATCTACTTCCAAAATAATGGTGAAAAACAATCACAGTTGAAGAGCTGCTACACTGCCTGCATTAAATAATAAGATACAAAATGGAAATACATAAATATAATTGATAATTGTTCAGTTCCACGTAAGTGATTGGTCTACATAACGGATTGATATTCTCGAAGGAAATAGACATAGTGAAGATATCTTGTGTACAAAAAAGTATGAAAACAAAAAATATACTCTTTTATAATGCACATATGTAAAAGTGTGAACTTACCGAAAGTAGGACTATTTGTCAAACTTGATCAAATGTATGGCCTTGAGCCTGTGATGACCGCCTTTTATAACCAGGTACGTAACTAAGGGTGCACGAGGGTACTCCACTAAACGGAAAAGAGCACACGGTTAAGGAAGAAAAAATTATGTAGAGTACGAGGATCAAATACATTTGTGGCAAATACCCTTTTCTGGTTTGATGTAGGTATGCATGATATATTGATGCAATATTTCGTCAATTCATCCAGGTAATGATTTGGTCTGCACCTTAGAAGTATGTAAGCCCTATTACTGATTAGTGTTATGAATGATTAACCGGTGTAAGGAAATATTGTAGTCATTTCTCCCACGGTCTGATGTCTATTAGCTAGTCTCGCGGTCTGGCATTCAGTAGGGCGGACGTTCGAGTGCGTGTAGGGTAGGCATGTGAAGATAGGTCTGACAAGCTTATTTTGTAAATAGTTTTTAATATCATTTGTACTTATTTTGTCAGTTTTTCACTGTATGTACATTTATCATTAAATGACTAACTGTTGTTTTAGTAAATGAACTCACTCCGTTGTGTAACTTCATATCGTGACACACCTGTGGTTGTTCTCAAATTCACTGCTACACACACACTCCTTGTTCTACTCTCACTCGTTATTGAGCTAACTGCATCCTAAATCGAATGTTATCCACATTCATAGACAATGAGCTGAGACATATCACACATAACAGTGGGTTACATTACTGGAGAGTTCAGCAACCTGTACGGAATTATCGAGTATTTATAATTGTTGGTTTACAATACCAGACCCAATCAGAACACGCAACACTTGGTGAATTTAAGTAAAGTCCATATTTTTATGTTGTATTAATAACTATTAACATTATTATTTACTATCAGAATGGGTTTTGTGGAGAGTTTAAGAAATTTCACAGGTTGAAATCATGAGTCAGTTGTAGCTAGACCGCCAGGTTTCCAATGGTGGTCTAGCTTCAACTGACTCATGATTTCAACCTGTGAAATTTGTTATTTACTCTTTATAACTTGGTTAACACTTTTCTGCGTTCATATTTGTCTGGTTCACCACAGGCGTTTTTGTTCACAAAACCATTATGTATACGATGTTTGTTGCCCGTAAGTCGCTCAGATATGAGGAAAAATGACAAGAGGATATATTGATATGTCAAAGTGCCATATTGGAACAGTACAAGTTCTTTGTTCATATTAATAATAATACTACTATGGAAATACTACAAGTTGAGTAGATTTCCATTTTACGTTATACTTAAGCCAACAAAAACAGTATAAGTTATTGACATAACATACTTCTTTATCCCCCTAGCGTTAAGTTCCAGAATTTTGCATAGACCATTGATAATGATGGGTCTAGCGTGAGTCAGTCAGTCAGCTACAACGTAGGACCAGGCACAAACGTGAGCATAGCCATGATAGTCATATCGTCAGTTCAATGTTATAATTACCTAAAAGTTTCCTTATAAGTTGTGTTTAAAATCAGGTATGTGGAATCAATGCAGCTAACATAGTAACCTTACGGGTAACGTACTGTACTATATTTTCACGGTTATTGATTCTGGAATGTCAGAAATTAAAAAAATCTGAGTGGTGCCCATAAAATGGTTATATGATCACATTAAAAAGCATGCTACAGGAAAACTGGTTAACTCATTGCATAATTTTCCTAAACATGAAAAGATGATAAGAACCTTAATAAGTACTTAACCATGGTTAAATCCAAAATGTTTTGTCTAAAAACTACTTATTATTAGTAGTATCGATCGTATCAAGCTACTAAACACATCTTCAACGAAAAAAGTTTTAGAAGTAGTTCATATGGTATATATATAGCCCGTCTAAGTGAAAAAAATATATAAGTACTGCAAAAGAAATTATAAAACCCGCCTGGGTTGCTTTTTGAATTTGCCGTTATTGCGAGGGTTAGTTGTATGGGTTCATAGTACATGCTCACAGGGAATTTGTTCTGTGTCTCCCTCCAACCTTTTTCTACTTGTTTAACCTTTTTATATTCTTGATTAACATCACTCAGCAATTGTTAAGGAATATTTTTTATTTATTATTTATTTCAACACATAAATATTAGTACAAGAGGGCACCAAATATACATGCGCCGCACCATATTCGTGTGTGTGGGCTGTGATACTGCCTGGGTGCCCAGACCGATCCGGGTGGTTTTCTTAGGGGACCACACTCCGAGCCTTTGACTTAAGGGTCTGACCCACAAGGCAGTGGAGCATCGTGAGGAGATGCATTCCCATGGTAGCTGGTGACCAACGATTGGTTCATACGTCATTTGTTCCCGCAGGATACTGGAGCCCATGTGCACCATTGGTTTTGGATCCGGTTAAAGCGCCGGACATTCGCTTTTCGTCCTCTCATTTTCGTAGACAACACCCCCGTCACGAGAAGGCAATGAGTAAAACTTCTCTAGCAGAGGTTGTATACGCGTGGCCGTGTAAGGGCATTTCGAGAGGGTGGGCGGGCTCACCTAGTTTATGTATCCAGTATTTAAAAAAATTAACATAACACTCATATATCAAAAGTAAAAGATTTTGGGAGTTGTGGATAGTATAATATCGCAAACTATTTTTTTGGAATGTTCTTGTTAATTAGATAAAATAGGTGAGACGGTGTGCGGAAAAAATTATTTTTAAATAAACACGGGACCCTATTAGAAACGTGGTTAGATTTTATTCTGCAGCCAAAACTGTCAATATCCTTGCCTGACTAATCGGATGTGTCCAGTTAACCGTTTTAGTCACTTGTAAAGATTTAAAGTTTTTACATATCGATTCCATAATTGTTTTGTCAGTTAAACGGTCTAACAACACGTATAGTGGTTTATTATTAACATAAGCCAGTTTTAGCCTATCAATACTTACGGATTCGATGTTTCTATGTCTTTCTATCATGAAATATTTAGATTTTCTTGAGACTTTGAGAAGACCTTCAAATAGAGGGCTAAGCGGTGCTTTTATTTTGTCACATCTTATCCAGATCTTTAGGTACATATATGGCTCGTGGTTGTTCACGTGTATTAATTGGCTTAAGTTTGGACATATGGTCCCGTAGCTGATCTACGTAGTTTTTTAAATTAAGTTTTTGACTGTTAGTATTAGGGCTAATAAATTCACCAGGTGGTCTCAGAGTTGTTCCGAAAACCAGTTCCGCAGCTGAACACTGTGCGTCGGTTATGACAGATGTTCGTACTCCCGACATAAGTAACGGTAGGAATTCTGTCCACTGATTGGGGTTTGAGTGAGATATAAGGGCAATTTTTAGCTGACGGTGAAAACGTTCTACCATCCCATTTGCCTGAGGATGATATGCAGTGCAGCGTATCCTAGTGAAGCATAGAAGTTTAGCCAAATTATTAAATAGTTCGGACTGAAATTGCGCTCCTCTATCAGTCCTTATTCTTATGGGCGTACCAAAAATGGTTACCCAGTTCTGCATGAAAACCTGGGCTACTGTTACCGCTGTGATGTCCGCTATCGGGATGGCTATAGAGAAACTGGTAAATCGATCTCTGCATGTAAACAGTTAAAGCCGTAGGAACGTGGTGAACGACCTACTAAGTCGGTATACCCATGGGCAAAATGTGCATCAGGTTGCGAGAAAACACTTATGGATGAATTTGTGTTACAATTAACCTTCGATTGTTGGCATACTGAACACTCTAACCCACTTATGTACATCATTTTGTGAATTCTGCCTTATATATCTGGTATTGATTAGTTTGGTTGAAGCTTTTGCGCCAGGATGAGACAAAGAAGGAAAGTTATCATATATCAACTTTTGCATACTTTTGGGAACTAAAGGTCGCGGCATTGCCTTGGTCGTGTCACAGTAAATTAGAATACCATCGATAGGTGATTGAGACTTGAATTGTTTGTTTTAAGTAGGTTTTGTAATTCTAGATCCTGCTCTTGTTTGTGTCTCAACGTCTCGAAGTTTGCTGTAGACTACTGTAGCACATTCATTTCTAGTCTAGATAAAGCATCTGCCGCCTGATTGTCCTGACCTTTGACATGTCGGATATCGCTTGTGAACTGTGATATATAGTCAAGGTGTCAGACTTCTCGAGGTGAGTATTTACCGGCTCTCGCTTTTAATGCATTCGTTAGTGGTTTGTGATCCGTAAAGACTATAAATTCCCTGCCTTCTAACATGTGTCGGAAGTGTTTGATGGTCAGGTAGATTCCAAAAAGTTCTCGCCCGAAGGTAGAATACCTTGTCTCTGCTGGAACGAGTCTTTTGGAGAAGAAAGCAATTGGTTTCCAGGCGTTTTTAACCAGTTGGTTAAGGGTGCCGCCTACTGCTTTATCTGAAGCATCTATCATCAAAGCAAGTGGGGAAAGAGAATTCGGATACATCAACGTAGCTGCTTGAACCAGTTTGAATTCTTTTGGTTTTCCTTTAAGTGAATCTGTCAAAGGTTGCATTAATTGTGCACAACCGGGTATGAATCTGCGATAAAAGTTAATTAGACCTAGGAAATTTCTCAGTTGTGTTAGAGAACTAGGTATGAGGTATTGTTTGATGGTGTCCACTTCTTCTTTGATCGGTGTAATCCCTTCTGGGCTTATTGTGTGACCGAGAAATTCTAGAGTTCGAACACCGAAGACATACTAATCTTGATGTATGTTCATTCCACGTTCATCCAGTCCTTTTAACACTGCTCGTACATGCTGTTTGTGTGATTGTAAATCGGGGCTGGCAATTAACAAATCGTCTATATACCCTTGTGCAAATGCTATATTTTGAATTAGGTTATTCATGAATCTTTGAAATGTTTGTGCCGCATTCCCCAGGCCGAATGGCATGTGTACAAACTCGAACAATCCAAAAGGTGTAGTAATAACTGTCTTGGGGATATCTTCATCAGCCACCGGGATATTGTGATATGCCCTGACTAAGTCAATTTTAGTAAATATGTTCATACCCTGTAAACCGTTTATGAAATCTTGGATATGCAGTATTGGGTACCTATCTGGTACAGTTTGACGGTTGAGGGCTCTGTAATCCCCACACGATCGCCAATCGCCTTCATTCTCCTTTGGGACCATATGCAAAGGGGATGCCCATTGACTATCAGAGGGACGGATAATACCCAGTTGTAGTATATAGTCAAATTCGACCCTGGCGATTTTGAGCTTATTTGGTGCTAGTCCCCTGGGTTTTGCAAACACAGGTGCACCTTCGGTTTTGATAGTATGACTTACTTTTAGTTTGTCTTTGGAAGTCTGTGGGTTTGGTCTAGTTAAGTTTGGAAATTCCACCAGTATATCTTGGAATTTCTCTGTTGTTACCGGAGGAGTTTGAATCAAGTTAAGAGATGTGATGTAACTTTCTTTGCCTTTTGTGTAATTCGAAGTTTCTTTCAGTGTTAAGCGTCGTTTCTTAGTGTCAACTAGAAATTCGTATCTCTCTAGAAAGTCCATCCCCAGTATTGCCTGATCTAAATCGGTTACTGTGAAAACCCATGGGGAATTGCCTCCTGAATCCCGAATCTAGTGTTAAAGTTTTCTGCCCAAATGTCGCGATTTTAGTTTTATTGACAGCTTGAAGTGTAATTGGGGATGTTTCTCGACTCAGCTCAGTTTTATTTTGAGGGATGATACTAAGAACGGTGCTAGTATCTACCAAGAAATTCAAGCCAGAGTTTCTGTCTCTAACATAAAACAAGCGATTGTTTAGGCGCCTCTCCTCAGTCGCCGCGACCTGGAGAGGATCCACTCGTTTCCCGCTTTCTTGGAATTTCGCTTAGACCAGGCGCATAGTTGCATGCATTTGGTTGCGTTGACACCAAACTTCCAGTGATACCAACAGAACTATCCAGATTGTCTGGACATTTGTGGCTTGGGTCTTGGTCGTTGTGGTGACCTACTCCTGTTTCCATGACCCATTTGCATTCTGGCGACAGCCTCAGTGAGAATTTTAACACTCGCAATGAGTCCTTCTATGACTGGGTCTTTTGCTGGTCCTTCTTTTTGTGTATGATTTATCGTGCGTGATCCAGTTGGAGGACCTCTTTCCATTATTCTATCGGCTATAGGCGCTAAATGAGATAAAGAGGTTTCAGGATCTTGTGTATCCAAACAGTATTGGACGTAGCATGTGAGAACTTGTATCCATCCTTGTTTTAGGACTGCTTCATCCACTAAGACTTAGGCGACCTATCACCTAGTATTTCTCCTTAGAAAAGCCTTTGGATCCTTTGACTGTCTGATAATGATAAACGGTCCATTATCTCTCGTCTTAAGATGGTGTATGGTTGTGGTGATGGTGGACTTAAAATCAAGTCACGTTGTGCTCACCAGTTTTGTGCCTCTAGGTAACCTTCGTGCTATTGATAGAAGAAACCAGACAAGTAGTGGATTGGTCTTTATTTAGATCTTCGCGCAGTCACAGTAGAGCGTGGGACTGTTTGTTCAGACAAACAAAGCCTCTCAACATTCTATCTAAGATAATAGGAAATATATCGTCTATACAAAATAAGGAAGTGAATGAAACCAATGCGTACTCAACGTTATGCTGATAATTCATTGAAGATATGTGATACAGTTCACAAAAGTGAGGTCAAGTTTGGTAAGTATTTATCCTGTAGCCAATTTCATACTCGTAATTCATGTACATTTCGTAACGAAACTCAGAATCCTTGTGAGACAACAGTTTCCAATCAATCAACTTACCAGATTTCTCATGTTATTGTTATCGTTTAACTGTTGTCTGCTATGTGACTCTATACCACTTTTCGAAGTCGTGGATGAAGATAAATGATCCGCAGAAACACTCAACTTAACAGGATCAGAAATACAGATCTTAGCATCAGTTGCAGCGAAATGAACAGTAGTATTAGAAAACTGACTGTGTCCAATCTCACCACACTTAAAACACTCAGCATTACGAAATGTACATGAATTACGAGTATGAAATTGGCTACAGGATAAATACTTACCAAACTTGACCTCACTTTTGTGAACTGTATCACATATCTTCAATGAATTATCAGCATAACGTTGAGTACGCATTGGTTTCATTCACTTCCTTATTTTGTATAGACGATATATTTCCTATTATCTTAGATAGAATGTTGAGAGGCTTTGTTTGTCTGAACAAACAGTCCCACGCTCTACTGTGACTGCGCGAAGATCTAAATAAAGACCAATCCACTACTTGTCTGGTTTCTTCTATCAATAGCACGAAGGTTACCTAGAGGCACAAAACTGGTGAGCACAACGTGACTTGATTTTAAGTCCACCATCACCACAACCATACACCATCTTAAGACGAGAGATAATGGACCGTTTATCATTATCAGACAGTCAAAGGATCCAAAGGCTTTTCTAAGGAGAAATACTAGGTGATAGGTCGCCTAAGTCTTAGTGGATGAAGCAGTCCTAAAACAAGGATGGATACAAGTTCTCACATGCTACGTCCAATACTGTTTGGATACACAAGATCCTGAAACCTCTTTATCTCATTTAGCGCCTATAGCCGATAGAATAATGGAAAGAGGTCCTCCAACTGGATCACGCACGATAAATCATACACAAAAAGAAGGACCAGCAAAAGACCCAGTCATAGAAGGACTCATTGCGAGTGTTAAAATTCTCACTGAGGCTGTCGCCAGAATGCAAATGGGTCATGGAAACAGGAGTAGGTCACCACAACGACCAAGACCCAAGTCACAAATGTCCAGACAATCTGGACAGTTCTGTTGGTATCACTGGAAGTTTGGTGTCAACGCAACCAAGTACATGCAACTATGCGCCTGGTCTAAGCGAAATTCCAAGAAAGCGGGAAACGAGTGGATCCTCTCCAGGTCGCGGCGACTGAGGAGAGGCGCCTAAACAATCGCTTGTTTTATGTTAGAGACAGAAACTCTGGCTTGAATTTCTTGGTAGATACTAGCACCGTTCTTAGTATCATCCCTCAAAATAAAACTGAGCTGAGTCGAGAAACATCCCCAATTACACTTCAAGCTGTCAATAAAACTAAAATCGCGACATTTGGGCAGAAAACTTTAACACTAGATTCGGGATTCAGGAGGCAATTCCCCATGGGTTTTCACAGTAACCGATTTAGATCAGGCAATACTGGGGATGGACTTTCTAGAGAGATACGAATTTCTAGTTGACACTAAGAAACGACGCTTAACACTGAAAGAAACTTCGAATTACACAAAAGGCAAAGAAAGTTACATCACATCTCTTAACTTGATTCAAACTCCTCCGGTAACAACAGAGAAATTCCAAGATATACTGGTGGAATTTCCAAACTTAACTAGACCAAACCCACAGACTTCCAAAGACAAACTAAAAGTAAGTCATACTATCAAAACCGAAGGTGCACCTGTGTTTGCAAAACCCAGGGGACTAGCACCAAATAAGCTCAAAATCGCCAGGGTCGAATTTGACTATATACTACAACTGGGTATTATCCGTCCCTCTGATAGTCAATGGGCATCCCCTTTGCATATGGTCCCAAAGGAGAATGAAGGCGATTGGCGATCGTGTGGGGATTACAGAGCCCTCAACCGTCAAACTGTACCAGATAGGTACCCAATACTGCATATCCAAGATTTCATAAACGGTTTACAGGGTATGAACATATTTACTAAAATTGACTTAGTCAGGGCATATCACAATATCCCGGTGGCTGATGAAGATATCCCCAAGACAGTTATTACTACACCTTTTGGATTGTTCGAGTTTGTACACATGCCATTCGGCCTGGGGAATGCGGCACAAACATTTCAAAGATTCATGAATAACCTAATTCAAAATATAGCATTTGCACAAGGGTATATAGACGATTTGTTAATTGCCAGCCCCGATTTACAATCACACAAACAGCATGTACGAGCAGTGTTAAAAGGACTGGATGAACGTGGAATGAACATACATCAAGATTAGTGTGTCTTCGGTGTTCGAACTCTAGAATTTCTCGGTCACACAATAAGCCCAGAAGGGATTACACCGATCAAAGAAGAAGTGGACACCATCAAACAATACCTCATACCTAGTTCTCTAACACAACTGAGAAATTTCCTAGGTCTAATTAACTTTTATCGCAGATTCATACCCGGTTGTGCACAATTAATGCAACCTTTGACAGATTCACTTAAAGGAAAACCAAAAGAATTCAAACTGGTTCAAGCAGCTACGTTGATGTATCCGAATTCTCTTTCCCCACTTGCTTTGATGATAGATGCTTCAGATAAAGCAGTAGGCGGCACCCTTAACCAACTGGTTAAAAACGCCTGGAAACCAATTGCTTTCTTCTCCAAAAGACTCGTTCCAGCAGAGACAAGGTATTCTACCTTCGGGCGAGAACTTTTTGGAATCTACCTGACCATCAAACACTTCCGACACATGTTAGAAGGCAGGGAATTTATAGTCTTTACGGATCACAAACCACTAACGAATGCATTAAAAGCGAGAGCCGGTAAATACTCACCTCGAGAAGTCTGACACCTTGACTATATATCACAGTTCACAAGCGATATCCGACATGTCAAAGGTCAGGACAATCAGGCGGCAGATGCTTTATCTAGACTAGAAATGAATGTGCTACAGTAGTCTACAGCAAACTTCGAGACGTTGAGACACAAACAAGAGCAGGATCTAGAATTACAAAACCTACTTAAAACAAACAATTCAAGTCTCAATCACCTATCGATGGTATTCTAATTTACTGTGACACGACCAAGGCAATGCCGCGACCTTTAGTTCCCAAAAGTATGCAAAAGTTGATATATGATAACTTTCCTTCTTTGTCTCATCCTGGCGCAAAAGCTTCAACCAAACTAATCAATACCAGATATATAAGGCAGAATTCACAAAATGATGTACATAAGTGGGTTGGAGTGTTCAGTATGCCAACATTCAAAGTGCAGAAAATAGTAATAAAGTAGACATGTAGTGCGTTTGAAAAATAAAAATTGTGTTAGGAGTTCTATACGAATGTTCGTGAATATTAGAAAGAAGAATTTGGTAAAATTCAGGCACTATATGCAGAGAAGTCATTCGTGGTGAAAATTTCAATAACAATCGATTATGAACCTGAAAACGTGAAGGTAAGTTTGTTGAACAATACGTTCGAATTACCTAAATTTCACTTGTTGAGATTATTTCAAATATAATTTTCACGTTTTAAAAAGTCGTTTTGTGTAGGTTTTGAGAGAATCAGAACTATGGGGTGAACAGTTGTTTTAATAGTAATGATCATTTAGTTTATCTGTCGGCTGGGATATTTGTAGAATCTAAACTACGTTTTGGACTGAAGAATAGCCGTCGAGATAGTTTATACACGCGCCCTTTCCCGCCAAAATCAGAACAAGCAATCGGGTAAATGTCATGCTCCTTTCCACAATCTCTATAGCAGCCTTGTCGTTTACTGATACTGACTTATCACTTGAATAGACATCTACAAACTCTAAATGATAAAGCTAACGTATTTGTTTCTCCAATGTCTGTACTTTGCTAGTAAGATTAACAATTTTCTTCCCAAATTCCGGGCGTGATACAGGTCCAAACACAGTGCACCCCATTAACGTTTTCACGGCTTACGGGTTTTTTCTCCCGCCCAACCGCAGGTCTAACACCAAGTGTGCTTCCTCACATCGCAATAAACCAGCAGTATAACTTATCCAGAGTCTAGGCTATCTATTGGTACATCACTTAAATGCGGACACTTAACTTGGTTGTCCATTACCGACTTCGTTTGCCTATGCCCTGGTATACTTGCCACAATTAGAGCTCTTTCAATCTTAACGTGTTCAGACCTATCTAAAGAATGTACCTCGAAAGGTGCATTCGTGACCTTCGTTGTTCTATTACTACCCACAGTCTCTACTACCACTGACGCTTGGTCTTCCTTCAACCCGAGCGACCTCAAACAGTTTGATTTTATCAACGTCACATCGGACCCATTATCCAACAGAGCATAACCCACAATCTCGGCATTTCTCGATTTCAACCGTACGGGAATCATTCCTAAACGCACTTGGCTGTTTAGTGATATAGTATATCCACAACAATTCTGGGTACCAGGGTTATCCTTTGCGCTGTTGGTCGTCGAATCGCTGTGCAGCAGAGCGTGGTGTTTCTTCTCACACCTATTAACGTTACAACGCTTTGTCAGCTTACGTTCATTAACTTTATGTCCTTTCCTAAGACAGAGAAAGCAGATACTCTTGCTTTTTGCTTGAGACCATCGGTCTTGAACTGTAAGCGCTGAAAACTGGACATCTATAGATAACGTGGTCATAGGAACACATACTGCATTTAGTTTTCTCTGTCGAACTTTTCTCTTGTTTCGATTACACGTGACAGTTCGTCTTTAAGTTATGTCCTTTTCTTGAACAATCCGCCAACCGTCCAAATCTACAAGCTACTCTCGCACGGGATGCGATAAAGTGAGTGAGCTCGTCAAACGTCGGCTCTCTATCATCTTCAGTCAATTTATCCACCCAATCCGCCCACTGGTCTTACATAGGTTGGGGCAAGAGTCTCATTATTCTTTCCAAGGTAACTAAAGGATTTAGATCAGAAGTATAATTAATCTGTTCCAAGACCATAGCACAATTTTCCATTTTAATGGCCATGTTCGATAGTTGCTCCGCGTCAGTATAATCAAAATTTACAGCATTGAATAAGTCTTCTAATTTTTTTTGAGCGATTACATGAGACTGTCCAAACAAACATTTTAGGATTTCCATTGCCCTCTTATAACCAGCAAATGATTCCATCATGACACAACCATCGATAGCTGTTTTTGCCTTGCCCTTACAATAGTGCACCAAATAGATCAAACGTTGGCTATCATCATTGACTCTTGATGTTACGTAGGTCTCAAATTGCCTTATAAACTTCCAATACCCTCTTGGCTGTCCATTGAAACAACTCAATTCAAGCTTTGGTAGTTCTAGACCTACAACAGGCGCTGTGGGCAAAACGCTCTTTCCTTATAGCTCAAACCTTTGCTTCTCATTTAAACGAAGATTTTTTGTCATCTGACAACGAATTAAGACTGGAGTCACTATCATGGTAATGAACCCTATATGAGTCTGAACCATGAAACTTGAGGACATCAAACGGCACTTGCTTTGTAAGAAGGGATTCATCATTAACACCAACGAGCTTTGAGTTTGACTTCCTTTGAAGAGTGTTCGGAATCACGAGTGAAACGACAAAATATTTCAAGGAACGATAGTCAAAATCCGTGAGACGATTGCCAAACGACTTCGACCAATTTTTACTTGTTTAGAACTATAGAATTCAAAATACGGTTTGGACTGAAGAATAGCCGTCCAGGTGGGTTAGACATGCGCTCTTGCCCGTCAAAATCAAAACAAGTAGTCGGATAAATGACGTTTTTAAACAAATATTACCACCCGGCCTCATGTAACAAACTGTTATTTGAGAATAAATTATTATTACTATTATTATTATTCAACCAATAAATGTTCAATCAATCAAATCAGCCACAACAAATGGACGTTATTCTATCCTGACTGAATAGAACACGCACAAAAGGAGGAGCAAATCAATATGGCTGCCGCCAAGAACAAGTACCAAGTAAAACAACATAGATGCTGTTCGGGAAGAAATACAAAAACTTAGTGAAATCGTAAGAAAAATAAAAACCATAATAAGAAACACAAATATTAACAATTCAAATGTAATAAAAAAACCAACAATGTACAATTAAGGGGATCAATAAAAACAAATTGCAAGTATATACATTTAGGGATTTTCACACACATACAAAACATTCAAAACGGATCTTACATTATTATCCTGGTGTCCCAGAAGAAGCACTTAATTTTCATAAGAATTCATACCTTGATTCTTTGGTTCTGACGTGTTGTTGCAGGGCGGTGAGATAGCATTGGGTGACGCGGTCCCAAGGTAGCTAATGGACAAGAATAAGTTTGTGCGGCCCTCGTCCCCCCAGAGTCCATTGCACTATTGGTTTCGAGTCATGGCTTGCCAACAATCCGAGTAGGATCCTCGGTGCATGCCGACTTGGTCTAACTGTCCTCAACATTTCGTAAACAGCTTTCACACTGCTAGAAGGCAGTTGATAAAACTTTCCTTCCAGTGGCATATATGTAAGCTTCCGTTTTGTATTCTCACATGCGGATACGAGAAAAATTTCTCCATGCCTTAATTAATAATTAGTCGTCACTGGATGGAAGGCAAACAGTGATCGAGTTGATGATTTTTCCCTTGGGCTGAGAAAACAGAACCAAGGTGGTTTTGATAGATAGGTTAATCGCGCCGACGTTCCTACGGAAGTTTATTATAAGGTTCACCTCAAACAACTAAGCATATGTCAAATCAGTATAGTTCAAGTATTCATTCACTTTCTTATTTTGTATAGGCGATATATTTCCTATTATCTCAGATAGAATGTTGAGAGACTTTGTTTGTCTGAACAAACAATCCCACGCTCTACTGTGACTGTGCGAAGATCTAAATAAAGACCAATTCACTACTTGTCTGGTTTCTCCTATCAATAGTACGAGGGTCGCCTAGAGGCACAAAAGTTCCTTGAGAGTTTCATAAGGAAGAAAAATGGGCTTTTCTGACAAAGCTACAGTTTTAATTAGCCATATGCTTCTCTTCCGATAAATGTAAGGGACTGTGCCACAGTAATAACATCCTCAACTTCTTCTTTGATCGTAGCCTAGATTTTGAACATTCCCAAGTAATCCTCAAAGGCATCAAAATCATAATGTATGTCCAACTGTTCCATCTCGACGCCAATGGATTAAATAATAGTATTTGAATTATAGTACGAACTAAAAATTCCTGAAATAACTCAGTTGCATCAAGATTCACTTGATAAGGACGGACGAATATGTGGTAATTAAAATTCTAGATCAAGCATTCAACAAGTACAAACGAATTATTAGTTCATTCAAAAACCACAGGTAGATGGAGAGGAAGAAATGATATCGTTTCTCACACTGATTTTTCCTCTCTTTGATGGGGCTTCCTAATCTAGCGATACATTTTGAACACTTAATGGATATTCGGTCGGTTAATTACTTAATCTCCTGTGTTTATTGCGACATGAATGCCACAAAAATTAGACAAAGATGCCAAAAAGCCGCCGGATAATTGTACGTAAGACAAGCACCACAGGGAGACTGATAGAGAGCGAATTCGCAGTACTTCAACAGATTATTGAATACAGGTCTCAAATAGATAACAGTTATAGATGTTGGGACTCTTCTAAAAACATAGCAAAACCTATTTTTTCCGACCAGCACTTGTAATCAAAAGGTAAAGAAGGAAAGTTAAAGTGGTATACGTGGTTTCACAATAACTAGTTCAGAATTCGTATTCAGTGGTATCATTCAACGTTCGATCATTCAGTGTCTTCATGTCGGTAAGATAGAAAAGGGTTTCCATCAAGGGCGAGCTGCAGGATAAAGAAGTGCACAACATAGCAAAAAAGACACGTAATGCAATCGAAAAATGAAAAGAGTGTTGACAAGTCTATACGAATATTCGTCAATATAAGAAAAAAGAATTTGGCAAAATTCAGGCACTATATACAGAGAAGTCATTCGTGGTGAAAATTTCAATAACAATCGATTATGAGCCTGAAAACGTGAAGGTAAGTTTGTTGAACAATACGTTCTAATTACCTAAATTTCACTTGTTGAGATTATTTCAAATATAATTTTCACGTTTTAAAAAGTCGTTTTGTGTAGGTTTTGAGAGAATCAGAACTAAGGGGTGAACAGTTTTTTTAGTAGTAGTCATCATTTAGTTTATCTGTCGGCTGTGGAATTATCCTGGTGTCCCAAAAGAAGCACTTAATTTTCATAAGAATTCATACCTTGATTCTTTGGTTCTGACGTGTTGTTGCAGGGCGGTGAGATAGCATTGGGTGACGCGGTCCCAAGGTAGCTAATGGACAAGAATAAGTTTGTGCGGCCCTCGTCCCCCCAGAGTCCATTGCACTATTGGTTTCGAGTCATGGCTTGCCAACAATCCGAGTAGGATCCTCGGTGCATGCCGACTTGGTCTAACTGTCCTCAACATTTCGTAAACAGCTTTCACACTGCTAGAAGGCAGTTGATAAAACTTTCCTTCCAGTGGCATATATGTAAGCTTCCGTTTTGTATTCTCACATGCGGATACGAGAAAAATTTCTCCATGCCTTTCTTTCTCGTGACTAGGTCTCTGTATTTCTTTAGTATGTACTGTCTCACTTGTTTTTGTTTGCATTTTGTACATCGATTTTTATTTTTAATAGTCATTACTTTTATTATCATTATGTCGTCTATAAATTTTGAATTCTAACTCTTTCCCGGATATTCTTGGATCTTTGAATAATCATTATGTGATTGCTTGACTTGGAATAGTTTTTATGGCACTCACCATGTTGGGTTGACATACTTTGGTTGATGCCTTGTGACCCGATAGCTTCTTTCTCGTGAGACCGATTTTAAACACGTTTCCTGTTTCACTTGTGGAAGTTTGTGATTATACACGGGTAATTAAATATATTTTTTGGCATAAACATTGTCACCTAGATGATCGCTCATATTCTGAGTAAATTAAATTGACCTACACTTCTTCTCTGATTAGAATGTTACTTCTTGACTGGCAGTGGTAAATTCCTATTATGACAACCAAGTTTGATCAGATACCTGCACCGCTACCTTTAATTGTAGTTACATTCTTTCCTTTAGTACCTCTTATGAGTATAGTCTAGATCATTTTGTACGTTTGTTGCATTAGTTTAAAGAATTTATTGGCTTTTACCGTCTTCTGAATTATCAAAGTCAGTATGGTATGGCTGAAATAACATTGACTCAGTCCAGTATGTGGGTTCAACATAAACACGTGGTCATATGAGAGTATTTCGAGTAGAATGGATTATCTCCAGCTCCGACCATACCAGGGAGTTTGGAGGCACTGCTGTATCGATTCAGTAAATGCCTTTTTCGGAATCGTGTCTTTAAAAGCTGCACAGAATCTCACTATTGAAGGCACCACAACACAATGTACTGAAGAAATACAGAATGCTTACCTTGAAATAGGATATTATTAAGTGAGTGGTAAACGACCTTCATCTGGTTTGCAGACGTCAATAGAATACTTAGTCATGAGAAAACCAGGAACTCGTGCAAGTCATAATACGCTCAGCTAAACAAATTTGAATGCGGAATGTTAGCAATTAATTTCTTAGATACGAAATGGAGACAGCAAGGATGATATGAATTATAGTAATATTTAATGGCCCAAGCAAAGGCCTAAAATGATCGCAAGATAGTACAACATTACACTTATCTACTAAGAAGAAAGTGAAATAGTAATAAGCTTCGAACTAGTCCATGAAGTCATAAATTTTTGATACCACTCCGCTATGATAATAAGCATCATTATCACAACACCAGTTTGCGTCGATCATACTTCGCTGTACTTTATACAAACCCATGCCAAAGTTTTCTTTACCTCTTTATTTTTTTGGCTCATTGTAGTTAATTTTGTAATGTTATTTATGCGTCGCATTCAAAACGTCTATAAATTGCCCACAGATATACTTCTAGACTGTAAACATGATACTGGAGACCCCAGTGTCTATGTGAAAGCTATAGTTAGAAAAAGAACAACTTGGCTCTTTCTAATCGTAAAAACAATTTGGTTAGTACAATAATTAATGGAATTATAGTCATTAAGCAACGTGGGTGGTCTACAGACACACCAGACCAGAATTACGTCGTGGGAGCTTAAGCAACGATTTGGTCAGTTAGTTACGGACATAACTAGCGTCGAACTCAAATCGCAAATGATTCCAGTATAACACTTCACTTTTGATCATGAAGTGTCGCTGCACGACATGTTTCTTATTTCCTCGTATTAGCATCCTGCAACCATCAGAGACTATTCTGTCATGAAATCTACTTTCAAGGCGCTATGTAGCTTGACTCAAGAGCATTTCACGACCATGTGCAGTGGTGGCTTCATACCACAACGAGAATAACGTTATCATTTACCGCTAACTATGGGAGTTATTGTCGCCATGGAACACAGTAAGGGCAATGAAGCCAAAGTGGTTCTCGGACGATGGAATAAATCTCAGCTCATACAAAGGTAATATCGTTACCTTCTATTTGATACTGAGGGTCTGACATCGATTCAGCATATCTCTCAAAGTTCTACTAATTATAAGAGAATCCCTATGTAACACCCAAGGGAGCGTAATTCAGTGAGCAGTTATAAAAATGCATGCGGCCTTTAGTTATGACAGTATTGAGTTTAACAACCGTAGGTTTAATTCATCATAGGCTTTTATTTTTATCTGCTAGTTTCATATTCACAAGTTTTTCAGGTCCAAATACGGTAATTATGACGTTTTGCAGTCAAGAATCTTCCCTTAGAATCCAGATCTAAGTCCTAGGTGACCGACAGCTCGATCTTTTTGTTTAAAAAGGTTTTATATATGAGGACTAGTAGTACAATACTATCCATCTTCATCAAGATTTATCATTGCCACGATCATATCATGCAGTAAACCATACGTGGCCTTGATTATATTACCCAAAGCACTACGTAATACAAATTTACAACTCCAAACTGAAAGTGTTGTGTTATATCCCGTAGTCAAAGTATGATTTCAGACCATATTACTAGCGAAATAACGCTGAACGCAAGCTATGGTTATCATAAACTCACCAAAATCTCAAGCAAACCTCTACCTTGGAAGGCTAACCACCGAACACAGCACCAGCATCCACTCAAAACTCCATGCCTGAAGTTCTATATCTGACTTTAAACAAGCGATTATTTAGGCACCCCTCCTCAGTCGTCGACATGGGGAATAGTTAATCTTTTACTAAATCCTTAGGAGTATTATCAGGCCAGGCGCGTGGTCGACTGCACTTGGTTGATTTAGCAAAAAACTTCCAGTGATACTAACAAGACTGTCCAAATTGTCTGAACGTCTGTGACCTGCTCCTTAACTTGGATCTCGGTTGTCTTGGCGACCTGCTCCTAAGACTAATTTGCATTTTAGTGATGGTCTCCGCAATAATTTTAACACTCGAAATGAGTTCCGTTGTAACTGGCTCTTTTGATGATTGTTCTTTTTGTGAATGAATGATATATCGTGTGTGATCCAGTTGAGGGATCCTCTACCATTATTCTATCTGCAATACACATTAAGTGAGATAAAGAGGTGTCAGGGTATTGTTCATTAAAAGGTTTCTTACCTGTTTTATCTTGTTTGCAGACGTCAATAGAATACATAGTCATGAGAAAACCAGGAACTCGTGCAAGTCACAACACGCTCAGCCAAACAAATTTGAATGCGGAGTGTTAGCAATTAATTTCTTAGATACGAAGACGAGGCCGACTTGACATGGAAATTACTTTGCATACATTTTAGCAACACAGCGGATGTAGTTTTGCAGTAAAAATTCCAATTCCAACCCCGTAGCCTAACTCTTAACTTTGAATACCGAGCCTCAATACTCGCACTAGTTCGTACTAATCTTTCGACCTCATTACTTAGGTGAATTTTCTAACGGTCACCTTGGCATCGTTTAGCAGTCGTTCATAAATAGCAGATTTACTGAAGTCCAAACCTTAGAACTTTTTGAATTATTTTTGGATAGAAACATGAAAGCATGTTTTTGGTATTTTGAATTATTTGAATTATAGTATCAACTAAGAAACCCAGAAATAACGCATTTGAATCAAGAAGTACTAGATGAGCAGAAACGAATTTATTGTATTCAGAATTCGAAATCGAGCATTCAACAAGTACAAAGGAACCATTAGCTCATTAAAACACCACAATTTCACACAGAAATCTCATAGAATATTCAAAATAATAAAGCACCCGAGTGAACAACTGTTTTCAGTATCTTTGTTATCAAGCTGTACAGTTATAAGTTCATAATTATTGTGTTATTTTACAAAGGACAAAATAAGGGGTGATGGTGAATTAAACAACATCAGCTGCGGAAAGTAATGGAGTTTTACATCTCTTACGGCATAAATACTTCAAGATTGTGTCATCCATAGTTTAAAGAGGTTATTGGCTATAGGTCAAACGGATTCGTCGTAACATAAAGAGATCTAATCAGTCAGTGTTAATAAAATAAATCATGGGAATAAAACACATCATGGAAATATTTTATTTCAATGGAGATAACAATAATGATAACAACCGTAACAGTATGCGTAATATGGGAGGTGCCATCAAGATGATTGTGATAAAAATTCATGTGGATTGGGAAAAATGAATATATGGATTGAGAAGCACATGAATATAAGAGGAGACTCGATGACAAAGGGTTTATTATGTCGTGGTTGTTCTAAGTCGGTTTTATGTGGCGGAAACCTGGAGAACTACGAAAGTCATCATTCAGAATATACATGTGTTTATTAACAGTTCTCTACGAAAAATAATTCGGATCCGTTAACCAGCCACTATTAGCAACAACCTACTGTGGGACAGAACAAACCAAATTCCAGCGGAGGAAGAAATCAAGAAAAAGCGCTGGAAGTGGACAGGACATACATTGAGGAAAGCACCCAACTGTGTCACAAGGCAAGCCTTCGCATGGAATCCTCAAGGCCAAAGGAAAAGAGGAAGACCAAACAACACATTACACCGAGAAATTGAGACAGACATGAGATGAATGAACAACAATTGGATAGAACTAGAAATGAAGGCCCAAGACAGAGTGAGTTGTAGAATGCTGGTCAGCGGGTTATACTCCATTGGGAGTAACAGGCGTAATTATGTAACCAAGTAATGTGTGGTGGACCAGACAAATATGAACGTGAAAAAACTGTTGACCAAGTTATAGAGAGTAAATAATAATGTTAATTGTTGCAAATACAACAGAAAAATTGAGACTTTACTTCCCACAGTTATAAATGTTCGGTCATTCCGTTCAGGTTTGTGGACTCTCCAGTAATGTAAACCAGTGTTAAGTATGATATATTCCGACTCACAGTCTATAAATGCAGATAATATTTGATTTAGAATGCAGTTAGCTCAATCACAAGTTAGAACAAGGCATGTGTGTATAGCAATGTATTTGTTAGCACGCAGCAGTATGTCAAGCCATGTCAGTGACACAACGGAAAGCGTGTTCAAGGTCGTTCACAAAAACAACAGGTACAGTCATTTAATGATAAATATACATACGGTGAAAGATTGACAAAATAAATACAAATAATATTAAAAACTATTTACAAAATAAGCTTGTCAGGTCTATCTCCACAAATGTCCAGGCGATCTAGTCATTGACCATGGTAAACACAGGGCCTGAACATACCTTTCTTGGATCGGTAAGTTAGGCTTTCTGGGGTTGATCTAGGTTACATCAGCTATGTAGATTAGTGTAGGTTGGGTAAATTGCTTGAAATGTGGTCTAGAGAAATCAGTCTTCAATCTTGAGTAATAAGGACAGTAGGTTGGTGAACCTGTATTAATCCTGACATATTGCTTTCCAATGAAGGTTCAGCTTCTCCTTGAAAGTATTCGCTGATGGGGCTGATACCACTTGTTCGGGTAAGGCGTTGCAATCATTGACTACTCGATGAGAAAAACGGGACCCCATTTTAAGTTTATTAGATCGTGGTTTATGAACCTTCTTGCTATGACCTCGGAGATTATTAGTGCTGGAAGGAGCAAAAAGATAAGACATAATAACGCACAAATCATAATTAATGATACGAAATGCCAGTATAGGTTCACCTCGTATCTTAAGATACGACAAGGGGCGTTTTAAACGCTCATCGTCAGGGAATCTAGAAAGACCCTTCACTAATTTCGTTCCCACACGCTGGACACGCTCAAGGGAGTTAGTATCCTTTACCAGACACGGGCTAGCTGCTTGGATACAGTACTCTTAATGTGGTCTAACATACATGGGATATAAAATTCGAAACGTTTCCTCGTCAAAAGATTTGAACTCTCGGCGAAGTGACCATAACGCACGAAAACCTCAGACAGCGGCTGCTTTGCAATACGTAGTTGTTTTTAAATCATGAATTAATACTACTCCTAAGTCTTTATACTCCTGAACGCACGGAAGAGGTTTACCCTCAATAGTGTAACAGTACCTATTACCGTGACCGATGTGCATTAGCACCCTCTTCGTAGAGTTGATCTCTAAGCTCCACTCTCGAGCCCATCTAACTAAATCGTCTAAGTCAGCTTGAAGATCCAGATGATCAGCCGCACTTTTTATTGTTCTCCAGATTTTTACATCATTTTTACTTCACCTAAGTAACAGCGGTAACTCATCGACGTAGAGAAGGAAGAGCAGAGGGCCTAAGATGGTGCCTTGGGGTACACCAAGTTTGACCGGCTTCCAATCGGATAGCGTTCCGTTGACCCTCGCTCTCTGTCTGAGGTCACATAAGAAACTTCCTATCCACTCATGTACAGTACCTATTATTCCGAAGCTCGTGAGCTTCTGCATAAGACCTACGTGTGAAACCTTGTCAAATACTTTGCTAAAATCTATGAATATCACATCGACAGACAGACCGTTATCTTGTGCTGCTGTCCAATCTACCCTCGCAATAAGCAAGTTAGTCAAATATGAACGCTTGTTGCGAAATCCGTGTTGCTCAGGAGCTAACGGATTACGTAAATCTATGTGGCTTAGCAACCTAACCCGAATTATCTTTTCAAGTAACTTAACGACTATGCTAGTTAAACTGACAGGTCGGTAGTTGAATACGATCTGTCTCTAACCGTCCTTAAATATAGGACTGACTGTAACATCCTTCCAATCTCTAGGGAGTTGAGCGAGTGAACGGGACATGTTGAAGAGTATCGCGAACGGGTTTGAAATAATGCCCGCAAGAGATGACAGCAACTGTGGATGTAACCCGTCAGGGCCCGACTATCATATTCCAACTGTCGTTCGCAAGTAGTACGGGATTTGGCTATGGTTTTCTTACAGATATTACGGAATGTTTGGTACTCACGCTTAAATGGTACATGACCTGTCAATAAGAATAAGTCCCAGAAATGTTTCCTACGCTTTAACAGCTTCAGTGTTTCCTTATTAATCCGTGGAGGGTAACGTGATAGCTTACGTGCTGACCATGGGATAAACGGCGACGTTGCGGACTCGAATGTAGCCTTAAACTTATTCCATTCATCTTCGATCAATCCATCCACGTCGACCGACCAATCAGTCGAGATAGCACAGTTTCTGATCGCCGGAATATTGTCTCGCAAGATATTGGGACGGGGTGGAGCAAATACAAATAGTATACCATGTATCCTAAACTTAAAGTGAATAACAACGTGATCACTGTTCACTAGTGAGATGTGCTGGATATCAAAGACATCCTCAAAATGATGGGTGAGGGCGAGGTCCAGCAGCGACGGATCATGATTGAAATCAATATGTGTCGGTTTCGCGATACATTGTACAGGTGCACACTGAACAACGGCAGATAAAAGGTCGCTATCGAAACCACTACCATGAGCTGTAAACTCTATCCAGCTGATATGCGGTGCGTTGAAGTCCCCCCAATGATGAGACAACATTCTGCCATACTCCAAAAACAGATGTGTCTTAGGATAAAGTCGTCAGCAAGACAAAATGGACTACGGTATATTCCCCCTATAGTCACTAACCCACTTCTAGATTTAATCTTACAACATGCGATCTCGCATGTGCCACTGATATGAGCCTCCAATATGGTTGATTGTATACGAAAGTGATCCCTAACGTATAATATTATACCACCTCCTTTGCAACTTGAAACTCTATCGCTTCTAATACAGATATAGCCTGCAATGAAAGGAGAACAGTCTATATCTACTGTGAACCAAGTTTCTGTAACAACGATTATATCGGAACATAATTCTTCCACCATCAGACTTAGCTCGGACGTCTTATTTCTAAGACTACAAGCGTTCGTGTAGCACACACTTAAGGTGTTTTGGCAATCAACCGTTATACCCATACAGGCCTCGGAAGCATTGGCATCCAAGACCTGACTACCCGAAAACCCTTAATGGTAAGGTTATTTTCGCCATTTAATTTGCGAGTTCTCAACTCCGTAAGAGCATTCTTCCACTTGATTCGATCCTTAAGCGGCCAATCTGGTCGAATACGGATATTTGAGTCACGAGTTTTCAGTGCGTTTTTCAATAATGTCTCTTTCTTCAAAACTCCCGAGAACCAGCTTCAGGATTCTTCTTGGTTGGGTCTCGCCTCCAACTCATTTACCAAGTCGTATTAATTTTGTAATATGTGCCCACGAAACCTCTTCAGGTAGTACATTTCTTACCACAGACTCCACTAACTGCAGGTCATGTGCATGTCTTCTAACAGGGTAGTTGTCTTTCGACTCCACTAGATTCCAAATAATTAAACTAGGGAGGGGTTTAGCTTCTTTTGAAACTGTGTTCACAGCTTTCGACCGTGACGTTAGATCCTGTATTTTAACTCCTGGTATCTTACGATTAGTTTTTATTGTAACAGAGTCCTGGGAGTCGAGCGAGTGGCTCACAACAATGTTAGACGAAGCTTTACTATGGGACTTTGGCGGAGTGATCTGAGAGTCCACCAAGGACTTATCAAGTAAACAGTCATTAGTTTTAGCTGTCTTTCCTACTCTTCTGCGTTTTCGCGTCATCCATTTTCCATCAGTCGAAACGTCTACATTAGGACAACTCGGGACAGTAATTGTCTTATATGGGTCACTAGTCGCAGCTGTAGCAATACGGCCACCAACGTCTAATGAGGTGTCACTCACTGATCGTTTCAGGGGAGGACGTTTAACTGCGGGTTGCACAGGTAGATGTCTGGCTTGCGCCATGACAGCACTCGCGACACTAACGCAATCTTCGCCATCAGTACCAATGTTACCAGTACGGCCCTCATCACCCTTCTTATTAGCCAACATCAGGAGGCTAAGTGCTTCCTGGATGAGTAATGTTTTGCTCGAGCAACAAAAACGACAAAGCCAACAAGAGTTGGGCTCTGAGCATCTTTTATATGCAGTGGGGCTTAATCAGGTGCACATCTTATGGAACTACTTATTACACTCATCACATTGCATCCTTTCCTCCACAGGAAATAAGCAATATGGTTGTACACATTTATGAGCAGATCTGGCCATCTTGAAAATCAACTACAACGGTGACGAAAACAGGATATGTAAAAGGATTCTCAAACCTTTACTAAATAAATCATGTAAAAGTCGACCAAGTATGCTTCGATGCAATAAATACACAAAAGCGAAATCGAAACACTCAATACAATATCACTTTAACTGGGGTAGATACAATTAAAGTGTAAACAGTAGTTTTGATGCCTAATTTACGATCAAAACAGTTAATTATGTCAACGAGAAACAATACCACTATCCTTTGTCTGTTTTGATATAACGTTCGTTATCTACCGAGTGAGGTAGAAGGGCGCTGTTAATGGACTTCATGACCACTTTTTATGTAACCGGCTGTTGAGTTGATGTACAAAAAGAACGCAGTTGACTGGCTTGATCCTTGTGTGCTTATGAACATGTACCGGTAGGGTATGGAAAAAAGGCACAAATTTTAATAGCATTACCATTATTTCTCACTTGGTAGATAGTGATAATCTGATTGATTATGACTCAAATATCCTTTTTTCGAAAATTCCACTCCCTGACTTCGGTTTCTGGGATTTGGAGATTCTGAAGTGATTCAAGGTCACTTTGCCCCGCCAAAGCCTTGAGATGTCTGACGACTTGCGCGATTTCGAGGAGCAGATTAGACTTCAAAATTCTCAGACTGTTGATGTCGAGGTGAAAACGAGAGTCGATCCAGATGGGACTGTTATGGAATGGGACGATAAACGCAAAGGGTGGTTTCCTAAAGTAAGCTACTATTTTTACATTTATGTGTGATCGCAAAATAACGATTGATCTCTCCTACCAAGTTTTTTTGCCTACAATTATTAAACCAATTCCCCAGTTCTGATATTTGGTCACCATCTTAGAGTTTTCAATCATCATGGCTTTGTGTTTCCCCATGACGAAAGTTAACCTGATAAACGGGTCCATTTACTATTTAGCTACGCACCTTACTATTTATTTTGAAGAATCGTGAACATTTTAGTTGAGGAAGTGGTTAAATTCTTGCTTATTTGCTGGACTGGCGTATGCTAGAGTCATGTGATTACTTATTTTGCTGTAACTGCTCATCCACCGTCGACTGGCCACATTTCAGTGCTTATTAACTGAATACTGTTATTGTTAAATAGCACTAATGTACTTCTACCTACCAAATCAATGCATCGTTTTGACTGGTCACTCAACACAAGTGGAATAAGTACTGTTTTAGTTGTAAAGAAACAAGATGCGATGAGACTATAATTTATGGACGACCTTTGAACAACGCTGAAGTGACCCTGAGGGTGGACACCTACTGATTAGGACTAAATGAGGGTCATAATGCAGTCATAATTCTTATTTACGGTTGACGGTTAGGGTTAAAAATTAGATTTTGGGTTTTCATCACGAACTGACATCAGCTATAATACCAAAACTCTATTTAGCCAAATGTACGGATGAATTTCGTGCCAAAATTCGTGGCTCGTTATCTTATATCTGATTGGTGTGTCCATAAACTATAGTCTTGTCACAGGATTCATACTGATTTAATTCGCTAAAATTTACATGGAGATGGGCTGCAAATGTATTCGTTGATGTTCGCTGTATAGAGTCCTATCAAGTAAAGTACAAATACCAAGCCGAATCGACTCACAGATGTTATTCAAGTGTACGTATCAGTACTCAACTACGCTGTAAGATGTGTTCTGTGGAACTGGTCAGGATAAAAGGTGCTAGGGTTCGCATGATGTATCTACGGAAAGAATTACAATAATGACAACTTTCAGTGATTGTTTCGCATAACACTAAAGGGGTTGTTGTGCTACACTTTGATAGACAAGTAAGTGACTCTAAGGAGTCTGAAGTGACGTAAATCAGAACCAAATCAAGAGTTCTCTTATATTATCTTAAACTTTACAGGCTATTGATCCAACAAAGCTAGTAGTGTCAACAGAGGGAAAAATCTCATAAACAGTAGAGTTGAGTGGAAGCATGGAATTCAGGAGTGAAAAGCGTGAAGTGATTTCCTAACCTAACATTTGGGTGAGAAGGAATGCAACTGTGCTACCGTAACCTAATCCCAGCCAAATAAGTGGGTGAAGAAAGATTTGGGATTTTTTATTGTCATAATCGTATATACGAGTAGTCCATTGCTGAACCCTAAGGTTTTTTAAGTCCGAGAATAGTCCAATTAATCCACAATAAATAATGGCTAAAACTCGTTTATTTCTCCTAGCGTTTGCTTTTCTCCAGAAAATCTTAACCTGCAGATCTGAGACGATACATTCCAAGTGTGCACCTACGCGAAATTGTGCGCCATTTAGAAGACCTGGTTATTTGTAATTATCAATAAATGCATAAGTGGTAATAACTTATCTCACTAACAAGGCACCCCAAGTAGTTGTTCGTTGGGCTCCGTGGTCATACCAGGATCATTCACCGGGTTCTTGGGTATGGGCCACACTGAAAGCTTGTGATAATACCCGGTTGCGCGAACCACAGTAGGTGAAACGGAGTTTAAACCTGGAACTTAGTAGCCGAAAGTCAAACGCTTCAACAACTAAGCCATCGCTTCACCTGCAAATGCTATGTTGCAACCGATATATATATATATATATATATATATATATATATATATATATATATATATATATATATATATATTACTTGGAATTTTATCCCATGACTGTTCATTCATAAACTTGCAGATAGATGATGATTTTATTGCTCGTTATCAAATGAGTTACGGTGTTGCTACGAGTAATCAGCATGAGTCCTCTGTCGCTTCAGATACTGCACCCAGTACTGTAGACTGGACACGCTTCAACACAGAGCTAGCCGAACTTAGAGCGACCAAAGGTGATAATTCTGTGGAGGTACAACAGCTTATGAAAGCTGCTAATGAATCGTTGACAGCTTATTATAATTCTCCAGCCTATCGAGAATGGTACGAAAATTACTGCAAGCATAACGGGTCCCAAAATACCCAGCCTATTGAACATAAAACTGAAATAAAGAAATCTAGCAACAAAGCAAAGCATGAACTAAAGCCCTCTGAACGTATGCTTAGTAGTTTCCTAGACGAAGGAGATGATCCGGATACTGCTTTGGCAAGAGTGGAAGCAGAATTATTATCTGGCGCACAGCCTACAAATTCTAACGACGTATTGGAAGATGTGTGTGTAGACCAATCACCTGCTGATGAAGCACAGGTTGCCGCAGACGATGCAAATGATCCTAATCCTCGGAAGAGAAAGCAGACAGCCCCCCTTCCTGCCTGGTATGAGGTGAGTTATCATTCCCCTATCATATTATTAACTGTCAATTAAGGAGTGTAATTGTTCTATAATCCGCGAAATTTCTTTGTTTATCTGAGGTTCTATAAACATATTCTTATTTTGTCTGAAGTGGCAGAATATTTCGTATTTTTTAAAACGTCATTAAACCCCTACCTAATTAGCATGTTGTTAATTTTTTTAGATGTTTTTACACAAAATAATGAAAAAGTTATGTAGCGTAGAGTATATTAAGTATACGTGTGCTGTACTAAGGAGGTTGACTATTTTGATCGTCCAATATTTGCTCAGATGTTTGAAATTCTGTCATTAGATATCTTATAAATAATAACAATTAAGTCTACGTAAAAACTGATGAAACTGGACTAGTGACGACGGTTAAAATTACTATTGAATTGTATGAATAGCTCAAACAAAATAAAATTGAATATATAGAGATTATTTGTGGTCAACGCAAAAGTTGACACAATATTGAGTGGGTTCTTATTCCCAATTCTTTTAACGATACAGGATAAGAAAACAGAAAGCCATTAAGAAAGCTGAAAGAACGAGACTATAAGATTAGAATAAAATGTACCAGGTGACGATTGTCCGCAAGGTCAAACTTCTAGCCCCAAATACTTTGTCACGGCTATAGATGGAGAGTCTTCTCTCTCTGAAATACTTTCATGCGGCTATGTATTTGTAGCCTCTGTCGCATAGGTTCTACCTACTACCTTTAAAAGTTAATCGAACCTTGGGGGTGAAGATATTAGCATGAAAATATCTTGTGATTATTTATTTCAATGGAGAAATGATTTATGGGTTAAGATACTTGGCTTTCGACTGTAGGGTCTCAGGTTCAAAACGTGCTTTTCTTGTTTCACTTTTGAACAAGCTTGTGTAGTATAGCTTATTTCATGTCTAATAGTGAATTTAAGCTGAGTGTACAGATCTGTACTTAGTCAATAAGTCATACTATTTTAACTTAAATATCAGAAGGGGTCATGTGGAGATTGTAGTAATTTCAATAGTTGAGATCATGAGTCAATTAAAGGTAGACCACCATAGAAAACATGGGAGCACTAGACGGCCGTTTCGTCCTATTGTGGGACCCCTCAGCAGTGCGCATCCAATCTACTTTCCTAAATGGTTGGAAGTACATTAAGTAATTTCGTTTTCATCTTTATTTACTTATTTGTTTTCATTGTTTACGTAATGTTCACTTTACCAAATTCAGATAGACGAGAGTAAAAATACACATGTATATGTCAGTGGCCTACCTCCGACAATAACCGATGAGGAATTCTCAGCACTAATGTCAAAATGCGGTGTTATAATGAATGAACCCTTTACTAATATACCTCGTATAAAATTGTACAAGGATCAAGCTGGTATTCCTAAAGGTGATGGGCGTTGCTGTTATGTCAGAGTAAGTTATATTTTTTATAATAGTGGGGCTGTCCGCTACAGTTTTATCTGTTAATGTAAACTTTATTAACTGTAGTTATGTTAATTGAATTGGAATTGTTTTAATACATGCACACCCGACCGTTGTTGCTACCTTGACGTGGTGGTCGGGCTTGCCTATCGTGATGAAGCAACCGAGCTATACTGGCTGGAACAACCGTTCCTCAAGGTCCTACCATGTCAGACAGGTCGGTTGAAGAGCGGTAAGACTAAAAGCAACAAACCTAAGGTCCGAAGGCGAAGTCGTACTGCTGACTGTACAGAGGTGTGACAGCAGTAAGGTGTTTCCTTCAGACAACCAGCATGACAGCGATGCTGCCTTCCCACAAGGAGGGGTGGGGTTAGAAAAGGTCGACCCTAAAAATGCACACCTCACCTTACCTCACGGATTTCCGTCTCCGGCGGTAAGGCCCTTTGAAGAACGGAGCTAACATGTCAAAAACCTTCCACGGAAAGGCTGTGCGCGACCGGCCTCAAGCAGTTGTCCCTTGGGCACTGCGGTCACGCTCTCAGGTCGCCGAGACCGCCTCTAATCCAATTTCCTTTTCAGGTACCTCCAGAAGAACCCTTCCACGGTGTGGGCAACCGGGAAGTGATAACCGCCCTCATACCTCTAACAGCACCCAAGACCACTGTATTCATAATCAACCTTCCTCTTCAATTCCTATTATCCCTCCTACATCGACTTTCAACCCTAAACTTCCTCCTTCGGCTTCTTCCTCAAGTGTCACCATAGCCAACGATTCTAGTGCTCAAAACTCTGTCCCAGGTCTACTGAAACCTCGCTCCAAACTACACATTGGAGCTTTCAACGTACGCACTTTATGTCAAATCGGTCAGCAGGCTTTCTTGGCTAAAACCCTAGAGTCTCTTTCCATTGATGTATGCTGTGTCTCCGAAACACGCATACAGGATTCCAGTGTGGTCATTCACTTGACCTCACCTCGGCAAAACGGAGAGCCAACGAGATACACCCTACGTGTATCTGGTAACCCGATGGCCAGTTCTCGTGGACTGGCAGGTGTAGGCATAGCACTAAGCATGAGGGCGGAACAAGCACTGCTAGAGTGGATCCCCATCAACAGTCGTCTATGTGCTGTTCGGCTAAACGGCTCCGTAAGAACTCGGAAGGATAGGGACACACGTCGTTGCCTTTTTGTCGTTTCTGCCTACGCTCCCACTGACTGCAGCTCCGATGAAGTGAAGGATGAATTTTACAGGAAGCTTTCTGAACTTCTTCAGAAAGCTAAACGCTCAGACATAGTACTCGTAGGGGGTGACTTTAATGCGCAGATAGGTAGCTTAAACCAAACAGAAAGGCATTTAGGTGGATATTTTAGCATTCCGGCACAGCGAACAGATAATGGTGATCGTCTGCTGCAACTGTGCTCAGACAATCGCTTATTTTTAGCAAACACAAATTTTAAGCATAAGGAGAGACATCGTCTAACATGGCGACCCCCTACACCAAACCAACGATGGACTCAAATAGACCATATTGCCATCAGTCATCGTTGGAGAGGGTCGGTAGAAGATTGTCGCTCATTCTGGAGTACCTGCTTGGACTCCGATCATGCCCTAATACGGGCACGCATCTGCTTGCGCCTCACCGGACGCAAAAAAGCCACATTAAAAAGACCAATTAGAACTGAATTGAGTAACGAGAAAACCAAAAATAGGTTCCAAGAACAACTGAGTTCACACTTAAGTAGTTCTGAACACGAGGCTGACCCAGATGTTGCTTGGAAAGACATACAAGCAGCTGTGGAAGCAGCAGTGACATCTATTAGCAACTTAAACTACAGAGTTTCAAAGAACCAGTGGATTTCTTCAAAGTCTATTACACTGATGGATTCTCGCAAATTCGTCCCATCAGGTTCCGAACATGATGAAGAGCGACAACAAATCAGATCTAGGTTAAGAAAAAGTTTAAGAAACGACCGTGAGCAGTGGTGGGCAACGAAAGCAAAAGAGATGGAAAAGGCGGCGACTATAGGGAACACAAGACAACTTTACAGACTAATAAAAGAAACTGGAATTAAAAAGTCAAGTGTAAGTGAGATTATATCGGAAAAAGACGATACTCTCATCTGCTCTCAGTCCAGACGTTTAGAACGATGGGCAGAACACTTTAGGGAACAGTTCAGCTGGCCTTCAGCCACTCTACAACTACCCTCCATTCCCAGACAGCGTGAATGGAACATTGAAGTAGGTCCCCCAAATCTTGGTGAAGTTCAAAAGGCTATAGATAATCTGAAACGAGGAAGGGCAGCTGGACCAGATGGACTGGTTCCAGAAGTCTTTAAGGATGGTGGTCCAATTTTAGCGATTAGGTTGACTAATATTTTAGCTAAGATCTGGGAGTTAGACGTTATTCCATCTGACTGGTCACAATCACTTATCGTCCCAATATATAAGAAAGGGTCAAAATCATCCTGTGACAACCACAGAGGGATTAGTTTAACTAATATAATATCTAAAATACTAGCCTCGATAATTATCAGACGCCTAACTAAGACTCGTGAACTGCAAACACGAGAAAATCAAGCTGGTTTCAGACCTGGTCGTGGCTGCATCGACCACATATTCACCATTCGTCAGGTTCTAGAACACAGGCACACTTATCGGCGTCCGACGATGGTGGTCTTTCTTGACTTAAAAGCAGCATTTGACTCGGTAGACCGCGAGGTTCTGTGGCAGTGTCTGTCATTGAAAGGCGTACCTCAGAAGTACATAAACCTTGTGAAGGCTCTTTACTCGAACACTACTAGTCGAGTGAGAGCTTATGGCGAACTGTCATCTACTTTTGCAACCTCAAGTGGTGTCCGTCAAGGATGTCCACTTTCCCCATTTTTATTTAACTTCATCATAGACCTACTGATGGAAATAACTTTCTCGTCGACTGAATTCTCGGGTATTGATCTCCATCTAGGAGGTCCACTTATCGACTTAGAATACGCAGATGACATAGTCCTGTTTGGTGAAGACGCTGACAAAATGCAAAGTCTTCTGGTAGCACTGAGCAACAATGCCAGAATGTTTGGAATGCGCTTCTCTCCCTCGAAATGCAAGTTGTTGCTTCAGGACTGGTCTGCGTTAACACCTGAACTAAGGATAGGGAGTGAAGTAGTTGAACGCGTTGACAACTTCACTTGTGGAAGTCTGACCAGCCCAATGGGTTGGTGTCTGACGAAATCTCAGCACGGATCCGAAAAGCTCGCTTGGCTTTTGCCAACTTACGTCACCTGTGGCGAAGGCGAGATATCCGTCTATCAATAAAAGGACGAGTATACTGCGCGGCAGTCCGTTCTGTTTTAATTTACGGTAGCGAAACATGGCCATTAAGAGTAGAAGACACTCGCAAGCTGCTAGTATTTGACCACAGATGCCTTAGAAATATTGCTGGCGTCTGCTGGGATAATCGGGTAAGTAATAGTGAGGTTAGACGCAGGGTATTAGGAAAGGATGGTAAATCAGTTGATGAGGTTATGAATCTTCATCGACTGAGATGGTTGGGCCACGTGTTACGTATGCCTGAACACCGATTACCACGACGTGCAATGCTATCCGGTGTTGGGGATGGTTGGAAGAAAGTTAGGGGCGGCCAAACCAAAACGTGGCATCAGTGCTTGAAGTCACTAACTTCTAGTCTGAGCCATGTTGGTAGATGCAGACTACTTGGTTGGGGTCCGCGTGACTATCGTAACCAATGGTTGGAGACTCTTGGTGACATGGCTCAGAATCGATCACAATGGCGTAGGTGTATACACTCGGTTTCTTCCCTTAAACTAAGAGATTAAAAGCGCTTCATATCTTTCTTTCTACTAACCAATTCTTTCTTCTTGTACTATATCTCTATATGCAATCTTTCTCTTATATATTACCACCTTTTACCTAACCACTGTTATGAATCCGGTGTTCATCTTGTTGTGCTGATGCGGTATGGCAACCTGGACCGATGCACATAAGTGCATGGTTCTACGTTGTAGCTGACTGACTGACTGACTGAATACATGCACATGCTGAAAACCCATCCCTAGTGCCAAATCTAATTTGCTTTTATTGTCACGTATTCCATATATAAGACATTCTCAAATACTTATTCAGGTGATTGTTCAATTTTCTTCACACTATTGTTAGTATAACTATGCTCATTCACGTGTATTTTATTGTCCACTACTGTTTGTAAAATGGAAAAATGTTTTCGTATTAGATTTTCCAAGATTTCTGCAAAAGCGTACATTTTCACTGTATTCATAAAAAATCCATGTATTCAGGAGACTACTAATAGACCTGACTTTCAAGTCATAGATCCTGATCCCACATCGACCACCGATATTTTGGGATACAAGTGAATATCATTAAATATCGTAGTAAAGTAGCCCGTAAATATTTGATGAGGGAAGAAAGCAACAGCTTAATTGTTTAAGGTTTCAGCTTTCAACCAGCAGATCGGTCAGTCGCACGCAACACAAAACCTGAAACATAAGTGTATCGATCTGAGTTTCCACACCACATGAGTACGATGAAATAAATTACTAGGATAAATTACGAAGTAGTAAAAGTATTGGCACAAATGTTAGTAAAAAAATAACTAGACATATTAATTATGATTGACGAAGAATGAGTCCACAAAACAAAAGGTATAAATCGATTTTGGAACCCAAGTTCTAAGGGACAGCAACAAGTGACTGCATGCGCACTATTGTGACTCATGTCACCGAACGTCTTGGATTAATCATCGCGGTTATCGCACGCATCTCAACTAAGTAGTCTACACCTAACAACATTGCTCAGATCAACAGTCAATAGCTTCATGGATTAATGCTACGTTTTGGCTTAAACACTCCTAGTTCCATTTTATCCTACTCTTATACCAGCTAATAACGCGCCTCAAGGTAGGCGATAATGGCTGAGCATACGTGACACATGTCTCAATCACATCAGTTGATGACGATTCATAAGCTCATTCAGTTGCAACATTAGTACCTGGTACTTATGTACATCGGTTCAACTTACCACGCCCCAATACCACAGAAAGATCAAATTGTCAGGCTAGATCTCAGAACAGTAGAGATAGTAACAGTATCACTGATAATAGAAAAGATTAGGCGTCGAGGATAATTAAAAAAATGCATATTTAGGGAATAAAACAATTATGAGGAATTCAGAAGCTTAAAATGTGGAGGAAGATAAAAGTCTATGCATCTGCGCCATTGCAAACGATTTTGACCCATGTCATAGGCTTACTAATCCAATTTTTTATCTTCCCCTGACGAGTAGTAATACTAATAATACCACCGGTCTATACATAAACTATGATTCAGAATCAATTTCACGAGTTGGTACTTTTTGAGTAATAATTTGGTTTTTTCTTACCTGTTGAGTTACATTACCATGCCTATGAATACTATTCATATATTTTCGTATTGACATTTTTTATTACAAGCATTTTGCCATGTGAGACATGACTGTTTTCTCGGGAACCATATGCATATCGACAATGGGTTTGTACATTTATAGTTTTAATATATTTCATTTAGGACGTTGATCAGTAAGCTTATTTAATGCTGTTAAGAGATTCTTTTCTAACATATGAAAAGTAGCGTCATTAGCTTGTTGTGCCTGTCATAATATTATATGATCAATAACAAGAGCGTTAAAAAAAAGATTAGTTTGGTTGCTAAACTAATTAACCACCGAAATTGGCACAAGGGGGGGGCACTGAACTATATATGCATCGCACAATATACATGCACCATTATTTAGTTTTAAATTGTTTGCTTGCAGATTTGAACCTTATTCCACTTCGGTTTGAACAGTCAGGTAATGAATATGATTTCAAAGCGTTATAAATAAACCTATAAAACTGATAAATGAGTTACAGTGGATTGTCAGGTAGTATAACGGTGACAACAAATGTTAGTATGAAAGGTATATGTTGACATATGTGTTTCTATCTAATAGTTACAAATCGTACAGACCAATCAAGTTTATATTTATTACAGTCTATCATATTTACTTTTGTCCAATTAAATTTGAGTAGTTTTTCTCATATTGACTAAAATTCACTAGTAAACAAATTCTAATCTTCTGAATTGTTCATGTACCTTTCTTTTTTCTCTTTCCGAATTTATTTCACTGGATTATTACTCCTTGAATAAAATCTTCAAACTCTAATCTTCCCAATTACTACTACTTCACCGACAAGTGGACTGAGCCATGTTGGTTGGTGTAGACTACATGGTTAGGATCTGCGAGATGATAGCAACCGATGGTTAGAAACCCTGAATGACATGGTTCAAAATCTTTTGCAATGGCTCAAGTGCATCCACTCTTTGTGTTCTCCCGAATTCTAATCTTCTGAATTCTTCATGTCCCTTATTTTTTTCCCGAATTTATTTCACTGTATTATACTCCTTGAATAACATCTTCAAACCCTCATCCTTCCGATTACTACTTATACTTTTACTACATCTACCACTACGGAATTTGAGTTGACAACTGCATCTCTGTGCTAATGTGGTATGTCAACTCGAACTGATGTACTTACGTACGTACGAAGTTCTACGTTGTTACTAACTGACTGATTTAAACTTCATATTTCATTTTTTTTTAATCAAGTTTGCAACTTGACATTGTACTGATTATTTGAATTCATAGTTAGTTTATTACTATTTATGGTTGTATATTGTAAGAAATTCAACTTTAAGACAGAGGAACACTTGTCCAATATCACTCGGTTTTCAGTGATATCAATTTGTAATAGAAATGATGTTTTTTTATTTAGGTATTATGTGTTCATCTTTATTAAAATATTTATGGGGTTAATAATCGATCACACATGTGTTGTATATACATGCTTTTAAACACAAAATAACAATCCCCTAAGTATAATATACATCTCATCAAACAAACAACGACAATAGTATATGTATATCTATCTATGGAATACTGAATTCCATTTAAATTAATCAATCAGGTTGAATCAGTGGAGCTTGCATTAAAAATTCTCGATGGTATGTTATATACACCTGGTTATACTATTCATGTGGAACGTGCTAAATTTCAACCTAAAGGAGAATTTGATCCTAAGAAACGTCGACGTTTAACAATTAAAGAAAAGAAAAAATTGAGAGAACAACAAGAAAAGTAAGATTCATATTAGAACTTGGTGTCGTCATTTCTATCCTATATATTTTATATTTTCATCACGGTAATTTCGTCTCTTGTTATACTGCTTCATCAAGTGTGACAATAGGAGTTAGTAAGTGTTTATCCTCTTAACTATTTTATGTTATTTATGTAACTCAATTACCAAGTGCACTGTTCCATGTAATCATTACCTGCCTTGATGGCCAATGCTAACTGGTGTAGGAGTAAATTGGAAGAAAAATAACTAAAGGAAACCAAACCAAAATATGGCATCAGTTCATGATATAATCGATTATTGGTCTGAGTCTTGTTAGTAGAAGCAAACCAACTGATCAAAGTCTGAGCGATAAATGCAATCAGTGATTGTATACATTAAGTCAAATTGTTCATAATTGTTTACAATGGCGCAAATGCTTTTACTTTTTATTTCACTTAAATGCTAACATTTGGCTCGTTGTTTTACTTAACTTCGTTGCGTTTAGTTGAGTTGAAAAAGCTGGATTATGCCATTGTTTCTTTCATTCCAAAGTGTAACTCAGAGCTGACTTCACACTACTCGTGTATTTGCCTGTTGATTCTTATTATCAAATTCCTTAGTCTATTAAATGTTGATAGTGTTCTGTGTTAATTAATACAATTAATGTTTGTCGTTAATAACATAACACACGACTAATTTCCTGTAGGACAGAGATGTAATCACAATTGATTGATCACTTGGTGGTGATCAATGTCATATGTTTCAACTCCTTAGTGCAGATCGAATGCTATCGACCACGTCGCGGCCCGGATAACTCAGCGGTAACGTCCCTGACTGTGAAGCTGGGTGATACGGCGTTGAATCCATCAGGGAGCACCAGTTTCCTCAAGATTACAGGTACACCTTGATGACGAGTGCCAAGTAGCACGAAAGCCTGATCCAGAGTTTCTTGTTGACCACCATCTAGTGGGTTAATGCATATGTTTCTATAGTTTTATGCCAGGACTCAACGAAGTTGTATGCTACATGCTTACATTTCGCTTCATGTATATTCTCCTTGGAGAGGTAGTTTTGTGACCCAAGTGCCCTACAATTTTGTCCAAGTTGGAAGTCCATTAGTAATAGTAATTTTACTGTGGTGTATGCTACTTATGTTAACAGATATAAGTAGGATGTAACACCATTGAGAGGTGAAATGCCTGGCAGCAGAAGATTGAAATGAAGAGAACATGAAGGAAAATAAAGAACAATTGTAATAACAACAGAAGTGGAAGAATCATGAAGCTTGTAAAGGACAACTCAAGGAAAATGTGCAAATGACACATTTAATGTATGATTTCTATATCTTAAGAAGACACTAATTTTGCTTACTTACTTACGTCTGTTGCTCCCAATAGAGTATAAGCCGCTGACCAGCATTCTCCAACCCACTCTGTCCTGCGCGTTCCTTTCTAGTTCTATCCAATTTTTGTTCATCCATCTCATGTCTCGATTTCTCGGTGTATTGTATTATTTGATCTTCATCTCCTCCTTTGGCCTTGGGGATTCCATATGGGGGCTCGTGGTGCGGTTGGATGCTTTCCTCAATGTGTGTCCTATCCACTTCCAGTGCTTCATCCTGGTTTCCTCCTCAACTGGGATCTGGTTTGTTCTCTCCCACAGTAGGTTGTTGCTGATAGTGTCTGGTCAACGGATCCGAAGTATTTTGCGTAGAGAACTGTTAATAAACATTTGTATCTTGTGGATGATGGTTTTCGTAGTTCTCCAAGTTTCCGCCCTATACAGTAGAACTGCCTTGACATTTGTATTGAAAATTCTGAATTTGGTGTTGGTTGACAGACAGTTGTTTTGAGTTCCAGATGTTCTTCAGTTGTAAATATGCTACTCTTGCTCTGCCGATCCACGCTTTCACATCTACATCAGATCCATTGTGTTCATCAATTGTAATTTTGCATTCAACAATAAAATCATTCACTACTGTACCAATAGGTTTGAATAATTATTTCTGGTTAGCGTTTTTTTAGAGAGTTAGTTTTCTACGGGATGGGGACGCTAACCCCATGCCCAACCCTCCTCCTTTATCCGGGCTTGGGACCGGCAGCAGCCCTCGTAGGGACTCCAGGCGGAGTTCAAATATAGAATTATAACTGAAACTTAAGTTTACAACATTATGTACTTGATTATTGAATTACATTGAATTCAATTCATCTATTTGTTAATAAATTAAATTGAATAATTCTTATTATTATTCAAATTGTATATTTAAATAATTTCTTTCTTTTAATTTATCATTATTAGTTTATTTCGATGGAGTATTGATACAAGTAAATTTATACGTGGTAAAAAAGAACGTGTGATTATTCTTAAAAATGCATTTAATGAATTAGATTTTCAAGTAATTATATTTTTATTTTTATTTCTTTTTAAAATTACTTATCTTTTATTGATAAATTTTGTTTATATAATAATTATCAAAAGGGGTTTGTGGAGATTTTTTTAGAAATTTTTACAGATTGAAATCATGAGTTAGTTGAAGCTAGACCACTATGGAGATCCTGGAAGTACTGGACGGCCGTTTCATTCTAGTATGGGACTCCTCAGTGGCGGTGCGCATCCACGATCCCGCACCACGCGGGGCTTGAACCCAGAACCTACTGGCTTCACGCACGAGCACTTAACCATTAGACCACTGAGCCGGCATTCAACGGTGTTAATGTCTAACTTCAACCAATCCACGAAGTTGCGCCACCATATACCATTGTCTTCAGTGAGTTGTCATCTCACAACAGACCTGGTTGAACTCCACTGGTGACGGCTTCCCACTAGAACTCCAGGAGTATCTCTTGAAGTCAGTCACTAGTGAGCAGGTGATTATTATTATCAGAATGGGTTTTGTGGAGATTTTTGGAAATTTTCACAGATTTAAATAATTACAATAATTGTTAATATAAAATGGTCATTTGTAACAAAGTTAATGGTGTATTAACAAGTCACCTTTTTTTGTCGCAGCAATTCGTTCCATCCTGTTTTATGACAGTGAAACATGGATGATAAGAGTAGAGGATATTCGTAGGTTACTAGTATTTGATCAGAGGTGTTTTCAAAATATTGCTCGTATATCTTGGGACCGCTGAGTAAGTAATGCAGTTGTTAGGAAACGGTTACTAGGTAAGGATGGCAAATCAGTTGATGAATTAGTAAAACTTGATCAGTTGAGATGGCTGGGACACGTGTTACGTAGACACAACCACCAACTGCCCCAGTGTGCGATGTTTTATGGTAAAGGAGTAGATTGGAAGAAAACTAGGGGCGGCTAGACCAAAACATGGCACAAATCTATGAAGTCACCGACAGCTGGACTAAGTCATGTTGGTAAGTGTAGACTACCTGATTGGGATCCGCGAGACGATAGCAACCGATGGTTAGAGACCTTGAATGACATGGTTCGAAATCGTTTTCAATGGCTCAAGTGCATCCACTCTTTGTGTTCTCCCGAATTCTAATCTTCTCGATTCTTCATGTTCCTTTCTTTCTCTTTCTAAATTTATTTCACTGTATTATACTCCTTGAATAACATCTTCAAGCCCTACTCTTTTCGAGTACTACTTATACTTTTACTACCTCTACCACTACGGGATTTGAATCGACAATTGTATCTGTGTGCTAATGTGGTATGGCAACTCGAAGTGATTTACGTACGTACGAATTACTACGTTGTTACTGAATGACTGACAGATGTATTCCATTGATTCGAAAATGGGATAATCATCGTTGACTTGAATTCACAATATCAATTTTGTGGAATCATGGGTAAGTAACGTACTGTGACAAGTTTTCGAATTGGCGAAAATCATTCTTCTGTCATTCAAATACAACGTAGAACCTGGTACATTAAGTCATCGGCTCAAGTTACCACGGCAAATCACAGAATAGTAGAGGTTGTAATAGTATACTAGTGGCAATAGAAAAGATTTGGCATGAAAGTTATGATTTAAGAAAATATAAGTTTGCGAAACAAAAGAAAACTTGTAAGGTAATTTGGAAACTTAGGATCTAAGTGATGATTAAAAGTGAATACACCAGTGAGATTTTGAACGATTTGGAATCATGTCACTATTAGTTATGATAATCATGCGGATCACAACAGGTAGCCTGCATTTACTTATATTATCCAGTTCAATACTCACTGTCTTCACAGACTAATACCCATGTCTTGGTTTGGAGACCCCTTGTTTTCTCTCAACTCACTCCTACACCATCCTTGCACTTCCAGATTATCCTAACCAAGTCGAAAATGATTCATTACCTCTTCACTCGACTTGTCATACTTACCTAGTACTTTTTATCCAACCTCAAAATCACTAATTGGATGATCGCAAATTATCCGAGCAATAATTCGAAAACACGTAAGATCGGTTACTAGTACACTCTTACATATAACTTACCTTTAAACTTTGATATTGGAGTATTTATTGTCGTGCTTAACTTTGCTCGGACTAGTACGTACGTCCCCGGAATAATATGACAATCATTCCAGTTTTATGAATTTATTTTCTTTACACTATAGTACATAAATTAATATTGGAGTATATGTTGTTTTACTGATCTTTTCTTATAACAGCATGATGTTACTTTAATTCCAATTGTAAAAGAACGTTTACGTGTACAATGTGCCAAATGTGGTGTTATCAAAAAGATTGTGGTTCATGATGTAAGTTATTACTTCAACTATGTGTTGTTTTTTTTTTGTTTTTTTGTTGTTGAAGAAGAAAACACTGCCTATTGTTTAGTATAAGTTGATCTTTGATTTTTAGCACCATATCATATATGGTTATCTTCAATAAAAGGGAGGAAGATTTGATCGGTGTTAGTTGTTCATTTTCCAAATTTTTATTGAACTATATCATAAAAATGTTTTCTGACTGATTGATTTTTTTTACCAGGAGATTTACTTGTTTGGTAAAGACGCTGACAAAATTCAGAGTCTTCTCACCACATTGAGTAATATTGCATGTTTGAAATGCGATTCTCACCCTCAAAATTAAAAATGTTGCTTAAGAATCGACCTGCGTCAGCGTCTAGATTAGTGTTAGGAGTGAATTAGTTAAGCGTGCCGACCGCTTTACCTGTCTTGAAAGTCTCATCGGTTTAGGGGGTTCGGTTATTGACGAGATCTCGGAACGGATTTAGAAGGTTCGACTAGCTTCTGTCAACTTGGTCAGTTATAGCATAGAAGAGCTATCTATCTGGCAACAAAAAGACTAGTTTACCGCTCAACAATTTGCTCCATTTTGCTTGGTGGATTTAAAGCATCATCAATAAGAGTAGAGGATATTCTCAGGCTATTAGTATTTGATCATAGACGTCTTCAAAGCGTTGTTCGTTTATTTTGAGACCACTGAGTAAGCAATGCCTGGGTTAGGAATAGGGTACTGAGTTAGGTTGACAAAGATTGATAAGGTAGAAACTGAGGTAGTTGGGGCATGTATTACATGTGCCCAACCAACAACTACCTCCATGGGCGATGTTATCTGATGTAGGAGTAGGCTGGAAGAAAGCTAGTGACAGTCAAACCAAAACATTGCATTGGTCCATTAAGTCATTAACAGTTGGACCAAGCCATATTAATAGGTGTAGACTACTTGATAGGGTCCGCGTGATTATCGTGACCGATGGTTAGAGACTATGAATGACATGGCTCAAAGTCGTCTACAATAGTGCAGGTGCATCCACTCTTTGTCTTCGCCCAAATTCTAAGCTTTGGAATTCCATGTTTCCTTTATTTGGTTAGTGTTTAGATATTTTAATGTATAATCCACTTCTGTGATAATGGAAACCCTTTGTAGTATGATCTCTTTCAATATAGGTAACATAATGAAGATAATCTTTGATATTGTAGGTGTAGGGGTTTTGTCTAGTCTGGTTTAACTTTTTAGTTGTATTCATCACCGATTAATCTCAGTTGTAGCGCCATTAAAAATTAAGAAGCATTGAAGAGCTCTTTCGTTCTAGTGTGGGATTCATCGAAACCCATCAGGTGTCGTACCGTAGGAACCCCTTCAGGTCTCGTGACAAGCTCCTAACCACTAGGTCGGTATCCAATTTCAGCTTTAGTCACTTTGCAATATAATGCTTTTAGTTACGAATGTTTCATTCCAAACAGTTCTGAGCTTCACCAACCACTTCTGGAATACATTGAACCAAATTACTAGTAAGCCGATTATTTTAGTTTAGTCGGGGGTAATAGGTTTGTGGAGATTGGTTCAATTTGTAGATTGTATTTGTCTATTTAATATTCCTACTGTTCTTAGATGACAACAGTATCACATAAATGTAGAATGATCACTGGTGATCATTTATTCTAAGTTACTGACTATCTGTACTCTTGGTATGATACAATTTTTGTCCACTGAATGAATTTTTTCATTTTCTTCTCTTGTTCTAAATAATTAGGCTCATCCAGAAGGCGTCGTCAGTGTAACATTTTCTACACCAGAAGAAGCAGATACAGGAATCAAATTTCTATCTAAGGCATTATTTGTTGATTATCCTGGTACTGGAGGAGCTAGACAATTAGAAGCGGAACGTTGGGATGGTAAAACTAATTATTCAATATGTGAATCTAAAGATAAAGAAGCTAGTCGATTACAAAGTTGGGATGAATATCTTGGAGGTGATAGTTCTTCATCCGATGAAGAGACCGATACTCAAGCTAGCATTAATAATAATGCCTGTGATGATAATATTGAATCCAGAGGAGGGAATACTACTTCACAAAAATCAGAATTAGCATTTGAAGTACCGTCTGATTATTGGGAAAGATTAAGTGAAGAGAGTCAGTCCAGCTGTGTAGATACAGATGATGAGAATGGTGGGAGTGGAGCTGAAACACCATAGATTATCTTCACCATTATGGTTTCTTTTTGCATATTTCATTGTACAAATAACCTCTGTATAAATACATATATATATACATGCATAGTCAAGCTTACTGAAATTTTTGGTCGTTATAGGTGGAGTTTTGTTCTCTGAGCTGGATGGTTGGGTCGTGGAGATTTCATTGTTCTTCTGAACAACATCATCAGCACAAACTTCAGTTAGAATCCGGTTATTATTTTCGTCACGGAAAACGCTTTGAGTACATTGTAACCCTACAGTCCACTACCATGTTATTCTTAGGTTATTCACTTTTTATCCCTCATTGAATTATCACTGTCATTCTATACATGAGTCAACGACTTTAAAACTCTATTTACTAGTCAAACTGGTTTTCTTTTATCCATCTCATCGATCTTTGGTATTCATGTCTGGGAGAAGTTACTTTAGTTTTCCGGTTAAATGTATGCTAATGTCTCAGATAGTATAACTGCTTGATATATTCTGTGACTGATATAAACAATCAACTTCCTATCACTGTATTATAAGTCGTACTCAAGTTATTAGTCGATTCTGACTATGTCTTTCTATTCTACTATTCTGTCTGTAGCCTAGTCTCCTAGACGACCATTTATACGTCAGACCTACACCGTTAACCTTAAGTCGACGCAAGCTAAACTCTTATTGGCCCTCCATCCTCAAACTTTCCACCATCCCTTGAGTCGAAAGAGAAGTCAGCGACCAGCTTCCATCGTCTTCAATGCAATCATGACTCGAAGCACACAAAAATATATAGTAAAGTCTTGACCACATAAACGAAGTTAAGAGATTACAATAATGGCATAGCATAAACGGGAGAGGATTGAGTAATTGGTCCGTAGTATATTTGTAGTTAATTAAGAAAGATAAAACTAAACAATAGTTTATGCATCACAGAAAAGTGCATGCACCTTCGTCACTGCAAGCGATTTCGAGTCATTTCATTCAATCTCAAACCAATACGAAAGTCGTGCGGACCACAACTAAGTAGTCTACATCTACCAAGATAACTCAGTTCGACTGTTAGTGACTTCATAGACTAGTGTCACGTGTAAGTCTGGCTGTCGGCTTTCTTCCAACCTACTCTCACACCACACATCGTCCGTCAAGACAGGTGTTACTTGAGCAAACGTAACACCTCACTTGATAGAGCTTCAGTACCTCGTCAACCAATCTGCCACTTCAGATATGGGAGTTCCGAAAGTTCAACTTTCCCAATACTCATGCCGTCCTGACAGCTCTATCGACCTCAGCGGTGACTTAGCAGCATCTAATTTTACATGTCTGGTTTATAAGAACTTGGTTGGCGAGTTACCGCTGTATGACGGATGGATAAGAGAAATTGTCATTGATTATCTGTGGCATAATATTCTGTAGAAATCGCATTGCAGATTATCACAAGCTTTATCTCTAAAACTGTTGATCTGATCAATAAATTAGATTTGCTTTCTACGAACTATACTATCTAAATTCGCGTACTAAGTAGTCTAACTACAATGTAATTATATCATTCTAAATTATGTAGAAACAATATTGCACATAAGATAATCGATGCTGAGAGGATTGCCTAAATGCACTTCGAATGAAATCCGGATAACTAGACTCGGTTGTAAATTGTTCAATGGTAACCAAAGTAATTAAATAACGGACTACCAATAAAAAGCGTAAGTTCATCTTTTGGTTAGACGTAGCTCATGTAGACCAGATACAAACTGAAAACTAGAAAGCTTTAGTCCTATGGAATGACAGTGAAGTATAGTCTAGTACACTTACGATGACCAAAGTCGGCTTTTGTTAGTCCGACAATTGGGTCTTAGTCCTATTTGTAGGCACATCACCCCAATATTCTAAAATCAATAGAGTCATGTGGTGATTTACGTTACTGCTTCGGTCTTTTAAATAGTTATCAGTTGACTAGACTGTAACATCGCGAAATACTATTCGATTCATTACCACCAATAGAAGTTTATTCACAATACAAGCAAACGCTTTCTCCATACCACTATGATTGTTTATTCCAATGACATATCTACATAAACTATATCCTTCTTATGAAAACTTTATTACAAGAGATTAAACAGTTCATTTTGAAACATGTATTGATAATGTTGTCCATAAGGAGAATTAAAGCTTCAAGACTAAACCAGTAACCTTAGAGTTCTTATGTAAAATTCATTTACTCACATGATCATATAACATCTTGACAATTATAAGTGACGTCAATTCATGATGAAAACTATAACTCTTAATCCGAATGCCTCATCCTAAGTCATAATCTTGTTTCTACCTAAAATATGGTTAAAGGTAAATTTGAAATCATTCAAAGATTATTCATAAATGATAGTCTCATTAGAATATTTACTGGAGTTGAGTAATCTTATAAACAAATATAAGACTAAGGAATTCAGATTATAACTAAAATATGTTACATTTTGTGCTGTTGTGGTGTGAGCTACTTATATTGATATGAGTAGTATATGACGCGAGTTAAAACGTTATGTCTGGCATCAGAAGATTGCGAAGATCAAGAAAAGAAGAGCGAAAACACAAATGGAATTTGTAAGAAAACGCATGAACAATGGAATGGGAGACAATGGATTGGTGTTTGTGATAGAAACGGTCCGGTTTGATTTAATGCATGAATATTTTGCAAATTGACGATTTACTATATGGTATTCGGATTTTATTGAGATAGTCTGTAATTGTTGTGTTAAATACATTCGATTGTCCCCACCCGTGTTCTCGTTCACTACACTGTGACTAGCTGTTCATATGAATATTTTTAATCTCAGGTTTTTTAATTATCGATAAAATGAGTAAACTAAGACTTATTTAATAATGGTAAGAATTCGAAACAAAATAGATAATTCTAAAATTATATAACGGTTGATGATAAGTATAGTTATTAAGGTCACCAATTATTCAGTGGCAGTGTCTGTCATTGAAAGGCCTACCTCAGAAGTACATAAACCTTACGAAGGCTATTAACTCGAACACTACTAGTCGAGTCAGAGTTTATGGCGAACTGTCATCTGCTTTTTAAACCTCAAGTAGTAACCGTCAAGGCTGTCCACTTCCTCCATTTTTTGTTTAACTTCATCATAGATCTACTGATGGCAATAACATTCTCGTCGACTGAATTCTCAGGCATTGGTCTCCTACCAGAAGGTCAATTAGAATACACATATGATATAGTCCTGCTTAGTGAAGACGCTGATAAAATGCAGAGTTTTTTGATAGCACTAAGCAACAATGCCAGGATGTTTGGGATGCGTTTCTCCCCCTCTAAATGCAAGTTGTTGCTTTAGGACTAGTTTGCGTCAACAGCTGAACTAAGGATAGGGAGTGAAGTAATTGAACGCGTTGACAACATCACTTGTGGAAGTCTGACCAGCCCAATGGGTTGGTGTCTGACGAAATCTCAGCACGGATCCGAAAAGCTCGCTTGGCTTTTGCCAACTTACGTCACTTATGGCGAAGGCGAGATATCCGTCTATCAATAAAAGGACGAGTATACTGTGCGGCGGTCCGTTCTGTCTTACTTTACGGCAGCGAAATATGGCCTTTAAGAGTAGAAGACACCCGTAAGATACTAGTATTTGACCACAGATGCCTTAGAAATATTGCTGGCGTCTGTTGGGATCACAGGGTAAGTAATAGTGAGGTTAGACGAAGGGTATTAGAGAATGATGGTAAATCAGTTGATGAGGTTGTTAATCATCATCGACTGAGATGGTTGGGCCACGTGTTACGTATGCCTGAATACCGATTACCACGTCGTGCAATGCTAACGGGTGTTAGAGATGGTTGGAAGAGAATTAGGGGCAGCCAAAAAACGTGGCATCAGTCCTTGATGTCACTAACTTCGGTAATTTCTGAACCATGTTAGTAGATGCAGACTACTTGGTTGGGGTCCGCGCGACTATCGTAACCAATGATTGGAGATTCATGGCGATATGACTCAAAATCGATCACAATGGCGTAGGTGTATACACTCTCTGTATCCCCTTAAACTATGAGATTAAAATCCTTCAAACCTTTATTTCTACGAACTAAGACTTTTATCCTGTACTATATCCTTATATGCAATCTTCCTTTTATATATTACCAACACTGAATTAACTACTTCTATGAATCCGGTATTCATCTTGTTGTGTTAATGAGGTATGGCAACTTGGACCGATCCATATATCTGCCTGGTCCTACGTTGTAGCTGACTGACTGACCAATTATTCATAAGTTCATACATCCGAACAACTCCTTAAAGCCAAAGGAGGGAAGAAAGAACAAAAAACACATTACGTCGAGAAATGGAGACAGACATGAGACGAATGAACAACAATTGGTTAGAATTAGAAAGGAATTCCCAGGATAGAGTGGGTTGGGGAATGCTAGTCGGTGGCCTATGCTCCATTAGGAGAAACAGGCGTAAGTAAGTAATATGTCGAACACTTAAAAATTCTTAACAATAATAATAATAACATCAAATACGGATTGATGTAAGTTGTAAAACAAAAGTTATCGGCTGAAAAATATTTTTTTTAATCAAAAAATTTATTTCCCATAAAAAGAAACTTTAAAACAAAATGTCTTTTAATCATATCCCTTTACATATTCAGCAATAGACCAATCACATTTCAGGCGTAATGGGCCACTTATTTGTATTCCTTCTTTATTGACGACAGCCATTTGATACGTATCGAATGCACTGTTAATTTCCAAGAAAGAAATACGAAAAATTAAACACTGACACGATAGTCAAATTATATGTGAACAATATTAGACTTTTTACATAAGCAACGTAAAACCTGTTATGTATGACCATCAGTTCAGGTCGTAATACTGCTACATTAGCACGGCAAAAACTCCCGGAAGGGTAGAAGTTGTAACAGTATCAGTAGAAATAGAAGAGATTAAGTATGGTGACAGAACGTCAGAAAATCAGTTTCTAATAGACGATAAAGAGTGAATGCGCCTGTGCTGCTTTTAACGTTTTTGAGCTAATTCATCCAAAGTCACAAATTTGGTTACAATAATCACGCGGACCCCAACCAGGTAGTCCATACTCATCAGTATGGGTGTCAGTTCAATTGTTAATGACTTCATGGACTAACGTCACTTTTAATTACTGAAAGAAAGGGGTTAATGCCCCAGTATTAATTATACTACTTTGTTAAGAGTAGAACAATCTTCAGCTTGGTAGACTGTTTATTTGCTTATTTAAAACTGATATATTAGTACAAATAAACACCAAAATAAAATGTGCACTGTGCAAACAAGAAAATGAGGTTGTAAGGAGATAAAGGAAAGAGGCTGAGTAAAATACAACCCAAGCGAATCCTTTCAGAAAGAAAGTTCTAACTCCGAGTCATATCTGATAATGCTTCAAACCACTGAGTTGCACCACTCCTTGGACCACAGATCCGACAGATGTCAGTCCTGTACAATGTTCTATTATACTATGGCACTATGTCATAAACTGATTACCTTTTAGAGATGACACTCTCCTCATCTAAATTTCCAGGGGTTGAACTTCTACCGAGAGGTTCACTTGTTGACTTAGAATATGCTGATGACATAGTTTTATTTGGCGAAGACGCTGACAAAATGCAGAGTCTTCTGACCACTCTGAGCAACAATGCAAGCATGTTCGGGATGCGATTCTCTCCCTCGAAATGCAAAATGTTGCTTCAGGATTAGGTTACATCGACACCCGAACTAGTGATAGGGAGTGAAGTAGTTGAGTGTCGACCGCTTCACTTATCTTGGAAGTCTCATCAGCCCTTGTGGTCTGGTATGTGACGAAATCTCAGCACGGATACAGAAGGCTCGACTAGCTTTTGCGAACTTGCGTCATTTATGGCGTAGGCGAGATATCCGTCTATCAACCAAAGGACGTGTTTACTGTGCAGCAGTACGTCCCGTCCTACTTTATGGAAGTGAAACATGGCCGGTAAGAGTAGAGGATATTCGTAGGTTACTAGTATTCGATCATATGTGTCTTCGAAACATTGCTCGTATATCATGGGACCATCAAGTAACACAGTTGTTAGGAAATGGGTACTAGGTAAGGATGGCAAATCAATTGATGGCTGGGACACGTGTTACGTATGCCCAACGACCGACTGCCTCGACGTGCGATGTTCAGTGGTATAGGAGTAGATTGGAAGAAAGCTAGGGGCGGCCAGACCAAAACATGGCACAAGTCCATGAAGTCAGTGACAAGTGGTCTGAGTCATGTTGATAGGTATAGACTACCTGGTTGGGGACCGCGAGATGATAGCAACCGATGGTTAGAGACCCTGAATGACATGGCTCAAAATCGTTTGCAATGGTGCAGGTGCATCCACTCTTTGTGTTCTCCCAAGTTCTAATCTTCTGAATTCTTCATGTCCCTTTTTTCCTCTTTCCAAATTTATTTCACTGAATTATACTCTTTAAATAACATCTCCAAACCCTAATCTTCCCGATCACTGCTTACACTCTTGCTACCTCTACCACTACGGGATTTGAATCGACAACTGCATCTCTGTGTTAAGGTGGTGTGGCAACTCGAACTGATGTACGTACGAAGTTCTACGTTGTTACTGACTGACTGACTGATTACCTTTCAGCTTTTCCCAACCAGTTCTAACGTTGACAAATAATGCACTATGTGAAATTCATTGGGGTGATATTCGTAGTTCATGTTCAGGTCACCAACGTTGGTGCTTCAAGATGATGACACTAATTGAACCACCGTCTACGTGTCTAGACACAAGCTGCCGTACCTCTGCATTACTAAAATGGTTTTGCCACTGAATGTCAGCAATTCATTGGAGACTAGTCTTTTATAGCATCACAAATACTGTTAGTGATTCTACTATTCTGGGATTTGCCTTGGAAATTTCATCTCGTTGTTGTAACAGAGTATGGAAACTTTAACTAATGTAAAGGTGCTAGCTTTTATGTTGAGCATAACTGATTGATTAATAGTGAGTGTGGGTACAACCCTCTACCAGTCCTGTAAAATCACTTATTAGAGTCTAATCAGTTAATTATGTTCACCGATACCCTAGTAAATGCCCAAAAGAAAGTGTAGTTTTTGTCACAATATTAAGAACCTGTGAATCGGTGGTTGATTAGGAATTAGCTTCTAGCTACCATCTTGCATATTAGAAATTCCTTACTTACTAAATAATACATTTCAAAAATTAATTTGACTTAAATGAAATTGAAATAATCTGAAAAAAACATGAGATATTTACCGGCAATCTCGAAAGTATAATTGCTTCATTGCACTCGTTATTGTTGAGATAGCATCTTCTTCCGTTATATTGTTTGGATCACCACCTGCTTTTATTTCCAAACATTCTCTTAGAATAGGCATTGCAAGGTATGCACCGAAGCCAGTCGCAACATAATTTTCGGTGAATGCTACAAGGATGATAAAGGTTGATTAAAATAGTAAGGTATAGGAGACTGAGAATCAGAGTAATGAGAATGTTACTAAGGGCTTTTGACGTAACTGTAAATATTGACCAATACAAATATTATGAGTCCAGTGAATTAAACGTGACAGGTCATTAGTATCAAATACTTGTTATACTAGGGACAAGATATAATTTTCGACAAGCTACAACTGTTGATAACTGTCGTTATAATATGTCTTTATGCTATTCAGTTTGAAAGTTGTGACACAGTAAGTAACCCAAAAATGTCTGATATTCAGGACATATACGATATTCGTTCTATATATGTGTAAAAAGTCCGGGAGCATATGCAAGAACAGGCCTACATGGACGCTACTTGTGAGGCGTTAAGACGACTATTAGGAGGCTAGTTTGCCCTGAACTGAGCATTGAATACATACTTTACCACAGAACATTGGTGTTATTAGGTGTGCAGGATAATAACATTACCAGGCTGCTTAGGACGTAGAACATTGTAGATTAATCAAGACTTAAGGCTGAACAAGTTAGGAGTTTAAGAGATATTTGAGTGACAACTGGGCTTACTCAAGTCATTTAAAAATGATGGTCTCACTAAAGGTGAAATCCAGTGTCTTTGCGATTATTCTATCCTAGCCTCTCATTGATTGAACGAAAGGATAGCATGGTGTGTTGGATTTCCTAAGGCAGTGCCTTACCAGTTTTACATTTCTGATCAAATAGTATTACGGTCGGCCTTATTTACTGTGGCAATTTGGTGGATGTGATGTCACATCCATTGTTGGGACAGGAAAGATAGATAGGGCGTTGGAGTGGAAAAAAAATCGAAATACTCAAATAGTTCAAAATTAAACTATGCTTATATGGAACGTGACTCACAAACACCAAGCATACTACAATACCCAATGAAGGGCTCGCCATTTGCTTCCAAACCTCCGACCAAATAGGTGTTCCAGAGTGGCTGCAAACGACTTCGACGGTTATATAGGACACGTGTAATCCAGCTATGGAGAGCATGAGGGCTGAAAGCAAAAATAATAAATAAGTCAAGATACAAACCTCAGTCTAAAGCCGTCGGAAAGTAGACTGTCTTGATGTGTCAACTCTTCAATGTGATGTTTGAGAAATTGGAAGTCGGCCATATCACCACTGCAGCACATAACTGTGCTCTGATTTACCTAGTGAAGTTAGTTTTGGAGAAAAAAACCTTGCTTACCTTAAACATGCGTTCGAAATCCATATATTTGGCTAGGGAGCCATATGAAACTAACGTATCAGCAGCTAGAACAACTCCACCTCTATATTTAATCCCAATAACAGATGTCCCTGTGCATATTGGGGTCATAGTATGGTTTCTACATTCCCCGTGTACATCTGTAGGATTGTTAGGAAATTGTACTTTGAGTGAATCCATACTCTAAGTAACGTTGCGTGTATATCTGAATACACCGCGGGAAAGCACAACTTAGTACATTATTATTTAACCGAAGGAGACAGGATTTTAATATAAGGTTTTAGTATAATTACAGATTTTTAGCGTAAGTAAAAGTATTTTAAACAACAGAGGTTTTAGTGGTAGAGAGCGCGTATGAAACCTTAGGCTGTGTGCAATTTTGAACCAACGTTTTTCGGGCCCGGTCTTCACGTTGATGTTTTAGTGGTCATACTGCTGGCATGGATGGGATTTATAATTTATAAACTGCATGGAGCCTAATAATATAAATGTGAAACCTGAACCATTGTTTAGTAATCTGTCCACTGGAGTGTTATATCCTCTTTCTGTTCACAATCCCGGTAATAATCAGTTGAGTCCTTCATGTACTGTTCTCCAAGATGATTCCTTTCCAAACTCAAGCTCGATTCGTATACCTTCAGTTGGTTTTCCGCTCAATGATTCCGATAAATTGGATACTTCGACAACAGTATGTTTGTCATCCCAAACAAAAGCTGAATTTTATTCAGAATCAGATAAAAGCAATCACAATTCACTTTCTAGTTCTACGGACTCAAACACAAAGCCTTTATCTGTCCATTGTGCCGAAGAGTCATCAAATGTTTTTTCCGCGCAATCATCTCTACCCTCCCTCAATTCAGAATTTCAGGTCCCGAATCTCCCAAGCGAATGCTCACATAAATTCCCTGTACATGCGGCTGCCAAGCCTAGTGAAGCATTGTTTGTTCGGGCCTTAATTGGACGTTGCAAGCGTATTGCTCCTTTGTGGTTTCGGGGTGTTTCATCAATGCGTGAACGCAATCGGGAAGAAAACCGCCGCATGGCATGTAACAGTGGCCAGAGCCAAAGTGATTGGAGTCTCATAGCATTAAAAATCGGGGTGAGCGTTTGCTATTTGCACGTGCAGATGCTTTTTTTACCAACAGGTGATATATGAGGTTCATTTACGTATTGTTTCTGGAATTATTAACGAGTCTTTGTTACATAATTAAGGGTTCCCTTTTATATTGTAGTCTACTTTTACTGCTGGGCCTGAAAGGCACCATTCTTATCGTCCCTATTCTTTTAGGCTACATACATTTATGTACTCAACCTTGTAATGAATAGTTTCAACCTTTTTGGTCACGATTTTTTCTGTGCTGATCATAAATTTTTATAACCATCATTCCTAAGTGGCTCGCAATATAAGGCATTTCGTTTTTACCTAAAGTGTGTGGAAATTAGCTCCTCAGATTCCTCTGGATCTGAGTGAAACAGCTGTTCATCATACAATGCGTTCTGTTGGCTTTCAACCTCAAAAGTCTAATTGAGTTATTATAGTAGGGTCTAGAATACTTTTTTTGTAGTCATGTTTATTTAAGTTTGCTACGAAAAACACTTTCACAATGAGTCTGTTTCCTGTGTATCCTTTTTCTAGCACTTAAATTATCTTTTAAGAAACTTATGAATAATTCTTTCGTATGTACGTTATCTGCTGGTGAGTATCCAATGTTCCTCCACGAGGGTTAATGTAAGTAAGCAAATAATGTACTTTACCAATTGGTAAAGATGATGAAGCCGGTTGATGAGAAAAATTTGGCTTCATAATACACTAGACACTTGTCGAAGACCTAATGATACCTATATGTAACTCTACAATGTGCTGTGTGATGAATTATGTGATAGTAAAGCAAAACTTATTTAAAAAGACGTTATGATTGTTTCATTGAATAGTGCGTCAAAAGTTTATCTTCAATATCTATAAACAAAGGACCTTTTCTGGGTTAATTGGGTCATTCACGTAGTATTTGAATAATAATTTGGTAGTTAGTCCAATGGGAATGAACAATGAAGGGCCAGACTTAGACATTTAATATATATATATATATATATATATATATATATATATATATATATATATATATATATATATATATATAGAAAATGTAAATAATGGTTGGGGAACGTAACTACCATAATCAAAGTGGAGCATTGTTTTGTCCTCTACATCTGTGAGTATATATTATGTAAGCAATGCTGAATTGATACTGTCATCATTGATGATTTTGACATGATTTTCAAAATCAGTCGTAGCTACTCAGATGACGCATTGGTTTCTCCCGTTCAAACCATCCTCATAAATCTAAATAGCCTGTTTAGAACACAACACGTAAGATTTAAGAAAGTCCTTATTTAGTTGATTTGTTTTGACGTATTCCTACTACTCGGGCAGTGATGATAACTCGGTGGTTTATTACTATGTCTTATATAGTACAGAATCGTCTGTCCTACTGCTATCCAACTGACCTGTGTAGTTTTATAAGATCATGAAAAATGATTGTTCCAGTCAAAACTTAGTCTGATTGGGACAATAGTTAATTTCAAGCACTATATCATAGCAACATCTGCATTCAGCAAAGAATATTTGGTTTAATGGATATTTTCCATTGATCACTAGAAGAATATTCGAAACATAGCTTAACTTCCATCAATTGCATGCACTTTTTAGGAAATGAATGCTGGAAGTGAAACTGATGCTGTATCAAATCTGCTCAAAAAGTTGTATAAAGAGTTGCCCAGTGATTCAGTATTTTGGTTTCTTAAATGTTGGCTTGGAAGTGAGGATACTTTAAATGATCCGCATTCTTGTGTTATAAGCCGTGGTGATGCTAAAGGCCGTATGCGACGCATTGATGGTGGCAAAGGTTCTGATAAAGTAAGTTTTATATCTATTTTAAATGTCAATTTGTATGTGAACAGTGTCTTAGTGGCTAAGGTGTTCGACTTTCAGCCACTAAGTTTCGGATTCGAACCACACTCCACTTCGGTCTGCGCAACTAGGTAGTAGTATCTTTCACACAGTGTGACTAATATCTAAGTACCTGGAGAATGAGTTAATTTACTTATTAATCATTTAAAGTTTATACTCACTAGATGCAACTCAGTTTCTACTGTTTACTAGGATGATTTTGTGCGTCTTGTTTTTCAATCATTGTAGAATTTGATTCAATTTTATCTCATGATTATCCCAAGGATGTTGGCGAAGTGATTTTATAGCAGAACATAACCAGACAACTGTTTCTTCCTGGTATAGAAATTCTCAGCAGTGTACGTCCGTGCACAGCAAGATGAACACCGGATTCATCTTGCTGTGCTAATGAGGTATGGCAACCTGGACCGATGCATATATGTGCCTGGTCCTACGTTGTAGCTGACTGACTGACGTCCGTGAGATTGGCATCGGGAGTCAAACTCAAGACTTCCCGTCTCGTGCGAGAACACTTAACCTTCAGACCACTGAGTCGGTATTTGATGGTGTACAGGTCTAACTTTAATCTGTCCACGATATTGCGCCATCATCTTCCATTGTCTTCTGTGAGTACCTTCCTCAAACTCCACTAGTCAAGGCTTCTCCCTAGAACTTTAAAATTTCCTATCGAAGATAGTTTCTGGGGAGCACATGATGATTATCAGCATGAGATTTCATTCTAGGAGGAAACTCATCTGGTGCTTCCAGGTAGCCTGTGGTTTGGTAATCTAGATAGATTAGCCATTTAAATTAAATTCACCTATCTTCACAGAGCCCGTGCATATATTATTTATGCTAAAAACAAATTGGTGTCAACTATTTTGCTTGGTAAAATTCTGTTATCAAGAAGTTCACTTCTCAAAATTCCATGGTAGTGAAATGTCTCGCATTTGTGATGAACACCTTCGTTTAGTACATTGAAGAATTAGATGATAATGAGGCGTTTATTATTTTCAGAATGTCGGTTTGTGGAGATTGTTGTAACGTCAAGCATTCACGTGCGTGACCGAAGGTCCTGGGTTCGAGTTCCGCATACAGGATCGTGAATGGGGACTGCTGAGGAGTCTCATACTAGCACGAAATGACCATCCTGTACTTCAATTATTATTTATTTAAAAAGTGAAGAATATTTCTAGAAGGATAGACTGTTCCATAAACCGAGATATATTTAGAATGAGTACATGGACGGGTCAGTATACCCATTTTCAAAGCTTCACATCTTTTCAAAGACGCTCAAATATTCTTCATTTTTGAATATTCTATGGGGATTTTTAAACTTTTATTTATTTATTTCAACACTAACATTGGTACAAAGACATTCAAAAATACATATGCGCTACACAAAATTTGTGTGAGGGCTAGAATGCTGCACTTTTCCTCAAACCGAAACAGATGGTAAACAGGAGTAGGTTCATACACAATTTGTTCCCTCAGGATCGTGGAGCGCATGTGAACCATTGATTTGGAGTCAGAGTTTTCCAACTCCCATAGGTGGATCCTCCGTACCCACCTACCCGGTCTAGTCGTCGAATATCCTCTTTTCGTCCTCTTATGGAGTGAGTTGGACATTCCTGTCAGTGGGTATATACGCGTGGTCATAATTAGAGCATTTGGAGAGCCAGAGTGGACTCTCCTCATCCTCGACGTTACCAGGGCATTTGGGGGCAATGAAGAGTGCATGGCGATACAATGCTCATAAGATCTAAACACTGATTCAGGCCTCAAACGAACATATGATCTAAAGACAATACAATTATCTAACAAAAAGTTTCTTTTTAACAAATTGACACATATGCCAAATACTAAACCTGAGAATAAACGTGATAAAGGGCCATTTAAATTTTAAGCAATTTTAGGACAGAGTTTTGTAGGTCATCAGTCGATGAAGTCATTGACTGACTGCTAAAATGAGCCGTGTCAAATTTTGCAAACTCCTTGAATGAACTAGGTGCAGATGCCATCAAATGCCCTGGTGCGGCCGAGTGTAGGGAAAGTCCGCTCTCCCTCTCGAAATTCTCTCACAAGGGCACGCGTATACATACACTGTCAGGGAAGTCCTACCCATTGCCTCCTCGTGGCGCGGGTGTTGTCTAAGAACTCAAGAGGACGAGGAGCGAATGTCTGCTTCAACTGGGTTGGTGGACACGGAGTCTTGGAGAGTTGGAAAACCTTGATTCCAAACCTATGATGCACATGGGTTCCAGTATCGTAAAGGAACGAATGGTGTATGAACCAATTATTGGTCATCGGCTACCATGGGATTGCATCTCCTTAAGTTGCTCCACTACTTTGTGGATTAGACCTTTAGGTCGAATGCTTGGGATGTAGCCCCCTTAGAAAATCACTTGTTTCGGTTTTGGCATCCGGGCAGTTTCACAGCTCATACAAAGCAATTATGACTTCTACTGGGCTCATTGTTATTGTGTGGCGCATATATAGTTGGTGCCCACCTGTACCAATATTTGTGTTCAAATAAATAAACTAGGGTCAGATAAAGTTATGCAGAACAATCATGGAAACTATTCAACAAAAGTATCGAGCTTAATGAATCTCAACAACGCCAGAACTATCCACCTAAAATAAAATTCTTCTCCATCCTTTCAGGGTTATTTATTGTATTTTTAAGATTCCATATCAAATTACAGGAAATTGTGTTTAATATCTGAACATGACTAAACAGTCATTTTGTACATAGTTGTTGTATGACCTTATTTATGTTTGATAACCTTTCATCCTGATTGTTTCTATAAAGAAAATCAAAGTAAAGTCTGGTAAAGGTAACATCAGTGTTGTTTAATTTCAGTTCTAAAGATTTAAGCATAAATATTATTTTCATGTTTTAAGTATTCATTTGTTAATAATTTGTGTTATTTATATATGAGCATCAATAGATTGTATTTCTATTATTAGGTTTGGAGATTAGATACAATTGTTGGTATGCTGTATCATGGTTTACCAATGTCAAGTACCGACACCAACATCATGGTTCATACATGTGATCATGAATTATGCGTTCGACCACAGCATATTCGATTCAGAGCTAGTTCAGTAGCGCTTGTTGTGGTTTTAAAGGCATTGGCTCAAGCAGGTTACACCATTATTCCACCATCGATTGCTGCCAATCCTGAAGGAATTGCTCCTAATGGTTAGTAGTAGTTCTGTGTTTATTGACAGTTTGTGTTTATAGTTTACTAATTATCAGATATTGGAAATGATTTTTAGTAAATTTTGTTGTGTTTTGGTTCAAGACGTATAGTCTGATTATTTAAATTTTTCGATGGATTATATTTTACAACACAGTTTTCGTATATGATCCCGTAACATGAAAATAAGTGGTTTATTGGTTGGTAGAGTTCTTGGGTTTCACACTTGCCTTGGTTTAGCCATCTGAGTAATATCTGTTTCAACACAAATGGGTTCAAAATATAAGCCTGTACTTCCTCAGTAAATTTAGATTGTGACTTTGTTATAGTAAGAACTGCCGATATCTAGATGGCTTCTGAAAAACTCATCAGAATTCATTGCACAAAGTAACGTTCATCATTATCTGTTTCCTGCTGTTTTTATTTGATCCTTGTCGTAAATATGGCCCTACATGTAAATGTTTCTTCGTCTATTTTTTCAGAAATTGATCTGCTACTTAAAGGCCGTCACCAACCTCCAGAACTCATCCTAGTTAAGACGCTGACAATATTTTCTTATAAAACACAATGAAACCGATCTGTGACTATTTGGATTGTGTTTCTCTTCATTGAAACACGAAATGTCTGTTCCGATACCAGTCTAAACTGTACCTAGATCGTTAGTAGTAACTTTTTATTCAGTGCATTGAACAATCATACATTTATAAGAAACTATAAACTTTCTAAACGAAATAATCAATTCAACTGTGGAGAAATATTAGATAATGTGACTGGGATTTAGTCATGGAAGCGTAATTTTTCTCCCAAGTGCCTTGGTGCTGTCGAGGACGAGGGGTGTCTGCTTGTCCCATCGAAATGTTTTCATACGGTTACGCGTTTATAGCCTTTCTGCCAGCGAAGACCTACCCACTACCTTCATGTGCCAGGGTTTATTTTACTTTTATATTTTCTTCCATTTAGCACACATACATTCTGCAATTGACTAATCATTGAATGGTAACCAATATCATGTGTGTTAAGTCCTTAATACAGATCGAATTATACACGTCAAGTTGCAATGTGGCGACTAGTCTAGGTGACTCAACATCGCGTGCACTATGTTGAGACGAGATGGTGGTTGGAGGTAGTCGACAGAAAACCATAGACGTTAGTTGACACAGTCGAATCCGTCAGAAAGCATCAGTTTTCTCAAGATTACAGGCACACTTTGCTAACAAGTGCCATCAAGTTTCAAATCAGGTATATGAGTGTATACTACTACTGAATGCGAAACCCACAGATCGTCAGTTCGGTCTTATGATACAACCGTGGGTACTTGCCCTTGCGCGGAAACGAATGCTTAGTGCACTTCGTTTTGCAATACGTTTTTAAAACTAAAGTCTCTATATGATAAAATCTACATTGTAACTCGATTATTTGTTTAACATCGCTACAACGTGTAAGTTATGTTTTTATGTGATTACTTGTATGTTTCGATTTTGATCGTGTTGCTTTTCGTTGTTTAAAGTCTTTCGCATTATCACTGGCAATACGACGGTAATTCCAACTTCTCGGTATTCATGTTGTTTGAATTTATCTTATCGTACTGATATGGTGCAGGAACTTGGGATGATGCATATTTATTTCATGCTCTACGGTGATTATAACTGACTTACTAAAGCAGAACTGTATATGTACTATTTATTAATATCCAACATGAGTTGTTTGCCTGGTATATACTTCAATATTATTCGGGACTTTTGCTATGTATCCATATTTCTTTTACTATTGATGATCAGTTTGAAATGTTAATTGGTTGGAGGCAGTCTGTAGAAAACCATGGGTTTAAGTTTCGTGCTAGTTGACACTTGTCAGCAATTTGTACTTGCCATATCAGCGTAATCGATGCTTTATGTAGAATCCGGACTTCCCTAACCCTTCTTCGCAACCAGAGACGCTACCATCAAGCTATACAGGCTACAGATGGTCTCCTAGGTCCAGAGTTTCCTACCAACTACCTCCAACCGGTTAATGTCTTAACATAGTCTACACACTATCAAGTCACTTAGATCAGTGACCACATTACAAATCGATTGGTAGAATTCATTCAGTACTGGAAAGGACTCGGCGAGCATGAGATTGGTCATTACTCAGTAATTATTCAATTGTAGATAATTAAGTGTCTGTTATACAGTCTGTTTTATAATAATTTCTCATCCTATTCCACTTTTTATGTATTTCACCTTTTGTTTTAAATTTAATGTAGTACCGGATGAATATGTAGATGTATTTGGGCCTTTTTCTATAGAACAACTTCAACAATATAGAAGTGGTGAGTTTTGTGCTATTTTTTGGTTATTTTTTCTTATATTATCAAAAGAGGTATACAATGAAGACATTTTAATCGATTTACGGTGTATTTCGTAGAGTGCCATAGAAAACTCGTAGTGGTTTGGTAAGTAACGAAAGTCGAGATAGGATTTCACGAAGTTTAAATAAAAGGTCTGGTGATACTATCCAGTCTTCCAAACCAAACTAGGTGGAGTAGAGCTCAAACTTGGAATTTAGTGGTCGGAAGTCGAACGTCTTAACTACTAAGCGACCGCTCCATGTTGCTCACCAAGATGACAAATGATTGTAGTGGCTGTGCTTCGTTGACCAATCACCCTCGTAAGCGTTACCATATAATCTTCAACGGTGTTGGAAATCAGAAGGCAAAGAGGAAGCAGCTACTACAGTTTTATTAGCAAATGACTCAGACCACAAATCAATGATGCGAATGAGTGAGTCAGCGAACTGTGAGCGTAGAATGTTAAATGTACATGTATATATATAGGGGAATGAATGGGTCATTGAATCAATTAAGCAGTTAATAATAAAGCTAGCAGAATGAATATATGAGTAGGCGGTAAGCAAATGTTCAAGCATACATATTTCATACAAGCACAACAATAATAAAGGTACAATAAGTTGTTATAGTACGGAAGACTTTGTCCGCTAGTAAGTTAGTAAAAAGGCTTAACTGAGTTAAATGAGAACAAACTCAATTGCATGTGAGTTGCTATGTCATAATTAAAATTGAGAATTGGTAAGCCCATTGGATTCACATTCAGTGTGGTCAAATGATGTTGTACTGGTTACAAGACCTGAATGTTGTTTTTTTCAAGTTCGCTGAAAGTAACCTCTTCACAGCTTACATATATTCTTCTGAACACATTTGAGGTACAACTGTTCTTCAAACCATTGATCTGATTTTGAATTCAGATGTATCCACTTTTTCTTTTTAATATTTCACTAAATCTCAAAGTTTTTGGATTATTTCCATATTATTGATTGTTCCTAATGTATTCACTCGTATAGGATGAGTTTAGATATTTCCTGATTGAATTTGATGATCTTATCCTTCTCTCTCTCTATGTATATATATCCGAGAATAATGGTAGAAAATTTCCATAAATGATTCATCTATGTTACACAGAATTAAAGTAACGATTGGAGGAAATTCTATAATTTAACAATAACAACATATATCTCCTCATTATTGTAGTTTACTCAAGAAATCCATTTGTATTTCGTTGTTGAAGAAATTTGTTGATTGTGTATATAACCCTCTTTTTCCAAGTGTCTATTTGAACTTCGATTATCTTTAAAATGGTGTAATTAGAACAAGGCGAAAGGTTAAGTAATATGTACGTATATCGATGGTTAAAACCATGGCTTTTGTTTACATAGATGTGTCCTGCTTTTTGGAGCTGAGGCTAGGAAACCCATATCCTGTGTGTGTGTATGTGTTCGCTTATGTCACATAAGCGATTTTCATGTGTAGAGGTGACTTCAATCAGTTGTTTTTCTTTCGCGTCAATTGATCATACTGTTACATCTTTCTGGTAAGATATTGAGTTTGACTTTTATGGTAAAGTTATATTTGAATGTGGTATTACTAGTTATTTCTCAAATTGTCAACTAAATGAAGTTGAAAACTAATGAATATTATTTGTATCTTTTCATCTATGTGTGTGTGTGTGTGTGTGTGTGTGGAGACAGGGATTTCTTTACGCCATCTCTCCCAATCCGGTCAATTTCTTTTTTCCGTATAGTACTTATTCAGTTACATTTTGCTCTATTTATTTTTAATTTTGTTTGTCGTAATTCTTAAATAAATAAATAATTATTTATTTATTTTGATCATACCGTGACTGAATTATGGTCATGTCTAACTTCTCAGATTTCCAATATTCCTCTCTCTCTCTCACACACACACACACAACTTTAGTTCGGTCGCTAATGATGTTGGTATGTTATAAAAAAGAAGTTGTATACATTTTGGACAGGATAGTTGTAATGTAACAAGTTTTGTTCTGTTTTCTTTCAAAATACAAATAAAATCATTCTATTTCTAAGATTTTCATCCATTGTAAATGACTGTTAGTGTACATCGGATAAAATATGATTGAAAGTTTTTAAACGAAATAACACATTGCATGGAATGAAGTATAAAAATGACATTTACTTACTTACTACTGTTTCCCCTCGTGGAAGAGCATCAGCATTCTCCATTCAACTCTGTCCTGGGTAGTCGTTTCCAGCTCTTCTTTCTAGTTGTTATTCATCCTTTTCATATCTGCATCTATTTCCCGACGTTATGTGTTCTTTGGTCTTCCACTTTTTCGCTTCCCTTCATGATTCCAAGTTAGGGATTGTTTTGTGATGCAGTTTGATGATTTGCGTAATGTATGTCGTATCCATTCCCATCATCTTTTCCTAATTTCCTATTCAACTGGAAGCTGGTTTGTTCTCTCTCACAGTAGGCTGTTGCTGATGATATCTGGCTAACGGATGTTGGGTATCTTGAAAATGACATTACTTGTGAACTATTAATTTATTTTATTCATATTAGAAATTGATTCAAGTTAATTCACCATTTAAAACCTAGATGCACTGAATGGCTGTTTCGCCCTAGTGTGGGACTCCGTGGAATTTCTCGTTCAGGGCTCTCAACCGGGAATCTAAGTTAATCTACTGACTGTTGGGTATTTATTTTATTATTTATTTGAACACATAAATATTGGTACAAAGAGTCACCAAATACATATGTGGGCTGTGATACTGCCCGAATGCCAAAACCTAAGCAGGTGATTTTCTAAGAGGGCTACACCCCAAGCTTTCGACCTAAAGGTCTAATCCACAAGACAGTAGAGCAACGTAAGGAGATGCAGTCCCATGATAGCCGATGACCAATAATTGGTTCATACGCCATTTGTTGCTTCAAAATACTGGAGCCCATGTGCATCACAGGTTTAAAATCAAGGTTGTCCAACTCTCCAAGATAGACTCCGTGTCCACCAACCCGGTTAAAGCGCCGGACATTCGCTTTACATCCTCAATTTCGTAAATAACAGTAATGCCGCAAGAAGGTAATGAGTAGGACTTCCCTGGCAGTGGCTATTATTTATAACCGTGTCAATCCTGGTGTAGCCTATACAACCTACCTAGTTGGGGTCTGCACGATTATCATTTTATTGATGGTTAAAGTTGTTATATAATGATGTATTGATAGTCTTATTCCTTATGTTACCTGAAATCTTGGATTTCCTTCTTTCTGAATAAATTTTTTATACATTCATTGGTACAACTACTTATGTCGGCTCTTTTGTTAGTCATCTTAATAATGTCATTGCGCTGTACTACTGATCTTGTATGACAATTTAGACCACTGTATGTGTTTACCAGGTCGTTCGTTTAAAGGGATTGATTGTATTTACATTTATTACATGGGAACTACCGACAAAGTTAAGTTCTAATGGCCCTATCAGCCTAGCAGAGCGATCACAAAGCCAAGATTTTTCTTCGAAGGCCCGGTAACCCACATTCTTTATGTCGGTGATTATTTTCCCTGTTAGTCTCAGTATGGAAAATTCATGACATCAAAAGTGGTATTATTTTATAAGGCCAAATTTTGCTATCACTTTGCTCATGAAAGAGCATCTTTGCTAAAATATTTAACGTTTTTTCTCAAACCCGTGACTTGTTATTTTTAATCTTACTGCAGTGCGGCCCATCTTTCTAAGATAATAGGATCTTATGAAACAAGTTTTCCAGCTAATATAATTCTACTGGATCTTCATAATCATTCTCGATCATCACTTCATTGTAGCATCCATCAACTAAAGTCAAGCCGTTGTATACACTTGTTTTGTTGTCCTGAGTTGTGTAGCTAGAGTCGATCCGCACCATCTCCCCTATGTTGAACATGTTAACGACTTCACTTAAGACGGAAGTCAGATTAGCCCTAGTAATTTGTTGTTTGACAAAATCTAGTCATGGATTCAGAAGTCACGGCCTATGCCAATTTGTGTCACTTGTGACATAGACAAGATATTCGTCCACAAACCGAAGGGCTTATATACCGTGCAGCAGTCCACCCTGTTCTAATTTGTGCTTGTGAAACGTGAAAGTTTTTTGACCATAAGTCTTTTTGAAGTATTACTTGCGTATTTTTGAGTGAATAAGTGAGAAATATTGATTTTAGGCATAGATTACTAAGCAAAGGTGGCACTTTCTGTGATGAGTTAGTGAATTTTTATCGACCAAAGTGGTCAGAACAAATATTATGTTTGCCTAACAATCCCTACCTCGACACACGATACCTACTAGCTTAGTAGTAGGTTGGAAAAATTAATAGCAGCCAAGTGGAAATGTAGCCTCATTCCATGAAATCATTAATCGCTGATGTTATACATGTTGATAGGTACAGACTATGTTTCATTTCTGAACAATAACCGCGATCAATGTTTGCAGGTGTATTGTGTTACATGGATGAAAATCGATTGTGATGGCGTAAATGCATCTACCCATCATTATGTACTAGATCTTAGAAAAATGAAGCGTTGCATATTTTTGTCAGGTTCTACGTTGTCTATAACTGAATGACTAACAATAATTTACTATAAATTTCATGTTTCCTTTTTCCTACTATTTTTGACTTTTCTTTTTTTCAGAAAACTTAAATCCTGCCAATGAGTCTATATCTAAGCTTACTTTAAGTGCATCTGATCGTGACTTAATCGATCTGGTTCCAGTTATTAAAGATGCTTTACAGAAATCTGAAACTACAACTACAATGACAACAACAATAACAACGGGATCGATGAATTTGAACCGCGCCAATTCATTTGTAAGCCTTTCATGTATTACAAGATGTTATATATATATAGTTCAGTACTTACTGTTAATTTCTTATGATTACCAGCACTCAGTGGTATATTTGTTATTCATCACTATTTTTTTATTTTCTGTAATGTAAACTAGTAGAAGGATTTTGAAGTACGATAAACATATTCCTCATATCTCGTCGGAGTCGGTTAGCACGAAAATAAAAATAATCAGATTACGTTCTAGTCTGGCTTCTTCAGCGAAAAGCATGTAAATTGGTCTTGAATCTCACACATACCTTAATGGTGTAATAAGTTCCGAGCAGCATGAAGTACGGCTCCTATTAACTTTTGAGATAAGTTTACAGTAAATTCGTGTGTAAAAGGTTGTAAGATCTTTCCAATATGAAGACTGGATATTTGCAAACTAGATAGACTGGACAGCTGATACATGACACTTGAATGATAGTCTCCCACTCGAAGGATCATAGATAGGCCAGACAAAGGCTTGATGTCTGCAGTCGAAATTTCCGTAATACGTCTCTGTTTATATCGCGATAGTTATGACCTTGATAGAATCCGCGATCTAAAAGCCAAAACAACGGATTAGATAGCAGTCAAGACTAGTGAAATAAACTAAGAAAACGCTCCAATTAACTTCCGTATGCATCAGAGCCATCGTTTATTGATCAAAACGAAAGGGGCTACATAATTTTAGGTCTTTTTAGTAAATCCATAGCTGTCTGTCGATTGCCTCCAACCATCTAACATCACGGAATATTACACTCGATGCCAAATCACCTAGACTATTAGCACAAGCTAGTTATAAATAACCGTAGAATTCAACGGTCGGCCACTGTAATTAGTGTTACTAAACCCTGCGACCATATCCATGACAACCTCTGTCGCTTATTTTGTTACGGGACAAATTCCAAAAGGTTAAACACCAATCAGGTATACAGAAAATCCTCAATATAGTCTAATCAATATATTGTAAGAATTCATAATTTTGTTTATTTTAATGATTTCTCTGCTGAGTTTGTATCTCAGATATCATAGTAATTTCGAGTGCTATTAGAGGTATGAGGGCAATTATTGCTTACAGACTGCTTGCACCATGGAAAGATTCTTCCTCTTGTGATACCTGGGAAGGATAATAAATTACAGGTGGTCTTGACGACGTAGGAGCGTGGTCACAAAGTTCGAGAGACAACTTTTTAAGGTTGATCACATATGGTTGTGGTCTGCGTGACTATCGTAACCAATGGTTGAAGACTGGATGACATGGATCAGAATCGATCACAATGGCGTAGGTGTATACACTCTTTATCTTCTCTTAAACCGTGAGATTAAACTTGCTTCCTGTATTATATTCTTATACGCAGTCTTTCTTTTATATATTACCACCATTGAAGTAACTACTATGAATTTGGTGCTCATCTTGTTGTTCTAATGAAGTATGGAAACTTAGACCGATCCATATATATATGCCTGGTTCTACGTTTTAACTGGCTGGCATGTGGTCTTTTTTTGAGTATTGTCAAATGTGTAAGTGTCGTACATCAAAAGTCCGTAAAGCAAGATGTGGCGTGCTTTTTTAACTGCGGACCTTTGCAACTCTTCCCTTACGCTATGGGATGGCAGGATCTCTTTAAATACCGGCTATCTAAAAGAAAAACCTTACTACAGTCATGCTTCTATACAACTAGTGGTACGAATTCAACTAAGAGACAATTCTTCCGGTCAATATAGTTATTTTTATATACATTATGTCCTTTTGTTTTGTTTATTGCATGAATGATCAAAATAGATTTACACATCATCCTCCCTTTTAATTCATATACACTCTCATCTGGGATCATCGGGTAAGTAATAGCGAGGTTAGATGGTAGGGTATTAGGGAATTGATGGTTGTGAATCTTCATCGACTGAGATGGTTGGGCCACGTGTTGCGTATGCCTGAACACTGATTACCACGACGCACAATGTTGACTAGTGTAGGGGATGGTTGGAAGAAAGTTAGGGGCGACCAAACCAAAAACATGGCATCAGTCCTTGAAGTCTCTGACTTCTAGTCTGAGCCATGTTAGTAGATGCAGACTAATTGGCTGAAATGACATGGCTCAGAATAGATCATAATGGTTTAGGTGTATTTACACCCCGTCTTCCCTTAAACTATGAGATTCAAATCGCTTCATATCTTTCTTTCTACCAACTAATTCTTTCTTTCTGTACTATATCCCTACATAAAATCTTTCCTTTATATATTACACCATTGAGTTAACTGCTTCTATGAATCCGGTTTTCATCTTGCTGTGCTAATTGAGGTGTGGCAACTTTGACCGATGCATATATGTGCCAAGTCGTACATTGTAACTGACTGACCGGCTGACTGAATTTACACTACTGGTTTATCAAAAATCTTAAAACACACATATATGTATACGTGTAATTTATTATATAACACTTTGTTGTTAGTAAGAATATAATAATAATAATAATAATAATAATAATAATAATAATAATAATAATCAAAAAAAGCTGATCATATTTCTACATTTTACTATTAGCTAATATTAATTAACGGATTGACTATGTATTCATTTTAACTATGTATCATATTAGAATAAGTTCAAGGTTCTTGTCTGGAATTTCTACTTCTCCTTTTTCTCTCTCTCTCCCTCTCTCTTCTTCTTCTAGAAACAAACAAAACAAAACAATATTTTGTTTGTTTCTTCTGTTTTGTTAATTATTCATTATTATTTTCTTATTAAACAATAATGTGATAAATAGGTATCATTGAATTTCACTTTTCAATTTGGTAGTTTATTGTTTGTTATTCCGTCACTTATGATCATTTTTCATTATGTAATCAACAATAGTTCATATTATGTAGAATAATATTAAAAATTCTCATGATGTCAATTGATACAACGCATTCTACGATGTTGAGACCAATTCTTAGCTATATTAATTAATATTCTCAATTACTAATCACGGTAGATAGTTTGAACCCCTAAATGTCCTGATACGAGGGAGGGTGGGGAGAGGCAACTCTTTATCTCTCTCTCTCTCTCTCTCGAAATCCTCTCACATGACTACATGCATACAACCACTGTCAGAAATGTCCTACTTACTACCTTCTCGAGGCATTACTGTTGTTCACGAAATTGAGAGGACGAAATGCGAATGTCCGGCGCTTTAACCGGGTTGGTGAATACGAAGAGTCCACGTAGGGGAGTTGGAAAACCCTGATTTCAAACCAATGGTGCACATGAGCTCCAGGAACCTCAAGGAACATATGACGTATGAACCAATTATTGATCATCGGCTACCATGGGACTGCATCTCCTTACGTTGCTCCACTGTCTTGTAAATTGAACCTTTAGGTCGAAGACTTCGGGTGTGACCCGCTAAGAGAATCACCTGCTTCGGTTTGGGCGTACTGGCAGTATCCCAGGCCTAATGCAAATCGAATGATTTATGTGGCGCATATCTATTTGGTGATTCCTTCTACTAATGTTTATGTGTTTAATCAAATAAATAAATAAGATATTTTGGACACACGAACTGTCAATAGTTACATAGACTGACGCTATATCTTGGTTTTATAATTTCTAACTGTCTTCAAACCTACTCTTACATCGTCAGTGAACACTGCATATTGATGTAGGCGATAATAACACATATGTAATGCACCACATCAATCAGTGAAGCTTTACTGCCTCACCAATCCATCCATCATAATAAAGCAAAAACTGACCTTAAAAGACATTCCACTACTACTGATGTTATGCCTTATTCATAAGAAATGAAAATATAATTGTTGGTTGTAACCAATTTAAGTGAAACAGTTATCTAATTCTTGTTATAGTGTTTAATGATTAATTATTTATCTTTTTTCCTTCCTTTATTGTGTTACTATGTGTTCAAAAATTTCATATATATATATTATTGTTTGAGTTTGAAGCCATAATTGAGTTGAGTATAGTATAATAGAAGCAATATGCTTTTTTATCTTCGTTTTCTGATTGTTCACTTGGTTAGAAGGAGCTTGAGGACTGGTAAATATTAACCTCTTGATTGATCAATGTATCATTTGGTAAATAGTAGGTCACCAATCCTACTAGGAATATAAATGGACTAGTCGATAATCTATCTAAAAAAAAGAAACATATACCATACAACTGGTTTACTGTCATCACGATCTTATCACATGGAATTTGATACAGTACATTACAGGAAAACAACATGTTGTTTTCTTCCGACATAACACTTATCTTCACTTGATGTTGTTTAAGTATATCTTCCCATTGTTATTTAAGACTGAATATGGCATATTGCCTTAAGTCACAAGCTTTATAAGCAAAGATGGATAGTAATTAGCATTGGGGTTTAGGATGTACGTTACGTCCTATTTAAGACTCGTCACCTAAATTTACCTGCAACTCGGAGTTGATATTCACTCTGGGACTGGAACCCAGTAAGTACTGTTTGCTTCAAACACCATCGCTTCTTTCACTTATCTACTGAGCCCTAATTAATAACCACCTACAATTTATTGCTTAAAAGTCAGGTGACACGTAACCAAGTTACAATTAATGAAGATATCGTGAACAAGAACACGAGTGGGGACAATCGAATGTATTTGAGCGCAAAATTACAAAATATCTCATTAAAATCTGAGAACCACATGGTAAATAGTTAATTTGCAAAATATCAATCCATCGTCTCAAGCTTGACTGTTTCTTTTTTGTAAATATCACTCCATTGTCTCAGATTTCATTTTTCACCCATTTTCATACCAATTGCGTTCCATTCCTGTTCTTTCCTTATTGATCTTCTACTAAAATACATTCTATTCCTAACCATCGTTATATACTACTTATACGGATATAAGTAGCCCATATCACAAAGGTACTCAATCAATACGTTGATCTTATTATTATCATATTGAATAACTACAATTTGATCTCATTTTCTAAATTAACATTTTACATGAGATTTATTATTATTATTATTATTATTATTATTATTATTATTATTATTATTATTATTATTATTATTATTATTATTATTATTATTACTGTTTATTTTTCTCATTCTATAATCTTAGCCAAATTCATATCTATCCTATGGTGGTTATCATAAATCTCATAAATTAGATCCATTACATGAATCATTAACCATAACAACTACAATTAATAATTTTTCATTGAATACACTTAATTATACTCAACAACCATCACCTATATATCAACATTCAATGAATGATTTCAATCATTCAACATTAATATGCTCTACAAATAGAAATCATTCAATTCAATCTAATAATCTTAATAATAATAATAATAATCATGATTCAATGGTTTATTCAAAAGATCATAATGGAATTCTATTAAAATCTGAACGTTATAGTTTAAAACGACCAAGACCAGTATCACCTAGTTCATTTCCATCATCACCAGCAAAAAATTCATATCATTTACATTCTTCATCAAGTCCACCTCTACTTATATCTGGAATACCATTTAGTAATAATAGTAATAGTAGTAATAATAATGCTAATGCTACTACTACTACTAATAATAATAATACTCGAATTTCACAAATCCATCCACAAATTCGTCGACCATCAGATTCAACATTATTAACCAATGGGAATATTTCATCATTGATCTCAAATAATCCTATTAGTTTGACATGTGCCAATAATAATAATAATAATACTTCAAGTGCATTTTATACTTTTTCTATGCATGATAATTCTTCTGCCTTATCTAGATCACTTCAATGTGCTAATACTATTACTACTCCTACTACTGCTACTATTAATAGTAATACTACTGCTACGACTTCTATAGTTATCTCTACTTCGAATAGTCTATTACCTCATACTTCTCCTAACTCTTATGTATCACGATCTATTAAGAATGATCAAGATCAGTCAATGCTTCATGATCATCATTTTCATTCTGATCAATCATTAGTTCAACGACAAAACCAAGAAGGCGAAGAGGAAGAGAATGATGATGACGGCGATGACGATCATTCATCATCACCATTTCTACTTCAATCGTGCACTACCATGCAACAACAACAACGTCACTGTAATTTAAATAAAGATGGTACATTCCTTTGTTCACAACCGTATCTTGGATTAATAGTCAATAGTAGTTCAATGAATGGCTTACATATATATCCATCTTCTGTTAACAATACATTAAATACGACTACTAATAACAATAATATTAATACAACAATATCTTGGATGAATAGTTCCAATTACTCATCTAGTGGGAAGTCAACACCTCGGCAACCGGCGAAAAAACGTCCTGAAGCTAGAACACCAACTATAGATGGTTCATTAGATGAAAACCTACTGTCATATCCTCTATCAAATTCATTAACTAGCAACACCTCAATGATGACAACATCGACAGCAACCGGATTATGCAATTTTGATGATTCACATTCACATTTATCAACAACACCTGTAACATCGACAGAATCGACAACGAATACCTTTATGGTACATCATAAATCACCATTCGGTAAGTTATTGGTTTATTTTATTTAAATGAAAATAAAATTATAATTAGTTAACAATTTTTCTACCTCTGTGTGTGTGTGTGTTTATGTTCGTTATTTGTAGTTGTGAAAGATTTATTGGATAATTCCGTACGTGAATAACTTATCAGAGCAAGAACATTTTCTTCAAAATCCATCTGCACATTTTATTTTCTAGCCACTTGTTACTTACTGAAATAACGTCGGACAATGTTTGGTATCAGTCATTGAATATTGATTTGAGCTGTATATGTAGATAGTTGAAAATATCGTTCTTATTGTTTCAGTATTCATGCCCTGGTACGGCCGAGAGTGGGGAGAGTCCGCTCTCCCTCTCGAAACGCTCTCACATGGCCACGCGTATATAGCCTTTACCAGGGAAGTCCTACTCACTGCCTTCTCGTGGCGGGGGTGTTGTTTACGAAATTCAGAGGACGAAAAGCGAATGTCCGGCGGTTTAACCGGATATTAAACCAATGGTGCACATGGGCTCCAGTATCCTGCGGGAACAAATGGCGTATGAACCAATTGTTGGTCACCGGCTTCCGACTGCATCTCCTTACGTTGATCCACTGCCTTGTGGATCAGACCTTCAGGTCGAAGGCTCGGGGTGTGGCCCCCATAGCAAACCACTTGCTTCGGTTTGGGCACCCGGGCAGTGTCATATCCCTCACACATCGAATGAGATTTGTGTGGCGCATGTGTATTTGGTGCCTCCTTGTACCAATATCTATGTGTTAAAATACATAAAAAAATAAGTATTCATCAACATTTTATGAAAAAATAGCCCAAAGCCATTTCAATCTTGTCAAAAATCCATTTATGCTTCATTTCACTCTTAATTTTGAAGATTTTCAACTTTCATACGTTTCTTTCTTCAATTTCATTTATCTTTCCTTCTCATTTTTCATCTTTTTACCAAACACTACTTCACTTTCCCTACTGTCGTTACTGATTTCCGTTTTCTATGTTGACGTCAAGTTTGAGAAACTTACTCTCGTGAAGGAGCATAGGTCACCTACCAGCATTCTCCATCCAACCCTGTCCTGGGCAATCCTTTTCAGTTGCTATTCATCCTTTTCATGTCTGATTCTAATTTTCAACGTAGTGTGTTATTTGGCTTTCCTCTTTTCCGCCCCCTTCAGGATTCCAGGCAAGCGCTTACCTCGCAATTCAGTTTGGTGATTTCCACAATGTGTGTTCTATCCACCTTCATCGTTTTTTTCAGAATTTCCTCCTCAGTTGGAAACTGATTTGTTCTCTCATACAGTAGTATGTTTCTGATGGTTTTCGGTCAACGGACATTGAGTGTCTTGCGTAGAAAATTGTTTAGAAGTACTTGCACCTTTCTGATGATAGTTGTAGTAGTTCTCGTAGTTTCAGCTCCATACAGTAGGACTGTCTTGACGTTTGTATTGGAGATTGTGACTTCGATGTTGGTTAACAGTTGTTTTTAGTTGCATATTTTCTTCATCTTTAGGAATGCAACTTTTACTTGGCAAATCCTCTCCTTTACGTCTGCATCGGCTCGTCCTTGTTCACCGATGATGCTGCCCAGATGCGTGAAAGATTCCAGAGCTTCTCCATCAAGTGTGATTGGATTGATGTTCTCTATGTTGTATTTGAGGATCTTGTTTTCTCTCTTTTGGTTGTGAAGCCTTACTGTTGCAGAGACTTCTGCTACACTGGTTGTCTTCATCTGCATTTGTTCATATCTATGGGATGGAAGGACCAGGTGATCTACGGAGTTTAAATCGTCTAGGTGGTTTCAGACTGTCCATTGTATTCTGTGCTTCCTCCTCAGATGTGGAGGTCTTAATAATCCAGCCAATCACCAGAAAGAGAGTAAGCATCCCTGTCTGACTTCGGCTCTCACTTGGAATGCATCTGTCAGCTGTCCTCCACGCACGACTTTGCAGCATAGTCCGTCGTATGAATTCTGGATGATATTGACGGTTTTCTCAGGTACTCCACAGTGTCGTAGAAGTTTCCATAAATTCCTCCTATCCACACTGTAAAATGCTTTCTCATAGTCAAGGAATTAAATGTATTGTCGAGTTCCATTCAATTGATTGTTCGACAATGATCCATAATTTTGCAATTTGATCTGTGCATGATCGATCTTCACGGAATCCAACCTGTTGATCTCGAAGCTTGACGTCTACTGCATCTTTCATCCGGTTCAACGACACTTTGTTGTAATCTTTTCCTGATACCTATAGTAGTGTGATTCATCTGTAGTTCTCACATTTGCTCGGATCTCTTTTCGTATATTAGTAAGGTGTCCTTTTTTCTAGTCTATCGGCACTTGTTCTTCCTGAATAGAACGTGAAACGTCTTACTTCTGTGTTTGACTACAGTGCTTCCTCTGGTATTTTATTTGGTCCCACTCTTAACTTGTCTGATGGCCATCCTGATTTCTTCGATCGTTGGTGGAGTGACAGCTATTGGAAGTGTGTGCTATGCTTCGATGTTCGATTGGTTCAGTGGGGTTGACCCATTTAAGAGTTCTTTAAACTGTTGTACCCACCTGTTCCACTATTCTTGCATCTCAGGCATTGGTTTACTTTCTTTGTCCTTGACCGGTCTATCTGATTTACCATATGTACCTGCGATTTTCATGTAATTGTTTCATACTTCCTTCCCTTGAAGTGTTTTATGCTATCGTTGCTAGATCTTTCGCGTATTTCTGCTTTTCAGCTCTAATGCTTCTGTGAATTCAGCTTGTGCCTTGACTTTCTCCGTTCTTGTTCGGCTGTTGTTAATTGCTGTCTTCTTGTTCTTTCCTTCTTGAATTTCGTCTAGAGTTTCGACAGAGATCCATTCCTTATGATGATACTTCTTGCAACCCAGCACCTTCTTACTCGTTGAAATTAGTGCTTCTTTTATCCCTTTCCAGTTATCCTGAATAGTAGTTTCTTCTTTCAGTAGATCTGGAAAGGCTTGGAACCTGTTGATGAGAGTTATCTTGAATTTGCTGAGTTTGTCAGTATGTCGAAGGAAGGCTGAATTGAACCTTTGTAATGCTGTTTGTCCAGTTGTCCAGTGCTTCTTTAGCTTCAGTTTCACCTTGGCAACAACCAGGTGATGATCTGAGGCTATATCAGCCCCTCTCCTTGTTCTCATGTCTTCCATTAACTCTCCGAATTTTTCGCTGAAGCAAATATGACCTATCTGGTTCTTTGTAGTGTGATCCGGTGAGACACACGTAGCTTTGTGTATGCGTTTGTGGGGGAATATTGTGCCGTCTGTAACCATTTCGTTGAATGCACATAAATTCGAAAGTCTTTCGTCACTCGTTCCTTTCTCCCAGTCACTCCATGCCGTCCCACGACATCTTCATACCCAGTTTTGTCCATTCCGACTTTGGCGTTTAGGTCTCCCATTAGAATTGTCAAGTGTTTTTTGTGGTCACTTCGCTATGATCGATTGCAACCTCTCGTAAAACTGATTTTTATCGTCATAGTTATCATTGGTGAGTGCATAAAATTGGATAACATTCATTGTGATTCCCATCTTTGTTTCAAATGATGCTTTGGTGATCCTGGATCCATGAGATTCTCACCGGAAGTACAACAGTATCTCTCCGGAATCTATCCTTTGCCGTCCAGCTCGGTTCAATGGGTTTCACTGATTCCGAGCACTGTCAATTTTTATCTCCTCATTTCCGTTGCTATTTGACTGGTCCTTAAGGTCTCTCACATTGCCTGGACGTTCCATGTGCCTACTTAAGTTTTTGCTCTGGTTGTTAGGAGGGGCATCGGTCTCTTGACTTCCTTTATCCTGAGACGTCATAATCCTTCCTTGTTTAATCTCGTTTTTTTTTCAGTAAGATTTTAACAGATGGTATGTCGTTTAATGAAGTAGGGAATCTTCACTGATTGGGTTGGTTTGGGACATGTTTTATGCACGGTCGACCACCGCCTACCTCAACATGCAATATTGACTTATATAGGAGTAGGTTTGAAAAAAGTTAGGGGCAACCGGACCAAGATGTGACATCAGTTCCTGAAGTGATTAACTGTTGCACTGATCTATATTGGTAAGTGAAGACCATGTGATTGTGATCAGTGCAATTATCTTGTGACCAACCAATAGTTAAAAGCATTGAATGAGATGTTAGATCAGAATAAGTCACAATCACGTAGATGTATTCATTCTTTCTTTGTCTATCTCCCTATATTTTAATTCTTAAGATTATCTTGTACTTTTTACTCTACGATGTAATGCTCTCATCTTATTGTCTATGGTTAGTGTTTTTTTCTATCATTGATACTGTTACTACATCGATTACTCTGTCAGTTGTCTTGATAATTGCATTTCAGTGTGGAAACCTGAATCAGTGTGCGTATATGCTCATTTTAAACATAGTTTATGATTAACAAACATTGTCCCATCTCCACTAGCTATAGAATGAAAAGTCAGAAACTTCACCCTTTTTCATTTTATTGGTTTATGTCCATATCCGTAGAAGCTGTCATTTTTTTGCCTCTCAATTAATTGTGCTACTATTTCATTACTGATGTCTACACATTATTTCATTCTTTGTGTGTTTATTTCTTGTTTTCTGTACATTAATAGTCCCAGTGCATAGTAGAATTGGTCGTCCCAGTTCAACAGAACTAATTCCTACTAGTTTAAATTATATAAATAATGATCCCGGTTCACGTTGTCTTTCATCATTTACAACAAATATGACAGTAAATAATTCACCAAAAAAACAAATTTCAGAAAAATATCAATTAATAACCAATGCTGCAAATGTTAATTTCTCTTCTACACATCATAATACCAGTGATCGTAATGTTGACGAAGATGTTGTTGATGATGATGATGAAGGTGAAATGGATCAAGAATTAGTTGATATTATGGTTGCACGTAATACCGCTTCAACTGTATCAAATTTTTCATCATATTCTTCATCGAATTTAAATAATTCATTTAAATCACAAATTAGCCACAATGAAATTCATCCGCTTCTGTTAAATTATAACAACAATAATCGTAGTATTACTACCACTAATAATAATAGTAATATTAATAATCGACAAGATTTACTGAATTCTGATGAGATCGGTAGTGCTAGTCCAAATGGAAGACGTGTGATAGCTGCAATTGTTGCTGCTTTAGCGAATGTCAGTGAATCACCATTAATGATGGAGAGGTAAGTTCTATAAGAAGAAAAAATGACAAGGAATTGATTGTTTCCCTCCGTCTACTTTTATTGTAGAAAAAAGTAAATCGTCCTTTTGTAAATTTATTTCATTAAGTGACTATAGTTTGATGACTAATGAAAATAAGAAATCATTAACCAGTAGTTACGTTGAAGTATTAGATACCTTAATGATGGTTCACATCCACGACCCACCAAGGATTAAAAACCAGGTTATTCAGGCTTTGTGATTAACGTTGAAGATTCAAACAATAGTTTACGTTATTATTTATTTGGAATGTTGAGATTCATCTGAATTTTAAAACAATTGAATTTTACTGGACATCTCTCCTCACTAGATTTCCAAGAATAGATTTTGTTCATCAGTAAACGTATAATCGTATGTATGGTTGTGATTATTTGTTAATTTTATCGGAATATTTTTAATCGTGATAGATCTAATACTTCGTTTTACTATTTGAACTTGAACATACTTTAATTCATAGTTTGAGACGGAGAGGTATTCAAGGTGTAATTAGCATTCTGTAGGATATCAGATATTTACATATCTTTTAACGCATCAAGTTAGCTAATTAAATTATATGTTACTGATTAAACCATTTGATAGACAACCTATCAGTCTTAAGTCCAAGTTCTATTCCGTCCACCTTGATTTTAATGGGTTCAGTGTCCTCGCGCTCACTTCACCATAATGTTTCTCATTTGTTTAATACATTACATTCACAGAAAAAGTATTAACACACTGTTAGAATGATGGATATTTTTGTTATTTTGTATCGGTTCATAAATTATATTGCTTTATTTTGAAATATGAGTGTTACCCAACTGAAAATGATTGAGATTTCACCAGTGGATTGGGGTTATTTATTGATCAACATTATTATTATTATTAGGTAAAAGTATAATATGCTGCGGTGACGTTGGGTGGTAGCCTATCAACCAATTCGAAGACTGTTTAGTTACTAAACAACTAACAGTGGAATAATGACAGCTTTGATTTAAATAATTAACACTTTTACGTCAAATTATCCTTCGTAATAAGGAAAAAAGGTCAAGTTTACATATATGTGTACATACAAAATTACTAGTCAGATTAGTATTGTAAGTTAAGGTTGTCACCCTATAAAGTTTTAGTCACGAATTTGAATTAGGTTTACAAATTTAGGTCAGGATTTTCATCATGAACTGAAATAAACTATAAATCAATGCTTTGTCATTCTTCTTTTGTTTACAAATTTGTGAAACTTAAGGTTGTGAGATGTAGAATAAAACTTAGAAAAGGGAGAATATGATCTAACTTCATCAAAACACTTAATTATTCAGTAAACCACATCAAGTACTTTAACAGACTATATCTACCTTAGGAGTAGGCATGTTATGTTTCAGTCAGTCAGTCAGCTACAACGTAGAACCAGACACATATATGCATCGGTCCAAGTTGCCATACCTCATTAACACAACAAGATGAACACCGGATTCGTGTTTATGTTTATGATCTATTATTCACTTTATTGGTAGCACAATAGATATTTTTATTGATTTAAAACATCTCAAGCACCAATTTCCATTTGGTTAATAATAAAGTACATATTACCTATCAATGTACTTTAAATTTCGCGCAAAATAGCTAAAGTGTTATCTTAATTCTGATTGGTCAACTAAAGGTCGTCAGTATATCATACTTTGACCTATTTTAATTTTAAATAAAGTGAGAAGAACAAAATTTACAGAATAACATGGATTCAATGTATTTTAAAGCTTCTCATCAATTCCAATTAACATTAGTAATATGATTATAAAAATGTTTTATTATAAACCTTAGTCTGAACCATTTTGGTAGATGCAAACTACTTGGTTAGGGTCCGTGTAACTATCGTAACCAATGGTTTGAGACTCTTGGATGACATGGCTCAGAATCGATCACAGTGGTGTAGGTATACACTCTCTTTGTCTTTTCTTAAATCGTGAGATTAATATTGCTTTATACGTTTTTTTCCTACGGACTAATTCTTTCTTCCTGTACTACATTCTTATAATGAAATCTTTCTTTTATGCATTACTATTATTGAAATAACTGATTTTATAAATTTGGTGTTCATCTTGTTCTGCTAATGAGGTATGGCAACTTGGACCGATGCATGTATGTACCTGGTCTCCTACATTGTAGATGATTGAGTGAATTAAAGAAGTTCAGTTCAAAACGACATAGTAGATAAGATAGTTTATATAACTATCTTCCTATGGTAATGAATGAGGTTTATCGTACTTTCTTTCTTCATAATAAGGCCTTGATGGTAATGTTCACTTTGTGCTCATTATCGATTAAATTTCTTGTGGTTACACTTATGAATACTTCAAACACAACTTTCGAGGAATATGTTCAGAAAACCTTGTAGAGATAGATACCTTTCTGTCGGTCCCCCTTATGTACTTGTTTTTAAAAGTACATATAGATTCGTAACTACATTTAGAGATATCCTTAAACGGTTATTAATCCACTTTCGATTGATTTAAAGTTAGTCAGTCAGTTACAATATAGGATCAGGCACATTTATGTATCGGTCCAAGTTGCCATACCTCAATTAGCACAACAAGACAAACACCGGATTCACAGAAGCAGTGTATACACCTACACCATTGAACTGTAAATATACTATTTTTTTTTCAGTTCTAATTTAATCCTTTTATCGATCCCACTGGAAATCTCTTCATTTTTTGAATATAAGATGAATGAAGATAGGTTCTTTATACTTTCTAAAGGTTGTTTCTTTGGGACTTTCTGTAAACATTTTCCCATGTTTCACTATTACTATTCTTATTATTATTGCTACTATTAGGCACCAATTGCTTGAACTATAATCAAAGTATTACTGTTACGGTTTATCACAGTATTTGTATATACATTTTTTTTCTTGCAAATTGTATTTTTAGCACAATGAAAGGTTAATTATCTGTAGTCTGGTGATAAACCATATTCAGTGGTATTAGTGGTAATGGGCATATTATTATATTCTGTTTACTTTCTTGTTTTATTTTCAAGGTCATTTAAACACACAATACCATTGTTGTTTATTAATTATAGGAAACATAACAGAATACTACAATATATCTATATGTAATATAGAATTTTGTTATATCATACTTAAATGTTTTATTTCAATAATGAGCTCCGAATTCTGACATTATTGTCAACATGGAATCTGAGCCCAAGTTATTGTACCTAGTTAGCATAATGATATGATAATAATCAAAACAAAGATAGAAATATTATAGCAGTAATGATAAAAAGAAAGACTAAACCTTGAAGAATATGGTTTGAAAAGATAGGATGAGAAGGTATACATGAAGGAATACTGAAAGCTCGTTTGGCTTTTGCCAACTTACGTCACCTGTGGCGAAGGCGAGATATCCTTCTATCAATAAAAGGACGATTATACTGCGCGGCAGTCCGTTCTGTCTTACTTTACGGTAGCGAAACATGGCCATTAAGAGTCGAAGACACTCGTAGGCTATTAGTATTTGACCACAGATGCCTAAGAAATATTGCTGGCGTCTGCTGGGATAACCGGGTAAGTAATAGTGAGGTTAGACGCAGGGTATTAGGAAAGGATGGTAAATCAGTTGATGAGGTTGTGAATCTTCATCGACTAAGATGGTTGGGCCACGTGTTACGTATGCCTGAACACCGATTACCACGACGTGCAATGCTATCCGGTATTAGAAATGGTTGGAAGAAAGTTATGGGCGGCCAAACCAAAACGTGGCATCAGTCCTTGAAGTCACTAACTTCTAGTCTGAGCCATGTTGGTAGATGCAGACTACTTGGTTGGGGTCCGCGTGACTATCGTAACCAATGGTTGGAGACTCTTGGTGACATGGCTCAGAATCGACCACAATGGCGTCGGTGTATACACTCCCTGTTTTCCCTTAAACTAAGAGATTCAAATCGCTTCATATCCTTCTTTCTACGAACCAATTCTTTCTTCTTGTACTATATCTCTATATGCAATCTTTCTCTTATATATTACCACCTTTTACCTAATCACTGTTATGAATCCGGTGTTCATCTTGTTGTGCTGATGCGCTATGGCAACCTGGATCGATGCATATATATGTGCCTGGTCCTACGTTGTCGCTGACTGACTGAAACTCAGAAATGACACGAAGATAAGAAGTGAATATATTGGTGAGACTATAATTTATAGACGATCTTTGAACGACGCTAAAGTGACATTGAGAGTGTTCATCTAATAACTAGGAACAAATGAGGCTTATAAATCAGTTTGAGGAATTAGAATTATGATTTACAGTTGATTGTTAAGGTTAGGACTTTGACTTAATGTTTTCATCACATCAGCTTAAATGCTAAAACTCTATTTAACGAAATGGATGAATGAATTTCGCACCAAAATCCGAGACCTGTTATCTTATATCTGATTGGTTCGTCCATAAATTATAGTCTCGCCGATACATCTGTGACATTGTGAACATTTCTGAACTATATCACTGATGGTGCAGACTCTCTAACGAGGCAGTTTTCAGTTACTAACATGATATAGACCAACATTTAATAACTCCGTGAACTACTGCCAAGTCTTGATTTGTCCACAAACATTCTGCATTTAATTTCATGAAACCAAATAGTTTGTTGCTGTTATGAAGGCAAGAACAACAAACAGATCTATCCTCAATACAAATGTATGATAGTAATCGGCTAAACTGAACAATACAACTGGGCACACTGGACCATGATACTCACTGCTAAAAACTGAGATCCAGATAATAGGTAAGGTTATAGTCTCGTTATTACAAATAGAAGCAATGCACACACAGTAAAACCGAGAGATGAGATCAATAATAATATGGATTTCATAATGTTAAATAGTATCTCATAGATTTGTCAGAGTTGGCTGTCTGTTTGTCTTCGCTCACTGGCCAACTACATCTTACCTTCACTGGCTATACATCAATTATGTAACTCAGTGACGAAGATTTGGGATCTCAATCCATGAAATCACTTAATATTATGATGTAAAATTATTGGTTCTGGCATATAGAAATGGTTGTAACCAGTGATTATTGTAACATAATTCGAACTTGGTAGCAGTTATATGGCAACATATTATTTACGAAAAAAAATCTTCAGCTGAATATGTATTTGCTTCTTGATGTTTCTGTTCATAGTAAGATTCGAACCCAGTATTTTGCTTTTCAAACGTCAGTTAGCTATCAATTAAACTGTAGAATTCAAGTAACCACTAGCTTGTTCAGCACATATAGTGCTCCTACTATCACTATTAGTAACCATCGGTTAGAAATGTTGGATAACTTGACTCAGAATCGGTTATTATCACATTGGATGCATTTACACTGTGTTTTCTTCCTTAGATATTGAGCTTGAAAATCATTGTATACTTTTTATTTCTCGAATTATTTATTCCTTCTGAAATCATATTGTTTATAGGCAATGTTTTGTTCTACTGTTGATACTATTACTACATCTACTACTTTGTCAGTTGTCTTGATAATTTCATTTCAATATGAGCACTTGAACGAATGTACAAATGTAACGAAATTATACGTTAGTTATGATTAACTCTGTTAAATTTCACTTTGAATTGATTAGGACATTTGTAACCATAGTATATTCTCACTTCATATTTCATTTAAACACAATTTCCTTTCCTATCAAATATATTGATTTCATTTGTTCGTCTATCGTTTATTTATTTAAACACATATTAGTACAAGGGATAATCAAATATATACACGCCTTACAAACCATTTGATATATGTGACGGCTGGATACTTCCTGGATACCCAAACTGAAGTAGGTGCTTTTCTTAGTGCCTCACTCCTTAAATCTTCGACCCAGATGTATAATCCACATGACAGCGGAGTAACGTTAGGAGATGCGGATCCATGGTAGCTGATAAACAAGAATAGGTTCACACACCATTTGTTCTCTTAGGATCATGAAGTCGATATGCGCCATTGGTTTGGTATACAGTCAGTCAGCTACAAATTAGAACCAGGCACATATATGCATCGATCCAAGTTGCCACACCTCAATTAGCACAGCAAGACGAAAACCGGATTCCTAGAAGCAGTTAACTCAATGGTGTAACATATAAAGGAAAGATTGCATATAAGGATATAGTACAGGAAGAAAGAATTAGTTGGTAGAAAGAAAGTTATGAAGCGATTTGAATCTCATAGTTTAAGGGAAGACGGAGTGTGTATATACCTACTCCACTGTGATCGTTTCTGAGCCATGTCATCCAGAGTCTCCAACCATTGGTTACGATAGTCACGCAGACCCCAACCAAGTAGTCTGCATCTACCAACATGGCTCAGACTAGAGGTTAGTGACTTCAAGGACTGATGCCACATTTTGGTTTGGCCGCCCCTAACTTTCAACCAGCCTCAACGCTAGTCAGCATTGCGCGTTGTGGTAATCGGTGCTCAGACATACGTAACACGTGGCCCAACCATCTTAGTCGATGAAGATTCATAACCTCATCAACTGATTTACCATCGTTCCCTAATACCCTGCCGTCTAACCTCACTATTACTTACCCGGTGATTCTAGCAGATGTGAGCAATATTTATAAGGTATTAAGTTTCATCAACTTCCCTAGATGAATCCTCTTTACTTACCAATTCAATTTAATCGTTGAATATTCAGTTATTTACCCTCTGAATTTTGTAAACAACATTTGATTAGCGAATCAGTGAGTATATATAGGATAGTCAATTATGACAATCGAATTAAACCTTTCTAATTTATCAAATATAGAGATAATTATTAAATTTTAATTATTATCAAGGTTAGATTTTAACCACTAATAGCTACCATTATCTTTATTACTACTGTTACACTATAGTATTACACAAATTTGAATTTATCTAAATGCTTTGATCTTTTTTTTAAAAAAAAATACTTTTTATGCATTTTCTGTGTAAATGGAATAAGATAGAATGTATTATTATTATTATTATTATTATATTTACTCATGTGTATCCCTTATTACTCTTCCATTAGGAACGGTAGATAGTTAGTGTAATTCTTAATTGAAGTGAATTATCATAGATCCTAACTATTTTTTTTAAAATCATCCCTATTGTTATTTATGCCTTTCTTCTCTTCCCCCTTCCTCTACCCCAAGTAATTGAACACTTTACTGATATCATTATGAATCTATTGATTCGGTGTTTCCCCTCCCCTCTCTTTCTCTTTTTTTTTCTGCATTGAATGGTCAAACTATTTCCTTACATCAACCCACACAGGAAATTAATTATTTTTTTTTCTTTCTATTTATGTACAGATTTATATATATAATTGAAAAATTTTTTTTCTTGCAAGCTATTTAGTTAATTTAATTAGTTGTATCTATGATATAAAGTTCAGGTATACTTGGTTGTTTTTATGTACATACGTATTTATGCTTCCCTCTTCACGACCTTTAAATTCATTATTGTATATAACGAAATTTCAATAGTTGAAATCATGAGTCAGTCGAAGATAGATCGTCATGGAAAATCTGGTGAAAGCATTGGATAGCTGTTTCATTCTGTTGTAGGACTCTTCAGCAGTGTGCATCCACAATCCCGCCTCGCGAGGTTTGAACACCATTCGGACACTGTTTTCCTGACTTTAGTGGATACGGGGATCTATCTAGGGGAGTTGGAAAACACTGATTGCAAACCAGTGATATACATGGTCTCCATGATCCTAAGGAAGCAAGTGGTATATGAACCAATTGTTGGTCACCAGCTACTAATGAGCTACATATCTTTACGTTTCTCCACTGTCTTGTGGATTCGATCTTTAGGTCGAAAGCTCCAGGTGTGGCCTCTTAAGAAAATCACCCGCTTCAGTTTGGTCATCTAGACAGTATGCTGGCTTTCACATAAATCGGACGATTTATGTGGCGCATACCTATTTGGTGCCAATGTTTGTGTTTAAATAAAATAAATAAAAAAGGACCTCAGTAGTTAAACATTTACCGTAAAATCTGAAGTTATTGGATTCTCTTCCCGGTTGAGTCATCGGCGAGGACTGTCATTTATGTTTAGCATACCTGCATCAAACATTTTTGCTGTAGTCATTAATTTCTCAACTAAGATCAGTTGTTCACATATTCAACTTACAATCCTAATTTTACCTAAATATTTATATTAATGATTTGTGAATCTCAATATCCTTTACTAAAAACAATAACTATTATTATAAATAAAAATCATACATTTGTAAATATCACAATAAGTAGAAAAAAAAGGATTTTCTAACGTTTCGTCCCTCAGTGTAAGTCACTTCTTCAAACATTAAATAACCAATATATATAATACATTATAGTCTTCAATTTAATTATTTATTCTTTGAAGAATTGACTTACACTAAGTGACGAAACATCAGAACATCTAATTCTTTACAAATGTATGATTTTTATTTTATAACATTCTATTCAATACTTAATTTATTTAAATTTATCAAATTAAACCTTGGTAACAATACTTAGTAACTATTATTATAATTATTATTTGTTTATTTACAATTCAGTTCAACTCCAGTTAATAATTCAAGACGAAGTGTATCAGCTTGTAGTCTTCCACATATAGATGTTAATGCATTAAATGAAGATTCATTGGATTTATTTTCACATCATAATCATAATCATCAAAATAATCATATTAATGGTAATTTTATAACTAATATACATCAAAATCATATTGGTCAATCTAATAAAAATAATTCACTAAATGGTAATAGTGAATGGAATTATTCAAATAAATCGATGACTAGGAAATCATTAAGAATTGGAATTGGTGATGAACAACCATTGACTCCACCACCGCCTAAATTAATGTCATCATCATTATCATCATCGTCAAGAAAACTTTTGACACCTTTATCAGGACCAATGATAAGAACAACAACATCAACAGTTTCATTACGGAATGAAATCAATTCATTTACTGATGATCATGCAACATTAGACATTATTCCTAAATTATCACCTAATGTTAATTGTACTATGAATGATGATGATAATAATAATAATAATAACAACATTGGTGAATACAATTTGAATAGGAAAGATTCATCTCCACAAGAATCGTCAATGCATGAATTGGCTACTCTACTTCGTAATTCACCGGCTTCAGGAGTAAGTTACATTTATTTACTGTATTAGGAATGGTTTATGTTGTTGTTGTTGTTGATACATGACTTACATGATTTTCATCATAGACTAGTTTTTGTTTACACTATTATTGAATATCATCAAGAAGTATTGGATAGCTATTTTGTTTTAGTATGGTACTTCCGGTAAATTTATAGATTTACATTATTGCGGAATTCATATTTATTTAAACACATAAACATAGATACAAGAAGGCACCAAACAGATATGCACCACACAAATCATTCGGTTCGTGTGAGAGCTGTGATGCTGTCTGGGTGCCCAAACCGAAGCAGGTGGTTTTCTTAGGGGTCCACACCCGGAGCCTTCGACCTAAAGGCCTAATCCACAAGGCATTGAGCAACGTCAGGAGACGCAGTTCCATGGAAGCCGGTCACCAATAATAGGTTCATAAGCCATTTGTTCCCTTAGTATCCTTATGTCCATGTGCACCATTGGTTTGGAATGAGGGTTTTCCAACTCCCCTAGGTGGAGAGTCCGTGTCCACCAACCCTGTTGAAGCGCCGGACGTTCTCTTTCGTCCTCTCAATTTCGTAAACAACAGTAATGCCATGAGAAGGCAGTGAGTGAACTCCCCTGGCAGTCGTTGAATGTACGTGGCCATGTGAGAACATTTGGAGAGGAAGAGTTGATTGTCTCCGCTTTCGGTCGTTCAGGGCATTCGGAAGCAAGTTGTTTAACAGAAATGAGGCTGTAATATGAACTGTGAAATTTAATTGTATGGTGAGCTATCCTATTTTCAATGTGCAATAAAAGTGCATTATCTAGCATTCCCAAGCATTTTTCCCGTTCATTCAGTTAGTGAATGTTGCGTATACTGTGTAATTTTCACTAAACATTTGATTTTAATTATCTAGAATTATCTAGGTATGTCTTCTATGAACAACCTACACCACTGTAACAGATCCCAACTTTTTGAATGAAAAGAAAAAAAATACACAACTTAAATGAAAGTTAGAAATGTTCGGTGAAAATCATGGTCTTATATTTATACGCGGCACTTTGATAATAAATAAACAGGTAATTTCACAGATTAAAATCATGAGTCAATTGAAGCTGCACTACCATGGAAAACCTGGAAGCACTGAACGGCCGTTTCGTCCTAGTATGGGACTCCTCAGCAGTGCGCATCCACGATGCCAGCTCAGTGGTCTAATTGGCTAAGCGCTTGGCGCGAGACTGATAGGCCCTGGGTTTAAATCTCGCGGGGTGTGGGACCATGGATGCGCACTTCTGAGGAGTCCCATACTAAGACGAGACGGCCGTCCAGTGCTTTCAGGTTTTCCATGGTGATCTAGCTTCAATTGACTCATGATTTCAATTTGTGAAATTTCTAAAATCTCCACAAACTTCTGAAAACAGGCAATTGCCAGAAAATACTTAATGCTGGATTCAAGTTGAATATTACAAAAAACCGATGATCCACAAATTCAAAGACATGTATCTTAATTCATTGCAACTCTCTTACAATTAATTTTGTTTATGGTCAAATCCTTCAATTAACTTATTTAACTGACAGCGTTATTCGGATAGTAACAATGTTTCTATTTATTTGTATTATTATATAATCACTATCGTGTTTGTATAAACGTGTATTCTTAATCACATGTGATAGCCTACGCAAATATCCTTCAACCTACCTTTAAATGTTAAATTGCTTCAATATCTCTTGATGAATCATTCTTTTTCCCATATAAATATATGTACTGGAATGTTAATAATTGCCTTTACCTTGTCTAGCTGCGCCTTGATTCGATTTGACTCTGAATTCGTCTCTGTGTTCGCTTGCTCGCGGGCATTAGTTTCTCTGCTCAAAAAAACAAAGTATAAATGAAAGCCTTAATTATTATATGAACTCAAGTGGTTGGTTTTTTCAAAGAGACATTCTTGGTTATATTGATTGATGAATATATGTGTTGATTGTATTTGGGTTAATTCAAATTAGTACATGAAGTGAGATATTCAGTCATCTGTTTTATATCAACAGATCATAGTAATAAAAAAAATTAGTATAATTTTATGGTTTAACCTAATACTGTTTTTTTGTACTTTCTGAAAGCAAATCAATGATTTTGAATGATTGTACTTGTATAAGTGTTACTATAAAACATCATTCACTTGAACATATTGGGCTAATTAAAATAGTTCATTGATAAAGGATATTCATTTTTTCATAGTATAGGACTCTTCAACAATGCATATCCACAACCACTTCATTGAGAATCAGACCATAGACCTTTGGTTTCGTTAACGAATCTTTAATCTCTAGACTATTTAAGTTCAATCCTATTATATATGCGGAATGTACTCACGGAATACAATGGTAGATGGTCTCATAATATTGCGAATCTATTGAACTTAGGCTTAGGCATTCGCATTAAACACTGAATGTCATAGGTCCTGTTCTAGGTTGAATGAATTTGTAAGAAGAATGAAATGGGTGTATAACGCTTCCAGATTTGCCATAATTATTCAGCTTTGATCTTTGCATCATCTCATTGAAGTTCGTTTGATTGTTCAGTGTCTAATGTCTAAATATTTTACAAAGAAATAATCATTTAATAATATTCTTCATGTTCAAGAATCTCTATTCATTTGATTACTTAATGAAATGTATTAAACCAGTAAAAGAAAATTACAATGTAATTGAATATAATTAAAAAAACAACTTTTGTTGTTGTCGATTTTCAGATTAGTCAAGAGTTGATTGATATGCTTGCTAACATGGCTCAACAATATGGAATGCAACAATCACGTACAGGTAGTCGTGCTAGTCGTAAGTGAATATTATATAATTATTTTTTTCATTGTATTTCATAAATATTAACATTAGGTTATAGTTTTTGTAACAAATAAACTAGAACATGTGATGTGAATGTGTCTATAAATGGTGCGAATGGTCCATCAGGGTGTTTGATACCTGTGTGGTTGCGCCACAGGATTGAGTTGTACTATTCAGATTGTAGCGTTAAAGCATATATGATATTTGGTTCTCCTGTGAATCAGGATTGAGCAGTACTCTTCGGGCTACAAATTTTAAGCCTGTGTAGTGTCTGGCTCTCTTATATTGTCTAGATTGTCACGTGAAAGTCTGGATGGAGAGAGTTCACTCTCTCTTTCGAAATGCTCTCACGTGGCCCCACACGTACATAGCCTCTGCCAGGGAAGTCCTACTCACTAGCTTCTCGTGACGGAATTGATAAGACGAAAGGCGAATGTCCGGCGCTTTAACCGGGTTGGTGGATACGGAGAGTCCACCTAAAGGAGTTGGAAAACCCTGATTCCGAACTAATGGTGCATATGGACTCCCGTATCCTGAATGAACAAATGGCGCATGAACCAATCGTTAGTCACCGGCTACCATGGGACTGCGTCCCCTGACGTTGCTCCACTGCCTTGTGTATCAGACCTTTAGGTCGAAGGCTCAAAGTGTGGCCCCCTAAGAAATCCATCTCCTTAGGTCTTGGCACCCGGGCAGTATCATGGCTCTGACACAAATCAAATGAGATTTGTATGGCTCGTATGTGTTATCTGGTGCCCCCTTGCTCTGTTCTGGTTGCCACGTGAAAGTCTGGATGGTGCCCGGTTCTCCTGAAAACCAATGTAAAATTACCCCAGCCCACAAGGGTATATTATATAACTATAGTTGATGTAATTGGGAAGGGTTGAACAATCCACGTGTTTATTATAACAAATGGTTGGAGATGTTGATATAGAAGTGTTCACGACACTTAATCTTTCTCCTTCAATCTTCAGTTTTAAAATTGTTTCTAATCCAGGATCTTTGGTCTCGCACGCAAACGCTTAACTTCTTGACCACTGAACCGGCATCCATTGGTGTTAATGTCTAATTTCAACCAATCCACGTAGTTACGCGACCATCTTCCATTGTACTGAGATCGATACCTGTCACTACCTGACACGGATTAGCTCCACTGGTCACAGCTTCGCTGTAATGACAATCCCGTGATGATTCCATCTCATTTATGTTTTTGTATAACATTACTGTTTTCTGATTGGTTATCATCATCATCAGCTTTCTAACTTTCGTGTCTCCCAAAGTCATGTTTTGTTTTACTATACACAAAATTTGTTTTCATTCTAATTTAATCTTTGCTGAATATCGTAATTTTCTTCTCCCTCTCACCCTCTCTCTGCATTCTAATCTCTTCTCTTGGTGTCTTCATTGTTTGGAGACTATTGTTATCGGGTTTTGTTTTTCTGGAAAAAAAAAGAAAAAAAGATCACATTAGTTCATTCGTAATTGGTAAATTACTTTAATTATTAACAGCATCAAAGTATCATACGAAGTTTTCAACAACAGAAAAAAATGAAACAATTAGATTAGTATGATTGATTGGTATACATATATATATATATATATATATATATATATATATATATATATATATATATATTTGTGTATATAAGTTTGTGTGTGTGGGTGGTTGTGATTAGAGGGAGAGTTCACATAGACACAAGAACACAAAGGCACCCAAGTTTTTTTTTCTTTAAAAAAAAATAACATTCAAATAATAAGTTACTATGACAATGAGTTAGTCTACATCTTTTTTTTTCTCCATTAGTAATCACACCATTAATCGATAAACATTTCATGGCAAAGAGAGAGAGAGAGGGTTCACCTCTAGTAGGGGTGGTGATATAATATTATTGAATTTATCGTAAATATATACACACATATTCTAACATTACATGTATAAACATGTGAGTAGAAAATCTTATAAGAATCCATTTATTTACTGCTATATGATTGATATATGAATGTAATATAGCAAGAAAGAAAAAAAAAGCAAAAAAAAATCACTACGTGTTCTGAAGGTAGGTAGGTAGGTTGGTAGGTAGATGGAATGGAAACAGCAGACAAAAATACATCCATATATAACACATAGAAACTCATAAAACGATATGTAAGTTGAATAAACTAAATATGCAATATAATAAATTGTATAAGTCATATGGAATGTAATTCTGAGTCATTCTTTAAGATTATAGATATGGAGAGAGAGATATACATATTACATGACAATTGTTAATTATTATAAACTAATCACTAAGGTTTCTATCTCTTTTCATGATAAAATATTATTCATTAATGAAGTAGTAATAGAGTAAAAGAAAAATGAATGATCAATAATATCAACAATTGATTAATTGTCTAGTTGAACGAACTTCAATTTTCCTATGATTGTTATGTTGATAGTTTACATTCTGAATGGATCGATTCGATATTTACCATTTACACTTATAACCTACCTGAATTCGAGAGTGATTAGCAATGGAATCAACGAGTTTTGTTTTATTTTTTGTTTTAAGATTAAATATCTAGATGTTACTGCAACTTAATAGTGTTGATATTCAAATTGGAACTCGAATGTAGTATCTTTCGATTCAAATGGCCACTGTGTTATTTATTGACTTTTTGAGTTTAGTTAGACAAGTCACTGGTATTTGCAACAACGATGTTCTATAATTCAGCTGTAAGTGTTTCAATCTCTCCGTTGTCGATGCAGGGTTAAAGGTGCGTCCCAGATTGCACTGATAGCCACTATCTAACTATGTGTAATTATTAGCTATTATTTTCATGTTGTATAGTTGAGGTAGTGTGTTATTATGATCTAATCAGGCTATATTATCTGGGATACTTGTTCCAGGAATCCAGGTTGAATGACAATTAGACTAAAAGATTCAAATTCAAGGTTTAAGGAGTGACGTCGTATTGTTGAGTATATTAAGCGTATGATTGTCCCTCACCTGATACTGCCATCCCATAACATAAGGAACGGAGGTCTAGAAAAAGTAGGTTGTAAAAATAATATATCTCACATTGTTCACTTCGTTGCTGGTGAGAAGGCCTCATAGGTATGTATATCGAGTCAATAAATTAAGAACTACCTCGAAAAGGCTATGTGCAACCAATTTCAATCAGTTGTCTCTTCTCCTGGATTACAGAATCATACTACCAGATTGATGATGGGCACATGTCCACTTTTTTTCTACTATATATGCTTCATATTTATATAGTTCTGCAGTTTAACAATTTAGTTACACTTGTGTTTTTTAATGCTTTTTTTCTTCAAGGTCCATCAAGTCAAGTTGCTCAACGTTTTTATCGAAGCCTAGTTAATGGTTCTGTTTGTGGTTCACCATTTCCAATAACTCCTGTTGGTAATTCTACTTCATCAACATTTAACTTTCTTCATACACCTAACAGTTGTGGCGGAGTCAGTGGAGTAGTAAGTGGTGTCTCTGTAGGAGGTATTGTCAGTTGCGAACAAAACAATAATATAACACCATTGAGCTATTGTCATCAAACAAATGGATTAACTACTACCACTACTGATAATAATAGCAGTAGTTATTCCACGTTACCAACTAATCATTTGCATAGTTTTAGTTTCACTCCATTGTCTGTTGATGATTTAGACTCATCGACTAGTTTACAAATTCTACCAACTTGTACAAATCATGAATTATTATTGACAAATAATCGTAATTGTATAAATCAATGCGGAATATTGAATCATCATCATCATTGTTCCTCATCACCGTCTTCATCTCAATTTATTTCCTCCTCTTCTTGTTCGTCATCATCATCTTCCTCTACCATATCATCGTTTCATAGTCATACTATCAATAATAATAATAATAATAATACTGTACCGATGTCGTCGACAGCATCTGCTTTCTCACTGCACAACTAGAAGTGTTTGTTTGTGTGTGAGAGAGAGAGTATGCTTCGAGCGCCCTCTTCCCTTCTTCTTGTGATGATGTACACAAATATGTGTATATGTTTATAATATACATATATGTTGCTTATTTGCTTTTTCACAGGGAACGTTTTTTCTCTCTTTGTCAGCTGTTTGAGTATACAAAAGTGTTTTTTAATAATTGTTCTTATATTTTCAGAGGAAACGATATTCTTAAAATCAATATTATGCATTCAATTTTAATGATTTGTTGACTATATTTTGCCTATTTACTATTTATTGTTTGTTATATGAACCGATCATGATTGCATTTTACACTGTGTGTGTGTGTATGTGTGTTTATCAATGTCTGTATGGCTTCCTATTTTCTTTTTACTTTGGTGTGTATTTCATAGTTTCTTTCGAATTATCGTTATTGTTATTTGTTTACTTTCTTGTTTCATTTTTTCTTTTTTCTTTCAATACTCTGACATATAATTGAATATGCCTATTTTTACAATTGATCAATATATGCTTTTGTTCTATCGGTGAATATGTTCATCATTCAACTATCCTGAACCTTCGCAGAAAAGTTTACGGGGGAGGGTGTAGGTGCAATTTTTTTCCCCAAACTTTCAAATAAATCGACATCGACTTAACTGATGCCGTTATTATTATAATTTTGTCATTGTGGTTCTAGAAACGTCATTGAATTCCTATAGTTTACAGTGTCTTATTTGTTTATGATTGTGTGTACAGAAAAAAAATATCAGGTGTAAAATGTATATTTCCATTATCTCCCGTTTATTCCCACTTGGACTATGTATTACATCCTTTAATGCATATATGTATGCATGTATGTGTGTTTTTGGACAGAAACAACATCATTACGTCACCGATGGTGCTAAAGAGGAATTGTAAGGATTGTGCTATCTTATATGTAATCTCTTAAACTCTCTCTGTTTATTTACTTTTTTCTACATGGTTGTATATGTATTTCGAAGCCTTTCTCATTAACAATTTCTATTCATTCTTTATTGTACACAATTATATCTGGTATTTTTTTAAAATATATACACATGTACTACTTATGGCTCCTTACTACTCCTACTTATATCCATGTAAGCATTATATTACCCGGTTGCTACAATTGATTGATACATTCATTCATTCATTGAAGGTATACGTATAAATACTGTGAATGCTTATTTTATGATAGATTTTTTACCGGTTGTTTTTCATTGTATGTATGTGTGTTCATCACATTTCATCTATCTATCTATCTATGTATTATTGTTCGACATAATTATAAATCACGGTGACTAATAGTACACCAGTGTTATTTTGTCAATTCTACTTTTATGCAATACCTTTTCTCATTTTATTCTATACATAATGATTATTTATTTGGTCATTTTTATATTACAGCGCCAAAAGATATATTATGTAAACATTTATTTATTTATTTACTTATTATTATATCCCCGATTACATACTACTGGTATCTGTCTACCTATTGCGTCCATCTCCCCGCTCTGTCTCTCTCTCCCACTCCCCCCTACACACATACACACAGAAAGTAGAAACTTCTTCGCCTGTATAATAACTTAATTTGCTCATATATATTAATATATATCATTCATTCTATGGTTGATTGATTGGCTTTCATTGTTTCTATTCTCCTCCTCCCTGTGTTTTCATTTCTCTTTTTTATTGTTTCTTCTCATCATGATATACCGTATAGATATATATTTGTTTGCCACTCTCCTCCTTATCTCTTATTTGTAATATATAAATAAATATTTTTCTATATGCTCAAGAGATTGTGAAATACCAGTTAATAATAATAATAATAGTCAATATTATTCTATATGCCTTGTATTTATTTATTCGTGATTTCTTTCCTCTTCATCATGAATAGTTACTATCTGAATTTGTAGATATATGATAATTACAATGTGCTTATGTGTGTCTGTGTGCGCGTGCACACATTATTCTAAATTGGGGGAAAATATCACATTACAAAGACATGAATAGATAGAGGGGGGGAGTGATATGTATTATTATATTCTGCAAAAAAGGAATTTAATCACCATACCCATACCATGCAACATACTACTGATGATAACGTGGGAAAATTTTCTTTCATTGGACAGTGAGAAAGAAGAAGAAGAAAACAAATAATATTTATTTATTTATAATATTTCATGATTTTAGGCTTTTATTTTATATATTTTTATGAGTCCCTATCCCATCGTTTCCGCTCCCTCCATATCCCTCAGTGTCTTTTATAGAATATATATTCAATGATTTCATGTTGTATAATTTTTTTTTGGGGGGGGGGAACAACGTATTGGTAAATAAATTTTAAATTACAAAATTTGTAATTCTAATGTATTTCTCATTATGAAGAAAAAAGTGGTCTGTATGTGTAAGTGTGTAATTGAGTATATTCTACTATTGTATATGTATTCTTACTTGTATATGTATGTGTAGATACACTATTCACAACTATATATATATGAAGTAATTGTTCTTGTTCTTCTTCTTTCGACGTTCTTCGTGTATCATTCTATTCTTCTGTCAGTTTTTCCTCCTCCTCTTCTTCTTCTTCTTCAAAACTCTGCAAATCTCTTTTTCTGTACAGATTAATTGAATTGTTGTGATGAAGGAAGAATGAATGTTGTATTGATTAAAGCACAACTTATTGATCCGTTGAATAGACCTCCCAACTGAATTGAATTTCAACGACTAGGTAGTGATAGTTGAGATCTATATATATGTATTCATACTAGTTTATATTACAAACAATTGAGCTCAAAATCAACTGTGTATTTATCGTTCATTAATTATAATGAGGATGTATGAGAAATGAATACAAAGAGAGAGAAAGAGAAGAGTGGTGGAAGAAGGATAAACAATATTGGTTTTTCTTTGGTGTTTCTTTTCATTTCGAAACTTTATATAGTGTAAATGCTTGCGTTTGTATGTGTATGTATGTATGTATGTGTTACCCCTGTACTCATCTCCTACCTTTAAAATTTAATTTACATAAAATCTACCATATATAATTGTAATTCATTACCGGTTAATAGAAATAATACATTATGAATTGCTATGCTTACAATGTTTGTTTGTCCCTCCCCCCCTTTGAATTAGCCTTTTAATCCTCGTAATCATATATATATATATAAAATTGTTTCTAACATTGTTTTTTTTTCTAAAAAGAAAAGAACCTTCTATTGCCTTCATTGTATGTGCATGCGTTATTTGTGATTTGAATAAAGGTTTTTGATAATATGATTATTATAAAATAATAATCACTATAATATATATATACATAGTTACCATCACTGTTTTTCTTTTCCCTTCCCCTCCTTTGTTTTTTTCTTTTTCTTTGTTCTGTTTATTTGTTTATTTATTTTTCTTCAATTTATTATAAAGAAGCAGAGATTAACTGAAATTGATACATGTACGTATATGTATGTATGTATAGTGATGTTGTAATTATTCGATTTAATTATTGCTAAGATGATCCGAATTCTTTTGTAGTATGAACATATATATATCTATCAATAAGGTGTTGTCTTTTCAATGTTTGATCATTTCAAAGATTATGTAATCAATAAGAACACAAATGGGAACAATTAAATACTCAATACAGGGGTTGTGGAGTTTATTAAGTTTTTGGTTGAGATGATGAATCGATTGATATTAGACCACCGTTAGGGTTCGAATCACCGAGCGGGGTCGTGGATACGTACTACTGAGGAGTCCCGAAATACGACGAAACGGTCGTACAGTGCTTCCTGGTTTTTAATGGTGGTCTAACATTAATCGGTTCATGATTTCAAACAATTGAATGTATTTGAATAAAAAATTACAGGACAACTTGACGAAATCTGAGAACTGTACAGTAAATACTTCATTTGTAAAATATTAATTGTTCCAAATTTTGTTGCTCCTTTGTTTTCATATCAATCATGCTCTGTTCTTATTCTCTTTTATTTGATCTTCATAACCTCCTGCAACCAAACATTTCATTTACGATTGATGTTACTTACTACTTATATCTGTTTTAACATTAGTAGCACACACACTGCAATAATAACTCGGTGGATGTAGGAGTGAAATTATATTCACTGAATAAGAAGAAAGCGATCTAGCGAAGAAAGATTCAGCTGTACGATCGCATTCATAATTAATTTTGTTTGCTAAAATTGTATTTCATAGAAAGATTTTAACTCCACATTTTAACACACCGTCGATTTTGGGTGATTATGTGAACGAGAAAACAAAATGGGGACAATCGGTTGTGTTTGAATACAAAATTACATCTGAGAATCATACAGTGAATACTTCATTTAAAAACTGTCAATCAGTCGTCTCACACTTCATTGTTCTTTCATTTCCACACCAATCATTCTCTTTCAATCTTCTTAACCTTCTGAGACCAGACATTTCACTTATGATTGATGATACATACTACTTATATCTGTCGATATCAGTAGCACACAGCACAGTAACAGAAAGAGATTTCGTTTTGATATTATTCATTGCAGTCTCATGAACATTGTGTATTATTATGGTTCTTTTACCTTCGTATAAAAACAATCCTAGTGAAGGAGGTCACAGGCTGGAATAATCAAATGTATTTGAATACACAATTACAGGATCTCTTAGTAAAAACTGAGAACCATATAGTAGTTAGTTTGGTTTGTAAAATCTTAGTCAATCGTCACAGACTTCATTTCCACATTAATCATTCTCTTTTATCTTCTCAACCTTCTGCCTGCGATCATTTCACTTTCGAATGTTCATGTTTCTATACTTGTGATATCATCTGGTCGATCAAATCGAAGTAATTAGTAAAGGAATAAGTTTGAAGTCAGTCTTACATTGTGTTTGAAAGTGAGACTGTAATGATTATGCTTCATATATATTTATGATGAACAATCTGGAATATTTGTTGTTCTGCGCAGTTTGGCAAATCATATTAGCACTGCGAAATGAACTTATGGAGACAAATATCAGTGTTAGTAGGAATGATCAGGTATCGAAGAAAAGGAATTATTGGAAGCCTTCCAATTCCTAATCTAAGTGAAAACAAAAAGTAACTACCTGTTTGATTGCGTACAATATTGAATCATATCGCAAAAACTATTGATCATGATAATCATGCGGACCCCAACAAGGTAGTTTACGCAAATTAACATAGCTTAGTCCAATTATTAGTTGGTTTACAGACTGGTTTCACATATTGGTTTGGTCATCCACTAGCTTTAATTCTAATTGAGACAGCATCTCACGTCGAAGCATTATGTGTCGTCTTTGCTAAATCCCTTGCATCTAACATCATTATTGTCCGATTGGTGGGTCCAATACGCATGAGCAATGATTCGAATGAATTCTTAACTGAACAGTTTGGTATACTGGCATTTCGCCCGCACCACTAGTGATGTAAGTTGTCAAACAACCAAGTTTTCTGGAACTGTGCTGAGATTTTGTTAGACACTTGGCCATCACGTCTAATGATATTTTCAAGCTAAACAACTAATATATTATTGGAGATAGATTCTCACAAATTGACTAATTAAACAAGACCCTGCATGATGATTTAAAGGGCAATACAAATAAATCAATAGCTTTTTAAACAAATAGTCGATTCGGTCGCATCCCATCTCGTGAATCTTCGTTCAAAATCCTCCAAAGTCTTAAAAAGGTTTGGATGAAGAATTTGTATATGGTTGATGTTATAATGATTTACTATATCAAATGCGAACTCTGTTCAGGAAGGTCATGTTCAATCCTTTATTCTCCCATGGTCTTAATAATTATGAGTACTAATTATTCCCTTCTTCTCCTCCACTAAGTAGGTAGTTATCTTAAGTTTTTTAAAGTATAGATTAGTACCCTATTACATAATGTAAGCTCTTGTTGAAGTTTGGTTTTTTGGTTAGCGTTTTTTTTCGTAGCGAGTTCGTTTTCTATGGGATGGGGTCCGGTAACCCCATGCCCAACCCTCCTCATTTGTTCGCGCTTGGGACTGGCAGTAGCCCCAGAGGGGCCCTAGTTGGAGTTGAAGTTTGGTTGCTTTTAACTAAATTGTTTAAACATTTATAATAAACTGAACAGTCAAGTCTTAATTCTACATCGAGTCTTCATTTCAACCTGAGACTATTTGAGTCACCTCTAAATGATAAGGTAATAAAGACTCATTTTTTTTAAGGTATCAAAAATGCTCTGTGATACAATAAAATTCATACACATTAAACGATCTAGTGACTATCTGAACTTAGTGGATAATAAGTTAGTATTTGAAATGAAAGGTTTTAGATTCTAATCTTAATGTGATCATCAACACTAAGATGCAGATAAATTCAATCGACTAATGACAAATAAGACACAAGTTATGGTCTATATTCCATTGAACTGGTACTTTCAACTTGGTCTTAGCCATGTTGGTTGATGCAGACTACTTGGTTGAGGTTCACATGACTATCGTAACCAATGGTTGGAGACTCTTGGTGACATGGCTCAGAATCGATCACAATGGTGTAGGTGTATACACTCTCTGTCTTCCCTTAAACTACGAGATTAAAATCGCTTCATATCTTTCTTTCTACCAACTAATTCTTTCTTCCTGTACTATAACCTTATTGCAATCTTTCCTTTATATATTACCACCATTGAAGTAACTACTTTTATGAATTCGGTGTTCATCTTGTTGTGTTAATGAGGTATGGCCACTTGAACCGATGTACATATATGCCTGGTTCTACGTTGTACCTGACTGACTATATTCCATTGATATTTATTAACTAAGTTGATCAATGTATGATAGATGTATTCTATTCTTCCTAGGTATGCTTCTCTTAATCAGTTTGAGCTAATCAACAACAATATGTTTATAGAATAAGGAATTTATCATTTTTTTTCAATTTTAAAGATTAATTATAATCAGGTGGTTGTAAACAACAGTTTAAAGTTGCATGGAATAGTACTATTTTTACTTACACCTGTTACTCCTTGTAGAGGAGCATCGAAAGCATAGGAATAATACTGGCAGGATCAACCAGTTTATTCATGGTTATATAATATACCCTTGCAGGCTAGGGTAATTTTACATTGGTTTTCAGGAGAACCGGCCACCATCCAGTCTTTCACGTGACAACCCAAGCAGCCAAATCAATCGCGTTTAACAGGAGAGTCAGATATCGCCCAGGCTTAACCCGAGCAGTACAGCTTAATCCCGCTTCACAGGAGAACCAGACACCGTATTGGCTCTAATGCTACAATCTGAATAGTACAGCTCGATCCTGTGGCGCAACCACACAGGTATGAAGCACCCTGGTGGACCATTTACAACATTCATATACACATTCACGTCACATATATAGTCATTCTGAATAATAATAACGATGATTAAAATTTTAAAAAATCTGACAAATTTCGGTTATTGAGATTTATCTGAATGTTTGATATGTAATGTAAAATGATGATAACATACTAATTCTGATTCGTTTGTATCTATCAATGCCGTCAGGTGAACAAGAACATGTCTGTAATACAGTACTTCCATCAAACTACCATCTAGATTAATACTATATGCTCACAACGAAAGGAAGGTGTCGTTCATCAGATATAAGTTCCTATAAGCCCGGAAATAACACATCAGGAACTACACCCCTGAAAGCTCTATATAATCGGCCTTGAGAATTTGTCCTTTAGAGCCTATAGTCATACAGGCATTCTAGACTACACCTAATCCATTTTCCTATTTAAATACCTTCAGGGGAAGTTTATTTCTTCGGTACAGGCAATTGAGGATTTACAATTTCCTGCATTCATCTAACGAAACTGTAGACGTATTAATTGATGCCTGAAAGAAGACAAGGTTTCCACAACCATAAACATTGAGCATCTACATAGATAGTGAACATGATATTGAATATCTTTTAAGCATTCAGAATAATTAACAAGAAGTGAATAACACTTATGTCATTCTTTGCTAAGGTTTTTAGCATCAATCCAACGTTATAAGTCTTCATATGTTATATCAAACGTTTCTACACATTCTCTATTGTTCAATTAATAAGTTAATTTGGACTTTCTTTGTAATATTGAACATGAGCTTTCAATGACTAGGTCTCCCGTTTGAGTTCCATTCTACTTATTGGAGTTCAATCAGAGCAGTACTACTTGCTCTCAAGTGTGAAGTATGGCTTAAAGCAGTTAGCTTTACTAATCATATCCATTCACTGTGCATACAATTATCATTAAGAACAGCTTCTTTTTACCTACAGTATATGACTAAATATTAAAATAATTATAACGGATTTAAATAGTATCATGTTTACATTTCAAACATCTATCTCAACTTGTTCAACTAAAGTTCATCATCAGGGTGAGGACTCGTGGAGACTGTAGTAATTTTCACAGTTGAATTCATCAGTCGGTCTAAGCTAAATTATCATTGGAATTCTGGAAGCTCTGAAGGGTCGTTTCTTCCTAGTATGGCACTCCACAATAGTGTGCATCTATGAGAGATTGAATTCAACTATTAAAATTACGACAATCTCCACCAACCCTTATTCTCATAACAATCATCATGTGCTTACTAGTGACTGGTTTTAAGATGGATTTCTTGGGGTTCTATTCAGAATTCGTGACCAGTAGAGTCTAATCTGTGTCGGGTGGAAACAAGTATCTACCTCAGATAATGAATAAATCGCTGCGCAAGATCATGGATCGATTGAAGCTAAAGTTTATTAATTTTTTTGGATAGCGGTCAGCAGAAGAATTCAAAACACGCGTTTCGTCCCATTAAGGATTCGTCACCTGTATGTGTAATGTATTTCATTTTTATCTGTCGACATAATTAGTGTGTAACACTAACGAGAAGTGGAATGTCTGGCAACATAAGGTATGGAAGATCGAATCAAAGAGAACGAAAATAGAGAGTAGTTGTAATAGCGATAAAGGAACGATGACATTTGAGACAATTGATGAAGGATTTGCAAATGACGTATTTAATGCACTGTATAATTATGTGTTAAGAAACAAATTGGTTGTCTCCATCTGAGTTCTCTTTCACTTTATATCCACCTGCATCTTATTATTGATGATCAATTCAGAAATCAATCTTATTGCCGTTCTACTTCAAGCACCAATACATAATCTAATTAGTTATTGTGGTCAGGTAATACTGAGCTGACGAGTTTCGAATGGAAAGGAAAGGGCATTCTGAATTCCGCTTCTATCCATCATACAGCTCTCTTGAAAAATGCTTGTGACTGATGAGAATATAGATGCGATCCACTTTGTACAGAGGTATACCGAAAGAGGCTAATCAGCTGAAGCCCCTAACACTAACAATTGGAAGATTGAACAGTTACAACTGAAGTATAGAGTATAATAAGATTTTATTCTTAACTTATGTCACCCACTCCCATTTTAAACCATTTACAACTCCCAGATGATGAATTCCATTTCATCCCACAAATATCATATCACTTGCATTTTGTTGTTACTTTCAGGTTTCGTTATCTGTTTTGTTGATCTTCAAGTTGGAATTAATCAGTTCCTGTTAGCTAATGAGTTTTACATGTGGATCAATTGTCTATTGTAGAATTGTAGTGTATGTTGCTGATATCGACAGATATAAGTAGTATATCTCACTAATGGGTGGAATGAGTGGAATGCCTTAGAGGCAGGAGGTTGAAAAGATTAAAGAGAAGAAAAAGAGAACAGAAAGGGCTTTCAAGGTCATGGAACCAATTTCGATACCTGATGTTCACGTCTCGCTTGACCAATTATCATCTCCCATTTTATAAGAAAAACAAAAAAGACAGAAGACAATTAAAGCCAGACCACCATGAAAAACCCGAGAGCACTGAACGGTCATTTCGCCCTATTGCGAGACTCATAAGCAGTGCGCACCCACGACCCTGCCTCGCGGGACTACGAACCTAGGACCTTTCGGTCTCGCGCCAGGCGCTTGACCAACTAGACCACTGAGCCGGCATCCAACGGTGTTAATGTTTAACTTCAACTAATCCATGAAATTGAGCGACACATCCACCATTGTCATCAGTGAGTTACTACCTCACAACTAACCCGATTGAACTCCACTGATCAATGCTTCTCACTAGAACTCCAGGATATATTTCTTGATGACAGTCACTAGTGAGGATATGTTAGTTAATATCAGAAGGGGTTTTGTGGAGATTGTAATAATTTCGTGGGTGCGCACTGCTGAGGAGTCCCACCATAGGACGAAACGGCCGTCCAGTGCTTCCAGGTTTTTCACGATGGTCTAATTTCAATTGCCTCATGAGCTCAACTGTTGAAATTACTACAATTTCCACAGAACTCCTCCAGAAGACAATTAGTTTGTTTCATACTATTGAAAAATTACTTTTATATCAATTTCACTTATTCACTTAAGTAATCATGCTATATTTATTTATACTAATAGTTTAATTCATGAGTCGATTGAATTTAGACCACTATGGAAAACTTAAAATCACTGAATGGCCGTTTCGTTTTAGTATTGAACTCATCAGCAGTGCATATCCACGATCCCGCCTCGCGATATCCGAACCCAGGATCTATCAGTGTTGCGCGCGTGAGAACGCTCCACTTGTAGACCACTGAATCGGTTTGCATCCAATGGTGTTTATGTTTAACTTCAATTAATTCACGAAATTGAGTGCCACATTCACCATTATCATCAGTGAGTTACTATCTCACAACAAACCTGGTTGAAATCCACTTGTCACGGCTTCTCACTAGAACTCCAGGAAATACCTCTTGGAAACTGTCACTAATGAGCATATGATGATTATAATCAAATAGATATTTCGTGGATATTATAGCAATTTATTTGTTGAAGCTAGTCGACCATGGAAAACCTGGAAACATTGGATGGCTATTTCATCCTACTATAGGTCTCTTCAACAGTGAGCATCCATGATCCCGCTTTGTGAGATTCGAACCCAGGACTTATCATTCCATGATGATCTAATTTCAATTGACTCATGAATTCCACTATTAAAAACACTATAATATCAACGAAAACCTTCTCAATGTGAAAAAAAATCAGTATTTTGATAGCTATCAGATGTTATAAAGTTGTTGTTGAATTCATAGTTGTTTTACATATCATGAGTTAAGTTCAATATAGCCCGTCAGTTATTATGTAATAAAATCGCTAGTCAGAATATCTATTTGTATAACCTTGTTCATGTACTAAACCATTGATGCGTTAAACAGTACTCATAGCCTTTAGTCAACTCTAATTCCTTATCGGTCCTTTGTATAATAAATTTTTACTTAGATAAGTTCATTCAGTTCAGAATACAAATATTAAACTCTTCTGTATGAATCTGCTATGTTTAGATAGATTAAGAGTTCATCTAATCTGAGAACGGAACGAATACCTGTGAAATAATAACCAATAAGCTAGCTGTTCCGACACATCCCATACTCACTAACTAGAGAGAAGTTCAAGTTCAGAACAGGGAAGTATATTCCACAAGCAGCCAGAAGCACGAACAACAACAAATCAAACATTATATATATACAACATAAAAATGTCCTTGATAGACGTTACAAAATAGCATACTAAAAGGAATAATGAACCAATAGCATTCAAGTTCCTCTCATGAAGGTAAAAATGAGCGCCTTTGGCGCAAAAAAAAGAAATTCAAATTTTTAAAATAGAATTAGAAAAATAAAACATTTACCAAGTGAATTCTAGGGATCTAACATATCTAACAAAATCGTATATTTTAGACATACTCAGTTTGTATACAAACGGATCAGATCATATCACACCAATTAATGATGAATAACAATCATGAAAGATCAAACCGAAAATGGCTGTGAATGTAAGAGACTGTAACGAAAAGATTGAGAATAACTTAGGTATGATAACTGGTATAATAGTAGTTAATTGGTCGAATGAAAGCCTACGATAAAAGGAATATATACGATCTACTTATTCAATAATTATCCTAAATTGAATGTATGCAATAATATTCTATAAATAATACATGGTAATTACCATTTAGGTTAGCCATTAACACCATCGGATGCCAGATTAGTGGTTCAGTAGGCTAAGTGTTCGCACGCGAGACTGAAGGCCATGGGTTCGAACCCCGCCAGCGGGGTCGTGGATGCGCACTTCTGAGGGGTCTCATTATAGGACAAAACGGCCATCCAGTGCTTCTGGGTTTACAATGGTGGTTTAACACCAATCAGTTCATGATCTCAATCAAAAAATTTAATCTATTATTCGTTCGGATATAACATTAACACCGTTGGCTGCCGACTGGCTCAGTGATGTAGAGGTTAGGCGTTCATTCGCGTGACTGATAAATCCTGGGTTCGAATCTCGCGAGGCGGAATCGTGGTTGCACACTGCTGAGGAACCCCATAATAGGACGAGACGACCGTCCAGTGTTTCCAGGTTTTCTATGGTGATCTAGCTTCAATTGACTTATGGATTCAACTATTAAATTACTATAACATAAGTATTGAAGAATGATTTCTTCTTAATATGAAACCAGTGATCTGTATACATCTACAACTTGAGCATGGATCGATGTCAGGGTGTTCAGATTATGCAGAGAGTACACACTCAACACAATATTGTTGTTATTTTTCATCATGGGTTACAATCGATTGGAATTACGACCGATCAGGAAATTCTGCTAATACAAACAGGATTTTTGAAAACTAGATAGATCGGACGATGAATACATAGTCCCTTAACAATCATACTCCAAGGCAATTGACAGAGAGAAGCCAGGAGCTCAATCTAAAAATTAATATTCAAAGAATTTCAAAGTTACAATAGAACATTTATGTTTGTTGTAAAAATTGGATAGGATATACATTACGGAAATCATCAAACTGCATCATGAGGCAAGCCCTAATTTTGAATCCTGAAGAGAAGCAGAAAAGAGGAAGGCCAAAGAACATATTACTTCGTGAAATGGAAGCAGATTTGAAATGGATGAATAACAACTGGAAACGATTGCTCAGGACAAGGTTGGATGGAGAGTGCTGGTGGGTTGCCTATGCTCCTCCACGAGGAGTAATAGGAAAAAGTAAGTAAGTATAAGTGACAAGTCTGACCTTGAGACATAACAATAATAGTAAACTAAACATATAACAGTATAAATCACTGTTGTTTTTATAAATTAAAAAAAAGTCACTGCAAACTTTCTTTTATCTCCCAATTACCACATATTAACAAAAATTAAACACTTTGATATCCTCCTAACAGAAACTAAGTAATAAGTTATTGAGTTATTTTAATTCAGTCCATATACTGATCTGTATTAGCAAATGAATTTGTATATCATCATCTGAAAGTTTCTCACTAAAGTTTACTGAAGTTTTATTCTCTGAACTGAATGATTTGGTCGTGGAATTTGTGCTGATGATATCGTTTAAAAGAACAATGAAAGCTCAACGACCAAATCATCCGGCACAAAGAACAAAACTCCATCAAAATCCTCCACTTGAGTTACAAATCTTCTCCATCATCAATAAATTTTACAATATGAGTGATGACTTTTTTAATTGAGTTCTTAAATCTTATCGTAAGATGGTGGTTGGAGGTAGTCAACAGGAAACCCCGGACCCGCGTTTCGTGCTACGTGGCACTCGTCAGCAAGGTGTATCTTTAATATTTAGGGAACTGGTGCTGCCTGACGGATTCGATCCCGTGTCACCCAGCTTCACAGTCAGAGACGTTACCACTGATTTATCCGGGCCGCGACTAACTTCTTGTAGGACTGAGATGTAATCACAATTGATTGATCACTTGGTGATGATCAATGTCATGTGTATCAAGTTCTTATTAGTGCAGATCAAATGCTATCGAAACCCGGGTTCATGGTTTCCTGTTGACTACCTCCAACCTCAACATAGTGCACGCTGTGTCGAGTCACCTAGACCAGTGACCATATTGCAACTTAGTCGATCGCATTCGTTCTACATTAAGAAGGACTTGACACATTTGACATTGATCATCACTCAGTGATCAATCAATTGTGACTAAATCTTATTATAAATAGTTCCTGAGTAAATGAATATTGATTTAAACTATATTGCTGATATAATCAGAAACAAGAAGGATAGTTCAGTGTGATGGCATAATGATCAAGTTTAAACATTGACTTTCAACAGTAATGATGATTAAGTTTACTTAGAATAATATCATTAAACACCTTAATGACAATGAACTACTGACAAGAACATTCATTAGCAAATGAACAAATGAAATGAATATAAACAAAAAGAATGAAATGGAATGGCATTTCATTGAAACAATTCGTTGGTGTTAGCATAACAGTTAAGCTGAGTCGATACATTCATTTTAGATTACATAACTATTCATTTATATTTGTTGAATGTTTGACTGTCATTGACTAGTCACATCTTACTTTTAGTTATATAATATACCCTTGTGGGCTGGGGTAATTTTACATTGGTTTTCAGAAGAACCAGACACTATCCAAACATTCATGTGACAACCTAAATTGTACAGCTCAATCATGTTTAACAGGAGAACCAGACACCACCTAGGCTTAACCCGAGCAGTGCACCTCAATGCCATTGGCAAGAGAGCCAGACACTACACAGGCTTAAAAATTGTAGCCTAAGTAGTGCAGCTCAATCCTGTTTCCAGGAGAATCAAACACCATATAGGCTTTAATGCTACAATCTGAATAATACAACTCAATCCTGTGACGCAACCACACAGGTATCAAGCACCCTGGTGGACCATTCACACCATTCATACACACATTCACATCATATGTATAATAATTATTCCGATCAATGATCGCGTAAATCAATTATGCATAGCATCAAGAGTCCAAAGTTGATCTATTCCCTTGAGGACACTGAAAAACAACTATCAGCATAAATGAAATCTTACTTTTATTAACTAAATATCAGTCATTCAATCCATCTAGATATTTCTGACTCATGTTACATGTCAGTTAGAGGTTAAAAGCATCAAATACCCAAACCCTTAGACGAATATAATGAGTAAATCAATCGAATTTTGACTTTTTTTCTTTTTTTTTCTTGAAGACTCAAAGTTTAGATCTTGACTTTATCCTCCCACAAGAAATAATGTTGGGTCTTCATATTCTCAAGTTACAGTTATTATGACTCTATTTAAAACGTATTTCCCGCATTGAATAGAGGGTTCCCTATCGTATGATATTTTATTCTGTATAATATGCGATATTCTTGTATTCCATTGACATGAACTATACTCAGTAAGTGATTTGTTATGTGATTTAATCCTGATTATCAATCAAATTGTGTCGTCGTACTAGTTGTCGTCGTGTTTTTAAGGGTTAATAAATCTTCACTTATACCAGTCTTTGTGTTTTTACTTTCACGTCGTGGGAATCGCAGAAGTCCCTCGTTCCGATTAAGCGTTTCCAACATAACAATCAGCGACGACCAGATATTACAAAGTAGCATTCAAACGACAAGATATAACAGTGGCGACGGGGATTTTGGAAAGAAATAGAAAAGACATATTGCAATCTTAAATCAACCTATAAAAAAGTCTAGGATTTCTTACTGAATATCTCTAATTACTTCACTTTCAAATAGATTCCTTTGTTAAATTATACTCTAGTCTATGTGATTATGAACACTGTTAGATTCCAATAGAGGATCAAAAGTCGTAGGTTTGAATCTCATGCGTGGGATCATAGATGCGCACTACTGAGTAATCTCATACTAATATGAAATAACCGTTCAGTGCTTCCAGGTTTCTAGTAACGGTCTAGTATCAATCTTCTCATGATCTCAATAAAAAACAACTTAACATTCTCCACAACCTCATACTGATATCAACCATTTTTTCTTATTAACACTGTTGGATACCAGTCGACTCAGTGGTCTAGAGATTAAGCGTTTGTGTTCAAGATCGAAGGTCCTATGTTCGAATCCCATGCTCGGGATCATGGATGCGCACTATTGAGGAGTTCCATACTTGGATGAAATGACCGTCTACTGCTTCCAGGTTTTCGATACTAATCTACTATCAGTCTATTCATAATCTTAATCAAAATTCAACAATCTCCACAACCCTATATTCATTATATATTAATGATGATAATCATTTCTTATGTGTAATTTAATAATCACCGGGTTTAATTCTAAAAAAAGAAACACAATTAATAACCAATTTAATTAGTTCTATTCTTTTGAAGTCAATCATTTCAATTTGTTAGTGATAGAACTTGAGAATGAATAATTTCACATTTGAATTTGGCGCCAAACTATTGATTCATTTCCAGGTATATTCTCATTGAATTGACAGTAGAGAATGTGATTCTTCTTCTTCTACTTCTTCTTTTTTGTTGTTGTTGCGAAACTCAATTAAGTGTTGTATTGGCGGCATGCTCAACTATACATATATATATATGTAGAGATATACACATATATAAGCTGCCTATTATCTTTAATAAGAAGATATTTTGATTTAATGCTTAAGACGTATGATGATGATTATTATTATTAACTTATGATATTTCAAGAAAGAAAAACTTTTCAAAACTTTTTTGTTGCTGTAATGGTAACTTCTACAAAAAAACCTATAAAGTTTAGTTACCATAGTGATTGAAATATGTTTTTGGCTATCATGATATTAGTATAATGTTGATATGATGTATATTACTTATATTGTTAGTTATAAGTAGTATGTCATATTAATTGAAAGTAAAATGTCTAATGGTAGATAGTTAAGTAGATTGAAGAGAAGAGAATGATTCATGTGGTAATGAAAGAATAATGAAGTCTAAGATGATGAATTAAGATTTTGCAAATGAATTATTAAGAGATTCTGTAATTGTGTATTTAAATACATTTGATTATTCCAGCCTGTGATCTCGTTCATTTACTTTACTTACTTACGTCTGTTATTATCAACCAACTCTGTCCTGGACATTCATTTCTAGTTCTATCTAAATTTTGGTTATTTTTCTTATGTCTGTCTCCAGTTCTCAGCGTAATGTGTTCTTTGTTCTTCCTCTCCTCCTTTGGCCTTGAGGATTCCATGTGAGAGCTTGCCTCGTGATGCAGTTGGGTGCTTTCCTCAATGTGTATCTTATCCACTTCCAGTGCTTCTTTCTGATTTCTTCCTCCGCTGGGATCTGATATATTTTCTCCCATAGTGGGTTTTTGCTGATAGTTCACTATGATTGTTTTTATACGAATGAATAATATCAAAATGAAATCTCTTACTGTTACTGTGCTGTGTGCTACTGAAGTCAATAGATATAAGTAGTATGTATCATCAGTTATAAGTGAAATATCTGGTCTCAGAAGGTTAGGAAGGTTGAAAAGAAGAGAATGATTAGTATGGAAATGAACGAACAATGAAGTGTGAGACGATTGATTGACAGTTTGTAAATGAAGTATTCACTGTATGATTCTCAGATGTAATTTTGTATTCAAATACAGCTGAATGTTTCTTCTCTGAATCGCTTTCTTCTTCTTCTTCTTCTTCTTCTTCTTCTTCTTCTTCTTCTTCAGTGTATATAATTTCACTCCTACATCCACCGAGTTATTATTGTAGTATGTGTGCTACTGATGTCAACAGATATAAGTAGTATGTAAAATCATCTACTGTTTGGCAGTAGAGGGTTAGGTAGATTGAAAAGAAGAGAGTTGTTGGTGTGGAAACCAAGGAACCGTCAAGTCTGAGTCGATTGATTAACATTTCGCAAATGAAATATTTACTGTATGGATACTGGATTTTATCAAGATATTCAATAATGTTGAGTTAAAATCTTTTGGTTGTGATCATCTGTGTTCTCGTTCACTACGGTGGTACAAACTTTATTGATTCATTAAATGATCATAGCCACGTTTTAGTTAACTTACAAAGAATTTGTATAAATTAAGGTATTTCCAGTATAGGGGTTGTGGAGATTATTAAGTTTTTGATTGAGATCATGAACCGATTGGTGTTAGACCACCATTGGAAACCCGAAAGCATTGGACGGCCGTTTTGTCCTATTGTGGGACTCCTCAGCAGTGCGCATCCACGATCCCGCGAGCGGGATTCTAACCCAGAGCCTTTGGTCTCGCGCGCGAACGCTTAACCAACTGGACCACTGAGCCGGCATCCAATGGTGATAGTTTCTAACATCAACCAATCCACGAAATTGCGCGACCAACTTCCATTGTACTGAGGTAGATACCTGTCTCTACCTGACAAAGATTAGCTCCACTGGTCACGGCTTCTCACTAGAACTCCGAGAATTCCCTGACGAAGCTAGTCACTAGTGAGCACATGTTGATTACTTGTATAGGGGTTGTGGAGATTATTATTTCCCACTGAACTAAATAATGAAATCTATTAGTTGAATACATTTTAGGCCCTGGCTCTGTATCTTATGAGTGAGATCGTGTATGCACACTACTGAACAATCCCACAATAGAACAAAATGGTTGTCTAATGCTTCTAGGTTTTCAATGGTAGTCTAACATTATTCAATTCATGATCTCAAACAGAAACTTAATAATCTACACAACCCCCATACTGATAACTATCATTTGCTCACTAGTGACTAGCTTCGTAAGGGAATTCTCGGAGTTCTAGTGAAAAGCCGTGACCAGTGGAGTTAATTCATTTCGGGTAGAGACAGTTATCTACCTCAGTACAATGGAAGTTGATCGCGCAATTTCGTGGATTCGTTGATGTTAGACACTAACACCATTGAATGCCGGCTCAGAGGTTCAGTGGGTGAAGCGTTCTCGCACGAGACTGCAGACCCTGGGATCGTGGACGCGCACTGCTGAGGAGTTAAACAATAGGAGGAAACGGTCGTCCACCGATTATTAGTTTTTCAATATTCACATTGTAGAAACATTACTGCATAACACTAATAATTTAAGTTCAAATTTACTATGATGATTAGAAGTATATGTGTAGCGAACAAATATAGCAGTGGGGACAATCGAATATAACTGACACAAAATTACAGAACTTGTTAATAAAATCTAACAATCATAAACTAAATGTTTAATTTGCAAAATGTCCATCAATTGACTCATAATGACTCAGACTTCATTGTTCTTGCATTTTCATACAAATTGCATACCGAATCTATTCTTTACTATTCGATCCTCTTTGTCTCTCTGCTGCCAAACCTTCTGTTCACGACTAACATCATCTACTACTTATTTCAATATAAGTAGCACACACCACAAATGAATTACCATACGAACTAGGAATTCCCAATATAACACAATTAAGTTTAAATAAAATTCAGTATACATAACCACATTTACTCAGCATAAAGATTATTCGTTTCCTGAATAGTTCAAATGGTTATTGATTGTCTAGAGTTAAGGCAATGACTGGACAGAGTGGGTTGGAGAATGCTGGTTGGCCGCCTATGCTCCATAAGAAGTAACAGGCGTAAGTAAGTAAGTAAAGTAATGAGATTGTTAAATAACTATCAGTGCCCACATATTAATATACATATGCTATGAGTTCTGTTATAACGCTCAAGTTTCCACATTTACATTAAATGGACATTAATTTGCCTTAGACGAATATGTACAACAGATACCCTACCAGTATCTATTCTACAGGACTTCAACATAACTCAGATCAAGAACACATGATTAACCTGACTAGAATGTAAATTTATTTCCACACCAAAAACCGACACCATCCAATAACAACTAACTTCTGGTCTTAGCCATGTTGGTTGATGCAGACTACTTGATTGAGGTCCACATGACTATCGTAACCAATGGTTGGAGACTCTTGGTGACATGGCTCAGAATCGATCACAATGGCGTTGGTGTATACACTCTCTGTCTTCCCTTAAACTACGAGATTCAAATCGCTTCATATCTTTCTTTCTACCAACTAATTCTTTCTTCCTGTACTATATCCTTATATGTAATCTTTCCTTTATATATTACCACCATTGAAGTAACTACTTCTATGAATTCGGTATTCATCTTGTTGTGTTAATGAAGTATGACAACTTGGACCGATGTACATATATGCCTGGTCTCTCGTTGTAGCTGATTGACAACAATCATTTATAATGATTAATAAAGATAATGAAATATATAATTCATCTAATGATTGTCAAACTGTCTACAAATTTGATTCAGAAAACAATCAATCATGATCATCCTGATCTATACATTAAATACAAATCGTTATTGAATTCAAGATTCCTATTACAACACTTTCTACTTTTATTTAACATGAATAAAATGAATTTGGGATAAATACTAGTTCGTTTAGATGGTTTGTAAAATCAATATCTGAAAAAATTGATCAGTTCACATTATCTATGCTATGCATTCCAATTGTTATATCTTTAGTGCTTAGATTCTTATTATACTGCATATAACTTGAGCATTTGAATGTTAGAACCCTCCGAAGTCACAAATGAGAAGATAGAAGACAAGTAAAAGGAATGCTATTCCAAAACAGTGTCAATAATGGTATAAAACTGTAAGGGATTTATCTTATCTCTTTTTTTTATAGTAAGAACGAAATAATCGTTATAGTCCCCCAATCCGCATACAGGGGGTTCTTATCATTTGTCCAATAGGGAAGCTACATGTAGAGTTTCTGGATTATTCTTCCAAATAATGATTGGATGAGATATCTTCAGTTCTTTCTGAGCTTCTTAGAGCTTCTTCAAGTTCACCTGTGAGCCATCCTCATACAAATTCAATCATTAGATGAGATAATAATAATAATTCAGTTTGGATTTTGTTCAAAAACGTTTAGGTGATTTGTTCTCGATTTCGATTAACTCGTTTCTATTACTATAGATACTATATCATTACATGAAAAACCAGCAAGTTTCAACAAACTGTAGTATGAATAGCCTTTGATTTCTTTAATCAGGATCTACATTATTTTAATGCATCAGTAGGCCTCAACATACACAAGGAGAAAACCAAGGTCCTCAAATTCAAAACAGAGAACATAAATCCAATCACTCTTGATGGCGAAACTCTGGAAGATGTAGAATCCTCCACATACATGGGAAGCATCATCGATGAACAAGGAGGTTCAGATGCAGACGTAAAAGTGAAGATTGGCAAAGTATGGACAGCATTCCTACAATTGAAGAACATATGGAACTCAAAACAACTTTGAACCCATATCAAAGTCCGAATCTTCAATACCAACGTCATGGCAGTTCTACTATACGGAGCTGAAACTTGGAGAACTACAACAGCCACCATCAAGAAGGTACAAGTATTTATAAATAGCTGTCTACGCAAGATACTCATCATCCATTGGCCGGATACCATTAGTAACAGCCTATTATGGGAGAGAACAAACCAGATTTCAGCTGAGGAAGAAATTAGAAAACGTCGATGGAAATAAATAGGACATACATTACGCAAATCATCAAACTGCATCACGAGGCAAGCCCTAACATGGAAACCTGAAGCAAAGTGAAAAAGAGGAAGGTCAAAGAACACATTACTTCGGAAAATAGAAGCGGATATGAAATGGATGAATAACAACTGGAAGGAGCTGGAAACGATGAAGAATGCTGGTGAGCGGCCTATGCTCCTTCATGAGGAGTAACAGGCGCAAGTAAGTAAGTAAAATATGATAAGTTTAGAATTGGGCATTCTGAAACAATTTCTTAGTCTCACTATTCATTAAGTGTTGTTTTTTACTTGTATCTTCCCATTGTTACTTAACACTGCAATTGATCAGTCTTTCTGTAAAAAAGAAACTGGGATCATTTGGGAAAAGAAATCAATATTTATCAATCGAAAACACTAGTCTGTTTATTGAATATTTAGAGCTAAAGTCTCGACTAATTTAAGAGTAAAGAAGAAAAAAACAAGAAATACACATTCTTAAAAGTTTAATTCTCTCTAAATGAACATTATTAGTAGTGATCTGTGATTTGATACTAAGTAGAGATTATTTATTGCTTGTTATTGAAATATACATATGGCCAATACTCCAATATAATCATCGACTTAATATACATTAGTGAATATGATTTTGCAATCGGTGATCTGACACAGCAATGAAAGAAGCAAAGCGGAGAAAATAAAGAGGAAAAAGTGAAACAAGACGAAATGATGCTCAGAGGAGAAAGAAAATGAGCTAACTCGATTTAATCAAACTAGAATCGATGTTTATAATCAAAAGAAAATAATCAGATTGAGGTTTTGTGGATAATATAGTAATTGAATAGTTGAATTCATAAGTCAGTTGAAGCTAAACTACTATGGAAAACCTGGTTGAAGTAAGAGGTTAACATCGTTGGTTGCCAGCAGCCCCAGGGGTCTAGAGGTTAAGTGTTCGCGCACTAAACAGATAGATCCTGGGTTCGAATCTCGCAGTGTGGGATCGTGGATGCATACTGTTGAAGAATCTCATACACGGACGAAACGGCCGTCTAATGCTTCCAGCTTTTCCATGATGGTCTAGCTTTAATTGATTGATTAAACTGTTCTGATTAGTAAAGTTTTGATGACAATCTAATTTATGATACCATATGATATATATATATATATATATATATATATATATATATATATATATATATATATATATATATATATCAGCAGTAGACTGATATAAATTTAGAGTTAGAATAAATGAAGGAAGTCTTTTTATGACATTGAATAATCACTTATATTATAATGTATCTAATCGTTTCAATAGTTAAGATCATGAGTCAATTAAAGCTAGATAAGTATGAAAAATCTGAAAGCACTGGATGGCCGTTTCGTCCTAGTGTGGGACTCCTCGACAGTGCATATCCACGATCTCGCCTCGCGGGATTCGAACTCAGGATCTACTGGTCTCACGTGCTATCACTTAACCATTAGACCACTGAATTGGTCAACATCCAACTGGTGATAATGTTTAACTTTAACTAATCCATGAAATCCAGCGATACATCCACCATTGTCATCAGTGAGTTACCATATCACGACTGACCCGGTTGAACTCTACTAGCCACTACTCATTAATTTTATTAATTTTTAATTTTCATAGCTCAAGTTGATTGAGCACAGTAATAAGTTTGATGTGTATCTCAGAAGTATATAAACCTTGTAAAGTCTCTTTACTTGAACATTACTAATCATGTGAGCGATTATAGCGAACTGTCATCTGATTTTACAACCTCAAGTGATGTCCGTCAAGGCTGTCCACTATATCTATTTTTGTCCAACTTCATTATTCATTATCAGAGAGTAGTACAGTATAAACATCCATATAGTAGTACCATCATTGTTTGATACACCATTCATTTTTTCTCAAATCAACTAGTATCATTCATTATTATTTACTATAAACATACTCACTATGATCCAACTTTACATTCCGGATCAAAAACTCAACTCTATTGAATGTTAAATCATGAAATGACACGACATTCAGTAGGTACATTCCAATATACAATGAACAGTCAGTAAATAAACAGCAAAATGATTGACATTTTGATAGTATAGTAAACATTGAGAATAACCACAAGTAAGAATGTTATAATAAGATGATACTGTATTAACCTATCTATCTATCTATCTATCTATCAAACAGTTGGCTTATTGTGAGTTTTTAAGAACTTGACTTGAAATTCTCTTTTAATCTATTGCCTACAAATGCCCTGGTACTGTTGAGAGTAGGGAGAATCCACTTTCTTTCTCCAAATGCTCTCATATTGCTACATGCATACAACCGCGGCCTTCTCATGACGGGGATGTTTTTTACGGACTTGAGAGTACTAAAAACGAATGTTCGGTGCTTTAACCGGGTTGCTGGACATGGAGAGTTCACCTAAGAGAGTTGGAACACCCTGATTCCAAATCAAAGGTGTACATGTGTATTGGTCACCAGATACCATAGGACTGCATCTCATGACGTTGCTCCACTACCTTGTGAATCAGACCTTCAGGTTAAAGACTTCAGGTGTGGCTTCCTAAGGAAACTACTTGCTTCGGTTTGGGTGCCTCAGCAGTATCACAGCCCACACACAATTGAAGTGACTTGTGTGGCACATATATATATTCGGTGCCCCTTAGTTCTGATAAAATCAATAAAATCAAACCTATTGATTATTACAAAAGCTTTTAATGTTCAATCAGCTAATCACAGATATGTGTCACAAAAAAATAATCCTTCATTTGTGTTATCATAGAGATATGCTAATTGTGATGTATTGCTAGTCTACTACATTACTAATACAATTACGTACATTATCAATCAATATTACCAAAATGACGTCATTGAATTAGTTGATGTTCTTATTAAAGATTTTTAAAAAATTGGAAGTGGTACAATCTTTCAACGAAAATCTAAGTTAGAATCTTTAATGCGAATATCAACACAATACTGCTGTATGGAGTTGAGATATAGAGAACTACTACAATCATCATCAAAAATGTTCATGTATTATCAAACAATTGTCGGTTGCATATCAACAACAACACTTTACTGTAGGAGAGAACAGTTGAATAAGAAATTAAGAAAAGCTAATGGAATTGAATAAGGTATACATTATGGAGATAATCAAATTGTAACATAAGTCATGCCCTTACTTGATATCCTGAAAGTAAAACAGAAAAGAGAAAGGTCGAATAACATTATACGTCAGGAATTCAAAACAAACACCTAGTTAATGAATAGGAACGAGAAAAAAACTGTAAAGCAGAGCTGAAGACAAATGTGGATAAAGAATGATTGTGAGCGCTTGATGTTGCTCTATGAAGTATAACAGACGTCAGTAAACCAGTAAGTAAGTAAGTAAGTAAGTAAGTAAGTAAGTAAGTAAGTAAGTAAGTAAGTAAGTAAGTAAGTAAGTAAGTAAGTAAGTAAGTAAGTAAGTAAGTAAGTAAGTAAGTAAGTAAGTAAGTAAGTAAGTAAGTAAGTAAGTAAGTAAGTAAGTAAGTAAGTAAGTAAGTAAGTAAGTAAGTAAGTAAGTAAGTAAGTAAGTAAGTAAGTAAGTAAGTAAGTAAGTAAGTAAGTAAGTAAGTAAGTAAGTAAGTAAGTAAGTAAGTAAGTAAGTAAGTAAGTAAGTAAGTAAGTAAGTAAGTAAGTAAGTAAGTAAGTAAGTAAGTAAGTAAGTAAGTAAGTAAGTAAGTAAGTAAGTAAGTAAGTAAGTAAGTAAAGTGAAGTAAAGTGAAGTAAAGTAAAGTAAAGTAGGTAAGTAAGTAATTAAAGTACAGTAATGTAAAGTAAGTAAGTCAATCAGTGAAGTAAATTAAAGTAAGTAAAGTAAAGTAAGTAAGTAAGTAAAGTGAAGTAAATTGAAGTAGGTAAGTCAGTAAAGTAAAGGAAGTAAGTAAGTAAGTAAAGGGAAATAAATTGAAGTAGGTAAGTTAGTAAAGTAAAGTACGTAAGTAAGTAAAGTATAATTGAATTAAGTAAGTAAAGTAAATTAAATTAAGTATGTAAGTAATGATAATCAATATATTGGTAATTTGATGGAGAAACTTGTTTTTTTTTTATTAGAAAACAAACAAACTTTCAAGATTATGATTATAAACATAATATTTGTAGACATTTTAAAATCCCCGTTATTTTTTTATTTTTTTAAATTGTGTCAAGGTCAATATTGAATCAATCCGTCGTAATAGATAATGAATATATATTCTGTTTACAATTGTAAATAGTACTTATAATATAATAACAAAACTAATGAAATACAATATGGTTAAGGTAAATTATATTTTGTATAAATAAATAAACAAGGTCAATAATATAGATTATTCAAGTGTTATTGTTATTTTTTGTTTTGTTTTGGTAAAAAAAATAAAACACACAGTTACATTCTCGAAAATTCCTTATTGAATGAACTTCACAAGTTCGAGAGAAAGAGAGAGAGAGAGAGAGAGAAAGAGAAAGAGAAGTTATTTGACTTCATGATAATTCATACTTATCATGGAATTGGATCTATTGACATTGCTCTACTAATTTGTAGATTAGATCTTTAGGTTAAAGGCTTCGAATGTGACCGCCTTAAGGGAATCACCTGTTATGGTTTGGGCAGTCGAGCTGTATCACAGATTTAAATTTCTTACTTTATATTTTATTATCACAATAGTTGAGATTATAAGTCGATTGAAGTTAGATCATCATGGAAAACCCTGAAAAACTGAAAGGCTGTTTCGTCCTAGTATGGGACTCTTCAACAGTGTTCATCCATAATCCCGCTTATCGAGATTCGAACCCAGGACCTATATGTAAAAATAATGATTTTGGTTATTGGTTCAGATAATTTATAAACAAACCAATCATATATAAGATAACAGGTTACGGATTTTGGCGAGAAATTTAACTCATCAATTTTGCTAAACACAGTTTCCATATTACACTTGATATCAGTTCGTGATGAAAAAACCCCCTAAACTTAATTCTTAACGTTAACCGTCAACTGTAAATCATAATTCTAATTCCTGACACACAGGTTTATAACCCTCATTTCTTTCTAGGTATTAAATGGACACTCTCAAGGTCAGTCTATTGTCGCTCATACGTTGTCCACAAATTATTATCTCATCAATTAAAACTATTGTTATACATAGATATAAAGAGGGTATTTTTATGTCGGATATCACACCTTATTTGAATAATAAATTCAATTACTTATAAATTGATTACAATAATGTCTAGAATTGTGTACTTATAAAGTAATAAACTATACGTTTATCAACGAGAATGGTAATATTCATTATTCGTAGTACCGTTAGATGATTATCAATTCCGCGACTAGTAGTAGTAGTAGTAGTAGTAGTAGTAGTAGTAGTAGTAGTAGTAGTAGTAGTAGTAGTAGTAGTAGTAGTAGTAGTAGTAGTAGTAGTAGTAGTAGTAGTAGTAGTAGTAGTATAGTAGTAGTAGTAGTAGTGTCATAGTTTGGTTCGTGTTACTTATATTGATATAAGTATTATATGACGCGAGTCAGGAATGTAATGTCTGGCAGTAGAAGATGAGGGAAGATCGAGAAAACAAAAGCGGGAATAGAATGCAATTTGTATGAAAATGTAAGAACAATGAAATCTGAGGCATTTCAGACAATTAGTGAACATTTTGCAAATTAACGATTTAATATTATTGTCCTCAGATTTTATTGAGATGCTCTGTAATTTTGTGTCTAATACGTTTGGTTGTTCCCACCCGTGTTCTGTACACTACAATAGTAGTAGTGGCAGTAGTAGTAGTAAGAATAATAATAATAATAACAGAATGAGAATATTCGTGACACTGACTGGAATCGATTCCATATGAAGCCCAAAAATAGTCATGTTTACTTGAAATCATGACCCAACTAATATAAGGCAACCACTGAAAACATAAAAGTATTGAATGTTTATTTTGTCCTAGTATAGAACTCATCAGGTGGTCGTGTAATATTGTGAGCTGATTAAAGTTTGATATTAACACCATTATATGTTAGATTAGTGATCTAGAAATTAAGCATTCACGCACAACATCGAATGTTCTGGGTTCGATGCCTGTGTGTGGAGTTGTAGATGAACATCAGTAAGTAGTCTCATACTAGGATGAAGCAATTGTCCAGTGCTTCCAGATTTAAAATGGTTGTCTAACTTAGAGTGGGTTATGATTTTAATGAAATTCAACAGTCTTTACAACTCTCTACTTACAATTCATGTCAAATTTGTCAATGTAATTTTCTTGATGGTTGTGCTATCGTAATGTACACAGTTTCATTGCCTATAGAATATTCTAGTCTGAACGTTTATAGTAAACTGAAATCTCAGAATTTCGGTACTTCAAATTTCCTAGACATACACATTATGTCATAAAGCTTCTTATTATAAAATGTTTTAATTCACTAATTGTGTTTGTCATTTCAGTGCGCTGATACATTTCTTACAAATTATTTATGAGATAGTAACTCATTGAAGATAATCGTGGGTGTGTCACTCAATTTCGTGGATTAATTGAAGTTAGACATTAACATAATTGAATACCAGACGGCTCAGTGGTCTAGAGGTTAAGCGTTCACGCGTGAGACTAATAGGGCTTGGGTTCGAATCTCACGAAACGAAATTGTGGATGCGCTCTGATGAGGAGTTCCATGGTAGGACGAAACGGCCATCCAATGCTTCTAGGTTTTCTATAGCGGTCTAGATTCAATTGACCCATGAATCCAACTATGAACTTACTAAAGTCTTCACAAAACCTTTTCTGATAAACCTATCGGAAGTCTTAAGTCGAAGCATGTACCTAAACATCTACGAGAGATAAAGTTCAAATACTTCAAGTTATTCAATAAACTCACTAACTTTCTCACCAATGAACATGTTATATCACAATTATCTAACTAAGATCAGTTCGTGATGAACTGATCATACTGATCATTATTGTTTATCAGCTTTTCCGTTTTGAATAGGTCAAATCTAAAATGATATTGAATAATCATTATGTTTTTATGATAACAAATTTAATTGATTATTGATTAAAATGATGTTGAAAAAAAACAAGCTACAATTAATTTTAATAGTTAAGATTATGAATCAATTGAAACTAGACCATTATGGAAAACATAGAAGTATTGGACGTCAAAATTGTGGATATGCACTACTGAAGAGTCTTATCCTAGGACGAAATGATTGTTTAGTGCTTCCAAGTTTTTTTTATGATATTAGTTTAGTGGTTGTGAAGATTGTTAAGCTTTTGATTGAGATCATCAACCGATTGATGTTAGATCACCTTTGAAAACCTGGAAGCACTGGACGGCCGTTTCGTTCTGTTGTGGAACTCTTCAGCAGTGCGCATCCACGATCCCGCTGGCGGGATTCGAACCCGGGGCCTTTTTTTATTATAGTCTAGCTTTAGTGAACTCATCAATTCAATTATTAAATTATCGGAATACTTTCTTTAAAGTGATGAGTAAGTTAACTTATAATTAACTACAGTTAATAGACAACCTAGCAACTAAAAATTCCTATTTTATCGATCTAATGATGAATTTGATCTCTAAGGTGTTTTCATTTGTGATCATCAATATTAATTTATAATGAAAACTGAACTTTAAACTAAAATGATCTATAATATTATTAAATGTGAAGCATAGAATAGAACACGGCCTGGAGTCATTCCAGGGGCTACTACCGTTCCCAAGCCCGGATAAAGGGGGAGGGTTGGGCATGTGGTTAGCGATCCCATCCCGTAGAAAACGAACTGACTAAAAAACTTTAATCAGAAGCATAGAATAGAAGATTGAAGTTGGAATTCAATCATTCTGTACATGAGACAATGTAAGTCATAGGTTGACTTCTATATCATCAAGATAAGTTATGATAGATTACTGAAAAATCTTAGAAAAGGAATGAAACTATAGAGGGTAATATCTTTTATATTTGATTCCAATAAATGATATCCCGTTAGTTGAGTATTTAACGCTGGCTAAAACTTCTAGTAGAGTTATGAATTTACTTAAGAGATTATTCAGAAACCTGAATATTAGTTGTAGAAATAGTTTATTGTTAAACATGAATAAAATCAGAAAGCGTACAAGGAATCAAGTACAAAGGGAAACCAAGAGTGTGTGTATGTGTATGTGTGAGTGTTAAAACTCTCTCTCTATATTTTTGAGTGTTAATCAAGTATTGTGTGTGTGTGTGTGAGTGTATTACAACCAATAGGAGAATAGATTATGGATTGATGTGCAGAAATGTGTTCAATTAGACTCACACAGAAAATTACATGGTAGATCAAGTGTCTAAATTATAGTGAACAGATTATTTATTTATTTTAACACACAAATACTGGTATAAGGGAGCACCAAATAGATATGCCCCACACAAATCTCATTTGATAATTGTAAGGGCTGTGATACTGCTTGGCTGCCTAAACTGAAGCAGGTGGTTTCATTAGGGGGAGGGCACACCCAGAGTTTTTGACCTGAAGGTCTGATCCACATGGTAGTAGAGCAACGTTAGGAGATGCAGTCCCATGGAAGCCCATGATCGACAATTGGTTCATACGCCATTTGTTCCTTCAGGATCTTGGAGTCCACGTGCACCATTGGTTTGGAATCAGGGTTTTCCGACTCCTCTAGGTGGACTCTCCTTATCCACCAACCCAGTTAAAGTGCCGGACATTAACATTTCGTCATCTTAATTTCATAAACGAAAGTGATGCCACGAGAAGGCAGTGAGTAGGACTTCCCTGGTAGAGGCTGTATACGCATGGCCATGTGAGAGTATTTTGAGAGGGAGAGTGGATTCGCCACCACTCTCGACCGTACCAGGGCATTTGGGGGCAGTCAACAGATAAATAATACAGTAGTGGAATGAGCTAACTACAAAACTATTTCTATTAGAATTGTTAAGTTCATAGTAGTTCTTTACAACTACCATCTCTTAATATCAGTTTGGTTAAGTTTCCAAATATAACTACTGAACTAGATCAAAACTCTACTTTTAATTATTGATCAGAATTACTATGATAAACTTAGACTTAAAATATATACTACTTAATTATCATTAAATCAACATATATGAATTATATATATAAAGTATAGTGAAATCTGAATGAAACATTTTGGAAGTAACATCCAAGGATATTTACACTTAGTAGTGTTTTAATTACTTTATAGATGTATGTTATGTTATTTAATTTAACAACCATTATTCTATATTACTTACGTACGCTTGTTATCCCTCGTAGAAGAGCATAGAATGCCAACCAGCACTCTCCATTCCACTCTGTTCTGGGCAATACTTTCCTGCTCTGATCAGTTTTTATTCATCTTTTTCATATCTGATTCCAATTGTCAACGTAGTGCGTTATTCAACCTTCCACTTTTCCTTATCCATTCAGAATTCTAAGTTAGGGCTTGTCTCGTGATGCAGTTTGGTGATTTCCGTAATGTATGTTCTATCCATTTCCATCGTTTCTTTCTATTTTCCTCTTCAGCTGGAAGCTGATTTATTAATCCTAATATTTACGTCTGCATCCGATGCTACATGTTTATCAATGATGCTTTCCAGATATGTGAAAGATTTCACATCTTCTAGAGTTTCTCCATCAAGTGCGATTGAGTTGGTGTTGTGCGTGTTGCATTTGAGGTTGTTGCTCTTTCTTTTGTGTATGTTGAGGCCTACTAATGCAGATGCTGATTCTACACTGGCTATCTTCATCTGTATTTGTTTGGGTGTATGGGATAGGAGATCTAGTTTATCTGCAAAGTCCAAATCGTCTAATTGGTTCTGAGCTATGCATTATATTTCGTGCTTTCCCTCAGATGCCGAGGTTTTCAGAATCCAGTCAACTACCAGAAGAAAGAGGAAGGGGGAGAGTAAACAGCTTTGTCTGTCTCCGATTCTTACCTGAAATGCATCTCTCACCTATCCTCCATACACAACTTTTCACTGTAGTCCGTCGTATGAGTTTTGGATAATGTTGACAGTCTTTTCAGGAACTTCATAGTGTCAAAGAATTTTCCATAATGTTCTCCTATTTATCTATCTTTAAAACATAACTTTAGCAAATGAAATTGTTCACATAGAAACTGGAGTATGCACTATTTAGAATTGTAAGTAAAGGGATTATAACTTTAATACGTTAATTCGTTGCTTACATATCGATTGATCAGAATTGATTTATAATATAAGGAATTCATCATCAGTTATTAACATATGTTGTTTTCATTGAAAATTATCCAAACATTCGTTTCCATTAATGAATTCATACGATTTATATAACTTTAATTCCGATATTGATTCAATGCCTTATGAATTGTTAGTTCAGGCTGGGAAGACAGTTGCCTTAAAAAAAGTATCTTTTTTGAATACAATGGACAGATTGGATTCACTCAGAAGATTTGGACTAGCCCTCCTATCCCATAAACACAAACAAATGCAGATGAAGACAACTAGTGTAGAAGCACCATCTACATCAGTAGGTCTCAACATACATAAGAGAAAGAGCAACATCCTCAAATGCAACACGGAGAACACCAACCCAATCGCACTTGATGGAGAAACTCTGGTATATGTGGAATCCTTCACATACCTGAGAATAATCATCGGTGAACGTGGAGGATGCGGTACAGATGTAAAGGCGAGGATCGGCAAAGCAAGGGCCACATTCCTACAACTGAAGAACATATGCAAATCAAAACAACTTTCAACCAATATCAAAGTGAGAATATTCAACAAAGTCCTATTGTACGGAGCTGGAACTTGGAGAACTACTACAATCATCATCAAATATGGACAAGTATTTAGAAACAGTTGTCTACGCAAGATACTCAGTATCCGTTGGATGGATATCATCAGCAACACCTTAATGTGGGAGAGGACAAACCAGCTTCCGACTGAAGAAGAAATTATGAAAAGACGTTTTAAGTGAATAGGACATACATTACGGAAATCACCAAACTGCATCACGAGACAAGCCTCAACTTGGAATCCTGAAGGAAAGAGGAAAAGATTAAGGCCAAAGAAGTCATTACGTCGAGAAATAGAAGCCGATATGAGAAAAGGATGAATGGAAACTGGTGAGAGCTGGAAAGTATTGCCCAGAAGAGAGTTGAATGGCGGGTGCTGGTGGGCGGTCTATGTTCATCCACGAGGTTTAAAAGGCCTTATTAAGTAAGTTTCAAAAGCGTTGATACATATTAAAGCTAGACAACTATGGAAAACCTCAAATCATTGGGTGGCCGTTTCGTCCTACCATGGAACTCCTCATCAGAGCGCATCCGCAATCTCGTCTCGCGAGATTCGAACCCAAGCCCTATTAGTCTCACGCGTGAACGCTTAACCTCTAGACCACTGAGCCGTCTGGTATCCAATGTTGTTAATGTCTAACTTCAATTAATCCACGAAATTGAGTGACACACCCACCATTATCTTTAATGAGTTACTATCTCACAACTGACCTGGTTGAACTCCATTGGTCACTGATTCTCACTATAACTTTAGGAAATACCACTCGAAGACCGTCATTAATAAGCATATGATGACTATAATTAGAGAAGGGCTTTGTGGATATTATATTAATTTAATAGTTAAGATCATGAATCAGTGATAAGGAATAAATAGAATAGATAATACAATCGTTTTAAAATGTCATACAATTGTATTTACCGTGCATTACAAAATAAGGAAACATTATATTGAAATATAAAATATGTAACAAGTAATTCATAACGATTAGCTACCTAAAAAGGTTGTTAACAATGTTTGTTAGGTAATATACATTGAAATAATGTAAAATCTTTTCTCAGTTGAATTCATGAGTTAATCTAAACTAGAACATTGTTGAATACGTGGAAGCATTGTATGTTAGACAGTAATCTACTTCAGATAATGGATGTGAGGTTGTGAAAGATCATGAATTGATCAAAGTTAGACATTTAATACCGTTGGATAACGGCCGGTTTAATGGTCTAGAGGTTAAGCGTTCGTGTGAGAGATCGAAGGTCCTGGATAGAAGTCCCATGGATGCATCCTGTTAAGGAGTCCCATACAAAGATGAGACGGCCATCCTGTGCTTCCAGATTTTCCATGATAGTCTAGCTTAGATAGACCCATGAATTCAACTATTAAAAGTGCTACAATCTCCATAAACGACTATTCAAGTGTTTAAAATTAAATTATTTCTTTATATTCGACGTTTCATCCTATTTGGGACTCGTCACCTAGATGTACATGAACCCAAGAGTTGATGTTCACTATTGTCTTGGTTCAGTCGTTACTATTCTCCCTTCAATATACTCCTAAACCACACAACATCTTTCGTTGAGGATGTGAGTAGTTAAACATATGTAACACATGTGGTAATCATCTGATTCGATGTATATTTACTATCTCATCAACCGAATTGCTACCTTCGTCAACTACTCTAACCCTCATCTTACCATTCTCACACGTTTGTGTCAAAACATATGAGTGATGAGTTGAGGACACGTATGATCGAATATGAGTGACTTACGAATACGTTCACTTAATAATGATCATGTTTCTCACGTGTTAAGAGGAACAGAGTAAACTACTGTACAGTATACATGCCGTTTGACTGATAGATGAACACTTCACCCACATTACAAATTACTCATATTGGTGCCCATCGGTGTCGAGATTTCGTTAGATATCAACTGTGTATGGTGAATGAGACTTTCAAGATAATTAGAATAGTTGAATCATCTATCTAATTCAGTGACTATCATCAGTTCATATGTTGACGCAAGTCGTTTGGGAAGCAAGATTTCGTATTTGTTGAGAAAGAATCACACTGGAAAAGTGTTTACACTTTTGTTGAAGATGATCAGAAAACTATGCAGTTTTTCAGAATCTTCCTTCAAGCAGCTAACAATCTGTTTTTACCAGTATTGGGTTTGTGGAGATTACTAAGTTTTTTGACTGAGATCATGAACCGATTGATGTTAGACCACCTTTAAAAACCTGGAAGCACTGGACGGCCGTTTCGTCCTATTGTGGGACTCCTCAGCAGTGCGCATCCACGATCACTCTGGCGGGATTCGAACCCAGAGCCTTCAGTCTCACGCGCGAACGCTTAACCTTCTGGACCATTGAGACATCATTCAATGGTGTTGGAGTCTAACATCTGTTTCTGTTGTTCAGTTCTGTACACTTTATATGATTATATTTTTTTTGCTTGAAATTGCTTTTAGTACATAATGAAATAAAGTAATAAAACGGTACAACTACATATCATGATATTTCATTGAAAGTTTATTCTGAATTATTTAGTGCTATAATCGAAATAAAAATTAATGGGATACTAATTAATGAATTCATTGAATATCCATCTTACTTACTCACTTACTCCTGTTACTCTCAATAGAGCATAGGCCACCGACCAGCATTCTCCAACACACTCTGTCCTGGGACGTCCTTCCTAGTTCCATCCAAATGTTGTTCATTCTTCCCATATCTGTCTCCAATTCTTGGTGTAATGTGTCCTTCAGTCTTCCTCTTCTCATTTGACATTGAGGATTCTATGTGAGGGCTTGCATTGTCACGCATTTGGGTACTTTTGTCAATGTGTGTCTTATCCACTTACAGCGCTTCTTTCTGATTTCTTCCTCCGCTGCAATCTGGATTGTTCTCTCCCATAATAGATTGTTGCTGATAGTGGCCGGCCAATAGATCCGAACTATTTAGCGTAAACAACTGTCAATAAACACTTGTATGTTCTGGATGATTGCTTCCGTTGTTCTCTGAGTTTCCGCCCCACACAGTAGTACTGTGTTGACATTTGTATTGAAAATTCTGACTTTGGCGTTGGTTGAGAGTTGTTTTGAGTTCCAGATGTTCTTCAGTTGTAGATATGCTGATCTTGCTTTGCCAATCCGTGAGCCTCCTGGAGCCCATCTTGAGCTACTGCTGGTAGGGCATAGGGTTAGCAACCCCATCTCACAGAACATTAGCTCGCTAAAAAACGCTAAAAATAAAAAATAAATCAAATAATCTAAACTCTGACCTGGTGAAAACCGAGCTCCTTCGGCATTCACAAGACTGATGCCCTTTCTGACAAACATAGTACCCATTAATTTAGGTGCATGGAATGCTCGTACAATGCAGGAAACCAGGAGAGTCTTGCAAATTGCTGAAGAAATGAAGAGATACAACCTGGAGGTGCTTGGAATCAGTGAACATGATGAATATCCATCGGTTTTGGAATATTTCTTAATATTGCGGTTACTTCCATCTTGATTAACATGAACTAGTTTAAATTAAGTGTCGACCAACATTCAATTTGGATTGTTGCAGCATTTTAATCATACTGCAGTGTCAGTAATTATGCTAAGTCCATATATTTTATTCTAGGCCAGTTTATCCATTCTTCTTAAGCCACGTTTTGTCTTTGTTAATTATTCACTTGTCAACGTTGACTATTCTTATATTGGCGTATAGGTGTGTACACGTCTTATGTTATTCATCACCAACGCGGATGAAGTCAATAAAGATATACGAGAATAGTCAGGATATATATTTGGACAACCAGCATTCATATGATGCAATTGGAGTCAGATCCCAGGCCACTGAAATACTCTTATCGATAAGACTATAATTAATGGACGACGATATACTGACCTTGAGAGTGTCCACCTAATAACTGAGACCAAATGAAGGTTAAAAATTAGTGTGAGGAATAAGAATTATGATTTACAGTTGATGGTTAAGGTTACCAATTAGATACAGGGTTTCCATCACGAACTGACATCAGCTATAATGCTAAAACTCTATTTATTCAAATGGATGAATGAATTTCGCGCCAAAATCCCGGACTTGTCATCTTACTTCTGATTGGTTCGTTCATAAATTATAGTCTCGCCCTGTTATTATTACTAAACTCATCATTAAAAAAAGAATAATGAGTTTGGCATAGGGATTGATAGGATTATCCAGTGGAATGAATGACTCGAGAAATAAATAGTTAATCACTTATCAACAAAGATGAATGAATGGATGGTTAGATAGATGGTGGCTAGTAGTCGAATCCCCAATTCGCGTTTCGTCCTCTTTAGGACTCATCAGCTAGATCTACTTACATTCTACATCATTCCAGGACACAAACATACTATCAATGACAAATTAGAATAATGTTTAAACCATTGATACTATCTATCATCTAATCTTTAAAATTAATTAAAATTTCATATAAACTATATGACTGTATATCCACTATTCATCTCATTTGGATGTGTCATTAAACAAAATGTAGGTATAATGTTGACGCCCAATTTGTAAAATGGTAATAAAGTTAAGTTTCAACAAGTTTTATTTGATTATAATTGAAATGAAACATTATTTAATGAAAATTAATCTTGTATTTCAAAGATTAATTACCCTTGAATACGTATAAGAGAATGATACTCATAATATTACTAACTGATTACTGTTAGTAGTAGTAGTAGTAGTATTAGTAGTCGTAGTAGTCGTAATCGTAGTCGTAGTCGTAGTGGTACAAATACAAAGTTCATTCTATTCCCGCTCTTGCTTTCTTGTTCTTCCCTCATCTTCTGCTGCCAGATATTACATTCCTGACTCGCGTCATATACTACTTATGTCAATATAAGTACCACACACCACAGTAGTAGTAGTAGTAGTAGTAGTAGTGGTAGTAGTAACAGTCGTAGTAATAGACATGTTCAGTTGTATATATATACACCATGTACAAAAAGCTATAAAAAGTCTATCATATCTATAAAATGTTAAATCTGTCTTAATATCGATCGGTTACCATGTTTAAGACAATGATAAATCCAAAGCTGTTATAAAGGTTAATGAAAGGAACAATGTACTTATAATGCTTGTCATATTATATTCTATGTCGTATACAACTTCACACGTACGCACCGCATGCACATACATACAAACACACACACACACACAAAACAGACATATATATGTATGCATAGAAACGTATACAGACGATAGTTCATTTAGAAGTACTGTTGAACATGTTCAAAAAAATGAAGACAAAGCTATGAAATTGTGCTTTTTTGGAATAGATGTATACGTAATATGGAAAAACATCTTTGTTGTTGTTGTTGTTGTCGAATATGTATATTGTAGACAGTAAAGTATGTTTTCATATTAAGTATAAATATAAAGAAAAGAAAAAAAGAGATAGAATAATGGATAGTGGCTAGCAGTGGAATCCAGGACGCGCGTTTCGTCCAGCTGATGAGTCCCAAATAGGACGAAACGCGCATCCTGGATTCCACTGCTAGGCACTATCCAATATCGCTTACAAATAGCTTGTGAATTAAGGCAGTATCGAGGTATACGCACAGTATACACATATGCCAATAACAGACTGATCAATCGCAGTCTTGAACCTCAATGGGAAGATACAAACCAAATAATGCCAAGTAAAGAGATAGAATAGTTGAAAATAAACTAACAAGATTAAAGTGATCATTAGGATGGTTGAATAAATCAGCTAAAAGTTATGGTCAACGAATAGTTATTAATGGACAAAGGTTTTGTGGAGATTATAGTAATGTGGATAGTTGAATTCATGGAGCTAGATCATCAGAGAAAACCTGGAAGTAGTTGACGGCTGTTTCGTCCTAGTATGGAAATCCTTAGTAGTATGCATTTATAATGACACTCACGAGATTCGAACTTAGGGCCTCCTACCTCTCGTCTAACTTCTATACCAGTTAGCTGGCATTTAACAATGTCTAACTTGAACCAATCCATGTAATTATGACACTGTCCACCATTGTCTTCAGTGAGTTACTGCTTCATGATAGACCTGGTTGAACTCCACTGGTCACAGTTTCTCACTAGAACTCCATGAAATACCTGTTGAAGCCAGTCACTAGTGAGCAGTGTCGCAATTTCGTGGATTGATTGGAGTTAAGCATTTACTCAGTAGCCTAGAGGTTAAGTGTTAAAACGATAAACCGAAGGTTTTGAGTTTGAGTCCAACATGAGGGATCATGGATGCTTTAATCGACTAATGAATTCAACTAGTAAATTGTTAATGGTTCTGAAAGTAGATTGAACAATACTTTCCTGTGCTGATGCCTAGTTTTCAATGGAACTTCATTTTATATCCGTTCATAATTGAATGATTTATGTTATTCGTAAATTTTGACGATAATCATTTGTGTGACTAACCTTGAGATAAACTAGTTTATAGTTTGTATCCAATCGAGTGTAGGACAGCTTACACTGATGGAAGTATCGAATGATTGTTTGTCATCATTGAAACCTGGAAACACTGAATGGCCGTTTCATCTTTGTATGGAGCTCCTCAGTTGTATACATCCACAATATCACAAGACGGAATCGCAAACACGTTTCTAACATTGGTGTTGCAAGGATCAGTTGGTGATCTCAATGAAATGTAGTTTTTATATTAGCCTACTCGATGATTCTATTCAAACTAAAGTTTGGAAAGGGATTTTTCTTGATAAAGTCAAGTTCTCACATTCTGAAATTGTTTTTTGAGTGTTCTCATATTGTAGGTTTTCACCTATTAATTTCTTACTTACTTACTTACTTACTTACTTAATGCCGCTTGCAGGTTTTGAACCCAGAACCTATCGATCTCTTGCACGAACGTTTTATTTCTAGATCACTGGATGTGCACTGGTGAGAAGTTTCATAAAAGAACGAAACGACCGTTCAGTACTTCTAGGTTTTCCATGGTAAACTAGCTTTAACTGACTCATGAATTCAACTATAAATTACTATCATCTCCACAAAATCCCTTACTGATATTTTTGAATTGTCAGTAAAATTGATAATATTGAAATACTAAATTGTATTCCAATGATAAATATTTTTTCAATCTTTTCATATTATGAGTGATCCCATAATCGATAGAAACGACTGTCCAATGCATTCAGTTATCCAGTGGTTGTCTAAATAGGATTAGTTTGGGATTTGATCATTTTATGATCTCTACTCTAAATTTTTAGAGTGTTTATTAACAGTTGTCTACACAAAATACTTCGGATCTATTGGCCAGACACTATCAGCAACAACCTACTATGAGAGAGAACAAACCAGATTCCAGTGGAGGAAGAAATCAGGAAGAAGCACTAGAAGTGGGTAGGACACACATTAAAGAAAGCATCCAACTGAGTCGCAAGGCAAGCTCTCACCTGAAACCATCAGGGTCAAAGGAAAAAACGCAGGCCAAAGAACATATGACGCTGAGAAATGGAGACAGACATGAGAAGAATGAACGAAAATTGGATAGAACTCGAAAGGAAGGCCGAGGACAGAATGGTTTAGAGAATGCTGGTCGGTAGCCTGTGCTTCATTGGGAGTAACAGGGGTAAGTAAGTAAGCATGATCTTCACACTACTCCATTACTAAATTTATTTTCTTCTAAAAGTGGTTATTTTTCAGTGTGAAATCAGTTTCTAGGGTAATTACTGTTCATCAGATTTTTTGAATTTGAACTTTTAAAATTTATGCGTACATGATGAATAAAAGAGACCGATCAATTACAGTCTTCCACATCTATGGGAAGATATTAATAATCAATACAAAAAATGTTAAGTCGGCTTTCTGAGAACTGCAACGGAGCCTCCAGATGCCCCGAGGGAGCCGAAAAGTCCTAACTAATCAGAGTATGATCAAGCTTTCTAGAATGTCAGCATGGCGTGCTACTATTGGTCAGTAGCATAATATGCCTTTTAGCGGATTGGTCAAAATATGACGCTGATTTAACAAATGTGAGCATCTATAAATACCCGTGTTTTTCTGTACAAAAATGAACCATTGGAGTAAAGTACTTCTCTGTATAGTTCTAGCTTGGGGGTTACAGAATAGCTTAGGAAACGAACATAGCGTTCAATCCGCAAGACTTATCAAAAACTAATTAAAACCGGTGACTGTATAGACTCATCATTAAAATGAATGGTATTGTGTTCGAGTTCCAGACTGAATATCATCTGTGAAATATATATATAAATCCAGCCGATGAGTTCAGAATTGGATTCTACTGTTGGCCACCATTTATCTTTGTTGAAAAATACTTATGACCTAGTAATAATATTGGAGCAATCCTACCAGAGCCCATTTGGGGCCACTGCCGGTCCCAAGCCCGTATAAAGGAGGAGAGTTAGACATGGGATTAACGACCCCATCCCGTAGAAAACTTACTCTCTAAAAAAACGCCAACTAGAAAAAATGATTCAAATCATTGAAACTCTTCTCTGGAAGTTAGAAGGTGTTCATTGAGAAGAGCTATGACAGTTCATGTTGAAAGCGAAGTTCCTTCCGAAGTGACGAGGCTGATACCTTACCTGACAACCAGAGCAACCATTAATTTAAGTACACAAAATACTCGAACAAGATGCATATACGATAAAAGTGTTTGAATGATTACAGTTCTCAATATTAATGGAACAATTCAAACAATCAATAATAATCTACTTGAAATAAAATGAATGTTCTGTATGATTTACAATGAAAAAACTATAATGAAGAACAGTGAATTATCGACCAAACCAATGATGCATAAAACCCGTACAAGCAGTCTAGAGTCCTGCTTCCCGTATGGCCCTGCCTGCCCGCTGAGCCCAGAACACCAATCTCAACCTTTGCAATATGAATTATGTATTTCAAACATACTCGGTTTATATACTCACTAACCAGACCATATCATATCATAGAATAGGAAACAAGATCTAACCCAAAGTGGCTGTGAATGTGGGAGATAGGAACTGATAGACTGGGGATAACTGAAGAATGGTAAATCTTATAATAATAATTTATGAGTAATATGGAAGCTTATGATAAGAGAAACATGACTATGCATAGTTTAACTACTTAAAAATTATACAATAAAAATATACGTATAGTATTAGTTCATAAATGGATCCTATCAGTTAATACTCATTATTCTAATTGGAATATAACAAAAGAGGTATGTTTTTAATCAGTAAATATGATCAATAACTATCTACATTCTGTAGATTGATCATATGTAGGGATCATCAATACTTGTTTCCAAGTTTGTTCACCTGATGAGTCCTAAATAAGATGAAAGCACCGTATATTCCTAAATCTTAAACCTAATCACTTACTTACGCCTGTTGCTCTTCGTGAAGGAACATAGGCCGCTCACTAGTATTCACCATTCAACTCTGTCCTGGGAAATCCTTTCCAGCTCCTTCCAGTTGGTATTCATTCTTTTCATATCAGATTCTATTTCTCAAGGTAATGTGTTCTTTGGCCTTCCACTTTTCTGTTCCCCTTCAGGATTCCATGTTAGGGCTTGCCTCGTGATGCAGTTTGATGATTTGCGTAATGTATGTCCTATCCATTTCCATCGTCTTTTCCTAATTTCTTCTTCAACTGGAAGTTGGTTTGTTCTCTCCCACAGAAGGCTATTGCTGATGGTATCCGGCCAATGGATGTTGAGTATCTTGCGTAGACAGCTATTTATAAATACTTGTACTTTCTTGATTGTGGTTGTTGTAGTTCTCCAAGTTTCAGCTCCATACAGTAGAACTGCCTTGACGTTGGTATTGAAGATTCTCACTTTGATATTGGTTGAAAGTTGTTTTGAGTTCCATATGTTCTTTAATTGTAGGAATGCTGTCCATACTTTGCCAACCCTTGCCTTTACGTCTGCATCTGAACCTCCTTGTTCATCGATGATGCTTCCTAGGTATGTGGAGGATTCTACATCTTTCAGAGTTTCGCCATCAAGAGTGATTGGATTGATGTTCTCTGTTTTGAATTTGAGGAACTTGGTTTTCCCCTTGTGTATGTTGAGGCCTACTGATGCAGAGACTTCTGCTACACTGGCTGTCTTTATCTTAAAGTTAGTCATTTGACCTTGATTTCATTTGTTTGTCTCTCATTTACGTTAATATACCAAGTATCTAATTGAACAAGTAAACACATCAATGTCATATTCAACTATGTTTATTAATGTCTATTTATCTATTAATGTAAACATAGACAAGTTTGTTTACAACAGTGACTGTTACTTTCATTGTTATACATAAGAGATGGAATTGGTCATTATCTTTTTGGCATAAATATATCATGAACAAATTATCTTGATAGTGTCATTTAATCATAATTATTTTTTTGGTAAAGTTGAATAGGGGATAACATTGGAATCTAGAACGATACTATCATTTTATTTAGGCGTCAACAGTTGAATAGACCTGGAAACAAGTGTTGATAACCCCCTATATATGATCAATCTATAGAATGTCTATCGTCATTCGTTATTTTTATTGGTAAATAACATACCTGGAGTATCTTAGTGATAGTCGTATCATTTTTGCAATGAAATGTACCCGAATAGAGGTCTTAATAGAACTTTGTTGTATATTGTTCTTACAATTTCACACCAAACATTCTTTGTTCTCGTTCTCTTTTCTTCTGTCTTCTTAACCTTCTTCTTCCTCCAGACATTTCACTTTCGATTGATCATACATACATGACGAAAATGATGTTGATCACCACTTATTCATCAATCAATTGTGAATACATCTCAGTCGCTATTCGGATAGCTCAGTGATAACATCTCTAACTGTCAAGCTGGATAATACGGAATCGAACCTTCAAGGGAGCATCAGTTCCTTCAAGAATACAGGTACACCTTGCTGAGGAGTGCCAAATAGCATGAAACATTAGATCCAGAGTTTCCTGTTGACTAGCTTCAACCACCATCTTATCTAAATATAGTGCACGCAATGTCAAGTCATCTAGACTAGTGACCAAACTGCAACTTCGTCGATAAGATTCGATCTGAGACGAGACTATAATTTTTGGAAGAACCAATCAGGTATAAGATAACAGGTCTCAGATTTTTGAGCGAAATTCGCTCGTCCATTTGGCTAAATAATCTTTTTGACATTATTTTTCAGGGTTTTAGCCAAGGAGGCCTGCTGACCGATTTGACATAGGGTGAGTACGTTGAAGACTCCAATGTGTAGTTTGGAGCAAGGTTTCAGTAGACCTGGGACGGTGTTTTGTGCACTAGATTAGTTGGCTACGTTGACACCTTAAAAGGGAACCAAAAGAGGGAGTTTTGGCATTTCTAACCTTAGCCATCAATTGTGAATCAGAATTCTTATTCCTCACACTCTTTTATAACCCACATGTAGTCTTAGTTATTAGATGGGACACTCTCAAGGTCATTTTAGAGTCGTTCAAATGTCTTGTGGGGTCTGGCGTGGCGTCGAGTTGCAGTTGACTATGATCACCACTACACTGAAACTATGTGCCACTTACAGCGTAAGATACCTCCGTTGGCCAAAAACCAGAAGGCAGTTGATAGTCATAATAAGATATATTTGTTGGCGATCTCGTGGTATCGAAAGAACACTAAGATCGTGACGAAGAATACAAGTGGACCTATTGAGCGTAACCGAGGTCACAGTCAACGGAATAAAGTACAGTAAAACAATCACTGGTACAATTGATTATAATAATAATTGTTTCCATTATACTAATCTCGTTCTATTGATATAAGTAGGTCATTACAGTCTCTTTCGATCTGAACTGAGAAAGACCTGACATATACGACATTGATCACCATCGAATAATCAATCAATCAATTGCAAAAGATACATACTACTTATGTATATTGAAATCAGTAGGACATATCAAAATATTAAAGTATTTATATAAACCGGTACAATTCAATATTGTGTAATGTTAATTATATAAATCACTTATATCTAACATGACTAATATTTGCCTACACTAATATTCTTTTCATAATAATAATAATAATAATAATAATAATAATAATAATAATCAATATTATCAGAAGAGGTTTGTGGCAATTTTAGAGATTTCACAGATTGAAATCATGAGTCAATTGAAGCTAGACCACCATGGAAAACATGAAAGTACTGGATGGCCGTTTCGTCCTACTGTGGAACTCCTCAACAGTGCGCATCCACGATCCCGCACTCCGCGAGATTCGAAACCAGGTGCCAGGAGCTTAATCAACTAGACCACTGAGCCGGCTGGCGTCCAACGGTGTTAAAGTCTAACTTCAAGCAATCCACCGTACACCATTGTCTTCAGTGAGTTGATATCCCACAACAGATCTGGTTGAACTCTACTGGTAACGGTGGTTTAGCTTCAATTGACTCATGATTTCAATCTGTGAAATAATTATTATTGTTTTCTTTTATTAATCATAATAATCAATAATATGCATAGTGATCACATGTTGATTAAAATTAATCTCTATGCCATTGTTTATTATAATTGTATATTGTATTATTCATATAATGAAAAAAACCTATGGATACATGTTTTGTTTTTTACTGTAACAACATGTACATAAAACTAAACCCCAATGTCTAATATTAGACACTGATCAATAAAGTATTCATATATATATGGTATTGTATGGAGACATGGTTAATTTTCGCTAGATGAGTCAATCGAAGCTAGAAAATCATTACAAAATCTACAATCACTAGATGGTCGTTTCGTCCTAGAATTGGACTCTTCAGTAGTGTGTACATCCAAGATCCTACCTCGCCGAGATTTGAACGCAGGACTTAATAGTCTCGTAAGCGAACGTTTAATCTCTAGACTAATGTGATGGCCGGTATCTAAAAGTGTTGATGTTTAACTTCAATCCATCTATGAAATTGCATCATCGTCCATCATTGTCTTCAGTGAGTTACTATGTTACACTCCACTGATCACAGCTTCTCAGTAGAACTTTATGAAATACCTCTTGAAGCCAGTCACTGGTGAGTATATGATGATTATCATTAGAAAGGGGTTTTGTGGATATTATAGATAGTTGAGATATGTATGCTAACAGAAGGCTAAATTCGGTTCCTAAGCTCTTCTAATAACTTGCCAGGTTAAATCTACACAGCAACTTGAACATAAGAGACAAAGCGCGAAATATGGAAGAAACGATTTACTTCAAGGTTCGTTTATGTACAGAAAATTTAGAGTATTTATAGTATTTTAGATGACCTTGGGGTTCCAGAAAATCCTGGAATACTACTGAACATAGTATAGCAGTATAGGTAATTATCTAATCAGAAACTCGGCATGTAGCTTTTCACTTTCTAGATGTTGGTAGCAAAACTTCTAATGAATGCTGATTGAATAATGGGGTTTCTCAATGTTTTTAGAACTTTTTTGGCATTTTTTCGAGGAATTTTCTGGATCGCACCAACAAATTAAATAATGGAATTTATAAGTCGATTGAAGTTATACTACTATGGACAACCTGGAAGCACAGGATGGCCGTTTTGTCCTGTTGTGATACTCTTCAATAGAGCATATCCACAAAACCGCCCCGTGAACCTGTCCTGTGTTCGAATCTCGCGAATCTCATGAGTCATTTCAATTCTATGAACATTGGATAAACTAATATGGATCATCTGAAACCTGATATAAATAACCGGTGATCACTGAATGATCAATGAATGTTTAAAAGTTCTTAGGGTAGTACTGTAATTTACAGACAACCATTAAGCAACGCCTGATTGACCTTTAGAATGTCCACTTGATAATTAGGACTAAATGAGGGTTATAAATCAGAGATAACTTTTGGATCTTCTAGTCGTTAAATATCAAAAGCCCCACAAAGTCCAGTATTGAAGATTACTACTACGTTAATAACTCTCGTAAAGATGTAAGTAATTAGGAAGTACGACACAGCCGCTTAGTCCCAGTAAGTTTCCAATGGTTATCTAACTAAAGGTAATTAGTGGTCTTAACAACAATAAAATGTCAGCACAATTCCTCTATGCTCGTAATTATCATACGATTACTAGTGCTTAAGTTAGAGAGGAAACCTTATGAAGTTCTAGTGAGATACTGTGACTAGGGGAGTCCCTCTTTTTCTTGGATGAAGAATTTACCTAATGAATACAATAGCAGATGACTACACAATGCCATTAGTTGATTGAAATCAAACTTATGACTCATTAGGTTCTTAGTCAATGATCTGAGCTAAGCACACACCTTAAGACTTGAAGGTTTTGAGTTAGATCCTCAATGCCAGGGTTATGAATACCTTTGAAGGAGAGTTCTTCACGAGAACGAAATGGCTGTCCAGCGCTTCCTGATTTTCTAACTTAATCTAGTTCGCGATTTAATAAATGTGTTTTAACCCTAAATATTCATCTATTATGGCTCAATTGAATTGAATTTCATATAGATTGTTTGCATTTGTAAGAGACTTAGTAGCAATAAAAACTAGGCAATTACATTTCATAGTAGTATGGGATTTCTTAGCAAAGCTTACTCAATACACAAACTGAGATACAACACATAACCTTCAGATCTCATCATGAACACAATCACTAGAATCGTTGAATTGCAAAATGACTGAAAGCAGAATTGTACCATTCAATATCAACTGGATGGTTTTAATCGCAAAAACATTCGATACAGGACTTGGCTGTCAGCGAAGTGATATATGTCGGTAAATAGCCCATTTTTGAAAATATTTGATCAGTAGTAATGTTAATGGCTAATAGTATTGTTAAACGAAGTTGTAGGTTTCGAACTAATTCAGATGGTTGTATCATATTTTATTAACAAGGTTTGAATATATCTTTCTCAAACCATTAACTCCGCCTGTAGCTCTTTTAGAGTTACTGCCGATGCCAAATCCGGGTAAAGGTGGAGGGTTGGACATAGGGTAAGTAAGTAAGTTCTCAAAGCATTCAAAGTTATGAAGATTCAAACGAACAACTGAAGTAATCTAATTTATGATAGTTTGTATGATCCTGTTGTTAATATTTTTGACTGAAATCTAATCAGTAATTATCGACTTCTGTTATCTTCAAGAAGGTACAAGTGTTTATAAATAGTTTTTGCAAAAGATACTCAACATCCATTAGCCGGATACAATCAGTAACAGCCTACTATGAGAGAGTGTAAACCAGATTTCAGCTAAGGAAGAAATAAAAAAAACGATGTTGAAAATGGATAGGACATACATTACGCAAATCATCAAACTGCATCACGAGGCAAGCCCTAACATGGAATCCTGAAGGGAAACGAAAAAGTGGAAGGTCAAAGAACACATGACGTCGGATAATAGAAGCAGGTATGAAAAGGATCAATAGGAACTGGAAGGAGCTGGAAAGGATTTCTCAGGACAGGGTTGGATTGAGAATGCTGGTGAGCAGCCTATGTTCCTTCACGAGGATTAACAGGTGTAATTAAGTTCATTGATCTCTGTGTATCCTATAGAGATCGTCTTAATAATAACCATTTAAAGCACAAGCATATGCAGAATAGATGAAATGTAATGGATAGTGAAATCTAGAACTTACATTTCGTTCTATTCAAGTCGCATCAATTCAATGAACCTACATTACAGTGACTAATTAGATAACACATTAACATTTGATACACTAGTCGTTAGGTTGATTGATTGATCTATTGATCAGTACCAATGATAAATCTAATCATAGTTACTATGACAAAATATTGATGAAAATTTGTAAAAAAATGTTTGCGTGTTAAAGATAATTTAACTTGTAACCAATAGATAGAAACAAACAAACAGTTTCACATGTGACAATTAAATTAACATTCCATTTCATCATTATTTTATATAAATGAAGCTGATTATTATAATGATATGTGAATTAGTAATCAATTAGGTAACTATGAGACTGATAGGTAGTTGATACTACATAAAGATATAAGATATTTCGTATGAAAGATATATATAGATTGAAGAATAATTGACTATTTACAAACTAGTTACAAACTTTACCTGGTGACCATCTGACGCTACTACTGTAGTGAACAGAACACGGGTTACTTGGTAAAATAGAAAAACCATACTATAATACAAATGTTCAATTATATCAATATAAGTAGCACACACCACACTCGTGCCCCTCTTTAAAGCAGTCGTTTTTGTGGTGGTTCATGCTCGCCGTGCCACGTTCTTCATCTCTGCAGTCTGTGCTACGCTCTCCGTCAAAGTGTCGAGTCTGTGGCGCGCTGACCTCCATAGCTTCGTCGACCTGCCGTGGCAACAACATCCAACATCCACCCGGCAACTGGGACGCTTAACACCCGTGCTCCACCGGCCTGCTGAGCCATTTACATCCGAAGTCCTCCAATCAGCCGCACCGCTCCTCTCCGTCGACAGCACCTGCTACAGCTAACGCCGCCCCGCCAGATCACTCTACTCGACGCAACCTCTCCGCACTAGACTACCCCGACTAGCACCCTAGCTTCAATCCCGCAACGGCGTTCGCAGAACAGTACCCTTCCACTACTGGTTGGCAGCGACACCAAATGTAGTGAACAGAACACGGGTAGGGACAATCGAATTATATTCAACTTAAAATTACATAGTTACTTTGTAAAATAGAAAAACCATACTATAATACTTAATTTGTAAATTGATCATTAATTGCCTCGAACTTCGTTACAGACATTACATTTCTGACTCGCGTCATATACTACTTATATCAATATAAGTAGCACGCACCGCACTACCAGTTCGAAGCCTGAATAAAGAAAAAAAGTTGGAGATGGAGTTAGTGACTCTATCCTGTTGAAAAAATAACTCGTTAAAATAAATGCTAATTAGAAAAAAAAGTTAGTTACAAATGAATATGTTTTAAGTTATTTTGAAGTTATTCAACGCTAAAGTGACGGATTATTCCATTACTTGTTTACGCTTGTTACCCCTTATGGAATACCATAGACCGCCCATCAGCACTCTCCATTCAACTCTATCCTGGTTAGTCTTTGGATATTCTTTCCGGTTGTCATTAATCCTTTTCATATCTGCTTCTATTTCTCGATGTAATGTGTTCTTTGACCTTCCACTTTTCCACTTCCCTTCAGGATTCTATGTTAGGGCTTGTCTCATGTTGTAGTTTGCTGATTTCCATGATGTATACCCTATCCATTTCCATCATATTTTTCTAATTTTCTTCTCAGCTGAAAACTGATTTGTTCTCTCCCATAGTAGACTGTTACTGATGGTATCCAGTCAAATGACATTTAATATCTTCCATAGACAACTATTTATAAATAATCGTACCATTTTGATGATGATTGTAGTAGTTCTTATTTATTTATTTGAACACATTAATACTGGTACAAGGGGGAAACAGATACATTTGCGCCACACAAATCTCATTTGATTTGTGTAAGGGCTGTGATACTGTCCGGGTTCCCAAACCGAAGCAGGTGGTTTTCTTAGGGGGGCCACACCCGGAGCCTTCGACCTAATGGTCTGATCCACAAGGCAGTGGAGCGACGTAAAGAGATACGGTTCCATGGTGGCCGCAGACCAACGATTGGTTCATACGCCATTTGTTCCCTCAGGATACTGGAGTCCATGTGCACGATTGGTTTGAGATCAGTGTTTTCCAACTCCCCTCAATGAACTCTCTGTGTCCACCAACCTGGTTAAAGACCCAGACATTCGCTTTTCTTCCTCTCAATTTCGTAAACAACAGTGATGCCACGAGAAGATAGTTAGTAGGAGTTCCCTAGTGGAGGCTATATACGCGTGACCATATGAGAGTAATTCGAGATGGAGAGGACTCCTCACTTTCGGCAGCACCAGGGGATTTGGGGACATTGTAGTAGTTCTATAAGTTTCAGCGCCATTCAATATAACCAACTATCTTGACATTCGTATTAAAGATTGTAACTATGATATTGGTTGATAGTTGCTTCAAGTTCCATATATTCTTCAATTCTTTCATTGATTCAACATGATTATTCGAGTTGAAAAGATGCTGTCATTCATTTGTCATTGAATGATGGTAGTCTTCTATTGATTCCATATGTCAATTGATAATATGTAGAACTGTGATGAAGTATAATTGAGGATTGTTTAAGTCAATAGTACTGTTTTACTAGGAATAGATAGATGACCAAGGGTCTACTAACCTTCATTTATCCTTTAAACTGATGTTATATATCACACTACAGTAACAAAGAAACGGACTACTTTCATCCCATCATATACCTTACATAATACTGACGTTTCTTTAAGGTTTATATCATTTGACAGGTTAGGATCCTTAACATGAGGTAGTGGAACAATAATTGACAGGTATTGTTGACTAGTTACTTGTCAAGTTATAAGTCACTGTAACAAATTGTTGTGGATGCGAAAGGATAGACCAATAATTATCATGTTAAGTCCAATGGTGTCCTTGGACTTCAAATGGACATTTCCTACTGGTCGATATCTGTCCACTTGTTGAATATTGTAGAAAATGTTGTTTTCTATTTTTATGGTACGATGTGGTATGTTTGGTTAGTATATAAATAGAGTGTGTCTGAAATACAATGATTCATAACTCAGAGGCTGTGACTTGTGTTCTGGACTCAACTGGCTGGGATAGACAGGGAATCAGGACCAATCGTAACTCTAGGTCGTCCATTACGTTCGTACTTATATACGTGTCACTGTAACCGATCAATAAAACGCTGCTCTATCTTACCTGCAGTCTTACTCATCACAACACAAATAAATTCAATATTATTTGATATGGTACAATATAAAGTTATGTTACAGTCAAAAGGAAACAATACTTACTTGCTTATGCCTGTTAATCCCAGTGAAGTATAGGCGTCTGACCAGCATTCTCCAACCCACTCTCTCCTGCACCTTCCTTTTTAGTTCTATACTATTGTCGTTCATTCTTCTCATATCTATCTCCATTTTTCAGCGTAATGTTCTCCTTTGGCCTTGAGGATTACAAGTGAGGGCTTGTCTTATGAAGCAGTTAAGTACTTTCCTCAATGTGTGTTCTATCCACTTCCAGTGCCTCTTTCTTCCTCCACTGGAATTTGGTTTGTTCTGTCCCACAGTAGGTTTTTAGTGAATTTAAACAGTTTGAATTAATTTTTGTGATTAGCGTTTTTTTAGCGAGTTAGTTTTCTACGGGATGGGGTGGCTAACCACATGCCTAATCCTCCTCCTTTATCCGGGCTTGCAACCGGCAGTAGCCCCAGAGAGGCTCCAGACAGAGTTGAAATGAAACAATAGGGAAGTTAAAATTAAACAAAAATTGATAACAAATTTGAAAGTTACTGACAATCACTTATTTCATCCTTGTTGATGTATATACTGTCCATCAGTAATAGCATCATACTTACTAACTTCCAATCTGATGGTAAGTTTGATATAATGTTCAAATAGCGGGTCGTTATTCAATAAAAAATCTGACTCCAACCGGATCGTACGAATGATTGCTATCAAAAAATACATCCAAGCTACCGTCGTATATAAACATTGACTTAACATAACAGAATAACAGAATTAAATAAGTCAACTATATGAATGGATTTCGAATACGTATATTCCATGCAATTGTTGATTTGAACAGACAATTAGGGTACCAAAGCGGAGACAATGAAGAGAAGGGAGTGGAACAAGGCAAAATGATGCTCAGTGGAGAAGGGAAATGAGCTAATTCAATTTAACCAAGCTTGAATCGATGTTTATAATCAAACAAAAATAATCAAAGAGGGGTTTCGTGGATAATATAGTAATTCAATAGTTGAATTCATGAGTGAATTGAAGCTAAACCACCATGGAAAACTCGGTTGAAGTGAGACATTAACAGTGATGGATACCGACTAGCTTACTGGTCTAGAGATTAAGCAATCGCACGCAAAACTGATAGGTCCTAGGTTCGGATCTCGTGAGGTGGGATCATGGGTGCGCACTGTTGAGGAGTTCCATACTAGGACGAAACAGCCTTCCAATGCTTCCAAGTTTTTCATGGCAGTCTAGCTTCAATTGACTCATGAATGAGTTAAGTAGTTAACATACATACGCTCATATCAAAACAGTCAAGGATGATAAGCGAATACGTCACAGGGTAATAATGTGATCTGAGAAGAATGAATAGATTGATCTGTCCGGAGGTTGGAATAACTTATATGTTCTACGAGTTGATAATAGTTATATACTCGATAATGACTGACTTTATGATGAGATCATAGGTATTCTAAATAAGAAGCTGTGATCATTGCAAATAGTCAATTAAAGAATGAGAAAGAAATAACCGGTCATTTGTTGAGTGATTCTATGCTTATCAAAGGATCTGAAGATTATAAACTAAATATATACTACAGAATAGTATGATCATAAATCGATCAATGTTAGATCACCATTGGAAACCTGGTAGCACTAGATAGCCATTTCATCTCAGTGAAATAATTGCAAAAAGAAAGCTCACTTCTATATGCATCAATCGTTGTGGACAATGAAATCTTCGTAATTATAATAGGTAATCCTCTCCTATTTCTCTGTTGTATTTTTTGTGAAATCATATACTAATATCAGATGGGTTTTGGGGATATTATAGTAATTTCAATCATGAGTCAGTTGAAGCTAGAACAACATGGAAAGCCTGAAAGTACTGGACGGCCGTATCGTCCTATTATGGGACTCCTCAGCAGTGCGCATCCACTACTTCGCCCCCTGAGAGATTCGAACACATATATTACCTAATCTTTGATTGAAATTCTTATGTGAATAATTATTATTTCATGATTACATTATCCATGACTATTTATCAAGATTTGGGTTTATGTCATATATTGATTGTTACGAAACTTGCAAATGGGGAAAGTAAATGTCATCTTAAGATTCTCTATTGATTTTAATGAATATGTATACTATTGAATGTCCACCAACGCACTGATCTAATGACTGGAAACTATTCATGAGAGCTTAGAGTTTACCATTTGATGATATCTAATGATGCCAATTTCATTTAATGCTTAGGTCTTCATACAAGAATGAAACAACTGTTCGATGTTTCCTGATTTTCAATGATACCTCTGATTTTATTGATTGAGAACATAAACTGATTGATGTTAGACCAACATTGAAAATCTGGATTCACTGGATAGTTGTTCTGTCCTATTGTGAGGCTCCTAGGCAGTGCACATCCACAATCCCGCCTCTCAGGATTCCAACACAGGGCCTTCGATCTCGCGCGACAACGTTTAATTTCTAGACCACTGAACTGGTCGGCATCCAATGGTGTTATTATCTGACCTGAACCAATCCACGAAATTGCTCAATCATCTTCCATTGTATGGAAGTAGATACCTATCTCTATTTGACATTGAGTGGCTCCACTGACCACGGCTTCTCACTAGAACTCCGAGAATTCCCTCATGAATTTAGTCACTAGGGAGTACATGGTAATTATCATTATAGGGGTTGTGGAGATCATGAACTGATTGGATACTCACTGATAAAGAGTCCCACAATAGAATGAAATGGTCATCCAGTGCTTCAATGGTATTTCAATAGTATTCTAACATCAATTAGTTCATGAATTCAATCAAAAACTTAATAGTCTTCACAACCCTATACTGATAATTCTTTCTGATTTTTAATATTGAACTTCATAATTGAAGTACTAGATGTTTTCAGCATGACACACGGAATATACCATCGTTATACAATGAAATTATATAATCTCTTGGTTCATTCATGATTACTTTTCGGGGTGATAATAGTTCTTGTTGTTGTTGTTGTTGTACGCAGTATCACAAACTTGATATTGATGCACACTCCTTCTATAAATAAATCTGGTTACTCTTATAAAAAAGTGAAGAGTGAAGAAGGAAGTTTATTCAATAAACCTTATCAAGAAATACATCTACACTGATGTATATTATATTTGTCTATCTTTTAGGTAATTAAGTCTTTCAATGGTTGATATCTTATCATTTGGCCTCATTGCAGTACTTACTTTCTTTGTATACTATGAAATTAGAAAATAGTATTCATTTGAAAACTGACTTCAATTAGATAAACATTGAAAACCAGGAAACATTGAACGATTATCTGATCTTAACTTAAGATTCTCTGGTTATGTTTGATGACCCTTCCAGGAATACGATCTAAAACATTTAGATACATTTATATCAGTGAGTATGAGATATAGTATAACGATGATTCTATATTATCAATTGGCAACTAGATCACGTTTTGACACAATGGTTTTATTTCACGAACTAATTTTAGTTAAACTACAGAATATTAGTAAATATTAAATTATTATTCAGTTTATTATGGAACTAACTAGTGATAGGAATTAATTAGTGGAAGGACATACATTACGGAAATCAACAAATTACATCACGAGACAAGCCCTAATTTGGAATCCTGAAGGGAAGTGAAAACGAGGAAGGCCAAAGAACACATTACATCGAGAAATAAAAGCAGATATAAAAAGGATGAATAATAACTGGAAAGAATTGTTTAGGACAGCGTTGGATGGAGATTGTTGGTGGGAGTATCAGGCGTAAGTAAATAAGTGTTGAGAATTCACGGCCTTACTAAGGATCAAACTCAGAACTTTTGACTTCGTGCCAAGCATACAAATGGCAAACTACTGAGTTGATAAAAAATAACTAATTACGCAACTAAGTATGTTTTTTAGTCTATTGCTATATGTATATATAATATACATGATGTTGACAGATATAAGTAGTCTATAGCGTCTACTGAAAGTGAAATGTTTACTAGTGAGAACCCGTGATCAGTGAAGCTAATCAATGTCAGGTAGAGACAGATATGTACCTCAGTACAATGGAAGATGATTGAGCAATTTTGTGTATTGGTTGAGGGCAGATAATAACATTATTGGATGCCGACCAGTTCAGTGGTCTAGAAATTAAACGTTATCGCGCGAGACTGAAGGCCCTGTGTTGGAATCCTGAGAGGCGGGATTGTGGATGTGCACTGCCTAGGAGCCTCACAATAGGACAGAACAACCATGCAGTGAATTCAGATTTTCAATGTTGGTTAATTGTCAATGAATTCATGATCTCAATCGAAAACAAAATAATCTCCACAACCCCATACTGAATTATTTCCATTTTCTATATATATTACGTAATCCTCAATAATTTTGAATCATTAACTTATTATCAGAAAAAGGTTTTGTGGACATTGTAGTAATCTTTTTTATAATAAATGTATTTATGAGTCAATTATAGCTAAACCGCCAATGGTAAACATGGAAACACTGGAAGGCGGTTTCGTCCTACTATAAGACTCCTCAGTAGTACACATCCACGATCCCGCTCGAGGGATCATTGTTCTTTTGTTTCCATACCAATCATATTTTGTTCTAATTCTCTTTTGTTTGATCTTCTTAACTTTCTACCGCTAAACATTTTCCTTTCGATTGATGAAACATACTACTTATTACTATTGACCATCAGTAGCATACATCACAGTATCAATCAATTGAGTAACTTACAATAATGTTTGTCAAATTAATTCATATTGATTATTTTAATCTTCTATGCAGTTATTAGTAAATTCTATTAATGGGTTAATTATCGCAACGCTAAAGCTATTCAGTATTATTTGATTTTGATAGAGTTTTCTTCAATGGACCAGATGATTGGATCATGAAGTATGAAGACAATATGATCCGTAGAAATATTTGATAAAAGTGAGGTAATTTGATTTTTCTTCATACGTTTATTTATTTAAACACATTAAACATCGGTACAAGGAGGCAGCAAATACATATGCGCCACATAAAGCATTCGATTTATGTGTGGTCCGTGATATTGCCAGGACGCTCAAACTGAAGCAGGTGGTTTCCTTAGGGAGCCACGCCCAGATCATTCGAACTAGAAGTCTAATCCACAAGACAGTGGAGGAACGTCAGGAGATGCGGTCTCATGGTAACTGATGATGAATAGTTGGTTCATACACCATTATTTTCTTCAGGATACTGGAGTCCATGTTAACTAATGGTTTGGAATCAGAGTTTTCTAACTTCCCTAGGTGGATCCACCATAACTATCAAACGGTTTAACGCACTCGCTCTTTGTCCTCCCTATTTCATAAATAACACCTTCGCCACGAGAAAGCAGTGAATAGGACTTCTCTGGCAGTGGTTGTATGCACATGACCATGTGAGAGCACTTGGAGAGAGAAAGTTGACACTCCCCACTCTCGGCCGTACCAGGGTATTTGGGGACAATAGATTAGAAGAGAATTTCAGGTCAAGTTTTAAAAAACTCACAATGAGCCAACATTTTGATAGATAGATTAATACAGTATTATCTTATTATAACATTCTTAATTGTGTTTATTCTCAATGTTTACTATACTATCAAAATGTCAATCATTTTGCTGTTCATTTACTGACTGTCCATTGTATATTGGAATGTACCTACTGAATATCGTGTCATTTCATGATTTAACATTCAATAGAGTTGAGTTTTTGATCCGGAATGTAAAGTTGGATCATAGTGAGTATGTTTATAGTAAATAATAATGAATGATACTAGTTAATTTGAGAAAAAATGAATGGTGTATCAAACAATGATGGTACTACTATATGGATGTTTATACTGTACTACTCTCTGATAATGAATGAGATTATTAGTATCATTCATCTATGTTTTAAAACCACACGTATTTTGTTAGTATTCAGTTTTCTGTGTAGTATATAGAACAAAGTAGAGAACTACTACAACCATCATCCGTCGACTGGATGCAATCAGCAACAGCTTACATTGACAGAGAACAATTCAGCTTCCAAATGATTGGCAAATTAGAAAAAGATGTTAGACGTGTATAGAACATACATTACGAAAATCACTAAAGTGCACTAATAATCAAGCCTTAACTTGAAATCGTAAAGACAGACAGAAGAAAAGAAGATCAAAGAACATATTGAGTTGATAATAGGAATTAAACATGAAAAGAATGAATAGGAACTAGGAAGAACTGGAAAGAATAGTTCTGAATGGATTTCGATGAAGAACGTTGATGGACATTCTATGCTCTTCAAAATAAGTAACAGGTGCAAGTAAGTAAGTAAGTAAGTAAGTAAGTAAGTAAGCAAGTAAGTAAGCGAGCAAGTAAGTAAGTAAGTAAGCAAGTAAGTAAGTAAGTAAGTAAGTAAGTAAGTAAGTAAGTAAGTAAGGAAGGAAGGAAGGAAGGAAGGAAGGAAGGAAGGAAGGAAGGAAGGAAGGACGGACGGACGGACGGACGGATGGATGGATGGTTGGATGGAAGTAAGGAACGAAGGAAGGAAGGAACGAACGAACGAACGAATGAAGTACACTGCAGAACATATTGATTTCATTTACTCATTAATAATGTTGCTATTAATCATAATAACTTTACAAGTAGTACGTTTAATTCTTAAACTTGAGAATGAGTCATATTCTAAACTACAAATTTCATTCTGTATTATCATCATTGTCATCACCATCATCATCATCATCTTTATCATAGACAAAGTAAAACTTATTCAAGTACTTACTTGTATTCTTGAATTACAATTTCTATTTATACAATCGTTAAGATAATGAATTAGATGAATAAAATGAAACAAGAGAAGAATGTTCAATTATCTTAATTGTTAAATGAAGGACTATAATAAGGGAAATATAAAACAAGGAAGTTGATAAGTTTAAAAAGAAACATGTATTTATCTTGTTATAACGAGTATCCATATTAGACAACAACATTAAGTTTATCAATGAATAAAGAGATAAATTCACTTAGTGTTGTTTTGGTTACTGGATGTAGGTACATCCAGCTGACGAGTATCAAATAGAGGACGAAACACACGTCCTCCATTCTACTACTAGCCACTATCCATCTTTGCTTAGAATGTTTGTGACTTAAGGTGATACCGAGGTAATACTCACATATATGCCAACAAGAGACTGATCAATTGCAGTTCTAAACAATAATAGGAAGATGGTTTACTAAAGAATGATAAGGCCTTATTCAGTAGATATCCGTTAAGCATTAGCTCAATCATGTAATTCATCAACCCGGTTAAAGTATCAGACAACACCCATGGTGCTAGAAGGCAATGAGTAAGACTTTTATGGAAGTGGTTGTCATGCACATGAAAGCATTTCGAGAGGGAGCACTGATTCTCTCCACTCTCGGCAGTACCACAGCATTCGGTGGGGGGGGGGTTACCAGTGTATTTGGAGTTTTGGAATTACCTTACCGCCATGGTACTAAAAAAGAAATACGATAGATCTTGAGAAAGCACAAAATTAAAACCTTGTGTATTACAAATAACACTAAAAAAGAGCTTCAGTTAGGATAAAAGCTATGATCATATTCACAGATTACGTTTTATTGATTGTGATGTGTTCTACAATTGAGAGTCTCCCAGTGAAATCTCGATTCATACTAAGGAACACTTAAGGTACACAGAAATACCTCCTAATAATCTTGTAGAATTGGAAGATTTACAGGTTAACTCAGCAATAGCAACACATGTTATGTTCAATAATTATCAAATTAGTATCAGAAGGGGTTTTGTGGAGATTGTAGTAATTTCAACAGTTGAGATCATGAGTCGTGGACGCGAACTACTACTGAGGAGTCCCGCAAAAGGACGAAACAACCGTCCAGTGCTTCCAGGTTTTTCATGGTTATGTAACTGACTCATGATCTCGACTATTTAAATCATCAAATTGTTATTAAAGATATCAAAATAATTCAAAAAGGCATTTCCAACACTAAAGAGAGGTGAGTAACCTAAGCGTTACACATAATGCAAAATCCTTCTACTCTCGATAGGAAAGAAGGTCTGAATATTCATCGAACTGTTTATCTAAAACAATCACAATTGACCCCATTTAATTCCCATACAATGTACACACACACACATCCACTATTACAAATCGGTGAGACTACAATTTATGAACAAAACAATCAGATTTAAGATAGCAAGTCTTAGATTTTAGAGCAAAATTTATTCATCCATTTTGACATAATAGCTAATGTCAATTTATGGTAAAGACATTAACTCTAATTTTTTTAATCTTTACATTTAATTGTAAATCATGATTCCTTACATTAATTTATAACCTTCATTTAACTCTAATAAGTAGGTGAAGATTGTCAAGATCATTTTTAGCGTTACTTGAAGATTGTTCATAAACAAAACACAAGGTGACAGATCATATAAATGTAAAAGTAATCGTGAAATATGAGTAAATTTTAAGCTTAAAATGATTAGTTACTTATAAGTAGTATAATTATAATGATGAAATTCATATAAGAATGGGTTTTTTTTGTAAAGATTGTAGTCATTTCAATAGTTAAGATCACAAGTCAATTGAATCTAGACTACCATGAAGGATGTAATCACAAATGATTGATCACTGGATGGTGATAAATGTCATACGTGTCAAGACTACCTCCAACCACCATCTAATCTCAATATATAATGCACTCAGTGTCGAGTCACCTAAACTGGTTGCCACATTGCAACATGATCGATAGCATTCGATCTGCACTAAATAAGGACTTGACATACAGGACATTGACCACTACCAAGTGATCAATCAATTGTGATTACATCTCAGTCCTACAGGAGGTCAGTCGCTAGCCGGATAGCTCAGTGTTTACGTCTCTGACTGTGAAACTGTGTGACACGAGATCGAATTCGTCAAGGAGCACCAAGATTATAAGTACACCTTGCCGACGAGTGCCAAGTAGCACAAAACCCGGTTCCAAGGTTTCCTGTCGACTACCTCTAACCAGCATCTAATACCATGAAGGATGTGCGAAGCTTGATGTCCTCAACAAGGCAATATGGTAAGTTAATCAGACAAACAAAACATCGAAACAAATCATTATTGTTTATTAACTAATTACAACTGTTCTTCATCTAATTAAAAGACTAAATATCATAAAAGTCAGAATGACTAAACCTTTTAATTGTATTTAATAAACTCTTATGATCTTAACAAAATATAGTTTATTCTTAAGATGAGACAGAAAGAGTAAGTGATCAAAAAATTTAATAAACTATTTGTTTCCTCTTCACTAATATGCCATTCATTCATAATTAACTGTTAAAGAACATATCAACGATGTTAGACAAGGTTGCTTACTTTCACCCTTTCTCTTTCTTTGGTTATCGACTGGATCATGAAGACGTCAACATCTGAGGAGAAGCACGGGATACAGTGGACATCTAGGATGTAGTTGGACGATCTAGATTTCGCAGATGATCAAGCTCTTCTATCACACACGCAACGACAAATGTAAGGGAAGATCACCAGTGTAGCAGCAAACTCAGAAGCAAGTCTCAATATACACAAAGAGAAAAGCTAGATTCTCCGATACAACACAGCATGCACCAAACAAACCACACTTGACAGAGAAGATTTGGAAAATGTATCTGATGTAGATGTGAAGGCATGAATCTGGATAGCAAAGGCAGCATATCTACAATTGAAGAACAACTGGAACTCAAAGTAATTGTCTGTCAACCAACACCAAAAACAGAACTCTCAATGCAAATGTCATGACAATTCTACCGTATGAGGTGGAAACTTGGAGAACTACGAAAGTAATCATTCAGAAGATATAAGAAGATACAAAATATTTCGGATCCATTGACCAGACACTATAAGCAACAACCTGCTGAGAGAAAGAACAAACTAGATTCCAGAGGAGGAGGAAGTCAGGAAGAAGCACTGGTAGTGGATAGGACACACATTGATGAATGCTCCCAACTGCTTCACAAGACAAGCCCTCATTTAAAGTCCACAAGGCCAAAGGAGAAGAGGAATACCGAAGAACACATTACTTAGAGAAATGGAGATAGATATGAAAAACACGAACAACAATTGTATAGAATTTGAAACGAAGGCACGGAACAGAATGGATTGGAGAATGCTGGTCAGTGGCTTATTCTTCATTGGGGTTAACAGGCGTAAGTAAATAAGTAAGTTATTAAGTAGATAGATTGGTAAAACAGTAAACTGAATTCAAGTTTCACAAGACCATAAAATCAAAGGAATCATATGCTAAAGCATTGAAAATAACAGGACCATATATTCCATTGCCTTTACTAAGGTATTTATCATAACGTTATATATGATACAGTCAATATAGATTTCTCCTTATCGAATGGTCATCTTTATACTAATGGGCATTAAACAAGATAGCGTTCCAAGGTTTACGCTCTTTATAACCTCAAAAAAGAAGGAGAACTGACTACTGCAATCGGTTCGATATAGGATATCTTACCTGTGAATTTGCTTTCCGCTACTATACCTAATTATTTACAAGTCTGAATAAGAATGAAGCTGAATAAGTTCATCGTAGAGTGTATGAAATAGGATTTGAGTATTAACACTAATCATTATGTATACCAAAGAACTATCTAGGAGCAATTTGGAAGACTCTCTCGATCTCCCACTTTGTACGAGCATTCCATGCACCTAAATAATTGATTGGTCTGGTTGTCAGAAGAGGCATCGGCCTCGTGACTTCCGAAGGAACTCGGCTTTCATCATGATGCGTCATAACTCTTCCAAATGAAGACTTCCTGACTCTCAGGGCAGAGTTTAGAAGGTTCCAATAATTTTTCCTGGTTAGCGTTTCTTTAGCAAGTTAGTTTTCTACGGGATGGGATCGCTAACCCCATGCCCAACCGTCCTCCTTTATCCGGGCTTAAAACCGGAAAGAGGCCCACGGAGGGACTCCGGGCGAAGTTTAAAGAACTATCTAGACTTTATTCAATTGTAAAATAAAGACTCAGATTATCTGATAATTTGAGCTTATCAGAAATAATAAAGTGAATATATAAATCACAGTAACCTTTAAGTTATGTAACATGTAACATTCATAAAAGTGTTGCAAACGTTTCACTATACAATATGAATTAAACGGTAAGGTATTATTCTAAGCACGGATAGATGGTGTCTAACAATGGAATCCAAAAGGCGCGTTTCGTCCTATTTGGGATTCATTAGCTGAATATACCTACATCTGAGTTGATGTTCACTCTAAGACTCTAACTAAGTACCGTCCACTTCAAACACCATCACGTTATCGACTTTAGTACTGAGTTCTAATAGCCACTTGGTTATGTAATGAGGTGAAGTTTAAATTCACTTGGTATTGTTTGTTTGTACCTTTCCACTGATGTTTAAGACTGTAATTGATCTGTCTGTTATTGGTATATCTTTATACTATGCGTATTGGTTAATAACGCGCGTCCTGGATTCCACTACTAGCCACAATTATTCATCTTTACGTGTAATGTTCGTAAATTAAGGCAATAGCGAGGCAATGTGGCCACTAGTCTAGGTGACTCGACACTACGTGTACTATGTTGAAATAAGATGATGGTTAGAGGTAGTCAACAGGAAACCTTGGATCCGGGTTTTGTGCACTCGTCAGCAAAGTGTACCTGTATTCTTGAGAGAACTGGTGCTCCCTGACGGATTCCATATATCAATAGTTGACATTATGAGTCGATTGAAGCTAAATCACCATGGAAAACTTAGAAGAACTGGATGACCGTTTTGACCTATTGTGAGACTCTTTAAAAAGTTGAACCGAAAATCTCTTACGTGGGACTAAAACCCAGGACCTTCGGTCTCGCACGCGAACGCTTAATCACTAGAACACTGACCTGGCTAGCATACAACGGTGTTAATGTCTAACTTCAAGTAATCCACGAAGTTGTTCCACCGTTTACCAATGAGTAACTGCGTCACAACAGACACAGTTGTAATCCACTCTTCATAGCTTCTCACTAGAACTCAACACAAATACCTCTTAAAATCAATCACTTTTGGGTACAAGATGATTATGAACAGAAATGTGGTTTTGTGGTGATTTTTGCAATTTAATAGTTGAACTCATGAATTGATTAAATCTAGACCACCATGGAAAATCTGAAAGCACTGAACTGCCATCTCGTTCTTGTTTGAGATACACACTATTAAGAAGTCCCATACCACGATGAAACGATCGTCTAATACTTCCAGGTTTTCAATGGTGATTCATTCATGATATCCATCTAAACTTGGAATACTTCACAACCTTATACTGTTAGTTATTTATTTTCCTTTATTTTCATACAAAATAAAGTGATAATAACTTGATCATTTAGAATCAATGTTGTCTGGTTATTTGTCGTAGATTAAATTCTAGACAATACAAAAATGTATGTAGTATAATATGAATTAAGTCAAGTATTCAAGCAATTATCATTTTGAAAATAAACACAACTCATTATACCTCATTAATAATTATTAAATAGAAAATGGAGTTTACAAATTATTGTTTACTATTTGGTGAGTACCTTTTTCTATTGTTTAATGATGTTTACTTGTAGAATATATCGGATTAATCAAAGATGAAATAAACGTTTAATAATGTTCTTTTATGTTCGGTAGACTAATTAATAATAGTAGTAGTCGTCGTAGGTGCAGTAGTCGTAGGTGTAGTAGTCGTAGGTGTAGTAGTCGTAGGTGTAGTAGTAGTAGTAGTAGTAGTAGTAGTAGTAGTAGTAGTAGTAGTAGTAGTAGTAGTAGTAGTAGTAGTAGTAGTAGTAGTAGTAGTAGTAGTAGTAGTAGTAGTAGTAGTAGTAGTAGTAGTAGTAGTAGTAGTAGTAGTAGTAGTAGTAGTAGTAGTAGTAGTAGTAGTAGTAGTAGTAGTAGTAGTAGTAGTAGTAGTAGTAGTAGTAGTAGTAGTAGTAGTAGTAGTAGTAGTAGTAGTAGTAGTAGTAGTAGTAGTAGTAGTAGTAGTAGTAGTAGTAGTAGTAGTAGTAGTAGTAGTAGTAGTAGTAGTAGTAGTAGTAGTAGTAGTAGTAGTAGTAGTAGTAGTAGTAGTAGTAGTAGTAGTAGTAGTAGTAGTAGTAGTAGTAGTAGTAGTAGTAGTAGTAGTAGTAGTAGTAGTAGTAGTAGTAGTAGTAGTAGTAGTAGTAGTAGTAGTAGTAGTAGTAGTAGTAGTAGTAGTAGTAGTAGTAGTAGTAGTAGTAGTAGTAGTAGTAGTAGTAGTAGTAGTAGTAGTAGTAGTAGTAGTAGTAGTAGTAGTAGTAGTAGTAGTAGTAGTAGTAGTAGTAGTAGTAGTAGTAGTAGTAGTAGTAGTAGTAGTAGTAGTAGTAGTAGTAGTAGTAGTAGTAGTAGTAGTAGTAGTAGTAGTAGTAGTAGTAGTAGTAGTAGTAGTTTTAGTAGTAGTAGTAGTTTTAGTAGTAGTAGTAGTAGTAGTAGTAGTAGTAGTAGTAGTAGTAGTAGTAGTAGTAGTAGTAGTAGTAGTAGTAGTAGTAGTAGTAGTAGTAGTAGTAGTAGTAGTAGTAGTAGTAGTAGTAGTAGTAGTAGTAGTAGTAGTAGTAGTAGTAGTAGTAGTAGTAGTAGTAGTAGTAGTAGTAGTAGTAGTAGTAGTAGTAGTAGTAGTAGTAGTAGTAGTAGTAGTAGTTTGTTTAAGTGTAATAGAAACACACATTCTTACGTCGTCCACAGACCGAATTGCAACAATACGGATCACCATTAAACAAGTAATCGAATGGAACTCGTCACTACATGTCAACGTTCTTGATTATGAGAAAGAATCAGACTGTGTGGACAGGCGTAAGTAAGTATGTATTCCGATCTTTATATAATTTATAAAATGTTGGTATAATTATCACGAATCAAATAGATATGGTTCATCTAATCGTGGCTGAGGAGTTTCATACTAAGACGAATAGACCATCCAGCGCTTCCAGGTTTATTTAATTTTACAAATCTGAATGTTTGTTTTCAGTCTTAATAAACTTACTTACTTACGCCTGTTACTCTTCGTGGAGGAGCTTAGGCTAACTACAAACACTCTCTATCTAACCCTGGTAATTTTTTCCAAATCTTTCCAGTTGTTATTCATCTTTTTCATATCTGTCTCCATTTCTCTAACTAATGTGTTCTTCTGTATTCCTCTTCTCCTTTGGCCTTGTAGACTCTAAATGAGGGCTTGTCTTGTGAAGCAGTTGGGAGCATTCATTAATGTGTGTCCTATCCACTACCAGTGCTTCTTCCCGATTTCCTCCCCCACTGGAATCTAGTTTGTTCTTTCTCTCAGCAGGTTGTTGCTTATAGTGTCTGGTTAATGGATCCGAAATATTTTGTATCATCTTGTATCTTCTGAATGATTACTTTCGTAGTTCTCCAAGTTTCCACCTCATACGGTAGAATTGTCTTGACATTTGCATTGAGAGTTCTGTTTTTGGTGTTGGTTGACAGACAATTACTTTGAGTTCCAGTTGTTCTTCAATTGTAGATATGCTGCTCTTGCTATCCAGATTCATGCCTTCACATCTACATCAAATCCACCTGCCCATATATGTAAAAGTTATTACATCTTCCAAATCTTCTCTGTCAATTGTGATTGGATTGTTGCATACTGTATTGTATCGGAGAATCTCGCTTTTCCTTTTGTGTACATTTAGATCTACAGCAGATGAAATTGCTGCTTCACTGGTCGTCTTCCCCTGCATTTGTTGTTGCGTTTTTGATAGAAGAGCCAGATCATCTGCTAAGTCTAGATCGTCCAACTACATCCTAGATGTCCACTGTAATCCGTGCTTCGCCTCCGATGTTGACATCTTAATGATCCAGTCGATCACCAGGAGAAAGAGAAGTGGTGAGAGTAAGCAACCTTGCCTGACACCGGTCTTCACCTCAAACGAGTTCGTCAACTGTCCTCCATGCATGATTTTGAAGTTTAATCCATCATAGGAATTCTGTATGATATTGACTATCTTCTGAGGCACGTTGTAGTGTCGAAGAAGCTCCCATAGTGTTGCACTGTTCTCTCCACCTGAAGCTTCTTAGGAGATTCTGCTGGTTTAAAGCCTGCATAAAGGAGGAGAGTTGGGCATATGATTAGCGACCATATCTCATAGAAAACTAACTGGATAAATGAAAAACTCTAATCAAAAAAATAATTTTTAATAAAATGAACTTTTTCAATTCTATCATTCAATGTTTCTTATTTGATACATGAAGAAGTTCAATGGTAATGTTAACTTGAATTCTTATTGAGAAATTTGAAGCTGTTTCGTTATATGTCATAAACTTAATTGTCTCTCTCCATTAGTCAATAGTGAATATGAATTGAGATAGAGAGTTTATCTAAGATTAGTTTACAATTCTGATGACTTAGGTTACTACTTAACATCAATTTGAGACTAAAGTTTGTGAGTTCAGCTTTATAACTCTATAACTTTGTGATCTTATAGTGAATGAGAACACAAATGAGAACAATCTAACATAATCCAATACACAGTTATAGAGTTACTTAGTAATATCCAAGAACTATATAGTAAATACTTCAGTTGTAAACTGTCAATCAATCATCTCACACTTCATTGTTCTGTGGAAGCCCGTTATTTAATCGTCATTTAGATCGAACGATGTTGTCGAAAGCGCTCTCCACTTTAGTGGCTCGAGATCGGACTCCAAGGAGATCGTAATGATGATTGCTGTTGAAATATATATGTCGCCTATCCTCGTATATAATCATCGATTTAATTCACGTCAGTCAATAATGGAATTAAATATGTTGTATAACGAGAATGGACTTTTGAATACCTATATTTTGTATATGAAGTGAATGGAATAGAGAGAACAGAAACAACGAGCAGTGAAGATGGCGGGTAAGCAAACTCTCCTTTAACCAAATGTTAATCAATATTTATAGTTACACAAAAGTAAGTTATAGACATGTAATGAGTAATGGGATCAGAAATGTACACACACGTACGCCGCTCACATAAAAACAGTCATGATTGATAAACGAATAATTAACAAGGTCAAAATGTGACTCAAGTAGGATGAATAGAATAGGCTGTCCAAATGCCAGAATAAAGTATATGAACTTGACATAATAACCGATACTACAGTTCTTACGTTTACATATTAATCATTCATTGCTCTTATTCTCTTTCCTTAGATCATCTTCACCTTCTATCGTCAGTTATTATACTTTTGATTGTTGATATATACTACTTATATCAATCGATATCAGTAGCACATATCACATTATCATTATCAAATGAAAATTATATATTGTCAAATCAAACAAGCTTCTATTGAAAGTATCTTATTATTGAACTCATTGTCTGATAACTATATACCTTTTAAAAACAAAACAAATGATAAGTTAAATGATAAGATCATTATATTATGACCTTACATTCCATGTAAATTATTATTCAACCAATCAATGGTCTCTTCATATGAACACATTAATTATCATCATTTAAGAGAAGAAAAAAAGATGATGAAAGAAGACAATATAATAAAGAAAAAACACAAAAATTGTAGTGTACTATCTTCATGATGTTGAATTGCTTGTTTCATCTTCATCTTCTTGGTCTTCTTCAACTAAGTTTACTTCTATTAACGGTATATTCCTCCATACAAAACGGTAAGTTAACAAATCACTTGTCATAACTATGTATATTGAAATGTATATGATTTATATTCATTTGATGTTTAGGACATCAATGGATCAGTCTCTTATTAATATATGTGCATCCTCTTTTTTGTATTTCCTCGATATAACTTTCATTCATAAGTATGATAAGCTAATATGGATAGTGGCTAGTAGTGGAATCTAGTTTGACATACATTTCGTCCTACTTGATATTCGTCAATTGAATGTGGCTGTATCTCAAAGTTTTTGTTCACTCCGGGACTCTAAGTGGATAACACGTTAGCATTTGAAGCGACCAGTACTGGGTTCGAGTCTCGAAGTGAACATAAAGGAATTTGAGGTGCAATGACACCCAACTGACAAGTCTCAAATAGGATGAAACGCGTACCCTGAAATCTAGCGCTAACATCTATCTGTCTTTGTATATATTATTTATAGCTTAAATACCTAGTGGTTTAACCAAACAATAGTTTAATTTGAATAATAATTATTGTTATTTTGAAGGTTCTAATATGTTAAGCCGTAAATATCTAGGCTATTTGTTCCTACGGTGAGACTTTAAATTATGGACGAGCCAGTGAGAAGCGTTTTAGGAATTTCAAGGTTACGGTGCCAACTTCAGTGCTTAATGCTTATGTACGATCGGTTCACATGGAATTTTCTACAAACCGTGATCATTGAGTGGCTATAACAAATAAAAAGGCGAGACTACAATTTGTGGACGAATCAATCAGATATAAGATAATAGATCTCGGATTTTCACACGAAAGTTTTTCATCCATATGGCTAAATAGATTTCTGGCATTATAGCTGATGTCAGTTCGTGATGAAAATCCCCATATATAATTCCTATCTAAGACAAATTGTGACAATGATTGCGAGCTGGATAATAAAAGCATCAGTAACACTGGTTGCAGTCAGGTACTACAATATATAAGGATGATTGGACAGCGTACAGACTCCTACATAGACTTGGCTATGTGTATCGTGTCGTGCACTCAACGACTTGAGTGCATATAAACAATATTGAAGCTATGTGATCGAGGCTGAAAGAGTTTTTGAGATTTTATCATGACTCCTGAGGTCGACTATTCTGTAGCCGTATGGATGATTTCCTCTACTGCATGCATTACGATTTTAGAACCTCTGAACCTCTTTCTAACCTTGACAAGTTTTTGAACCACGTATAAGAAGTGTATCCACTTTATTTTCTTTGGTTTTGTATAACGTACTTTTACTCCATACGGACTATTTGCTGATTGTCTAATATTTCTCACGGTCACTTAAGATTCGTTCAATGGTTGTCCATAAATTGGAGTCTCGCCCTAAATCTTATTCCTAATCTCTAACCATCAACTTTAAATCATAATTCTAATTCCACACACACACACACACAGGTTTATAACGCTCATTTGATCCTAGTTATTAGATGGATACTCTGAAGGTCAGTTTAGCGTCACTCTAAGATCGTCCATAAATTATAATCTTATCAGATTTAGGGTTTTTCATCACGAATTGACATAAGCTAAAATGCCAAAAGGTTATTTAACCAAAAGGGATGAATGAACTTCGCTCCAAAATCCAAGACCTATTATCCTATACCTGATTGGTTTGTTCATAAATTCTAGTCTTGTCGCATAGTTTATTCAGGTGCCTTTATGAAAACTGTACAACCTTTCGTTGTACAAGTTAGAAAAAGATACAATCAAAGTCATCTTAGTGTTTGGCAATATGGATTAAAAAATAAATGAACATCATTCAGATATCGATTTCTGAATTGTCAACATCTAATCGTTGATCAATCAATATCGATCATCAGTATCGATCAACAACAAAAGCTAAAACAAAAAAGGAAATTAGTTGAAATAGTTTATGCTGAACATTCTATATTCCAAAGAGTTTCCATTCCTTATTTGTTGATTGATCCTCACGATCAATACTGTATGATCATTAGTTAAGTGTAAACAGTTCACAAATTCATATCAGGATCATGTTTATTGTTTTCAATGCATATTGTCAATAACTATGATAACTTAGATTAGACTCTTTCCTAACTTATACTGCAAAATGTCGTGAAAGTTTCGGAAACTATTTTTGATTGAGATCATGAATTGATTGATGTTAGACCACCGTTGAAAATCTGGAAGCATTGAACAGTCGTTACGTTCTATTGTGTGACTCCTATGCAGTGCACATTCACAATCCCGCCTCTCAGGATTCCAACCCAGGGCCTTCAGTCTCGCGCGAGAACGCTTAACCCACTGGACCAAAGAGCTAGCATCCAATGGTGTTAGTGTCTAACATCAACGAATTCACGAAATTGCGCAACCATTTTCTATTTTACTGAGGTAGATACCTGTCTCTATCCGACACGGATTAGCTCCACTGGTCACACCTTCTCACTAGAACTGCGATAATTCCCTCACCAATCTAGTCATTAGTGAGCACATGATAATTATCATTATAGGGGTTGTAGAGATTACTAAGTTTTTGATTAAGATCATGAATTGATTGATGTTAGACCAGCGTTGAAAACTTGAAAGCACTGGATGGCCGTTTCGTCCTATTGTAGGACTCCTCAACAGTGCACATCTGCAATCTTGCCTCACGAGATTCGAACCTATTCGGACCTATATTAATCATATTAGCTAATGTTTTGTATTTCATTTCATATGAGATAAATTAATATTCTTTTTTTTTTAAAGTTAAATGATAATGAAGATCTTTTGTAAAATATTGAACTCTGTGTCTATTGCCAGGTACTGATGTCAAACAACAATCTATAATAAAAAAATTAAAAGATAATAACGGTAAGCTAGTGATTGAATAAGTTACTAGAGGATAAAAGATTTAAAAACTTTTTTTCTTTTTTGAGTGTGTGTGTGTGTGTGTAACGTTTGTTGTTTTTAAATTTACTTACATAGTTACGCTTGTGACCCCTTTCGAGAAAGTGTATAGGTTGCTTATCAGTATCCTTTATTCAACTCTACCCTAGGCAATCGTTTCCTTTCTCTATCTTCTGATGGTTGACTAGATTATAAAGACATTGACAGATTGCTTAACGTAACTATATGATGAATGTATTCACAATTGATTGATCACCAGATGATGATCAGTGTCATGTATGTTAGGTCATTCTTCATGCAGATCGAATGCTATCGATGAAGTTGTTATGTGGCCACTAGTTTAAGTGACTCGAAATTATATACATTATGTTGAGCAAAGATGGTGGTTAGAGGTAGTCCACATAACCTGACACACACAATGCTGATCACCATACAGATAGCATGGTGGTAACATCTCTGACTGTGAAGCTATGTGATACGCGATCAAATCCGTTGGACAGTATCAGTTTCTTCAAGATTACAGTTACACCTTGCTGACAAGTATCAAGTAGCACAAAACGCTGGTTCAAGGGTTTCTTCTTACTACCTCCAACCACCATAGTATGTTGTATGTATGTAAATATTCATTTAAATTTATTTTTTATAGTATTTGTCAAATAATTACAGTATAACTACTCACACTGATGTTTATCTTTAAGAAAGCATTTGTTTAACATCAAAGATGTATACGAAGTTTTATAGTTTCAACAATAAAGAGTCGAATTTGACTAATACTTATAGTCACCTGGTGCTGTTTTACTTGTATCTTCCCATTGTTATTTAGGACTATAATTGATTAAGTCAGTCAGTCAGCTCCAACGTACGACCCATTAAGGTTGGTCAGACTTTCGAGATAAGTGAAGTTGTTGACGCTTTCGACTACTTCACTCCCTATCCTTAGTTCAGGTGTTGACACAGACCAGTCCTGAAGTAACAACTTGCATTTAGAAGGAGAGAAGCGCATTCCAAACATTCTGGCATTGTTGCTTAGTGCTACCAAAAGACTGCATTCTATCAGCGTCTTCACCAAATAGGACTATATCATTTGAGTATTCTAAGTCGATAAGTGTACCTCCTGGATGGAGATCAATACCCGAGAACTCAGTCGACGAGAACGTTATTTCCATCAATAGGTCTATGATGAAGTTAAACAAAAATGGAGAAAGTGGACAACCTGGACGGACACCACTTGAGGTTACAAAAGTAGATGACAGTTCGTCATAAGCTTTGACTCGACTGATACTGTTCGAGTAAAGAGCCTTTACAAAGTTTATGTACTTCTGAGGTAGGCCTTTCAATGACAGACACTTCCACAGAATCTCGCGGTCTACCGAGTCAAATGTTGCTTTTAAGTCAAGAAAGACCACCACTGTAGGACGCCGATAAGTATGCCTGTGTTCTAGAACCTGATGAATGGTGAATATGTGGTCGATGCAGCCACGACCAGGTCTGAAGCCAGCTTGATTCTCTCTTGTTTGCAGTTCACGAGTCTTAGTTAGGCGTCCGATAATTATGGAGGCTAGAATTTTAGATACTATATTAGTTAAACTAATCCCTCTATGATTGTCACAGGATGATTCTAACCCTCTCTTATATATTGAGACGATAAGTGAATTGATCAAGTAAATAACACCAAACGACTATAACTTTATTCCATTGCACAAGCAGATGGCTATCAGAACTCAATAGCTGAGTGGATAACTAGATAGCGTTTGAAGTGGACGGTATTGAGTTCGTGTCTCAGAGTAAATATCAACTCTGAAATGAAGGTACATCCAGTTGATGAATCCAAAAGAGGACGAAACGTTTATCCTGGATTCCATTACTAGTTACTATTCATCTTTACTTATAATAATTATGATCTACGATGTTATTTTCAGATAATATTCAAAACATAATAAAAGAATTTGGAAATGCTGAAAAACAAATCGAAAAGTTAACAGGTAATTTTTTAAAGGGTTGTATATATTCACTATGAATAAGATGTGAAGTGTGTGTGTGTTTGTGCGTAGTTTAACTACATTCTATATAAGACAGTTATACATCTTGCATCATATGGAAGATGATTATTCAATATAGTGAATTGATTCGAATTAGATATGAACAATGTGATCAAGTGCTTAATAGTTTGTATATCACACTGAATGTGTTAAATGAGACTCTAATTTATGGAAGATCTCTGAACGAATTCTAAGCAACCGTTAGAAATATTAGCCAATCAGCAAACAGTCAGCATAGAGTAAAAATATGTTATACAAAACCAAAGAAAATAAAGTGAATACACTTCTTATACGTGGTTCAAAAACTTGTCAGGGTGAGAAAGAGGACCAGAGGTTCTAAAATCGTAATGCATGCGGTAGAGGAAATCATCCATACCGCTACAGAATTGTCAGCATCTGGAGCCATGATAAAATCTCAAATATTCTTTCAGCCTCGAACACATAATTTCAATATTGTTTATGTGCACTCCGGTTGTTGAGTGCACAAAATTCTTCTTGTGGATAACGACACGATTCACATAACCAAGTCTTTGTAGGAGTCTGTACGCTGTCCAATCATCCTTATATATTGTAGTACCTGACTGCAACCAGTGTTACTGATGCTTTTATTATTATTATTATTATCATTGTCACAATTTGTCTTAGTTAGGAATTATATATGGGGATTTTCATCACGAAGTGACATCAGCTATAATGCCGAAACCCTATATAGCCAAATGGATGAAAGGCTTTCGTGTGAAAGTCTGAGATCTGTTATATCTTATACCTGATTGATTCGTTCACAAATTGTAGTCTCGCTGTTTTATTTGTTATAGCCGTTCAATGATCACGGTTTGTAGAAAATTCCATGTGAACCGATCGTACATTAGCATTAAGCACTGAAGTTGGCGCAGTAACCTTGCGATCTCTCAAACGCTTCTGATCGTCCATAGATTAGAGTCTCGGCAATTTGATTGATCCTATTTCCAATTTGAAGATTGTGATTGTTCATTAATGTGAAGTTCCATACTAGAAAGATCTAAGATATTTGATACTTCTTGATTTTCAATAAAGGTGTTGTTCAAATAAGATTTTGATGTAAAAACAATAAACCATATTCACTTGGTATTGTTTTACTTGTAACTTCCCATTGTTATTTAGGATTGTAATTGATCAGTCTGTTATTGGTCTATGTGCATCCTGTGAGGATTGCTTCAATATTGTTTGAAGTCACAAACTTTTTAAGCAAAGATGGATAATGGAATGAGGATGAGCATTTCGTCTGATTCTGAACTCGTCAGCTTGATGTACCTGCAGTCCTGAAAAACAATCGGAAGATACAAGTAAACAACACCATGTGAACATAACTACACCCCATTGCATAAGCACGTGGCTATCAGGATTTATTAGCTATGTGGATAAATTGATTATGTTTGAAGTGAAAGGTACTGGGTTCGTGTCTCAGAATGAACATCAACTGAGTGATGCAAGTACATCCAGTTGACGAGTCTCAAATAGGACGAAACGTACCGTCTAGATTCCATTGCTAGCCACTATTCATTTTTACTTAAAATATTTAAGTGACAATAATAAATTCAATTGTTACTATCAAATAGCATAGCGGTTATTTTGGAAATATTCATATAGTTAAATTAAATGAATCGTCATTTTACATTTCAGATATTTTGTTCATTTTCAGAATTAGCTAATGAAATTCAAGGAAGCTTCATGCTTCATGTTGATTGCCATCTACTTTAATAACTGACCTACCTGTTCCTATCATTTAGATATTTCAACAAGTTATCTGTGTTCCTTATTTGTTTTTGACATGATTGATTGCATAACGTTCAACGATCATATTGTTGTACAAATTAGGAAAGAGTTCAATCAGAGACATTGTGGTTACTGGCAATATACATCAAAAAGAATATACATTAATTAGATGTCAATTAATTGAACTGATAACATCTAAACTAGTGACCATTCATTATGTTATCGTCAGGGTCAACCAAAAAGTAGTTCAAGCACATAATTTTAGGGTAAATTTCACCCATTTTGGGAGAAATTTCGGGGTTTTAGTGCTATTTCCCTCGAAAATTCCCCTAAACCTGAGGATATTTCCCAATATTTCCCCTAAACCTTGATGAAGGTCAGTTGACTTTGGGGGATTTCCTCAAAATAACCCAAAATTTCCTCAAAAGTTAGGAGATTGAGTAAGAAATAGAAACTCTTTGAAATACTTTGTTTTGAGTATTCTATATTGTATCAAAGATATAACATTGAATAAAGCCATTAATAATAATCAAATCTATTTCAGATCAATTGAAGAAGACTGAAGATGTATATAAACAAGTTGATCAATGTATGTAATGAAATGATTGAGTTATGTAATAAAATTTGAATGATTTTAGATGTGAAGTGTTTGAATAAACATTTTGAAGCTAAAAATGAATTAAAACTTATGGAAGGTTAGAATAATGAGAATAATGTTTAATATTAAATTCATATGGTTATTATCAGAAGGGGTTTTATAGAGATTGTAGTAATTTCAACAGTTGAGATCATGAATCAATTGAAGCTAGTCCACCATGGAGAACCTCGAAGCGTTGGAAGGCTGTTCCGTTCTACCGTGGGACTCCTCAGCAGTGCTCATCCACGAACCTGCCTCGCGGGGCTCGAACCCAGGACATATCAGTCTCGCACCAGGCTTAACCACCAGACCACTGAGCCGGCATCAAATTGTGTTAATGTTTAACTTCAACCAATCCATGAAGTTGCGCCACCGTACACCATTATCTTCAGTGAGTTACTATCTCACAACTGACCCGGTTCAACTCCACTGGTCACTGCTTCTCCCTAGAACTCCAGGATATATCTCTTGAAGCCAGTCACCAGTGAGCATATGTTGATTAGTATCAGAAGGGGTTTTGTGGAGATTGTAGTAAGTTCAACAGTTTAGATCATTAGTCAATTGAAGCTAGAGCACCATAGAAATCTTGGGATCGAATATTGCGCACTACTGAGGAGTTCCACAATAGGACGAAATGGACCGTCATCCAGTGCTTCCAGGTTTTCCATGGCGGTCTAGCTTCAATTGACTCATGATCTCAACTGTTGAAATCATGTAGTTATTGTTTTACTTGTATCTTTTCCATTGATATTTAGCATTGTAATGTATCAGTCTCTCTTATTGGCATATGTGTATACTGTACATAATGTCTAGATAATGCCTTCACTCACAAGTACTATAAGTAGAGATGGATAGTGACCAACAGTAGAATTCGGGACACGGGTTTTGTCCTATTTAGGACTCATCATTTGGATGTACTCTGGGACTCGAATTTAGTACTGTCAACTTCAAACATTATCGTGTTATTCACTTAGTTACTGAGACTTGATAGTCCCTTACTGCTGTAATAGGTTGAAGTCGATTGTTGTTTAACATGTATGCTCCTACTGATGTTTAACACTGCAATTGATCAGTCGATATGCGCATCCTAGATTCCACTGCTAGTCACTATCCACCTTTTTGTTAGAATGTTTATCATTGTTTCCATTTCATTTCATAATCTGATTTTTGCATATAAATTGTCATTTTTTTGGAACTCATTCACATTTCAATAGTAATAATTATGTATAAAAAATATGATAAATGAAAGTGGTCGAAGCCTATCAGGGAATGTAATAGTATTGATTCATCGAGTATATTATTATTATTATTAATTATTATTATTTAGTCACTGCCCGGATGCCCAAACCGAAGCAGGTGGTTTTCTTAGGGGGGCTAAACCCCGAGCATTTAATTTAAAGGTCTAATACATAAGACGGTGGAGCAACGTCGGTAGATTCAGTCCTATAGTTCATACGCCATTTGTTCTGCTCCGGATCTTGGAGTCCATGTGCACTATTGGTTTGGAATCAGGGTTTTATAACTCCTCTAGGTAGATACTCTGTGTTCACAAACCCAATTAATGCGCGGGACATTCGTTTTTCGTCCTCTTAATTTCGTAAAAAAATACCCTCACCATGAGTAGGCAATGGGTAGGATTTCCCTCCCAGGCAATGATTGTATGCAGGTGGCCATGTGAGAACATTTGGAAAGGGGGGAGTTTACACTCCCCGACCTCGGAAGTATCATTTGTTCAATCAATTACACTATTACATAATTGATTATAAAACACTGAAGAATAAGAAGGAAAAACACTAAAAGAATTCAAATGGATACTTAGAATCTATGAATATTATTACATTGTATTGTCATTTAAGATGTATTCGTTATATAATTGTTATTTAGATTTTGTAAAAACGATAGAATCTCTAGAGGATACGTATCGTGAGTACTATAGTAAACCTTTTATATTTATTTATTTGAATACGTAGATCATGTGATTTTTATGAGGGTTGGTATACCACCCGGGTGCCCAAATCGAAACAGTTAGTTTCTTACAAGTCAATACCCGGAGCCTTCGACTTAAAGGTTTGACTCACAAGACAATAGAACAACGTCAGGAGATGCATTCCTATGGTGGTCGATAACCAATAATTGGTTCATACGCCATTTGTTCTGTTCAGGATTCTGGAACTCATGTTAAGCAATGGTTTGAAATCAGAGTTTTTCAACTCGCCTTATTGGACTCTTCGTGTCCATCAACTCGGTTAAATCATCGAATATTTGCTTTTCATCCTCTCAATTTTATAAACAACAGTAATGCCGCGAGAAGGCAGTAAATAGGAGTTCCCTGGCAATGATTGTATGTATGTGGTCATGTAGGAGCATTTGTCGAGAGAAAGAGAGAGAGAGAATAAGAGAGCTGACTCTTTCCACTCTCGACCATACTACGTCATTTGGTATAGATGAGTTGTTAAGTTATTTGGATCCAGTAAGTTAGAAAGTGAAGTTCAGATAAACAACCAATAAATAACAGATTACACCAGAGTGAAATATTAGATCATAGTTGAAGAGAATTTATCATTAACTGAATTGACTAGTCTAAGTTATAAATACTTATCACATGTTCTGAATATCTTGAGTTCGATTATAGATGAGGTCATCGACACATCATTCAAGAAAGTTCTATACTAGAACAAAAAGTCCTATACGGTGTTGACAGACTAAAGAAGATGAATTCATGAAATAAACTATAAAAACTTTCACTGAGGTAGACACCTGTTTCTACCCGACACGGATTAGCTCCACTTGTCATGGCTTCTCACTAGAACTTCGAGAATTGCTTCACGAAGCTAGTCACTAGTGAACACATGGTAATTATCAGTTTGGGTGTTGTGGAGATTGTTAAGTTTTTGATTGAAATCATGAGTCAATTGAAGATAGACTACCATGGAAAACCTGGAAGCACTGGACGGCCGTATAGGACTTCTCAGCAGTGCGCATCCACGATCCCACACTCCGTTGGATTCGAACCCAGGACCTATAAGTCTCACGCCAGCCGCTTAACCAACTAAACCACTGAGCCAGCATCGACTATCGTAATGGTAAATATTATAGTACATTCTACAATATATACAATGTTATCTAATATTTATGTGATTTTATGTAACAGATAATCTTGAATTACGTAATCTTGATTTCATTTACAATACACAGAAATATATCTTAATAAATCGAAGACATTTAAAGACTGTTTTAACAATCAATCGTTGGTTATTCAACGTAAGATTTGATGTTGATATTCTTGTGTGTATACCAATTTAGTTTATCAAGTAATTATAAGTAGTTATTTATTATTAGAAAGAGGTTTTGTAAAGAGAATAGTTAAATTCATGAGTCCATTCATGCTAGACCGAAGGTAGAAAACCTGGAAGTGCAAGATCGATAGGCACTGGGTTCGAATCTCTCTCGAGAGATTGTGGATGTGTATTGCTAAGGAATTCCATACCAGGACGAAACAGCCGTTCAATGCTTTCACGTTTCATATGGTGGTCTAGATTTAATTGATTCATGAATTCAACTATTAAAGCAATTATTCAGTTGATAGGACTTCTACTAATGCTTCCGTAATCAAATTTTATTATTCTGATGTATTTCATGTTCTTATTAGGTTGATTGTTTGATATTTGGTATCTGATAATACAATATAGGTAACGTCAGAGACGTTACCACTGAGCTATCCAGGCCGCGACCGACCTCCTGTAGGACTGAGATGTAATCACAATTGGAGCTGGGTGACATGGGAACGAATTCACCAGGGAGCACCAGTTCCCTCAAGATTACAGGTACACCTTGCTGATGAGTGCCAAGTAGCATGAAACCCGGGTCCAGGGTTTCCTGTCGACTACCTCCAACCACCATCTAATCTCAATATATAGTGCACGCAGTGTCGAGTCACCTAAACTGGTGGCCACATTGCAACATGATCGATAGCATTCGATTTGCACTAAATAAGAACTTGACACACATGACATTGATCACCACCTAGTGATCAATCAATAGTCAGAGCTTAATAATGTTTTATTATTTCATTATTTTCTCAAATGAACAGAAAAGATAACGGATTATCCAAAAGAGAAATGTTTTGAATTTATACCACACGATGATAAAAGTAATGTTAACATAATAATTCATATAATCCCATACTATTTCACATATCTGAATACTTTTTATTGTTTAATTCATGAGTTAATTGAAGCTAGAAAACCATGAAAAATTGAAAGCAATGGACGACTGTTTCGTCCCAGTATGAAACTCATCAGCGATGAGAAACCATGATCCTGCCTCGTGTGATTCAAATTTAAGACCAGTCGATCTCGCACGCGAACTCTTAACCTTTAGATCACTGAGACGATCAGCATCCAACGGTGTTAATGTCTGATTTCAACTAATCCACGAAATCGAGCGACACATCCACCATTATCATCAGTGAGTTACTATCTCACAACAGACACGGTTGTACTCTACTGGTCTCTGCTTCACAGTAGAACTCCAACAAATGCCTCATGAAGTCAATCACTAGTGAGCATAAGATTATTATCAGAAGTGGGTTTTGTAAAGATTTTTAGTAATTTTATAGTTGAATTGATAAGTCATTTGAATCTAGACCAACATGGATAACCTGGAAGCATTAGATAGCCGTTCCGTCCTAGTCATGGACTCCTTAGCAGTGTAAGCCCACGATCCCGCCTCGCGACATCCCAACCCAGGACCTATCAGTCTCGCGTGTGAACGCTTAACCTCTAGACCATTGAGCCGGCATCCAATGTCTAACTCCAACCAATTCACAAAATTGAGCCACCGTTCACTATTGACATATTCCAATGATTAGGCTTCTTTAACTATGATGTTATACACCATGAATTACATTCATTAACGAGTTACAAAACTTAATACATTACTGGCAAGACTATAATTTATGGACGAATCAATCAGATATAATTTAACAACTCTCGAACTTTGATACAAAATTCATTCATCTATTTGACTAAACAGCATCTTGAAAACCTTAAGTATAATCATCAACTGTAAAACATAATTCTAATTATCAGAATGCAGGCAGGATCGTGGATGCGCACTGCTGAGGAGTCCCATAATAGGGTGAAATGGCCGTCCAGTGCTTCCAGGTTTTCCATGGTGGTTTAGCTTCAAATGACTCATGATTTCAACCACTGATAATTCTAATTCCTTATACATTGGTTTTATAACCTTTATTTAGTCCTAATTATTAGGTGAACACTTTCAAGATCAGTTTAATGTCAGTCGAAAGTCGTCCATAGATTATAATCTCACCACATTACCTATGTGTTCTAATTTATAAATGAGAGAGATAATGACCCCATAAGAGAGTACTTATGATCTCTATGCAAACATCTGAAATATTTTAAGTAACCATGGTAACTAATTAATAAATCAATAATAAATCAATATAAATTGCCGAAAAAATGTATTCTGTTTTTTTTTGTATTTTTTTATAGATACAGATAATGTAATAAATTTTGGAGATAGTGGGTATTTAAATAGTTTCATTGATTCAAGGGCCTTGAAGATTTATTGGATGAATTATATTTCATGTAAGTTAGATACATAGAAACATTCATATTTCAACAGGTTAGATAAACCTTTCAGTAGTCCAGTAGGCTAGACGTTCGCGTGCGAGACTGAAAGGTTCGAATCCTGCGAGCTGGAACGTGGATGCTCAATGCTGTGGAGTTTCACAGTAGGACGAAACGGCCATCCAGTGCTTCTAGGTTTTCAATGGTGGTCTAACATCAATCGGTTCATGATCTTAATCAAAAGCCTGTTATTGTTATATTGAATTGATATTAGATCACAGTTACGATTGATGTATGATGTATCCAAAGAGGATTACCTTGATATTATCCATTATGATATAAATCTATATAGAATAGTTGAATAAAGAAGAAGTATTTTATTTCATTTAAAACACAGTTATATAGATATATTGAATTTATGCTAGTTTCATATTTCTTAACTTTATTTACTACTGTTACTTGATCATTGAGGAGCATAGGTTGCTCACTAGCACTCTTCATCCAAATCTATCCTGGGCAATTCTTTTCATTTGTTATTCAACTTTTTCATGTCTACTTCTATTTCTCGACATAATGTGTTATTCGATCTTGATCTTCTCTGCCTTACTTCAAGATTCCAAGTTAGGGATTGATTCGTGATGTAGCTTAGTAATTTCCTCAATGTATGGCTTATCCATTTCCAACGTCTTTTCATAATTTCCTCTTCTAATGGAAGTTGATTTGTTCTCTCTCACAGTAGTTTATTGCTGATGATATCCAGTCAACAGACATTCAGTATCTTCCATAGACAAGTATTTATAAATACTTGTACCTTCTTGATGATAGTTGTAGTAGTTCTTGAAGTTTCAGCTCCGTGCAATAGAACTTTCTTGACTTTCTTATTGAAGATTGTGACTTTGATATTGGTTGACAGTTATTTTGAGTTCCATATATTCTTCAACTGGAAGAATGCTGTCTTTGATTCGCCAATCTTCGCCCTTACATCTGCATCTGATCCTCCAAGTTTATTGATGATGTTCAGGTACATGAGAAATTCCACATGTTCCAGAGTTTCTCTATCAAACGTAATTGGGTTGGTGTTCTCCGTGTTGTATTTGAGGATCTTGCTTTGCCTTTATGTATGTTGAGGCATGCTACTGAAACACTGTTTGTCTTGACCTTCATTTGTTGGTGTGCATGGGATAGAAGGGTCAAGTTATCTTCAGAGTTCAAATTGTCTAGTTGATTCCGAGCTGTCCATTGTATTCTCTGCTTCCCCTCAGATGTGGAAGGCTTTATAATCCAATCAACCATCAGAAGAAGGAGAAAGGGGGATTAAGCAAACTTGCTTGACTCAAGTTCTTACTTGGATTACATCTGTCACCTGTCCTCTATGCACGACTTTGCAATGTAGTCCATCGTGAGTTTCGGATATTGATGACAATCTTCTCGGGAACTATATAGTGTCCAAGACGTTTCCATAATGTTCTCCTATCTACACTGTAAAATGCTTTTTCATATTTAGTGAAATAAATGTATATTGACAAGTTCCACTCAACTGATTGTTCGAAGATGATCCATAGTGTTGCGATTTGGTCTGTGTGCGACTGATGCTTATGGAATCTAGTCTATGGATCTGAAAGTTGAGCATCTACTGCGTCTTTCATCCGGTTTAGCAACACTCTGTTGAAAGCGTTTAATTCTATCTATGCTAGTGTGATTTTTTTTGTAGTTCTCACATTTGTTTAGATCTTTTTTTTTAGCATCTTCATGAGGTATCCTTCTTTCCAGTTGGTTGACAATTGTTCCACCTCTCAAATTTTCTTGAATAGAAAGTGAAGCATGTTTACTGTTATTTCTATGTCGGACTTTAGTGCTTCAGCTGGTATATTGTCAGGTCTTGTTGCTTTCCCATTCTTGATTTATCTGATGGCCATCTTGATTTCTTCGATTGTTTGTAGAGTGACATTCCGCATTTCACTGTTAGTCATATTTATTCGATTAGATGTGCTCCAATTAAGCATGTATTCTATATATATTTTAGTTGAAAATAAATATCTAACAGAAATTACTAAAGAAATTTCACATCAATCTAAAACACGTAAGTAACAATTCAACCGCATTAATGAACATATCACAGATAAAGTTATAAAGCGTTTGAGTATTTTAAATGTAACTAAAGATTTGCTTAAATTATTATTATTATTATATCTAAATAAATTAATGGGTTTGTAATCATTAAGGCAACTACTCCTGGAGCTCCTCCGGGGGCTACTGCCAGTCCTAAACCTGAATAAAGAAGGAGGGTTGGACATGGGTTTAGCGACTCCATCCTGTAGAAAACTAACTCGCTAAATAAAACGCTAACCAGTAATCGTTAAGGCACTTGAACGAAATCATACTGTATTCGACTATTATGCTGTATAGTTGAATTCATGAGTAAATTAATACTAGAAGATTATTGAAAACCTATAAGCACTGAACGGACGTTTCGTCTAGTGACCAATAGAGTTCAAATAGGTCTGTTGTGAGACAGTAACTCACTGAAAGCAATGGTGGATGGTGGCACAATTTTGTGGATTTGTTGAGTCGGCTTTCGGAGAACTCCAGAGGCCCGAAAGGAGCCGAAAAGTCTTAGCCAATCAGAGTATGATGGAGCATTCTAGAATTCCAACGTGGCGTGCTACTATTGGTCAGTATCATAATATGTCGCTAACGGATTTGCCGAAATATGATTTCGATTTAACAATCGTTAACATCTATGAATACCCATGTTTTCTGTACAAAAACGAACCTTGGAGTAAGGTGTCTGTCTCATACTTTTGCGTCTTCTTTCTTGTGTTCAGGTCGCTGTATAGTTCTAGCATGCGGGTTATCAGAATAGCTTAGGAACGAATATAGCGTCCAATCAACAAGACTTAACAGGATTAGTTAAAATTAGACATTCACACTATTAGATGTCAACTCAGTGGTCTAGCGAGCATGATCATGGATGCACACTGTTGGGAAGTCCCATACTAGAACAAAATGGTCGTCCATTGCTTCCAAGTTTTCCATGGTAGTCTAGCTTCAATTGACTCATAATTATTAACAAATGTTTAACCTACTATAGTTTGTTAGTCTACATGTACCTGTGATAACAATTCAATAGGAAGGATAGGGAGAAGACCCTTTACAAGGTCTTTTGAACACATTCTTAAGAACCTACGACGGAAGGAGAGTAAAGTCTTTACAAGTGTAGTTGCCAGACATCTTGTCGATAGTTGACACAAGATGATTGTAAATGATACATTCAAAATAATCAACACATAAATAAAGCATCAATCCTACGCCATCTTGCATAGGCGATTGCTATCAAATCTTTCCAACCTGACTTACATCTACAGAAAAAAAATGTTTGATTAGCCTTTCCCTACCATAGTGATTAGATATTTGTCTAATAACCTGTGGTAATCTTAATCTTCTTTTTTTCAATACAGTCTCCAACCTTTTATTCTACTTTCGTCTTCTGATATTCATCTCTTGCAAAATCTGATTGATATTGCCAGATTTGTATATTCTATCATATTGAGCGATTAGCTAATCATTTCACAATCTTCAATACGAAAGTCAACACAGTTCTACTGTATGGAGCTGAAAATTTAGGAACTACTACAACTATCATCAAGAAGGTACAAGTATTTATAAATACTTGTCTATGGAAGATACTGAATGTCTGTTGCCTGGATATCATCAGCAATAAACTAATGTGGGAGAGAACAAACCAGCTTCCAATTGAAGAGGAAATTATGAAAAGACGATGGAAATGGATAGGACACACATTGAAGAAATCATCAAACTGCATCACGAGTCAAACGCTACCCTGGAATCCTGAAAGGAAATGTAAAAGAGGAAGACGAAGGAAGATATCGCGTCAGTAATTAGAAGAATGAATATCGACTGGAAACAACTGAAAAGTAGAACTCATGACAGAGTTCAATGGAGAATAGTGGTGGGCAGTCTATACTCCTTTATGATGGGTATCAAGCGTAAGTATGTTTGTAAAATCCAACAATCAAAGACCGATACTTCATTCGCAAAATATCCATCAACTGTCTCAGACTTATTTTTCTCTTCCGTATCCATACTAATCACTCTCTGTTCTCATTCTCTTCTCTTCGATTTTCTCAATTTTCTTTTTTTTTTATATCAAGATCATGAACTGATTGATGTTAGATCATCATTAGAAACCTGAAAGCACTGGACGGACTTTCCATCTTATTGTGGGACTCCTCATCAGTGCATATGCACGATCCTGCTCTCATGGTTCAAACCCTGGGTCATAATCTCAATCAAAAACATAATAGTTTCCATGACTCCACCCTGAAAATGTTATTCAATCTATTTATTATTTGTAGTCATTTAAACATTATGATAGGTTACTGATAAGGTATGAAGGGTATAGTTCAACTATATTTTATATGAAACACTTATACACCTCGCCTCATATGGAAAATGATCATTCAATATAGTAAATTAATTAGAGTTAGATGTTCGTAATGTTGTAATGAACAGAACACGGGTGGAGTCTTGTGTCAATATAAGTGGCATACACCACAATGTGATCAACTGATTAGTGATTTGATCAACAAACTTAAGTTGTTTGATCTTATTTACAATTTGAAGATCATGAATATTCACTAATGTGGAATTCCATGATGGTGTAGCAAAGATCAGTTATTGATCTAAATATACATCAAATCAATATTGGCAATCGATACTAATATAGATAGAATTGAGAAAAATTTGATTGTATTAAGGATTTTCTAATTTCTTCTTTTCAGTTAAGACTGGAATAGAAAAACCAGAAGATCGGTTGAATATATCAACGACAACAACAACACTCACTCCATCGACTATAACCCAACATATATTAATACAAAATGTAAAACCTACAAACAAAGGTGAGTTACATCAGTGTTCTCGTTAACTGGTTCATTATATTTATACTCAAATAGATTACTTTTTTATTACATTCTACATATTGACATTTATATAGACTTACATAGATACATACATATTGAGTTACTTACTTACTTACTCTTGTTACTCCTCGTGGAGCAGCATGAGCCGCCCATCAGCACTCGCCATCCAACCCTGTCCTGGGCAATCCTTTCCAGTTATTATTCATTCTTTTCATATCTGCTTCTATTTTTTGATCTTACTCCTCGTGGAGGAGCATAGGCCGCTCACCAGCACTCACCATCCAACCATGTCCTGGGCAATCCTTTCCAGTTATTATTCATCCTTTTCATTTCTGCTTCTGTTTCCTGACGTAATGTGTTCATTGGCCTTCCTCTTCCTATGGAAAACGAACTTGTTAAAAAAACGCTAACATACATGCATAAGTACCCAGTAATTCGTCTAGTTCTCTTAATCTCTACTAATCTAACTCATGAGTTCGGTAACACCTATCTGTATGATAATAATAATAATAATAATAATAATAATAATAATAATAATAATAATAATAATAATAATATCATGATTAATGAATTACATCCAAATTAATAATAGTGGTGTGAATAACTTATCGTATATACCATTATTATCCATCCCTATTGAAGTTGATGACTCAAACTTGATTGTTCCTTTTTCTTGCAAATATCAATCGTCAATTGTCGTTAGACTTCAATATTCTTACAGTTCCATACCAATTACTTTCTGATCCCGCTCTTCCTATCTCTATCTTCTTAACCTACTACTGCCAGATATTCTGTTATCGACCAATGTTAAATACTATTTATCACTGATTGAAATCATGAGTCGATTAAAGCTAGACTACCATGGAAAACCTGGAAGCGATGGACGGCCGTTTCGTCTTAGTATGGGACTCCTCATCAGTGCTCACCCAAGATCCCACACATCGTGAGATTCGAACCCGGGACCTATCAGTCTCGCATCAGGCGCCAAGTGCTTCCAGGTTTTCCATAGTGCTCTAGATTCAATTGACTCATGATTTCAATCAGTGAAATTTCTAAAATCTCTACAAAACCCCTTCTGATATACTTCTTATGTCGATGTAAGTAGCAAACTTCACACGAACTATCATCTCAATTCCAAGCCCATATCAGCATCCAAAGAAGAGCATTCCTGATGGGTACCGACATCAAAAGTAGTAAACGGTTGATTTAAACATATACATATTATTCTTTTGTTTTAGTTATCAATGGTAATCTTTCAAATAAAAATCAAGTTAATGAAGTAAATACAGTAAAGAATGAAACAATCACAAATTATACACAGTCTTCACTCTCTGAAAATTCATCATTTGAAAGTTAGTTTTACCATTTATTAGGCAACTTTTATGTTACATTTCTATTTGTACTGTCAACTCGATCCAGTTATCAATTCTAACATCTTAGAGAAATGTTGAAATCATGAACAAAGTTAAGTTAGATCATCATTGAAAACTGCTAGGTTTGAAGCTGTCACGAGTTCACGTCATCTGCGAACGAGAACACAGACTCAGTGATCAAAGACCAGTAAGCTAGCTGTTTGATTCGTCCCAGCACCACTAACTAGAAGGAGAAGTTCAAGCCTGTAATGGAAATGTATATTCTGCAAACAGCCAGAAACGAGCGATCACACAGCAATTCACAAATGGATCCGAAAAATTACTACTCATTATACTTATCGGGGCATAACAAAAACTTGGAATTACTAGATGATCGTTTTTATTCTAGTATGAAAATCTGGTAAGACCACAATTTATGGACGACCTATGATCAACGCTAAACTGACCTTTGAAAGTGTCTACCTAATTACTAAAGTTAGATGAAGGTTATAAAGTAATTTGAAGAATAAGGATCATAATTTACAGTGAATGGTTAGAGGTTAGGAATTACATTAAGGGTTTTTATCATAAATTGACATCATCTATAATGTCAAGTCTCTATTTAGCCAAATTAATAAGTGAATTTCGCGCCAAAATCTAAGACCTAATATCGTAAATCTAATTGGTTTGTTCATAAATTATACTCTCACTGAAAATCTTTACCAGTACATATCCACTATCCAACATCCGGAGATCGATCATTGAACTGATCATCTTTAACAGTGTTATGGTTTAATTCCAATCCCTCTCCCATAGAATGACTTGCTTTTTTAATTACCTTTCGTAACTTTGAAAATTGTCTTCCTTTTTTGTTGTTACTTTCTCTTTATTACATTTAGGTTATATCTATCTAATCTATTTGCTTATTAGTATACTATTAGCAATATTTATTATTGGAGCAGTTTATTTCTTGTGTACATATTCAAAGACGATTTCTTCTTGATCAAATGTAAATTCATATTGATTGATCGATTGTTTTATTCAACTTTATTCCTTAAAATAAAATTGTTACTATGGAATTTATGTTTATTGTGTTTATTGTAAAATGATGATCGGATGATATTTTATCAAGATAACTGAATAGACTAGTTCATTTGGCGAGACTCTAATTTATAGATGAGCCAATTAGAAGCGTTTTAGAGAAGTCAAGGTTACGGCGCCAAATTCAGTGTTTAATGCTAACAAACGATTGATTCATATGAGATTTTATACAAAACGTGATGATTGAGCAGCTATAACAAATAAAACGGCAGGACTACCATTTGTGGACGAATCAATCAGGAATATGATAATCGATCTCGGATTTTCACACGAAAGCCTTTCATCCATTTAGCTATATAGGGTTTCGGCATTATAGCTGATGTCAGTTCGTGATGAAAACTCCATATATAATTCCTAACTAAGACAAATTATGACAATGATTGCGAACTGGATAATAAAAGCACCAGTAACACTGGTTGCAGTCAGGTACTACAATATATAAGGATGATTGGACAACGTACAGACTCCTACATAGACTTGGTTATGTGTATCGTGTCGTTATCCACAAGTAGCATTTTGTGCACTCAACAACTGGAGTGCACATAAACAATATTGAAGCTATGTGATCGAGGCTGAAAGAGTTTTTGAGATTTTATCATGGCTTCAAAGGCCGACTACTCTATGGCCGTATGAATGATTTCCTCTTCTACATGCATTAAGATTTCAGAACCTCTGAAACTCTTTTTAACCTTGACAAGTTTTCGAACCATATAAGAGAAGTGTTTCCACTTTATTTCTTTGGTTTTGTATAACATATTTTTACTCTATGCTGACTGTTTGCTGATTGGCTAATATTTCTCAAGTTAGCATAAGACTCGTTCAAGGGTCGTTCATACATTAGAGTCTCGCTGTTCATTTTTATAGTTCAATTCATGGGTCTATTCAAGCTAGACCAGTATGGAAAACATCGAAGCAATGGATGACTGTTTCGTTCTCGTGAAGACCTCCTCAGTAGTGAGCATCCACGATCCCACCTCGTGAGATTCGAACCCAAGACCTTCAGCCTCGTGCTCGAACACTCAACTTCTAGACTAGTGAGCTGATCGGCATCCAGTGGTATTGATGTCTTAACCCAAACAATCCATAAAATTGAGCCATTATCTACCATTGTCTTAAGTGAGCTACTATCTCACTACAGACACAGTTGTGAACTCCACTGGTTACGGTTTCTTACTAGAATTCTGTGAAATACCAATTGAAGCCAGTCAATAGTGAGCATAAGACGATTATTATCAGAAGTGAGTTTTATGCAGACTTTTAGCAATTTTATAATTGAATCGATGAGTCAATTTAAGCTATACCACCATGGAAAACTTGGAAGCACTGGACGGCATTTTCGTCTTCGTATGGGACTCCTCAGCAAAGCTCATCCACAATACCGAAATATGATGAAACACGCGTCCTGTATTCCACTATCCATCTGTGCTGATTGGGAAGATTGGTGAAAATAAAATAAGTGATGAATTTATAACATTCTAGTGAGTAGAAAATTGAAGTTACGACGTTTCTTGCTCAAGTTTCAGTTAGTACTTTAGAGCATCAATGATCAAACTGCTCGTTTACAAATATTCTTTTATTTATTTATTCGAACACATAAATATTGGTACAAAGGGGGACCGAATACATATACGTCACATAAGTCACAAGATTTGTGTGTAGGCTATGATACTTATCGAGTGCTAGACCAAAGCAAATGGTTTTCTTAAGATGCCACACCCGGAGCCTTCGAACCAAAGGTTTGAACCACAAGGTGATAAAGCAATGTCAAGAGATGTAGTCCCCTGGTAGCCGATGACCAACAATTGATTCATCCGCCATTTGTTTTTTTCAGAATCCTGGAGTCCATGTGTACAAATATTCTAACTGTCAAAGTTTAATCAGAAGTATCATTTCTGTGATTCTAATTGCCATATATTTCTAGAAATCATACAGTTTGAAATGAGGATATCCTGTTACAATTTTCAGGTGTTCAAAAAACATCCAGTTTATCCATTGTAAATTAACGAAATGAGCGAGAAAAACCAGAATTAGGCAAAATCAATGAACACATATTAAATAATGTCTAGTTGGTTCAGCGTCTGTCGACAGACTGATAGGTCCTAGGTTCGAATCTCACGGGGGGTAGCGGAATCGTGGATGAGCACTGTTGAGGATTCCCATACTAGGACGATACGGCCGTCGAGTGCTTCCAGGCTTTCCATGGTGGTCTAGCTTCAAATAACTCATGATTTCAACCAGTGAAATAATGTTCGTCAAATTTTCTGTATTCAATGACAAAGTAGTATAAGTGATTTTATTTTATTTGTGTCTACAATCTGGTGTCAGACAATGTTCAATTATGTTAGTAACAGTGACAATGGTTTTTCCTGTTACATCCTCTACTAATTGCAGCCGAACATAATCTATAACTAATGGCAGTCCTACTTGTGTGATGTGTGCTACTGATGTTGATAGATATAAGTAGTATGTAACACCGATCGAAAGTGAAATACCTGGGTGGTAGGAGGTTAAGAAGATCGAATAAAAGAGAATGAGGGCAGACAGTGATTTATACGGAAATCAATGAACTTTCAAGGAGGAAACGATTGATTGACATTTTGAAAATTAAATATTCATTGTATGGTTCTCAGATTTTACTAAGACATTCTGCAATTTTATATTCAAATACATTTAATTGTCCTCGCCTTTATTCTCGTTCACTACCGTAGAACCCAACAGTCACAAATCAAAGGTTGGAAGGAGCAGAGGAAGGGATTATTGAGTAAGAATAAAAATACAGAAACCCTAGGTATTTATAGTTATTAGTAATGGTTATAACATTAATATAATTCAGCCAATTCGCAAGGAAGCATGTTATGCTGTCGTCTAATCGTAGAATGCTGTTTTGATATTTTCAAAGACTCTAACAGGTTCTGATTGGATTATTCACTGAAACTTCGGTTTCCATTGTACGAAAACTTATAATTTACAAAATGTACATAATCAGGATCTTTGTGTTGCTAATTTCTTCTAATCGTTTTATAGTTAATGAGGAAGACATTTGATTGACTCTTATGTGGCCTTGAGAATATTCACCTACTTACCAAGGCTAAATTGGAGTGATGAACCTGTGTAAAGAATGAAGATTGGGAATTCGATTTAAGGGTCTCCATCGCGAACTGACATCAGTTAGAATCCTAAAATATCTTTTAATCAAATAAACGGATGAATTCCGCGCCAATATCCAAGACCTCCATCAGTCCATAATCTCGCCTTTAATGGACAGTCATTGACTTAATGAAGAGAATATTATAATATTTAATGAAATAAACGGAAGCACAGAAGCATTACAATATCAAAATACAAAATAATCAGTCATTCGAAGAATAGGATCTAAATACGCATATGCTACTTCACAACTGTATAACGTTTCAAGCCTACACACCTATTCATAAAGCGTATGAAACATTCTTGAAAATATCATTCACAAGGTTCTAATCATATTCGACTTAACTCAGACTAAGTTGTTGATGGAGATGTTAGATCCTCAGAACTCACTTAGTAAATACCTTAATTTTGTAATTTTATTTTGAAAATTTGAATTTCTTTGGTTTCGCACCGAAAGTACCCTTTACACCTCTAGTATGGTGTCGAATCGCGGTTGACTATGATCACCACTACAGGAGGACTACGTGTTAGTTAACCGATAAGATCCCCCTGTAGGCCAAATATCAGAAGGCAGTTGAAAGCTGTACTCGAGTTGTATTTGTTGGCGATCTCGTGGTATCGAGAGAATAACGAGATCGTGCCAGGTTACAAGTGTGGCTACTGAGCGTAACTGAAATCGTGCAAAGTCACAATCAATGGAAAGAAGAATGTCTTTAATACAGTTAAACAAACAAGTACAGTGAAACAATCACTGGTACAATTGGTTATAACAATAATTGTTTCCATTAAATCAATCGCGTTCTCTTCATAAAAGTAGATCACTACACAACTTCATGTCGTATCTCCCACTCGGGAGAATCTTAAACGCTAATGATCCGTTGTATTTTTTAGTGTGGTATTTTCTAACGCTTCTCATGGACAGTTTTATGCTGTATATATATGTTTGATTTGTGTCTGTTGTGGTCGTTCATGTTTCTGACTTTTTACGGAATATACTTCCATGTTCGCACTTCAACTTCTCTCTCTCTAGTAAGCGGAGAAGTGACACATCAAAATATCTAGTTTATTGGTCTATGGTCACAGAATCTTTGTTCTGTTCGTAGACGAAATGAACTCGTTATCACTTCAAAACAGAACAGTTCTCAATGAAATACTTTTTGACTTTTCTCTTCATCATTCATTTGTTCACAATATCACTTCCAAGAAGAAAACAATAAGACGAATACGATTCTACGTAGGTATAGATTCAACAGTTGAATTATGGCTAGTTATTTAGTTTCTTCTGAAGTTCTAACTAACAGTATATGCAAGTTAAGTTTATATTGTACCCTAAAAATAAGGAATCCCTAATGGCATAATTAAATGATGTGAAGTTAAGCCAATAGGCTTGTCTCTAAACTTGAATTTGCCTAACCAAAAAGTGTAATTATTAGTTAACTATGGCAATTTCTTTTACATTACTGCATAGGGTTGATTCGTTTAAGAGTTAGTTCATTTACTTCTCTACAATACATCCATGAATGATTTCCATATTAAATCCTCCAGTAGTATAATCAATCAGGTCAGACGATTAGGAATTTTAAATTCATGAATGAATGAATTAATTCCTATTTCTAAAACCACTGATCTCTACCTCCAAACCCTAAAACTCTTAAATATCAACTACTAACATTTAGTAATTGACGCGTTCTCGGATTTTACTAAACAATTCTGTAACTTTTTATTCAAATACATTGGGTTATCTTCGCTGGTGTTCTCGCTCACAACACTGATACTACTACTTACACAAATAATACAATCATCGAAGCGTTAGTAGTCTGAGCGGCAGTAGTAGTAACCTTTGCATTGTGTTTAGTTTAACTGGTGGTAATACGATTAATATGAGTAGATGTGCTGATAGTGAGCAATGATTCGAATAGTGTTCGTTGTAGCAACTTCTACTAAGAGATAACTGTTTTATGCCATCCCTGTATTCCGTTGCTTTAGTATATTTTATGAAGTATTACGCGTGCACAACCACCTCTGACCTCGATAGCCAAACACCGTTGTAGTGGCAAAAATACTCATAACCGTATCGGTTCAACAAAAAGCAAGAGCAATGAAATTACTCTTTTAATACACACATGCTTCAAAGTTATTGGAAATATGGAACGACCTTGGAAAAATTTAAAATTCCGTGACCTACAGTTTGCTTCATCATGAGCGAAAGATACAGCTTCTCCTTAAGTACATTCAGGTGAGCCCATATTTTAAGACTTTGTCAAAAACTTTAGTCCATCCGGAAAGCTTGTTCAGATCGAATATGCATAGGCTGGTACCACGAAGTTTGCACGAACTTAACGCCTGCTGCTTTCAAACGGTTCAGTAAGAAGGGTTGTGTTTGGCTTTGTCAACATTGCTGCTCGGATGCAAACAGCTTGCTAACCGAGACCACCTCACTGGTTGATGCTGCAAAGAAGTGTTCTAGCAAGCGTAATTGGAACGCGTCAAACAGCACTCGATCTGTCGACACGCAAATCAACGTGAAGGAAACTAAGGTTAGTTCGGTGATAGATGACTCACGCCCGTCAAAGAAGGAAAAGGAGTCTCCAAAGTGGCCTGCTTTAGACAAAAGCTCAGGAAAAGTAGGGTCTTCTGTTCCCCGTCTCCCAGATGGGATCCAACAGAAAACACCTAGAAGCCGCAATCGCAAGGCTCGATTGGTTTCAAACGGTAAACATAACACAACCTCTCGGGTCATCGACAACCCCCCGAAACCCAACGCTAGGTTTGACGCAACTGTTATTGCTTCTACCAGCACCGTTGACGAATGGGTAAAGGTTGTAAGGAAGAAAAGTAGATATATAAAAAGGGAAACCTGCCCCCGTAAAAGTGGTTGAAAAATCGAAAGCTGATCATAGCGACAGATCAGCTATTTTTTCATGGAATCAAGGAAAGCGAGAGCTCTGAACCTAAAGCTCGTTTTGAGCATGACATTGTACTGATTATTCAGCTGCTTAATCAACTCATGCCTCAAAATATGACCGGAGTCACCTTGCTAAAGGTGTACAGACTAGGGAGTCTAGCGGACTCGAAATCAAATCATTCCAGACTGCTTAAAGTAGTATTCGGCTCTTCGAACAAACGTGACCTAATTTTACAAAATGGACACAAATTAAAGGGTTCAGGAGTCTTTATCCAAAAGGACCTACCGTTGGCAGACCGTGTTAAAAGACGGGAAGCCGAAAAAGAACTACAACTTAGGTTAGACGCTGGCGAAAAGGACCTGAAAATTGTAAATTTTCGGGTTGTAAGACTTCGACAGAGAATGATGCCGAAGCCACTCTGGGTGAAGCACGAAGGCACTTAAACAGGCTTCGGATCTGTTACACCAATGCACGAAGCTTACTTAATAAGCGATCGGAACTAGGTGTACAGATTGACTCTACAAAGCCAGACATAATCGCAGTTACAGAAACCTGGCTGACACAGGCTATAGATAGTATAGAACTTGATTTCGAGGGCTTTGCGTTATTAATGGCCGACAGAACACAAAAGCGCAAAGGAGGGGGAGTATCTCTATTCATTAGGAATGCTATCCCATTTACCATTATCGATAGTGTATCCCATGAGAGTGGGGCTTGTGAATTAGTTAGTCTTCGCTTAAAATGCAAGGGACAAGAGCTGCTGATTGGTTTGGTCTATCGCAGTCCAAGCTGTGAGGCAAATGAGATCCTGTTAAGCAGTCTCAATACTTGGTCCCAAAGTGGTCGATGTCTAATCCTACGGGACTTCAATGCACCTATGGCAGACTTGGAAAATCTGCGAACTAAATCGTCGGAGAATTCTTTCGAGTAGGAACTAGTTGATGGGGTTATCACATGTGCTCTAGTGCAGCATGTGAAAGAAGCGACAAGGTACCATCCGGACACTGAATCATCCTTATTAGGTCTTATACTGACTCACTATGAGGAGGATGTTACGAACCTCAATCATATGCCACCCCTAGGTAAAATTGACCACGCAGTTTTAACTTTCGACTTCCATATAACTGCCAGTCATGAGGACGCGTCAGTCCAGTCCAGACCCAAAGTCTGGAAAGCGAACATACCAGACATCATGCACTCAGCATCGTTAATAGATTGGACAATAGACCCAGAGTCCTCAATTGAAACGGCCTGGGACGCATTTTGAAATTCATACTTAAAAGTTACCACACCTCATATCCCTTGGTCTATAACAAAGAGGCCGAAAAACTCCCCACCATGGTTCAGTAGGGAGGTCCGTATCCTTCTCCGTAAGAAAAGGAAAATGTAGGATAGATTTAGGTCACTGGGGACTGATTAGTCAAAATCTCAGTATCAAAAGGCTCGGAACACTTGTGCCTCGACCCTCCGTAAGTCTAGAAAATTGTACGAAGAAAAACTTGTTAAGGAATCCATAGAATGTCCTAAACGCTTGTATTCCTATATAAACCAAAGGACAAGGAGAAAAGGAAATATTCCTGCCCTATGGGGAGACAGTACTGCTTCATCATTAGTGGAGGACGACTTTGGTAAGGCTCAAGCGTTCTCGAACTACTTAAGCAACGTGTATACCATAGAAGCGCCCTTCCCGTCAGCGTATACAGATCCCCCATACATACACTGGATAGCGTGACCATTAAAGAACTCGGTGTCTTTGGTCTGCTAAATAAGTTTGACATAGGTAAATCCACGGGGCCCGATGAATTACATCCTAGGCTATTGAAGGAATTATCTAACTTCGTTGCAAGCCCTTTAAGTACATGCTTTAACCTATCCGTTACGCAGGGTCGTTTACCGAAAGACTGGAAAAACGCTATAGTAAGTCCTGTCTTAAAAACAGGCACGAAACACAAACCTGAGAACTACCGCCCCGTTAGCACAACTAGTGTGGTTGTTAAAATATTAGAAAAGATTATTCGGAAGGAGCTGTTTAAGTATCTCGATAAAAACCGGATCCTCTCGGAGAAGCAGCACGGCTTCAGAAGAGGTTATTCTTGTCTCACTAACTTATTAGTGGCTCGTGAAAGCTGGTGCGCTCTTAAGGACCAAAAGCTACCTGCGTACGTCGCCATCATTGATTTCAGTTAAGCTTTTGACAAAGTTCCGCACAACCGGCTGTTATACAAGTTAAGAAAAGTCGGGATTGGAGGCAATTTATTGATGTGGATAAAAGACTTCTTAGTTGGGCGTCAACAAAGAGTAAGGGTGAACTCAAAGTTATCTAGCTGGGAAACTGTGCTTAGTGGAGTGCCCCAGGGTACAGTTTTGGGGCCAGTGCTATTCCTCTTGTATGTAAATGACCTTCCTTGTATCCTATCATCATCGGTCTTGCTATTTGCTGACGCTGTCAAGATATGGAAAACGATACGATGTAAGAGTGATAGCTTAAAACTTCAAAATGACCTGAAGAAGTTATCTGAATGGTCTCAAACATGGCAGTTTCCGATAAATATTTCCAAGTGTGTTGTGATGCATATCGGTCATCAAGGCACAGATACATACATACACGATGAATAACACTGAGCTAACTGTCGTCCAGACATAATGACTTAGGAGTTATCGTCAGTCATGACTTAAAGACTACTGCACACTGCCGTGCAATAGCCGCCAAAAGTTTTAGAACGTTATGGTCAATACGTAGGGCTTTTAGTCATGTCGACGCTGAGACGCTTTTGACTTTGTATACAGTGTTCGTTCGTCCTAAACTTGAGTACTGCATACAAGCGGCTAGCCCCTGCCTAAAAAAGACAGTGAGCTTCTGGAAAAGGTTCAGAGAACGGCGACTGAGCTGGTTCCCGGAATAGCGAAGCTTGTGTATGAATCTCGACTGGCCAAGCTGAACCTTTTCCCGTTGTCATGTCGAAGAACTAGAGGCGACTTGATTACAGTCTACAAATTGCTCAGTGATAAATTTGCACCTAACATACCCTCATTTTTCTTGTCTTCCAAAACAGAGAATTTACGAGGACACTCCAAAAAAGTTCACAAGCCGAGAACAAATTACTTGTCAGCCGACTATCGACTTTCCCATCGAATCATCAACGAGTGGAATTCACTACCTCAGCACGTGGTTGAGGCTCCATCCGTCGACTCTTTCAAAAGAAAGTTGGATCAACTGAGAGACCACCATTGCCAGGACTAACATAGGCCATCGAGCCCCTTATCCTTCCCAAACTGAAACTGAAAGCAACTGGAGCTGGAGCTCCGTCTGTTGGTATACGTGCCGCGAATAGGGTTATGCTTACTGCAGTGAAAAAGTTCACTTCAAAACTTATGGACGAGTCAACAGTGACAAAAATTGAACAAGTGACAGATGGGATGAAGATGGTTTACAGTGGTCTGTCACCGGATTATCGTGTATTGGTTAAACAGGCCAAAAAGTCGTACCAGGCATATCAGCTGGCGTATGGTGAACCTATATCTCCGGAACAATTGGTTATCCGAATAGCTGCTGTTATGCAAGAATATACACAATCCGGGTGGGTTTTGTATTCCTATCATTTTCGCGTGTATATCGATAAAATTTAGCTAGCCAACTGATTACATCAATGTTTATGCTTCATATCGAATTATAGATATAGTAATTAGTTACACTTGACAGACAAATATTATGTATACTTATGTGATGTGGCCTTATAGCAGAACATCTACATCACTAGGATTTACTATCCATTCTGCTTTCTATTCTCCACTCCATATTTTAAAGTATGAACCTCCTCACATCATTGCTATCTATATCACCGGAATAGAATTCACTGACGATTTTGATATAGTTTCCCCTTGACTCTTGCAGCTAAAGTTATTCACTAGGAAGCCCTAGGTTCATGCTTCATGCTGAATAGCACTCGCGAACAGAATGTACCTTCAATCTTAAAGTAAGTCAATATCGTAAATCCAACCTTGTATGTAAATCCACAACTGCCAGTGATCTGTTTGGGCTACTACTATACTTCACGCTGTTCATATTAATGGTTTTCGCAAATGAGCACAATCCATTTACTTAATTCCTGTCTTTCCTTTAGTCACATATCCGAAATAATTTCATAGTCCAAGGCAAATAAATCACATGAAATGACTAATAAGTTGATGCTAACTTGAATAAATTCACACGTTGAGTGAATATAAATAACATAGATCCAAAGAAACAATATTATCTTAGATCGGAGTTAATATTTGGTCAAAAATTTCAACTTCCTCTGTGAAGCAGGTAACATTAATTGAGGTTTTAGTGACTTGCATTCCCGTATCTGTGAATACTATCCAACCCTGTCTCAGATAAGGTGTAGTCAAGGTAGTAAATAGCTTTTATTTATTTATTTGAAGACATATATATTGGTACATGAGTGCGCCAAATATATATGCGCCACACAAAACAATGAAAATTTAAGAAGAAAAAAAAACAATGTGGAACGTATAAAAAAAATAATGAAGAGATTGGTGTCAGGGAATGTAGTAATAATCATAGTCATAATGAGGGAACGTAAAGGTACAATCAGAAGAAACCTTTCAGTTAAGGAAGAAACAACCACTTTTATGAAGAAAGTAAAAGAAGGTTACAGCAGGATCGCCACTGGCTTCTATTCTCAGCCATATCTGATAACGTCTCTAGCCACTGTGTAGCACTATCTCTCGGACCCCAACCAGGGAGTCGTGAAGGACCGACAAAAACCAGTCCTTTGCAGCTTTCTTTCATACCACGACACCATGTCATATACTGACCACCTCTCCGCTTTCTCCAACCGGTCCCAGAGTCGACAAATAATGCACGACGTGGAATTCTCTGGGACGACATTCGTAGAGCATGTTCAAGCCACCGAAGTCGGTGTTTCAAAATGGTGACACCAATTGCATTATCTTCTCTGTGCCCGAACACACGATACCGAACCTCTGCAATACTAACATGGTGTTGCCACTGGATGTTAGCAATCCTTCGGAGACATCGATGATCGAATACAGAAAGTCGTCCAAGTAAATAGCTTACTATTGGTTCATTTAGTTCAGACTAGTCATAGCGCCTAGGCAAACCAAACATTCCTAACAGTTTGTCGGGTTAGGGATTGTCGTAATCTTACAGACTTAAAGTTCCTCAAGCCGTAAAGCCAACAGTGAATCAGGTTTAAAAATTGCTGGAGCTATGTTTACAGAGGATATTATTAAGTGGATCTTTGATTACACTCATTGATCTGGACAGGAAATGAGAGAGATGAAGCGGAGAAGAGAGAGCGAAGCGGAACGAAAAGATACGCAGTAAAGATGGCGGATGAGCCGACTTCCTTTAATCAAACGTTAATCAATATTTATAGTTAGATAAAAATAAGTTACAGACATGTAATGAATAGGATGAGAAGTGTACACACACATACATACGCTCATATGAAAGCAATCAAGGTTGATAAGTGAATAATTAACAAGGTCTGTTCAGAACCTAGAATAAGTTATATGAACTTGTAGTGACTCACTTTTATCATGAGAACACGATTGGTTTAGTGAAAACAATTATTATAACTAATTGTACCTGTGCTTGTTGCTATAAGAGTATAATTTTGTATGAGTTTTGAGTTATGATTGAATTGAGTTCAATAGAGAACTAATCTGCCATTTACTTTTATCTAACTAATCACTAGTTTAGAAAGAGATTGACAATCAATCAGTGTTAACTTTTTGTTTGTTATTTTTATTTTATTTATTTTAAAACATAGATATTGGTACAAGGAGGCACCAAATGGATATGCGCCAGACAGATCTCATTGGATTTGTGCGAGGGCTGTGATACTGCCCGGGTGCCCAAACCGAAGCATGTGGTTTTCTCAGGGGGCGAAACCCGGAGCCTCCGACCTGAAGGTCTGATACACAAGGCAATGGAGCATTGTAAGGAGATGCAGTCCTATAGAAGCTAGTGATCAACAATTGGTTCATACGCCATTTGTTCCCACAGGATACTGGAGCCCATGTGCACCACTGATCTGGAATTCGGTTAAAGTGCCGAACATTCGCTTTTCGTCCTCTCATTTTCGTAAACAACACTGATGTCACTGAGAGTATAAAGTGTTAAATTCTATTTTGGCATATTACAGGGTAATGAACATTTACAAAATTGACACTATCCCTAAATTAAAACTCAGATCCCTTGAACCTGAAGTAAACCAATGGGAGAAACAACTAAAACAAAGGAGTAAACAATGACAAATTTAAAGTCAGTAAGAACCAATCAACGTCGAGGTGTTCAGAACTAGTTATGAAACGCATATGGAGAAACTCGAACACTTCAGTTGAGATGGTATCATTTTCCCTGTTGGTCAATACTTATTTCACGTGTCAAATGTTATTTTCTATTTTATGGTACGATGTGGTCTGCTTGATTGGTATATAAACAGAGAATGCTTGAAATATAACGATTCATATCTCAGCGGCTGAGACTTACGTTCTGGACTCAACTGGCTGGGTAAGACAGGAAGCAGGGTCAATCAGAAATTTAGGCTGTTCTTACGTGTTTACGCGTCTTTGGTCCGACCGATAAGTCACTGTCCTCTAATCTGCAGTCACAAATTACAACAGTTAGTTCTATGGATGCTAAGGATATCTGCATGTAACAAAGTAGAAACAAAGAAAAATGGTCAGTTGAAATATTTCTGAAAGAACCAATAGTATTAGGTATAGAACAAACAAAGACACAATCAGTATTCCCGTCGATAAGAATTATGTACACTCAATATGAGAATTGATGGAAATATTAAATATTCAGTCCATAAAACAAATAATGAATATGAACTATTGAATATAATGAGAGAATAAAATTATAATAATGGATAGAATGATTGTTAGATGTTTATATGTACACTGTGAAACATCATTGTCAAGATAGATTACTAGTGAACTTGAGAAATTTCTAAGATCCAAAAAAGCTGAAGATATTCCATCCAATCATCCTTTGGAAGAATATTCCAGAATCCTTATGTGTAACCTCTCTATTAGACAAATGGTAAGAACCTCCTATGTGCAGATTGGATAACTGTGGTGATGATGATTTCGTTGATACTAAAAACACTATAAATACTTGACAGTTCGTATTATATTTGACACTGTTTTGGAATAGCATTCCTTTCATTTATCTTCTGTATTTTCATTTGTGACTTCTAGCGTTTGAGTGGTCAAGTTGTACTTGGTATATCTAAGAATCTAAGCTTTAGATATAACAATGACACATAACAACGGGAGATTTCCCAAACTATCTATTCCTATATGATTGACTATTACATAAGTTACTGATCATATTGCATAATTCACAGTTTGTTTCAAAAAAGATATGTTTTGTTTAAAGTCGGTATTGTTTGCCGTAATTGAATCAGAGGATATCTTCTTTTAACTTTCTTCTACTTTCGTTGACCATTTGAGGAAATAGGTTTGATGTATAATCTCTCAAGAATTCTCAACATTATCTTGATCGCCAGAAATTAAGAAAATAACAATAGTGGAGCATCAGTTGAGTGGTGATCAATGTCATGTATGTCAAGTCCTTATCCAGTGCAGATCGAATGCTATCGACCATATTGCAATGTGGCCACCAGTCTAGGTGACCGAATAGCTCAGTGGTAACGTCTCACTGTGAAGCTTGGTGACACTGGATTGAATCCGCCAAGGAGCACCAGTTCCCTCAAGATTACAGGTACACCTTGCTGGAGAGTGCCAAGTAGCATGAAACTCAGTCCAGGGTTTCCTGTCGATTATCTCCAACCACCATCGGATCATCAGTAGTTTGTACAAACGTACTTCTAATTCATCAGACATAAGTTTGACTTTGATATGATGATATTAGCATTAAGTTTCCGGTCGGTTGTCTATCACAAGGTTTTGAATATTCAAATGAATAACTGACGCAGAGACCCAGGTTTCGTGTTATTTTCATACATTATAATGAAACATTTCCAGATAACATTTGGAAATGAGAAAAAATCGGGAAATACTAAAATTGTGGTAGTATATAACGATGGTCCGCCATGGAATGTATTTCAGTAGAAGACCAATAAGGAAAGAACGGGAACGATTGATATGAAAATGCTAGAACAATGAAATCTGAGACGGTGGACTACTACTATACCTGCGACTACTACTACTTTTATATATAAGTATTATAGAAATATCGTATTGTCCGCGAAAAAGACATGGACTTCTAATATTCGTTGTCCTGTAGTTGTTTCTATTTTGAATGACATTTATGAAATATAGATCAGTCATATTATACATAATTCAGGAATACCAAGCTTTATATATTCATATCTTTCAATGTTTCGGGCACTGCTGGAGAGTCCCACAATAGAACGAAACGGCCGTCCATTACTTCCAGATTTCCCGTGGTGGTCTAGCTTCAACTGAATCGTGATCTTAACCATTGAAATTATTATAAATATAATTGGTTTATACTGAAACAATCTAGATGAGATAAAGCTTATAACTGAAGACGATATCGAGGTAATCTGAACAGCATACACATTTGCCAACACGAGATTGATTAATTACAGTCCTAAACAACAATGAGAAGATACAAGTAAACCATGCCAATTGAATATAACTTAGCTCCATTATACATGCAGATGGCTATTAGGACTTAGTAACAGAGTGGATAATGTGATGGCATCTGAAGAGAATTATGCTGGGTTCGAATCCTAAAGGGAACATTAATTGTGCAATGCATGTACATCTATTTGACAAGTTCTAAATAAGACGAAATACTCTTCCTAAATTCCACTACAAGTCATCATCCATCATTGTTTATAAAGTATTGATGAAAGTCCTAAATTATCTCTATCTAATAATCTCATTTATTCTATTGTAAATTATTGATTTCCCCTCCCCCCCCCACACACACTCTTCACTCAACCATCCACCTATTCAATCCCATTGAGATTCCATGGTTTATTAAAATGTAAAAGCAAAAGAACAGAATAATCATTATTGATTTAATTGATTGGTTACAGAAGAAAACAAAACAAACTACAAATGGTAATTTGTTAATAGATTAGAAATCATTCATTACAAGTAAATCATGATTAGATAAACAATGCTCGTTCATCATCATTATCACAATCATCCTCATCATCATAACTTCCATGTATTTCAACCTACAATTGTAATGGGTAATTGTAGGATAATTAACATATATATCATATGAACAACAGTTAAGATCATGAGTAAATTGAAGCTAAACCACCATGGAAAACCCGGGAGCAATGGATGGCCATTCCGTGCTAGTATGGGACTCCTCAGTGGCAGTGCGCACCCAATATCCCGCCTTGCGGGATTCGAATTCAGGAACTATCGGCATCATCAGAAATTGACATCTGCTAAAATGTCACGTTTCAACAATTATGGTTTATTATGTATCATCAAGTACATCGCATTTATTTATTGCTTATTTACTTACTTACACGTCTTCCTCCTAGTGAAGCATAGGCTACCGACAAGCATTTTACAATCCACACTGTCCTTGGCCTTCTTTCTAATCGTATCCAACTCTTGTTCATTCTTCGCATATTTGTCTCGGCGTCGTGTGTTCTTTGGTCTTCCTCTTCTCCTATGACATGGAGGATTCCTGGTGGGAGCTTAGCTTGTGACGCATTTGGGTGCTTTCCCCCAATGTGTGTCCTATCCATTACCAGCACATCTTCCTGATTTCTTCCTTCGCTGGGATCTGGTTTGTTCTCTCTCACAGTAGGTTTTTGCTAAGTTTTTGATCAACGGAACCGAAGTATCTTGTGTAGACAACTGTTAATAAACACAAGTATATTCTGAATGATTGCTTTCGTGGTTCTCCAAGTTTCCACCCATACAGTAGAATTGTCTTGACATTTGTATTGAGAGTTCTGTCTTTGGTGTTGGTTGACAGACAGTTGCTTTCAGTTCTAGATATTCTTCAATTGTAGATATGCTACTCTTGCATCAGATCCTCTGTAATCATTAATGATGCTGGCCAGATATTTAAAGATTTTTGCATCCTCCAAAGCTTCTCTGTCAAGTGTGATTTGATTAGTGCATGTTGTGTTGTATCAGAGAATCATGCTTTTCCCCTTGCGTATGTTGAGACCTACTATTACTGAGGCTGAATCTACACTGGTAATCATCTTCACTTGTTGTTGCATGTGCGATAGATAAATAGATAGATAGATGTGTGGACCGATAGATAGATAGATAAAAGTTTTCGATAAAATTTCATCAGATGAAATTAATATAACATGATTTGTTCACATTCTGCCAAATCTAATCCAGCTTGCACTTACATATTTCATTCTATCTGGTTACGGCACTAGCAAGTTCTGACAGGAACCGATATTTAACTGAAAAGATATACAAAATCTGACTATATAAATTGTAATAACGTTGAATAAATATCAATACTAATGGCTGACAGTTCAATGGTGTAGATGTGAAGTGTTCGGACGGGAAGTTTGAAATTCATATGTTCGACTCATTCTGACGTGATAGTGGGTACGATTTAGTAAAGAGTTTTATACTGAAATGAAATCGCTATTTGTCAATTTCAGACTTTGAATAAGGATCTAGGTACCGATCAGTTCGTGACTGACACTACGAAAATACAAACACTAAAGTGAATGTTTTGTTATTTTAAAATATAACATCAAATCAACTGAAAATCTCATGTCTGGGTGTTACATGAAAATCTTCGATTGCGGTGAGACTATAATTTATGGACAACCTTTGAGCGGCGTTATAGTGACCTTCTGAATATCCACCTACTAACTAGATCTAAATGAGGGTTATAAACTAGTGTGGAGAGTAACAGCTAACACGGTCTTGGATCAGAATTTCCTATTGACTACTGCTAACCACCTCATATATCAATATAGTGAACATACTATCGAGTCATTAAACTAGTATTCACATTGTAACTTGTTCGATAGAAATTGACCAAGTCTGAGATGAATTAAATGCAAATAACAATAGTCAATACTCAATGATTAATTACTTGTAGAATAGAACTGATGGTTACACTTTGGGCAACGCTGAAGTGGTCTCAAGAATATCCACCTACTGACCAGAGCTAAATGAGTTTGATAAACCTGTGTGAGAAAATAGAATTATGATATACAATTGATGCTGAGCGCTTAGGAATTAGATTTAAGGGTTTTTCGTCACGAACTCTATTTAACCAAATGGATGAATGAATTTCGCACCAAAATCCAAGATTATTCATCATAGATCTGATTGGTTTGTTCACAAATTATAGTCTTAACAAACTTCAGTCAGTCAGTCAGCTACAACGTAGGACCAGGCACATATATGCATCGGTCCAAGTTGCCATACCTCAATAACACAACAACTAGGATTACCGGGTAAGTAATAGTGAGGTTAGATGCAGGGTATTAGAGAATGATGGCAAATTAGTTGATAAGGTTGTGAATCTTCATCGGTTGAGATGGTTGGACCACGTGTCACGTATGCCTGAACACCGATAACCACGACGTGCAATGCTAATCGGTGTTGGAGATGGTTGCCAAACTTACTGAATATAAAACTAGATTAACTTACATAAATCAAGATTGAAATAATTCATGTGTAGATGTAGAAGAGCCAACGATCCTAATAATCCATCACTTTCTGAATAAGTAAACATGTAGTTTGTGTTAGAAAATGAGAAAATATCAATCTCACTTATTAATCACTTCTATAACTTGACATCAAATGATACTAATGAACTGGATGGTTTAGTCGTGGAGCTTTCATCAATCTTCTGAATGCCATCATCAGCACAAACTTCAGATAGAAGTGATTTGTTCGGACTTCTTCACGTATGATTCATCGCTTGTCCTGTAGACCTCAATGTTGAATAGTTCTTGTCGTTCAAAGGAACGATGAAAACTTTACGACCAATCATCCATTTCTGTACTGTATTCATGAAAATGAAACATGATTAGTGTCTAGTTATCTTAATTCTGTCATAAGAAATGATAACAATTGTTATCATAAAACAATTTCACTACTAGCCGCTATCCATCTTTGTTTATAATGCTTGTGACTTAAGGCAATATCGAGGCAATCTGAACAGGATGCATATATGACAACAAGATACTGATCAATTACAGTCCCTAACATTAATGGACAGATGTAAGTAAAACAACACCAAGTGAATTTAAACTTCAGCCCAATACACAAACAAGTGACTATCAAGAATCAATAGCTAAGTGGATAACATAATGGAGTTTGTAGCAAACAGTACTAGGTTCGAGTTCCGGAATGAAGATCAACTCCGGGATGCCGTTACATCCAGTTGACGAGTATCAGATGAGATAATGATTTCGAGAAAAAAATGAAAGCAGCTTAGCAGCAAAACATATACCTTGTTGATTGGGTTGCTTAAATTTATCACATATTCCTTGGTTGTATTCAGTTCTCAAATCTGTTTAAATACAAAAATAAATGGTAAGATTTACAAGTTTCTATCTTGACACCTAACTGTATATTATGATAGAAATAATGACGAAAATAATAGATCAGTATTGCGTTGTGCAGATGATTAAGTTTTTGATTGAGATCATGAACCGATTAATGTTAGACCACCATTGAAAACCTGGCAGCACTGGACGGCCGTTTTGTCATATTGTGAGACTCCGGAATGGACAAGCGGTTTAAAACTCCAGACTCAAGAGTGCTTTGATCCACGATATGGGTGGGTTCGAATCCCGAATCCGACACATAGTTTGACGAGTCCCACAATAGGACACAACGGCAGTCCAGTGCTTCCAGGTTTTCAATGGTGGTCTAACGTCAATCGGTTCATGATCTCAATCAACAAAATAATCGATCTCATATCCTTTATTAATTCCCTATGGATCTGGTACATAATGTTAATTATTAAGAATGAGTTTTCTATTTATTGATATGTTAAGTGTTTCACTGAAGTTATCATCAGTAAACTATGGACCTATTCTTTAGGGGAAACAATGCATCTGTAGGGTATTGAAGGAACCAATATTCCCTTTGAGATTTGAAATTGTGTGACTCAAACTCACTGGTTGAAACGATACTAGTGAAATATTTAGAGTATGAGAACTTCTCATACCATAAAACTAGATGCCATAAATTTGATTGAATCCCTCACGGAACATCACTTTCAACAAAATTGGAAGTACACATCGCTGACCATTGTCGACTACAAAAATAAACACCGTAATTTTGTTAATGTACACGCAGATGTTTTACGAATAATATTTCTGTTCGAAATACTATGGTACGGCGGAGTATTGCGAGTGTCAGCTCTACCTCTCATAATGCTCTCACATGGTCACGCGTACACAGCCACTGACAGGAAATTCCTATTTACTGCCTTCTCATGGCATTACTGTCGTTTACGAAATTAAGAGGGCGAAATGTGAATGTCCGGCGATTTAACTTAGTTGTTGGATACGGAGGGTCCGTTGCGGAAAATAGAAAACCCTGATTCCGAACCAGGTGTGCACATGAGCTCCAGTATCCTGAGAAGAAAGAAATTGTACGGATTTATGGTTGGTCACCAGGTATTAACCTCTTAAGAAAAGCACCTGCCTCGGTTTGAGAACCCGGGCACTATCACAGTTCATACACAAATCAAATGACTGTGTGACGCATATGTATTCGGTGCCCGCTTTTGTGCCAATATTTATGTATTCAAATAAATAAATAAAACGTCTACATGATGCAAAACAATCATCTTTGATGTAACGGGATGAACAAATCATATACGAAATAAAATGTATCTAATAATGAACAGAAGAAAAAAAGAAGGTAAATCAGTTGGTGGATGTGTCACAGAATTTTTATGGTTTATTTGAAGTTAGACATTCATACTGTTGGATAATGAACAGGTCAATGCTCTAGATGTCAGGCATTCACTCGGAAGACCAATAGATCCTGTGTTAGAATCTCGCGAGGCAAGATCGTAGATGGGCAGTACTCATAAATCCCACATTAAAACGAAATGGACAGCCATTCAATGTTTCTAGGTTTTCCATGATGGTCTAACTTCAACTGAATCACACAGAATTCCTATGATGGATTAAACTGCAAAATCGTGCATGGAGGACAGTTGACAAAGTCGTTCGAAGTAAAGATCAGTGTCAGGCAAGGTTGCTTAGCCTCACCCTTTCTCTTTCTCCTGGTGATCGACTGGATCGTTAGGCCGTCAACATCTGAAGGGAAGTATGGAATACAGTGGACATCTAGGATGCAGTTTGACGATCTAGACTTCCCAGATGATCTGGCTCTCCAATAGAAAACGCAACAACAAATGCAAGAGATGACCAGTGTAGCAACAACCTCAATAGTATTAGGTCTCAACATATACAAAGGGAAAAGCAAGATTCTCAGATATAACACATCATGCACCAATCGAATCACACTTGACAGAGAAGCTTTGGAGGATGCAAAAATCTTTAAATATCTGGCCAGCATCATTAATGATTACAGAGGATCTGATGCAAGAGTAGCATATCTACAATTGAAGGACATCTGGAACTGAAAGCAACTGTCTGTCAACCAACACCAAAGACAGAACTCTCAATACAAATGTCAAGACAATTCTACTGTATGGGTGGAAACTTGGAGAACTACGAACGCAATCATTCAGAATATACATGTGTTTATTAACTGTTGTCTACACAAGATATTTCGGTTCCGTTGACCAGACACTATCAGTAACAGATTATAGTGGAAGAGAACAAACTAGATCCCAGTGGATGAAGAAATCAGGAAGAAGTAGTGGAAGTGGATAGGACCCACCTTGAGGAAAGTACCCTTATGCGTCACAAGGCAAGCCTTCACATGGATTCTTGAAGGCCAAAGGAAGAGAGGAAGTTCAAAGAACACATTACGTCGGGAAATGGAGACAAACATGGGAAAAATGAACAAGAGTTTAATGGAACTAGAAAAAAAGGCGCAGGCCAGAGTGTGTTGGAGAATGCTGGTCGGTGACCTATGTTCCATTAGGAGTAACAGGCGTAAGTAAGTAAGTAAGTATGATCTCAAAGATTGAAATTATGAATAATATCCACACAACCCCCCCTTCTTCTGATATAAATCCGTTCATTTTCATTTCAATTAACATCGAATCTTTATGATAATTGAATATTTTCTATAAAACACAACAGAATGTTTAAACTAACTTTCATAAATTATCCTTTCATTGTTAAAACATTTTTTTAGTTGATGGGATTTAGGATGTTTTCTATCTACATAGTTTATAAATGGAAATAATCAACCATTATTTGAATAAAATTATAGCATGACATTTACATAATATGAAGATCAGCTTCATTTCATAATGTATCAATTGAAGCTAGATCATCATTGAAAACCTGAAAGCATTGGATAGTTGTGTTCATCTTAGAGTATAGAATTCCTTAGCAGTGAATATCCATGATATTGTTTGTATAACTGGAACAGAATCAAAGACCTATGGGTCATGTACACGAATACTTAACCTATTGACCATTGATTTGATATTCAATGGTGTTACTGATTAACTTCAATCAGTCCATGGAATTGAACCACCGTCCACCATTGCTTACTAATGACTGTCTCCAAGAGCTATTTCATAGAGTTCTAGTGAGAATCAATGACCAGTGGAGTTCAACTGGGTCAGTTGTGAGATAGTAACTCACTGACGACAATGGTGAACGATGGCACAACTTCATGAATTGGTTGAAGTTAGGTACAATTGGATGCCAGTTGAGTATTATTATTACTATTATCATTATTTAAACACATAAACATTGGTACAAGGAGGCACCAAATAGATATGCACCACATAAGTAATTCGATTTGTGTAAAGGCTAGGATACTGCGTGGGTGCTCAAATCGAAGCAGGTGGTTTTCTCAGGGAGCCACACCCGGAGCCTTTGACTTAAAGGTCTAATCCACAAGGCAGTGGAGCAACTTCCGAGGATGTAGTTCCATGGTAGCCGATGACCAACGATTGGTTCATATGCCATCTGTTCCTTCAAGATGCTGGAGATCATGTGCACCATTGTCTTGCAATCAGGGATTCTAAACATTCCTAAGTGAATCCTTCATATCCACCAACCCGGTTAAAGCGCCGGACATTCGCATTTCGTTCTTTCAGAATTGTAAACAACACTAATGCCACGAGAAGGCACTGAGTAGGATTTCTATAGTAGTGTTTGTGTGCACGTGGCCATGTGAGAGTATTTCAAGAGGTAGAGCTGACCGTCCGTAATCTGGGCCGTATTTGGGCATTTGTGGGCTTACCGGCTCAGTGATCTATAGGTTATTCGAGAGGCTGAAGTTCCTGGGTTCGAATCCCGTGAGCACAATCCTGGATGCAAATTATTCATATGTCCCATACTAGGACAAAACGGACATCATCCAATGCTTCCAGATTTTCCATGATGGTCTAGCTTCAATGAACTCATGAATTCAACTAATGAAATTACTAAAAAATCTCCACAAACCCCTTCCTCCTCATTCTAATATGAAATATTCATTCGTTACAAGAACTTACCAAACGTTTTTTGCAAAGAATTCACAACGTTTACAAATTCTAAGATATTTACAAATGAAATAGATAACACACATCAATTAAATTAAAATGTATTAGGTTCTGTTATATATTACATCTGAATAAAACTATATGAAGACTTAAATTCATAGAAACATCATAAGATAGTTTGCTTCCTTGTTTGTTTGTTTGTTTCTTCATCCCATTTTTCCTTTCTTATTGACCAATATTCTTTGGAATGTAGTTGGAATATGAATAATTCAAATGTCATTTTAAAGATGTACAACTATGTGGATACAATATCCACAAAACCCCTTCTGACATGAATCAACATATGCTCAGTAGTGACTGTCTCCAAGAGCTATTTCATGGAGTTCTAACGAGAATCAATTACCAGTGGAGTTCAACCGGGTCAGTTTTGAGATAACAACCCAATGTTCAGAAGAACAATGAAAACTCTACGATCGAACCATTCAGCTCAAAGAGCAAAAGTCCATCGAAATCATCCACTTGAGATACAAATCTTCTCCATCATAAAAAATGATTAAAAATGTGTGTAGTAAATGTAATTGTTAAAAGGTGAAACCTAAAGAGTTGTTACAATCGTCATCAAAATAGTATATACGATGTTGCTTAATGTCAGTTGACCGGATATTATCTGTAATAATCTATTATGGTAGAGAATATCCTGGTTTCTAACTGAAGAGAAAACTATATAAAAATGCTTGAGGTGGTTAGGACATACATGATGGAAATGATCAAACTGCATTCATTATAAGGTGATTCTCAACTTGGAATCCCAAAAGGAAAAGAGAACGGAGGGAGATCAAGGAACACATTGTCGAATATACAATCTCATCAATAATGGGAAAAAACAATCAGATTGGTTATTATATAATGCAATTTCATGCCAAAAACAAAATGATACTGTTTTTTTGTATTACAAACCTGTCATTAGATTAACACCATATACGACCTCTAAACGTTTAATTATACATTGTATATCTATAATAAGCAATATTATTTGGAGAAAAACCCATCAATATTAGTGTTTAATTAGACGTACAATGATGCATTGGCTGTGAGACAACACGACCTGATTGGATTTCTCCATCTAAACAAATATACAAATCATTCGAAATTTAATATGCAATAGAAATGAATCTCAGAAGGGGTTAATTTATGGATATTATATTTGTGCTCATGGGTCAATTGAAGCTAGACCAGCATGGAGAAACTGAAAGTACGGGACAGCGGCTTCATCTTAGTGAGGGACTCTTCAGCAATGCTCATCCATGAACTTTTATATGATCATATTTACTGATTTCAGTTTATCAAATATTCATTCAAGAAAAGTTTTTTATATTTTGATCTATTTGATAAATTAAGTGATCTGATCTAGTCTGATATGATCTGAAATATTCTCTTGTAAAATTGAGAGACTAATAAAATAAACTTAGAAAATTGTGAATTATTTTACAATTGATCAACCAGTTTTCATTATCAGAATGAGGGTAGTGTATGCTACTTATATTGACATAAGCAGTATATGACGCTAGTCAGGAATAGAATGTCTGGCACCAGATAGTTGAGAAGATCGAGAGGGGAAGAACGGGAACGGAAAGTAATTGTTATGGAAATGCAAGAACAATGAAATCATAGACAATTAATGAACACTTTACAAAATGAAGTAGAGGAGTATGGTTTTTATACTTTATCAAGTAGCTCTGTCATTTTGTATGAAATGTAATTAGTTATTCTTACTTGTGTTCTCTTGCACTTTAATTGTAGTAATGTTAGTAGTTGAATTGATGAATTGATTTAAGCTAGACCATCGTTGAAAACATGTGAGCACTAGAAGACCGTTTCATCCTAATTGTGAAATAGTTACTCAATCGTGAAATACTGAGGATTGAATAAAGTTACACATAAATACCGTTGGATGCCAACTGGCTCAATGGTCTAGAAGATAAGTGTTTGCGCGTAAGACCAATAGGTATTGGGTTCCAATCTTATGTGCCGGATCATAGATACGTCGTGCTGAGGAGTCCCACACTAGGACAAAACGATAGTAAATGTTAAGTTTGAAGGTAACACAATTTCACTTGATCTGCGAACGAAAACAAAGACTCAGTGACCAAGACCAGTAAACCAGCTATTTGACGCGTCCCAGCCCCGCTAACTAGAGTGAGAAGTCCAAGCTTGAAATGGGAAGTATATTCTGCAAAACAGCCAGAAACGAGCGATAACAACAAACACAATTCAAAAGCGTATATATACAGTACAGGCCCGTCCTTAGGGAGAGTTACCAAAAAGCATACTAAAACACGCAACGCACTAATAACATTTATGATAATTCCCAGTGGGAAATACGACATGAAGATGACAACAGCGCTTTCGGCGCGAGAACAAAGAAATTCAATTTCTCTAAATAAAATGACAAAATTAGGTCCTTTTGCAAGTGAGTTCTGGGGATCTAACCTCCCCAACAGTAAAGTGACTTTGAAAGTGTCCCCTTAATACCCAGAACTTAATGAGGGTTATAAACATGTGTGAAGAATTAAAATTATAATTTGTACTTGATGATTAAGATTAAGAATTAGATTTAGAGTTTTCATCACGAACTGACATCAATTATAATAACAAAACTCTATTTAACCAAATAAATGAATGAATTTCATATCAAAATCTATGACTTATCATTGTAAATCTGATTGGTTCGTTCATAAATTAATAGTCTTGCCATGTTACATAATCCATAAAGATTAATTTGACCAAATATTGATTTCACTGGTTGCAATCATGAGTCAATTGAAGCTAGACTACCATGGAAAACCTGGAAGCACAGGATGGCTAGGTTCAATTGACTCATGATTTCAACCAGTGAAATTTCTAAAATCTTCACAAAACCACTTCTGATTTACTTTTATGTATGATAAAATGAAAAAAAGAACATTTCATGAAATTTACATTAACTTACTGTATATTGATTGAATACGATCTTCATAAGATTTTATTGATTTTATACGCTGACGAATAGATTCTGTTAATTAGTCATTAAGAATATGAAAGAGAGGGTTTCGTAGTTATTATAGGAATTTTCAATAACTGAGATCATGAGTCAATTGAGTTTGGATCAATATGAAAGACCTAGAAGTACTGGATGGTTGTTTCGTTCTACATAAAGGACTCTTCAATAGTGAGTAAAATGCAATGTATTCAGGTTTTTCATAAAGATCTAGCTTCAAATATGTGATGATCTGAACTATTATTAGTCGAATAGTTATCAATGTGTTGATATTCGATTATTTGTCATTCATATCGATGTTGATGAATGTTTAAATTATTTTCATATAAGGATAATTTCTGAATAGAATCATCTATACGAACTTCATTTCTATCTGTAAGTAGTACTGATGAAATCTTTGAGAATAACAAAGAAAGCAACAGTTCTCACAACTGATCAAGATATTTTGAAGTACCGTAATGCAGAATATTTGATTGTCTCCATCTGTGCTATCGTTCACTACAACATTACTCTTACTAATGTCAGTATAACTAATATAAATACTATAACAACTACTACAACCAATACTATCACTGACACTACTACTACTACTACTACAACGACTACTGCTACTACACCTACGACTACTACCATTGTTTGCACGATTTCAGTGCAGAATATTTCAAAAAAAAATATGAAATTTACTTCATAATCCTATTTGATTTTAAAGTCTAATGTTGAAATAGATAACATCCAGTGGATGTTTCTAAGATCAGTTCACAAATGCATGTTACTATTTCATATCGTTCTATCATATGTGTAAATCTGTTTAAAAGTTTAATCATTAAACAACGTCATCAACGAATACTTACTTCGTTTACGTGCTAGTTCATAAAATATCCATCTTCGCTCCATATATAAGTCTATGAAAAAAGCAAATGACATTGACATAATTCAAGCTCTTCATGGTAATAAAAATATATATTTATCTGGATACATTAAATCTTGTGTAATTGAACTTAGTCAATATACAAACTACAAAAGACAATTATCAGTTGAGGGGTTGTGAAGATGGTTAATATTTTATTAACACTATTGAGAGCAGGCTCACTGGTCTAGTTGGTTAAGCGCCTGACGAGAAACTGTTAGGTCCTGGGTTCGAATCTCACCCGGTGAGAAATCATGGATGCGCAATGCCTCGCAGGAGTCCAACACTAGGACAAAACGCGTGTCTACTGCTTCCAGGTTTTCCATGGTGATCTAGCTTCAATTGACTAATGAGTTCAATCAAAAACAAAGGATAGTGTCTTACAGATATTTGTTTTTATATACAATTGACATTAGTAATCAATCAAAACATAAATAGATAACAGATATAAAGATGACTGATAGCTAACAATGGAATTGAGAATGAGAATTTCGTTCTATTTTGAACTTATCAGCTAGATATACCTATATCCAAATGTAAATGTTCATTTCAGGGCTTGATACTAAGTGAATCACATGATAGCATGTAAAGCAAATGGTACTAGGATGAAGTGTCAGAATGAATATCAACTCTGAGATGTATATATAGATCTACTTGACAAGTCTCAAATACAACGAAACACTCACTCCATATTTCACTACTAGCTGTCATCAGTCTCTACTTATAATACTTGTGACTGTATACAATATCAAGATAATTCGCATAGGATATACATATATAACAACAAGAGATTGATCAATTGCACTCGTTATAATCAATGAAAAGATTCAATTAAACAGTACTTACCATTTCCTGTAGACCCATATAGAAATAATAGAAGTACATTAAGAAGTAGTACAAATGAATGGATCATATTCAATATTGTAGTTTCATTTATTCTTCTTCTTCTTCTCCTTTTATACCATTTCAAAATGATGGTTAATAGACATAAATACTCACTATAAATATCTTCTATTTCTGATTAAAATAAGCCTCATTATACATAAATAATTAAACAAACTAATTATTCCGAATTACGAAGAAGTTGGTAAGTTTCAAAAGTGACCTCATTAATACACCATTGTATATATGGTGTGATTATATGAATCTAGACAATATAGTTTCGGATTATTTGGAATTTGTTGTAAATCATTGACAAATTCATAAACCACACAGAAACTAAATTCATATGAATCTATTCTAGTTGTTGTAGTTGTTGTGGTAGTAGTAGTAGTAGTTGTAGTAGTAGTAGTACCAGTAGTAGTAGTAGTAGTAATAGTAGTAGTAGTAGTAGTAGTAATAGTAGTAGTAGTAGTAGTAGTAGTAGTAGTAGTAGTAGTAGTAGTAGTAGTAGTAGTAGTAGTAGTAGTAGTAGTAGTAGTAGTAATAGTAGTAGTAGTAGTAGTAGTAGTAGTAGTAGTAGTAGTAGTAGTAGTAGTAGTAGTAGTAGTAGTAGTAGTAGTAATAGTAGTAATAGTAGTAGTAGTAGTAGTAGTAGTAGTAGTAGTAGTAGTAGTAGTAGTTGAATGTGGAGGAGAAGGAATTTGAATGGGATTATTTGTATTTATGATTGTATTCTAGTTTTGTGCCAATATCTGTGCAGATCTATATTCATACTGTGGTGTGTACTACTGATGTCGACAGATTTGCATTGTATGTATCACCAACCGAAAGTGAAATTCTTGGCGGCAGACGTTGAAAAATTTAAAGAAAAAAGAACGAGAAAAGAGATAGATTGGTGTAGAAACGAACGATCAATCAAGTACGAGACAATTGATGAGTATTTTGCAAATGAAGTATTTACTATATGATTCTCAGATTTTACAAAGACACTGTAATTTTGTATTAAATTATATTCGGTTGCCCCCTGGTTTATAATTAGGAGTGTTTGAAATATAGTACAAACTAAGAATCCTATAAATCACTCAATTTAGCCAAGTAGTGTTAGCTGAGCACGTAAGAACGTATTGTATCTGTAATTCCAAATCAAGCAGTCACCAAGTATAAAAGAATCATTAGTTCATACAAACATTACACCGACACAGGTGTTCTCGTCCAAGACATTACCAACATTTTGTTCTTCAATAAAGATGAGACTTACAGAAAACGTGGAAATGAAAAGATCTAGCTGAATTAAATGAAGTTAAAAACACAAATTAGTAAAATGTTCATTTCACTTAGTGTTGTTTGCCTATATCTTCCAATTGTTGTTTAGGACTGCAATTGATCGGCCTCTTATTGGCATATGTGCATCATGTGTGGATTGTCTTGATATTGCTTCAAGTCACAAGTTTTGTAAGCAATGTTGGATGATGATGGTTAGCAGTGGAATAGAAGACGCATGTATCATCCTTTCTAGGACTCGTCAGCTGGTTGTACTTGCATCTCACAGTTGATGTACACTCAGGAACTCGAACCGTTTGCCGTTTGCCGTTTGCTTTCAACTCCATTGCGTTATCCACTTGGTTATTAATTCCTGATAGCCAACTCCTTGTGCAATATGGTGAAGATTAAATTCACTTGGTATTTTTCACTTGAATCTTCCGATTGATGTTTAGGACTGCAAGTGATCAGTCTCTTGTTGACACATCTACATCCTGCACGGGTTGCCTTGATGCCTAAATGTTACTTGAACACTTAGAACCGAATCGTCCTTATATTTCAAATTAGATATGAGATTGGGTCATTTAAAAACGTCGAGTAATTGTTAACTGTAGTTGTAAAAATGACTGAGGAATCAAACTAATGACCGTTGTAGCGAACCAATCAAGAAATGATGCTAGACATCGATGATGAATGTCTTTGTAAATTTAACTAAGAACTGTAAACCACATGAAAATAACATGACGAAATTTGCAAGAACTGACAATCTACTAGTGGTTTCACAGAAGACAACTTTCATTATTGACATAGTTATAGTTGAATAATATACCCACCGCTATACCATCCAGGCGAATCAGACACTATCCATTCTTAAACTTTATAATCCAGGCAATACAGCTTAATCCCGCTTGATCGGAGAACCAGACATCGTATAGGTTTAAACGCCACAATCTGAATAGTACAGCTCAATCCTGTGAAGCAACCATACAAGCACCAAGCACCCTCGTGGGCCATTTGCACCATTCATATACACATTCATATCACATTTATAATTATTCCGGTCAATGATCACGTGAATCTATTATGCACAGCGTGAACAACCGGAGGTTGACTTATTCCGCTTACATGACAGTAAAACTCATTGATGTCAGAAATGGCGACAAGTCCCTTGAGAACACGGAAAAGCAACTACCAGTATGAATGAAGTCGGTTAACCAGCAAACCAGATTTGCACAAAACGTGCCAAATCAATGTTGAACCATCCACAATACCAATGGCAAACTTACAGGCTCATAAAAGACTTTTAACTCTACATAGCTGAACATAGTCAATGGTAAATTAAATAGAGTCCTGTGAAGCTCATTAATTGTTCATCCACCGTTTTCTGAAGTAGTAACAACAGATCAAGAGAACACCCAAAAAATAAACAAAAGTTACTTTAATTTAGGAATGGTGAAATGAAAGATATCACTGAAGTACAGATTTGAATGACAACGATCCCGCACCGCGAGATTCGAATCCAGGACCTATCGGTTTCGCGGACGAACGCTTCACCTCTAGATCAAGAAACCGGCATCCATTGGTGTTAATACCAAACTTCAAATAATTCACTAAGTTGCGTCATGGTAGTGTAGCTTCAATTGACTCATGAATTCAACTAATAAAGTATGATATCTGTTTGGAGTTATATGTACGTTAATTATACAACAGATTAATGTAGATTAGATGTTGTTATATTCAATTAGGTTGTAATAGATGTTGTTTGACCTATCACGTCATCGACGTTGATCATTATTGTTTTCATGGTCTACTATGCTTCCATTTCATCAAAATCTTTGATTTTCTTACATCCTCATCATCACAACTTAAAACGTTTCCCCCGTCCCCAATATATGGTTAGTTGATATGTTACACAGGAATAGTGATTCATTAAAATCTTACAACTCGTAACTACACGTATTAGAGGACCTATAGCCTGTCATAAAGTTCATCAATATTACGTTGTAAAATATATAACACACAACTATTTGAAACATCAACATGTATTTGTGATCTGTTGTTATAAGCATTCACTAGGATATATATGTTTCAACATTGAAAATTATAATGAAATAGGATTATGAAAAGAATTTTGATATTTTTCATTTTTCGAATGTCCCACACTATAATGATCAACATTGATCAACACCATTTGGTCCTTTAAAATTGCTTCAGAAGTATCTGCTGATTTGCTTCATCACAGCGTGCTCCTCTAAAGCAGCATCTCTCTTCTAGGCTTCAGGCAAAATTGCTGTCTAATGTGTGTTTACCAGCTCCATGAGATTATCTTATATCCTTATGACAAGCTAGTATTAAAGGAATGGTTTTTCAAGCTGGATGCTTGACATCACAGTATTACTCTCGGTATTTGGTACCTTCCACTATTATTATTCTAGCCATCTAGCTGTATAAACCCTTTTCAGTTTGATGGCATATTCTGGATTAATATTTTTTCAACACTAATGTTTTTGTTCCTGGATAGTCGACTTGCTAGAAGCAATAGTTATCATATAACTGAAGAGCAGATTAGTTTGTCGGAAAATGAAAAACTATGAAATTTGGATATTGATGAGTAAAGAAAAGACGATGTAAAAACTATATCCGAAGCTCACTTTCATTAGGAACACTCCAAGAAAATGAAAAACTTTTTCTAGTGGGAGGAACATGATTGTGTCAAGTTTCTCAGAGAACATGGACCCTGATTATGCAGCCGACAATATCCGAGAAGGGGAAGTTCCTAAAATAGTCCTTGAATTCTAGAGACATATTGGTCTGGCAAGTGGTTCGACTAGCCAAAATGTTCTGGAATTCTAGACCCTAGCTACCGAAGGTATCATTCTATCCTACATTGATGATGTAGGCCGTCACGAGGCACTTGGTGCCAACAGACACCAGTTAACAACTAGAATCCACGTGCATCTGGATAAGCCACATGATATAAGGGTTAGATAAGAAAACAGATTAAAACTGACAGTTTCATTTGTGGACTATCAGCATTAAGGAAAAACGCGTTTCGAGCAATATAGAGTAAAACATGAATGTGTGTTCTTGTCAAGTCTCTTAGGTCCTATCTTCTAACTTGTTGCTTGTCTCAGTCCAAGATATCTCTATCTATTTTTGTGCGAAGAGGTAGGATTCTAATATTTAATTCGGTTGTGGCATAAGTCTAGGCACTCCCATGTGACTGAACACACATATCCGAGACGAGAACATTGCAAACTAAATGAATACAAGGCGTTTTTCTCTCATTTGATCTGTGTAAGACGAGTGGTTTCTGCTCATTCGCCTTACTTTTTATCATTTGCACAATAAATTCAATTCCTGAAGGCGGAATTTTACCATTATAAACTATTTTTAACTTGACACTCATTTGCTTGACTTTAACCAAGTCAGATGTTCTCTTTTCTTCCCATAAAAACTTGATTGTGGATATTGAGAACTCAACTGTAGTTATATCCGTTAAATGTGTCGATTTGTGTAATTACCAGTTAACATTCGATGTTGATCATTATAGAATTTTGTCAACAATGTAACTTCCATTGTTTATCTGCTTTCTTTCATTGACAAGAGTATCGCACAAGAGTATTTCATAAATCAACTGCAGAACAAGATCGCTCATTATATTCACTTAATATATTGTAGAATGTGGCCTATTTTTAGTTATGAATCTTGGTCTGTTTGAAGATTGATTATTCTGAATTCTCTTTTTGTTTTTGCTGTTTTTATTCTTGTTCTTAATAATAAAGTGTAAATATTAGTCATATAAACATCAGTGCGTGACATTCCAAAAATGAAAACTATGAAATTCCTTTCAGAATCTGATTTTCTCATAAAGTGCAATGTTGAAACAGAACGTTTTTGGTAGACGATTATAAGACCACATAATAAATGTATGTTGATGTTTCAAACAGTTGTACGATATTCAATTTACAGTGTATTACTACTACGTTGATGCGTGCTACTGATGTCGGCAATTATAAGTAGTATTTATCACCAATAAAAAGGGAGATATCTTGTGTCAGAAGGGTGGGATGATTGAAGGAAATCGAACGAATACAGATAGTAATTGACGCGTTTTCGGATTTTACTAAATAATTCTGTAACTTTGTATTCAAATACATTGGGTTGTCTTCGCTGGTGTTCTCGCTCACAACACTGATACTACTACTCACACAAATAATACAATCATTGAAGCGTTAGTAGTGTGAGGAAGAAATGCAATGTGATGAGTGTAATAATTGGTTCCATAAGATGTGCACCCGATTAAGCCCCACTGCATATAAAAGGTGCTCAAAGTCAAACTCTCATTGGGTTTGTAGTTTTTGTTGCTCGAGCAAAACATTTATCCAGGAAGCAACAAGTCTCCTAGTGTTGGCTAATAAGAAGGTTGATGAGGGCTGTACTGGAAACATTGGTACTGATGACGAAGATTGCGTTAGTGTCGCGAGTGCTGTCATGGCGCAAGCCAGACATCTACCTGTGCAACCCGCAGTTAAACGTGCTCCCCTGAAACGATCAGTGAGTGACACCTCATTAGACGTTGGTGGCCGTATTGCTACAGCTGCGACTAGTGACCCATATAAGACAATTACTGTCCCGAGTTGTCCTAATGTAGACGTTTCGACTGATGGAAAATGGATGACGCGAAAACGCAGAAGAGTAGGAAAGACAGCTAAAACTAATGACTGTTTGCTTGATAAGTCCTTGGTGGACTCTCAGATCACTCCGCCAAAGTCCCATAGTAAAGCTTCGTCTAACATTGTTGCGAGTCACTCGCTCGACTCACAGGACTCAGTTACAATAAAAACTAATCGTAAGATACCAGGAGTTAAATACAGGATCTAACGTCACAGTCGAAAGCTGTGAACACAGTTTCAAAAGAAGCTAAACCCCTCCCTAGTTTGATTATTTGGAATCTAGTGGAGTCGAAAGACAACGACCCTGTTAGAAGACATGCACATGACCTGCAGTTAGTGAAGTCTGTGGTAAGAAATGTACTACCTGAAGAGGTTTCATGGGCACATATTGCAAAAGTAATACGACTTGGTCAATGGGTTGGAGGCGAGACCCAACCAAGAAGAATCCCGAAGCTGGTTCTCAGGAGTTTTGAAGAAAGAGACATTATTGAAAAACGCACTGAAAACTCGTGACTCAAATATCCGTATTCGACCAGATTGGCCGCTTAAGGATCGAATCAAGTAAAAGAATGCTCTTACGGAGTTGAGAACTCGCAAATTAAATGGCGAAAATAACCTTACCACTAAGGGTTTTCGCGTAGTCAGGTCTTGGAAGTCAATGCTTCCGAGGCCTTTATGGGTATAACGGTTGATTGCCAAAACACCTTAAGTGTGTGCTACACGAACGCTCGTAGTCTTAGAAATAAGACGTCCGAGCTAAATCTGATGGTGGAAGAATTATGTCCTGATATAATCGTTGTTACAGAAATTTAGTTCACAGTAGATATAGACTGTTCTCCTTTCATTGCAGGCTATATCTGTATTAGAAGCGATAGAGTTTCAAGTCGCAAAGGAGGTGATATAATATTATACATTAGGGATCACCTTCGTATACAATCAACCATATTGGAGGGTCATATCAGTGGCACATGCGAGATCGCATGTTGTAAGATTAAATCTAGAAGTGGGTTAGTGACTATAGGGGGAATATACCGTAGTCCGTTTTGTGTTGCTGACGACTTTATCCTAAGACACATCTGTTTTTGGAGTATGGCAAAATGTTGTCTCATCATTGGGGGGACTTCAAGGCACCGCATATCAGCTGGATAGAGCTTACAGCTCCAGGTAGTGGTTTCGATAGCGACCTTTTATCTGCCGTTGTTCAGTGTGCACCTGTACAATGTATCGCAAAACCGACACATATTGATTTCAATCATGATCCGTCACTGCTGGACCTCGCCCTCACCCACCACTATGAGGATGTCTCTGATATTCAGCACCTTCCTCCACTAGTTAACAGTGATCACGTTGTTATTCACTTTAAGTTTAGGACACATGGTATACAATTCGTATCTGCTCCACCTCGATCAGAAACTGTGCTATCTCGACTGATTGGTCGGTTGACGCGGATGGATTGATTGAAGATGAATGTAATAAGTTTAAGGCTACATTCGAGTCCGTAACGTCGCCGTTTATCCCATGGTCAGCACGTAAGCTATCACATTGCCCTCTTACTAGCATAGTCGTTAAGTTACTTGAAAAGATAATTCGGGTTAGGTTGCTAAGCCACATAGATTTACACAATCTGTTAGCTCATGAGCAACACAGATTTCGTAACAAGCGTTCATGCTTGACTAACTTGCTTATTGCAAGGGAGGATTGGACAACAGCCCTAGATAACGGTGTGTCTGTCGATGTGATATTCCTAGATTTTAGCAAAGCATTTGACAAGGTTTCACACGTAGGTTTTATGCATAAGCTCACGAGCTTCGGAATAATAGGTACTGTACGGGAGTGGATAGGAAATGTCTTCTGTGACTGCAGACAAAGAGTGAGGGACAATGAAACGCTACCCAAATGGAAGCCGGTCAAAAGTGGTGTACCCCAAGGCACCACCTTAGGCCCTCTGCTCTTCCTTCTCTACGTTAATGAGTTACCGCTGTTAGTTAGGTCGTCGACATTATTGTTTGCGGATGATGTAAAAATCTGGAGAACGATGAAAAGTGCGTCTGATCACCTGGATCTTTAAGCTGACTTGGACGATTTAGTTAGATGGGCTCGAGAGTGGGGCTTAGAAATCAATGCTAGGAAGAGTGTACTAATGCACATCGGTCACGGTAATAGTTACTGTTATATTAATGGGCGTAAACCTCTTCCTAGCTTTCAAGAGCATAAAGACTTAGGAGTAATATACGTGCCGCGAATAGGGTTGTGTTTGCTGCAGTGAAAAAGTTCACTTCAAAACTTATGGACGAGTCAACAGTGACAAAAATTGAACAAGTGACAGATGGGATGAAGATGGTTTACAGTGGTCTGTCACCAGATTATCGTGTATTGGTTAAACAGGCCAGAAAGTCGACCCAGGCATATCAGCTGGCGTATGGTGAACCTATATCTCCGGAACAATTGGTTATCCGAATAGCTGCTGTTATGCAAGAATATACACAATCCGGGTGGGTTTTGTATTCCTATCATTTTCGCGTTTATATCGATAAAAGTTAGCTAGCCAACTGATTACATCAATGTTTATGCTTCATATCGAATTATAGATATAGTAATTAGTTACACTTGACAGACAAATATTATGTATACTTACGTGATGTGGCCTTATAGCAGAACATCTACATCACTAGGATTTACTATCCATTCTGCTTTCTATTCTCCACTCCATATTTTAAAGTATGAACCTCCTCACATCATTGCTATCTATATCATCGGAATAGAATTCACTGATGATTTTGATGTAGTTTCTCCTTGACTCTTGCAGCTAAAGTTATTCAAATGGTCAAATGATAAGAACCTCCTATGTGCAGATTGGATAACTGTGGTGATGATGATTTCGTTGATACTAAAAACACTATAAATACTTGACAGTTCGGATTATATTTGACACTGTTTTGGAATAGCATTCCTTTCATTTATCTTCTGTTTTCCCATTTGTGACTTCTAGCGTTTGAGTGGTCAAGTTGTACTTGGTATATCAAAGAATCTAAGCTCTAGATATAACAATGACACATAACAACGGGAGATTTCCCAAACTATCTATTCCTATATGATGACAATTACATAAGTTACTGATCATATTGCATAATTCACAGTTTGTTTCAAAAAAGATATGTTTTGTTTAAAGTCGGTATTGTTTGTCGCAATTGAATCAGAGGATATCTTCTCTTAACTTTCTTCTACTTTCGTTGACGATTTGAGGAAATAGGTTTGATGTATAATCTCTCAAGAATTCCCAACATTAGCTTGATCGCCAGAAAGTAAGAAAACAACAATAGTGGAACATCGGTTGAGTGGTGATCAATGTCATGTATGTCAAGTCCTTATCCAGTGCAGATCGAATGCTATCGACCATATTGCAATGTGGCCACCAGTCTAGGTGACCGAATAGCTCAGTGGTAACGTCTCACTGTGAAGCTTGGTGACACTGGATTGAATCCGCCAAGGAGCACCAGTTCCCTCAAGATTACAGGTACACCTTGCTGGAGAGTGCCAAGTAGCATGAAACTCGGTCCAGGGTTTCCTGTCGACTATCTCCAACCACCATCGGATCATCAGTAGTTTGTACAAACGCACTTCTAATTCATCAGACATAAGTTTGACTTTGATATGATGATATTAGCATTAAGTTTCCTGTCGGTTGTCTATCACAAGGTTTTGAATATTCAAATGAATAACTGACGCAGAGACCCAGGTTTCGTGTTATTTTCATACATTATAATGAAACATTTCCAGATAACATTTGGAAATGAGAAAACTACGGGAAATTCTACAATTGTGGTAGTATATAACGATGGTCCGCCATGGAATGTATTTCAGTAGAAGACCAATAAGGAAAGAACGGGAACGATTGATATGAAATCTGAGACGATGGACTACTACTATACCTGCGACTACTACTACTTTTATATATAAGCATTATAGAAATATCTTATTGTCCGCCTAAAAGACATGGACTTCTAATATTCGTTGTCCTGTAGTTGTTTCTATTTTGAATGACATTTATGAAATATAGATCAGTCATATTATACATAATTCAGGAATACCAAGCTTTATATATTCATATCTTTCAATGTTTCGGGCACTGCTGGAGAGTCCCACAATAGAACGAAACGGCCGTCCATTACTTCCAGATTTCCCGTGGTGGTCTAGCTTCAACTGAATCGTGATCTTAACCATCGAAATTACTATAAATACAGTTAATTTATACCGATACAGTCTAGATGAGATAAAGCTTAAAATGAAGACAATATCGAGGTAATCTGAACAGGATACACATTTGCCAACAAGAGATTGATTAATTACAGTCCTAAACAACAATGAGAAGATACAAGTAAACCATGCCAATTAAATATAACTTCGCTCCATTATACAGGCAGGTGGCTATTAGTACTTAGTAACTGAGTGGATAATGTGATGGCATCTGAAGTGAATGGTACTGGATTCGAATCCTAAAGAGAACATCAACTGTGAGATGCAAATGCATCTAGTTGGCAAGTCCTAAATAGGATGAAACACTATTCCTTGATTCCACTACTAGCCATCATCCAACATTTATAAAGTATCGATGAAAGTCCTAAATTATCTCTATCTAATAATCTCATTTATTCTATTGTAAAATATTGATTTCCCCCTCCACACACACACACACTCTTTACTCAACCATTCACCTATTCACTCCCATTGAGATTCCATGGTTTATTAAAATGAAAAAGCAAAAGAACAGAATAATCATTATTGATTTAATTAATTGGTTACATAAGAAAACAAAACAAACTACAATTGGTTATTTGTTAATAGATTAGAAATCATTCATTACAAGTCAATCATAATTAGATAAACAATACTCGTTCATCATCATTATCCCCATCATCCTCATCATCATAACTTCCATGTATTTCAACCTACAATTGTAATGGGTAATTGTAGGATAATTAACATATATATCATATGAACAACAGTTAAGATCATGAGTAAATTGAAGCTAAACCACCATGGAAAACCCGGGAGCAATGGATGGCCATTCCGTCCTAGTATGGGACTCCTCAGTGGCAGTGCGCACCCAATATCCCGCCTTGCGGGATTCGAATTCAGGAACTATCAGCATCATCAGAAATTGACATCTGCTAAAATGTCACGTTTCAACAATTATGGTTTATTATGTATCATCAAGTACATCGCATTTATTTATTGCTTATTTACTTACTTACACGTCTTCCTCCTAGTGAAGCATAGGCTACCGACAAGCATTTTACAACCCACACTGTCCTTGGCCTTCTTTCTAATCGTATCCAACTCTTGTTCATTCTTCGCATATTTGTCTCGGCGTCGTGTGTTCTTTGGTCTTCCTCTTCTCCTTTGACACGGAGGATTCCTGGTGGGAGCTTGACTTGTGACGCATTTGGGTGCTTTCCCCCAATATGTGTCCTATCCATTACCAGCACATCTTCCTGATTTCTTCCTTCGCTGGGATCTGGTTTGTTCTCTCTCACAGTAGGTTTTTGCTAAGTTTTTGATCAACGGAACCGGCTTCAGAAGAGGTTATTCTTGTCTCACTAACTTATTAGTGGCTCGTGAAAGCTGGTGCGCTCTTAAGGACCAAAAGCTACCTGTAGACGTCGCCTTCATTGATTTCAGTTAAGCTTTTGACAAAGTTCCGCACAACCGGCTGTTATACAAGTTAAGAAAAGTCGGGATTGGAGGCAATTTATTGATGTGGATAAAAGACTTCTTAGTTGGGCGTCAACAAAGAGTAAGGGTGAACTCAAAGTTATCTAGCTGGGAAACTGTGCTTAGTGGAGTGACCCAGGGTACAGTTTTGGGGCCAGTGCTATTCCTCTTGTATGTAAATGACCTTCCTTGTATCCTATCATCATCGGTCTTGCTATTTGCTGACGCTGTCAAGATATGGAAAACGATACGATGTAAGAGTGATAGCTTAAAACTTCAAAATGACCTGAAGAAGTTATCTGAATGGTCTCAAACATGGCAGTTTCTGATAAATATTTCCAAGTGTGTTGTGATGCATATCGGTCATCAAGGCACAGATACATACATACACGATGAATAACACTGAGCTAACTGTCGTCCAGACATAATGACTTAGGAGTTATCGTCAGTCATGACTTAAAGACTACTGCACACTGCCGTGCAATAGCCGCCAAAAGTTTTAGAACGTTATGGTCAATACGTAGGGCTTTTAGTCATGTCGACGCTGAGACGCTTTTGACTTTGTATACAGTGTTCGTTCGTCCTAAACTTGAGTACTGCATACAAGCGGCTAGCCCCTGCCTAAAAAAGACAGTGAGCTTCTGGAAAAGGTTCAGAGAACGGCGACTGAGCTGGTTCCCGGAATAGCGAAGCTTGTGTATGAATCTCGACTGGCCAAGCTGAACCTTTTCCCGTTGTCATATCGAAGAACTAGAGGCGACTTGATTACAGTCTACAAATTGCTCAGTGATAAATTTGCACCTAACATACCCTCATTTTTCTTGTCTTCCAAAACAGAGAATTTACGAGGACACTCCAAAAAAGTTCACAAGCCAAGAACAAATTACTTGTCAGCTGACCATCAACTTTCCCATCGAATCATCAACGAGTGGAATTCACTACCTCAGCACGTGGTTGAGGCTCCATCCGTCGACTCTTTCAAAAGAAAGTTGGATCAACTGAGAGACCACCATTGCCAGGACTAACATAGGCCATCGAGCCCCCTGTCCTTCTTAAACTGAAACTGAAAGCAACTGGAGCTGGAGCTCCGTCTTTTGGTATACGTGCTTGCTGCAGTGAAAAAGTTCACTTCAAAACTTATGGACGAGTCAACAGTGACAAAAATTGAACAAGTGACAGATGGGATGAAGATGGTTTACAGTGGTCTGTCACCGGATTATCGTGTATTGGTTAAACAGGCCAAAAAGTCGTACCAGGCATATCAGCTGGCGTATGGTGAACCTATATCTCCGGAACAATTGGTTATCCGAATAGCTGCTGTTATGCAAGAATATACACAATCCGGGTGGGTTTTGTATTCCTATCATTTTCGCGTGTATATCGATAAAATTTAGCTAGCCAACTGATTAAATCAATGTTTATGCTTCATATCGAATTATAGATATAGTAATTAGTTACACTTGACAGACAAATATTATGTATACTTATGTGATGTGGCCTTATAGCAGAACATCTACATCACTAGGATTTACTATCCATTCTGCTTTCTATTCTCCACTCCATATTTTAAAGTATGAACCTCCTCACATCATTGCTATCTATATCACCGGAATAGAATTCACTGACGATTTTGATATAGTTTCCCCTTGACTCTTGCAGCTAAAGTTATTCACTAGGAAGCCCTAGGTTCATGCTTCATGCTGAATAGCACTCGCGAACAGAATGTACCTTCAATCTTAAAGTAAGTCAATATCGTAAATCCAACCTTGTATGTAAATCCACAACTGCCAGTGATCTGTTTGGGCTACTACTATACTTCACGCTGTTCATATTAATGGTTTTCGCAAATGAGCACAATCCATTTACTTAATTCCTGTCTTTTCTTAAGTCACATATCCGAAATAATTTCATAGTCCAAGGCAAATAAATCACGTGAAATGACTAATAAGTTGATGCTAACTTGAATAAATTCACACGTTGAGTGAATATAAATAACATAGATAAAAAAAAAACAATGTTGTCGTAGATCGGAGTTAATGTTTGGTCAAAAATTTCAACTTCCTCTGTGAAGCAGGTTACATTAATTGAGGTTTTAGTGACTTGCATTCCCGTATCTGTGAATACTATCCAACCCTGTCTCATATAAGGTGTAGTCAAGGTAGTAAATAGCTTTTATTTATTTATTTGAACACATATATATTGGTACATGAGTGCGCCAAATATATATGCGCCACACAAAACAATGAAAATTTAAGAAGAAAAAAAACAATGAGGAACGTATAAAAAAAATAATGAAGAGATTGGTGTAAGGGAATGAAGTAATAATCATAGTCATAATGAGGGAACGTAAAGGTACAATCAGAAGAAACCTTTCAGTTAAGGAAGAAACAACCACTTTTATGAAGAAAGTAAAAGAAGGTTACAGCAGGATCGCCACTGGCTTCTATTCTCAGAAAGTCGTCTAAGTAAATAGCCTACTATTGGTTCATTTAGTTCAGACTAGTCATAGCGCCTAGGCAAACCAAACATTCCTAACAGTTTGTCGGGTTAGGGATTGTCGTAATCTTACAGACTTAAAGTTCCTCAAGCCGTAAAGCCAACAGTGAATCAGGTTTAAAAATTGCTGGAGCTATGTTTACAGAGGATATTATTAAGTGGATCTTTGATTACACTCATTGATCTGGACAGGAAATGAGAGAGATGAAGCGGAGAAGAGAGAGCGAAGCGGAACGAAAAGATACGCAGTAAAGATGGCGGATGAGCCGACTTCCTTTAATCAAACGTTAATCAATATTTATAGTTAGATAAAAATAAGTTACAGACATGTAATGAATAGGATGAGAAGTGTACACACACATACATACGCTCATATGAAAGCAATCAAGGTTGATAAGTGAATAATTAACAAGGTCTGTTCAGAACCTAGAATAAGTTATATGAACTTGTAGTGACTCACTTTTATCATGAGAACACGATTGGTTTAGTGAAAACAATTATTATAACTAATTGTACCTGTGCTTGTTGCTATAAGAGTATAATTTTGTATGAGTTTTGAGTTATGATTGAATTGAGTTCAATAGAGAACTAATCTGCCATTTGCTTTGATCTTCTAACTAATCACTAGTTTAGAAAGAGATTGACAATCAATCAGTGTTAACTTTTTGTTTGTTATTTTTATTTTATTTATTTTAAAACATAGATATTGGTACAAGGAGGCACCAAATGGATATGCGCCAGACAGATCTCATTGGATTTGTGCGAGGGCTGTGATACTGCCCGGGTGCCCAAACCGAAGCAGGTGGATTTCTCAGAGGGTCATACACGGAGCCTCCGACCTGAAGGTCTGATACACAAGGCAGTGGAGCATTGTAAGGAGATGCAGTCCTATGGAAGCCAGTGACCAACAATTGGTTCATACGCCATTTGTTCCCACAGGATACTGGAGCCCATGTGCACCACTGATCTGGAATTCGGTTAAAGTGCCGAACATTCGCTTTTCGTCCTCTCATTTTCGTAAACAACACTGATGTCACTGAGAGTATAAAGTGTTAAATTCTATTTTGGCATATTACAGGGTAATGAACATTTACAAAATTGAGACTATCCCTAAATTAAAACTCAGATCCCTTGAACCTGAAGTAAACCAATGGGAGAATCAACTAAAACAAAGGAGTAAACAATGACAAATTTAAAGTCAGTAAGAACCAATCAACGTCGAGGTGTTCAGAACTAGTTATGAAACGCATATGGAGAAACTCGAACACTTCAGTTGAGATGGTATCATTTTCCCTGTTGGTCAATACTTATTTCACGTGTCAAATGTTATTTTCTATTTTATGGTACGATGTGGTCTGCTTGATTGGTATATAAACAGAGAATGCTTGAAATATAACGATTCATATCTCAGCGGCTGAGACTTACGTTCTGGACTCAACTGGCTGGGTAAGACAGGAAGCAGGGTCAATCAGAAATTTAGGCTGTTCTTACGTGTTTACGCGTCTTTGGTCCGACCGATAAGTCACTGTCCTCTAATCTGCAGTCACAAATTACAACAGTTAGTTCTATGGATGCTAAGGATATCTGCATGTAACAAAGTAGAAACAAAGAAAAATGGTCAGTTGAAATATTTCTGAAAGAACCAATAGTATTAGGTATAGAACAAACAAAGACACAATCAGTATTCCCGTCGATAAGAATTATGTACACTCAATATGAGAATTGATGGAAATATTAAATATTCAGTCCATAAAACAAATAATGAATATGAACTATTGAATATAATGAGAGAATAAAATTATAATAATGGATAGAATGATTGTTAGATGTTTATATGTACACTGTGAAACATCATTGTCAAGATAGATTACTAGTGAACTTGAGAAATTTCTAAGATCCAAAAAAGCTGAAGATATTCCATCCAATCATCCTTTGGAAGAATATTCCAGAATCCTTATGTGTAACCTCTCTATTAGACAAATGGTAAGAACCTCCTATGTGCAGATTGGATAACTGTGGTGATGATGATTTCGTTGATACTAAAAACACTATAAATACTTGACAGTTCGTATTATATTTGACACTGTTTTGGAATAGCATTCCTTTCATTTATCTTCTGTATTTTCATTTGTGACTTCTAGCGTTTGAGTGGTCAAGTTGTACTTGGTATATCTAAGAATCTAAGCTCTAGATATAACAATGACACATAACAACGGGAGATTTCCCAAACTATCTATTCCTATATGATGACAATTACATAAGTTACTGATCATATTGCATAATTCACAGTTTGTTTCAAAAAAGATATGTTTTGTTTAAAGTCGGTATTGTTTGTCGCAATTGAATCAGAGGATATCTTCTCTTAACTTTCTTCTACTTTCGTTGACCATTTGAGGAAATAGGTTTGATGTATAATCTCTCAAGAATTCCCAACATTAGCTTGATCGCCAGAAAGTAAGAAAACAACAATAGTGGATCATCAGTAGTCACAATTGATTGATCACTGAGTGGTGATCAATGTCAAGTCCTTATCCAGTGCAGATCGAATGCTATCGACCATATTGCAATGTGGCCACCAGTCTAGGTGACCGAATAGCTCAGTGGTAACGTCTCACTGTGAAGCTTGGTGACACTGGATTGAATCCGCCAAGGAGCACCAGATTACAGGTACACCTTGCTGGAGAGTGCCAAGTAGCATGAAACTCGGTTCAGGGTTTCCTGTCGACTATCTCCAACCACCATCTGATCATCAGTATTTTGTACAAACGTACTTCTAATTCATCAGACATAAGTTTGACTTTGATATGATGATATTATCATTAAGTTTCCGGTCGATTGTCTATCACATGGTTTTGAATATTCAAATGAATAACTGAAGCAGAGACCCAGGTTTTGTGTTATTTTCATACATTATAATGAAACATTTCCAGATAACATTTGGAAATGAGAAAACTACGGGAAATTCTACAATTGTGGTATAAGGTACTTATATCCCCATAAGTAGTATATAACGATGGGACGGCATGGAATGTATTTCAGTCGAAGACCGATAAGGAAAGTACGATAATGGACAATAATTTGGTATGAAAATACTGGAACAATGAAATCTTAGACGATGGACTACCACTACTACACCTGCGACTACTACTTCGCCTACTACAACTACTTTTATATATATCAGTAGTATGGATATATCGTATTTTCCGCGAAAAAGACATGGACATCTAATATTCGTTGTCCTGTAGTTGTTTCTATCTTTCTATTTCGAATGACATTTATAAGATATAGATCAGTCATATTATACATCATTAAGGAATACCAAGCTTTATATATTCATATCTTCCAACGTTTCGCACACAGCTGGAGATTCCCACAATAAGACGAAACGCCCGTCCATTGCTTCCAGGTTTCCCGTCGTGGTCTAGCTTCAACTGACTCATGATCTAAACCGTCGAAATTATTATAAATATAGTTAGCTTATACAGAAACAGTCTAGATGAAATAATGCTTATAACTGAACAGGCTACACATTTGCCAACACGAGATTTATTAATTACAGTCCTAAACAACAATGAGAAGATACAAGTAAACCATATCAATTGAATATAACTTCGCTCCATTATACAGGCAGGTGGCTATTAGTACTTAGTAACTGAGTGGATAATGTGATGGCATCTGAAGTGAATGGTACTGGATTCGAATCCTGAAGAGAACATCAACTGTGATATGCAAATGCATCTAGTTGGCAAGTCCTAAATAGGATGAAACACTATTCCTTGATTCCACTACTAGCCATCATCCATCTTTGTTTATAAAGTATCGATGAAAGTCCTAAATTATCTCTTTCTAATAATCTCATCTATTCTATTGTAAATTATTGATTCCCCCCCCCACACACACACTCTTCACTCAACCATCCACCAATTCACTCCCATTGAGGTTCCATGGTTTATTAAAATGTAAAAGCAAAGAAACAGAATAATCATTATTGATTTAATTGATTGGTTACATAAGAAAACAAAACAAACTACAATTGGTTATTTGTTAATAGATTAGAAATCATTCATTACAAGTCAATCATAATTAGATAAACAATACTCGTTCATCATCATTATCACCATCATCCTCATCATCATAACTTCCATGTATTTCAATCTACAATTGTAATGGGTAATTGTAGGATAATTTATATATATGTCATATGAACAACAGTTAAGATCATGAGTAAATTGAAGCTAAACCACCATGGAAAACGTGAAGGCACTGGATGGCCGTTTAGTCCTAGTATGGGACTCCTCAGTGGCAGTGCGCACCCAAGATAACTCCTCGTAGGATTACAAAAATGGACCTATCGGTCTCATCAAAAATTGACATAAGCTGAAATGTCACACTTCAGCAATTATGGTTTATTATGTATTATCAAGTACATTCCAATAATCTTTTAGTTATTGCTTACTTACTTATACCTCTTACACCTAGTGGAGCATAGGCTAGAATAAGTAAATGCAATAGCTCGGCATCTACTTGACACCGGGCATACCGTCGATATTATACGCGCGTTTAAAATTAATAATAGACAAATAACTACTACCACTCTCCGCTTTGCTGAAGCCATTGCAATTAAAAAACTGAAACCGGATTTATGCATTCAAAAAGAGACTTTAATAAACTTATCACTACCCTGGTAATCTTTTTGTTTCTGTTTTGTTTTGGTTATTTGGTTATTTACTTATTCTAAGATATTTTATACTCCCACCCCCCTATTACATAATTCTTAAACCAAAATTTTATTCACACATTTCCACCTCCTGATCCTCTTAAATTATCTTAACTTTCCAAATTCTATTAAATTATTATTACGTAATCTACCTTATCATTATTGAATTCCATTAATCTCTACAATTATCACACAATTTATGAATTTCACCAAATTATTACACCACCCACCCTGGATCTACCCCCCTGTTTTGACCTCTTACCTGTTTCTAGCGTGTATATATATATATATATATATATATATATATATATATATATAGTTATTATTGTAATCCAGTTATTTACACTCATTTATGTCAATTGTTTTCACACTATCTCCATGTAACACAAATTCTATCACAATTTTGGTTTGTAAGCAGCTGACAAGAAACCTAGAAATAATATGAATTCATACTATTCTGTAACAATGTTTGTTCTTGCTCTATTTAAATTTATTCAAGCTTGCACTTACATATATCATTCTCACTGTTTACGACAGCAGCAAGTTCTGACAGGAACCGATATGTAACTAAAATAATATACAAAATCTGACTATATAAATTGCAATAAACTTGAATAAATATCAAAACCAATGGCTGACGGTTCACTGGTGTAGATGTGAAGTGGTCGGACGAGAAGATCGAAGTTTCTGTGTTCGGCTTCTTCCAACGTGATTATGGATACGATTTAGTAAAGAGTCCTCTACTAGAATGAAATCGCTATTTGTCAATTTCAGACTTTAGATGAGGGTCTCGGTACTGATCACTTTAAGACTGACACTATGAAAATACAAACACTAAAGTGGATGTTTTGTTATTTTAAAATATAACATCAAATCATGTGAAAATCTCATGTTTATGTGTTACATGAAGATCTACGATTGCAGCGAGACTATAATTTATATACCACCTATGGGCATTGCTGAAGTGGTCTCAAGAATATCCACATACTGACCAGAGCTAAATCAGATTGATGAATCTGTGTGAGAAAATAGAATTATGATTTACAACTGATGCTTAGCGGTCAGGAATTAGATTTAAGGGTTTTTCATCACGAACTCTATTCAACCAAATGGATGAATGAAGTTCGCGCCAAAATCCATGACCTTTCATCATAGATCTGATTGGTTTGTTCATAAATTATAGACTTAACAAACTTCAGTCAGTCAGTCAGTCAGCTACAACGTAGGACCAGGCACATATATGCATCTGTCCAAGTTGCCAAACCTCATTAACACAACAACTAGAATCACCGGCTAAGTAATAGTGAGGTTAGATGCAGGGTATTAGAGAATGATGGTAAATCAGTTGATGAGGTTGTGAATCTTCATCAGTTGAGATGGTTGGACCACGTGTCACGTATGCCTGAACACCGATAACCACGACGTGCAATGCTAATCGGTGTTGGAGATGGTTGCCAAACTTACTGAATATAAAACTAGATTAACTTACATAAATCAAAATTTAAAAAATTGGTGTATTCATGTAGAGAAGTCAACGAGCGCAATAAATCATCATTATCTGAATAAGTAAACATGTAGTTCATGTTAGAAAATGAGCAAAAATCAATGATACTCTTTAATCACTTCTATAACTTGACATCAAATGATAATAATGAACTGGATGGTTTGGTCGTGGAACTTTCATCAATCTTATGAATGCCAGCATCAGAACAAACTTCAGATAGAAGTGATATGTTCGGACTTCTCCACATATGATTCATAGCCTGTCCTGTAGACCTCAATGTTGAATAGTTCTTGTCGTTCAAAGGAACGATGAAAACTTCACGACCAGACCATCCATTTCTGTACTGTATTCATGAAAATGAAACATGATTAGTGTCTAGTTATCTTAATTCTGTCAGAAAATATGATAACAATTGTTATCATGAAACATTTTCTTTACTAGCCACTATTTATCTTTGTTTATAATGCTTGTGACTTAAGGCAGTTGAAATAGTGGAGAAGATTTGTCGCTCGTGTGGATGATTTTGGTGGAATAATGTTCTCTGAGCTAGATGGTTTGGTCGTTGAGCTTTCATCGTCCTTCTGAACGGCATTATCAGCAGCACAAACTTCAGATAGAAGTGAAGTGTTCGAATTTCTCCATGTGTGTTTCACAGCTTTTTTTGATAAATAAATAAATAAATTGTGCCAACTGCGAAAAACACTATATCGGACGAAGCGGACGACACCTTCACCTTCGCCTAGACGAATATCAATTGGCAGTCAAACACCATGATATCTCCTCACTTATATCAATACACGTGGACAACTGCGGACACTCATTCGATTGGGAAAATGTGGAAATCTTAGACAGAGGAAACTCCAAAAACACCAGATAATTTTTAGAATCCTGGCACTTAGGTCAATCAGCAATGAACAAGCATATTGAAATCAATCCAACTTATCAACCAATCAGGAAAATCATGCCAAATATAGGAACAAAAATCAAACCAATGGGAGACACAACCAAAACAAAGGAGTAAACAATGACAAATTTAAGGTCAATAAGAACCAATCAACGTCGAGGTGAAAAAAACAAGCTGTGAAACACATATGGAGAAATTCGAACACTTCACTTCTATCTGAAGTTTGTGCTGCTGCTGATGTCGTTCATAAGAACGATGAAAGTTTCACCATCAAACCATGCAACTCAGAGAAAGAACAAAACTCCATCAAAAAACGTAAGGCGATATTAAGGCAACCTTAACAGGATGCATATGTGACAACAAGAGACTGATCATTTACAGTCCCTAACATTAATGGGCAGATGTAAGTAAAACAACACCAAGTGAATTTAAACTTCAGCCCAATACACAAACAAGTGACTATCAATAATCAATAGCTAAGTGGATAACATGATGGTGTTTGTAGCAAACAGTACTAGGTTCGAAGATCAACTCTGGGATGCCGTTACATCCGGCTGACCAGTATCAGATGAGATAATGATTTCGAGAAAAAAAAATGAAAGCAGCTTAGCAGCAAAACATATACCTTGTTGATTGGGTTGCTTAAATTTATCACATATTCCTTGGTTGTATTCAGTTCTCAAATCTGTTTAAATACAAAAATAAATGGTAAGATTTACAAGTTTCTATCTTGAAACATAACTGTATATTATAATAGAAATAATGACGAAAATGATAGATCAGTATTGCGTTGTGCAGATGATTAAGTTTTTGATTGAGATCATGAACCGATTAATGTTAGACCACCATTGAAAACCTGGCAGCACTGGACGGCCGTTTTGTCATATTGTGAGACTCCGGAATGGACAAGCGGTTTAAAACTCCAGACTCAAGAGTGCTTTGATCCACGATATGGGTGGGTTCGAATCCCGAATCCAACACATAGTTTGACGAGTCCCACAATAGGACACAACGGCAGTCCAGTGCTTCCAGGTTTTCAATGGTGGTCTAACGTCGATCGTTTCATGATCTCAATCAACAAAATAATCGACCTCGTGATGCAGTTTGACGATTTGCGTAATCTATGTCCTATCCATTTCCATCGTCTTTTCCTAATTTCTTCTTCAGCTGGAAGTTGGTGTGTTCTCTGCCACAGAAGGCTATTGCTGATGGTATCCGGCCAATGGATGTTGAGTATCTTGCGTAGACAGCTATTTATAAATACTTGTACTTTCTTGATTGTGGTTGTTGTAGTTCTCCAAGTTTCAGCTCCATACAGTAGAACTGCCTTGACGTTGGTATTGAAGATTCTCACTTTGATATTGGTTGAAAGTTGCTTTGAGTTTCATATGTTCTTTAATTGTAGGAATGCTGTCCTTGATTTGCCGATCCTTGCCTTCACGTCTGCATCTGAACCTTTTTGTTCATCGATGATGCTTCCTAAGTATGTGAAGGACTCTATATTTTCCAGAGTTTCGCCATCAAGAGTGATTGAATTGTTGTTTTCCGCTTTGAATTTGAGGACTTTGGTTTTCCCTTTGTGTATGCTGAGGCCTACTGATGCAGAGACCGTTGCTACACTGGCTGTCTTCGTCTGCATCTGTTTGTGTGTCCGTGATAGGAGGGCTTGGTCATCTGCGAAGTCCAAATCGTCTAATTGATTTTGAGCTGTCCATTGTATTCCGTGTTTTCCTTCAAATGTCGAGGTCTTCATAATGTCCTCCTATCTACACTGTCGAATGCTTTTTCATAATCAATGAAGTTGATGTATAGTGATGGGTTCCACTAAACTGATTGTTCGACGATGATCCATAGTGTTGCAATTTGGTCTGTGCACGACCGATCCTTACGGAATCCAGCTTGTTGATCTCGAAGTTGGGCATCTACTGCATCCTTCATCCGGTTCAGCAACACTCTGTTGAAGACTTTCCCCGGTATTGACAGCAGTGTAATGCCTCTGTAGTTTGCACATTTGCTCAGATCTCCTTTCTTTGGAATCTTGACGGGGTGTCCTTCTTTCCACTCCATCGGCACTTGTTCCTCTTCCCAAATCTTTTTGAATAGAAAGTAAAGCACGTTTGTGGTTGCTTCGATGTCTGATTTCAGTGCTTCAGCTGGTATGTTGTCGGGTCCTGCTGCTTTCCCGTTCTTGATTTGTCTGACGGCCATTCTAATTTCTTCCGTCGTTGGTGGGTTGACATCTATAGGAAGATCTGTGTGCTGCTTCGATGTCCGGTGGATTCATTGGAGCCGGCCAATTCAAAAGTTCCTCGAAGTATTCTACCCATCCGTTCCGCTGTTGTTGAATTTCGGTGATTGACTTGCCTTCTTTGTCTTTGACCGGCCTCTCTGGTTTACTGTATTTCCATGCTAGTTTCTTCGTTGTATCGTGAAGCTGTTTCATATTTCCTTCTCTAGCAGCTTTTTCTGCCGTCGTTGCTAGTTCTTGCACGTATTTCTTTTTGCCGTCTCTAATGTTCCTCTTCACTTGTTTGTTTGCTTCTATGTATTCAGCTTGTGCTTGGACTATCCCTGCTCGTGTTCGGCTGTTGTTTATTGCTGCCTTCTTGTTCTTCCTTTCTTTGATCTTGTCCAGTGTTTCTGTAGAGATCCATTCCTTATGATGGTATTTCTTTAGACCCAGAACCTCTTGACACGTCGAAGTTAATGCTTCCTTGATGCTTTTCCAGTTGTCCTCCATACTAGTTTCCTCTTCTTTCAGTAGATCTTGTAAGGCTTGGAACCTGTTGTTGAGAGCTATCTTGAATTCATTGAGTTTGTCAGTATCTCGAAGGAAGGCTGTATTGAACCTTTGTAGGGCTGTTTGTCCACTTGTCCAGTTCTTTTTTAGCTTTAGTTTTAAATTGGTCACAACTAGGTGGTGATCTGAAGCTACGTCAGCGCCTCTCCTGGTTCTCACATCTTCCATTGTCCTTCGGAATTTTTTGTTGATGCAAATATGATCTATTTGGTTCTCTGTAGTGTGGTCCGGTGAGATCCATGTAGCCTTGTGTATACGCTTGTGTGGAAATATTGTGCCTCCTATGACCAATTTGTTGAATGCACATAGATTTGCAAAATCTTTCTCCATTGTCGTTTCTTTCTCCCAGTCCATGTCGTCCCATAATATCTTCATATCCAGTGTTGTCTATTCTGACTTTGGCATTTAGATCTCTCATCAGAATAGTTAAATCCTTTCTTGGGCATTTCTCAATGACTGACTGCAGCCGCTCGTAGAACTGATCTTTAATGTCGTCGTTGCTATCATTTGTGGGTGCATAACATTGGATAATATTCATTAAGATCCCCTCCTTCTTTGTTTTGAAAGATGCTTTGATGATTCTGGATCCGTGAGATTCCCATCCTACAAGTGCATTTCGTGCTACTTTGGACAGCATAAGAGCGAATCCCTGAGTGTATGGAGCATTGTTCTCTTCATGACCGGAGTATAACAGCATCTCTCCGTAGCTAGCCTTTTCTGTCCAGCTTGGGTCCATTGGGTTTCGCTGATTCCCAGTACTGCTAAGTTGTATCTCCTCATTTCCATTGCTATTTGACCGGTTTCCCACATTGTTCGAACGTTCCATGTACCTATAGAAATTTTTGCTCTGGTTGGGGCATCGGCCACGTGGCTTCCGAAGGAACTCGGCTTTCACCATGAAGCGTCATCATTCTTCTAACTGAAGACCATCTAACTCCCAGGGCAGAGTTTAAATGGTTTGGATTATTTTTTTTTGGAAGACGTTTTTTTAGCGAGTTAGTTTTCTACGGGATGGAGACGCTAACCCCATGCCCAACCCTCCTTCTTTACCTGGGCTTGGGACCGGCAGTAACCCTATAAGAGCTACAGGCAGAGTTTTTAACAAAATTGGAAGTACACATCACTGACCATTGTCGACTACAAAAATAAACACCCTAATTTTGTTAATATACACGTAGATGATTGATGAATAATATTTCTGTTCCAAATGCGCTGGTACGGCGGAGGGTTAGGAGTGTCCGCTCTACCGCTCAAAATGCTCTCACATGGTCACACGTATACAGCCGCTGACATGAAATTCCTATTCACTGCCTTCTCACGGCACTACTGTAGTTCATGAAATTGAGAAGAGGAAATGCGAATGTGCGGCGCTTTAACTTGGTTGGTGGATATGGAGGGTCCGTTGGGGAAAGTGGAAAACCCTGATTCCAAACCAAGTGGGCACATGGACTCCAGTATCCTGAGGGAACAGAAAGTGTATGGACCTATTGTTGGTCACCGGCTCCTTACGTCACTTCACTGCCTTGTGAATCAGACGTTTAGGTCAAATACTCTGGGTATAAACCTCTTAAGTAAAGCACCTGCTTCGGTTTGAGAACCCGGGCACTATCACAGTCCACACACAAATCAAATGACTGTGTGACGCATATGTATTCGGTGCCCGCTTTTGTGCCAATATTTATGTATTCAAATAAATAAATAAAACGTCTTCATGATGCAAAACAATCATCTTTGATGTAACTGGATGAACAAATCATATACGAAATAAAATGTATCTAATAATGAACAGAAGAGAAAACGAAGGTAAATCAGTTGGTGGATGTGTCACTGAATTTTTATGGTTTAGTTAAAGTTAGACATTCATACTGTTGGATAATGAACAGGTCAATGCTCTAGATGTCAGGCATTCACTCGGAAGACCAATAGATTCTGTGTTAGAATCTCGCGAGGCAAGATCGTAGATGGGCACTGCTCATAAATCCCACATTAAGACGAAATGGACAGCCATCCAATGTTTCTAGGAGGACAGTTGACAAACTCGTTCGAAGTAAAGATCGGTGTCAGGCAAGGTTGCTTACTCTCACCCTTTCTCTTTCTCTTGGTGATCGACTGGATCGTTAGGCCGTCAACATCTGAAGGGAAGTATGGAGTACAGTGGACATCTAGGATGCAGTTTGACGATCTAGACTTCCCAGATGATCTGGCTTTCCAATAGAAAACGCAACAATAAATGCAAGAGATGACCAGTGTAGCAACAACCTTAATAGTATTAGGTCTCAACATATACAAAGGGAAAAGCAAGATTCTCAGATATAACACATCATGCACCAATCGAATCACACTTGACAGAGAAGCTTTGGAGGATGCAAAAATCTTTAAATATCTGGCCAGCATCATTAATGATTACATAGGATCTAATGCAAGAGTAGCATATCTACAATTGAAGAACATCTAGAACTGAAAGCAACTGTCTGTCAACCAACACCAAAGACAGAACTCTCAATACAAATGTCAAGACAATTCTACTGTATGGGTGGAAACTTGGAGAACTACGAACGCAATCATTCAGAATATACACGTGTTTATTAACTGTTGTCTACACAAGATACTTCGGTTCCGTTGACCAGACACTATCAGTAACAGATTATAGTGGAAGAGAACAAACTAGGTCCCAGTGGATGAAGAAATCAGAAAGAATTAGTGGAGGCGAATAGGACACACATTGAGGAAAGTAACCTTATGCGTCACAAGGCAAGCCTTCACATGGATTCTTGAAGGCCAAAGGAAGAGAGGAAGTCCAAAGAACACATTACGTCGGGAAATGGAGACAAACATGGGAAAAATGAACAACAGTTTAATGGAACTAGAAAAAAAAGCGCAGGCCAGAGTGTGTTGGAGAATGCTGGTCGGTGACCTATGTTCCATTAGGAGTAACAGGCGTAAGTAAGTAAGTAAGTATGATCTCAAAGATTGAAATTATGAATAATATCCACACAACCCCCCCTTCTTCTGATATAAATCCGTTCATTTTCATTTCAATTAACATCGATTCATTATGATAATTGAATATTTTCTTTAAAACGCAACAGAATGGTTAAACTAACTTTCATAAATTATCCTTTTATTGTAAAAACATTCTTGTAATTAAAGGGATTCCGGATGATTTATATCTATATGGTTTATAAATAGAAATAATCAACAACTAATTGAATAAAATTAAAGCATTACATTTACATAATATGAAGATCAGCTTCATTTCATAATATGTCAATTGAAGCTAGATCATCATTAAAAATCTGAAAGCATTGGATAGTTGTGTTCACCCTAGAGTATGGAATTCCTAAGCAGTCAACATCCATGATAATTTATGTAGAACTGGAACAGAATCAACGACCTATGAGTCATGTACACGAATACTTAACCTATTGACCATTGATTTGATATTCAATGGTGTTACTGATTAACTTCAATCAGTCCATGGAATTGAACCACCGTCCACCATTGCTGATTAATGACTGTCTCCAAGAGCTATTTCATGGAGTTCTAGTGAGAATCAATGACCAGTGGAGTTCAACTGGGTCAGTTGTGAGATAGTAACTCACTGACGACAATGGTGAACGATGGCACAACTTCATGAGTTGGTTGAAGTTAGATACAGTTGGATACCAGCTGAGTATTATTATTATTATTATTTAAACACATAAACATTGGTACAAAGAGGCACCAAATAGATATGCACCACATAAATCATTCGATTTTCGTAAGGGCTCAGATCGAAGCAGGTGGTTTTCTCAGGGAGCTACACCCGGAGCCTTTGACTTAAAGGTCTAATCCACAAGGCAGTGGAGAAACTTCAGTAGATAAAGTCTCATGGTACCCGGTGACCAACGATTGGTTCACATGCCGTCTGTTCCTTCACGATGCTGGAGATCATGTGCACCATTTGCTTAGAATCAGGGATTTCCAACATTCCTAAGTGAATCCTCCATATCCACCAACCCGGGGTTAAGTGACGGATATTCGCATTTCGTTCTTTCAGACTTGTAAATAACAATAATGCCACGAGAAGGCAGTGAGTAGGACTTCTCTGGTAGTGGTTGTGTGCACGTGGCCATGTGAGAGTATTTCGAGAGGGAGAGCTGACCGTCCGTAATCTGGGCCGTATTTGGGCATTTGTGGGCTTGCCGGCTCAGTGATCTATAGGTTATTCGAGAGGCTGAAGTTCCTGGGTTCGAATCCCGTGAGCGCAATCCTGGATGCAAATTATTCATATGTACCATACTAGGACAAAACGGACATCATCCAATGCTTCCAGATTTTCCATGATGGTCTAGCTTCAATCGACTCATGAATTCAACTAATGAAATTACTAAAAAATCTCCACAAACCCCTTCCACCTCATTATTATATGAAATATTCATTCATAACAAGCACTTACTAAACGTTTTTTGCAAAGAATACACAGCGTTTACAAATTCTAAGATATTTACAAATGAAGTAGATAACACGCATCAATTAAATTAAAATGTATTAGGTTCTGTTATATATTACATCTTAATAAAACTATATGAAGACTTAAATTCATAGAAACATCATAAGATAGTTTGCTTCCTTGTTTGTTTGTTTGTTTCTTCATCCCATTTTTCCTTTCTTATTGACCAGTATTCTTTGGAATGTAGTTGGAATATGAATAATTCAAATGTCATTTTATTATGTGGACACAATATCCACGAAACGCCTTCTGACATGAATCAACATATGCTCAGTAGTGACTGTCTCCAAGAGTTATTTTATGGAGTTCTAGTGAGAATCAAATATTAGTGGAGTTCAAGCGAGTCAGTTTTGAGATAACAACCCAATGTTCAGAAGAACAATGAAAACTCTACGATCGAACCATTCAGCTCAAAGAGCAAAAGTCCATCGAAATCATCCACTTGAGATATAAATCTTCTCCATCATAACAAATGAATGAAAATGTGTGTAGTAGATGTAATTGTTAAAAGATGAAACTTGGAGAATTAACACAACCGTAATCAAAATAGTATCTACGATGTTGCTTAATGTCGGTTGAACGGATATTATCTGCTTCTAGCTAAAGAGAAAACTATATAACAACGCTGGAGTTGGTTAGGACATACATGATGGAAATGATCAAACTGCATTCACTATAAGGTGATTCTCAACTTGGAATCCCGAAAGGAAAAGAGAACGGAGGGAAATCAAGGAACACATTGTCGAATATACAATCTAATCAATAATGAGGAAAAAACAATCAGATTGGTTATTATATAATGCAATTTCATGCCAAAAACAAAATGATACTGTTTTTTCCTTTGTAGTACAAACCTGCCATAAGATCAGCACCATATACAATCTCTAAACTTTTCCTTATACATTGTATATCTATAATAAGCAATATTATTTGAAGAAAAACCCATCAATATTTGTGTTTAATCAGACGTACAGTAATGCATTGAATGTGAGACAACACGACCTGATTGGATGTTCTCATCTAAACAAATATACAAATCATTTGAAATTAAATATACAATAGAAATCAATTTCAGATGGGTTTATTTTACGGATATTATAGTTGACATCATGAGTCAATTGAAGCTAGACCATCATGGAAAACATGTAAGCACTAGAAGACGGTTTCATCCTAGTTTTGAGATAGTTACTCACTAAAGACAATCGTGAAATACTGAGGATTGAATAAAGTTACACATGAACACTGTTGGATGCCAACTGGCTCAATGGTCTAGAAGAAAAGTGTTTGCACATAAGACCAATAGGTATTGGGTTCCAATCTTATGTGCGGGATCATAGACACGTCGTGCTGAGGAGTCCTATACTAGGATGTGAATTACTATAAGTTGGTAGTGTTTTTGTCATTGTTGTTGTTGTTGTTGTTGTAGTTACACTATTTATACTACTATTAATAATATTGGTGAAATGAGTAGTATGAGTGTTAGTAGTAGTAGTAGTAAAAGCAATAATAATTATTGTTGTAATGATACTAGGTGATATCATTGTTGTCGGTGTTGTTGTTGTGCTTTCATTGGATGATAATATAGATTTTTGTTTAATATCTGTGGTATTCTTATATGAATTAAAAATTTTCACAATATTTAATAGACCAGTAGATTGATTCGATTCTTTTGCTTGTTTTATCCATTCATTAGATTCATTTAATAATAATGTCATTAGTTCAGTTTGTCCTGTTAATAAATGTAAATTCCAAGTACGTGACATACGTCGCCAATATATTGAGGTACCACTAAGTAGTTGTTTTATTATTTGGATGATATGTAGTTGATGATTAGGATTAAGAATTAGAGTTTTCATCACGAACTGACATCAATTATGATACCAAAACTCTATTTAACCAAATAAATGAATGAATTTCATATCAAAATCTAAGACTTATCATTGTAAATCTGATTGGTTCGTTCATAAATGAATAGTCTTGCCATGTTACATAATCCATAAAGATTAATTTGACCAAATATTGATTTCACTGGTTGAGATAATGAGTAAATTGAAGCTAGACAACCATGAGAAACCTGGAAGCACTGGACGGCCGTTTCGTTCTAGTATGGGACTCCTAAGTGTCAGTGCGCATCTACGACCTCGCCCACTGCGAGATTCGAATCCAGTACCTTCTAGTTTCGTGCGCGACCACTTAACCACTAGACTACTGAGCCGGCATCCAATGGTATTAATGTCTAACTTCAACCAATCCCCGAAGTTGCGTCACTGTGCACCATTGTCTTCAGTGAGTTGATATCTCACAACCGACCTGGTTGAACTCCATGTGTATCGCCTTCTCACTAGAAATCCAGGATGTATCTCTTGAATTCAGTCAATAATGAGCAGATGATTATTATCAGACGGAGTTTTGTGGAGATTTTAGAAATTTCACTGGTTGCAATCATGAGTCAATTGAAGCTAGACTACCATGGAAAACCTGGAAGCACAGGACGGCTAGGTTCAATTGACTCATGATTTCAACCAGTGAAATTTCTAAAATCTCCATAAAACCCCTTCTGATTAATATTGATTTACTTTCATGTATAATAAAATGAAAAAAAGAACATTTCATGAACTAAAAATTAACTTACTGTATATTGATTGAATACGATCTTTATAAGATTTTATTGATTCTATACGCTGACGAATAGATTCTGTTAATTAGTCATTAAGAATATGAAAGAGAGGGTTTCGTAGATATTATAGGAATTTTCAATAACTGAGATCATGAGTCAATTGAGTTTGGATCAATATGAAAGACCTAGAAGTACTGGATGGTTGTTTCGTTCTACATAAAGGACTCTTCAATAGTGAGTAAAATTCAATGTAATCAGGTTTTTCATAACAATCTAGCTTCAATTATGTGATGATCTGAACTATTATTGTTTAGAATAGTTATCAATGTGTTGATATTCGATTATTTGTCATTCATATCGATGTTGATGAATGTTTAAATTATTCTCGTATAAGGATAATTTCTGAATAAAATCATCAATACAAACTTCATTTCACAGGTTGTAATCATGAGTCAGTTGAAGCTAGACCACCGTTGAAAACCTGGAAGCACAAACTTCATTTCTATCTGGAATTTGTACTGATGACATCGTTCAGAATATCAATGAAAGCAACAGTTCTCAAAACTGATCAAGATATTTTGTAGTACCGTAATGCAAAATATTTGATTGTCATCATCTGTGCTATCTTTCACTACAACATTACTCTTACTAATGTCAGTATAACTAATATAACTAATATAACAACTACTACAAGCAATACTACTACTAACACTACTACTACTACAACGACTACTGCTACTACACCTACGACTACTAGCACACCTACGACTACCACTACACCTACTACTACTACTACTACTTTGGTGTGAGCTACTTATATTGATATAAGTAGTATATAACGTGCGTTAAAAGAACGTAATGTCTGGCAGCGGAAGATGGCGAAGATTAAGAAAGTTAGAGCGAGAACACATTGGAATTTGTAAGAAAATGCATGAACAATGGAATGGGAGACAATGGATTGGTGATTGCAACAGAAACAGTTCAGTTTGGTTTGATGCATGAATATTTTGCAAAATGACGATTGACTATATGGTATCCAGATTTTGTTGAGATAGACTGTAATTGTTGTGCTAACTACATTCGTTTGACCACACCCGTGTTCTCGCTCACAATGCTACTACTATTGTTTGCACGATTTCAGTGCGGAATATTTCAAAAATGAAAAATGCGAAATTCACTTCATAATCCTATTTGATTTTAAAGTCTAATGTTGAAATAGATAACATCCAGTGGATGTTTCTAAGATCAGTTCACAAATACATCTTGATATTTCAAATCGTTATATCATATGTGTAAATCTGTTTAAAAAGTTGAATAGTTAGACAGTGTCATCAACGAATACTTACTTGTTACTCGTTCTATTTGATCGAATATCATATCTCTTTCAAAATATAAGCCTATGAAAAAGCAAATGACATTGAAATGATTCAAGTTCTTTATGGTTATAAGAATATGTATTGATCAGATTACATTAAATCTTATATAATTGAACTTAGTCAATATATAAAATTTGAAGGATAATTATCAGTTTAGGGGTTGTGGAGATTGTTAAGTTTTTTGATTGAAATCATTAGTCAATTGAAGCTAGTGGTCAGGTGTTAACACCATTGGGTGCAGGCTCAGTGGTCCAGTTGGTCAAGCGCCTGACGAGAAACCAATAGGTCATGGGTTCGAATCTCACTGAGTGCGGGATCATAAATGCGCACTGCCTCGCAGGAGTCCAACACTAGGACAAAACGGGTGTCCAGTGCTTCCAGGTTTTCCATGGTGGCCTAGCTTCAACTGACCCATGATTCCAATCAAAAACAAGTGATAATGTCTTACAGATATTTGTTTTTATAAACAATTGACATTGATAATCAATCAAAACATAAATAGATAACAGATGTAATGATGATTGATAGCTAACAATGGAATTGAGAATGAGAATTTCGTTCTATTTTGAACTTATCAGCTAGTTATACCTATATCCAAATGTTAATGTTCATTTCAGGGCTTGATACTAAGTGAATCACATGATAGCATGTAAAGCAAATGGTACTAGGATGAAGTGTCAGAATGAATATCAACTCTGAGATGTGTATGTAAATCTACTTGACAAGTCTCAAATACAACGAAACACTGATTCCATATTTCACTACTAGCTGTCATCCGCCTCTACTTATAATACTTGTGACTGTAAACAATATCAAGGTAATTCGCATAGGATATACATATATAACAACAAGAGATTGATCAATTGCACTCGTTATAATCAATGAAAAGATTCAATTAAACAGTATTTACCATTTCCTGTAGACGCATATAGAAATAATAGAAGTACATTAAGAAGTAGTACAAATGAATGGATCATATTCAATATTGTAGTTTCATTTATTCTTCTTCTTCTTCTTCTCCTTTTATACCATTTCAAAATGATGGTTAATGTACATAAATACTCACTATGAATATCTTCTATTTCTGATTGGAATAAGCCTCATTATACATAAATAATTAAACAAACTAATTATTCCGAATTACGAAGAAGTTGGTAAGTTTCAAAAGTGACCTCATTAGTACACTATTGTACATATGGTGTGATTATATGAATCTAGACAATATAGTTTTGGATTATTCGGAATGTGTTGTAAATCATTTACAAACTTCATAAACCACACAGAACCTAAATTCATACGAATCTATTCTATTCTTTACCATATTTATTGAGCGAATCAGTAGTAGTAGTGGCAGTAGTCATATGTGTAGTAGTTGGAGTAGTATTAGAAGTAGTTGTCGTGTTAGTAGTAGTAGTTGTTGTTGTTGTAGTAGTAGCAGTAATGGTAGTGGTAGACGTAGGTGTAGAAGTAGTGATAGTAGTATTTGTCGTAGGTGTGGTAGTAGTGGTAGCAGTACCAGTGATAGTAGTGGTAGTAGTAATAGTAACAGTTGTACTAGTAGCTGTTATTGTTGCTGATGTGTAAGTGTTAGCAGCAGTAGTAGTCGCAGTAATAGTCGTAGTCTTAGTAGTAGTAGTGGTAGTAGTCGTTGTAGAGTGAGGAGGAGAAGGAATAGGAATATTTGTATGTATGATTGTATTCTAGTTATGTGCCAATATCTGTGCAGATCTATATTCATACTGTGGTGTGTACTACTGATGTCGACAGATTTGCATAGTATGTATCACCAACCGTAAGTGAAATTCTTGGCGGCAGAGGTTGAAAAATTTAGAGGAAAAAGAACGAGAAAAGAGATAGATTAGTGTAGAAACAAACGATCAATCAAGTACGAGACAATTGATAGGTATTTTGCAAATGAAGTATTTACTATATAGTTCTCAGATTTTAGAAGGACATACTGTAATTTTGTATTAAATTATATTCGGTTGTCCCCTGTTTTATAATTAAGAGTGTTTGACTTATATTACAAACTAAGGATCCTATAAATCAGTCAATTGAACCAAGAAGTTTTAGCTGAGCACGTAAGAACGTATTGTATCTGTCATTACAAATCAAACAGTTACCAAGTATAAAAGAATCATTAGTTCATACAAACATTACACTGTCATAGGTGTTCTCGTCCAAAACTTTACCAACATTTTGTTTTTCAATAAAGATGAGACATACAGAAAACGTGGAAATGAAAAGATCTACCTGAATTAAATGAAGTTAAAAACGCAAATTAGTAAAATGTTCATTTCACTTAGTGTTGTTTGCCTATATCTTCCTATTGTTGTTTAGAACTGCAATTGATCAGCCTCTTATTGGCATATGTGCATCATGTGTGGATTGTCTTGATATTGCTTCAAGTCACAAGTTTTGTAAGCAAGGTTGGATGATGATGGTTAGCAGTGGAATAGAAGACGCATGTATCATCCTTTCTGGGACTCGTCAGCTGGTTGTACTTGCATCTCACAGTTGATGTACACTCAGGGACTCGAACCCAGTACCGTTTGCTTCAAACTCCATCGCGTTATTCACTTAGTTATTAAGTCCTGATAGCCAACTCCTTGTGCAATATGGTGAAGATTAAATTCACTTGGTATTTTTCACTTGAATCTTCCGATTGATGTTTAGGACTGCAAGTGATCAGTCTCTTGTTGACACATCTACATCCTGCACGGATTGCCTTGATACCTAAATGTTACTTGAACACATAGAACCGAATCGTCCTTATATTTCAAATTAGATATGAGATTGGGTCATTTACAAACGTCGAGTAATTGTTATCAGTAATTGTAAAAATGACTGGGGAATCAAACAAATGACTATTGTAGCAAACCAATCAAGAAGTGATGTTAGACATCGATGATGAATGTCTTTGTGATTCAACTATAAACTGTAAACCACATGAAAATAACATTAAGGAATTCGTAGGAATTGACCATCTACTAGTGGTTTCATCGAAGACAACTTTCATTATTGACATACTTACAGTTAAATAACATACATCGGTTTTCAGTAGAACTGGAAACCATCCAGACTTCCACATGACAACCCAAACAATACAGCTCAATCATGATTAACATGAGAGCCAGAGACCCCCCAGACTTAACCCGAGCAGTGCAGGCCAATCCCATTTCGCTGGAGAGCCAGCCACCACTCACGCTTAAAAATGGTAGCCCAAATAGTGCGGCTCAACCCAGTTTCCAGGAGAATCAGACAATATCCAGTCTTAAACTTTATAATCCGGGCAATACAACTTAATCCCGCTCGACCGGACAACCAGAGATCTTATAGGTTTTAACGCCACAATCTGAATAGTACAGCTCAATCTTGTGAAGCAACCATACAAGTACCAAGCACTCTGGTGGACCATTCGCATCATTCATATACATATTCATATCACATGTATAATTATTCCGGTCAATGATCACGTGAATCAACTATGCACAGTATGAACAGCCGAGAGTTCACCTATTCCGCTTACACGACAGTCAAACGCGTTGATGTCACCAATGGCGATATACCTTACAAATTCCCTTGAGAACATTGAAAAGCAACTACCAGTATGAATGAAATCGGTTAAGCAGCAAATTAAATTTGCACAAAACTTGCCAAATTAATGTTGAACCATCCACAATACCAATGGCAAACTTACAGGCTCATAAAAGACTTTCAACTCTACATAGCTGGACATAGTCAATGGTAAATTAAATAGAGTCCTGTGAAGCTCATTATTTGTTCATCCAACGTTTTCAAAGGAGTAACAACAGATCAAGAGAACACCCAAAAAATAAACAAAAGTTACTTTTATTTAGGAATGGTGAAATGAAACATATCACTGAAGTACAGGTTTGAATGACAACGATCCCGCACCGCGAGATTCGAATCCAGGACCTATCGGTTTCGCGGACGAACGCTTCACATCTGGATCAAGAAACCGGCATCCATTGGTGTTAATATCAAACTTCAAATAATTCACTAAGTTGCGTCATGGTAGTGTCGCATCCACTGACTCATGAATTCAACTATTAAAGTATGATATCTGTTTGGAGTTATATGTACGTTAATTATACAACAGATTAATGTAGATTAGATATTGTTATATTCAATTAGGTTGTAATAGATGTTGTTTGACCTATCACATCATCGACGTTTATCATTATTGTTTTCATGGTCTACTATGTTTACATTTCATCAAAATCTTTGGTTTTCTCACATCTTCATCATCACAACTTAAAACGTTTCCCCCGTCCACAATATATGGTCTGTTGATATGTTAAACAGGTAAAGTGATTCATTGAAATCTTACTACTCGTAACTATACCTATTAGAGGAACTATAGCCTGTCATAAAGTTCATCAATATTACGTTGTAAAATATATAACACATAACTATTTGAAACATCAACATGTATTTGTGATCTGTTGTTATAAGCATTCACTAGGATATATATGTTTCAACATTGGAAATTATAATGAAATAGGATTATGAAAAGAATTTGATATTTTTCATTTTTCGAATGTCCTACACTGAAACCATGCAAATACTAGTGGTAGTTGTAGTCGTCTGAAGTGTAGTAGTAGTAGTAGTAGTAGACGCTGCTTTTGTTGTGGTTGAAGATGTAGTAGTAATAGTTGTTGTTGTATCAATAGTCGTAGTAGTAGTATGTGTGGTAGTGACAGTATTGGCAGTCGTACGTGTAGTAGCAGTTGCTGTTTATTTTGTTGTTGTCGTTGTAGGTGATGCATTAAATGTTTTTGTAGCTATTTTGCAGCAGCAGTAGAAGTGGTAGTAGTAGTAGTGTGAGTGGTAGTAGCAGTAGTATCAGTCGTAGAAGTTGTAATAGTAATTTCAAACAAACCTAGACTCATTAATAAAATTAGAGTAGTCGATTTGTCACTGCAAATTTATGAAACACTCTTGTGCAATACTCTTGTTAATGAAGGAGAAACAAACAATGAATGTTACATTGTTGACAAAATTCTCTGATGATCAACATTGATCAACACCGTTTAGTCCTTTAACGTTGCTTCAGAAGTATCTGATGATTTGCTTCATTACAGCGTGCTCTTCTAAAGCAGCATCTCTCTTCTAGGCTTTAGGCAAAATTGCTGTCTAATGTGTGTTTACCAGCTCCCTGAGATTATCTTATATCCTTATGACAAGCTAGAAAAAAGGAATGGTTTTTCAAGCTGGATGCTTGACATCACAGTGTCAGTCTCGGTCTTTGGTACCTTCCACTATTATTATCCTAGCCATCTAGCTGTATTAACCCTATTCAGTTTTATGGCATATTCTGGATTAATATTTTTTGAACACTAAAGTTATCCTTCCACCGTACAATGATGATGGAGGCTATCACGAGGCACTTGGTGTCAACAAACACCAGTCACCAAATAGAATCCACGTGCATCTGTGTAAGCCACATGATACAGTTAACTTCCAATGTTGATCATCATACTATTTTTTCAAAAATGTAACATTCATTCTCATCTGTTTTTTTTCATTGACAAGAGTATCGCACAAGAGTATTTCATAAATCAACTGCAGAACAAGATCGCTCATTATATTCCCTTAATATATTGTAGAATGTGGCCTATTTTTAGTTATGAATCTTGGTCTGTTTGAAGTTTGATTATTCTGAATTCTCTTTTTGTTTTTGCTGTTGTTATTATTGTTCTGAATAATGAAGTGTAAATATTAGGTCACATAAACATCAGCGCGTGACATTCCAAAAATGAAAACTATGAAATTCCTTTCACAATCTGATTTTCTCATAAAGTGTAATGCTGAAACAGAACGTTTTTAGTAGACGATTATTAGGTCACATCATAAATGTGTGTTGATGTTTCAATTAATTATATAATATTAAATTTACAGTGTATTACTACTACAACTTCACCTGGAGTTCCGTCCGGGAGCTACTGTTGGCGAGGGGTTGAGGGTTGGGCATGGATTTAGCGTCCCGATCCCGTAGAAAACTAACTCGCTAAAAAAACGCTAACCAGAAACGTTATACTACTACGTTGATGCGTGCTACTGATGTCGACAATTATAAGTAGTATTTATCACCAATCAAAAGGGAGATATCTTGTGTCAGAAGGGTGAGATCATTAAAGAAAGTTGAATGAAGACAGATAATGATTGACGCGGAAGCAAAGGAACAATCATGTTTGAGTCAATTGATTGACATTTTACAAATGAATTATTTACCGTATCGTTCTCAGATTTTACTAAGCGATTCTGTAACTTTGTATTCAATTACATTGGGTTGTCTTCGCTAATGTTCCCACTCACAACACTGCTACTACTACCGACACAAAAAATATAATCATTGAAGCGTTAGTAGTGTGAGTGGCATTAGAAGTAGCCTTCACATTGTGTTTAGTAGTGTGACCGGTGGTAATACTGGTAATATGAGTAGTAGTGCTGATAGAGTGAGTAGTGATTTGAATAGTGGTCGTTGTAGCAGTATTAGTAGTTGTGTGTGGAGTAGTGTGAGTGCTAGTAGTAACGCTAGTGGCATTATTATTAGTAGTAGTGTAAGTGCTGTGAGATGTAGTGTAATCAGTACCAGTAGTAGTGTGGGTTGTGCACTCAGTACTAGTAATATAGGCACTAGTGTTGGTAGTGTGAAAATTAGTGTAGTTTGGTGTATTAGCAGTCGCAGTGTGGATATTATTAGATACTTTGGTAGTATTATTAACTGTAATAGTAGTATGGTAATATTAGTGTGTGTAGTAGTGTTTTTTGCAGTAGCAGTAGTGTGAGTAGAAGTGTGAAAACGTCATTAGCTGCAGTAATAGTGGGAGTAAAAACATTATTAGTAGTAGTTGATTAGTAGTATATTAGTTGCAGAAGTGGTTTGAGTGGTGACAGAAGCAATAGTAATAGAGTGGGTAGTGTTGTGAGAATTATTAATGGTATCATTAATGTGAGCAGTAATTGTATCATTATAGTAGTAGTAATAGTGTGAGTAGTAATTGTATCAGTCGTACTAGTAGTAGCTGAACTGTGAATATCAGTAATAGTTTTAATCGGACCAAATTGAGCAGTATTAGTCGTAGTGGTTGTAATGCGTGCGGCATTTTGACTAATACGGGACGTAGATTCAGTGTGATTGGAATGATTTAAAGCTGTAATATTATAAATCGTAGTAGTATTGTGGGAAATGGTGTGAGTAGCAGTAATATTAATGATAGTAATTTAGTGGTTCTAGAACCGTGAGCAGTAGTATTGGTAGACCTAATCCGGAAATGGTAGATTTTTCATTATATAACTGCCTAATCTATAACTTCTTACGTGGAAGTTACATCATCGTCTACACCAACTGATTGCATCGTAACAATTACCAATACATGATGGAGAACAAGCTTAGGCTAGAGATAGAACAATATATTTAATTTGAATGAAAGATATAAAGTAAAATTCAACAGGGACCATGTCTGCAATAACGAGCCATGCTTCACTCACTCAAATAACACGATAAACATATCCACAAATAACCACCAAAATGACAAGAATTGATGCAGTCGAGTGGATAGACTGGCATCCATAGAACCATAACGAATACCTCAAACCGTACCGAAACAACGATAAGCGTGTGCCAAGAAATCAATCTGTTAATACAATCTGGTGATAGAGATATTGGATTTACATTGCGTCACCAAATAATAGCTGAACATCCAAAATTGAGGTCGGACCAACTAGTGAACTCTTGTACATCGAGCCTATTAATGAAAGCTTGGCTTTCTTTAGTCATTAACTGTGATTGTTGCTGCCCGTCTTGTTTGTTGATGTTTGTAATTCTAGCGAATTTTCAAAATGCGTCTAAGCTTTTCCTTGCATTTTGTTTGTGAGGATATCGCGTCACAACTACAGCAAGTAGGATCACATCGAGGTTGGTACTTTACCCAAACTATTCTCCATATTTTCTGTTTCACAGTCATCTGTGTTTGCATGTAACTAATGTACAGCGTGATGAGATAATTTCTGGAATTTGATGCTTCTGGCACTGCTTTTGTCAATACTAACTTCCACCAAATAATAATACAGCCTCAAAATTATCTTTCAAATAATATAAGTCTTTATTTATATGTGATCGCACATCAGTGTTCCAGTTTAGATGGGAAAAACCGGAAAATAATAGATTCTTTTTGTCTTTATCTTAATGATTAGAAAGTTTCACGTGTAAGCATTACTAACGTTCTAAACTGTTCTTCAATCTAGAAGGTAGACCAAATAGTTCAGGCAGTTTCTTGGTTGCTCAGGTTCTAGAATTGACTTCACCTTAAAGAAAGAGATTTCGATAAGGTTAAGATAGAAGGGAAATCATTAACTGCCACAATGGGAATGTGCTCATGAAAATACAGTCAAAATACAAGCTGAGTTACGAGAGTGAAAATCAAGAGTGGTGGTGAATTCATTAGAGAACATAGTGTGTGACTGGGGTTTCACGACGAATCCCGCTCTTCACCATACCGTTTCCAACTTCGACTGAAGACTATTACTCAATCACCAACCAGAAATTTCGCATGTCGTGTTGTACCGCTTCTCCATGCGTTTATTATGTAACTGTACGACCGTGTATTCGGCGTAGACTCTGTGTTATCTAGAATATACTCATTAGTATTAGAATAAAAAGCTGAAACTGGAATTAACTGACTTAAGTCTTTGAATTTTATGAAGTCACTATGTCAGCTGTGTGCTGAAACCAACGACATCTAGATTTGAACCAAAGGTTTTCCAACACTTTCCTCCCCACGAAGTAGCGTGAGGTACTTATACAGCAATGTAATGAACAATTTCACGGCATCATGTGACTTTGACCTACATAGAAAAATATGATACATATTGCTTTTGCTTTTTACGTTAGAATACACAAGATCATGCTTAATATAGTAACCGACACTTCAGTTTGAAACACTGTCCTAAATATCTTACTTACTTACTTACTTACTCACTTACTTACTTACTTACTTACTTACTTACTTACTTACTTACTTACTTACTTACGCCTGTTACTCCTCGTGAAGGAGCATAGTCCGCGTAATAAATATCTTAATACAATATAATTCGTAGTATACAGACAGTATTCATAATGAATATACATTGATCACCTTACGGTTTACAGTCATACAAGTAAATCATTAAATTCAGAGAAATTAACGAAAACTTTAGTGAATGAGAGCACACAAGTGAAGACAATCGAATGTATTTGAATGCAACATTACATAACCATTTAGTAAGATCTGAGAACTAAACAGTCAATACTTCATTTGCAAAATGTCAATCAATCGTCTAACACTTCATTGTTCTTTTGTTTACATCATTCTCTGTTGTCGTTCTCTTCGACCATTTTTTACCTTCTACCGCCAGGTATTTTATTTCCGACTCATGATACATGCTACTAATATCACTCGGCATCAGTAGTATACATTACAAAAATGAAATCATTCTCAGAAGATATAAAACTTCTTTTCCGATTTGATGGTGTAAATTATGCACCACGTAGATGTGCGCCATATAAATCATTCGATGGGATACTGCCCGGGTTCCCAAACCGTAGCAGGTGGCTTTATTAGGGGGCCACGCCCGGAGCCTTCGACATGAAGGTCTGATACACTAGGCAGTGTAGCAACGTCAGGAGATGTATCCCTTGTTATTATCTTTAGAACATGGGGTTAATCTATGTTATAAATTTGTAAATGGGGATTATCAATATGTAAGTTGTGAAGATTATTGAATTTTATAGAGATTATGAACCCATTCATACATGTGGTTGAAAGTCTTAGATCACCATTGGTGAGAAGTGCATCAGTAAAATGAAACAGCAGTTTCATATTCACAGGTTTTCAATAGTTGGGTTGATTTATGATGTAAATAGAATAAGAACTGTCATCTTGTATTCTTAATAATTATAATAATAAAGTCAGTAAGCATAATTTAATGTTAAACTGATGGTTTTATATAAAATATCAGTTTAAGACAAACTGTGTATCATACTATACTACTTACTAATATTCAGTAAATCATGTGAATATATAGAAATGATCAGAATGGGTATTGTTGAGATTTTAGAAATTTCACTGGTTGAAATCATGAGTGAATTGAAGCCAGACCACCATGGAAAACCTGAAAGTATTGGACAGTCATGTCGTCGTATTGTTGGACACCTCAGCAGTGCACACTCACGATCTCGCGCCAGGTGATTAACCAACTAGACCACTGAGCTGTCCGGCGTCCAACGGTGTTAATGTCTAACTTCAACCAATCCACAAAGTTGCGCCATCGTACACCATTGTCTTCAGTGAGTTGATATCTCACAACAGACCTGGTTGAAGTTCACCGGTAGAAATGAATCTTCAGAATCGGGAAATTAACTTTTAGTCTTTTGAATGAAATTCATTCATTTAATGAACAATGAAAATATCTTTCTATACTGGTCAAAATATTAGCACTGATCAAGAATGATCAGTCTTTGTCGCTGTTGTGACTTTAATCCCGTCTAGTTATTATGTGATTTATTCGCCAATGGATGTTCGACTTGTTTGAGTAGCCTGGTGTCCCTATTATTCCTTTGTTTGCCCAGTTCGTCCAGTTGAGTCCAGATTACTAATAACAACTCCCACTTTATGGATTATTTATTTCAAATATACTCGGTTTATATACCAGCCTGAACAGACCTTATCACACCATGAAGTAGGAAATGACATTAATTAAGCCAAAAGGTGACTGTGAACATGAGAGACTGTAATTAATAAACTGAGTATAACTTAGGAACAGTAAATCGTATAATCATAATCTATAAGTCAAAACGAAGCTTATAATACGAGGAATATATTGGTGCAATAATAGGTCTCAGAAGTCAACCGTAACTTAATCTTTACTACAATATAACAGTTATCATACAGTGAAATCGATAGTACTGAGAGTATAAAGTGTTTAATTCTATTTTTTGCATAATGAACATTTACAAAATTGACACTATCCCTAAATTATAACTCAGATCCCTTGAACCAGAAGTAAACCAATGGAAGACACAACCAAAACAAAGGAGTAAACAATCACAAATTTAAGCTCAATAAGAACCATCAACGTCGAGATGTTCAGAACAAGCTATGAACCGCATATAGAGAAATTCGAACACTTCACTTCTATCTGAAGTTTATGCTGCTAGTGATGTCGTTCAGAAGAACGATCAAAACATCCAGCTCTGAGAACAAATCTCCACCAAAACCAGAAATAAAATTTAATTTATTGTCACTAGTTTTCATGAATCAATTCATCAGAAAGAGATTCGAATGTTTGTATAAAACATCCTGATGAAATTCTTGCTATCAGATGTCTAGAAACTTATTTTAACATGTTCAATTGTAGATGATTATTGAATCATTTTCTGTATTGATTATACAAAGATTTCTTCATGAATGAATATGTTCCGAGATAATGCACATCCAAAATCCTTCACACAGAATATTAGTTCTATGAGTGCTAAGGATATCTGTATGTAACAAAGTAGCAATAAAGAACAATGATCAGTTGAAATATTTCTAAAGGAGAATCAATAGTATTAAGTCTATAAAAAACAAAGACACAATCAGTATTCCCGTCGATAAGAATTATGTACACTCAATATGAGAATTGATGGAAATATTAAATATTCAGTCCATAAAACAAATAATGAATACGAACTATTGAATATAATGAGAGAATAAAATTATAATAATGGATAGAATGATGCCCAGGACAGGGTTGGATGGAGAATGCTGGTGAGCGGCCTATGCTACTTCACGAGGAGTAACAGACGTAAGTATAAGTAAGTAAGTAAATAAGTAAGTAAGGGTAGATCGATTTTTAGATGTTTATATGTACACTGTGAAACATCATTGTCAAGATAGATTACGAGTGAACTTGAGAAATTTCTAAGAAGATCCAAAAGAGCTGAAGATATTCCATTCAATCATCTTTTGGAAGAATATTCCAGAATCCTTATATGTAACCTCTCTCTTAGACAAATGGTAAGAATCTCCTATGTGCAGATTGGATAACTATAATGATGATGATTTCGTTGATACTAAAAACACTACTATTATATTTGACACTGTTTTGGAATAGCATTCTTTTCATTCATCTTCTGTTTTCTCATTTGTGACTTCTAGCGTTTGAGTGGTCAAGTTGTACTTGGTATATCAAAGAATCTAAGCTCTAGATTTCCAGATAACATTTGGAAATGAGAAAACAACGGGAAATACTACAATTGTGGTATAAAGTACTTATAAGTAGTACACATAAGTAGTATATAACGATGGGCCGGCATGGAATGTATTTCAGTAGAAGACCGATAAGGAGAGAACGGGAATGGGAAATAATTGGTATGAAAATACTGGAACAATGGAATCTAAGACGATGGACTACCACTACTACACCTGCGACTACTACTTCACCTACTACAACTACTTGTATATATATCAGTAGTATGGATATATCGTATTGTCCAAGAAAAAGACATGAACTTCTTATATTCGTTGTCCTGTAGATGTTTTGATTTTTCTATTTCGAATGACATTTCTAAAATATAGATCAGTCATCCACGACATTGCTTCCTGCCAGATTCGATATCAGGACCTACTAGTTTCGCGCACTGCTGGGGAGTCCCACAGTAAGACGAAACGGCCGTCCATTGATTCCAGGTTTCTCGTGGTGGTCTAGATTCAACTGACTCATGATCTTAAACATCAAAATTATTATAAATGTAGTGAACAAATATACTGAAACAGTCTAGATGAGATAAAGCGTATAACTAAAGACAATATCGAGACAATCTGAACATGATACACATTTGATAAATTACAGTGCTAAACAACAATGAGAAGATACAAGTAAACCATATCAATTGAATATAACTTCGCTCCATTATACAAGCAGGTGGCTATTAGGACTTAGAAACTGAGTGGATAATGTGATGGCATCTGAAGTAAATGTTACTGGGTTCGAATCCTGAAGGGAACATTAACTGTGCAATGCAAGTACATCTATTTGACAAGTCCTAAATCGGATGAATCACTCTTCCTCAATTCCACTACTAGCCATCATCCATCATTGCTTATAAAGTATCGATGAAAGTACTAAATGATCTCTATCTAATAATCTCATTTATTCTATTGTAAAATATTGATTTCCCCTCCCCTCCCACACACACACACACACACACTCTTCACTCAACCATCCACCTATTCACTCCCATTGAGGTTCCATGGTTTATTAAAATGAAAAAGCAAAGGAACAGAATAATCATTATTGATTTAATTGATTGGTTACATAAGAAAACAAAACAAACTACAATTGGTTATTTGTTAATAGATTAGAAATCATTCATTACAAGTAAATCATGATTAGATAAACAATGCTCGTTCATCATCATTATCACCATCATCCTCATCATCATAACTTCCATGTATTTCAATCTACAATTGTATTGGGTAATTGTAGGATAATTAACATATATATAATATGAACAACAGTTAAGATCATGAGTCAAGTGAAGCTAGACCACAGTGGCCGTGGAGACAACTGTTAATAAACACATGTATATTCTGAATGATTACTTTCGTGGTTCTCCAAGTTTCCACCTCATGCAGTAGAATTGTCTTGACATTTGTATTGAGAGTTCTGTCTTTGGTTATAAACCAGTATGGAGAGTAACATGTAGCACCGTCTTTATTCAGAGTTTCCTATTGACTACTGCTAACCACCTCATATATCAATATAGTGAACATGTTATCGAGTCATTAAACTAGTATTCATATTGTAACTAGTTCGATAGAACTTGACCAAGTCTGAGATGAATTAAATACAAATAACAATAGTCAATACTCAATGATTAATTACTTGTAGAATAGAACTGATGGAAAGACTATAATTTATGGACGACATTTGGACAACGCTGAAGTGGTCTCAAGAATATCCATATACTGACCAGAGCTAAATCAGATTGATAAACCTGTGTGAGGAAATAGAATTATGATTTACAATTGATGCTGAGCGGTTAGGAATTACATTTAAGGGTTTTTCATCACGAACTCTATTTAACCAAATGGATGAATAAAGTTCGCGCCAAAATCCATGACCTATCATCATAGATCTGATTGGTTTGTTCATAAATTATAGACTTAACAAACTTCAGTCAGTCAGTCAGCTACAACGTAGGACCAGGCACATATATGCATCGGTCCAAGATGCCATACCTCATTAACACAACAACTGGGATCACCGGCTAAGTAATAGTGAGGTTAGATGCAGGGTATTAGAGAATGATGGTAAATTAGTTGATGAGGTTGTGAATCTTCATCGACCGAGGTGGTTGGGCCACGTGTTACGTATGCATGAACACCGATAACCACGACGTGCAATGCTAATCGGTGTTGGAGATGGTTGCCAATTTTATTGAATATACAACTAGATTAACTTACATAACCTAATATTGAAATGATTGTTGTGTTCATGTAGAATAATCAACGAGCTCAATAATTCATCATTATCTGAATAAGTAAACATGTAGTTCATGTTAGAAAATGAGCAAATATCAATGATACTCTTTAATCACTTCTATAACTTGACATCAAATGATACTAATGAACTGGATGGTTTAGTCGTGCAGCTTTCATCAATCTTCTGAATGCCATCATCAGCACAAACTTCAGATAGTAGTGATTTGTTCGGACTTCTTCACATATGATTCATCGCTTGTCCTGTAGACCTCAATGTTGAATAGTTCTTGTCGTTCAAAAGAACGATGAAAACTTCACGACCAAACCATCCATTTCTGTACTGTATTCAAGAAAATGAATGCTTTGATCCACGATTTGGGCGTGGGTTAGAATCCCGACTCTGACACATACTTTGCCGAGTCACATAATAGGACAAAACGGCAGTTCAGTTCTTCCAGGTTTTCAATGGTGGTCTAACGTCAATCGTTTCATGATCTCAATCAACAAAATAATCTATCTCATATCTTTTATTAATTGCTAATGGATCTGGTACATAATGTTAATTGTTAAGAATGAGTTTTCTATGTATTGAAATGTTAAGTGTTTCACTGAAGTTATCATCAGTAAGCCATGGACCTATTCTTTAGGGGAAACAGTGTATCTGTAAGTCGTTGAAGGAACCAATATTCCCTTTGAGATTTGAAATTGTGTGACTCAAGCTCACTGGTTGAAATGATACCAGTGAACTATTTAGAGTATGATAACTTCTCATACCATGAAACAAGATGCCATAAATTTTAATTGAATCCCTCAAGGAACATCACTTTCAACAAAATTGGAAGTTAACATCGCTGACCATTGTCGACTACAAAAATGAATACCCTTATTTTGTTAATATACACGTAGATGATTGATGAATAATATTTCCGTTCCAAATGCCCTGGTACGTGGGAGGTTTAGGAGTGTCCGCTCTACCGCTCAAAATGCTCCCAGATAGTCATGCATATACAGCCACTGACAGGAGTCTCGCTGTTCATTTTTATAGTTCAATTCATGGGTCTATTCAAGCTAGACCAGTATGGAAAACCTCGAAGCAATGGATGACTGTTTCAGTTAAACAAACAAATGCATTTAAACAATCACTGGTACAATTTGTTATAACAATGATTGTTTCCATCAAATCAATCGCGTTCTCTTCATAAAAGTAGGTCACTGCACAACTTCATGTCGTATCTTCCACTTGGGAGAATCTTCAACGCTAATGATCCGTTGTATCTTTTAGTGTTCTATTTTGTAACGCTTCTCATGGACAGTTTTATGCTGTATATATACGTTTGATTTGTGTCTGTTGTGGTTGTTCATGTTTCTGGCTTTTTACGGAATATACTTCCATGTTCAAACTTCAGCTTCTCTCTCTAGTAAGCGGAGCTGAGACACATCAAAATATCTAGATTATTGGTCTTTGGTCACAGAGTCTTTGATCCGTTTGTAGACTAAGTGAAGTTCTAACTAACAGTATATGCAAGTTAAGGTTATATTGTACCCTAGAAATAAGAAATCCCTAATGGCATAATTATATGATACAAAGTTAAGCCAATAGGCTTGTCTCTAAACTTGAATTTGCCTAACCAAAAAGTGTAATTATTAGTTAACTATGGCAATTTCTTTCACATTACTGCATAGGGTTGATTCGTTTTAGAGTTAGTTCATTTATTTCTCTACAATACATTCAATAATGATTTCCATATGAAATCCTCCAGTAGTATCATCAATCAAGTCAGACGATTAGGAATGTAAAGATCATGAATGAATGAATTAATTCCTATTTCTAAAATCACTGATCCCTACCTCCAATCAACTACTAACACTTAAACTCCTAGAATCCAGTTTCTTACCTTTCAAATTCTTACCCATGATACTTTATTACACTGGCTAGCAACATTAATTTATCTTAATGTTAACCTTGAATCCTTACGCTAAAATGAGATTGTTAAGTTTGTCTTACATTTTTCCGAATCGTTCCCTTTCCACTCTTTTGTATATTGTCTTATACTACTTATTCACATTCAGTAAGCAGTTGTATTACCAACAATTTTCACACTTACGTTGTGACGGAAGTTGTACTGTGATATTCTGAAATGCTCACAGATACTTAAAACGTTTATTGTTCTTATTATTGTATTTATCATTATAATTACTGTATCTTAATCACTGTAACGGTTATTCTAAAATTTGTGCATTTGCTAAATGCAACAGTTCTCATATTGCTTGCTCTTGGTTCGAGTTTCGGTTGCTCATAAACTGTTATCAAATTTAGATACACCTATTATCTGTCCTTTATACTATCATATGGTGTAATTATTCTTTATGTTACTGTTACAGGAAGCCCTTTTGTTTTCACACTTGAAGGACGCGTTTAAACGCCCCAGACACCTCACAAGTTGAAGCTTGTAACTAAATTTTGTGTATTATTCAATAATGAACCGCTACTGTAGACAAATGGTTGTTTTGGAAACTTGGGTTTCGCGCGTATCTCAATCGGGTGACCTGGACGCTTCGATAGATTCAACAGAGATCAATCGATCTATATTAATTTTTGCATTTTGTAGTTCTATGAAGGTCCAATCTTTCTTTGGGTGTATCAATGGAATATATTGTGATAATACGTATTCTTAGAACGTCCTCTTAGGTGATTGGTCTTTCGTGAAAGAAAAAGATAAGATATCTTATTACCAAGATCATTCCATAGTTTACAGTAATCCAATATTAAATAGATCAGAAACTTGCGATAAGATAACGGGAATAGGTTGAGATTCATCAGTCTGTTTACATAAGTTAGGACACTGATATCTTTCAACATTCCCTAGTTGTCCAATGATCTCTAGCATATTCGTTTCACACTTGAAACAATGGCTTGCTGCTTGAATCCCATATTCCAAACGTGGCCTTACAAACGACGGATATAATACCCCAAACATTTCTTCTTTTAAGAAATGCAATGACTTATGAATAGTTCATAAAACCCTTGAGTCTATAGCAACAGGAGCAGATCAGAAGTTATTCGTAGTTTCACGACGTTACTTATTAACACTCATATATCTTTATAGTCCATCACTGTAGGGAAAAAAATACTGTGTAGTTGAAGTTAGTTTTAATCTGCACTACTACAATCTTACTAGAATTAACTTCTGATGATAATCAAAACGTTCATTCAATCAGCGAATTTATGGAGTCCAATTATTTTATCTCATCTGGCATACAACTTATGGGTTTCCTAATCTTGGTGTCAGAACAGATGTCTTAGCTACAATTATAAAATATTTACATTGTACTAAAGGATGGGCAAAGGTTTGCATCTTAGAGAACTTCACTTTTACAGATCTTCATGTTGATAAGGCACTATTAGCTCTTATCTGTTGTCGCTTACTATTGCGAAAATCAGTTATTCATTATCCAATTTCATACGGGATTTTGGAACTTTGCAGTGTGAATTTTAGATCCAGGTTGAAAAGTGTCGAAAGCTTTACTTAGATCTATGTATTTTGCATTTGCCCGAATATAACTATCTTTGGCTGCAGTCCAATCTTCTCTTGCATTGAGATTTGTCAAGCATGGAAGACCTTTCCTTAAATCATATTATTCACTAGCCAAAATATTATCCCTTTTCCACATAGGTTATAATAGCCATCTAAATGACATTTTCCATTAATTTAATGACTAACGGGTTGATGTTTCATCACACTCCTGTTTGCATATTACACTTGTACGTCGAACTTGACTATTCACTACATCATAATGACAAAATAGCATGATCACTATTAGCTAACGATGAGAGAATATTTAGGCAAGCAATATCCTTGGTTGTATGAATTATTACTAACCCCAACAAAGAAGATCGCTGCTTTGAACCTTAACGTATAAGTTTGAATATATTCGGCAATAAAGTATGCCAAGTTACAGTTACCAAGAATCAATTATCAAAAGAATTTCCAGGTCCTAGGGTGAACAACCCTGTCCTACTGAAATCTTACTTACGCCTGTTACTCCCAATAGAGTATAGGCCACCGACCAGTATTCTCCAACCCACACTTTTCTGGGATTTTAATTCTAGTTCAATCCAACTGTTATTTGATCAGACTACATTTCTCAGCGTAATATGTTCTTTGGTCTTCCTCACCTCTTTCAACCTTGAGGATTCCCAATGAGGTCCTGCCTGATAAAGCCTTTGTGTGCTCTCCTCAACGCGCGTCCTATCCACTTAAAGCGCTTTTTCCTCAACTGGGATTTGATTTGTTCTCTCCCACAGTAGGTCGTTGCTGATACTGTCTGACCAACGGATCCGAAGTATTTTGTGTAGACAACTGTCAATAAACACTTCTATCTTCCGGATGATTGCCTTCGTAGTTCTCCAGTTTTCCACACCATACAGTAGAACTGTCTTGACATTTGTAATCAGAATTCTGTATTTGGTGTTGGTTGACAGGCAGTACAAAGGACAGCTTATAGCTGTGTCTAAATTTGATAACAGTTTATTAGCAACCGAAACTCGAACCAAGAGCAAACAATATGAGAACTGTTGCATTTAGCAAATGCACAAATTTTAGAATAACCGTTACAGTGATTAAGATACAGTAATTATAATGATAAATACAATGATAAGAACAATAAACGTTATAAGTATATGTGAACGTTTCAGAATATTACATTACAGCTTCTGTTACAATATAAGTTTGAAAATTGTTGCGAATACAACTGCTTACTGAATGTAAATAAGTAGTATAAGACAATACACAAAAGAGTCCAAAGGGAACGATTAGGAACAATGTTAGACAAACTTAACAGTCTGAAACTTGACTTTTCCTTTTGCAAATGTCAATCAATCGTCTGAGACTACAATGTTTCTGCATTTTCATATCAATTTCTTTCCGTTTCCATTTTTTCCTTTTCGATCTTCTTGACCTTCTGCTACCAGATATTCTAATGCTCACTAATAGCGGAAGGTTGCACTCTTCCTCATCGTTAACAGCACACGACATAGTTGACACCATCCCATCAGAACACTACGGTGAACGTCACCTCGCCACACGAGACAGCCCTAACTAGCACCTCACCTTCAGACCCGCAACAGCGTCCGCAGAACACCAGTCTTCCTCCCCCTCCTGATTGAAAGCAATACTAAATGTAGTGAATGAGAACACAATTAGGGATAATGGAATGTATTTGGATATAAAATTACACAATCTCTTAGTGAAATCTGAGAACCCATACAGTACATACTTCATTTGCAAAATGTCAATCAATTGTTTTATGCGTCATTGTTCTTTCATTCCACACCAATCGTTCTCTTTTCTTCGATCTTCTTAACTGTTTGCCGCCAGGCATTCCACTTTAGCTTGATAATACGTACTACTACTCATATCTAACGATATCAGTAGTATACACTACAAATACAGTGAAAGAATTATGTAACTAAGCTGAAATGCCAATTATTCAAGAAATCTTGTAATCTAGATTTGACTAATATGTTTGACAGAATCAGTCAAATGCCGAAGTGTTTAAAAAACCAAATCACATTCAATATCTCTATTTACAACTTAATTAGATATAACGATTTTGTACATTTTCTGTAGTTCATTACAGAATAAAATGAATAAATCAGACGAAACTTTGACCTTATGCAAATGAGATGTGTCTTTCCAGTTGTGGTATTTGTGATATATAGAAACATAACATTAATTGTATTATTGATTCTATATGTCGATGCTCAACTTCTTAATTACTTATTTACTTACTTACTTACGCCGGGTTACTCCTTATGGAGGAGCATAGATCATCAACCAACACTCTTGACCCAACTCTTTCCTGAGTAATTCTTCCCAGTTATGATTCATCTTTTTCATGACTGCTTTCAATTCCGGATGTACTGTGTCCTTCGGCCTTTCTCTTTTCAGCTTCCTTTCAGGATTTCAAGTTAGGGCTTGCCTCATGATGCAGTTTAGCGACTTCCTTAATGTATATCCAATCCACTTCCAGTGACTTTCCCTAATTTCATCTTTATCTGGAAACTGGTTTTTCCTCTCTTACAGAAATCTATTTTGGATGGTATCCAGCCTATTTGATGTTGATTATCTTGGGTAGATAACTATTTATAAATACTTGTACCTTCTTGATGATGGTTGTAGTAGCTCTCTTAGTTTGAGCTCCGTACACTAGAATTGTCTTGACGTTCATATTGAAGATTCTGATTTTGATATTGGTTGACAGTTGTTTTGAGTTCCAGATATTCTTCAATCGTAAACATGCTACTCTTGCTTAACCGATTCACGCATTCACATCTGCATCAGATCCACCATGTTTACCAATAATGCTACTCAGATATATGAAGGGTATTACATCTTCCAAATCCTCGCTGTCAATTGTGATTGGATTGGTGAATGCTGTGATGTATCGGAAAATCTTGCTTTTCTCTTTGTGTATATTGAAACCTACTGCTGCTGAAGTTGCTGCTACACTGGTTGTCTTCTCCTACATTTCTTGTTGAGTATACTTATGGAGTATCCTTGCATTTGCCGCGACGTCTTGTTGCGTTTGGGATAGAAGAGCCAGATCATCTGCGAAGTCTGGATCCTCCAACTGCATCCTAGATTTCCACTGCAATTCATGCTTCTCCCCAAATGTTGACGTCTTCATGACCCTGTCGATCACCCTTTCTCTTTCTCTTGGTGATCGACAGGGTCATGAAGACGTTAACATTTGAGGAGAAGCATGAATTGCAGTGGAAATCTAGGATGCAGTTGGAGGATCCAGACTTCGCAGATGATCTGGCTCTTCTATCCCAAACGCAACAAGACGTAGCGGGAAATGCAAGGATACTCCATATTCCGTTCAATAAGATTTGGGATGAGGAACAAGTACCAACAGGCTGGAAAGAAGGACTTCTGATCAAAATACCGAAGAAAGGCGATCTCAGCAACTGTGATAATCACAGGGTCATCACTCTTCACTCAATACTGGGAAAAGTCTTCAATAGGGTATTGTTAAACAGGATGAAGGACTGCGTAGACTCCCAACTTCGTGACCAACAGGCAGGATTCTGTAAGGATAGATCGTGTACAGACCAAATCGCAACTCTACGGATCATTGTGGAACAATCAATTGAATGGAATTCATCACTCTACATTAACTTCATTGACTACGAAAAAGCATTTGACAGCGTGGACAGAATAACATTGTGGAGGTTTCTTCGACACAACGGCGTACTTCAGAAGATAGTCAGAATCATACAGAATTCCTATGATGGATTAAACTGCAAAATCATGCATGAAGGACAGTTGACAAAGTCGCTACGTCTCCTTTTAGTGCCTTTGCTGGAATGTTGTTTGGTCCTCCTGCTTTGCCACTCTCAATTTGTCTGATTGCTATGCTGATTTCTTCAATTGTTGGTGGGCCAACATCGATTGGGAGGTCCGTGGGTGCTGCTTCGATGTTGGGTGGGTTCAATGAAGCTGGTTGATTCAAGAGTTCTTTGACGTGTTTTACCCACTTTTTCGTTGTTCTTCAATGTTGGTGATTACCTCACCTTCCTTGCTTCTCACTGGTCGTTCTGGTTTGCTGCGATTTCCAGTGAGTTTCTTTGTTATGTCATACAGTTGTCTCATGTTTTCTTCTCTTGCAGCCGTTTCCGCCGTCGTTGCTAAATATTCCACATATTTACGTTTGTCGGCTCTAATGCTCCTCTTCACTTGTTTGTTTACTTCTGTGTATTCAGCTTGTGCCTTGGCTTTTTCTCCTCTTGTTTGGCTGGTATTGATTGCTGCTTTCTTGTTCCTCCTTTCACGAATCTTATCCAGTGTGTCAACAGAGATCCATCCCTTGTGATGGTGCTTCTTGTGATCCACGACCTCATAACATGTTGAAATGAATGCCTCTTTGATTTCCTTCCAGTTGCTCTCCATAGTACTTCTTTCTCCGTTGAGTAGATCATGAAAGGCCTGGAATTTATCTTGAATTTGTTGAGTTTGTCAGTATCCCGAAGAAAGGCCGTATTGAACATTTGTGATATTGTCCGCCCCATTTTCCAGTTCTTCTTGAGTTTCAATTTCATCTTGACGACCAGCAAGTGATGATCTGATGGTATATCAGCTCCTTTCTTGATTCTCACGTCCTCAATAGTCCTCCTGAACGTTGTGTTGATATGGTAGATTTGGTTTTGTGTAGTGTGATCCGGTGAAGTCCATATGGCTTTGTGAATGCGTTTATGTGGGCATATAGTGCCACCTATGACCACTTTATTGAAGGCACATAGGTTTGCAAATCGTTCACCATTTTCGTTCCTTTCTCCCAGTTCATGTCGTCTCATGATGTCTTCATCTCCGGTGTTGTCCAGATTTTAACTATGTTATAGTCTGCATAAAAAACTATAAATAAACTTAATTTTCTGTATATTTTGACACATAGTTGATATTTTGTCTGCCATTTGATTTACTACTCCAAAACTCTCTACTTCAAGGTGCATAAGTCGAATGTTGTATTAAAAAGGAACGAATTGAGCGAAGAAATTTCTTTTCAATTAGTTTTTCATCATGGCTCTACACTAATATATATACGTTTTACAATAATAATATAATACTCATCGAGTAGATATGTTACGTAATAATTACATAATGACATTTAAATTAACATTCAGTAATTGGAAGATAGAGGATTATTAATATTCAAAGTAGTCAAGAAGTTGCTATGTTGCGTAATATAAGAAACAAAGAAGGAACATAATTTTAACGGATGGTCAATAGGATGGTAGTTACGTAAGAATCGAGAGATGAATGTTGAGAAGTTATTAAGTTCAAAAGCAACAGAAATAAAAAATAAAAAAAAATGGAGAAAGTATGAAAAATAGTTATTTTGAAGGAAATCTTAAACTGATGGCCAGGGCAGGGAAAGTGGTTGTACGAATTTCTTTTGGATGCAAAGGTCAGGTTTGTAAACATGGATTGCGATGGCTTCCGCAATGTGCAAAAGGCGCACTCGTAAACCATGTGGTAGATTTGATGGAATATTGTAGATAACCTTAAAAGCTTTATTCAGTTCGACTTGATGACCTGTGTCAACCAAGTGAGAAAGAATAGAACTTTTAATCACTTTTACCTGTCCTTTGTTTAACCACGACGGCCCTGGCCATCAGTTTTAGATTTCCTTCAAAATAACTATTTTTCATACTTCTTCCATTTTTTTTTATTTTTTATTTCTGTTGCTTTTGAACTTAATAACTTCTCAACATTCATCTCTCGATTCTTACGTAACTACCATCCTATTGACCATCCGTTAAAATTATGTTCCTTCTTTGTTTCTTATATTACGCAACATAGCAACTTCTTGACTACTTTGAATATTAATAATCCTCTCTCTTCCAATTACTGAATGTTAATTTAAATGTCATTATGTAATTATTACGTAACATATCTACTCGATGAGTATTATATTATTATTGTAAAACGTATATATATTAGTGTAGAGCCATGATGAAAAACTAATTGAAAAGAAATTTCTTCGCTCAATTCGTTCCTTTTTATTTACCAAATAGCAAAATGGGAATTTTCACTATATGGAATGTTGTATTGATCATAATTAGGTCGTAAACATCACATCTATGAGAGAAAGATTGAGAAAATTAGTAGGATGGATTAATTATACCATAAATCGTTCAATGTATTTACATCCATGTCATACTTTATGAAGAAGATCAAATAAATTGTATCTGGTGTTAAAGATGCATTTATATACTAATCGACTCTCGTGGTTGAAGTGTGTTCATTCTATGAATATATTCATGACTTTGAAAAATTGTAGCAGGAGATTTTTATATGATCAACAGTTCCTTATTCATTTTTCATCAAGTCATGATTATTAGTATCAGAAGGAGCTTTTGGTGATTGTTACAATTTTAACAGTTGAGATGATGAGTCAATTGAAGCTAGACCACCATGGAAAACTTGGAAGCACTGGATGGCCGTTTCGTCATATTCCTATTCAGAATATCCATCTACCGGACTAGGGTTAGATGAGAGTTATAAACTTGTGAAGAATTCGGATTATGATTTACAATTGAAGGAGCTGGGTTCGAATATAGTAGGAGGCGAGTTCGTGGATGCGCACTGTGGGAGAGTCCCACAATAGGACGAAACGGCCGTCCAGTGCTTCTAGGTTTTCAATGGTAGTCTAACATCAATCGGTTCATGATCTCAATCCAAAAAAAATTTAACAATCTCCAAAATCCCTAAACTGATAATTACAATTGATAGTTAAGATTAGCAAATAGATTCATGATTTTTCATGATGATTTAAAATCAACTTAAAGCACTGTCAAACGATCCAAATCCTTTCAAATCCGTTCACTCTTTTCTTTTCAATGACTTTGAACGACTTGACAAGAAACGGTCATTCCGTATTTTGATTGTGTGTAGGTTTATTACGTGACCGTTTGGTTTCTTATATTTAATTTGTCTTTTGCTACAATGAAACCATGAAATTATTGAGTAAAGCATTAATTTAACTTTCTCTATTTTATAATGTACACGTTGGCTCTATTGTTGAGTTATAACTTGACCTGGGATATCAATTACTCTAGTGAACCAAATTGTAGTTGTTTAAAATTTCATAAGGTCCACGAAACAGTGTCGGGTAGAAACAGGTATCTACTTCAGTACAATGGATGATGGTCACGCAATTTCGTGGATTGGTTGAAATTAGATATTAACACCATCGGATGCCAGATCAGTGGTCTAGTAACTTTAGCGTTTGCGTGCGGGACTGAGGGGTTCGAATCCCGCGAGCGGGATCGTGGACGTGCACTCCTGACGAGTCTCATAATAGGACGAAGCGGACATCCAGTGCTTCCAGGTTTTCAATGGTAGTCTAACATCAATCGGTTCATGATCTCAATCGTAAAGAAAATAAGACCTAATTCATACGTACGCATAGTTCTGGTGGTTTCTGCTTGCTTCATATTCTATGACTTTTATTCACATTGTTCATTTGAATCATCTTATTGTATTCACTAATTAATAGAACCCTATGATTCATTGACCTAACGACACAAATTGACAATTTCCACAATATAGAACTATTCCCTATTTCATTACAAACGTTTAGCTACTTTTGTAAGCCATTTTGTAAAGTAGTTGTGTGTCGGCGACGAAGACACATTAAACCTGATCAGAAATCACTATTGTAAAGATTTATTGACTGACTCATTTGAATGACATAAATATAAAGACAATGTGCTCCATTGATGTGAACAGAAATGTACCTCTTAAGAAAACCGCTGATATATTTGTATGACTATATTTCTTTGAATAATCTTACATAGACATTTCCTGTTAGCACTCTTAAAGATTTCATGGATAGTGGCTAGCAGTGGAATCCAGTTTGACGCGCGTTTCATCCTAATTCGGACTTATCATTGGATGTACCTGCATCTCAGAGTTGATGTTCACTTTAAGACCCGAACTCAGTATTATTCGCTTCAAGTCGCCATCGCGTTATTCACTCAGCTACTGAGTCCTGATAGCCACTAAATTGTGCAAAGCGTATGCCCTCGATATTGCCCTAATTCACAAGCATTTTGTAAGCAATGATGGATAGTGGCGAACAAAAAGCTTAAAAATAGCTTGCGAATTAAGGCAATATCGAGGCATAGGCACAGTATGCACATATGCCAATAACAGATTGATCAATTGCAGTGTTAAACCTCAATGGGAAGATACAAGCCAAACAATACCAAGTGAACTCTTAAAGACTGATTATTATTGTGTCCAGATAATGTAAAATTCACTTTTGAAGGTAAGCACTTCCGATAAGTAGATGATGTAGCTATGGGCAGCCCTCTAGGACCATTGCTGGCTGATGTGTTCATGGGAAATGTTGAAAATTTGGTTGAAGACTTAATTCAAAAAATGGGTCTGTATAAACGATATAGTTGATGATATAATAATTATAGGGGCAAAGGGTGAAGACATAAACCTCTAGCTAAAAGGATTCACTAGAAGTCAAAAGTACATTTTTCTTACATGTGAAGAAGAGAAGAACAACCAACTTCCTTTTCTAGACATCCTGATTAGTAGGAGAGATGATAATTCCATCCATTGTGCTATATATAGAAAGCCAATATGGACAGGGCAATATTTTTATTTTCATAGTCACTGCTCTATTCATTATAAACGCGGTTATTCAATAGAATCAACCGTATTTGTACTAGTGATACCATTGAAGTAGAGATGAAGCTGTTGACTGATACATTAATGAATAATAGTTATTCATTGAAGTTCATAAACCGCTGGAAGGGTTGCAATACGACTAGACGTATGACGCTTCTGGCACCCAAAAAGCGAGTTTATATTACGTTACCACTCAGAGGTGACACGAATGATCTCATGTTGAAACAAAAACTTAAATAAGCTATCAACCGGACATTTTATGTAGCCCAACTTGTCATTATCGAAAAGACAAGGTCTCTGTTTCACCAAAAGCCCAAACAGCACGAAAGCGATTGTGTCACATCCCATTGTGTCTATCAATTTACATCATGTATGTGTGGAAACACGTACATAGGGAGGAGCAATCGTGATTTGCAATTAAGGGTGGATGAACACATACCAAAAATGGTTGCAGAAACAAATGTATTACAATGGTGAAATAAGATCACAGGATAGACAGACATCATCCTCCATTGTGAAACATTTGATTGAGACGAGTCATTTTTGACGTCAAATCAGTATTTGTAGTGTTATACAAAAGCCTTCAAGGACCGTATACTAAGGTTTATTGAAGCTTTGTTTGTACGGAAATTGAACCCACTTTATGTGTTCCAAAAAACAATTTGTTCTTACCCTTAACCTACCATGGTAATACTGATTTATTATCCAGAATGTTAATCACATTTGTTTCTATGTTCTTTAATATTTTTCCTTTGTTATGACTTACCCTTAACCTGTTTGGTTGACCTTTTAATTTTCATATATAAATATTCTTAACAAGTATATATGTGATCGGATTGCCCTTTTTATACATTCATACAACACCACAAAAGCCGAGTTTCGATCTATCTTTTGGCCTGTTTCAATTATATGCTTAGCACTAGACGATGATGGATGTTTATCTTCCATTATTATTGGATCACTTGATAGTATCTGTTTTTGCAACCATTTTGGTACATGTTTACACACTCCTCCTCCAAATGTATATGTGACCGCACACACACACACACATTTAAATTGGTAGACATAGTGGGATGCTTCACAGATTGAAATCATGAGTCAATTGAAGCTATGGATAACCTGGAAGTACTTGACGGCCGTTTCGTCATAGTATGGGACTCTACAGTGGCAGTACGTATACACGATCCCACTTCCCGCGAGATTCGAACCCATGACCCACCAGTCTCACGCCCGGCGCTTAACCAACTAGACCGCTGAGCCGTCATCCAATGGTGTTAATGTCTAACTTCAACCAATCCACGAATTTGTGCCACCGTACACCATTGTCTTCAATGAGTTGATATCTCACAACAGACCTGAATGAACTACACTCTTAACCGCTTCTCAGTAGAACTCGTGGATGTGCACTGCTGAGGAGTCCCACAAACCCCTTCTGATAATAGTGCGATGTGACATAATGGTTTTCACGTCTTTTAGGTTATGGATGAAGTATGCATCTTGTTCTTTCTTTGATAATGACCTTTGCTGCGCAGTACATTTTATTGATGACTGACTGATTTAGGACTTTGTTTCAATAAAAGGCTATTTGAATCACTTTTCAAATGGTAAGATGATGTAGATAGGCTTTTTCTTCTACCAAGGCTAATTTTTAACCCCTTCACAGTTTATCCATACTTATTACATTCATAGTGAAAGTAAACTATTGAAGGTTTAATAGTGAATGAATGAATGATTAAATTGCGCGCTTAAATTCATGACCTTCAAACTTAAATTTGATTGGTTCATTCCTAAATTCTTAGTCTTATTGAGATAATAATTGTGAATAGGTATATAGACATATTTGTTCTTGATTCAAGTTTTCATTTGATTTAGTTTTAATTAACTTGAACTTTCATTGTTTATATAAAATCTGTAGTATAAAGAATAAAGTTTGTTTTTTTTCAATGAAAATCATGTCTACATTCGTATTGTTTGTCAATATCCTACTTATTCTACTTCATCTTCTTCATGTATCCATGGCGGATGGTATGTTCATAGATATTCACTGTTGAATAACATGATGTATTAGATCTAGTAGATTGTACAATATCACTCAATGTTTATTTGAACTGTTTTTTTGTTATTGATTGTTTATATGAATAATGGTTAGCATTGAAATGCAGAATGAACGTTTCGTCGTATTTAGAATTCGTCAGTTGAATGTACTGATATCTTAGACTTGAAGTTCACTCTAGGACTTGAATTCAGTACCATTCGATTCAAACGTTATCATGTTATCCACTTACTTACTGAGTCTTGATAAACATTTGGTTGTGCAATGAGACGGAGTTTTAATTCATTTGGTATTGCTTACTTATATCTTCCCACTGATGTTTAGGACAGCAATTGATCAGTTTCTTATTGGCATATGTGCATCTTGCCTCGATATAACCAAAAGTCATAAGCTTTTTAAGCAAGCATAGATGGATAGTGGCTAGCAGTGGATTCCAATATGACGCGAGTTTCGTCTTATTTGGGATATGCTGATGTTTTGTTGAACTGCTCAATATATTCTTAACTTGTGTATAAACACACAGCCTATCATTTAAGGAATGGTTCTGTTCTGTCCTCCCACTTACACATTATCTTCTTCTTAATTTTTTTTCTTTCTGGTTAGCGTTTATTTAGCGAGTTAGTTGTCTACGGGATAGGGTCGCTAACCCCACGCACAACTCTCCTGCTTTATCCGGGCTTGGGACCGGCAAAAGCTCCCGGAGGGACTCCAGGTGGAGTTATTTACACATTATACAAAACGTTTATGTCTTGCTTATGTTTAATGAGGACTTTATTATTTCATTACAATGCTTTATAATAGTTCAGTGGATAGTGTAAACAAATCAGTGATATCTAGAACTTATAAGTTACTTGCTATATCACGTACAACTTGAGCACTTGAAATTTGGTACCCTATAAATTGCAAGTTAAAAGATAGACGGAATCTTATTCTAAAAATATTGTCAAGTATACTATAAAACACAAATGGTTACAGTCTTTCAATCCAAGTGTATTGGTTTTTAGTACTTGTGCAGTGAACGAGAACATTAGTGGGGACTATTTGAATGTATTCGGACATTACAGAACATCTTAGTCAAATCTGAGAATCATACAGTGAATACTTCATTTCTAAAATCTAAAATCAATTGTCTCAGACTTCAATGTTTCTATATTTCCATACCAATTGCTTTCTTTCCTCCTCGATCTTCTTGACATTCCGTTGTCAGACATTCTATTCTCGACTTCTGTTTTATACTACTTATGTCAATATAAGTAACGCATCACATTTGTACTGGTTTGGATTATCTCCTTATTGATAGTTTGACTGAATTTCGATTTATCTTAGTTTGCTAACATACATTACATGTGAATTGTATCCATATAGTTTTTATCTTAATAGTTTATATGGAATTTAGCTGGCACTAGAATGTACGATATAGTCAATGGTATAAAGGTAGTAGGTTTGAACCCCCGTAGTGAATATAAACACATGGATGGATCTAAATCTAGTTAATGAATCCCAATGTCTAATGAATCGTGCATCTTGGATTCAACTCCCACTCTTGATAAATAAGTTTAATTACATGTATGTATATATAGTTTAGAACTCTTTTGATTAGATTCATTTGAAGTTCCCTATTGGGTAAAGAAATCTCTATCAGATGAACTGGATGATACTAAAAGTAAGCAACTATCAATACTTCTATTTTCGTGCAATCAAACGGTTACATATTTATGTGTACAGTATACTTATGTTGTTTACAATGTTTAGTGTATAGTAATGCCTGGTTTGTATGCTTACATGAATTTGTACATAGAATACTTAAACATCCATTCAATTTCATAGTATTTATGAAATAATTACAGTGACATTGTAGTATAGAAAAGAGCTTAGAACAAGAGTAACAGATGTCTATCTGTTTTCTAGTGATGAAGAACACATCTGATAGTTCCACACTAAATCATCGGTATTTCTCCGTTCCTAGATCAGCTTCTTGATGTGATACCTCATCATAAGTACCACTTGGTGTACTCGTTCACGGCATTGCAATTGATAGCTGTGTCTGTATTTGACAACAGATTATGAACAACCGAAACTCCAACCAAGAGCAAACAATATGGAAACTGTTGCATTTAAACAAATGCACAAGACTGTGGATAACCGTTGCAGTGATTAAGATACAGTAATTATAATGATAAGCACAATGATAAGAACAATAAATGTATTAAGTATATGTGAACATTTCAGAATATCGGAGCACGAGTTGCGTTACAACATGAGTGTGAAAATTGTTGGTAATAAACTGCTTACTGAACGTTAATAAGTAGTATAAGACAATATACAAAAGAGTGGAAAGGGAACGATTAGGAAAAATGTAAGACAAACTTAACAAATATACATCATGTATCTTCTCATTGTTGTTTAGGACTATAAATGATCAGCCTCTTATTGGCATATATTCATTCTGTGCGAATGGCCTCGATATTATTTTAATTCACATGCGTTCTAAGCAAAGATATATAGCGGTTAACAGTGAACTCAATAGTCGAATCTACCTGCATTCCAGAGTTGATACAAGCGAACTTCACTCCATTGCACAATCAGGTGTCTATCACAACTCTATACCTAAGTGAATAACACGATGTCATTTGAAGAGAACTGCACTCGGTTCGAATCCCAGAGATACATCCATTTGAGGAGTCGAAAATAGGACGAAACGCGCTTCCTGGTTTTCACTGCTCAAAATCATCCATCTTATATTCTATTATATATATAAATATCAAAATGATTTTTATGGTTATTTCACAGAATCAATCGAAAAGAATGCAAAGCTATTAGGATTTGAAATAAAATATTTAAGAGAACAGATAGGTAAGTGATAAATAAACATGTCGGTTATTAAATGTTGAGACTATAACTTATGAACAAACCAATCAGATTTATGATTATTTATGATTATTTAAGAAACTACTTAAATGTTTAATAGTATTGTAATAAATGAATACTCAAATGTGAACAGCCAACGTATTTTGATTCAGAAATACACGAATTATTTTATCAAAAGGGGTTTTGTGGAGATTTTAGAAGTTTCACTAATTGAAATCATCAGTCAATTGAAGCTATGCAAGTATCTCATCAGTTGTCTCAAATTTTACGTTTCTTTCATTACTATAACAATTACTCTTTGTCCACGTTCTCATCAACTTGATCTTCCCAACTATCTCCTGTTGATTGTTGTTATATACTACTTATGTCGTCATAAGTAGCATGCACTACAATTTAACGGCTTTTAGTAAAGATTCTTTAAAGTTATCCAAATAGATCTGTTTGCCAAATTCAAAGTAAACAAAATAATCACTAATCTATAAAACATCCTGAAATTTATATGATATTGACTGGTTTTTTAATTATCCTAATATTGTATACCAATATCTGAACACGCACTGCTGAGAAGTCCTACACTGGGATGAAATGGCCATTGAATGATTCCATAGTTTTCATGATGGTCTAGCTTTAAGTGATTCATGAACTGAACTATTGAAATTACTATAATATTCACAAAAACCTATTCTGATATTAATCAACATACGCTCACTGATGACTGACTTCAAGGGGTATTTCCTGGAGTTCTAGTCAGAAGCAGTGAACAGTGAAGTTCAATTGGGTCTTTTGTGAGATACTAGTTCACTGAAGACAATGATAAACGGTGACGCACTTTCATGGATTGGTTAAAGTTAAACATTAACACCAGTAGATACAGGCCGATTCAGTAGTCTAGAGGTTAAGCGTTCGCATTTGAGACCGAAGGTCTTGGATTCAAATTCAGCGAACGAGATCATAGATGAGCACTAATGATGAGTCCCACAATATTATGAATTATTTATTATTTATTTATTTTAACACATAGATATTAATACAAAGAGGCACCAAATACATAGGCGCCTTACATATCCCATTTGAATTGTGGGAGGGCTGTGATACTGCCCGGGTGCCCAAACCGAAGCAGATGGTTCCCTCAGAGGGCAATAATCGGGGCCTTCGACCTGAAGGAAGTGGAGCATCGTAAGGAGATACAGTCCGTTGGTAGCCGGTGACCAACAACTGGCTCATACACCATTTCTTCCTTCAGGATACTGGAGCCCATGTGCACCATTGGTTTGGGATCCGGATAAAGCGCAGAACATTCGCTTTTTGTCCTCTCATTTTCGTAAACAACACTAATGCCACGAGAAGGCTGTGATTAGGTCCTCCCTGGCAGGTCCTATACACGCTTGGACATGTGAGAGCATTTGGAGAGGGAGAGCGAACTCTCCCCACTCTCGGCCGTACCAAGGTATATGGGGGCACTAGTACGAAACTACCGTCCAGTGCTTACAGGTTTTTCATGTTGGTCTAGTTTCAATATTTTCATGATCTGTACTATTACATTACTATAATATCTACTAAAAACCCTTTTCTGATCATTTCTAATCATTTGTGAATTTTTAGAATTTATTAAGAAAAATCCCTTTACTGAATGGAAATCAATCCATCAATGTATGTAAAATCAAAGAACCAATATACATAGTAACTAATTGACCATATTATTCATTACAGATGTCAAGTGTGTAACTAAATATTGGCAATATAAAAATCGTTTTGATCTAATGAAAGGTTTGTTGTTGTTATAACCGATTCCTATTTATATTAGACTGATGGTTTGTTGTACAGGAACATCTAATTCATTGAAGAATATTGAAAGATTTCTATGAATTCATTTGTCTCTTTTGTATGATTGATTTAAGCTAGATCATTATGGTAAACTTGGAAGTAGTGGATTGATTAAAGTTAGACATTAACATTATTAGGTGTTGACTATCTCAATGGTTTTGAGATGACGAGCGTTTACGAACGAGACTGATAAGTCCTGAGTTCCAGTCTCTTATACAAGATTGTGAATGTTCACTGTTGAGGAGTCAGTCTAATGCTTCTAGATTTTCGAAGGTGATCTATCTTAGATCGATTCATGAATTCAACCATTCAAGATATAATGAAACGATCATATTAAGGTGTGTGTGTGTGTGTTGAAATTCAATCCATTTTAATGTATGCAATATACCACTTGTTGAAATCATGAGTCAATTGAAGATAGACCACCATGGAAAACCTGAAAGCACAAGACGGCCGTTTCGTCCCAGTATGGGACTCCTCAGTAGCAGTGAGCATTCACGATCCCGCATCCCACCTATACAATATACATTGAGCTATTCATCTAAATGAAATCAAAATAGAACATTACATAACTTTATTATACAGAAGTGAAACAAAATTCTGCCAACCATCTTCATATTCCTTATTATAATAATGATAGAATATAAATTATGTAATTGAATTCATTTGTGATTATTATAGAATCAGAAAGTGTAATCAATACAATAGAAGATACATATCGTAAGTGCTTATAACAAATACTCATTATTACATAACATGGTAAATAACACTACTTACTTACCTACTTACTGATTAGTGTTTTTCTTTAGTGAGTTAGTTTTCTATGGGATGAGGTGGTTAAATTCATGCTCAAAGCCCCACCCCCAACCATATCACTTATCTAGACCTGGAACAGGCAGTAGTTCTCGAGGGGTTCCAGGTGGAGCTGATCTCAAATGTTCTTTCTATAATCATAACGGTTACTTTTGTATTGTATACATATGATATCTTAACTTTCCTTGAATGTAAATTGTTGACTTCTTCTACTTGTACTGCCTAGGTATAACAGTTCCTCAGTCATCTAAATTGAAGGCATGTTTTGCTACCTCAAAACTGATTTATGAAAGTAAGAATCAATATTGTAATGCCTTCTGAGTAATTATTGGATTGCTATTAGTATTATTATTATTATTTAATATTCTTTGAATAAAATCAAATTGAAATGAGATAGAAATGATTTTGTTACGATAATGAACCTGATCAATGTTAGATCATCATTAGAAATCTGGAAGCACTGGATGATCGATTAATCCTTGTATGGTAATCCTCCGCAGTACATATTCATGATCCTATAAAAGAGACTGGAAATCTAGGACTCTTAGTGTCGCGCAAACGCCTAACTTCTAGAACACTGACCTGGCGTCCGATTGTGTTATTCTCTAACTTCAATGAATCCACGATATTGCAGTACAATTTTCGATTGATCTCGATGGTTAACTACTTGAGATTATACAAGGATTAGTTCTACTGGTCAAGGCTTCTGGAAACAATTTGGATCACTTTTTATCATTGGGTGGTGATAAATGTCTTGTGTGTCATGTCCTTATTAGTGCAGATGGAATCCTATCGATCAAGTTGCAATGTAACAACTAGTCTAAGTGACTTGAAATTGCGTGCACTATGTTGAGATAATATGGTGTTTGAAGGTAGTCAGCAAGATACCTTGGACCTGTGTTTCGTGCTATTTGGCACCTGTCAACAAGGTTTACTTGCAATCTTGACGGAGCTGATGCACCCTTGAGATTTAAATTCTATGTCATCTAGCCTCACAGCCAAAGATTTTTCAACTGATCTATTCGGGCCGCGACTGATCTCCTGTAGGATTGAGATGTATTCACAATTGATTGACCATTAGGTGTTGATCAATACTATGTATGTAAGGTCCTTCTTAGTACAGATTGACAAGTATTACTTTACACATAACTTAAGTCGATGCCATTCTGTTGACTGTTTCCAACAACATGGCATCACGACTGATATCAAATTGTAAACATTGAATATTTTCCATTTATTTTTTTATATTTGAATAGAAAAGATCCTTTATCATACACCGAATTTATGTATGAAGCATAGACCATTGAAACATATAGGTAATTTTGAATTAAATTCTATCTTTGCTAATGATCATTTATTGTTTACATAATAGTTCAAATTAGTTGGTTACTACGGTTACAACAACAATATCAAACCATTTAGATAGAACAACAACAGCACAACAACAAAACATCCGTAACGTTACTTGTCATGAAAAAAAGAAGAGAAGAAACGTTTCATCCTGTTACTGAACTCCACAACATTGCACAACCAAAATCTCGCACCGTCAGATTCGAATTGAGGACTTATCGGTCTCGCACCCGAACGCTTAACCTCTACACCACTGAGCTGATCAGTATTCAATAGTGTTAATGTCTAACTTCAACTAATCCATGAAATTGTGCCACTGTCCACCATTGGTCATTGTTTCTCAATAGAACCTCTTGAAGCCAGTCACTAGTGAGCACATGATAATTGTGATCAGAAAGGCTGTCCAATGCATTCAGGTTTTTTATGGTGGTCTAACTGTAATTGACTCATGAACTCAACTATTAAATTACTACAACCTCCATAAAACCCCCCTTGTGATAAGAATCACAGTTAATTTCATGAACATAAAAAAACAGAGAATATCTTAATCTCATAACTAGATTGTAGACAAAAATCAATACCCAGTTTTCTATAACAGATTGAGTATTCTAAACAAAGATGTGTAGTGGCTAGCAGTGAGATTCAGGAGGCGCTTTTCGTCCTATTTGGGACACGTCAGCCGAGTGTACTTGCATCTCAGAGTGTTAATGCTCACTCTGTGACTCAAACACAGTACAGTTCACTTCAATCACCATTGCGTTATCTATTGCTCAATTACAATCCTAAAGATCAATGGTAAGTTTCAAGTAAACAATATCAAGTGAATTTGAACGATTTTAAGTCAATGTAAATCAATTATTTTTAAAGTTTACATGATTTGACTATAGTTCCTGGACGACATTCGAATGATGGTAAAGTGACTTTGAGAATGTCCACTTAATGACTAAGACCAGATGAGGGTTATGAACCTGTGTGACGAATTAGAATTATGATTTACAGTTGGTGGTTAAGGTTAGAAATGACATTTAAGGTTTACATCATGAACTGACATCAGCTATAATGCCATGAATCTACTTAGCCAAATGGGTGAGTGAACTTGGTGACAAAATCTAACGCCTGTTATCTTATACCTAAATGGTTCGTCTATAAATTATACTCTCGTCAAATTTCTTATTTCTTTTTGTCAGATATTGATGTATTACATAATCGGATATTGAATAGGCATAATGAAATTCTATTACTTAATATTGACTTATGTAAGTATATATATGTAAATTAATCAAGATTTATCAGAAGGGGTTTTATAGAGATTTTAGAAATTTCACTGGTTGAAATCATGAGTCAATGAAAGCTAGACCACCACGGAAAACCTGAAAGTACTGGACGACCGTTTCGTCCTAGTATGGGACTCCTCAGTGGCAATGCGCATCCACAATCTCACCTCGTGGGAATCAGACCCAGGTCCTACCAGTCTCGCACCAGGCGCATAACCAACTAGACCACTGAGCCGGCCGGAATCCAGTGGTGTGAATGTCTAACTTCAACCATTCTACGAAATTGAGCCACCGCACACCATTGTCTTCATTGATATCTCACAACAGACCTGGTTGAACTCCACTGGTAGCGACTTCTCACTAGAACTCCAGGAGTATCTCTTGAAGTCAGTCATTAGTGAGCATAAGATGATGATTATCTATTGGTTGAATTCATAAGTCAATTGAAGCTAGAGCATCATGGGAAACCTGTAAGCATTGGACGGTCATTTCGTCCTAGTGTAGGACTCCTAATCAGTGTGCATGTACGATCCCGCCTCGCGGGATTCGAATCCACGACCTATCGATCTCGCACACGAACGTTTCACCTCTAGATCAATGAACCGGCAACCAACAGTGAGGAGCTTCAGGCTAGGACAAAACGGCCACCCTGTACTTTCAGGTTTTACATAATGGTATTCTTTTAACATTACTATAAGTTATCATACTATATTTTGTATTTTTAGTTAAACATCAATTTCTGACAGATATTATGAATGAAATAGATAATCCAAATGGGAATATGTAAGTTCTAAGTTGAATCAATCATTTCATGTTATTACAATAAACAATAAACTAACATTAATTTTAATCAATGATGGATAGTCGCTAACGGTAGAATCCAGGACGCACGTCCCGTCCTATTTGGAACTCATCAGCTGGATGTATCTGCTTCTCAAAGTTGATGTCCTATCCGGAACTCAAACCCAGTATCACTCGCTTCAAAATCAATCGCCTTACCCACTCAGCTACTGAGTTCTAGTAGCCACTTGCTTGTGCAATGGGGTGAATTTAAATCCACTTGGCATTGTTTGGCTTGCATCTTCCCATTGAGGACGAAACGCCCGTCCTGGATTCCACTGCTAGCCACTATCCATCATTGCTTTTCTTAAGTGACAATATGAAGTTAGCTCATCGAATTATCAATGAAGTCATATTGTTCAGTAGTAACATTATCCAATCAACAAATAAAAGAATAATGATTAGGTTTAAGGCAAAGTGTATCGTTTAAATCATGTGAATCTAGGATTGTTAAACAAAATAGAATAGAGTCCAAATGCCCTGAGTTCGAACTCCGAGTGTGAAATTAAGGATGTATATTGTTGAAAAAACCCACAATGGGACGAAATGGACGTCCAGTGTTTCCGGTTTTTACCGATGACTTAACATTAGTCAGCTCAAGATTTCAATCAAAAATGTAGAATAAAATTGTTAATGTTGATATGACTCCTATGGAATGTTGACTTGATCGCGCTTATGTGTTAATAATAATAATAATAATACAAAGATTTTTGAATAAAGTTAGCACAGACGATTACATTTGATTACGAAAGGTTGTAAGTACAATAGTCAAATCAGGCCATTTAATAGATAAGATGACTATTGACTATTGCTCTACAGAAGCAATCAAACTGATAAATATAAAATGATGCTTACTTACTTACTTACTTACGCCGATTAATCTCAAGGGAGCATAGGCCGCCGACCAGTATTCACCAATTCACTCTCTCCTAGGTCTTCCTTTCTAGTTCTATCCAATGATTGTTCATCTTTCGACACACTTTGCTTTTAACTTGATCAATTTTTCAGATTATTAATTTGTATATATATATCAATTGTAGAACCTTTAAAGGAACTTATCAAAATCAATATCCTTCATTGAATTTTTAATCTTTGAAATAAAAGAAATAATTTGTTAATGTTTATCATATTTGGTTATTCTGAATTGTAACACTGATGTAATAAATGAAAGAAAAAACAACAACAACAACAACTGTATCCATGTGATGTTGGTCTTTTTGTTTTTATGGCCTTGAATTTGACTCGAATCAGGTCGTCTATCCTCGCATATACTTATCGACTTGAGTTGGGTTAGTGAATAACGGAATTATATAAGTGAAATACGACAATGAAGTTTTGAATATGTATACTTTGTACACTTATCGATCTAAACAATCAGAAAATTGCAGCGAATGAAGCGAAGAAAAAGAGAGCGAAGCGGAACAGAAAGATGCGCAATGGAAAAATCGTATGAGTCAAATAGATTTAATTAAGTGAATGTTGGATTACACTCATTGATCTGGACAGGAAATCAGAGAGATGAAATGGAGAAGAGGAAGCGAAGCAGAACGAAAAGATGCGCAGTGGAATTGGTGGGTAAGCCAACTTCCTTTAATCAGTATTTGTAATTACATAGAAGTAAGTTACAGACATGTAATGAATAGGATAAGAAGTGTACACACATATATACGCTCATATGGAAGTAATCAAGGTTCTTATGTGAATAATTAACAAGGTCTGTTCAGGACCTAGAATGAGTTATATGAGCTTAATATAGTACCCGACACTACAGTTTGAAACATTGTCCTGAATATCTTACTTACTTACTTACTTACTTACTTACTTACTTACTTACTTACTTACTTACTTACTTACTTACTTACTTACTTACGCCTGTTACTCCTCGTGAAGGAGCATAGTCCGCGTCCTAAATATCTTAATAGCATATAAATGGTAGTATACATACATCTTAAAGTTTACAGTCATACAAGTAAATCATTAAATTCAGAGAAATTGACGAAAACTTTAGTGAATGAGAGCACACAAGTCGAGACAATCGAATGTATTTAAATGCAACATTACATAACCACTTAGTAAAATCTGAGGACTATACAGTGAATACTTCATTTTCAAAATGTCAATCAATCGTCTAACACTTCATTGTTCTTTTGTTCACATACCAATCATGCTCTATTCTTGTTCTCTTCGATCACTTTTTACCGCCAGGCATTTCACTTCCGATTCATGATATATACTACCTATATCTGTCGACATCAGTAGTATACATCGCAAAAATGAAATCATTCTCAGAAGATATAAAACTTCTTTTACGATTTAATGGTGTAAATTATGCACCAAGTAGATTTGCGCCACATAAATCATTCGTTTTATTGGAGGGTTGGGATACTGCCTGGGTTCCCAAACCGAAGCAGGTGGCTTTATTAGGGGGCCACACCCGGAGCCTTCGACATGAAGGTCTGATACACAAGGCAGTGTAGCAACGTCAGGAGATGTATCCCCTGTTATTATCTTTACAACATGGGGTTAATCTATGTTATTAATTTGTAAATGGGGATTATCAATATGTAAGTTGTGAAGATTATTGAATTTTATAGAGATTATGAACCCATTCATACATGTGGTTGAAAGTCTTAGATCACCATTGGTGAGAAGTGCATCAGTAAAATGAAACAGCAGTTTCATATTCACAGGTTTTCAATAGTTGGGTTCATTTATGATGTAAATAGAATAATAACTGTCATCTTGTATTCTTAATAATTATAATAATAATAAAGTCAGTAAGCGTAATTTAATGTTAAACTGATGGTTTTATGTAAAATATCAGTTTAAGACAAACTGTGTATCATAATATTCTACTTACTAATATTCAGTAAATCATGTGAATATATAGAAATGATCAGAATGTGTTTTGTGGAGATTTCAGAAATTTCACTGGTTGAATTCATGAGTGAAATGAAACTAGACCACCATGGAAAACCTGGAAGTATAGGAAGGTCTTGTCGTGGTATTGTTTTGCTCTTCAGCAGTGCACACACACCAACTAGACCACTGAGATGTCCGGCGTCCAACGGTGTTAATGTCTAACTTCAACCAATCCACGAAGTTGCGCCATCGTACACCATTGTCTTCAGTGAGTTCCTATCTCACAACAGACCTGGTTGAACTCCACCGGTAGAAATGAATCTCCAGAATCGGGAAATTAACTTTTAGTCTTTTGAATGAAATTCATTTGTCTTGTTTAATGAACAATGAAAATATCTTTCTTTACTGGTCAAAATATTTGCACTGATCAAGAATGATCAGTCTTTGTCACTGTTGTGACTTTAAGCCCGACTAATTATTATGTGATTTATTCGCCAATGGATGTTCGACTTGTTTGAATAGCCTGGTGTCTTTATTAGTCCTTTGTTTGCCCAGTTCGTCCAGTTGAGTCCAGAATACTAATAACAACTCCCACTATTTGATTATTTATATCAAACATGTTTAGCCTACATATTCCAGTAAAACAGATCTCATCATACTACGAATACACCTACCAAGCTTTATATATTCACATCTTCCAACGTTTCGCGCACTACTGAGGAGTTCCACAGTGGGACGAAACAGCCGTCCATTGCTTCCAAGTTTCTCGTGGTGGTCTAGCTTCAACTGACTCATGATCTTAAACATCGGAACTATTATAAATATAGTGAATTTATACTGAAACAATCTAGATGAGATAAAGTTTATAAATGAAGACAATATCGAGACAATTTGAACAGCATACACATTTGCCATCTAGAGATTGATTAATTACAGTCCTAAACAACAATGAGAAGATACAAGTAAACCATATCAATTGAATATAATTTCGCTCCATTATGCAAGCAGGTGGCTATTAGGACTTGATAACTGAAAGGATAATGTGATGGCATTTGAAGTAAATGGTACTGGGTTCGAATCCTAAAGGGAACATTAACTGTGCAATGCAAGTTCATCTATTTGACAAGTCCTAAATGAGACGAAACAGTCTTCCTAAATTCCACTACTAGCCATCATCCATCATTGTTTATAAAGTATCGATGAAAGTCCTAAATGATCTCTATCTAATAATCTCATTTATTCTATTGTAAAATAGTGATTTCCCCTCACACACACACACACACACTCTTCACTCAACCATCCACCCATTCACTCCCATTGAGATTCCATGGTTTATTAAAATGAAAAAGCAAAAGAACAGAATAATCATTATTGATTTAATTGATTGGTTACATAAGAAAACAAAACAAACTACAAATGGTTATTTGTTAATAGATTAGAAATCATTCATTACCAGTAAATCATGATTAGATAAACAATACTCGTTCATCATCATTATCACCATCATCCTCATCATTATAACTTCCATGTATTTCAATCTACAATTGTAATGGGTAATTGTAGGATAATTCATATATATACATATATATATAATATGAACAACAGTTAAGATCATGAGTAAATTGAAGCTAGAGCACCATGGAAAACGTGAAACCACTGGATGGCCGTTTTGTCCTAGTATGGGACTCCTCAGTGGCAGTGCCCACACAAGATCCCGCGTCGCAGGATGGATAGATAGATAGATAAATAGATAGATTGATAGATAGATAGGTATTATTATTTATTGTGCATATCAATCAAACTTTTTGATATAATTTCATCAGAATAAATGAATTTAAGTTGATTTCTTTACATTCAGACAAATCTATTCAAGCTTGCACTTACATATTTCAATCCAACTGGTTTGAGATCTATATATTTTCGACAGAAGATAATCTAAAACTAAAAAGATATACAAAATCTGACCAAATAAATTGTAATAATGTTGCATAAATATCAACATCAATGACTGACGGTTCAATGTTCTAGAGCTGAAGAGTTCGAACGGGATGATCGAAGTTCATGTGTTCTACTCTTTCTGACGTGTTAGTGGATACGGTTTAGTAAAGAGTCCTATACTGGAATGAAATCTCTATTTGTCACTTTCAGACTTTGAATAAGGGTTTAGGTACTGATCAGTTCGTGACTGACACTACGAAAACACAAACACTAAAGTGAATGTTTTGTTATTTTAAAATATAACATCAAATCAACTGAAAATCTCATGTCTAGGTGTTACATGAAAATCTACTATTGTGGTGAGACTATAATTTATGGACAACCTTTGAGCGTCAATAAAATGACCTGAATATCCACCTACTAACTAGATCTAAATGAGGGTTATAAACCAGTATGCAGAGTTACAGCTAGCACGGTCTTGAATCAGAGTTTCCTATTGACTACTGCTAACCACCTCATATATCAATATAGTGAACATGTTATCGAGTCATTAAACTAGTATTCACATTGTAACTTGTTCGATAGAACTTGACCAAGTCTGAGATGAACTTAATGTAAATAATAATAGTCAATACTTGTAGAATAGAGCTGATGATAAGACTATATTTTATGGACGACCTTTGATTGACGCTGAAGTGGTTTCAAGAATATCCTCCAACTGATCAGAGCTAAATGAGTTTGATGAATCTGTGTGAGGAAATAGAATTACGATTTACAATTGATGCTGAGCGGTTAGGAATTAGATTTAAGGGTTTTTCATCACGAACTCTATTTAACCAAATTGATGAATGAAGTTCGCGCCAAAATCCATGACCTTTCATCATAAATCTGATTGGTTTTTTCATAAATTATAGTCTTAACAAATTTCAGTCAGTCAGTCAGCTACAACGTAGGACCAGGCACATATATGCATCGGTCCAAGATGCCATACCTCATTAACACAACAACTGGGATCACCGGCTAAGTAATAGTAAGGTTAGATGCAGGGTATTAGAGAATGATGGTAAACCAGTTGATGAGGTTGTGAATCTTCATCGACCGAGGTGTTTGGACCACGTGTTACGTATGCATGAACACCGATAACCACGACGTGCAATGCTAATCGGTGTTGGAGATGGTTGCCAAACTTATTGAATATAAAACTAGATTAACTTACATAACCTAGAATTGAAATGATTGTTGTGTTTATGTAGATGAGTCAACGAGCGCAATAAATCATCATTATCTGAATAAGTAAACATGTAGTTCATGTTAGAAAATGAGAAAATATCAATGATACTCATTAAACACTTCTATAACTTGACATCAAATGATACTAATGAACTGGATGGTTTAGTCGTGCAGCTTTCATCAATCTTCTGAATGCCAGATATAAGTCATATGTTCGGACATCTTCACATATGACTCATCGCTTGTCTTGTAGACCTCAATGTTGAATAGTTCTTTTCGTTCAAAAGAACGATGGAAACTTCACGACCAAACCATCCATTTCAGTACTGTATTCATGAAAATGAAACATGATTAGTGTCTTGTTATTTTAATTCTGTCAGAAAATATGATAACAACTGTTATCATAAAACATTTTCACTACTAGCCACTATCCATCTTTGTTTATAATGCTTGTGACTTAAGGCAATATCGAGACAATCTTAAAAGGATGCATACATGCCAACAAGAGACTGAGCAATTACAGTCCCTAACATCAATGTGCAGATGTAAGTAAAACAACACCAAGGGAATTTAAACTTCAGACCAATACACAAACAAGTGACTGTCAAGACTCATTAGCTAAGTGGATAACATAATGGAGTTTGTAGCAAACAGTACTAGGTTCGAGTCCAGGAATGAATATCAACTCTGGGATGCCGTTACATCCGGCTGACCAGTATCAGATGGGATGATGATTTCGAGAAAATAAATGAAAGCAGCTTAGCAGCAAAACATATACCTTGTTGATTGGGTTGCTTAAATTTATCACATATTCCTTGGTTGTATTCAGTTCTCAAATCTGTTTAAATACAAAAATAAATGGTAAGATTTACAAGTTTCTATCTTGACACCTAACTGTATATTATAATAGAAATAATGACGAAAATGATAGATCAGTATTGCGTTGTGCAGATGATTAAGTTTTTGATTGAGATCATGAACCGATTAATGTTAGACCACCATTGAAAACCTGGCAGCACTGGACGGCCGTTTTGCCGGAATGGACAGGCGGTTTAAAACTCCAGACTCAAGAGTGCTTTGATTCACGATGTGGGTGTGGTTTCGAATCCCGAATCCGACACACACTTTGACGAGTCACACAATAGGACACAACGGCAGGCCAGTGCTTCCAGGTTTTCAATGGTGGTCTAACGTCAATCGGTTCATGATCTCAATAAACAAAATAATCGATCTCATATCCTTTATTAATTCCCTATGGATCTGGTACATAATGTTAATTGTTAAGAATGAGTTTTCTATTTATTGATATGCTAAGTGTTTCACTGGAGTTATCATCAGTAAACTATGAACCTATTCATAAGGGGAAACAATGCATCTGTAGGGTATTGAAGGAACCAATATTCCCTTTGAGATTTGAAATTGTGTGACTCAAACTAACGGGTTGAAATGATACCAGTGAACTATTTAGAGTATGACAACTTCTCATACCATGAAACTAGATGCCATAAATTTGATTGAATCCCTCAAGGAACATCACTTTCAACAAAATTGGAAGTACACATCGCTGACCATTTTCTACTAGAAAAATAAATATCTTACTTTTGTTAATAAACTCGTAGATGATTGATGAATAATACTTCTGTTCCAAATGCCCTGGTACGGTGAAGGGTTAGGAATGTCCGCTCTACCTCTCATAATGCTCTTACATGGTAACGCGTATACAGACACTGAAAGGAAATTCCTGTTCTCTGCTCTCTCATGTCATTACTGTAGTTTGATTAATTGAGAGGACGAAATGCGAATGTGCGGCGCTTTAGCTTGGTTGGTGGATATGGAGGGTCCGTTTGGGAGAATGGAAAACCCTGATTCCAAACCAAGTGTGCACATGAACTCCAGTATCCTGAGGAGACAGATTTTGTACGGACCTTTGGCTGGTCACCAGGTCTCAACCTCTTAACAAAAGCACCTGCCTCGGTTTGAGAACCCGGGCACTATCACAGTCCATACACAAATCAAATGACTATGTGACGCATATGTATTCGGTGCCCGCTTTTGTGCCAATATTTATGTATTCAAATAAATAAATAAAATTATCCACATGATGCAAAACAATCATCTTTGATGTAACGGGATGAACAAATCATATACGAAATAAAATGTATCTAATAATGAACAGAAAAGAAAACGAAGTTAAATCAGTTGGTGGATGTGTCACTGAATTTTTATGGTTTAGTTGAAGTTAGACATTCATACTGTTGGATGATGAACAGCTCAATGGTCTAGATGTCAGGCATTCACTCGGAAGACCAATAGATCCTGTGTTAGAATCTCGCGAGGCAAGATCGTAGATGGGCACTGCTCATAAATCCCACATTAAGACGAAATGGACAGCCATCCAATGTTTCTAGGTTTTCCATGATGGTCTAACTTCAACTGAATCACAAAGAATTCCTATGATGGATTAAACTGCAAAATCGTGCATGGAGGACAGTTGAAATCTCGTTCGAAGTAAAGACCGGTGTCAGGCAAGTTTGTTTAGCCTCACCCTTTCTCTTTCTCCTGGTGGTCGACTGGATCGTTAGGCCGTTAACATCTGAAGGGAGGCACGGGATAAAGTGGACATCTAGGATGCAATTTGACGATCTAGACTTCGAAGATGACCTGGTCCTCCTATCGTAATCGCATTAATAAATGCGCGAGAAAACGACCAGTGTGAGAGAAGAAACCAGATCTCAGTGAAGGAAGAAATCAGGAAGACATTCTTTAGTTGGATCGGACACACATTGAGGAAAGTACCCAAATGCGTTACAAGACAAACCCTCACACTGAATGCTCATCGCCAAAGGAAAAGAGGGAGACCAAAGAACACACGACGCCGAGCCAGATATGAGAAGAATGAACAACAATTGGATTAGACTGTAAAAGAAGGCTCACGCCAGAGTGTGTTGGACAATGCTGGTCGGTGACCTTTGCTCCTTTGTGAGTAACAGGCGTAAGTAAGTTAGTAAGTAAGTAAGTAAGTGAGTGAGTAAGTAAGTAAGTGAGTGAGTGAGTAAGTAAGTAAGTAAGTAAGTAAGTAAGTAAGTAAGTAAGTAAGTAAGTAAGTAAGTAAGTAACTAAGTAGGTAAGTAAGTAAGTAAGTAAGTAAGTAAGTAAGGAAGGAAGGAAGGAAGGAAGGAAGGAAGTAAGTAAGTCAGTCAGTCAGTAAGTCAGAAAGTAAGTAAGTAAGTCAGTAAGTAATGAAGTAAGTCAGTCAGTCAGTAAGTAAGTAAGTAATTAAGTAAGTAAAGTAGGTAGGTAAGTAAGTAAGTAAGTAAGTAAATCAGTTAGTCAGTCAGTTAGTAAGTAAGTAAGTAAGTAAGTAAGTAAGTAAGGAAGGAAGGAAGGAAGGAAGGAAGGAAGAACGGAAGGAAGGAAGGAAGGAAGGAAGTCAATCAGTAAGTAAGTAAGTAAGTAAGTAATTAAGTAAGTAAGTAAGTAAGTAAGTAAGTAAGTATGTAAGTCAGTAAGTAAGTAAGTAAGTAACTAAATAAGTAATTAAGTAAGTAAGTAAAGTAGGTAGGTAAGTATGATCTCAAAGACTGAAATTATGAATATATATTCGTTCATTTTCATTTCAATTAACTTCGAATCATTATGATAATTGAATATTTTCTATAAAACACAACAGAATGTTTAAACTAACTTTCATAATTTATCCTTTTATTGTCAAAACATTCTTGTATTTGAAGGGATTCTTGATGATTCATATCTACACAGTTTATAAATAGAAATAATCAACCATTATTTGAATAAAATTATAGCATGACATTTACATAATATGAAGATCAGCTTCATTTCATAATGTATCAATTGAAGCTAGATCAACATTGAAAACCTGAAAGCATTGGATAGTTGTGTTCATCCTGGAGTATAGAATTCCTTAGCAGTCAACATCGATGACCTTGTATGTAGAACTGGAACAGAATCAACGACCTATGGGCCATGTACGCGAATACTTAACCTATTGACCATTGAGTTGATATTCAATGGTGTTACTGAATAACTTCAATCAGTCCACGGAATTGATCCACCGTGCACCATCGCTCACTAATGACTGTCTCCAAGAGCTATTTCATGGAGTTCTAGTGAGAATCAATGACAAGTGGAGTTCAACCGTATCAGTTGTGAGATAGCAACTCACTGACGACAATGTTGAACGATGGCACAACTTCATGAGTTGGTTGAAGTTAGATACAGTTGGATGCCAGCTGAATATTATTATTATTAAAACACCTAAACAATGATTCAAAGAGACACCAAATGATTGCCAACTCAGTGATCTATAGGTTATTCGAGAGGCTGGAGTTCCTCAGTTTGAATCCCGAGAGCGCGATCATAGATGCACATTACTCATAAGTCCCATAGTGGGACAAAACGGACATCATCCAATGCTTCCAGATTTTCCATGATGGTCTAGCTTCAATTGACTGATGAATTCAACTAATGGAATTACTAAACAATTTCCCCAAATCCATTCCTCCTCATTCTAATATGAAATATTCATTCGTTACAAGCACTTACTAAACGTTTTCTGCAAAGATTTCACAGGCCCTACAAGGTCTAAGATATTTACAAATGAAATAGATAACACAAATCAATTAAATTAAAATGAATTAGGTTCTGTTACATATTACATCTTAATAAAACTATATGAAGACTTAAATTCATAGAAACATCATAAGATAGTTTGCTTCCTTGTTTGTTTGTTTGTTTCTTCATCCCATTTTTCCTTTCTTATTGACCAGTATTCTTTGGAATGTAGTTGGAATATGTATAATTCAAATGTCATTTTAAAGATGTACAACTATGTGGATACAATATCCACGAAACGCCTTCTGACATGAATCAACATATGATCAGTAGTGACTGTCACCAAGAGCTATTTCATGCAGTTCTAGTGAGAATCAATAACCAGTGGAGTTCAAGCGAGTCAGTTTTGAGATAACAACCCAATGTTCAGAAGAACAATGAAAACTCTACGATCGAACCACTCAGCTCAAAGAGCAAAAGTCCATCGAAATCATCCACTTGAGCTACAAATCTTCTCCATCATAACAAATGATTAAAAATGTGTGTAGTAGATGTAATTGTTAAAAGATGAAACCTGAAGAATTACCACAATCATCATCAAAATGGTATCTACGATGTTACTTGATGTCGGTTGAACGGATATTATCTGTAATAATCTATTATGGTAGAAAATATCCTGGTTTCTAACTAAAGAGAAAACTATATAACAACACTGGAGGTGGTTAGGACATACATGATGGAAATGATCAAACTGCATTCTTTATAAGGTGATTCTCAACTTCGAATCCCGAAAGGAAAAGAGAACGGAAAGAGATCAAGGAACACACTGTCGAATATACAATCTAATCAATAATGGGAAAAAACAATCAGATTGGTTATTATATAATGCGATATCATGCCAAAAACAAAATGATACTGTTTTTTTGTTTGTAGTACAAACCTCTCATAAGATCAGCACCATTTTCAATCTGTAAACGTTTGCTTGTACATTGTATATCTATAATAAGCAATATTATTTGGAGAAAAACCCATCAATATTTGTGTTTAATTAGACCTACATTGATACATTAATTGTGGGTCAACACGACCTGATTGGATGTTCTCATCTAAACAAATATACAAATCATTTGAAATTTAATATGCAATAGAAATGAATTTCAGATACGGTTATTTTATAGACATAATGGTTGAGATCATGAGTCAATTGAAGTTGGACCACATGGAGGACCTAGAAGCATTAGATGACGATCCGTTTTGTCCTATCGTGGGGCTCCTCAGTGGCAGTGCACATCCACCAACCAGTGAAATTTCTAAAATCTTCACAAAACCACTTCTGATAAATATTGATTTACTTTCATGTATAATAAAATGAAAAAAAGAACATTTCATGAACTAAAAATTAACTTACTGTATATTAATTGAATACGATCTTTATGATATCTTATTGAATATATATTTTCTTCAATCATGCCTGTAAATTAGTCATTAAGAGTATTTAGTTAACAGAGAAAGGGTTTTGTAGATATGACAGTAATTTTTATTAGTTGAGATCATGAGTCAATTGAAGTTAGATCAATATGAAAGACCTAGAAGTACTGGATGGTTGTTTCGTTCTACTTAAAGGACTCTTCAATAGTGAATAAAATGCAATGTAATCAGGTTTTTCATAACAATCTAGCTTCAATTATGTGATGATCTGAACTATTATTGTTTAGAATAGTTATCAATGTGTTGATATTCGATTATTTGTCATTCATATCGATGTTGATTAATGTTTAAATTATTCTCGTATAAGGATAATTTCTGAATAAAATCATTAATACAAACTTCATTTCACAGGTTGTAATCATGAGTCAGTTGAAGCTAGACCACCGTTGAAAACCTGGAAGCACAAACTTCATTTCTATCTGGAATTTGTACTAATGACATCGTTCAGAATATCAATGAAAGCAACAGTTCTCAAAACTGATCAAGATATTTTGTAGTACCGTAATGCAGAATATTTAATTGTCATCATCTGCGCGATCGTTTTCACTACAATATTACTCTTACTAATGTCATTATAACTTATATTGCTACTAATAATAATAATCATAATAATAATAATAATAATAAAATAATAATAATAATAGCACAACAACAACTACTACTACTGATCTTAGCAATACTACTGCCAATACGGTTACTACTACTACTACAATTATTATTACTACTAGCAACAATAAAAATACAAACTACAACTGCTACTACTACAACTACTATTACTACAAAAACTACTACTACACTTACCACTAATACGACTACTACTACTGACTTAGAATATGCTGATGACATAGTTCTATTTGATGAAGACGCTGGATTCTTCATGCCTCGTTTTTCCTCCTTCCAAATTTATTTCACTGTATTATAGTCCTTGAATAACATCTTCAAACCCTAATTTTTCTGATTACAGCTTATAATTTTACTACATCTAGCACTACGGGATTTGAAACGACCACTGCATCTCTGAGCTAATGTGATGTGGCAACGGGAACTGATGTACGTACGCATACAATCCTATATTGTTACTGACTGACTGCACCTACGACTACTACGACTACTACTATTACTTCTAATACTACGACTACTTCTACTACTATTGTTTGCACGATTTCAGTGCGGAATATTTCAAAAATGAAAAATGCGAAATTCACTTCATAATCCTATTTGATTTTAAAGTCTAATGTTGAAATAGATAACATCCAGTGGATGTTTCTAAGATCAGTTCACAAATGCATGTTACTATTTCATATCATTATATCACATGTGTAAATCTGTTTAAAAAGTTGAATAGTTAAACAACGTCATCAACGAATACTTACTTCGTTTACGTGCTAGTTCATAAAATATCCATCTTCGGTCCATATATAAGTCTATGAAAAAAGCAAATGACATTGACATAATTCAAGCTGTTCATGGTAATAAAAATATATATTTATCTGGATACATTAAATCTTGTGTAATTGAACTTAGTCAATATACAAACTACAAAAGACAATTATCAGTTGAGGGGTTGTGGAGATGGTTAATATTTTTGATTGAAATCATGAGTCAATTGAAGCTAATTGTTAGAAATTAACACTATTGGGAGCAGGCTCACTGGTCTAGTTGGTTAAGCGCCTGACGAGAAACTGTTAGGTCCTGGGTTGGAATCTCTCCCGGTACGAAATCATGGATGCGCACTGCCTCGCAGGAGTCCAACACTAGAAAAAACGGGTGTCTACTGCTTCCAGGTTTTCCATGGTGGTCTAGCTTCAATTGACTTATGAGTTCAATCAAAAAGAAAGGATAGTGTCTTACAGATATTTGTTTTTGTAAACAACTGATATTAGTAATCAATCAAAACATAAATAGATAACAGATGTCAAGATGATTGACAGTTAACAATGGAATTGAGAATGAGAATTTCGTTCTATTTTGAACTTATCAGCTAGATATACCTATATCCAAATGTTAATGTTCATTTCAGGGCTTGATACTAAGTGAATCACATGATAGCATGTAAAGCAAGTGGTATCAGGTTGAAGTTCCAAAGTGAACATCAACTCTGAGATGTATATATATATATATATATATATATATATATATATAATTGACAAGTCTCAAATACAACGAAACACTCATTCCATATTTCACTACTAGCTGTCATCAGACTCTACTTATAATACTTGTGACTGTATACAATATCAAGGTAATTCGCATAGGATGTACATATATAACAACAAGAGATTGATCAATTGCACCCTTTAGTATCAATGAAAAGATTCAATTAAACAGTATTTACCATTTCCTGTAGACGCATATAGAAATAATAGAAGTACATTAAGAAGTAGTACAAATGAATGGATCATATTCAATATTGTAGTTTCATTTCTTCTTCTTCTTCTTCTCCTTTTATATCATTTCAAAATGATGGTTAATAGACATAAATACTCACTATAAATATCTTCTATTTCTGATTAAAATAAGCCTCATTATACATAAATAATTAAACAAACTAATTATTCCGAATTACGAAGAATTTGGTAAGTTTCAAAAGTGACCTCATTAATACACCATTGTATATATGGTGTGATTATATGAATCTAGACAATATAGTTTCGGATTATTTGGAATTTGTTGTAAATCATTGACAAATTCATAAACCACACAGAAACTAAATTCATATGAATCTATTCTAGTTGTTGTAGTTGTTGTGGTAGTAGTAGTAGTAGTTGTAGTAGTAGTAGTAGTAACAGTAGTAGTAGTAGTAGTAATAGTAGTAGTAGTAGTAGTAGTAATAGTAGTAGTAGTAGTAGTAGTAGTAGTAGTAGTAGTAGTAGTAGTAGTAGTAGTAGTAGTAGTAGTAGTAGTAGTAGTAGTAGTAGTAGTAGTAGTAGTAGTAGTAGTAGTAGTAGTAGTAGTAGTAGTAATAGTAGTAGTAGTAGTAGTAGTAGTAGTAGTAGTAGTAGTAGTAGTAGTAGTAGTAGTAGTAGTAGTAGTAGTTGAATGTGGAGGAGAAGGAATTTGAATGGGATTATTTGTATTTATGATTGTATTCTAGTTTTGTGCCAATATCTGTGCAGATCTCTATTCATACTGTGGTGTGTACTACTGATGTCGACAGATTTGCATAGTATGTATCACCAACCGAAAGTGAAATTCTTAGTGGCAGAGGTTGAGAAAGTTAGAGAAAAAATAACGAGAAAAGAGATAGATTGGTGTAGAAACAAACGATCAATCAAGTAAGAGATAATTGATGAGTATTTTGCAAATGAAGTATTTACTATATAGTTCTCAGATTTTAGAAAGACATACTGTAATTTTTTATTAAATTATATTCGGTTGTCCCCCTGTTTTATAATTAGGAGTGTTTGAATTTTAGTACAAACTAAGAATCCTATAAATCACTCAATTTAACCAAGAAGTTTTAGCTGAGCACGTAAGAACGTATTGTATCTGTCATTACAAATCAAACAGTTACCAAGTATAAAAGAATCATTAGTTCATACAAACATTACACTGTCATAGGTGTTCTCGTCCAAAACTTTACCAACATTTTGTTTTTCAATAAAGATGAGACATACAGAAAACGTGGAAATGAAAAGATCTAGCTGAATTAAATGAAGTTAAAAACGCAAATTAGTAAAATGTTCATTTCACTTAGTGTTGTTCACCTATATCTTCCTATTGTTGTTTAGGACTGCAATTGATCGGCCTCTTATTGGCATATGTGCATCATGTGTGGATTGTCTTGGTATTGCTTCAAGTCACAAGTTTTGTAAGCAAAGGTGGATGATGATTGTTTGCAGTGGAATTGAAGACGCATGTATCATCCATTTTGGGACTCGTCAGATGGTTGTTCTTGCATTTCACAGTTGATGTACACTCAGGGACTTGATCCCAGTGCCGTTTGTTTCAAACTCCATCGCGTTATCTACTTAGATATTGAGTCCTGATAGCCAACTCTTCGTGCAATGTGGTGATGATTGAATTCACTTGATATTGTTTACTTGAATCTTCCGATTGATGTTTAGGACTGCAAGTGATCAGTCTCTTGTTGACACATCTACATCCTGCACGGGTTGCCTTGATACCTAATGTTACTTGAACACTTAAAACCGAATCGTCCTTATATTTCAAATTATATATGAGATTGGGTCATTTACAAACGTCGAGTAATTGTTATCAATAGTTGTATAAATGACTAGGGAATCAAACTAATGACTATTGTAGCAAACCAATCCAGAAATGATGTTAGACATCGATGATGAATGTCTTTGTAAATCAACTATGAACTGTAAATCAAATGAAAATAACATGACGGAATTTGTAAGAATTGACAATCTACTAGTGGTTTCATCGAAGACAACCTTCATTATTGACATAATTATAGTTATATAATATACATTAGTTTTCAGGAGAACTGGAAACCATCTAGACTTTCACATGACAACCCAAACAGTACAGCTCAATTCCCAGACTTAACCTGAGCAGTGCAGGCCAATCCCTTTTAGCTGAAGAGCCAGCCACCACTCACGCTTAAAAATGGTAGCCCAAATAGTGCGGCTCAACCCAGTTTCCAGGAGAATCAGACAATATCCAGTCTTAAACTTTATAGTCCGAGCAATACAACTTAATTCCGCTTGACCGGACAACCAGAGATCTTATAGGTTTTAACGCCACAATCTGAATAGTACAGCTCAATCTTGTGAAGCAACCATACAGGTACCAAGCACTCTAGTGGACCATTCGCATCATTCATATACACATTCATATCACATGTATAATTATTCCGGTCAATGATCACGTGAGTCAGCTATGCACAGTATGAACAGCCGAGAGCTCACCTATTCCGCTTACACGACAGTCAAACGCGTTAATGTCACCAATGGCGATATACCTTACAAATTCCCTTGAGAACACTGAAAAGCAAGTACCAGTATGAATGAAATCGGTTAACCAGCAAATTAAATTTGCTTCATTTCAATGTTTACGCATTACATAATTTATATGACCTGATATTTACACTTCATTATTCAAAATGACAACAACCACAACATAAAAGAGAATTCAGAATAATCAAATTTCAAACAAACCTAAACTCATTAATAAAATTAGGGCAGTCGATTTGTCAGTGCAAATTTATGAAATACTCTTGTACAATACTCTTGTTAATGAAGGAGAAACAAACAGTGAATGTTACATTGTTGACAAAATTCTCTGATGATCAACATTGATCAACACCGTTTAGTCCTTTAACGTTGCTTCAGTAGTATCTGATGATTTGCTTCATCACAGCGTGCTCCTCTAAAGCAGCATCTCTCTTCTAGCCTTCAGGCAAAATTGCTGTCTAATGTGTGTTTACCAGTTGCCTGAGATTATCTTATATCCTTATGACAAGCTAGGATAAAAGGAATGGTTTTTCAAGCTGGATGCTTGACATCACAGTATCACTCTCGGTCTTTGGTACCTCCCACTATTATCATCCCAGCCATCTAGCTGTATTAACCCTATTCAGTTTGATGGCATATTCTGGATTAATATTTTTTCAACACTAATGTTTTTATTCCTGGATAGTCGAGTTGCTAGAAGCAACAGTTATCATATAACCGAAGAGTAGATTAGTTTGTCGGAAAATGAAAAACTATGAAATTCGGATATTGATGAGTAAAGAAAAGACGATGTAAAAACTATATCCGAAGCTCACTTTCATCAGGAACACTCCAAGAAAATCTAGCAAGACATTTTCTGGTGGGATGAATATGATTGTTTCAAGTTCTCCAGGAAACATGAACCCTGATTATGCGGCCTACAATATTCGAAAAGGGGAAGTTCCTAAAGCAGTCCTTGGATTGTAGGGACATATTGGTACAGCCGAAACGTTCTACGATTCTAGAACTTAGTTACCAAAGTTATCCTTCCACCGTACAATAATGATGGAGGCTATTACGAGGCACTTGGTGTCAACAAACACCAGTTACCAAATAGAATCCACGTGCATCTGTATAAGCCACATGATACAGTTAACTTCCAATGTTGATCATCATACTATTTTTTCAAAAATGTAACATTCATTCTCATCTGTTTTTTTTCATTGACAAGAGTATCGCACAAGAGTATTTCATAAATCAACTGCAGAACAAGATCGCTCATTATATTCACTTTATATATTGTAGAATGTGGCCTATTTTTAGTTATGAATCTTGGTCTGTTTGAAGTTTGATTATTCTGAATTCTCTTTTTGTTTTTGCTGTTGTTATTATTGTTCTGAATAATGAAGTGTAAATATTAGGTCACATAAACATCAGCGCGTGACATTCCAAAAATGAAAACTATGAAATTCCTTTCACAATCTGATTTTCTCATAAAGTGCAATGCTGAAACAGAACGTTTTTGGTAGACGATTATAAGACCACATCATAAATGTGTGTTGATGTTTAAAATAGTTGTATAATATTACATTTACAGTGTATTACTACTACAACTCCGCCTGGAGTTCCATCCGGGGGCCACTGTCGGTTTCGAGCCTGGATAAATGGGGAGGGTTGGGCAGGGAGTTAGCGTCCCCACACCGTAGAAATTTAACTCGCTAAAAAAACGCTAACCAGAAACGTTATACTACTACGCTGATGCGTGCTACTGATGTCGGCAAATATAAGTAGTATTTATCATCAATCGAAAGCGAGATTTCTTGTGGTAGAATGGTGGGATGATTGAAGAAAATCGAATGAACACAGATAATGATTGACGCGGAAGCAAAGGAACAATCGTGTTTGAGTCAATTGATTGACATTTTGCAAATGAATTATTTACCGTATCGTTCTCAGATTTTACAAAGCAATTCCGTAACTTTGTATTCAAATACATTGGGTTGTCTTCGCTGGTGTTCTCGCTCACAACACCGCTACTACTACTGACACAAATAATATAATCATTGAAGCGTTAGTAGTGTGAGTGGCATTAGTAGTAGCCTTTGCATTGTGTTTAGTAGTGTGACTGGTGGTGATACTGGTAAAATGAGTAGTAGTACTGATAGAGTGAGTAGTGATTTGAATAGTGGTCGTTGTAGCAGTATTAGCAGTTGTGTGTGGAGTAGTGCGAGTGCTAGTAGTAACGCTAGTGGCATTATTATTAGTGGTAGTGAAAGTGCTGCGAGATGTAGTGTAAACAGTATCGGTAGTAGCGTGGGTGATGCACTCAGTACTAGTAATATAGGCACTAGTGGTGGTAGTGTGAAAATTAGTGTAGTTTGGTGTAGTAGCAGTCGCAGTGTGGGTATTAATAGATGCTTTGGTAATATTATTAACTGTAATAGTAGTATGGTAATATTGGTGTGTGTAGTAGTATTTTTTGCAGTAGCAGTAGTGTGAGTAGAAGTGTGAAAACGTCATTAGCTGCAGTAATAGTGGGAGTGAAAACATTATTAGTAGTAGTTGATTAGTAGTATATTAGTTGCAGAAGTGGTTTGAGTGGTAACAGAAGCAATAGTAATAGAGTGGGTAGTGTTGTGAGAATTAGTAATCGTATCATTAATGTGAGCAATAATTGTATCATTAATAGTAGTAGTAATAGTGTGAGTAGTAATTGTATCAGTCGTAGTAGTAGTAGCTAAACTGTGAATATCAGTAATAGTTTTAATTGGACCAAATTGAGCAGTATTAGTCGTAGTGGTTGTAATGTGTGCGGCATTTTGACTAAAACGGGACGTAGATTCAGTGTGATTGGAATGATTTAAAGCTGTAATATTATAAATCGTAGTAGTATTGTGGGAAATGGTGTGAACAGCAGTAATATTAATAATAGTAATTTAGTGGTTCTAGAACCGTGAGCAGTTGTATTGGTAGACCTAATCCGGAAATGGTAGATTTTTCATTATATAACTACTCGATCTATAACATCTTACGTGGAAGTTACATCACCGTCTACACGAACTGATTGCATCGTAACAATTACCAATACATGATGGAGAACAAGCTTAGGCTAGAGATAGAACAATATATTTTATTCATATTAAATATGCCTGCAACACCGAGCCATGACTCACTCACTCAAATCACACGTTAAACATATCCACAAATAACCACCAAAATGATTAGAATTGATGCAGTCGAGTGGATAGACTAGCATCCATAGAATCACAACGAATACCTTAAGCCGTACCGAAACAATGAGAAGCGTGTGCCAAGAAATCAGTCTGTTAATACAATCTCATGATAGAGATATTTGATTTGCATAGCTTCACCAAATAATAGCTGTACATCCAAAAGTGAGGTCGGATCAACTAGAGAACTCTTGTACATCGAGTCTAATAATGAAAACTTGGCTTCCTTTAGTCATTAATTGTGATTGTTGCTGCCCTTCTTGTCTGTTGATGTTTGTAAGTCTAGCGGATTTTCAAAATGCGTCTTAGCTTTTCCTTGCATTTTGTTTGTGAGGATATCGCGTCACAACTACAGCAAGTAGGATCACATCGAGGTTTGTACTTTTCCCAAACTATTCTCCATATTTTCTGTTTCACGGTCATCTGTGTTTGCATGTAACTAATGTACAGCGTGATGAGATTATTTCTGGAATTTGATGCTTCTGGCACTGCTTTTGTCAATACTAACTTCCACCAAATAATAATACAGCCTCAAAATTATCTTTCAAATAATATAAGTCTTTATTTATATGTGATCGCACATCAGTGTTCCAGTTTAGATGGGAAAAACCGGAAAATAATAGATTCATTTTGTCTTTATCTTAATGATTAGAAAGTTTCACGTGTAAGCATTACTAACGTTCTAAACTGTTCTTCATGCTAGAAGGTAGACCAAATAGTTCAGGCAGTTTCTTGGTTGCTCAGGTTCTATAATTGACTACACTTTAAAGAAAGAGATTTCGATAAGATTAAGATAGAAGGGAAATCAATAACTGCCACAATGGGAATGTGCTCATGAAAATACAGTCAAAATACAAGCTGGGTTACGAGAGTGAAAATCAAGAGTGCTGGTGAATTCATCAGAGAACATAATGAGTTTGACTGGGGTATCACGACGAATCCCGCTCTTCACCATACCGTTTCCAACTTCGGCTGAAGACTATTACTCAACCACCAACCAGAAATTTCGCATGTCGTGTTGTACCGCTTCTCCATGAGTTTATTATGTAACTGTACGACCGTGTATTCGGTGTAGACTCTGTGTTATCTAGAATATACTCATTAGTATTAGAATAAAAAGCTGAAACTGGAATGAACTGACTTAAGTCTTTGAATTTTATGAAGTCACTATGTCAGCTGTGTGCTGAAACCAACGACATCTAGATTTGAAACAAAGATTTTCCAACACTATCCTCCCCACGAAATAGCGTGAGGTACTTATACAGCAATGTCATGAACAATTTCACGGCATCATGTGACTTTGACCTACATAGAAAAATATGATACATATTGCTTTTGATTTTTACGTTAGAATACACAAGACCATGCTTAATATAGTAACCGACACTTCAGTTTGAAACACTGTCCTCAATATCTTTTTTACTTACTTACTTACGCCTGTTACTCCTCGTGAAGGAGCATATACCGCGTCCTAAATATCTTAATACAATATAATTGGTAGTATACAGACAGTATTCATAATGAATATACATTGATCACCTTACGGTTCACAGTCATACAAGTAAATCATTAAATTCAGAGAAATTAACGAAAACTTTAGGGAATGAGAGCACACAAGTCGAGACAATCGAATGTATTTGAATGCAACATTACATAACCACTTAGTAAAATCTGAGAACTATACATTCAATACTTCATTTGCAAAATGTCAATAAATCGTCTAACACTTCATTGTTCTTTTGTTTACATCATTCTCTGTTGTCGTTCTCTTCGACCATTTTTTACCTTCTACCGACAGGCATTTCACTTCCGATTCATGATACATGCTACTTATATCACGCGGCATCAGTAGTATACATTACAAAAATGAAATGATTCTCAGAAGATATAAAACTTCTTTTCCGATTTGATGGTGTAAATTATGCACCACGTAGATGTGCGCCATATAAATCATTCGATGGGATATTGCCCGGGTTCCCAAACCGAAGCAGGTGGCTTTATTAGGGGGCCACACCCGAAGGTCTGATACACAAGGCAGTGGAGCAACGTCAGGAGATGTATCCCCTGTTATTATCTTTACAACATGGGGCTAATCTATGTTATAAATTTGTAAATGGGGATTATCAATATGTAAGTTGTGAAGATTATTGAATTTTATAGAGATTATGAACCCATTCATACATGTTGTTGAAAGTCTTAGATCACTATTGGTGAGAAGTGCATCAGTAAAATGCAACAGCCGTATCATATTCACAGGTTTTCAATAGTTGGGTTCATTTATGATGTAAATAGAATAAGAACTGTCATCTTGTATTCTTAATAATTATAATAATAATAAAGTCAGTAAGCGTAATTTAATGTTAAACTGATGGTTTTATGTAAAATATCAGTTAAAGACAAACTGTGTATCATAATATACTACTTACTAATATTCAGTAAATCATGTGAATATATAGAAATGATCAGAATGTGTTTTGTGGAGATTTTAGAAATTTCACTGGTTGAAATCATGAGTCAATTGAAGCCAGACCACCATGGAAAACATGGAAGTATTGGAATGTCATGTCGTCGTATTGTCAGACTCCTCAGCAGTGCACACCCATGATCTCGCGCCAGGTGATTAACCAACTACACCATTGAGCTGTCCGGCATCCAATGTTGTTAATGTCTAACTTCAAGCAATCCACGAAGTTGCGCCATCGTACACCATTGTCTTCAGTGAGTTGATATCTCACAACAGTCCTGGTTGAACTCCATCGGTAGAAATGAATCTTCAGAATCGGGAAATTAACTTTTAGTATTTTGAATGAAATTCATTTGTCTTGTTTAATGAACAATGAAAATATCTTTCTATACTGGTCAAATTATTTGCACTGATCAAGAATGATCAGTCTTTGTCACTGTTGTGACTTTAAGCCCGACTAATTATTATGTGATTTATTCGCCAATGGATGTTCGACTTGTTTGAATAGCCTGGTGTCTTTATTAGTCCTTTGTTTGCCCAGTTCGTCCAGTTGAGTCCAGAATACAAAATAACAACTCCCATTATTTGGATTATTTATTTCAAATATACTCGGTTTATATACCAGCCTGAACAGACCTTATCACACTATGAAGTAGGAAATGACATTAATTAGGCCAAAAAGTGACTGTGAACGTTAGAGACTGTAATTAATAAACTGAGTATAACTTAGGAACAGTATATTATATAATCATATTCTATAAGTCAAAATGAAGCTTATAATACGAGGAATATATTGGTTCAATAACAGGTCTCAGAAGTCACACGTAACGTGATCTTTACTAGAATATAACAGTTATCATACAGTGAAACCGATAGTACTGAGAGTATAAAGTGTTTACTTCTATTTTTGTATATTACAGGTGTTGTGAACAGGGTAACAAGAAGCCTTGACAAACTACGAAAGCTATTTCTCGTGACGTTATTTCATTTTATGCAAAGCTCGTAAAACACTAACATTTATTTTTGTCCCTTATCTATTCTACAGAAGATAAGCTTTCGTTCGACGTATGATTCATTGCCATACCCTTTTCTGTTTCGTAGCTATTGTAATTTAAACATAATATTTTGCACCCTATTTTCTACTCAAATTCCCAGCTTTGGACATAATTATGTTTTTCCTAATTATTGTACGTTGTGATCGGGTTATTCACCTATTTATTCATGTACGTTTTCACACTAACTGAACTGAACTGACACTAGGATATGGAGAATAGATCGAGTAGTGTTTCAGTTTTCTTGTCTTCTCTCATTCGTGTGCTTGTCAGTCAATCAGGTGATAGAATAGTTTTGTTCTTTCTATCCCACTTTGAACTCACGCGTACTAGCCTCAAAGTCAGCCCATCACGCCAAGGTCTTAATCTGGATTAGATATGTATTCTCAGTAACAAAATTGGGTTGACAGTTCGAAGGACATAACAATAGGGTGATGAACATTAACAAATTGACATTATCCCCAAATTATAACTCAGGTCCCTTAAACTAGAAGTAAACTTTAACTTCGTGTCATTAGGTTTCATGAATCAATTCATGAGAAAGAGATTCGAATGTTTGTTTAAAACATCCTGATGAAATTCTTGCTATCAGATGTCTAGAAACTTATTTTAACATGTTCAATTGTAGATGATTATTGAATCATTTTCTGTATTGATTATACAAAGATTTCTTCATGAATGAATATGTTCCGAGATAATGCACATCCAAAATCCTTCACACAGAATGTTAGTTCTATGAGTGCTAAGGATATCTGCATGTAACAAAATAGCAATAAAGAACAATGGTCAATTGAAATATTTCTGAAGGAGAATCAATAGTATTAAGTCTATAACAAACAAAGACAAAATCAGTATTCCCGTCGATAAGAATTATGTACACTCGATATGAGAGTTGATGTAAATAATAAATAATCAGTTGAGAAAACAAATTATGAATATGAACTATTGAATATAATGAGAGAATAAAATTATAATAATGGATAGAATGATGCCCAAGACAGGTTTGGATGGAGAATGCTGGTGAGCGGCCTATGCTCCTTCACGAGGAGTAACAGGCGTAAGTATAAGTAAGTAAGTAAGTAAGTAAGGATAGACTGATTGTTAGATGTTTATATGTACACTCTGAAACATTATTGTCAAGATAGATTACTAGTGAACTTGAGAAATTTCTAAGAAGATCCAAAAGAGCTGAAGATATTCCATCCAATCAACTTTTGGAAGAATATTCCAGAAACCTTATGTGTAACCTCTCTATTAGACAAATGATAACAACCTCCTATATGCAGATTGGATAACTATAATGATGATGATGATTTCGTTGATACTAAAAACACTATGAATACTTGACAGTTTGTATTATATTTGACACTGTTTTGGAATAGCATTCCTTTCATTCATCTTCTGTTTTCTCATTTGTGACTTCTAGCGTTTGAGTGGTCAAGTTGTACTTGGTATATCAAAGAATCTAAGCTCTAGATATAACAATGACATACAACAACGAAAGATTTCCTAAACTGTCTATTTCTATTTGATTGAATCAGATGATATCTTCTTTTACCTTTCTTCTACTTTCGTTGACCATTTGAGGAAATAGGTTTGATATATGATCTCTCAAGAATTCCCAACTTTAACTTGATCGTAAGAAATTAAAACGAAAACAAAGCAATAGTGGATCATCAGTAGTCACAATTGATTGAACACTGAGTGGTGATCAATGTCATGTGTGTCAAGTGCTTGTTGAGTGCAGATCGAATGCTATCGACCATGTTACAATGTGGCCACCAGTCTAGGTGACCGGATAGCTCAATGTTAACGTCTCTGACTGTGAAGCTTGGTGACACCGTATCGAATCCGCCTTGGAGCAACAGTTCCATTAAGATTGCAGATACACCTTGCTGACAAGTGCCAAGTAGCACGAAACTCTGGTCCATGGTTTCCTGTCGACTATCTCCAACCACCATCGGATCATCAGTAGTTTGTACAAACGTACTTCTAATTCATCAGACATAAGTTTAATTCTGATATGATGATATTACCATTAAGTTTCCGGTCAATTGTCTATCACAAGGTTTTGAATATTCAAATGAATAACTGACGCAGAGACCCAGGTTTTGTGTTATTTTCATACATTATAATGAAACATTTCCAGATAACATTTGGAAACTGGAAATACTATTGTGGTGTAGGCTACTTATATCCACTTAAGTAGTATATAACAATGGTCCGGCATGGAATGTATTTCAGTCGAAGACCGATAAGGAAAGAACGGTAATGAAAAATAATTGGTATGAAAATGCTGGAACAATGAAATCTAAGACAATGGAATTTCACTATTACACCTGCGACTACTACTTCACCTACTACAACTACTTGTATATATATCAGTATTATAGATATATCGTACTGTCCAAGAAAAAGACATGGACTTCTAATATTCGTTGTCCTGTAGTTGTTTTGATCTTTCTATTTCGAATGACATTTATAAGATATAGATCAGTCATATTATACATCATTAAGGAATACCAAGCTTTATATATTCTTATCTTCCAATGTTTCGCGTAATATTCAATCTGTCTAAATCTCAGTAAATGACAAATATTCTACTTTTCTGTCATATCAATTATTTAAATTTTTTATAAATCTCATATGGGTTTTGTGGATGTTATAGTACTTTCAATGGTTAACATAATGAATCAATTGAACCTAGACCACCATGGAAAACGTGAAAGCAATGGACAGTCAGTACGTCCTATTGTGAGACTTCTAAGGAGTGCGCATCCACGACATTGCTTCCTGCGAGATTCGGACCCAGGACCTACAAGTTTCGCGCACTGCTGAGGAGTCCCACAATAAGATGAAACGGCCGTTCATTGCTTCCAAGTTTCTCGTGGTGGTCTAGCTTCAACTGACTCATGATCTAAACCATTGAAATTATTATAAATATAATTGGTTTATACTGAAACAATCTAGATGAGATAAAGCTTATGACTGAAGACAATATCGAGACAATCTGAACAGGATACACATTTTCCAACACGAGATTGATTAATTACAGTCCTAAACAACAATGAGAAGATACAAGTAAACCATATCAATTGAATATAACTTCGCTCCATTATACAAGCAGGTGGCTATTAGGACTTAGTAACTGAATGGATAATGTGATGGCATCTGAAGTAAATGGTACTGGGTTCGAATCCTGATGGGAACATTAACTGTGCAATGCAAGTACATCTATTTGACAAGTCCTAAATAAGACGAAACAGTCTTCCTCGATTCCACTACTAGTCATCATCCATCATTGTTTATAAAGTATCGATGAAAGTCCTAAACTATCTCTATCTAATAATCTCATTTATTCTATTGTAAATTATTGATTCCCCTCCCCATAAACACACACACACTCTTCACTCAACCGTCCACCAATTCACTCCCATTGAGGTTCCAAGGTTTATTAAAATGAAAAAGCAAAAGAACAGAATAATCATTATTGATTTAATTGATTGGTTACATAAGAAAACAAAACAAACTACAAATGGTTATTTGTTAATAGATTAGAAATCATTCATTACAAGTAAATCATGATTAGATAAACAATACTCGTTCATCATCATTATCACAATCATCCTCATCATCATAACTTCCATGTATTTCAATCTACAATTGTAATGGGTAATTGTAGGATAATTAACATATATATAATATGAACAACAGTTAAGATCATGAGTCAAGTGAAGCTAGACCACAGTGGCCGTGGAGACAACTGTTAATAAACACATGTATATTCTGAATGATTACTTTCGTGGTTCTCCAAGTTTCCACCTCATGCAGTAGAATTGTCTTGACATTTGTATTGAGAGTTCTGTCTTTGGTTATAAACCAGTATGGAGAGTAACTGGTAGCACGGTCTTTATTCAGAGTTTCCTATTGACTACTGCTAACCACCTCATATATCAATATAGTGAACATGTTATCGAGTCATTAAACTAGTATTCATATTGTAACTAGTTCGATAGAACTTGACCTAGTCTCAGATGAACTTGATGCACATAACAATAATCAATACTCAATGATTAATTACTTGTAGAATAGAGCTGATGGAAAGACTATAATTTATGGACGACATTTAGACAACGCTGAAGTGGTCTCAACAATATCCATATACTGACCAGAGCTAAATCAGATTGATAAACCTGTGTGAGGAAATAGAATTATGATTTACAATAGATGCTTAGCGGTCAGGAATTACATTTTAAGGGTTTTTCATCACGAACTCTATTTAACCAAATTGATGAATGAAGTTCGCGCCAAAATCCATGACCTATCATCATAGATCTGATTGGTTTGTTCATAAATTATAGACTTAACAAACTTTAGTCAGTCAGTCAGCTACAACGTAGGACCAGGCACATATATGCATCGGTCCAAGATGCCATACCTCATTAAAACAACAATTGGGATCACCGGCTAAGTTATAGTGAGGTTAGATGCAGGGTATTAGAGAATGATGGTAAATCAGTTGATGAGGTTGTGAATCTTCATCGACCGAGGTGGTTGGGCCACGTATTACGTATGCATGAACACCGATAACCACGACGTGCAATGCTAATCGGTGTTGGAGATGGTTGCCAAACTTATTGAATATACAACTAGATTAACTTACATAAACTACGATTGAAATAATTGGTGTATTCATGCAGAGAAGTCAACCGGCTCAATAATTCATCATTATCTGAATATGTAAACATGTAGTTCATGTTATAAAATGAGCAAATATCAATGATACTCTTTAATCACTTCTATAACTTGACATCAAATGATACTAATGAACTGAATGGTTTAGTCGTGGAGCTTTCATCAATCTTCTGAATGCCATCATCAGCACAAACTTCAGATAGAAGTGATTTGTTCGGACTTCTTCACGTATGATTCATCGCTTGTCCTGTAGACCTCAATGTTGAATAGTTCTTGTCGTTCAAAAAAACGATGAAAACTTTACGACCAATCATCCATTTCTGTACTGTATTCAAGAAAATGAATGCTTTGATCCACGATTTGTGCGTGGGTTAGAATCCCGACTCTGACACATACTTTGCAGAGTCACATAATAGGACAAAATTGCAGTTCAGTTCTTCCAGGTTTTCAATGGTGGTCTAACGTCAATCGTCTCATGATCTCAATCAACAAAATAATCGATCTCATATCTTTTATTAATTGCTAATGGATCTGGTACATAATGTTAATTGTTAAGAATGAGTTATCTATTTATTGATATGTTAAGTGTTTCACTGAAGTTATCATCAGTAAGCCATGGACCTATTCTTTAGGGGAAACAATGCATCTGTAAGTCGTTGAAGGAACCAATATTCCTTTTCACATTTGAAATTGTGTGACTCAAGCTCACTGGTTGAAATGATACCAGTGAACTATTTAGAGTATGACAACTTCTCATACCATGAAACAAGATGCCATAAATTTTAATTGAATCCCTCAAGGAACATCACTTTCAACAAAATTGGAAGTACACATCGCTGACCATTGTCGACTACAAAAATAAACACCCTAATTTTGTTAATATACACGTAGATGATTGATAAATAATATTTCTGTTCCAAATACCCTGGTACGGCGGAGGGTTAGGAGTGTCCGCTCTACCGCTCAAAATGCTCCCAGATAGTCATACATATACAGCCACTGACAGGAGTCTTGCTGTTCATTTTTATAGTTCAATTCATGGGTCTGTTCAAGCTAGACCAGTATGGAAAACATCCTAATATAGGACTCTCAGTAGTGCGCATCCACGATCCCACCTCGTGAGATTCGAACCCAAAACCTTCAGCCTCGCGCTCGAACACTCAACTTCTAGACTAGTGAGCTGATCGACATCCAACGGTATTGATGTCTAACCCCAACCAATCCATAAAATCGAGCCACCATTCACCATTGTCTTAAGTGAGCTACTATCTCACTACAGACACAGTTGTGAACTCCACTGGTTACGGTTTCTCACTAGAATTCTATGAAATACCAATTGAAGCCAGTCAATAGTGAGCATAAGACGATTATTATCAGAAATGGGTTTTATGGAGGTTTTGGCAATTTTATAGTTGAATCGATGAGTCAATTTAAGCTATACCACCATGGAAAACTTGGAAGCACTGGACGGCATTTTCGTCTTCGTATGGGACCCCTCAGTAGTGCTCATTCACAAACTCGAAATAGGATGAAACACGCATCCTGGATTCCACTGCTAGTCATTATCAATCTGTGCTGATTGAGAAGATTGATGTAAATAACATAAGTGGTGTATTTGTAACATTCTAGTGTGTAGAAAATTGAAGTTACGACGTTTCATGCTCAAGTTTCAGTTAGTTCTTTAGAGCATCAATGATCAAACTGCTCATTTACAAATATTCTTTTATTCATTTATTCGAACACATAAATATTGGTACAAAGGTGTACCGAATACATATGCGTCACATAAGTCACTTGATTTATGTGTAGGCTATGATACTAGCCGGTTGGCCAGACCAAAGCAAACGGTTTACTTAGGAGGCCACACCCGGAACATCCGAACTTAAGATTTGATCCACAAAGCGTTTAAGCAACGTCAAGAGATGTAGTCTCCTGGTAGCCGATGACCAACAATTGATTTATACGCCATTCATTCCTTCAGGATCCTAGAGTCGATGTGTTCGTCAAATTTTCTGTATTCAATGACAAAGTAGTGACAATGGTTTTTCCTGTTACATCCTCTACTAATTGCAGCAGAACATAATCTATAACTAATGGCAGTCCTACTTGTGTGATGTGTGCTACTGATGTTGATAGATATAAGTAGTATGTAACACCGATCGAAAGTGAAATACCTGTGTGGTAGAAGGTTAAGAAGATCGAATAAGAGAGAATGAGGGCAGACTGTGATTTATACGGAAATCAATGAACTTTCAAGTAGGAAACGATTGATTGACATTTTGAAAATAAAATATTCATTGTATGGTTCTCAGATTTTACTAGGACATTCTGTAATTTTGTATTCAAATACATTTAGTTGTCTTCGCCTTTATTCTCGTTCACTACCGTAGAACCCAACAGTCACAAATCAAAAGTCGGAAGGAGCAGGGGAAGTGAATATTGAGTAAGAATCAAAATATACAGAAAACCTTAGGTATTTATAGTTATTAGTAATGGCCATTACATTAATATAATATAGCCAATTTGTAAGGAAGCAAGTTATGCTGTCGTCTAATCGTAAAATGCTGTTTTGATGTTTTCAAAGACTCTAAAAAGTTCTGATTGGATTATTCACTGAAACTTCGGTTTCCATTGTACGAAAACTTATAATTTACAAAATGTACATAATCAGGATCTTTGTGTTGCTGATTTCAGCTTTTCGCTTTATAGTTATTGAGGACGACATTTGATTGACTCTTATGTGGCCTTGAGAATGTTCACCTACTTACCAAGGCTAAATTGTAGTGATTAACCTGTGTAAAGAATGAAGATTGTGATGTACAATTGTTAGTTAAATTTGGGAATTCGATTTAAGGGTCTCCATCGCGAACTGACATCAGTTAGAATCCTAAAATATCTTTTAACTAAATGAATGAATGAACTTTGCGCCAACATTCAAGACCTCCATCAGTCCATAATCTCGCCTTTAATGGATAGACATTGACTTAATGAAGAGAATATTATAATATTTAATGAAATAAACGGAAGCACAGAAGCATTACAATATCAAAATACAAAATAATCAGTCATTCGAAGAATGGGAGCTAAATACGCATATGCTACTTCACAACTGTAAAACGTTTTGAAGCCTACACACCTATTCATAAAGCGTATGAAACATTCTTGAAAGTATCATTCATAAGGTTCTAATCATATTCGACTTAGCTCAGACTAAGTTCTTGCTGGGGATGTTAGATCCTCAGAACTCACCTGGTAAATACCTTAATTTTGTAATTTTATTTTGAAAATTTGAATTTCTTTGTTTTCGCACCGAAAGTACCCTTCACACCTGTAGTATGGTGTCGAATCGCGGTTGACTATGATCACCACTACAGGAGGACTAAGTGTTAGTTAACCGATAAGATCCCCCTGTAGGCGAAATATCAGAAGGCAGTTGATGGCTGTACTCCAGTTGTATTTGTTGGCGATCTCGTGGTATCGAAAGAATACCGAGATCGTGCCAGGTTACAAGTGTGGCTACTGAGTGTAACCGGATTCGTGCAAAGTCACAATCAATGGAAGGAAGAATGTCTTTAGTACAGTTAAACAAACAAGTACAGTGAAACAATCACTGGTGCAATTTATTACAACAATAATTGTTTCCATTAAATCAATCTCGTTCTCTTGATAAAAGTAGGTCAATATACAACTTCACGTCGTATTTCTCACTTGGTGGAATCTTAAACGCTATTGATCCGTTGTATCTTTTAGTGTGCTATTTTGTAATGCTTCTCATGGACAGTTTTATGCTGTATATATACGTTTGATTTGTGTCTGTTGTGGTTGTTCACGTTTCTGGCTTTTTACGGAATATACTTCCATGTTCAAACTTCAACTTCTCTCTCTCTAGTAAGCGGAGCTGAGACACATCAAAATATCTAGTTTATTGGTCTTTGGTCACAGAATCTTTGTTCTGTTCGTAGACGAAATGAACTCGTTATCACTTCAAAACAGAACAGTTCTCAATGAAATACTTTTTGACTATTCTCTTTATCATTCATTTGTTCATAACATCACTTCCAAGAAGAAAACAATAAGATGAATACGATTCTACGTAGGTATATACTCAAAAGTTGAATTATGGCAAGTTATTTAGTTTCTTCTGAAGTTCTAACTAACAGTATATGCAAGTTAAGGTTATATTGTACCCTACAAATAAGAAATCCTTAATGGCATAATTAAATGATACAAAGTTAAACCAATAGGCTTGTCTCTAAACTTGAATTTGCCTAATCAAAAAGTGTAATTATTAGTTAACTATGGCAATTTCTTTCACATTACTGCATAGGGTTGATTCGTTTAAGAGTTAGTTCATTTATTTCTCTACAATACATTGAATAATGATTTCCATATGAAATCCTCCAGTAGTATCATCAATCAAGTCAGACGATTAGGAATGTAAAGATCATGAATGAATGAATTAATTCCTATTTCTAAAATCACTGATCCCTACCTCCAATCAACTACTAACACTTAAACTCCTAGAATCCAGTTTCTTACCTTTCAAATTCTAACCCATGATACTTTATTACACTGGCTCTCAACAATAATTTATCTTAATGTTAACCTTGAATCCTTACGCTAAAATGAGATTGTTAAGTTTGTCCTAATCGTTCCCTTTCCACTCTTTTGTATATTGACTTATACTACTTATTTACATTCAGTAAGCAGTTGTATTCGCAACAATTTTCAAACTTATATTGTAACAGAAGCTGTAATGTAATATTCTGAAACGTTCACAGATACTTATAATGTTTATTGTTCTTATCATTGTATTGATCATTATAATTACTGTACCTTAATCCCTGCAATGGTCACAGACACCTCACAAGTTGAAGTTTGTAACTAAATTTTGTGTATTATTCAATAAAGAACCGCTATTGTAGACAAATCGTTGTTTTGGAAACATCGGTTATGCGCGTATCTCAATCGGGTGACTTGGACGCTTCGATAGATTTAACAGAGACAATTAGTTGCAAATATACTATTTTCAACTATTTTCAAAGAGTTCATTATGAATTGAGTACTGATACATACGTGACTAATATAAAATTTAAAAGTTCTAAGTGTTACCAGTTAGCACATTGAATTCAATTACCTCCGACTATCATAGTAGATTGACATTGTCTCAAAACATATATTGAATAACTTGACAATTGATTGATCACTGGGTGGCGATCAATGTCATGGATGTCAAGTCCTTATTTAGTGCAGATCGAATGCTATCGACCATGTTGCAATGTGACCACCAGTCTAGGTGACAGGATAGCTCAATGACAACGTCTCTGACTGTGAAGCTGTGTGACACCATATCGAATCCGCCAGGAGAACTAAACACCATTCAAACTTTCATATGACATTTCAAACAGTACACTTCAAGCTCGTTTAACTGGAGAATCATTGACCATATAGACTTTAACACTACAATCTGAATAGTAGAGTTCAATCCTGTGACGCAACTACACAGATACCAAGCACCCTGAAAAATCGAGGAGTTATGTCAATCAAATACGTATTAGACTGTGTATTGTTTTTGGTCTATATTGTTTGAGCGCTATTGCACCATATCAATTATATTGTAGTGAACAATGACACCAGTGGGGACAATTGAATGTACTTTACAATTAATTACACGACTTCTTAATAAAATCTAACAATCATAAAGGAAATACGTAATTTCCAAAATGTCTATCGATTGTCTGAAAATGACTTAGACTGCATTGTTCTTGCATTTTCATACAAATTGCATTCTGTTTCCATTGTTTACTGTTCGATGCTCTTTGTCTCTCTGCTACCAGACATTCTGTTCATGACTAACATTATATACTACTTATGTCAATATAAGTAGCACACATCAAACTTTTATTTGAAAAGTTATATTGTGAATAGAGATGAAAGTTATAAATACACTAGGATTTAATCAATTTTCAATTAGTAACTAACATTACGAAAATGATCTAATTACTGGGGCATTTTTTCCTTTTCGATCTTCTTCACCTTAACAGTCCCAAACTTGACTTTTCTTTTGCAAATTTCTGTCAATCGTCTCAGACTACAATGTTTCTGCATTTTCATACCAATTTCTTTCTGTTTCCATTCTTTCCTTTTCCATCTTCTTGACCTTCTGCTACCAGTTATTCAAATGCTCACTAATAGCGGAAGGTTGCACTCTTCCTCATCGTTGACAACACACGATATAGTCAACACCATCCCATCAGAACACGACAGTGATCGTCATCTCGCCGCACCAGACAGCCTCGACTAGCGCCTCAGCTTCAGACCCGCAACGGCGTTCATAGAACACCAGTCGTCCTCCCCCTCTTGATTGAAAGCAATACTAAATGTAGTGAATGAGAACACAATTAGGGATAATGGAATGTATTTGGATATAAAATTACACAATCTCTTAGTGAAATCTGAGAACCCATACAGTACATACTTCATTTGCAAAATGTCAATCAATTGTTTTATGCGTCATTGTTCTTTCATTTCCACACCAATCATTCTCTTTTCTTCTATCTTCTTAACCGTTTGCTGCCACGCATTCCACTTTTAATTGATGATACATACTACTACTCATATCTAACGATATCAGTAGTATACACAACAAATACAATGAGGGAATTATGTAACTAAGATGAAATGCCAATTATTCAAGAAATCTTGTAATCTAGATTTGATCAATATGTTTGACAGAATCAGTCAAATGCCGAAGTGTTTAAAAAACCAAATCACATTCAATATCTCTATTTACAACTTAATTAGATATAACGATTTTGTACATTTTCTGTAGTTCACTACAGAATAAAATGAATAAATCAGACGAAACTTTGACCTTATGCAAATGAGATGTGTCTTTCCAGTTATGGTATTTGTGATAGATAGAAACATAACATTAATTGTATTATTGATTCTATATGTCGATGCTCAACTTCTACATTACTTATTTACTTATTTAATTACGCCGGGTTACTCCTTGTGGAGGAGCATAAATCATCAACCAACACTCTTGATCCAACTCTCTCATAGGCAGTTCTTTCCAGTTATGATTCGTCTTTTTCATGACTGCTTTCCATTCCTGATGTAGTGTGTCCTTCAGCCTTTTTCTTTTCTGCTTCCTTTCAGGATTTCAAGTAAGGGATTGCCTCATGATGCAGTTTAGCGACTTCCTTAATGTATATCCTATCCACTTCCAATGACTTTCCCCAATTTCCTCTTTAACTGGAAGCTGGTGGATAACTATTTATAAGCACCTGTACCTTCTTGATGATAGTTTTAGTAGTTTTCTTAGTTTCAGCTCCGTACTGTAGAACTGTCTTGACGTTCATATTGAAGATTTCGATTTTGATATTGGTTGACAGTTGTTTTGAGTTCCATATGTACTTCAACTGTAGGAATAAGGCCCTCGCTTTGAGTTCCTCTCCTTTACGTCTGTATCAGATTCTTCTTGTTCATCAATGATTCTTCACAGATAAATGAGAGATTCCACATTATCCAGAGTTTCTTCATCAAGTGTAGGTAACATTACCAAGGTCTGACTTGATCATTTCGAATCAAGTGAGGATTGGGTAGATTGTTATAAATAAATTAATATATTTGCAGATATTCTAATAAGTAGAAAAATTAGATTTTCTGACATTTCGTGACTTAGTGTAAGTCACTTCTTCAGAGAATAAATAACCAAATTAAAATTAATCCAAATATAACTAGTACAACATAAATTCCTAAACCTACCTTAAATGTTAATCGCTTAAATATCGTTCGTTGAATCATTCTCTTTCCCATATATGTATGTGCTAAAATCTTATTAATTGCCTTGCCTTGTCGTGCATTTACGATTGATTCACTTCTCCTTGATTCGATTTGACTCTGAATCCGCTTCTTCATTCGCTTCGTCATGCACATTAGCCGCTATGCTCAAATCCACTTAATGTACTTGTAATTTTGTCACTTGTACTATCCGCTAATATACTGTAGTAGCCGCTCCCTGTTGTTCCCTTCTGAATTCAAACATCGTTGAGATTTATAATAATAACGGTTATCAAGGTGATTGATTAACGAAACTAAGCTCTTACAGGACACTACCAGTGTGTTTCTTCAGTTTCATTTGTTCAACTAAATTTAACTTGTGAATTAAGAGTTATTAGATGTAGTCATTATCTATTTCATTAGATAAGACAGTTACATACTATTCTTAATGATAAATAAAATCCATAACAATGTTCATAAATAAGCAAAGGTGGATAGTGGATGAGATGCGCACCTCATCCTATTTAGGATTCGTCAGCTGGATGTACCTGCATTTCAGAGTTGATGTACACTTTGTGACTCAAACCCAGTACCATTAGCTTCAAGCGCCATCGCGTTATCCACTCAGCTACTGAGTCCTGATAGCCACTTGCTTAAGCAATCAGTTGAAGTTAACAATACCAAATAATTGTCCATAAATATTATCTTCAATTATTCTATGCTTTTTCATAGTAAAATTCAATATTTATTTTGAAGAATAACGAGAGTTTACTCGAATAAACGTATGAATGATAGTCTTTAGTGATACAATGAATATTGATCCGATTAGAAGCTGTGCAGCTGGACGACCTAGACTTTCCAGATGATCTGGCTCTTCTATAGCACACTCAATAACAAATGAAGGAGAAGACGATCAGTGTAGCAACAGTAGTTCTGAACATATACATAGGGAAAAGCAAGATTCTCTGACACAACACATCATGCAACAATCGAATCACACATGACAGAGAAGCTTTGGAGGATGCAAAAACCTATAAATATCTGATTAGCATTATTAATGATTACAGAGGATCTGATGCAAGAGCAGCATATCACAATTGAAGGACATCTGGAACTCAAAGCAACTGTCTGTCAACCAACACCAAATACAGAACTCTTAATACAAATGTCAAGACAATTCTACTGTATGAGGTGGAAACTTGGAGAACTACAAAAGCCTTCATTCAGAAGATACAGGTGTTTATTAACAGTTGTCTACGCAAAATACTTCGGTTCCGTCGAACAGACACTATCAGTAACAACCTACTATGGGAGGGAACATACCAGATTCCAACGGAGGAAGAAGCGCTGAAAGTGGATAGGATACACATTGGGGAGAGCACCCAACTGTATCACAAGGTAAGGCCTCACTAGGAATCCTCAATGTCGTAGGAGAAGAGGAAGACCAAAGAACGCATTAAACAGAGAAATGGAGACTGATATGAGAAAAATGGACAACAATTGGATGGAACAAGAAAGGAAGGTTCAGGACAGAATGAGTTGAAGAATGTTGGTCAGCGGCCTATTCTCTATTGGAATTTATTTATTTTTGACATTAAACTACTTCTAAACAACTATAAGATATAAGTGTAGACTATAATTTATGGATGACCTTCGAGCAAAGTTGAAATGACCTACAGAATATTCATCTACCGGACTACAGTTAAATGAGAGTTATAAACCTATGTGAAGAATTCGGATTATGATTTACAATTGAAGGCCCTGGGTTCGAATCGTGCGGGGTGCGGGTTCGGGGATACGCACTGCTGACGAGTCCCATAATAGGACAAAACGGTCGTCCAGTGCTTCTAGGTTTTCAATGGTAGTCTAACATCAATCGGTTCATGATCTCAATTGAAAAAAAATAGATACGCTGATATAATGAGTATTTATGAATCATCATGCAGGCCAAGGTAACGATAACGATAAGACCTAATTCATACGTACGCATAGTTCTGGTGGTTTCTGCTTGTTTCATATTCTATGACTTTTATTCACATTGTTCATTTGAATCATCTTATTGTATTCACTAATTAATAGAACCCTATGATTCATTGACCTTACGACACAAATTGACAATTTCTACTATGTAGAACTATTCCCTATTTCATTACAAACGTTTAACTACTTTTGTAAGCCATTTTGTAAAGTAGTTGTGTGTCGGCGACCAAGACACATTAAACCTGATCCGAAATCACTATTGTAAATATTTATTGACTGACTCATTTGAATGACATAAATATAAAGACAATGTGCTCCATTGATGTGAACAGAAATGTACCTCTTAAGAAAACCACTGATATATTTGTATGACTATATTTATTTGAATAACCTTCCATAGCCATTTCCTGTTAGCACTCTTAAAGATTTCATGGATAGTGGCTAGCAGTGGAATCCAGTTTGACGCGCGTTTCGTCCTAATTGGGACTTGTCATTTGGATGTACCTGCATCTCAGAGTTGATGTTCACTTTGAGACCCGAACTCAGTATTATTCGCTTCAAATCGTCATCGTTTTATTCACTCAGCTACTGAGTCCTGATAGCCACTAAATTGTGCAAGGCGTATGCCCTCGATATTGCCCTACTTCACAAGCATTTTGTAAGCAATGATGGATAGTGGCTAGCAAAAAGCTTAAAAATAGCTTGCGAATTAAGGCAATATCGAGGCATAGGCACAGTATGCACATATGCCAATAACAGACTGATCGATTGCTGTGTTAAACCTCAATGGGAAGATACAAGCCAAACAATACCAAGTGAACTCTTAAAGATTGATTATTATTGTGTCCAGATAATGTAAAATTCACTTTTGAAGGTGAGCACTTCCGATAAGTAGATGATGTAGCTATGGGCAGCCCTCTAGGACCATTGCTGGCTGATGTGTTCATGGGATATGTGAAAAATTTAATTGAATACTGAATTCCAAAGATGGGTCTGTATAAACGATATAGTTGATGATATAATAATCATCGGGGATAAGGGTGAAGACATAAACCTCTAATTAAAAGGATTCACTAGAAGTCAAAAGTACATTTTTCTTACATGTGAAGAAGAGAAGAACAACCAACTTCCTTTTCTAGACATCCTGATTAGTAGGAGAGATGATAATTCCATCCATTGTGCTATATATAGAAAGCCAATATGGACAGGGCAATATCTTAATTTTCATAGTCACTGCCCTATTCATTACAAACGCGGTTATTCAATAGAATCAACCGTATTTGTACTAGTGATACTATTGAAGTAGAGATGAAGCTGTTGACTGATACATTAATGAATAATAGTTATTCATTGAAGTTCATAAACCGCTGGAAGGGTTGCAATACGACTGGACCTATGACGCTTCTGGCACCCAAAAAGCGAGTTTATATTACGTTACCATTCAGAGGTGACACAACTAGTCTCATGTTGAAACAGAGACTTAAATTAGCAATCAACCGTACATTTTATGTAGCCCAACTTCTCATTATCGAAAAGACAAGGTCTCTGTTTCACCAAAAGCCCAAACAGCACGAAAGCGATTGTGTCACATCCCATTGTGTCTATCAATTTACATTACGTATGTGTGGAAACACGTACATAGGTAGGAGCAATCGTGATTTGCAATTAAAGGTCGGTGAACACATACCAAAAATGGTTGCAGAATCAGATGAATTCCGATGATCAAATAAGATCACAGGATAGACAGACATCATCATCCATTGCGAAACATTTGATTGAGACGGATCATAAGTTTGACGTCAAATCAGTATTTGTAGTGTTATACAAAAGCCTTCAAGGACCGTATACTAAGGTTTATTGAAGCTTTGGCTGTACGAAAATTGAACCCACTTTATGTATTCCAAAAAACAATTTGTTCTTACCCTTAACCTACCCTGGTAATACTGATTTATTATCCAGAATGTTAATCACATTTGTTTCTATGTTCTTTAATATTTTTCCTTTGTTATGACTTACCCTTAACCTGTTTGGTTGACCTTTTAATTTTCATATATAAATATTCTTAACAAGTATATGTGTGATCGGATTGCCCTTTTTATACTTTAATACAACACCACAAAAGCCGAGTTTCGATCAATCTTTTGGCCTGTTTCAATTATATGCTTAGCACTAGACGATGATGGATGTTTATCTTCCATTATTATTGGATCACTTGATAGTATCTGTTTTTGCAACCATTTTGGTACATGTTTACACACTCCTCCTCCAAATGTATATGTGACCGCACACACACACACACATATTTAAATTGGTAGACATAGTGGGATGCTTCACAGATTGAAATCATGAGTCAATTGAAGCTATGGATAACCTGTAAGTACTTGACGGGCGTTTCGTCATAGTATGGGACTTTACAGTGGCAGTACGTATACACGATCCCACATCCCGCGAGATTCGAACCCATGACCCACCAGTCTCACGCCCGGCGCTTAACCAACTAGACCGCTGAGCCGTCATCCAATGGTGTTAATGTCTAACTTCAACCAATCCACGAAGTTGTGCCACCGTACACCATTGTCTTCAATGAGTTGATATCTCACAACAGACCTGGTTGAACTCCACGGGTAGCGACTTCTCACTAGAACTCGTCGATGTGCACTGCTGAGGAGTTGCACAAACCCCTTCTGATAATAGTGAGATGTGACATAATGGTTTTCACGTCTTTTAGGTTATGGATGAAGCATGCACCTTATTCTTTCTTTGATAATGACCTTTGCTGCCCAATCCATTTTATTGATGACTGACTGATTTAAGTCTTTGTTTAAATAAAAGGCTATTAGAATCACTTTTCAAATGGTAAAGTGATATAGATAGGCTTTTTCTTCTACCAAGGCTAATTTGTAACCCCTTCACAGTTTATCCATACTTATTACATTCATAGTGAAAGTAAACTATTGAAGGTTTAATAGTGAATGAATGAATGATTAAATTGCGCGCTTAAATTCATGACCTTCAAACTTAAATTTGATTGGTTCATTCCTAAATTCTTAGTCTTATTGAGATAATAATTGTGAATAGGTATATAGACATATTTGTTCTTGATTCAAGTTTTCATTTGATTTAGTTTTAATTAACTTGAACTTTCATTGTTTATATAAAATCTGTAGTATAAAGAATAAAGTTTGTTTGTTTTTTTCAATGAAAATCATGTCTACATCCGTATTCATTGTCAATATCCTACTTATTCTACTTCATCTTCTTCATGTATCCATGGCGGATGGTATGTTCATAGATATTCACTGTTGAATAACATGATGTATTAGATCTAGTAGATTGTACAATATCACTCAATGTTTATTTGAACTGTTTTTTTGTTATTGATTGTTTATATGAATAATGGTTAGCATTGAAATGCAGAATGAACGTTTCGTCGTATTTAGAATTCGTCAGTTGAATGTACTGATATCTTAGACTTGAAGTTCACTCTAGGACTTGAATTCAGTACCATTCGATTCAAACGTTATCATGTTATCCACTTACTTACTGAGTCTTGATAACAATCTGGTTGTGCAATGAGACGAAATTTTAATTCATTTGGTGGAATCCAATATGACGCGAGTTTCGTCTTGCTTATGTTTATTGAGGACTTTATTATTTCATTACAATGCTTTATAATAGTTCAGTGGATAGTGTAAACAAATCAGTTATATCTAGAACTTATAAAATACTTGCTATATCACGTACATCTTGAGCACTTGAAATTTGTTACCTTATAAATTGCAAGTTAAGATATAGCATATTCGTAAGAAAGAATCTTATTCTAAGAACATTGTCAAGTATACTATAAAACACTCATGGTTACAGTCATTCAATCCAAGTGTATTGGTTTTTAGTACTTGTGTAGTGAACGAGAACATAAGTGGGGACTATTTGAATGTATTCGAACATTACAGAACATCTTAGTCAAATCTGAGAATCATACAGTGAATACTTCATTTCTAAAATCTAAAATCAATTGTCTCAGACTTCACTGTTTCTTTATTTCCATATCAATTGCTTTCTTCCCTCCTCGATCTTCTTGACATTCCGTTGTCAGACATTCTATTCTCGACTTGTGTTTTATACTACTTATGTCAATATAAGTAACACATCACATTTGTACTGGTTTGGATTATCTCCTTATTGATAGTTTGATTGAATTTCGATTTATCTTGGTTTGCTAACATACATTACATGTGAATTGTCTCCATATATTTTTTTATCATACTAGTTTATATGGAATTTAGCTGGCACTAGAATGTACGATATAGTCAATGGTATAAAGGTAGTAGGTTTGAACCCCCATAGTGATTATTAATACATGGATGGATCTAAATCTAGTTAATGAATCCCAATGTATAATGAATCGTGCATCTTGGATTCAACTTCCACTCTTAATAAATAAGTTTAATTACATGTATGTATATATAGTTTAGAACTCTTTTGATTAGATTCATTTGAATTTCCCTATTGGGTAACGAAATCTCTATCAGATGAACTGGATGATACTAAAAGTAAGCAACTATCAATACTTCTATTTTCGTGCAATCAAACGGTTACATATTTATGTGTACAGTATACTTATGTTGTTTACAATGTTTAGTGTATAGTAATGCCTGGTTTGTATGCTTACATGAATTTGTACATAGAATACTTAAACATCCATTCAATTTCATAGTGTTTGTGAAATAATTACAGTGACATTGTAGTATAGAGAAGAGCATAGAACAAGAGTAACAGATGTCTATCTGTTTTCTAGTGATGAAGAACACATCTGATAATTCCACACTAAATCATCGGTATTTCTCCGTTCCTAGATCAGCTTGTTGATGTGATAGCTCATCATAAGTACCACTTGGTGTACTCGTTCCCGGCATTGCAATTGATAGCTGTGTCTGTATTTGACAACAGATTATGAACAACCGAAACTCCAACCAAGAGCAAACAATATGGAAACTGTTGCATTTAAACAAATGCACAAGACTGTGGATAACCGTTACAGTGATTAAGATACAGTAATTATAATGATAAGTACAATGATAAGAACAATAAATGTAATAAGTATATGTGAACATTTCAGAATATCGGAGTACGAGTTGCGTTACAACATAAGTGTGAAAATTGTTGGTAATAAACTGCTTACTGAATGTGAATAAGTAGTATAAGACAATATACAAAAGAGTGGAAAGGGAACGATTAGGAAAAATGTAAGACAAACTTAACAAATATACATCATGTATCTTCTCATATTTGTTTAGGACTATAAATGATCAGCCTCTTATTGGCATATATTCATTCTGTGCGAATGGCCTCGATATTATTTTAATTCACATGCGTTCCAAGCAAAGATATATAGCGGTTAACAGTGAACTCAATAGTCGAATCTACCTGCATTCCAGAGTTGATACAAGCGAACTTCACTCCATTGCACAATCAGGTGTCTATCACAACTCTATACCTAAGTGAATAACACGATGTCATTTGAAGAGAACTGCACTCGGTTCGAATCCCAGAGATACATCCATTTGAGGAGTCGAAAATAGGACGAAACGCGCTTCCTGGTTTTCACTGCTCAACATCATCCATCTTATATTCTATTATATATATAAATATCAAAATGATTTTTATGGTTATTTCACAGAATCAATCGAAAAGAATGCAAAGCTATTAGGATTTGAAATAAAATATTTAAGAGAACAGATAGGTAAGTGATAAATAAACATGTAGGTTATTAAATGTTGAGACTATAACTTATGAACAAACCAATCAGATTTATGATTATTTATGATTATTTAAGAAACTACTTAAATGTTTAATAGTATTGTAATAAATGAATACTCAAATGTGAACAGCCAACGTATTTTGATTCAGAAATACACGAATTATTTTATCAAAAGGGGTTTTGTGGAGATTTTAGAAGTTTCACTAATTGAAATCATCAGTCAATTGAAGCTATGCAAGTATCTCATCAGTTGTCTCAAATTTTACGGTTCTTTCATTACTATAACAATTACTCTTTGTCCACGTTCTCATCAACTTGATCTTCCCAACTTTCTCCTGTTGATTGTTGTTATATACTACTTATGTCGTCATAAGTAGCATGCACTACAATTTAACGGCTTTTAGTAAAGATTCTTTAAAGTTATCCAAATAGATCTGTTTGCCAAATTCAAAGTAAACAAAATAATCACTAATCTATAAAACATCCTGAAATTTATATCATATTGACTGGTTTTTTAATTGTCTTAATATTGTATACCAATATCTGAACACGCACTGCTGAGAAGTTCTACCCTGGGATGAAATGGCCATTGAATGCTTCCATAGTTTTCATGATGGTCTAGCTTTAAGTGACTCATGAACTGAACTATTGAAATTACTATAATATTCACAAAAACCTCTTCTGATATTAATCAACATACGCTCACTGATGACTGACTTCAAGGGGTATTTCCTGGAGTTCTAGTCAGAAGCAGTGATCAGTGAAGTTCAGTTGGGTCTTTTGTGAGATAGTAGTTCACTGAAGACAATGATAAACGGTGACGCACTTTCATGGATTGGTTAAAGTTAAAAATTAACACCAGTAGATACAGGCCGATTCAGTAGTCTAGAGGTTAAGCGTTCGCATTTGAGACCGAAGGTCTTGGATTCAAATTCAGCGAACGAGATCATAGATGAGCACTACTGATGAGTCCCATAATATTATGAATTATTTATTATTTATTTATTTTAACACATAGATATTAATACAAAGAGGCACCAAATACACAGGCGCCTTACATATCCCATTTGATTTGTGGGAGGGCTGTGATACTGCCCGGATGCCCAAACCGAAGCAGATGGTTCCCTTAGAGGGCAATAATCGGGGCCTTCGACCTGAAGGAAGTAGAGCATCGTAAGGAGATACAGTCCGTTGGTAGCCGGTGACCAACAACTGGCTCATACACCATTTCTTCCTTCAGGATACTGGAGCCCATGTTCACCATTGGTTTGGGATCCGGATAAAGCGCAGAACATTCGCTTTTCGTCCTCTCATTTTCGTAAACAACACTAATGCCACGAGAAGGCTGTGATTAGGTCCTCCCTGGCAGGTCCTATACACGCTTGGACATGTGAGAGCATTTGGAGAGGGAGAGTGAACTCTCCCCACTCTCGGCCGTACCAAGGTATATGGGGGCACTAGTACGAAACTACCGTCCAGTGCTTACAGGTTTTTCATGTTGGTCTAGTTTCAATATTTTCATGATCTGTACTATTACATTACTATAATATCTACTAAAACCCTCTTTCTGATCATTTCTAATCATTTGTGAATTTTTAGAATTTATTAAGAAAAATCCCTTTACTGAATGGAGATCAATCCATCAATGTATGTAAAATCAAAGAACCAATATACATAGTAACTAATTGACCATATTGTTCATTACAGATGTCAAGTGTGTAACTAAATATTGGCAATATAAAAATCGTTTTGATCTAATGAAAGGTTTGTTGTTGTTATAACCGATTCCTATTTATATTAGACTGATGGTTTGTTGTACAGGAACATCTAATTCATTGGAGAATATTGAAAGATTTCTATGAATTCATTTGTCTCTTTTGTATGATTGATTTAAGCTAGATCATTATGATAAACTTGGAAGTAGTGGATTGATTAAAGTTAGACATTAACATTATTAGGTGTTGACTATCTCAATGGTTTAGAGATGACGAGCGTTTACGAACAAGACAGATGAGTTCTGTATTCCAATCTCTTATACAAGATTGTGAATGTGCACTGTTGAAGAGTCCGTCTAATGCTTCTAGATTTTCCAAGGTGATCTATCTTAGATCGATTCATGAATTCAACCATTCAAGATATAATGAAATGAACACATTTAGGTGTGTGTGTGTGTGTTGAAATTCAATCCATTTTAATGTATGCAATATACCACTTTTTGAAGTCATGAGTCAATTGAAGATAGACCACCATGGAAAACCTGAAAGCACATGACGGCCGTTTCGTCCCAGTATGGGACTCCTCAGTGGCAGTGCGCATTCACGATCCCGCATCCCACCTATACAATATACATTGAGCTATTCATCTAAATGAAATTAAAATGGAACATTACATAACTTTAATATACAGAAGTAAAACAAAGTTCTGCCAACCATCTTCATATTCCTTATTATATTAATGATAGAATATAAATTATGTAATTGAATTCATTTGTGATTATTATAGAATCTGAAAGTGTAATCAATACAATAGAAGATACATATCGTAAGTGCTTATAACAAATACTCATTATTACATAACATGGTAAATAACACTACTTACTCACCTACTTACTGATTGGTGTTTTTCTTTGCTGAGTTAGTTTTCTATGGGATGAGGTGGTTAAATTCATGCTCAACGCCCTCCTCCCCATAACCCTATCATTTATCCGGACTGGGAAAAGCCAGTGGTCTTAGAGGGGTTCCAGGAAAAGCCTATCTCAAATGTTCTTTCTATAATCATAAGGGTTACTTTTGTATTGTATACATATAATATCTTAACTTTCCTTGAATGTAAATTGTTGACTTCTTCTACTTGTACTGCCTAGGTATAACAGTTCCTCAGTCATCTAAATTGAAGGCATGTTTCGCTACCTCAAAACTGATTTATGAAAGTAAGAATCAATATTGTAATGTCTTCTGAGTAATTATTGGATTGTTATTAGTATTATTATTATTTAATATTCTTTGAATAAAATCAGATTGAAATGAGATAGAAATGATTTTGTTGTGATCATGAACCCGATTAATGTTAGATCATCATTAGAAATCTGGAAGCACTGGATGATCGATTAATCCTTGTATGGTAATCCTCCGCAGTACATATTCATGATCCTATAAAAGAGACTGGAAATCTAGGACTCTTAGTGTCGCGCAAACGCCTAACTTCTAGAACACTGACCTGGCGTCCGATTGTGTTATTCTCTAACTTCAACGAATCCACGATATTGCAGTACAATTTTCGATTGATCTCGTTGGTTAACTACTTGAGATTTTGCAAGGATTAGTTCTACTGGTCAAGGCTTCTGGAAACCATTTGGATCACTTTTTATCATTGGGTGGTGATAAATGTCTTGTGTGTCATGTCCTTATTAGTGCAGATGGAATCCTATCGATCAAGTTGCAATGTAACAACTAGTTTAAGTGACTTGAAATTGCGTGCACTATGTTGAGATAATATGGTGTTTGAAGGTAGTCAGCAAGATACCTTGGACCTGTTTTTCGTGCTATTTGGCACCTGTCAACAAGGTTTACTTGCAATCTTGACGGAACTGATGCACCCTTGAGATTTAAATTCTATGTCATCTAGCCTCACAGCCAAAGATTTTTCAACTGATCTATTCGGGCCGCGACTGATCTCCTGTAGGATTGAGATGTATTCACAATTGATTGACCATTAGGTGTTGATCAATACTATGTATGTAAGGTCCTTCTTAGTACAGATTGACAAGTATTACTTTACACATAACTTAAGTCGATGCCATTCTGTTGACTGTTTCCAACAACATGGCATCACGACTGATATCAAATTGTAAACATTGAATATTTTCCATTTATTTTTTATATTTGAATAGAAAAGATCCGTTATCATACACCGAATTTATGTATGAAGCATAGACCATTGAAACATAAAGGTAATTTTGAATTAAATTCTATCTTTGCTAATGATCATTTATTGTTTACATAATAATTCAAATTAGTTGGTTACTACGGTTACAACAACAATATCAAATCATTTAGATAGAACAACAACAGCACAACAACAAAAACATCCGTAACGTTACTTGTCATGAAAAAAAGAAGAGAAGAAACGTTTTATCCTAGTACTGAACTCCACATCAGTGCACAACCATAATCTCGCACCGTGAGATTCGAATTGAGGACTTATCGGTCTCGCACCCGAACGCTTAACCTCTACACCACTGAGCTGATCAGTATTCAATACTGTTAATTTCTAACTTCAACTAATCCATGAAATTGTGCCACTGTCCACCATTGGTCATTGTTTCTCAATAGAACCTCTTGAAGCCAGTCACTAGTGAGCACATGATAATTGTGATCAGAAAGGCTGTCCAATGCATTCAGGTTTTTTATGGTGGTCTAACTGTAATTGACTCATGAACTCAACTATTAAATTACTACAACCTCCATAAAACCCCCTCTTGTGATAAGAATCACAGTTAATTTCATGAACATAAAAAATCCCAGAGAATATCTTTATCTCATAACTAGATTGTAGACAAAAATCAATACCCAGTTTTCTATAACAGATTGAGTATTCTAAACAAAGATGGGTAGTGGCTAACAGTGAGATTCAGGAGGCGCTTTTCGTCCTATTTGGGACACGTCAGCCGAGTGTACTTGCATCTCAGAGTGTTAATGCTCACTCTGTGACTCAAACACAGTACAGTTCACTTCAATCACCATTGCGTTATCTATTGCTCAATTACAATCCTAAAGATCAATGGTAAGTTTCAAGTAAACAATATCAAGTGAATTTGAACGATTTTAAGTCAATGTAAATCAATTATTTTTAAAGTTTACATGATTTGACTATGGTTCCTGGACGACATTCGAATGATGGTAAAGTGACTTTGAGAATGTCCACTTAATGACTAAGACCAGATGAGGGTTATGAACCTGTGTTACGAAATAGAACTATGATTTACAGTTGGTGGTTAAGGTTAGAAATGATATTTAAGGTTTACATCATGAACTGACATCAGCTATAATGCCATGAATCTACTTAGCCAAATGGGTGAGTGAACTTGGTGACAAAATCTAACGCCTGTTATCTTATACCTAAATGGTTCGTCTATAAACTATACTCTCGTCAAATTTCTTATATCTTTTTGTCAGATATTGATGTATTACATAATCGGATATTGAATAGGCATAATGAAATTCTATTACTTAATATTGACTTATGTAAGTATATATATGTAAATTAATCAAGATTTATCAGAAGGGGTTTTATAGAGATTTTAGAAATTTCACTGGTTGAAATCATGAGTCAATTAAAGCTAGACCACCACGGAAAACCTGAAAGTACTGGACGACCGTTTCGTCCTAGTATGGGACTCCTCAGTGGCAATGCGCATCCACAATCTCACCTCGTGGGAATCAGACCCAGGTCCTACCAGTCTCGCACCAGGCGCATAACCAACTAGACCACTGAGCCGGCCGGAATCCAGTGGTGTGAATGTCTAACTTCAACCATTCTACGAAATTGAGCCACCGCACACCATTGTCTTCATTGAGTTGATATCTCACAACAGACCTGGTTGAACTCCACTGGTAGCGACTTCTCACTAGAACTCCAGGAGTATCTCTTGAAGTCAGTCATTAGTGAGCATAAGATGATGATTATCTATTGGTTGAATTCATAAGTCAATTGAAGCTAGAGCATCATGGGAAACCTGTAAGCATTGGACGGTCATTTCGTCCTAGTGTAGGACTCCTAATCATTGTGCATGTACAATAGTCAAATCAGGCCATTTAATAGCTAAGATGACTATTGACTATTGCTCTACAGAAGCAATCAAACTAATAAATATAAAATGATGCTTACTTACTTACTTGCTAACGCCTATTAATCTCAGTAGAGCATAGGCTGCCGACCAGTATTCACCAATTCACTCTCTCCTAGGTCTTCCTTTCTAGTTCTATCCAATGATTGTTCATCTTTCGACACACTTTGCTTTTAACTTGATCAATTTTTCAGATTATTAATTTGTATATATATATCAATTGTAGAACCTTCAAAGGAACTTATCAAAATCAATATCCTTCATTGAATTAATAATCTTTGAAATAAAAGAAATAATTTGTTAATGTTTATCATATTTGGTTATTCTGAATTGTAACACTGATGTAATAAATGAAAGAAAAAACAACAACAACAACAACTGTATCCATGTGATGTTGGTCTTTTTGTTTTTATGGCCTTGAATTTGACTCGAATCAGGTCGTCTATCCTCGCATATACTTATCAACTTGAGTTGGGTTAGTGAATAACGGAATTATATAAGTGAAATACGACAATGAAGTTTTGAATATGTATACTTTGTACACTTATCGATCTAAACAATCAGAGAATTGCAGCGAATGAAGCGACGAAAAAGAGAGCGAAGCGGAACAGACGGATGCGCAATGGAAAAATCGTATGAGCCAAATAGATTTAATTAAGCGAATGTTGGATTACACTCATTGATCTGGACAGGAAATCAGAGAGATGAAGTGGAGAAGAGAAAGCGAAGCAGAACGAAAAGATGCGCAGTGGAATTGGCGGGTAAGCCAACTTCCTTTAATCAGTATTTGGAACTAGATAAAAGCAAATTACAGACATGTCATGAATAGGATAAGAAGTGTACACACATTTATAAGCTCATATGAAAGTAATCAAGGTTCTTATGTGAATAATTAACAAGGTCTGTTCAGAACCGCGAATAAGTTATATGTCAATCAACTGGCTGGGTAAGACAGGAAACAGGGTCCATCAGAAATCTAGGCTGTTCTTACGTGTTCACGCGTCTTTGGTACGACCGATAAGTCACTGTCCTCTATTCTGCAGTCACAAATTACAACAGTTTGTTCTATGGATACTAAGGATATCTGCATGTAACAAAGTAGAAACAAAGAACAATGGTCAGTTGAAATACTTTTGAAAAAACCAATAGTATTAGGTATGGAACAAAAAAAGACAACCAGTATTCCCGTCGATAAGAATTATGTACACTCAATATGAGAATTGATGGAAATATTAAATATTCAGTCCATAAAACAAATAATGAATATGAACTACTGAATATAATGAGAGAATAAAATTATAATAATGGATAGAATGATGCTCAGGACAGGGTTGGATGGAGAATGCTGGTGAGCGGCCTATGCTCCTTCACGAGGAGTAACAGACGTAAGTATAAGTAAGTAAGTAAGTAAGGATAGATCGATTTTTAGATGTTTATATGTACACTGTGAAACATCATTGTCAAGATAGATTACGAGTGAACTTGAGAAATCTCTAAGAAGATCCAAAAGAGCTGAAGATATTCCATCCAATCATCTTTAGGAAGAATATTCCAGAATCCTTATGTGTAACCTCTCTATTAGACAAATGATAAGAACCCCCAATGTGAAGATTGGATAACTATGATGATGATGATTTCATTGCTACTAAAAACACTATAAATACTTGACAGTTTGTATTATATTTGACACTGTTTTGAAATAGCATTCCTTTCATTCATCTTCTGTTTTCTCATTTGGAAACTGGAAATACTATTGTGGTGTGAGCTACTTATATCCACTTAAGTAGTACATAACAATGGTACGGCATGGAATGTATTTCAGTCGAAGACCGATAAGGAGAGAACGGGAATGGGAAATAATTGGTATGAAAATGCTGGAGCAATGAAATCTAAGACGATGGACTACCACTACTACACCTGCGACTACTACAACTATTTGTATATATATCAGTAGTATGGATATATCGTATTGTCCAAGAAAAAGACATGAACTTCTTATATTCGTTGTCCTGTAGTTGTTTTGATTTTTCTATTTCGAATGATATTTATAAAATATGGATCAGTCATACCAACCTTTATATATTCATATCGCGCACAACTGAGGAGTCTCACAATAAGACGAAACGGCCATCCATTGCTTCCAGGTTTCTCGTGGTGGTCTAGATTCAACTGACTCATGATCTAAACCGTCGAAATTATTATAAATATAGTTAACTTATACAGAAACAGTCTGGATGAAATAAAGCTTAAAACTGAACAAGCTTTACATTTGCCAACACGAGATTGATTAATTACAGTCCTAAGCAACAATGAGAAGATACAAGTAAACCATATCAATTGAATATAACTTCGCTCCATTATACAAGCAGATGGCTATTAGGACTTAGTAACAGAGTGGATAATGTGATGGCATCTGAAGTAAATGGTACTGGATTCGAATCCTGATGGGAACATTAACTGTGCAATGCAAGTACATCTATTTGACAAGTTCTAAATAAGACGAAACAGTCTTCTTAAATTTCACTACTAGTCATCATCCATCATTGTTTATAAAGTATCGATGAAAGTCATAAATGATCTCTATCTAATAATCTCATTTATTCTATTGTAAAATATTGAGTTCCCCTACCACACACACACACACTCTTCACTCAACCATCCACCTATTCACTCCCATTGAGATTCCATTGTTTATTAAAATGAAAAAGCAAAAGAACAGAATAATCATTATTGATTTAATTGATTGGTTACATAAGAAAACAAAACAAACTACAAATGGTTATTTGTTAATAGATTAGAAATCATTCATTACAAGTAAATCATGATTAGATAAACAATACTCGTTCATCATCATTATCACCATCATCATAACTTCAATCTACAATTGTAATTGGTAATTGTAGGATAATTCATATATATATATATATATATATATATATATATAATATGAACAACAGTTAAGATCATGAGTCAAGTGAAGCTAGACCACAATGGAAAACTTGAAAGCACTGGATGGCCGTTTTGTTCTAGTATGGGACTCCTCAGTGGCAGTGCGCACCCAAGATAACGCCTCGTAGGATTCCAAAAATGGACCTATCGGTCTCATCAGAAGTTGACATAAGCTAAAATGCCACGCTTCAGCAATTATGGTTTATTATGTATTATCAAGTACATTCCAATAATCATTTATTTATTGCTTACTTACTTACTTATACCTCTTACTCCTAGTGGAGCATAGGCTAGAATAAGTAAATGCAATAGCTCGGCATCTACTTGACACCGGGCATACCGTCGATATTATACGCGCATTTAAAATTATCAATAGACGAAGAACTACTACCACTCTCCGCTTTGCTGAAGCCATTGCAACTAAGACACTCAAACCGGACTTATGCATCCAAAAAGAGACTTTAATAAACTTATCACTACCCTGGTATTCTTTTTGTTTCTGTTTTGTTTTGGTTATTTGGTTATTTTATTCATTTACTTATTCTAAGATATTTTATACTCCCACCCCCCTATTACATAATTCTTAAACCAAAATTTTATTCACACATTTCCACCACCTAATCCTCTTAAATTATCTTAACTTTCCCAATTCTATTAAATTATTATTACGTAATCTACCTTATCATTATTTAATTTCATTAATCTCTTCAATTATCGCACAATTTATGAACTTCACTAAATTATTACACCACCCACTCTGGATTAACCTCCCCCTCTTTTGACCTCTGACTTGTTTCTAGCATATATATATATATATATATATATATATATATATATATATATATATATATATATATATATAGTTATTTAAAACAATTAGTCCCTTTGATAAATTTCGATAATGCAATGAGAAGACGAAGATTATCAGAACTATGTGATATATTAGCGCAATACATTTCGAACAATCTGATCACACATGTACTTGTTAAGAGCATTTATATATAAAAATAAAAGGTCAACTACACAGGAAATGGGGTAAGAGGAGATAAGGATAATGATAAGAGTAATAATAATAATAATGTGAACACAAAGCGTAACCTAATCACTCTGGATAATAAGTCAATATTACCAGGGTAGGTTTAAGGTAAGAACAAACTGTTTTTGAACACATAAAGGGGGTTTGAATTTTCGTATGGCTAAGGCTTCAATGAACCTTAGTATACGCCCTTTTACACAACACCACAAAATCTGAGTTTAGATCAATCTTGTGACCTGTTTCAATTATATGTTTAGCAATAGAGGATGATGGATGTTTATCCTCTGCTCTTATTGGGTCACTTGATTGTATTTGTTTCTGAAGCCATTTGGGTACATGTTCACTCACCCTAATGTTGAGATCACGATTACTCCTCCCTATGTATGTGTGACCACACACACATTTAAATTGGTAAACACATGTGGGATGTGACGTAATCGTTTCCATGTACTTTAGGTTTTGAATGAAGCATGCACCTTGTTCTTTCTTTGATGATGACCTTTGCTGCGCAATAGGTTGTATTGATGACTGATTTAAGACGTTGTTTCAGTAAAAGGCTATTTGAATCACCTCTGAATGGTAAGGTGATGTAGACAGGCTTTTTCTCTACCGAGGCTACAGTAGGTCTCGCTGTACCATGGACTTTCCATCTATTTATGAATTTCAGTGGATAGCCATTTTCTATTAACGTTTTATTTAACAACTTAACATCATCATCAATGGCGTCATTGGTACAAATACGGTCGAGTCTGTTGAAAAGACACCTTATCAAACCACGTTTGTATTGCATAGGGCAATAACTATAATAACTAAGATATTGACCTGTCCACGTTGGTTTTCTAAAGATAGATCACTTTACTGAACCATCTTCTCGTCTACTCAGGAGTATATCTAGGAAGGGAAGCTGATCGTTTTTCTCCTCTTCACATGAGAGACTAATATGGTTTTGGAGAGTGTTGAGTTTATTTAATAAACCGTACATATCCTCTTTTTTCTCACAAACAACTAAGATATCGTCCACATATCTCTTATAAAGTGACATGTTTCCGATTAATTCATCAGTCTGATTTTCAACATGTGCCATGAACACATCTGCTAGTAATGGTCCTAACGGACTACCCATAGCAACTCCATCAATCTGACGAAAGTATTCACCTTCAAAAGTGAACTGGACTTTGTCAGTACATAGTAATAGTAAATCTTTAAGAAGTTTTAAAGGTACACGTGATTGAAGATTGTTTTCAGATATGTAATCACATAATATATCAATGGTTTTTTTTAAAGGTACATTTGTAAACAAGGAATTTACATCAAATGAACACATTGTCTTTTCCTTGATATTAATATCATCTAAATGATCAACCAGTTCAAAAGAATCCTTTAGAGAAAACTTACATAGATGTCTTCGAATAGGATCCAACAACTTTGCTAACCATTTAGCCAGATTATGTGTAGGTGATCTGCCCATTGATAGAATTGGACGTAAAGGAACATTAGGTTTGTGAGTTTTAGGCAGTCCATATAAATGAGGGTACTCGGAACCCATAGGTTTTAGAAAGTTAAATTCCTCTTTATTAATAATATTCGTGAGAAGCAATTTTTGCAGGTTTGAATTTACTCTTCTTTCTAGTTTGCTGATACCTCCAAATTCAACATCAGGCATAAATTTACTTTCATCACTAAGGATAGATAACATCTTACTTTTATATTCACATTTATTCATGATAACTACGCCTGATCCTTTATCAGGTTTTAACAAGACAATATCAGGGTTTGATTGTATTTGTATTCCACTGCTCTTATTGGGTCACTTGATTGTATTTGTTTCTGAAGCCATTTGGGTACATGTTAGGGTGAGTGAACATGTACCCAAATGGCTTCAGAAACAAATACAATCAAGTGACCCAATAAGAGCAGTGGATAAACATCCATCATCCTCTATTGCTAAACATATAATTGAAACAGGTCACAAGATTGATCTAAACTCAGATTTTGTGGTGTTGTGTAAAAGGGCGTATACTAAGGTTCATTGAAGCCTTAGCCATACGAAAATTCAAACCCCCTTTATGTGTTCAAAAACAGTTTGTTCTTACCTTAAACCTACCCTGGTAATATTGACTTATTATCCAGAGTGATTAGGTTACGCTTTGTGTTCACATTATTATTATTATTACTCTTATCATTATCCTTATCTCCTCTTACCCCATTTCCTGTGTAGTTGACCTTTTATTTTTATATATAAATGCTCTTAACAAGTACATGTGTGATCAGATTGTTCGAAATGTATTGCGCTAATATATCACATAGTTCTGATAATCTTCGTCTTCTCATTGCATTATCGAAATACATAGTTATTATTGTAATCCAGTTATTTACACTCATTTATGTCAATTGTTTTCACACTATAAGGGACGCTTTTAATTGCCTATGTAGGCTGACCGGAACGAAAAGATACGCAGTGAAGATGGTGGGTTAGCCGACTTCCTTTAATCAATATTTGTAATGAGATAAAAAGAAGTTACAGACATGTAATGAATAGGATAAGAAGTGTACACACACATACATACCCTCATATGAAAGCAATCAAGGTTGATAAGTGAATAATTACCAAGGTCTGTTCAGAACCTCGAATAAGTTATATGAGCTTAATATAGTAACAGTTTGAAATATTGTGCTAAATATCTTGCTAAATTACTTACGCCTGTTACTCCTCGTGAAGGAGCATAGTCCGCGTCCTAAATATCTTAATACAATATAATTGGTAGTATACAGACAGTATTCATAATGAATATCCATTGATCACCTTACAGTTTGCAGTCATACAAGTAAATCATTAAATTCAAAGAAATTAACCTCACTTGTAGTGAATGAGAGCACACAAGTCGAGAAAATCGAATGTATTTGAATGCAACATTTGAGAACTATACAGTCAATACTTCATTTGCAAAATGTCAGTCAATCGTCTAACACTTCATTGTTCTTTTGTTTACATACCAATCATTCTCTGTTGTCGTTCTCTTCCATCACTTTTTACCTTCTACCGCCAGACATTTCACTTCCGATTCATGATACATGCTACTTATATCTGTCGACACCAGTAGTATACATTACAAAAATGAAATCATTCACGGAAGATATAAAACTTCTTTTCCGATTTGATGGTGTAAATTATGCACCACGTAGATTTGCGCCACATAAATCATTCGTTTCATCGGAGGGATGGGATACTGCCAAGGTTCTCAAACCGAAGCAAGTGGCTTTATTAGGGGGCCACACCCGGAGCCTTCGACATGAAGGTCTGATACTCAAGGCAGTGTAGCAACGTCAGGAGATGTATCCCATGTTATTATCTTTACAACATGAGGTTAATCTATGTTATAAATTTGTAAATGAGGATTATCAATATGTAAGTTGTGAATATTATTGAATTTTATAGAGATTATGAACCCATTCATACATGTGGTTGAAAGTCTTAGATCACTGTTTGTGAGGAGTCCCTCAGTAAAATGAAACAGCCGTATCATATTCACAGGTTTTCAATAGTTGGGTTGATTTGTGATGTAAATAGAATAAGAACTGTCATCTTGTATTCTTAATAATTATAATAATAATAAAGTCAGTAAGCATAATTTAATGTTAAACTGATGGTTTTATGTAAAATATCAGTTTAAGACAAACTGTGTATCATACTATACTACTTACTAATATTCAGTAAATCATGTGAATATATAGAAATGATCAGAATGTGTTTTGTGGAGATTTTAGAAATTTCACTGGTTGAAATCATGAATGAATTGAAGCTAGACTACCATGGAAAACATGGAAGTATTAGACAGTCATGCCGTCGTATTGTTTTGCTCCTCAGCAGTGCACACACACGATCTCGCGCCAGGTGATTAACCAACTAGACCACTAAGCTGTCCGGCATCCAATGGTGTTAATGTCTAACTTCAAGCAATCCACGAAGTTGCGCCATCGTACACCATTGTCTTCAGTGAGTTCCTATCTCACAACAGACCTGGTTGAACTCAACCGGTAGAAATGAATCTTCAGAATCGGGAAATTAACTTTTAGTCTTTTGAATGAAATTCATTTGTCTTGTTTAATGAACAATGAAAATATCATTCTATACTGGTCAAAATATTTGTAATGATCAAAAATGATCAGTCTTTGTCACTGTTGTGACTTTAATCCCGACTAGTTATTATGTGATTTATTCGCCAATGGATGTTCGACTTGTTTGAGTAGCCTAGTGTCCTTATTAGTCCTTTGTTTGCCCAGTTCGTCAAGTTGTGTCCAGAATAGTAATAAAAACTCCCATTATATGGATTATTTATTTCAAATATACTCGGTTTATATACCAGCCTGAACAGACCTTATCACACCATGAAGTAGGAAATGACATTAATTAAGCCAAAAAGTGACTGTGAACATGAGAGACTGTAATTAATAAACTGAGTATAACTTAGGAACAGTATATCGTATAATCATAATCTATAAGTCAAAATGAAGCTCATTATACGAGGAATATATTGGTGCAATAATAGGTCTCAGAAGTCAACCGTAACTTAATCTTTACTACAATATAACAGTTATCATACAGTGAAATCGATAGTACTGAGAGTATAAAGTGTTTAATTCTATTTTTTGCATAATGAACATTTACAAAATTGACACTATCCCTAAATTATAACTCAGATCCCTTGAACCAGAAGTAAACCAATGGGAGACACAACCAAAACAAAGGAGTAAACAATCACAAATTTAAGCTCAATAAGAACCATCAACGTCGAGATGTTCAGAACAAGCTATGAACCGCATATAGAGAAATTCGAACACTTCACTTCTATCTGAAGTTTATGCTGCTGGTGATGTCGTTCAGAAGAACGATCAAAACATCCAGCTCTGAGAACAAATCTCCACCAAAACCAGAAATAAAATTTAATTTATTGTCACTAGTTTTCATGAATCAATTCATCAGAAAGAGATTCGAATGTTTGTATAAAACATCCTGCTGAAATTCTTGCTATCAGATGTCTAGAAACTTATTTTAACATGTTCAATTGTAGATGATTATTGAATCATTTTCTGTATTGATTATACAAAGATTTCTTCATGAATGAATATGTTCCGAGACAGTGCACATTGACAATCCTTCACACAGAATGTTAGTTCTATGAGTGCTAAGGATATCTGTATGTAACAAAGTAGCAATAAAGAACAATGGTCAGTTGAAATATTTCTGAAAGAACCAATAGTATTAGGTATGGAACAAACAAAGACACAATCAGTATTTCCGTCGATAAGAATTATGTACACTCAATATGAGATTTGATGGAAATATTAAATATTCAGTCCATAAAACAAATAATGAATATGAACTATTGAATATAATGAGAGAATAAAATTATAATTATGGATAGAATGATGCCCAGGACAGGGTTGGATGGAGAATGCTGGTGAGCGGCCTATGCTCCTTCACGAGGAGTAACAGACGTAAGTATAAGTAAGTAAGTAAGTAAGTAGGGATAGATCGATTGTTAGATGTTTATATGTACACTGTGAAACATCATTGTCAAGATAGATCTTTAGGAAGAATATTCCAGAATCCTTATGGGTAACCTCTCTATTAGACAAATGGTAAGAATCTCCTATGTGCAGATTGGATAACTATAATGATGATGATTTCGTTGATACTAAAAACACTACAAATACTTGACAGTTTGTATTATATTTGACACTGTTTTGGAATAGCATTCTTTTCATTCATCTTCTGTTTTCTCATTTGTGACTTCTAGCGTTTGAGTGGTCAAGTTGTACTTGGTATATCAAAGAATCTAAGCTCTAGATTTCCAGATAACATTTGGAAATGAGAAAACAACGGGAAATACTACAATTGTGGTATAAGGTACTTATATCCACATAAGTAGTATATAAAGATGGGCCGGCATGGAATGTATTTCAGTAGAAGACCGATAAGGAGAGAACGGGAATGGGAAATAATTGGTATGAAAATACTGGAACAATGGAATCTAAGACGATGGACTACCACTACTACACCTGCGACTACTACTACACCTGCGACTACTACTTCACCTATTACGACTACTTGTATATATATCAGTAGTATGGATATATCGTATTGTCCAAGAAAAAGACATGAACTTCTTATATTCGTTGTCCTGTAGATGTTTTGATTTTTCTATTTCTAATGACATTTCTAAAATATAGATCAGTCATCAACGACATTGCTTCCTGCGAGATTCGATATCAGGACCTACTAGTTTCGCGCACTGCTGGGGAGTCCCACAGTAAGACGAAACGGCCGTCCATTGCTTCCAGGTTTCCCGTGGTGGTCTAGCTTCAACTGACTCATGATCTTAAACATCAAAATTATTATAAATGTAGTGAATAAATATACTGAAACAGTCTAGATGAGATAAAGCGAATAACTGAAGACAATATCGAGACAATCTGAACATGATACACATTTGATAAATTACAGTCCTAAACAACAATGAGAAGATACAAGTAAACCATATCAATTGAATATAACTTCGCTCCATTATACAAGCAGATGGCTATTAGGACTTAGTAACTGAGTGGATAATGTGATGGCATCTGAAGTAAATGTTACTGGGTTCGAATCCTGATGGGAACATTAACTGTGCAATGCAAGTACATCTATTTGACAAGTCCTAAATAAGACGAAACAGTCTTCTTAAATTTCACTACTAGTCATCATCCATCATTGTTTATAAAGTATCGATGAAAGTCCTAAATTATCTCTATCTAATAATCTCATTTATTCTATTGTAAAATATTGATTTACCCTCCCCTCCCACACACACACACACACTCTTCACTCAACCATCCACCTATTCACTCCCATTGAGATTCCATTGTTTATTAAAATGAAAAAGCAAAGGAACAGAATAATGATTCTTGGTTTAATTGATTGGTTACATAAGAAAACAAAACAAACTACAATCAGTTATTTGTTAATAGATTAGAAATCATTCATTACAAGTAAATCATGATTAGATAAACAATACTCGTTCATCATCATTATCACCATCATCCTCATCATCATAACTTCCATGTATCTCAATCTACAATTGTATTGGGTATTTGTAGGATAATTCATATATATATCATATGAACAACAGTTAAGATCATGAGTCAAGTGAAACTAGACCACCATGGAAAACTTGAAAGCACTGGATGGCCGTTTTGTCCTAGTATGGGACTCCTCAGTGGCAGTGCGCACCCAAGATAACGCCTCGTAGGATTCCAAAAATGGACCTATCGGTCTCATCAGAAGTTGACATAAGCTAAAATGCCACGCTTCAGCAATTATGGTTTATTATGTATTATCAAGTACATTCCAATAATCATTTATTTATTGGTTACTTACTTACTTATACCTCTTACTCCTAGTGGAGCATAGGTCACCGACCAGCATTCTCAAACCCACACTGTCCTTGGTCTTCCATTCTAGTTCTATCCAGTTGTTATTCATTCTTTACATATCTGTTTCGGCGTCGTGTGTTCTTTGGTCTTCCTCTTCTCCTTTGGCATTGAGGATTCCATGTGAGGGCTTGCCTTGTGACGCAATTGGGTACTTTCCTCAATGTATGTCCTATCCACTTCCAGCACTTCTTCCTGATTTATTCCTGCAGTGCAATCTGGTTTGTTATCATCCACTATAGTTTGTTACTGATAGTGTCTGGTCAACGGAACCGAAGTATTTTGTGGAGACAACTGTTAATAAACACATGTATATTCTGAATGATTGCTTTCGTGGTTCTCCAAGGCACATATATGCATCGGTCCAAGTTGCCGGCTAAATTTTGCTGACATCCCATTAAGCACCATATGCCATCTGGTGAAACAACCTCATAAACCTGAAGCATATTCGAAAGAACTAATGACGGAGTTTTCAACCAGCGAACATCATACGGCCGGCGAAGATGCAGTTATTGCCTCCCTATTGACAGAGGACCGCGCACAGTGTCAGCAAGCAGCCAAGTGTAACGCGAAAATACTCCCGGTCCCATGGTCACAGCCTGAGTATCCCTGGTCCAGGATACATGTCGATTTCGCAGGCCCAATTAATGGAATCACTTATCTAGTCGTTGTTGACGCCTTTTCGAAATGGCCAGAAATCGTTCTCGTCATACCGCCAACGACAACTCAAACGATACAACTTTTGACAGAGATGTTCTCTCGCAACGAGTTACCGGATATAATCGTTTCCGATAATGGTTCGCAATTCACCTCAAGTCAATTTCAAGAATTTTGCAAACGCCTATCGATCAAGCATTTCCGCTCTCCACCTTACCACCCACAGTCAAATGGACAAGCAGAAAGATTTGTAGATACATTCAAGAGAGCTCTAATGAAGTCGAAAGGGGAGGGGACGCCAGTAGAAACACTGCAGAATTTCTTGTTTGTTTACCGAAAAACACCTAGTGATATTCTACCACAGCAGAAGTCCCCGGCAGAGATCCTGATGGGAAGGAAATTGAGGACAATCCACTGTCTCATATGCCCAAGAACCACACCACCACCATCTCATACCAAATCTCAGAAGCTTCCAGCGTACGAGGTTGGATGCCCCGTGTTCGCTCGAGACTACAGAGCAAATCATGGTCCTTGGATCGAAGCACGTGTGGTTGGAAGACTAGGTCAAGTTATGTACGAGGTAAAGGTGGGAAGAGACACATGGACTAGACACCGAAACCAACTACGTAAGCGGATTGCCCCAGACCACCCATCAAATGGAGTAGATATTCCCCTCGACATCTTGCTTGATACTTTCAACTTACCTGCAGCCCCATCACAAGAAGCTCAACAGCAAGCTGATCCCCGTCCCAGAAGGTGGCCTCTCCGTCAGCGGTGAACTACAGTCAAAATGCAAGTCGACCCCAGAAAAGCACGCTATTAAAAAGGGGAGGAGTGTTGGGACGGTATATCCATAAAATTCATATTTGTAATTTTATCATATCGATTAAATATTTGAATGGAAGTCACATGATGAACTTATTGACTAAATATTCGAATGCCTGTCGAGTGAACTGAATGAGTCATGTTTAAAAAAACATTTTAATATGACAATATCGATTTTATATATTTACATATATATACGTTTAAATTGTGTCTGAGTGTTCGCTGCTGCTTGCTTGCTCGTTTCTCTGGCCGTTTGCAGAATATATTTTCCATACCAAGCCTGGAATTCTCCTTTTAGATAGCGGGGCTGGGACGCGTCAATAGTTAGATTACTGGTCTTTGGTCACTGAGTATTGTTCTCGTTCGCAGTCTAAGTGAACCCGTGAAGCTTTCAACCTAACAATTTGGCGACGGGGATTTCGGAAACATGGATCCATCTAAACTTGAATTATTACTCGAGCAGCAGATGAAACTTATTCAAATGTTAGCAGATGCAAAGCTTACGTCTAATTCTCAACCAAGCAGTTCTAATCCTACTACTACTGCACCGTCAGTTGATGGTATTGCTAACAGTATCTCCGAGTTTCATTACGATCCAGAATCCAATGTCACGTTTGATATGTGGTTTCGACGTTACGAAGACTTATTCAAATTTGACTTTGCCAACCAGGATGATGCTTGGAAGGTCCGCTTGCTGCTTCGAAAGTTGGGTCCTAGTGAACTAGACAAGTATTGCAATCTAATCCTGCCTTTAAACCCACGCGATCGTTCGTTCTCCGACACTGTCCAGTCATTGAGCCAACAATTCGGAGACAACTCCTCACTATTCAATGCGTGCTATCGATGTTTGAAGCTCACTATGAACGAAGATGATGATTTTCTCACATATGTGGGTATTGTCAACCGAGAATGTGAACGCTTCCGGTTGAAGTCGCTTACTGAAGATCAATTTAAAGCACTCAGTCTCATCTGCAGCCTTCAATCGCAGAAGTTCAGTGACATTAGAACACGTTTGCTAAGTCGATTGGACCAAGACCCAAAACTAACTCTTAATGATATTGCAAATGAATATCAACGTCTAATCAATCTACAGCGTGATACTACAATGGTCCAGCGTGGTGGTTCAAATCGTACAGAAGTTCATGTAGTCAAACAACCACTCAACTCTCATAAATCTGCCCCAGCGACATCTAGTTCAGGTCGACAGACAAAAACAAATCCTCCTGCTCCATGCTGGCACTGCGGTGCATGGCATTTTGTTCGATACTGTCCATATAAGCAACATCGGTGCAGGAAATGTAATGCGGTGCGTCATAAAGATGGTTTTTGTCGAAAAAAGAAGCCGAGCAACTCCAGAGGTACCAGAAAACCTACGCCTAGATCCAACACGAATTCGTTGAGTCTAATAGCAAGCTGTGAGAACTCAACCCCAGTTGAGAGGAAATTTATTACCCTTAATATTAATGGACACCCTCTTAGATTGCAAATAGACACTGCATCTGATGTAACGATTCTCTCACGAAAATTTTGGACCAGAATGGGAAGACCACGCCTGGTGCCGACAACACAAAAACCGCGAATCGAATGTGGTAATTATCTACGTTTGTTGGGACAACTAGATTGTAAAGTGTTTTTTCATGATTCGACGTTTACCGGGTTATGTTACATCACACCAGCTGATCTTAATCTACTTGGGTTAGACTGGCTACATTTAGCTGACATCCCATTAAGCACCATATGCCATCTGGTGAAACAACCTCATAAACCTGAAGCATATTCGAAAGAACTAATGACGGAGTTTTCAACCAGCGAACATCATACGGCCGGCGAAGATGCAGTTATTGCCTCCCTATTGACAGAGGACCGCGCACAGTGTCAGCAAGCAGCCAAGTGTAACGCGAAAATACTCCCGGTCCCATGGTCACAGCCTGAGTATCCCTGGTCCAGGATACATGTCGATTTCGCAGGCCCAATTAATGGAATCACTTATCTAGTCGTTGTTGACGCCTTTTCGAAATGGCCAGAAATCGTTCTCGTCATACCGCCAACGACAACTCAAACGATACAACTTTTGACAGAGATGTTCTCTCGCAACGAGTTACCGGATATAATCGTTTCCGATAATGGTTCGCAATTCACCTCAAGTCAATTTCAAGAATTTTGCAAACGCCTATCGATCAAGCATTTCCGCTCTCCACCTTACCACCCACAGTCAAATGGACAAGCAGAAAGATTTGTAGATACATTCAAGAGAGCTCTAATGAAGTCGAAAGGGGAGGGGACGCCAGTAGAAACACTGCAGAATTTCTTGTTTGTTTACCGAAAAACACCTAGTGATATTCTACCACAGCAGAAGTCCCCGGCAGAGATCCTGATGGGAAGGAAATTGAGGACAATCCACTGTCTCATATGCCCAAGAACCACACCACCACCATCTCATACCAAATCTCAGAAGCTTCCAGCGTACGAGGTTGGATGCCCCGTGTTCGCTCGAGACTACAGAGCAAATCATGGTCCTTGGATCGAAGCACGTGTGGTTGGAAGACTAGGTCAAGTTATGTACGAGGTAAAGGTGGGAAGAGACACATGGACTAGACACCGAAACCAACTACGTAAGCGGATTGCCCCAGACCACCCATCAAATGGAGTAGATATTCCCCTCGACATCTTGCTTGATACTTTCAACTTACCTGCAGCCCCATCACAAGAAGCTCAACAGCAAGCTGATCCCCGTCCCAGAAGGTGGCCTCTCCGTCAGCGGTGAACTACAGTCAAAATGCAAGTCGACCCCAGAAAAGCACGCTATTAAAAAGGGGAGGAGTGTTGGGACGGTATATCCATAAAATTCATATTTGTAATTTTATCATATCGATTAAATATTTGAATGGAAGTCACATGATGAACTTGATGATGATACAGTTATTCAGTGTTTGACAACGCTTCTACCGGTAACACTTTCTAATATGCTTTGTTCTCATCGAGAGAAATCAAAAGACAGAGTCGAGGAGATCGGAAGAGTGTATTTGGCGATAACCAATATATCGGGAATCTCTGATCTAATCTGGCTAGTGATTGCGGTTGATGTTGAGCACAGCGTTACAGCACGTGATCTGGTGCGGATGCATAACCGAGCGCCTTCAGCTAGATGAGTCCACTAAAACATATGGTCAGCATCCAATGTCTAAAACCTACAGAGCTCTTTAGTTTGGGGATTTATTTACCGCTACAAACTTATCGACTAAATATTCGAATGCCTGTCGAGTGAACTGAATGAGTCATGTTTAAAAAAACATTTTAATATGACAATATCGATTTTATATATTTACATATATATACGTTTAAATTGTGTCTGAGTGTTCGCTGCTGCTTGCTTGCTCGTTTCTCTGGCCGTTTGCAGAATATATTTTCCATACCAAGCCTGGAATTCTCCTTCTAGATAGCGGGGCTGGGACGCGTCAATAGTTAGATTACTGGTCTTTGGTCACTGAGTATTGTTCTCGTTCGCAGTCTAAGTGAACCCGTGAAGCTTCATACCTAACAAACACCAACATCTTTATTGCCACTATTACTACGGCGGTTGACAAGTAAGCCGTACCTAGTATTAGCAATGTCCGACTGCTCTTTCACAAAGGTCCTTGAATGAAGGTTCTCTACCTGTCTTAAGAATTCTACACGCAACTTTAACCCATTCTCTTTGCAGGTGTAACGGGACTTTTAAAAACATGCATTCGATAGTCTTTGCAGAATTAAGATCAGATACATAGTTCATCTGCGTGAGTGTTAGCTCACAAATATGCATCTCACAAGACAACCTTCTTAAATTGTATGGATCGGTCCCTTTAATGGCAGCATCTTATCAATAAATGCATGAGCTACTATATGCTTCTGACCAAATGCTTCCTCGAGAAGTTCCAGTGCTTTACGATAGCCTCCTTCTGGTTCAAGCAATGCGCAACGAACAATAGTGTTTTTAGCTTCACCATCACAGTACTGGATCAAGTAGTTTAACCTTGATCGGAACCCAATGCTTTCGTCAAAACAGTCCTCAAAATTCCGTATGAAGCTCCAATAGTTCATAGGGTTACCATCAAACCTTATAATCTCTTTTTTTGTTAGGTCTAAAGCTCTAAACATCATTGTTACCCAGTCTTTTCTAGGAGGAACATCAACGACAGATGTAGACTCATACGTCATCGCCTTGTCAACCATAACTTGATTATAATGTTCTCTTCCTTTTTGGCGTAACCGTTCTAGCTCGATTTCCTTTTCTGTCTGAGCTAAACGTACTTTAGTTAATTCTAACTCTAACAAGGGATCCATTTGGTAGGTATTTCCTCCGAGCTGGTCATCACTATGGGTTTCTGAATGATGAGGAGACAATTCAGGAATACGAACAGTTTTACGACTCTCCATAGACATCTAAAAGTACCCAATGTACGAAACTTTGATGAGATACTGTTCGAAACTTTGTAGGGAGCGATTTCCTACAGGTTTAATTCTAAGCTATTCTCTAGAGCGTCGAATACAGAGTCTTGGTTTGGCCAAAGTCAGAACAAGTAAGCTATTTGTCTATATAAACTTTATCTGTTTCTAAAACATAAATTAACATCGTTAGTGTGCAAACGAACAGTACAGTCTATTAATACGTGGAAAAAGAGACAATAACATACCGAACAGTAGCCAGAGAATAGGAAAAATGAGTCAACAAGCAAATATTGTTTTACAATGAACATTAAACTGTGATTGGTTAACAAAAAGATACAGTCGCACAAGGTCAAAGGAAGTTAATGTGGTGGTGGGCGTTTCCCTTTATTATTGGTGGGTTCGTTTATCGATCACATTTTACATCTACCGTCTTTTTAAGAGCGAAATTAGCGCAGAAAGGGAAGGACACGGCTCCAAACGGATGAACTGTTAAACAATATTCCTTAGGCTTCCGTCTTATATCACCGTCTTCCCACCACAATAGACGAAACGCTCTCCTGTCTTGTTTCGGGATCTTTACTTAAAGAAACATCTCTTCAATATCAGCAGCTAATGCTACGTTACCTAATCTAAATCGTAGAATTACACCAATTAAACTATTTATAGTATTTGGTTATCTCAAAAGCTGGTCATTAAGAGAACAACCTTGATAGACTGCCGCACAATCAAAAACAATTCTCAATTTTCCAGGCTTTTTTACGGTTGATAACAGGATGATGAGGAATATACCAACAAACAGTATCATGGTGAAATTCTTCTTTACTAGCTTCAGTGATGTAGCCCTCACTTAAATGTTTATTCATCACAACTTGATATTTCTCCAAAAGACTGTTATCTTTCATAAACCTCTTTCTTAAGCATTCTAGTCTGCGTTCAGCCAGTTCCAAATTATTCGGTAGCCTTGGCTTATCATACTTCCATGGTAGACCAACTTGGAAATGACCACCCTCCAATTTAAACGAATCGCTAACTATTTCTAGAGCTTTTTTTATCTTCGACAGAATATCCATTACGAAACGTATCTGTATTCTCGAACTCATGATTACATAATCTTTCTAAATCTCGCAAAATATCATTAGAGGGACAATGACACCACTGAACTTGATGTAGAGACCTTGATACTCCCTTAGGACCTATAATCATCCAACCGAGATGAGTACGCACAGCAAACGGATGCTTCTTGTCCCCCAGACGTTGTTCCAAGACCCAATGTGCATCCGGAGCATCACACCCAATCAATATTCCTACAAAATTACTTCGCAACCTCGGGAGGGTTATGTCCTTTAGGTGTTTCCACCGCTTCAGTTGGAGTTCGGTTAAAGGTGCTGCATGATCGATCGGAAGTTTCTTGGTCGTGTAAACTTTGTTGATCCTTATAGAACCCCGTTCATTTAATGAAAATACCTCTAAATTTACCTCCAAACATTCACAATTGGTAGTCCCGTTCACTGTCGCCACCTTTATCGAAGTCTCTACCTTTAATACTCAACTGATTAATTAATTCTTCACATACAAGAGAAGTGTCCGAACCACTATCTAGAAGTGCATATGTTTCCAAACATCCTTTGGGACCGTACAGTCTGACTGGAACGATACCCACACAAACCTTTGAGGAGTTCCAATCCTTAGCTAAATTCACCATATGGCCATCAATACTATCAATATGCAATAATGAATTATGCATAACCTTGCAATTCTCAACGTGGCACTTGAAGCCTGAGTTGCATGACATAGCTATGTGACCTTTCCTAAAACATAAGTAACATAGACCACGTTTTCTTACCTCCTGCCTCCTTTCTCTTACATTCATTTTTGATAACGTTGGACAATCTGTCACCTTATGATCACCTACTCAGATTTCACAATGTGGTACCTTGACTGAGTTATTTGGGTCTCGTCTAATTGCATGAAAGCGTGATCTCCTATCCACTTGGCTTTCAGAATTCCTCTTACCGAACCTTGAGTTACACTGTACTAATCTACCATAACGGGTTCGGGCGATTCTGGCCCTCTCTTCTACGAAGACCACAAATTCTTCAAAGCTCGGCTCCTTCCCATGCATCATAATCTTATCGGCGACTTCCACCCACTTATTCTGCAATTCTAGTGGTAAGCATGAAACTATTATCTCCAAATTAGCCGTAGAATTGACGTCAGACATGTATCCCATTTCCTTCAACGTTATACATACATTACGTAACTTAATCGCAAAGTCAGTTAATACGTCAGCTGATCCTCCGACAGATTTATGGTTTAATAACTCAGTGATTAGTTCTCGTGCAACAAGATGCTCTTTACCAAATAAATCATATAAATTTCGTTTAGCCCTATCATAGCCTAAATGACTGGGCAAAGAAACGCAAGATTCAATTGCTGTTCTAGCCTTTCCTTTGCAATAGTATAATAAATACGACAGCAATTAGCTCTTATCTGACAGTTTACTCTGTATAAGGCTATTGAACTGACTGATGAAACGGTAATACTGACCCGGTTGCCCATCAAAATACATCATATCGATCTTAGGTAAAACCATGTTACTAACCATTGTATGCAACGTGTCCTTCAGTTCCCCAACACAATCGACCTTTGAGATGTTACATACGTTCCCTGAGTGATTATTACACCCAGCATCACAATCCAAATAATTTTCCACTTTAGCATTTATCCCACATTTATCTACAGGTAATCGTTCATCGTCCTCAACGGCCTTGCATTCTTGTTCGGCGATATCAACCTCTTCTTGAAGATCTAACATCTTAAGTTGCCGTTCCAATTCAAGTTTCTTTCCTTAATTCTTTTTCCTCAGTAATGCCTTACCTAGCTTTAATCTAGTACTTAGCTGGCTAGAGGACATACTATTAATACTAACATCATCACATTTATCATCATTAACATCAGACATACCACAAACAGCTTTAGAAATTTTACCATCCATTTCGTCAATTTCCTTCAGCCTTCTGCTCCGTGTTTCCATCGGCAACGCTCCTAGGTTATCGTCCACTGTTGGGGGTTGCGAGCACTTGAAGGTCAAACTGTCGCAAAACGATTGACGCGTCACATCGACAATTCGTGAAAATTTTCAGAAGCGGTCAAATCAAGACATTTTTAGATTTGAATTGAGTTCAGCCACACTATGTCTGATAACGTTCATTCTTCAAGTAACGAAGACGATTCCGTTGTGATAATGCATGATATAAGACGAATCTTCAATGATATTATGTTATCTCGAAGATTTACAAGTTGGAACAATTTTGAGACCTGTTTGAAAGAAGTACATAAGGTAATATGACCTCTGGTTAATAATTATTTTTTTAGTATACGCATACTAAGTACGTTATGTCAGTATGCAAAAAGAACAGTGATGATCCAACTCTAAAGTACTTTTTCGTGAGATATGTCTGTACATATGGAGGTAAACGCAGTTCGTCAGAGTCAGATGCTTGCGTTCAAGATGTAGATGATGATAGTAATAATCATTCTTCTGAAGAGCATACAACTTCTCACTCGCCAACACAATCTAGGCAAAGGAGACGACGTCGGTCATCTACGTATGCCTTACTTCAAATGAATTTATCCTTCAGGTCGAAATATTGCCACTGTCAATCAGGATTTTGGGTCCGGGCAGTAAATGGTGAGTTGAAACTCACCTCTATTAAAACCGTGCACAACCATCCTTGCACAGAAGGATATATTTCTGTCGATCCACCGAAACGACAGTTGACCTCAAGTGAACGCTTGTATTTAAGAACGTTTCTACTGAGTAATACATCAACTCGTAGCTTACGGTATCTGGTTTCTTTGAAGTTCAATAAACAGCTTACCAAGGACGATATCGCCAGAATGCGTTCACAGTTGTACCCAGGTTGTTGAACTCACATTGTAATTAATTGAGTTTAGACACTAAAAATATCAATGACATTTTACAGTGCATTCAAGCAAATACTGAAGTTAAAGTATTCAATGAAAATGGGAACATGTCTATGATTTGCTTCAGCCGCAGAGAGCAAATAGCTGTTTACCACGCGTTCCCGGAGGTAATATGTATTGATTCGACTTATCAGACCAATAAAGTCGGGTAAGTGACGATTAGTAATAAATTTATCTGAAAGTTTTCCACTGTTCCAGCTAGTAGTGACTGATAGTCTTGGGCAAGGGCACACTGTTATGTATGCTCTTTGCAGTCAAGAACGACGCGAAGATATCGAAAAACTATTGGAATGTTTTAAAGAGATAATGTGCGGTACTTATGCTACACGCACTTTCATTATGGATTCGGCAGCGACCGAAATTTCGGCTGTGCAGTCTACGCACAGTCATTCTAACATAATACTTTGTTCATTCCATGTCCTAAGAGCGTTTTTCAGGAAGGTATGTGTTAGCTGTACAAATTATTTTTTGTAGTTTCGAAATCTCAATGTGCGCAAATGCTTGGAACACCTTGTGAAGATTAGACGGTCTGATATGTGAGCTTCGTTTTTCATAGCCCATTATATTCAGATTTACTCGGAAGTACGAACATCTAAGGACGCATTTCCCATGGGCGTATGATTACATAAAAGATTACTGGATTGCCAGGAAGTCAATGTGGGCTCGCTGTTACCGGCGACATGTATTAAGACTGAGCGACCACACAAACAACCGTGTCGAAAGTGCTCATAAACACCTAAAAGAATGTCTCAGAAGAGGTGATTCCCTGCTATTGACGTTCTGGAGAATTTGGAGTAAAACAGACATTGACCTACGTTTGCGTCCTTATGACGCTGTGAAGGATCTTCAACGTTTTCCAATTCTTCAGGTAAGAAATATAGTTAAATGTATAATTAATTCCAGGTTCCAATGTCATTTCGAACTCTTCTAAATGAGTTCACATCTTTTGCAGCTAAAATTGTAGCTGTAAATTATAAACGTGTTCGGACAATGAGACACGAATTTATAGAAGGGGAATACATCCGGTGCTACGACAAGCGTATGATGTATGTTGTGGATACTTCACGTGCACGATGTGTTTGTGAGCGTTTCAATATACTACATGCTGCCCGGTGGTCATATTCTCTATGCACATTCGAAAGATCTGATTCGTGGAGGTATATGTGTTCCTTTATCTCTATAAGTTTTGTAGACTTATTTCGACATAGCAACCGGTGGACAAGAAAATACATAATGGACCTGGTTCTTCGTGGGCTGGACATCTCAATCTCTACAGGGAGTGATGATCTGCTAGAGAAGTACACTAGCAACTACCACTCAATCCATGCTCTTAGTGAACCTTTGGCAAGTAAACTCATCCGTTCATGCCTCGAAGCATCGGAAGACATATGCGCACAATTGATGAGTTCAGTCGGTGCTAATGATGAAGTTACAACGTCAGAATCCATTGTTAATACAGACCATAGCTATGCTTCTTGCTAACAAGTTCTAATATTGTAATCTTTTTAGTTTTACATAAATTCATTTATATGGCCATTGACTTATTCTTATAGCGTAACGGCAGGGAGTGTACTGTGCAGTCTTATATGGCTGTGAGACAGGGATGTTGTTTCGCGTTCTTGTGTAATAATTACCAGTTTGGCGCACACGCGATTAGTCATACTTACCGTTTACCAAATACTGCTACCTTGAACATGATGTACCATACTAGTAGATCGAATTTCGACCTGTCACGATAGATAAGAATTGCCGTAATTAAGAGACTGGTGCGCTATAAATGAAAACGTTTATTTGAGTTTGAATCTAGCACAAATGATCCATTAATAAATAACTTCTATTTCTCAGGAATTGTTCCCATTAGGTCTGTGAACACTTGCGAAGCTAGCTGGAAATAAGATAGGAAAGTTATTTCAGTGTAAATGTTTACCAGAAACTACTATAAAAACGGAAACCAGTATTCAATTACAGATCGAAAGCGCATTTGGCACACCCTTCCTTCAAAAAATAGCCAATCACGCTTATTTCCTTTATCTCTTGCGTTGCTTAGGAAAGTCTGGGTCACAACATACACGGATTGTATTATTTAATTCTTTGAACAGGTTGCACTTCGGAAACTTAGATGATGAACACATATAAAGACTACTGTGTGAATTTACTGTGAATCGTCCTATGTAACCTGCAATTATTGATACATATTCTATTGTAGTCCCACGTAAGTTATGAGTAATTGTCATTAACGGCATCAGCACGTAAGCTAGACAGGCCTTGGTTGATTTCCGAAGATCATCACATAGGATCTCATACAATCTGGTCACCTTAGATCAAGATATCTTGACTATCGAATCGTAATTTTCAGTGCTTTCTCGTGACAGCTTTATATCAGTACTTATTTCTGATATTAGGTATTTTTGCAGTCATACCGGCAGCCAAAACATTGAAGCTCCCCAGACAACCCGAAAAGGGAGAATAAAGGGGTAAATGCTTTGGTAGCGAAAGGGGAAAACACATCACAATGTCGCCTTTTCGCCTGTTCGGGGGAAATAATGTGGATTTCCCCTTTTTTCGCCGTTTTGTCGATAAATTACTCACTTTTTGCCTAAATATCTGCCAAATTACCGAATTTTCGCCTAACTGTCCGCATAATTGTCTACTTTTCACCTAAATGTCCGCTGAATTGTTTACTTTTCGTCTAAATGCACACAGAACTTCCTGTTTTCCATCCATTGACATAACCCCAAACGTCTCCTATGTTCGCCTTTATTTTCAACAACAGACCAAAATAAATCTGCAATACAGTGGAAAACCGGCATATTTTTCAAAATTTTTATTTAAAAGGTAAAGCGTATTATTGTACAACACTAGAGCAGAAGCTTAAGCACCAATTGTTTTGCATATCCAATGCAATTGCTAATACATTGTTATGTGAAACTATCTGCAAAAGAAGAAACACGTGATGTATTATTTATAAGGAATGTGCATTTATTCAATAGTTCACTGACACTCAAACACACATTCTCAACACTTCTACAGCTTCCCATGTAAGTAAAAAAGTAAGCTGTTTGAAAAATAATATTTATTGAAATGTAAGTATAACATCAAAACAGTTGCACGGCCATTGAGAGCTAAGGTAGTCGTCCCGTGAATTCTGAATTAAAAAAAGAAAAAAGTTACAACCATATCTTAATGACATGCTTTGATACAGCCAAATACATGTGTACATCTACACAAGAGGTAGTAATGCTATCTTAGCTTGGTCTCTGGTAAAACCTCCACATAATTATACCTCTACCGCATGATTATGATTTATTTCCTGCAATACAATCATCTGGTGGCTAATATATCTAACTGTAGGAGGCAATATTAACATCTTGGTATGTGTTATTATCATCTATAGCATATACATAATAGTTACAACACTCAGGACACTTAATGTTTTCACTATGAAGCTATTTCTGCCATAAAAGTCGAACAAAACAGTGAAAATCAGCAGAAATTGTGATAAAGATGGGAAAAACGATAAATCTCAACATGGTATCGTTAGTTGTAACGCAGTTTTGGTAGCCTTGACGACAATACTATTTTTATGACGATATATGCCTGAATCTTGCTATTTCATATAAAAATAAAAGATTTGCCTACCATCAGTGTATACCCAACCAGAAACAATTGCTAATCTGCGATGCAAACACCGAAAAACTATTATAGCAGCACCTGAATAATGAATTTTCAAGGACTTCGCGATACCATGTAACGCAAAATAGAAAAACCCCTTTCTACCTACTTATGAAAACGGAAAATAGATTTTCAAATTTATTCATAATTTATTTCAAAATTTGGTTGTGCACAAAGCAGAAATAAAGAAGTATCGCAAAAAAGTGTCGCGATACCCCTGGAGCGCTGCCGTTTCCATCGTACTGATTGTTCCAAAGAAATCGATTAGCAAAACAATTCCGAGTTAATCCAAATGAAACCGACCAATAGGACCAGGGAATTGAGTCCAAAATATCCAGACAATCCAAGGTATGAACACAGAACCAATAATTGAAGAATTTTATGTTAAGTCCTGAGTTTTGCTCGTTCTAGTTATTGAAGTACGAACTATCGATTTCAATTTAGATACCAAATTTATTCGTAATCGACCAACTGTCGTTCTAACAACAATAATTATAACAATTACAAAACAAACCTTCAATTTTGTAGGTTCCCGGAGCAAAACTCCCAAACACCAAACCAAAGATAAAGAGAGCACCAAATACCAAACCAAGTGTAACACGTGTAATCAGCAGCCACCGGAAGGCAGGAAGACCTAAAGCCACAACACACACAATGTTAACTGAACACTTCACACCACAGAGAGAACGCGGAACGAAGACCAACAGTCGTTTATTTTAAAATTAAATTTCGCGGGTTCTGTACAGAAAGAGAGCTAGTTTACAAAACGGTCTTATGAGTCGTCCTGTAAGTTTAGTGCGTGCAGGGCTTGCTCTTCTTCTTCTAAGGCGTTTATTCTTGCTTGCTCTGCAATAGAAAGAAAACAAAACCTATTAGCAACATCATACATGATGATTTTAATCCCGTTACATCGCCCCCTCTCCTAATGAGGCACTGTCCTCAGTGCCTGGTCTTGGGCACGGGTATGCTGTCCCTCCTTCAGATGGTACTTCGTAAAATCTAGTGGCCGGCGGTGGATCAGCGAGTTGAGCGTCGAAGGGAAATGTCGTCCGATCGGGTTTTATCTGGTTGTAGTGCACCGTTATCACGTCGTCTTTAGGTCGTTGTATATTACGCAATACAAACGTGGTGGGGGATCGGATGAGGACAATTTCAAAGGGGCCTTGCCAGGGCTGATGGAATTTACTGCAACCCCCTAGTGATGTCATTGGGCGGCGTAACCATACGCGATCTCCAACTGTATACCTAGGTCCTTTTGCTTGACGATCATATATATCTTTTTGGTGTCCACTAGCCTTGCATAAGTTAATGTTGACCAGACGGTATGCATCAGCTAGTCGATTGCGAAGAGTACGTATGTACGGAACATGCTCTTGTTCTTCGTAGGGCAGTAGGGGTGACTGTATCTCTACTGGTAAGCGTAATTCGTGCCCAAACAGCAAAATAGCAGGCGAGAACCCCGTGGACCCATGTACTGACGTACGGTATGCTAAAAGGCATTGGGGAAGCACCTCATCCCATAACTCAGGTGACGATCTGCTAACAAACGACTGCAAGATGACTTTAATGGTTCTGTTTGTTCTTTCCACGAGACCGTTACCTTCTGGGTGATATGCAGTGGTGTGCGTCTTCTTGATTCCCAATAGCCGGCATATCTCAGTAATGAGGTGGTTTTCAAAGGATGGACCTTGGTCTGAGTGGAGTGAAACAGGGGCACCATAACGGGCGACCCAATGATCGATGAAAGCTCGGGCGACAGTAAGGGCGTCCTGCTGTGGAAGGGGTACAGCTTCGCACCATTTAGTGAAGTAATCCACCATAACCAGTATGTAGCGGTTCCCGTTTTTTGTCATAGTCAATGGTCCCATGATGTCTATGCCAACTCGCTGGTGTGGTCCTGTCGTTACCATCGGCGTCATTGGTGCACGGGGTGTCTGCTGGGGCGATTTAAAACGGCAGCACGTGTTACAATTCTTGCAAAACTGAGCCACATCTTCGTGTATGGATGGCCACCAAAAGCGTTGACGGACAGCGTGTTCAGTTCTACGTTCTCCCGCATGACCAAGTTCGCGGTGTACCTGTTCCACAATGCTCTCAACTTTCACTCGCGGTACTATCAGCAGGGGTTGTTTTGATTCATTCATTAGGAATAATGTGTCACCATATAGTTTGAGGTTGCCCCATTTGCTGCAAATACGACGAGTTGTTACGGATTGATCTTTAAGCTCCCTCATGGATGGCTTACTATTTCCATGTAGCTGTCTTTGATAAACAATCTGTAAGGCTGGATCTGTTGCTTGTAGGGAGGGCCAGTCTGTCTCCGGAGCTGTACTAAGAATTGCGTTAATAATATCCGTGGTCTGGGGTATTCGGGAGAGAGCATCCGCGTTTGCATGTCGATTTCCCGGTCGATACTCGCATGTGAAATCGAACTCTTGTAGTCGTTCCTGCCAGCGTGCCACTTGCCCTTCTGGTTCGCGGAAAGAGCGGAGCCACTGTAGTGCACGGTGATCCGTGCGCACACGAAAGGGTTTACCCAGAAGATAATGGCGGAAATGTTGTAAGAATTTTACTAGTGCTAGTAGAATATCGTGCTTCACTCTTATCTAGTCGTCGACTAGCATACGCAATGACCCTTTCTTGTCCATCTCGATCTACTTGTGATAAAACTGCTCCAATAGCAGAGGAACTGGCATCCGTATCCAGTATAAATTCGCCTCCGTCTGCTGAAGTATCTGGAAAGGCTAATATAGGTGGAGAAGTTAACCGAGCCTTCAAAGCATCGAACGCCTGTTGACACTCGATGGTCCATAAAAATTTTCGTCCTTTGTGGGTTAATCGGTGTAAAGGTGCTGCTAATGATGCGAAATCACGTACGAAGCGTCTATAGTAAGAAGCTAATCCAAGGAAGCTACGAACGTCTTCGGGTGATTTTGGTTGCGGCCAATTAACAATCACACGTGTCTTTTCTTTATCTGTTGCCACTCCATCTTCCGTAATGCGGTGCCCTAAAAAAAGCACTTCTTTTTGCAACAGTCGACATTTAGATGGTTTCACTTTTAGGTTATGCTGCCTAATACGTTGTAGGACTGCCTTCAAATTGGCATTATGTTGTTCTGGCGTGCTGCCATATACAATAATATCATCAAGGTAGATTAAGCACTGGTGCGGTACGAGACCTTGCAGAACTGTCTGCATCAATCGTTGGAAGGTGGCTGGGGCGTTAGTTAGCCCGAAAGGCATTACTTGAAATTCATATAAGCCATTAGGCACTACAAATGCAGTTTTTTTTCTATCTTGGGGTCGAACTTCCACTTGCCAATACCCTGATGCTAAGTCTAGCGTTGAGAACCAGCGAGCACCTTTCATGGCATCTAAGGTAGCGTCTATCCGTGGAAGTGGAAAAGAGTCACGCTTAGTTATAGCATTAAGGCGTCGGTAATCTACACACAGTCGTAGGGAGGAATCCTTCTTTTTTACTAAGACAATTGGCGATGCCCAGGGTGACGAAGATGGTACAATATTATTTTTTTCTAGCATATCTTTTATCATTGATTCTAAATGAGGCTGATAATGCACCGGGACTCTGCGAGGTGGTTGGCGTAATGGCATGTGGTCACCTGTAACAATGGAATGTTGCACAATGGTTGTTCGATTTCCAGAGATATTCTCCGAGAAAACAGAGCTAAATCGTTGGAGTACGTCAATGGTGGCTCGACGGTCCTTTTCACTTATTACTTGGTTGTCTTGTACCTGACGTACAATCTCTGCAATTTCCACCTGGGCTACGGTTTCGGTTGGCATTTCCCGGCGTTGTAGTTGCACGACAACCCCGCCAATTTTAGCTTCCGACTTATTCATGTCTATAGAGGCCTGATACCTTAACATGAAGTCAACCCCGAGAATCATGTTCCAGGTCAGTGTGGGGCAGACCAGGAATTCATGTCGAAAAGAGCTCTTGTTGATTGTGATCTCTAACCCGATCTTAGAACACGCAATCAAGGGGTCTCCGCTCGCCGTGATTAATGTAGAGGAGCACTGTTTACGCTGAGTGCTGTTGTTAAGTCTCTGCAAGAAGTCTTCCTTAATGAGGGATACTGAAGCCCCTGTGTCTAGAAGTATATCCAGCTCGATGTCTTGTACTCTACCTTTAAATGTAGTTGGATGGACATGATTAACATAGGAAGATGAGTAACCAAAACGCCGCTTACCTGGTTTACGGGGGCGATTGTGACCACATCTTCTGGCGTTCCTGCCAAACCGTTTGCAATATATACAGCCAGCCTGACGCCCATTGTAGTTTCCCCATGCTGGTTGTTTATTCCACCTCGAATTAGACTGTCCGTGGATAACACCTCGGCCGGGAAGGTCGGTCACAGCCACTGTAGTCTGGCAGGTGTCCGGGCCACTAGGTTTTGTAGCTCGTTCAACCGTCGTTACTGATGATGAATGTGCACTGGCTGAATTCACTAATTTGTCAGCGGCCAGGAAACGTAATGTTGTTCTTTTTACGTCAGATGTATCAGCTGGTGGATTTCGAAGAAAGTGTTCTTTGAGTGGTCCAGGTAACAGGCCCTCGACAAAACGTGAGCGTATTAGTTCCTCTCGTCCTATCATATCTAACCGAGGGAATGCCTGCACTGCGACTTGCTGCAGGGAATGGAGATAGTCTCTTGGGCTCTCGCTCGCTTTCTGATGGCGTGATAAGAACTGAATTGTCATCTGCTGAGTGTCTACAGGCATGGAAAAACAGTCATCTAGAATTCTCCAGTTTTGTGAGAGGGTGTTACTGGCCGCAAAACCATTCGCAATAGCCCTGCGTACTGCTTCATCGCTCAGATAGGAAACGAGGTAGTTGAAATGCTCGGACAATGGGACTCTCTGAAGGTACGCTGTGACTTTAAATTTCCAAACGGAGTAAACTGATGATGTTTCGAGCAGTGGCGGCTGGCGTGGGGTTGAACCGGGAGCAGCCCTGATTGGGATCAGAGGGGGTTCTCATCGCGTTTTTCCGTCTGCACCTCCATCACCAGTTGTAACACGTGTAATCAGCAGCTACCGGAAGGCAGGAAGACCTAAAGCCACAACACACACAATGTTAACTGAACACTTCACACCACAGAGAGAACGCGGAACGAAGACCAACAGTCGTTTATTTTAAAATTAAATTTCGCGGGTTCTGTACAGAAAGAGAGCTAGTTTACAAAACGGTCTTATGAGTCGTCCTGTAAGTTTAGTGCGTGCAGGGCTTGCTCTTCTTCTTCTAAGGCGTTTATTCTTGTTTGCTCTGCAATAGAAAGAAAACAAAACCTATTAGCAACATCATACATGATGATTTTAATCCCGTTACACAAGGACAAACCAAAATGTCCGGAATAATGATATAAACAAACAAGTTCAAAAGTTGAGTAAAACAATTACATCCAAAAACACAGTAAATTATTAATGTACAATAGAAAGGTTTTAATCTGCCAAATGTCTTCAGTTCTCCCGTAACAGTTGGTACGCTCTATAGTTCCCAAACCTTTGTAAACAACGTTGTCAGTTCCTTAGTCAGAAAGTCACCACCATCTTTAAAAAGAGCCGGAGGTAAGTCATCTGGGCTAGGTGATTTGTAGCGCTCCAAGAGTTGAAGTTCCTTGCGAACTTCAGCCTCATTTGGTGGATCAATCGTCACCGGCCATGGAATACAAGACAGTCTGACCGATGTTGCCAGGGGCAGCAGGCCAGTTGAACTGCCCTTCGATGAATTCTGCCCATCATCCAAGACGTCGATGGATGTTAGTGATTAGCATCCCGTCATCCTCACATATTGTTTCACTCACACCAGACTTCTTGCTGCCAGTGGCTCGGATGAGTTGGAAGAGCTTCCGGTAATTTCCAGATGCAGCTGCTGCTTCCAGCTCATTAGAGCGCTCCGACCACCAGGCTTCTCGGTACTTACGCAAGCTTTGCCCGATTTCCTTTCGTGACAACCTTCGTTTGTGGTCAAACTCACGGTCACACGGAGTAGACCGACGGGCTTCAATGAGTTGTAAGGAGCCTGAAGAAATCCAGTGCTTAAAACCGGGACGTTTCGCGAACTCACAACTGACTGTACCCGCCATTTTCATGGCGTGATGCAATTGCAACCAATGCGCCAGGCGGCACATCAGCGAGTTAGCGCTAGCCAGAAACAGGTTCTGGTCTGTGCATAGCTGCAGTAGACGTTTCATGTTATTTGCCCTGCGACCAACAAGTCCCCACCGGCCACCTAAACGACTCTCTTCTGTGCCTAGACGCCCGACCTGAGCATTCAAGTCTCCGGCTAGTACCACAATATATGTCGAACGCACTTTCTGGAGAAGAACAGATAACTGGTGGTAAAACTCATCCTTGATTGCATCCGGGTCGCAATCTGTCGGGACATAGGCGGAGATGACGAAAAGTCGTCGTTTCTCAGGCCGATTTCTTCTCACTTTTATGGAACTTTCTAATCTAACAGCACATAACCGACTGTTAATGGGGATCCAATCGACTAGTGCTGCCTCAGCTCTAGCGCTTAGTGCGACACCAACGCCAGCAAGACCAGACGAAGATGCCACAGGGTCCCCGGATAAGCACACGTAAAACAAGCTTTTCGAAGCGACAAATGAAGATCGAATTTGTAGTACTTCACCAGAGTCTTGAATACGGGTCTCGGATAGACAACAAACATCAATATTAAGACTTTCCAAAGCCATAACCAGCTCTATCTGTTGTCCGACCTGCACTAGTGTGCGAACGTTGAAGGCAGCCAGTTTGAATGGTGCACGTGGTTTCAGAAAAACTGCTTCAGTCCTCGTATTCGCTGGTAACATACAATTTTCAACCGGATAGTGATTCGAGAACGTTTAGATAGAGTCGAATTTCCACCATAGACGAGCTGCTGTATAAGTCGAAAGAAATAAGTATAGACAGAGTAGGAATAAAAGAGGGTGAATAATGATGTAGTAAATAATAATAATAATAATAATAATAATAATAATAATAATAATAATAATAATAATAATAATAGCAATAACGTTTGAATCATTTGAATATTCGTCGAAGCAAGAGAATTAGAGTCCATGGAAGCCGTTGACCGAAAATTGGTTCATACGCCATTTGATCCTGCAGGATACTGGAGTACATGTGAACCGGACATTCGCTTTTCATCCTCACATTTTCGTAAACAACACTCCCGCCACGAGAAGGCATTGAGTAGGACTTCCATGGCAGCGACTGTATACGTGTGGCCATGTGAGAGTATTTCGAGAGGGAGGGCGGACCCACCCCGCTCTCGACCCTACCAGGGCATTTGATATGTCCTTAGGTCTGCCTACCCAATTTTGGTGCTCAGAATACTAATCTAATCCAGATTAAGACCTTGGCGTGATGAGCTGACCGACCTGACTTTGAGGCTAGTACGCGTGAGTTCGAAGTGGGGTAGAAAGAAGAAAACTTTTCTACAACCTGATTGGCTGACAAGCACGCGAATGAGAGAAGACAAGACAACTAGAACACTACTTGATCTATTCCCCATATCCTGATGTCAGTTCAGTTCAGTTAGTGTGAAAAGATAAATGAATAAATAGGTGAGTAACTCGACCACAACGTACAATAATTAGGAAAAACATAATTATGTCCACAGCTGGGAATTAGAGTAGAAAATAGGGTGCAAAATATTATGTTTAAATTACAATAGCTTCGAAACAGAAAAGAGTATGGCAATGAATTGTACATAGAACGAAAGTTTATGTTTTGTAAAATAGATTAGGGACAAAAATAAGTGTTAATATTTTACAAGCTTTTCATAAAATGAAATAACGTCCCGAGAAATAGCTTTCGTAGTTTGTCAAGGCTTCTTGTTTCCATGTTCACAACACCTGTAATATACAAAAATAGAATTTAACACTTCATACTTTCAGTACTATCGGTTTTATTGTATGGTGACTACAATAGCATCATGCACTGTCCCATCGTTCTTAGCAGATCAGGCAACCCGAAAGTTACGACAACACCATCAGGGCATACGACAGCCTACGTAAATGGCAGATTAGTTCTCTATTGAACTCAATTCGATCATAACTCAAAAATCATATAAAAATATACTCTTATAGAAACTATGCTACAATTCATTTTGATTATGGTTAGTATTGGTTAAACTATTTTATTTAACTTACATAACAGACAATTCGCATATCTCTTTGTACCGTTATGAACATGACAGACTGTAGCTAAAATGTTGACCCCTAAAATATCGCTCGTTGATTCATTCTCTTCTCTATGTATATATGTACGCGAACTCTTATCAACCTTTGGTTTGCCTTGCCGTACCCTAATGTGATTTGAATATAAATTTGCCTATGTAATTCTCATTGCCTTCTGATTTTAAACACTGTTGAGGTAAAAAAAGATCGAAGAGAACGAGAACAGAGAATGATTGATGTGTAAATAAAAGAACAATGGAGTCTTAGACGATTGATTGACATTTTGCAAGTGAAGTATTTACTGTATATTTCTCAGATTTCACTAAGTGGTTATGTAATGTTGCATTCAAATACATTCGATTGTCTCCACTTGTGTGCTCCAATTCACTAAAGTTCTAGTTAATTTCTCTTAATTTAATGATTTACTTGTATGACTGCAAACTGTAAGGTGATCAATGGATATTCATTATGAATACTGTCTGTATACTACTAATTATATTGTATAATAATATTTAGGACGCGGTCTATGCTCCTTCACGAGGAGTAACAGGTGTAAGTAAGTAAGTAAGATATTTGGAACAATGTTTCAAACTGAAGTGTCGGTTACTATATAAAGTTCATATAACTCATTCTAGGTTCTGAACACACCTTGTTAATTATTCACTTATCAACCTTGATTACTTTCATATTACCGTATATATATGTGTGTGTACACTTCTTACCCTATTCATTACATGTCTGTAAATTATTTTCATTTAATTATAAATATTGATCAACGTTTGATTAAAGGAAGTCGGCTTACCCACCATCTTCACTGCGTATCTTTTCGTTCCACTTTGCTCTCTCCTCTCCATTTCATCTCTCTCATTTCCTGTCCAGATCAATGAGTGTGATCGAAGATCCACTTAATTAAATCCTTTGTAAACATAGCCCAGCAATTTTTAAACCTGATTTACTGTTGGTTTTACGGCTTGAGGAAATTCAAGTCTGTAATATTAATAAAGACAATCACTCACCCGACAAACTGTTGGGAATGATTGGTTTGCCTAGGCGCTATGACTAGTCTGAACTAAATGAACCAATAGTAAGCTATTTACTACCTTGACTACACCTCTTCTGAGACAGGGTTGGATAGTACTCACGGACACAGGAATGCAAATCACTAAAACCTCAATTAACGTAACCTGAGGCAGTTAACGTAACAGAGGCAGTTAAAATTTTTTGACTAAACATGAACTCCGATCTACAACTATATTGTTATGTTATCAATTTTCACTTGACGTATGAATTTATTCAGGTAAGCACCAACAGCGCGCTATTTAAAAAGGACAGTGGTATTTTTCCTCGCTGAGTAAATTTATTTGTATTGATCGTTTATTACGTATCAAGACTACTGTTTTCACTTTAATTGAATTTATTTCAGTTAAAGTATTTGACTAGAGTACCGTTTTCACTGTTCTCAATTAATTTTGTCGTTGGATCTCTTGAGTACCTATTTTTCAACTGTATCTGTTGGTATTTTGGTCCTAGCAGTCTACAGCTCCTCACTTTTTAACGTTGATTATTTTTTTGTTTCTGTGCATCATCACATCTTGAAAATGAACCTCTTTTAAATGACCGGACAGTGTAAAAATAAGCAGTTGCCAACGTCCAGGTTGTCGTTATCCTGTTGAAAGCGGCATGCAGTGCGACGAGTGGAAAGGCTGGTACCACGAAGTTTGCACGAACTTAACGCCTGCTGCTTTCAAACGGTTCAGTAAGAGCGGTTGTGTATGGCTTTGTCAACAGTGGTGCTCGGATGCAAACAGCTTGTTAACCGAGGTCATCTCACTGGTTGATGCTGCAAGGAATTGCTTTAGCAATCATAGTCGGAACGCGTCAAGCAGCACTCGATCTGTCGACACGCAAATCGACGTGAAGGAAACTAAGGTTAGTCCGGTGATAGATGACTCACGCCTGTCAAAGAAGGAAAAGCAGTCTCCAAAGGGGCCTGCCTTAAGAAAGGCTCAAGGAAAGTAGAGTCTTCTGTTCCCTGTATCCCAGATGGAATACAACAAGAAACGCAATCGCAAGGCTCGATTGGTTTCAAGCGGTTAACATAACCCGACGTCTCAGGTCGTCGACAACCCCCCAAAATCCAATATTAGTTTTGACGCAACTGTCATTGCTTCTACCAGCACCGTTGACGAATGGGTAAAGGTTGTAAGGAAGAAAAGTAGAGATGTCAAAGGGAAACCTGCTTCCGTAAAAGTGGTTGAAAAATCGAAAGCTGATCACAGCGACAGATCAGCTATTTTTTCATAGAATCAAGGAGAGCGAGAGCTCTGAACCTAAAGCTCGTTTTGAGCATGACATTGTACTGATTAGGCGGCTGCTTAGTGAACTCATGCCTCAAAATATGACCGGGGTAACCTTGCTAAAGGTGTACAGACTAGGGAGTCTAGCGGACTCGAAACCAAATCATTCCAGACTGCTCAAAGTAGTATTCGGCTCTTCGAACGAACGTGACCTAATTTTACAAAATGGACACAAATTAAAGGGTTCAGGAGTCTTTATCCGAAAGGACCTACCGTTGGCAGACCGTCTTAAAAGACGGGAAGCCGAGAAAAGGACTTGAAAATTGTAAATTTTTGGGTTGTAAGACTTCGACAGAGAATGATGCCGAAGCCACTCTGGGTAAAGCACGAAGGCACTTAAACAGGCTTCGGATCTGTTACACTAATGGACGAAGCTTGCTTAATAAGTGATCGGAACGAGGTGTACAGATCGACTCTACAAAGCCAGACATAATCGCAGTTACAGAAACCTGGCTGACACAAGCTATAGATAGTATGGAACTAGATTTCGAGGGTTTTACGTTAGTAAGGGCCGACAGAACACAAAAGCGCAAAGAATGGGCAGTAGCTCCATTAATTAAGAATGCTATCCCATTTGCCATTATCGATAGTGTATCTCATGAGAGTGGGACGTGTGAATTAGTTAGTTGCCGCTTGAAATGCAAGGGACAAGAGCTGCTGATTGGTTTGGTCTATCTTAGTCCAAGCTGTGAGGCAAATGAGATCCTGTTGAGCAGTCTCAGTACTTGGTCCCAAAGTGGTCGACTGGGAAAATCTGCGAACTAAATCGTCGGAGAATTCCTTCAAGCAGGAACTAGTTGATGCGGTTATCACATGTGCCCTAATGCAACATGTGAAAGAAGCGACAAGGTACGATCCGGACACTGAATCAACCTTATTAGATCTTATACTGACTCGCTATGAGGATGATGTTGCGAACCTCCATCATATGCCACTCCTAGGTTAAATTGACCACGCAGTTTTAACTTTTGACTTCCAGTCATGAGGACGCATCAGTCCAATCCAGACCTAACGTCTGGAAAGCGAACATACCAGACATCATGCACTCAGCATCCTTAATAGATTGGACAATAGACCCAGAGTCCTCCATTGAAACGGCCTGGGACGTATTTCGAAATTCATACTTAAAAGTTACCACACCTCACATCCCTTGGACTATACCAAAGGGGCCGAAAAACTATCCACAATGGTTCAGTAGGGAGCTCCGTATCCTTCACCGTAAGAAAACAAAAATGTGGGATAGATTTAGGTTACTGGGGACTGATGAGTCAAAATCTCAGTATCTAAAGGCTCGAAACACTTGTGCCTCGACCCTCCGTAAGTCTAGAAAATTGTACGAAGAAAAACTTGTTAAGGAATCCATAGAATGTCCTAAACGCTTGTATTCCTATCTAAACCAAAGGACAAGGAGAAAAGAAAATATTCCTGCTCTATGGGGAGACGACTTTGGTAAGGCTCAAGTGTTCTCAAACTACTTCAACAACGTATATACCATAGAAGCGCCCTTCCCGTCAGCGTATACAGGTCCCCCATACATACACTGGATAGCGTGACCATTAAAGAACTCGGTGTCTTTGGTCTGCTGTATAAGCTTGACATAGGTAAATCTACGGGGCCCTCAAATGCCCTGATACGGCCGAGAGTGGGGAGAGTCCGCTCTCCCTCTCCAAATGCTCTCACATGGCCACGCGTATAGAGCCTCTGCCAGGGAAATTTTACTCACTGCCTTCTCGTGGCGGGGGTGTTCTCTACAAAAATGAGAGGACGCAAAGCGAATGTCCGGCGCTTTAACCGGATTTCAAACCAATGGTGCACATGAGCTGAAGAAGTTATCTGAATGGTCTCAAACATGGCAGTTTCCGATAAATACTTCCAAGTGTGTTGTGATGCAGATCGTTAATCAAGGCACAGATACATACACGATGGATAACACTGAGCTACCTGTCGTCCAGACATATAATGACTTAGGCGTTATCGTTAGTCAAGACTTAAAGACTACTGCACACTGCCGTGCGATAGCCGCCAAAGATTTTAGAACCTTATGGTCAATACGTAGAGCTTTTGGTCAAGTCAACGCTAAAACGTTTTTGACTTTGTATACAGTGTTCGTTCGTCCTAAACTTGAGTACTTCATACAAGCGGCTAGCCCCTGCTTAAAAAAAGACAGTGATATGTTTAACATGTGATTTGAGTGAGTGAGGCTTTGCTCGGTGTTGCAGGCATGGTCCTTGTTGAATGTTACTTTATATCTTTCATTCATATTAAATATATTGTTCTATCGCTAGCCTAAGCTTGTTCTCCATCATGTATTGATAATTGTTATGATGCAATCAGTTGGTGTAGACGATGATGTAAGTTCCACGTAAGAAGTTATAGATTAGGCAGTTATATAATGAAAAATCTACCATTTGAGGATTTGGTCTGTTATTGGAGCAGTACTAATATGAAAGTAGACCATAAATCCAACAATATTATCAATACTATTGCTCACGTTACTAGTACCACCAAATTACTATTGATCATATTACTGCTACTCACACTATTTCCCACAATACTACAACGATTTACAGTATTACGGCATTAAATATTTCCAATCACATTGAATCTAAGACTCGTATTAGTTAAAATGCCGCACACATTACAACCACTACGAATAATACTGCTCAATTTACTGCTATTGAAAATATTACTAATATTCTCAGTTCAACGACTACTACTACTACTACTACTACTACTACTACTACTACTACTACTACTACTACTACTATTACTACCACTAGTACTAATGATACAATTGCTACTCACATTATTGATGCCATTACTAATTGTCACAACACTACCCACTTTATTACTATTGCTTCTGTCACCACTCAAACCACTTCTGCAACTAATATACAACTAATCAACTACTACTAATAATGTTTTTACTCCCACTATTACTGCAGCTAATGACGTTTTCACACTTCTACTCACACTACTGCTACTGCAAAAAATACAACTAAACACACTAATATTACCATACTGCTATTACAGTTAATAATATTACCAAAGCATCTAATAATATCCACACTGCGACTGCTAATGCACCAAACTACACTAATTTTCACACTACCAACACTAGTGCCTATATTACTAGTACTGACTGCATAACCCACACTACTACTGGTACTGATTACACTACTTCTCGCAGCAATTTCACTATTACTTATAATAATGCCACTAGCGTTACTACTAGCACTCACACTACACCACACACAACTACTAATACTGCTACAACGACCACTATTCAAATCACTACTCACTCTATCAGTACTACTACTCATTTTACCAGTATCACCACCAGTCACACTACTAAACACAATGCAAAGGCTACTACTAATGCCGCTCACACTACTAACGTTTCAATGATTGTATTGTTTTTGTGATTAGTAGTAGAAGTGTTGCGAACGAGAACACCGGCGAAGGCAACCTAGTGTATTTGAATACAAAGTTACAGAATCGCTTAGTAAAATCTGAGTACGATACGGTAAATAATTCATTTGCAAAATGTCAATCAATTGACTCAAACATGATTGTTCCTTTGATTCCGCGTCAATCATTATCTGTGTTCATTCGATTTTCTTCAATCATCCCACCATTCTACCACAAGAAATCTCGCTTTCGATTGATGATAAATACTACTTATAATTGTCGACATCAGTAGCACGCATCAACGTAGTAGTAATACACTGTAAATGTAATATTATACAACTATTTTAAACATCAACACACATTTATGATGTGGTCCTATAATCGTATACTAAAAAAGTCCTGTTTGAGCATTGCACTTTATGAGAAAATCAGATTGTGAAAGGAATTTCATAGTTTTCATTTTTGGCATGTCACGCGCTGATGTTTATGTGACCTAATATTTACACTTCATTATTCAGAACAATAATAACAACAGCAAAAACAAAAAGAGAATTCAGAATAATCAGTTTTCAAACAGACCAAGATTCATAACTAAAAATAGGCCACATTCTAAAATATATTAGGTGAATATAATGAGCGATCTTGTTCTGCAGTTGATTTATGAAATACTCTTGTGCGATACTATTGTCAATGAAAAAAAGACGAGAATGGATGTTACATTGTTTACAAAATTCTATAATGGTTAACATCGAAAGTTAACTGGTAATTACACAAACCAACACATATAACAGATATAACCACAGTTGAGTTCTCAATATCCACAATCAATACTGAGCTTTTATGGGAAGAAAATAGAACATCAGTATTGATCAAAGTCAAACAAAAAGGTGTCAAGTTAAATAATACTTTATAATAAGAATGTTCCGCCTTCAGCAAGTGAATTCAGTGTGCAAATGATTAAAGGTAAGGCTGTAGAAAGCAAATGAGAAGAAACCAGTCGTCTTACAAAGATCAAATGAGATAAAAACGCGTTGTATTCATTTAGTTTGCCACGTTCACCTCTCGGATTTGTGAGGTCTGTCCAATAGAGGTGCCTAGACTTATGCCACAACCAAATTAGAAAATAGATATCTTACCTCTTCTCACCAAAATAGATAGAGTTATCTTGAATTAAATTGAGACAAGCAACAAGTTAGAAGATAGTACCTAAGAGACACGACAAGAACACACACACTCATGTCTTACACTTTATTGCTGAAAACGCGTTTTTCCTTAATAATGACAGTCCACCAATGAAACTGTCCGTTTTAATTTGTTTTCTTACCTAATTATTATTATTATTGTTATTATTATTCACAAACATTTTATGGGTACATAAGTGTTGTGGAGTAACCATTATGGGTTTCTTCAAACAATCCAATAATACACAATTTTCAATAATGTTAGCATTATACTTGCCATAATTAAAAAAAAATTAGAGTAATAATAGTAGAATATTAATGATAATAATAAATCGGGTCATTGTAATTCAGAAGAATATTGACATGAGTTTAGAGAAAGAAAATGGAGAAAATAAGGGAATAGAAATAAAGGAGACGTGAAATACGCCGACAATGTAATAGGCGTGTTTGTAAGCACAGAACAAGAATAAACGACTATGTGTGTATCGTTAAATTAGTAACAAAAAATAATTAAGAAAAAACAATTTATTATTGTAGTAAGATATGACGTTAGAATAAATGTTTGTGCAGTGATAGTTTAAAGTGATGCAATGTAAGTCTCAACTGAGTGAAAAAGATGATGAAATATTAATATGTATAAGTCATATATGCATAGTTAAGATAAAACGAGTCTGAGAAGTTAATTTAAGTGTAACATAAGTTATTGTCTTAATTACAAACTTTTTAGCGTGGTGTCGAGTGGAAATTGACTATTAACAGCGCTACCAAGAAACTCGTTCCAAATAACTCCATAAAATCCCCGAGAAGCCAAATATCAGAAGACAATTAATGGACAAAATCGAGATATATTTGCTGGCGATCTCGTGGTATCGAAAGGATACCGAGATCGTACCAGGATACAATCTTGGCTACAGAACGTAACGGAATTCGCGCGAAGTTACAATCAAAGTGTGTGAATAATAATGGAAGCACAATATAGCTGTCATTAGCACAGTCAAACAAAAGCACATTAAAACAAACACTGGTACAGTTGGTTATGATAATAATTGTTTTCAATAAACCAATCGTGTTCTCGTGACAAAAGTGAGTCACTACAACTTCTAAATCTTAGGAATAATATTCACTTAGAAACAGAGAGAGAAAACATGAACATTAAATGTGTCGGGGAACTAATTATAATATTAATAACGGTAATAATGGTAAACGCGAACATAAGCAGATTTCATATATTTGGATGAAAAAAAAATAGACGTGAAAAGTTTCAATGGTTTAATTTTGCTTTTCAGGCAATTAAATTGATGACGGATCTTGTTTGTATAAATCATTATTGAATACATTGTTATTCAATATGTGACATAATGCACTTTCGGAAGTAAAATCATCAAGGAGACTTTTGAAACGGGTTGTAGTTTCTCTGCAACAGAGGTTCACTGGTAGTGTTTTCCATATGGTTGAGCAGCGAATAAGGTAAAAAATTCTGACGTAAGTTTGTGTGGGTTCTTGGAATCGCTAGAATATTCTTCTTATTGCGTAGATTGTGGGATGATATCATGAGATATGAAGGGATGGATACCGAAGAGTGGGAAATACTGTTAATAAGCCGGTAGATAAAGACAAGATTCAATTTGATACGTTTTATCCAAAGAGGCTCTAAGTTGAGTTGTTGACATCTTTGGTGATAGTCTTTGTTATCAGAATACCCCAGAACAGCTTTGGTGAACTTTTCTTGAACACCTTCAATTCTAATCATGTCATATCTGGCGAGCCAGTATTCCGGAATTCAGAAACTGTGCTATCTCTACTGATTGGTCGGTTGACGTGGATGAGTTGATGGAAGATGAATGGAATAAGTTTAAGGCTGAATTCGAGTCCATAAGGTCAGCGTTTATCCCATAGTCAGCACGTAAGCTATCACATTGCCCTCCATTTATTAATAAGGAAACCCGGAAGCTGTTAATGCGTGGGAAGCATTTCTGAGACTTATTCTTGTTGACAGGTCATGCACCATTTAAGCGTGAGTACCGAAAATTCCGTGATATCTGTAAGAAAACCATAGCCAAATCCCGTACCACTTACGAACGACAGTTAGTAAAAGATAGCCGTATTTGTCCGAAACGATTGTTTTCGTATGTTAAACGGCGGACGAAAAGTAGTGATAGTATCCCCCCGTTACTGTTACACGAAAATTCAGAATTACTAGCTGAATCAGATCAGGCAAATGCTCAGACTTTTTCAAACTATTTTAGCGAAGTCTTCTCTACGTTTATTGCAACAAAAATTTGTCCCACTCACACCGAGATAACAACCATTGAATCTGTACAAGTGACTGAGGGAACTGTCCTTCCGTTGATAACTAACCTCAAACCTGGTAAGATATCGGGCCCTGACGGGTTACATCTATATTTAAGGACGGTCAGCGACAGATAGTATCTAATTACTGGCTTGTGAGTCTAATTAGCATAATCGTTAAGTTACTCGAAAAGATAATTCGGGTTAGGTTGCTAAGCCACATAGATTTACACAATCTGTTAGCTCCTGAGCAACATGGACTTTATAACAAGCATTCATACTTGGGTAACTTACTTATTGCGAGGGAAGATTGGACAGCAGCCCTAGATAACGGTCTGTCTGTCTGTCGACGTGATATTGATAGATTTTAGCAAAGCATTTGACAAGGTTTCACACGTAGGTCTTATGCAGAAGCTCACGAGCTTCGGAATAATAGGTACTGTTCATGAGTGGATAGGAAATTTCTTATGTGACCGCAGACAGAGAGTGAGGGTCAACGAAGCGCTAATCGTTCGGAAGCCGGTCAAATGTGGTGTACCCCAAGGCACCATCTTAGGCCCTCTGTTCTTCCTTCTCTACGTTAATGAGTTACCGCTGTTGCTTGGGTCGTCGACATTATTGTTTGCGGATGATGTAAAAATCTGGAGAACCATGAAAAGTGCGGCTGATCATCTGGATCTTCAAGCTGACTTAGACGATTTAGTTAGATGGGCTCGAGAGTGAGGCTTAGAAATCAAAGCTAGGAAGAGTGTGCTAATGCACATCGGTTACGGAAAAGCTACCGTTAAACTATTGAGGGTAAACCTCTTTCATGCGGTCAAGAGCATGAAGAATTAGGAGTAGTATTAAGTCATGAATTAAAAACAACTACGCATTGCAAAGCAGCCGTTGTCAAAGGTTTTCGTGCGTTATGGTCACTTCGCCGAGCGTTCAAATCTATTGACGAGGAAACGTTTCGAATTTTATATCCCACCTATGTAAGACCACACTTAGAGTACTATATCCAAGCAGTTAGCCCGTGTCTGGTAAAGGATACTAACTCCCTTGAGCGTGTCTAGCGTATCGGAACGAAATTAGTGAAGTTTCTTTCTAGACTCCCTTACGATGAGCGTTTAAGACGCCTAAATCTTTTCCCCTTGTCCTATCGTAGGACACGAGATGACCTTATACTGGCATTCTGTATCTTTATTTATGATTTGGGTGTTAATATGTCTTATCTTTTTGCTCCCTCTGTCGCTAATAATCTCCGAGGTCATAGCAAGAAGGTACATAAACCACGATCTAATAAACTTAAAGTGTGGTCCCGTTTTTCTCATCGAGTAGTCAATTATTGGAACGCCTTACCCGAACAAGTGTTATCAGCCCCATCAGTGAATACTTTTAAGGAGAAACTGGGACTGACTGAAGATATTAATACCAATGAATGCCGTTTTCTTTGTCTAGATGTGAAGCGTTCGTGCGCAAAACCGATAGGTCATAGATTCGAATCTCGCAGGACGGGATCGTTGTCATTCAAATCTGTACTTCAGTGATATCTTTCATTTCGCTATTCCTAAATTGAAGTAACTTTTGTTTATTTTTCTGAGTGTTCTCTTGATCTGTTGTTACTACTTCAGAAAACGTTGGATGTACAATTATTGAGTTTCATAGGACTTTACTTAATTTACCATTGGTTATGTTCAGCTATGTAGAGCTGAAAGTCTTTTATGAGACTGTAAGTTTGCCATTTGGTATTGTGGATGGTTCGACATTAATTTGATAAGTTGTGCACAAATTTGGTTTGCTGGTTAATCGATTTCATTCATACTGGTAGTTGCTTTTCAGTGTTCTTAAGGGACTATGTAAGGAATGTCGCCGTTGCTTACATTAACGAGTTTGACTGTCGCGTAAGCGGAATAGATCAGCTCTCGGCTGTTCGTACTGTGCATAGTTGATTCACGTGATCATTGACCGGAATAACTATACATGTGATATGAATGTGTATAAGAATGATGCGAATGGTCCACCACGTTGTTTGGTACCTGTATGGTTGCTTCACAAGACTTAGCTATACTATTCAGATTGAGGTGTTAAAACCTATACGATGTCTGGTACACCGGTCAAGCGGGATTAAGATGTCTTCTATGAAGCCACTAGTAGATTGTCAATTCTTACAAATTCCGTCATGTTGTTTTCATGTGATTTACAGTTCATAGTTGATTTACAAAGACATTCATCATTGATGTTTAACATCATTTCTTGATTGGTTTGCTACAACAGTCATCAGTTTGATTCCCCAGTCATTTTTACAACTACTGTCAACAGTTACTCGACGTTTGTAAATGATTGAATCTAATATATAATATTAAATGTAATGTCGATTCGGTTTAAAGTGTTCAAGTATCATTAAGGTACCAAGACAACCCGTACAGGATGTAGATATGTCAACAAGAGACTGATCACTTGCAGTCCTAAACATCAATCGGAAGATTCTAGTGAAAAATACCAAGTGAATTTATTCTTCACCACATTGCACGAAGAGTTGGCTATCAGGACTCAATAACTAAGTGGATAAGGCGATGGAGTTTGAAGCAAACGGTACTGAGTTCGAGTCCCTGAGTGTACATCAACTGTGAGATGCAAGTACAACCAGCTGAAGAGTCACAGAAAGAATGATACGTGAGTCTTCTATTCCACCGCTAACCATCACCATCCACCTTTTCTTACAAAACTTGTGACTTGAAGCAATATCAAGACAATCCACACATGATGCACATATGCCAATAAGAGGCCGATCAATTGCAGTCCTAAACAACAATGGGAAGATATAGGCAAACAACACTAAGTGAAATGAACATTTTACTAATTTGTGTTTTTAACTTCATTTAATTCAGGTAGATCTTTTCATTTACACGTTTTCTGTAAGTCTCATCTTTATTGAAGAACAAAATGTTGGTAATGTCTTGGACGAGAACACTTATGACAGTGTAATGTTTGTATGAACTGATGATTCTTTTATACTTGATGACTGCTTGATTTGGAATGACAGATACAATACGTTCTTACGTGCTCAGCTAACACTTCTTGGTTAAATTGAGTGATTTATAAGATTCTTAGTTTGTACTATAGTTGAAACACTCATTATAAAACAGGGATACAACCAAATCTAATTTAATACAAAATTAGAGTATGTCTTTCTAAAATCTGAGAATCATATAGTAAATACTTCATTTGCAAAATACCTATCAGTTGTATCGTACTTGATTGTTCCTTCGTTACTACACCAATCTATCTCTCTTCTCGTTCTTTTTTCTCTAACTTTCTCAACCTCTGCCACCAAGAATTCCACTTATGGTTGGTGATACATACTGCGCAAATCTGTCGACATCAGTAATACACACCACAGTATGAATAGAGATCTGCACAGATATGGGCACATAACTATAATACAATAATGAATACAAATATTCCTATTCATATTCCTTCTCCTTCTCACTCTATAACGACTACTACCCTAACTACTACTAAGACTACGACTACGTGGACTATTACTGCGACTACTACTACTGCTAACACTGCTACATGAGAAACAATAACAACTACGAGTACTACTGTTACTATTACTACTACCACTACTATGACTGCTACTATTACCACTACTACTACACCTACGACAACTACTACTATCACTACTTCTACATTTACGTCTACCACTACCACTACTGCTACTACTACTACTACTACTGATACGCTTAATAAATATGGTAAAGAATAGAATAGATTCGTATGAATTTAGTTTCTGTGTGGTTTATGAAGTTTGTCAATGATTTACAACACATTCCAAATAATCCAAAACTATATTGTCTAGATTCATATAATCACACCATATATACAATAGTGTACTAATGAGGTCACTTTTGAAACTTACCAACATATTTGTAATTTAGAATAATTAGTTTGTTTAATTATTTATGTATAATGAGACTTATTCCAATCAGAAATAGAAGATATTTATAGTGAGTATTTATGTCTATTAACGATCATTTTGAAATGATATAAAAGGAGTAGAAGAAGAATAAATGAAACTACAATATTGAATATGATCCATTCATTTGTACTACTTCTTCATGTACTTCTATTATTTCTATATGCGTCTACAGGAAGTGGTAAATACTGTTTTTAATTGAATCTTTTCATTGATGATAACGAGTGCAAATGATCAATCTCTTGTTGTTATATATGTATATTTTATGCGAATTACCTTGATATTGTATACAGTCACAAGTATTATAAGTAGAGGCGGATGACAGCTAGTAGTGAAATATGGAATGAGTGTTTCGTTGTATTTGAGACTTGTCAAGTAGATCTATATATACATCTCAGAGTTGATATTCATTCTGACACTTTATCCTAGTACCATTTGCTTTACATGCTATCATGTGATTCACTTAGTATCAAGCCCTGAAATGAACATTAACATTTGGATATAGGTATGTCTAGCAGATAAGTCCGAAAAAGGACGAAATTCTCATTCTCAATTCCATTGTTAGCCATCAATCATCCTTACTTTTATTATTTATTTATGTTTTGATTGATTATCAATGTCAATTGTTTATAAAAACAAATATCTGCAAGCTATTATCCTTTGTTTTTGATTGAAATCATGAGTCAGTTAAAGCTAGACCACCATGGAAAACATGGAAGCGCTAGACATCCTTTTCGTCCTAGTGTGACACTCTTCCTCGGCATTGAGCATCCACAATCATGCACCCGGTGAGATTCGAACCCACGACTTATCGTTCTCACGCCAGGCGCTTGACCAACTAGACCACTGAGCCTGCACCCAATGGTGTTAATATCTAACCACTAGCTTCAATCGACTGATGATTTTAATCAAAAAACTTAACAGTCACTACAACTCCTAGACTGATAATTATCCTTTGTGTTTATTTATTGAATAAGTTCAATAATACAAGATTTGATGTATTCTGATAAATACATATTCTTATTACCATGAAGATTTTGAATCATTTCAATGTCATTGGCTTTTTTTATAGACTTACATATTAAAAGATATATGATATTCAATGAAGTAAAAGGAGTAAAAAGTAAGTATTCGTTGATGACACTGTCTAACTATTCAACTTTTAAACAGATTTACACATATGATAGAACGATATGAAATAGTAACATGCATTTGTGAACTGATCATAGAAACATCCACCGGATATTATCTATTTCGATATTAGACTTTAAAATCAAATAGGATTATGAAGTGAATTTCATATTTTTTATTTTTGAAATATTCCGCACTGAAATCTTGCAATCAATAAACGTAGTCGTAGTAGTAGTAGTAGTCGTAGGTGTAGTAGTCACAAGTGTAGTAGTCCTAATAGTAGTCGTGGTTGTAGTAGTAGTAGTGAGTCTAGTAGAAGTAATAGTCTGTAGTAGTAGTAGTAGTGCTAGTAGTAGTATTGGTATTAGTAGTTTTTATAGTTGTTATATTAGTTATAATGAGATTAGTAAGAGTAATGTTGTAGTGAACGATAGCACAGATGGTGACAATCAAATATTCTGCATTGCGGTACTACAAAATATCTTGATCAGTTGTGAGAACCGTTGCTTTCATTGTTATTCTGAACGATCTCATCAGTACAACTTCCAGATAGAAATGAAATTTGTATTGAAGATTCTATTCAGAAATTATCCTTATACGAAAATAATTTAAACATTCATCAACATCTATATGAATGACAAATAATCGAATATCAACACATTGATAACTATTCTATTATTAATAGTTCAGATCATCACTTAATCGTTATGAAAAACCTGATTACGTTGAATTTTACTCACTGTCGATGGGTCCTTTAAGTAGAAAGAAACAACCATCCAGTACTTCTAGGTCTTTCATATTGATCCAAACTCAATTGACTCATGATCTAAACTAATAAAAATTACTGTCGTATCTACAAAACTCTTTCCCTGTTAATTAAATATTGTTAACAACTAATTTACAGAATCTATTCAACAACGTATAGTATCAACAAGAGATGCTGACGATTATATTAAATTAATATACAGTAAGTTAATGTAAATTTCATGAAATGTTCTTTTTTTCATTTTATCATACATAAAAGTAAATCAATATTTATCAGAAGTAGTTTTGTGGAGATTTTAGAAATTTCACTGTTTGAAATCATGAGTCAATTGAACCTAACCATCCACTGCTTTCAGGTTTTCCATGATAGTCTAGCTTCAATTGACTCATGATTGCAACCAGTGAAATTCCTAAGATCTCCACAAAACCCCTTTTGATAATAATCATCTGCTCACTAGTGACTGACTTCAAGAGATATATCCTGGAGTTCTAGTGGGAAGCCGATACCCGTGTAGTTCAACCAGGTCAATTGTGAGATGTAAACTCACTGAAGACAATGGTGCACGGTGGCGCAACTTCGTGGATTGCTTGGAGTTAGACAATAACTCCGTTGGATGCCGGCTCAGTGGTCTAGTGGTTAAGTGCTCGCGCGCGAAACCACTAGGTCCTGGGTTCGAATCTCGCAGGTCGCGGAGTTGTGGATGCGCACTGCTGAGGAGTCCCACGGTAGGACGAAACAGCCATCCAGTGCTACCAGGTTTTCCATGGTTGTCTAGCTTCAATTGACTCATGATCTCAACCAGTGAAATCAATATTCGGTTAAATTAATCTCTATGGATTATGTAACATGGCAACACTAATAATTTATGAACGAACCAATCAGGTTTACGATGATAAGTCATAGATTTTGGTATGAAATTCATTCATTTATTTGGTTAAATAGAGTTTTGTTATCAAAATTGATGTCACTTCGTGATGAAAACTTTAAATCTAATTCTTAATCCTAATCATCAAGTACAAATTATAATTTTAATTCTTCACACATGTTTATAACCCTCATTTAGTTCTGGGTATTGAGGGGACACTCTTGAAGTCACTTTACTGTTGGGGAGGTTAGATCTACAGTACTCACTTGGAAAAGAACCTAATTTTGTCATTTTATTTAGAAAAATTCTATTTATTTGTTCGCGCGCCAAAGGCGCTGTTGTCATCTTTATGTCGTATTTCCCACTGGAAATTATCTTAAATGTTATTGGTGCGTTGCGTCTTTTAGTATGCTATTTGGTAACTCTCCCTAAGGACGGACTTGTACTGTATATATACGTTTTTGAATTGTGTTTGTTGTTATTGCTCGTTTCTGGCTGTTTTGCAGAATATACTTCCCATCATTTATAGTCTCATCTGTTATATTATATGAACATAGTAATGTAGTGTACATTGAATCTTAGTTTCCTGATGAGTGTGTGACAAATTTCTAATCAAAACTCTTTTCAATCATTCATAAAATCAGTAATCTGCTCAAAATTGCTATGAACAATATGAATTAATTTGTGGTATGACTATCATTAGAAATATGGAAGTATTGGATGGTCGTTTTGTCCTAGTATAGGACACCTCTGCACGACGTATCTATGATCACGCACATAAGATTGGAACCCAATACCTATCGGTCTTACACGCAAACACTTATCTTCTAGACTATCGGGACAGTTAGCATCCAACGGTGTTCATGTGTTACTTTATTCAATCCTCAGTGTTTCACAATTGTCTTCAGTGAGTAACTATCTCACAACTAGGATGAAACGATATTCTTGTGCTTACATGTTTTCAATGATGGTCTTGCTTAAATCAATCCATCAATTCAACTACTAATGTAATGAACAAGAACACGAGTAGGGACAATCAAAAGTATTTCACCTAAAAATACAGGACTTGTTAATAAAATCTAACGATCAAATAGTAAATACGTAATTTGCAAAATGTCCATCGATTTTCTCAAAATGACTCAGACTGCATTGTTCTTGCATTTTCATACAAATTGCATCCTGTTTCCGTTGTTTACTGTTCAATCCTCTTGTCTCTCTGCTGCCCGACCATCTGTTCACGACTAACATCATCTACTACTTATGTCAATATAAGTAGCACACACCACACTAACACTAATACAATTGTAGTGAAAGAGAACACAGTTAAGGACAACCGATGACATTTAGTACAACATGACAGAATTACTTGATAAAATATAAAAACCATACTCCAATACTTCGCTTTATAAAATGTTCATAAATTGTCTATGATTTCATTGTTCTTGCATTTCCATACCAATTACTTTCCGTTCCCGTTCTTCCCTTCTCGATCTTCTCAACTATCTGAAGCCAGACATTCTATTCCTGACTAGCGCTATATACTGCTTATGTCAATATAAGTAGCATACACCACCCTCATTCTGATAATGAAAACTTGTTGATCAATTGTAAAATAATTCACAATTTTCTAAGTTTATTTTATTAGTCTCTCAATTTTACAAGAGAATAGTTCAGATCAGATCAGACTAGATCAGATCACTTAACTTATCAAATAGATCAAAATAATAATGAAAACATTTTCATGAATGAATACTTGATGAACTGAAATCAGTAAATATGATCATATAAAAATTGATGGATGATCATTGCTGAACAGTCCTTCAATAGGATGAAACTGCTGTCCAGTGCTTCTAAGTTTTCTATGGTGGTCTTACTTCATTTGACTCATGATCTCAACTATTGAAATTACTACAATATCCACAAAATAACCCTTTCTGATACTAATTAACATTTGCTTACTAGTGACTGGCTTCTGGAAGTATTTCTTGGAGTTCTAGTGAGAAGCAGTGAACAATGAAGTTCAACTAGGTCTGTTGTGAGATAGTAACTTACTGAACACAACGGTGGATGTGTCGCTCCATGTTGTGGATTAGTTGAAGTTAGGCATTAACACCGTTGGATGTCCAACAACCCACTGGTTTAGAAGTTGTGTGTTCGCTCACGACGCCAATAGATCTTGTGTTGAAATCTCGCGAAACAGGTTGGTGGAGGAGTCCGACAATGGTTTGCATTTTATTCCACCTTCTGTTATAAGTGGTTCTATGACAGCCAAAGGTACGTGACAAGTTTACAGAGGCTCTAAGTCTACGAACATTCTCACGGACGTCTATGAAACTCATAGTACTAGACTAACGAGGTAATCAATTATAATGAACATGAAATCTGAGAGCATGTCACTCACATGCATCACGTAAGTTGTTTGTGATGGCTCCCAAGCATGTCGGAACACTTAAGTTAAACAAAAAGCGAAGTCAGTGTATATGCGTCTCAACCGAATGCCTGGTTCCATATTTCGTACCTTGTTTTTATGACAATAATTATGTTTCATTATTAAGCGGTGCCTTAATTTGTCGACGTGTATGAAAACTAAAGTACTGAATGCGGTTTATTCAAACATTGTACGTAACGTCTAATTGTAGACAAATTTCCCCCAAACACACGACGTAAGAGGGAAAAAGGGACACTTCCCTATTATTTACGCTTCCGTCCACTTTATTTCTCCTATATTCGCCTTTATTTACCATTTATTGGTAGCTTGAGAGGACAAAATGGACCATCAACTAACGCTTCCAGGTTTTTCATGATGGTCTAGCTTCAACTGACTCATGATCTCAACTGTAATATCTATAAAATCACCCCTTCTGAAATTGATTTCTATTGCATATTAAATTTCAAATGATTTGAATATTTATTTAGGAAATAACGTCAAATCAGGTCATGTTGACTCACAATTAATGGATCAATGTACGTCTAATTAAACACAAATATTGATGAGTTTTTTATTATAGATATGCAATGTATAAGCGAACGTTTACAGATTGAAAAAGGTGCTAATCTTATGAGAGGTTTGTACTACAAAGAAAAAAACAGTATCATTTTGTTTTTGGTCATGAAATTTCATTATATAATAACCAATCTGCTTGTTTTTTCCTCATTATTGATTAGATTGTATATTCGACAGTGTGTTCCTTGATATTCCTCCGTTCTCTTTTCCTTTCGGGATTCCAAGTTGAGAATCATCTTATAATGAATGCAGTTTGATCATTTCCATCATGTTTGTCCTAACCAACTCCGGCGTTTTTATATGGTTTTCTCTTCAGTTAGAAACCAGGATATTCTCTACTATAATAGATTATTACAGATAATATCCGTTCAACCGACATCAAGTAACATCGTAGATACTATTTTGATGACGGTTGTGGTAATTCTCCAAAGTTTCATCTTTTAACAATCATATCTACTACACACATTTTCAGTCATTTGTTATGATGGAGAAAATTTGTATCTCAAGCGGATGATTTTGATGGAGTTTTGTTCTTTGAGCTGAATGGTTCGATCGCGGAGTTTTCATTGTTTTTCTGAACAACATCATCACCACAAACTTCAGGTAGAAGTGAAGTGTTCGAATTTCTCCACATGTAGTACACAGCTTGTCCTGTAGATCTTGATGTTGATTGGTTCTTGTTGATCTCAAATTTGTCATTGTTTTCTTCTTTATTTTGGTTGTATCTCTCATTGGTTTGATCTTTGTTCTTGTGATTGTCCATATTTTTTTTGATCGATTGATTAATTGGATCGATTTCAATGTGCTTGATGATTGCTGATTGACTTCAGTGTCAAGTTTCTAAAACTTCTATGATGTTTTTGGAATTGCCTCTATCTAAAATCTCCAAATATTTCCAGTAAGATGTGTGTCGGCATTTGTCCATGTGCATTGATATATGCAGGGACATTTCATGGCATTTGACTGCTAATTGATGCTCGTGAAGGTGAATATGATGAAGGGGCAGTCAGCTCTGTACGATGTAGCGTCTATCGCAGTCGGAACAAATTATTTTGTTGTTGATGTTTGGCATTTCTTCATTTCTCGTCTTGTCTTTTGGTTTGCATAGGACTGATTGCAGCTCAGAGAGCAAAACTCCATCTAAATCAATGGTTGAGATCATGAGTCAATTGAAGCTAAAACACCGTGGAAGACCTGAAAGCACTGTGCGTCCGTCTCGTCCTAGTGTGGGACTCTTCAGTGGCAGTGCGCATCCACGATCCCGCCTCGTGAGATTTCAACACAAGATCCACTGGTCTTGTGCGCGAACGCTTAACCACTAGACCACTGAGCTGTGTGAATGTCTAACATCAACTAATCCATTAAATTGAGCAACACATCCACCGTTGTCTTTGATGAGTTACTACCTCACAACTGACCCGGTTGAACTCCACTGGTCATTGTTTCTCAGTAGAAATCCATGAAAGAGCTCTTGGAGACAGTCATTACTGAGCATATGTTGATTCATGTCAGAAGGCGTTTCGTGGATATTGTATCCACATAATTATACATCTTTAAAATGACATTTAAATTATTTATATTTCAACTACATTCCAAAGAATAATGGTCAATAAGAAAGGAAAAATAGAGTGAAGAAACAAACAAGGAAGCAAACTATCTAATGATGCTTCTGTGAATTGAAGTTCTCATATTGTTTTATTAAGATGTAATATATAACAGAACCTAATACATTTTAATTTACTTGATGTGTGTTATCTATTTCATTTGTAAATATCTTAGACTTTGTAGACGTTGTGAATTCTATGCAAGAAAAGTTTAGTAAGCGCTTGTAATGAATGAATATTTCATATTAGAATGAGGAGGAAGGGGTTTGTGGAGAGTTTTAGTAATTTATTAATCTATTTCATGAGTCAGTTGAAGCGAGACCATTATGGAAAATCTGGAAGCATTGGGTGGTATCCGTTTCGTCCTAGTATGGGACTTATGAGTAATTTGCATCCACGATTGCGTTCACGGGATTCGAACCCAGGAACTCCACCCTATCGAATAACCTATAGATCACTGGGTCGGCAAGCCCACAAATGCCCAGGTACGGCCAAGATTGCGGAGAGTCAGCTCACCCTATCGAAATACTGTCACATGGCCATGTGTACACAACCACTACCAGAAAAGTCATACTCACTGCCTTCTCGTGGTATTATTGTTGTTTAGAAATCTGAGAGAACGAAATGCGAATATTCGTTGCTTTAACAGGGTTGGTGTATATGTTGGATTCACTTAGGAATGTTGGGAATCCCTGATTCGAAGCCAATGGTGCACATGATCTCCAGCATCTTGAAGGAACAGATGGCATGTGAACCAATCGTTGGTCACCAGGTACCATGGGACTGCATCTCCTGAAGTTGCTCCACTGCCTTGTTGATTAGACCTTTAAGTTAAATGCTCCGGTGTGGCTCCCTGAGAAAACCACCTGCTTCCACTTGAGCACCCGCGCATTATCCTAGCCCTTGCACAAATCGAATGATTTATGTGGCGCATATCTATTTGGTTCCCTTATTGTGCCAATGTTTATGTGTTTAAATAAAAATAATAATAGTACTCAACCGTCGTCCAACTGTATCTAACTTCAACCAATTCATGAAATTGTGCCATCGTTCACCATTGTCGTCAGTGAGTTACTATCTCACAACTGATACGGTTGAACTCCACTTGTCATTGATTCTCATTAGAACTCCATGAAATAGCTCTTGGAGACAGTCATTAGTAGGCAATGGTGGACGGTGGTTCAATTCCATGAGCTGAATAAAGTTAATCAGTAACACCATTGAATATCAACTCAATGGTCAATAGGTTAAGTATTCGCATATATGACCTATAGGTCCTTGATTCTGTTCCAGTTCTACATACAAGATCATGGATGTCGACTGCTAAGGAATTCTATACTCTAGGGTGAACACAACTATCCAATGCTTTCAGGTTTTCAATGATGATCTAGCTTCAATTGATACATTATGAAATGAAGCTGATCTTCATATTATGTAAATGTAATGCTTTAATTTTATTCAAATAATGGTTGATTATTTCTATTTATAAACCATATAGATATAAATCATCCGAAATCCCTTCAATTACAAGGATTTAAGACAATGAAACGATAATTTATGAAAGTTAGTTTCACCATTCTGTTGTGTTTTATAGAAAATATTCAATTATCATAATGATTCGATGTTAGTTAAAATGAAAATGAACGAATTTATATTAGAAGAGTGGGGGTTGTGTGGAGATTAGACATAATTTCAATCTTTGAGATCATAATTGCTTACGCCTGTTACTCCTAGTGGAGCATAGGCTAACGACCAGCATCCTCCAACCCACACTCTGTCCTGCACCTTCCTTTCTAGTTCTATCCATCTGTTGTTCATTCGTTTCATCTATGTCTCGGCATCATGTGTTCTTTGGTCTTCCTATTCTCCTTTGCCAATGAGGATTCCATGTGAGGGCTTGCCTTGTGACGCAGTTGGGTGCTTTCCTCAATGTGTGTTTTATCTACTTCCAGCACTTCTTCAAGATTTCTTCCTCCACTGGGATCTGGTTTGTTCTTTCCCACAATAGGTTGTTGCTAATAGTGTCCGGCCAACGGAACCTAAGTATTTTGTGTAGACAACTGTTATTAAACACATATATCTTCTGAATGATTGCGTTCGTAGTTCTCCAAGTTCAGTCAAATTTATGGCATCAAGTTTCATGGTATGAGAAGTTGTCATACTCTAAATATTTCACTGGTATCATTTCAACCAGTGAGCTTGAGTCACACAATTTCAAATCTCAAAGGGAATATTGGTTCCTTCAATAACTTACAAATGCATTGTTTCCCCTAAAGAATAGGTCCATAGTTTACTGATGATAACTTCAGTGAAACACTTAACATATCAATAAATAGAAAACTCATTCTTAACAATTAACATTGTGTACCAGATCCATAGGGAATTAATAAAAGATATGAGATCGATTATTTTGTTGATTGAGATCATGAACCGATTGATTTTAGACCACCATTGAAAACCTGGAAGCACTGGACTGCCGTTTTGTCCTATTGTGTGACTCGTGAAAGTATGTGTCGGATTTGTGATTCGAACCCACGCCCACATCGTGGATCAAAGCACTCTTGAGTCTGGGGTTTTAAACCGCTTGTCCATTCCGGAGTTTCACAATATGATAAAACGGCTGTGCAGTGCTACCAGGTTTTCAATAGTGGTTTCACATCAATCAGTTCATGATCTCAATCAAAAACTTAATCATCTGCACAACGCAATACTGATCTATTAATTTTGTCATTATTTCTATTATAATATACAGTTATGTTTCAAGATAGAAACCTGTAAATCTTACCATTTATTTTTGTATTTAAACAGATAAGAAAACTGAAAACAACCAAGAAATGTGTGATAAATTTAAACAACCTAGTCAAAGGGGTATATGTTTTGCTGCTAAGCTGCGTTCACTATTTTATCGAAATCATTATCTCATCTGATACTGATCAGCCGGATGTAACGGCATCCCAGAGTTGATCTTCATTCCTGGACTCGAACCTAGTACTGTTTGCTGCAAACTCCATCATGTTATCTACTTAGCTATTGAGTCTTGATAGTCACCTGTTTGTGTAATGGGCAGAAGTTTAAATCCACTTAGTGTTGTTTTACTTATATCTGTCCATTGATGTTAGGGACTGTAATTGACCAGTCTCTTGTTGGTATGTATGCATCCTGTTCAGATTGCCTCGATATTGCCTTAAGTCACAAGCATTATAAACAAAGATGGATAGTGGCTAGTAGTGAAAATGTTTTATGATAACAGTTGTTATCATATTTTCTGACAGAATTAAAATAACAAGACACTAATCATGTTTCACTTTCATGAATACAGTACAGAAATGGATGGTTTGGACGTGAAGCTTTCATCGTTCTTTTGAACGAAAAGAACTATTCAACATTGAGGTCTACAGGACAAGCTATGAGTCATATATGAAGAATTTTGAACATATCACTTCTATCTGAAGTTTGTACTGATGATGGCATTCAGGAGATTGATGAAAGCTCCACGACTAAACCATCCAGTTCATTAGTATCATTTAATGTCAAGTTATAGAAGTGATTAAAGAGTATCATTGATATTTCCTCATTTTCTAACACCAACTACACGTTTACTTATACAGATACTGATGAATTATTGAGCGGGTTGACTATACTACTTCAACACGTCAATTATTTAAATCGTGATTTATGTAAGTTAATCTAGTTTTATATTCAATAAGTTTGGCATCCATCTCCAACACCAGTTAGCTTTGCACGTCGTGGTGATCGGTGTTGAGGCATACGTGACACGTGGCACAACCATCTCAGTCGATGAAGATTCACAACCTCATCAACTAATTCACCATCATTCTCTAATACCTTGCATCTAACCTCACTATTACTTACCCGGTGAACCTATTTGTTGTTTTATTGAGGTATGGCAACTTGGACCGATGCATATATGTGCCTGGTCCTACGTTGTAGCTGACTGACTGACAGACTGAAGTTTGTTAAGACTATAATTTATGAACAAACCAATCAGATTTATGATGAAAGATCTTGGATTTTGGCGCGAAATTCACTCATCCATTTGGTTAAATAGAGTTCGTCATGAAAACCCTTTAAATCTAATTCCTAACCGCTCAGCATCAATTGTAAATCATAATTCTATTTCCTCACACAGGTTTATCAATCTGATTTAGCTCTAGTCAGTAGGTGGATATTCTTGAGACCACTTCAACGTTGCCCAAAGTTCTTGCATAAATTATAGTCTTGCCATCAGTTTTATTCTACAAGTAATTAATCATTGAGTATTGACTATTGTTATTTGCATTTAATTCATCTCAGACTTGGTCAATTTCTATCGAACAAGTTACAATGTGAATACTAGTATAATGACTCGATATCACGTTCACTATATTGATATATGAGCTGGTTAGCAGTAGTCAATAGGAAATTCTGATCCAAAACCGTGTTAGCTGTTACTCTCCACACTAGTTTACAACCCTCATTTAGATCTAGTTAGTAGGTGGATATTCAGAAGGTCACTGTAACGCCGCTCAAAGGTTGTCCATAAATTATAGTCTCACCGCAATCGAAGATTTTCATGTAACACATAAACATGAGATTTTCAGTTGATTTGATGTTATATTTTAAAATAACAAAACATTCACTTCAGTGTTTGTATTTTCATAGTGTCAGTCACGAACTGATCATTACCCAGACCGTTATTCAAAGTCTGATAGTGACAAATAGCGATTTCATTCCAGTATAGGACTCTTTACTAAATCGTATCCACTATCACGTCAGAAGGAGTCGAACACAAGAACATCGTTCTTCCCGTTCGAACACTTCAGCTCTAGAACATTGAACCGTCAGCCATTGATATTTATTCAAGTTTATTGCAATTTAAATAGTCAGATTTTGTATATCTTTTTAGTTACATATCGGTTCCTGTCAGAACTTGCTAGTGCCGTAACCAGATAGAATGGAATATTTAAGTGCAAGCTTGAACAGATTTGGCTGAATGTGAACAAATCATGGTATATTCATTTAATCTGATGAAATTATATCGAAAAGATTGATTTGCAGGAGAAATACGATTATCTATCTATCTATCTGTCCACACATCTGTCTATCTATCTATCTTTCTAACGCATATGCAATAACAAATGCAGGAGATGACCAGCGTAGCAGCAACCTCAGTCATAGTAGGTCTCAACATGCACCAATCGAATCACACTTGGCAAAGAAGCTTTGGAGGATGCAAAAATCTTTAAATATCTGAGCAGCATCAATAATGAATACAGAGGATCTGATGCAAGAGCAGAATGTCTACAATTGAAGAACATCTGGAACTGAAAGCAACTTTTTGTCAATAAACACCAAAGACAGAACTCTCAATACAAATGTCAAGACAATTCTACTGTATGGGTGGAAACTTGGATAACTACGAATGCAATCATTCAGAATATACATGTCTTTATTAACAGTTGTCTCCACAAAATACTTCGGTTCCTTTGACCAGACACTATCAGTAACATACTATATTGGAGGGAAACAAACCAGATTGCAGTGGAGGTAGAAATCAGGAAGGAGTGCTGGAAGTAGATAGGACACACATTGATAAAAGTACCCAAATGCGTCACAATGAAAGCCCTCACATCGAATGCTCAATGCCAAAGCAGAACAGGAAGACCAAAGAACACACGACGCCGAGACAGATATGCGAACAATGAACAACAATTGGATGGAACAAGAAAGGAAGGCCCAGGCCAGAGTGTGTTGAAGAATGCTTGTCGGTGACCACTAGTAGCAAGAGGTACTTCATAATACGTAATAAACCATAATTGTTGAAACGTGACACTTTAGCTGATGTCAATTTCTGATGAGAATCCAAAATGTTGTTCCTATCCCTAATCATCCATTGTCAAAGATGATCCATATCCTTCATACAAATTTAAAACTCTCATTTTAACCTAGTCTACAGGTGAACATTCTAAAGGTTACTTTCAGGTCACTCAAAGGTCGTTCATAAATCACAGTGGCACCGAGTTTTGCAAATATCTACTGTAATACAATGATAATAATGATGAAATGAATTGAGTACACAAATGGGGACAATTCGTATGTAGTTAAAGATAAAGGATTATAGAACATCTTAGTCAAATCTGTGAATGATACATTGAATACTTCATTTGTCTCAAACTTTATTATTCCTTCATTTCCATACCAACTGATTCCTGTTCCTATTCTTTTCTCCTTGATCTTCTTCTGCTACGAGACATTCTATTCGTAAATAGTGTTCTATACTACTTGTATCGATATAAGTGGCACATATCACAAAAGTGACATCCCCGAAGGAAAAAAATTAATTACTTCATTGTATACATTTATATTGACTAATTTATCTTTAAAATCGTATCATTCTATGATTCATATATATAAATCAGATGAGGGTTTTGTGGAGATTGTAGTAATATCAACAGTTGAAATCATGAGACAATTGGAGCTAGACCACCATGGAAAATCTGGAAGCACTGGACGGCCGTTTCGTCCTATTGTGGGACTGGCTTCAAGACATATATCCTGGAGTTCTAGTGAGAAGCAGTGACCAGTGGAGTTCAACCGGGTCAGTTGTGAGATAGTAACTCACTGATGACAATGGTGGATGTGTCTATCAATTTCGTGGATTAGTTGAAGTTAGATATTAACAGTGTTGAATGCCGGCTCAGTGACCTAGTTGGTTAAGCGCCTGGCGCGATTCCCGCGGGGCGTGATCGTGAGTGCGCACTGCCATTGAGGAGTCCCATACTAGAATGAAACGGCCGTCCAGTGCTCCCGCGTTTTCCATGATGGTCTAGTTTCACTTGACTCATGATCTTAACTGTTGTTCATATGATATATATATATGAATTATCCTACAATTACCCATTACAATTGTAGATTGAAATACATGGAAGTTATGATGATGAGGATGATGGTGATAATGATGATGAACGAGTATTGTTTATCTAATCATGATTTACTTGTAATGAATGATTTCTAATCTATTAACAAATAACCAATTGTAGTTTGTTTTGTTTTCTTATGTAACCAATGAATTAAATCAATAATGATTATTCTGTTCTTTTGCTTTTTCATTTTAATAAACCATGGAATTTCAAAGGGAGTGAATAGGTGGATGGTTGAGTGAAGAGTGTGTGTGTGTGTGGGAGTAGAGGGTAAATCAATATTTTACAATAGAATAAATGAGATTATTAGATAGAGATCATTTATGACTTTCATCGATACTTTATAAATAATGATGGATGATGACTGGTGTTGGAATTTAGGTAGAGTTGTTCACCCTACTTGCAATGCACAGTTAATTTTCCCTTTAGGATTCGAAGCCAATACCATTCGCTTCAGATACCATCACATTAAGCCCCCAAATGCCCTGGTACGGCCGAGAGTGGGGAGAAACCGCGCTCCCTCTCCAAATGCTCTCACATGGCCACGCGTATAGAGCCTCTGCCAGGGACGTCCTACTCAGTGCCTTCTCGTGACATTAGTGCTGTTTACGAAAGTGAGAGAACGAAAAGCGAATAACCGGCTCATTAAACGGATCCCAAACCAATGGTGCACATGGGCTTCAGTATCCTGAAGGAAAAAATGGCGTATGAACCAATTGTTGGTCACCGGTTTCCATGGGACTGCATTTCCTTACGATGCTCCACTGCCTTGTGGATCACACCCTCAGGTCGAAGGCTCGGAGCGTGGCCTCCTAAGAAAACCACCTGCTTCAGTTTGGGTTCCCGGGCAGTATCACAGCCCTCACACATATCGAATGAGATTTGTGTGGCGCATATGTATTTGGTGCCTCTGTGTACCAATATCTATGTGTTGAAATAAATAAATAATGTATAATATCCACTCAGTTACTGAGTCTTAATAGCCACCTGCTTGTATAATGGAGCGAAGTTATATTCAATTGATATGGTTTATTTGTATCTTCCCATTGCTGTTTAGGACTGTAATTAATCAATCTCTTGTTGGCAAATGTGTATGCTCTTCAGATTGTCTCGATATCGTCTTCAGTTATAAGCTTTATCTCATCCAGACTGTTTCAGTATAAACTATATATATTTATAATAATTTCAATGGTTAAGATCATGAGTCAGTTGAAACTAGACCACCACGAGAAACCTGAAAGCACTGGACGGCCGTTTCGTTTTATTGTGGGACTCCTCAACAGTGCGCGAAACTAGTAGGTCGTAGGTTCGAATCTTGCAGGAAGGAATGTCGTGAATGCGCACTCCTGAGAAGTCTCACAATAGGACGAAATGACTGTCCATTGCTTCCACGTTTTCCATGGTGGTCTAGCTTCAATTGATTCATTATGTTAACTATTGAAATTACTTTAATATCCACAAAAACCATCTGATATTTATAATAGTTTTAAATACTTGATATGACAGAAAAGTAGAATACTTGTCATTTACTGAAATTTAGACAGTTTGAATATTACGCGAAACATTGGAAGATATGAATATATAAAGCTTGGTATTCCTCAATGACATATAATATGACTGATCTATATCTTATAAATGTCATTCGAAATAGAAAGATAGAAACAACTACAGGAAAACGAATATTAGAAGTCCAAGTCTTTTTCTTGGACAATACGATATATCTATAATACTGATATATATACAAGTAGTTGTAGTAGGTGAAGTAGTAGTCGCAGGTGTAGTAGTGGTAGTCCATCGTCTTAGATTTCATTGTTCCAGCATTTTCATATCAATTATTTCCCATTCCCGTTCTTTTCTTATCGGTCATCGACTGAAATACATCCCATGTGGGCCCATCGTTATATAGTACTTATGTGGATATAAGTACCTTATATCTCAATTGTAGTATTTCCCGTTGTTTTCGCATTTCCAAATGTTATCTGGAAATGTTTCAGTATAATGTATGAAAATAATACAAAAAATGGATCTCTGCGTCAATTACTCATTTGAATATCCCAAACTTTGTAATAGACAATCGACCGGAAACTTAATGCTAATATCATCATATCAAAGTCAGAATTATGTCTGATGAACGTTTATACGTTTATACAAAGTACTGATGATCCGATGATGGATGAAGATAGTCGACAGGAAACCCTGGACCTGAGTTTCGTGCTACTTGGCACTCGTCATCAAGGTGTATCTGCAATCTTAATGTAACTGTTGCTCCCTGGCGGATTCGATCCGGTGTCAGAAACGTAGAGCTGGGAGGCAAAATCCGACTCACACGTCCGCGTCGTGCCTCCTGGATAGTGAGACGAATGTCTCATGAACCAACGGGCTAATCACCCACTCTACATATACCCACCAACTGATTACGAAAACTTCAAAGAATCATTGCACAATTAATAGTGGTCCAAAAAAGACAAAAACAATTCACAAAAACTAAAACTTGGTTTATGGAATGTCCGGAGTTGCTCTCAAGAAGGTAAGCTCCAACTGATTGCAGAACAAATTATCGAACGTAAGTACCACATAGCAGTGATTACGGAAACTAGGATGGTCTCCAAAACCATCAAAATTGATAAAAACACCACTTTCCTCAACTCTAATCCTGACATAAATGACTACCGGAACACTGGTGTGGGCTTCATCATTAATAACCAGTCAATGGTTTCCGCCACCAACTTTAAGGAGATAGATGGTAGAATAGCTACCATTAAAATACATAGCAAAATTACTAACCAGACTATTAACCTCATTGGTTGTTATGCCCCGACTGAGTCTTCTAATGATGATATCAGTAAAGAAAACTTCTATCTTAAACTGAATGGCACAATTAAGAAACTTAAACTAAATAAACTTCCCATAATCATACTAGGTGACTTCAACTGTAGGCTAGGCCTGGACCTTCACGCTTACTACCCTAGTATCATAGGGAAAGCTATCAAGCTTGAAACAAAAACATCAACAAATAGCATGAGACTAATAAACTTATGCGAAACATTAAGTCTGCGAGTAATGAATACCTTCATTACTAAACCAGTTCATAAGACTTCCACCTGAGTACACCCCAAGACCCAAACGGAACATATGATAGACCTAGTGTTAATAGAAAATAATTCTAAGTTAATGGTCTGTGACATACACAACAATCGATCTATGGAGGCAAACTCTGATCACTACATGGTCACAGCCATACTTAAGCTAAAGTACTTAAATAATAAACAAACCTCAAACACTAATAAGAAACCCAAACGAAGACAATGTAAGGTGATACACGGCTTGACGTCGGATTATCCAAGTATATTAGATAACTTACTTCAAAATGAATATAGTCTAAGTCAGATAGAAAGAGCAATCATACAAGCAGCTAACAAAGCTGCAATCCCACATAAGTCTGCCACTAAAAGATGGCAACACAGCATAAGTGATCTCTTAAAACAAGAGATAAAACATAGAAAACAACTAAGATTAGCTTGGCTAAACAACCCCACAGCCCTTAATAAAAACCTCTATACTCAAGCCAGTAAGATTGTAAACAATAAGATTAAGATAGCAAAAGACCAATATATCAAAGACAGAATAGATGAAATGAACTCTCTCTTCAAGAAACATGACTTACACTTAGCATGTAAAATGCTTTATGACATATTGGCTACTATTCGAAACCAATCTTATAGAACTAAGAGAACAAACCAAGTTAAAGATAGCGATCTTCAACATCACTATCAGAACCTATTTAGTGCTAAATCAAAACTAAACACTACTCATCTATCCATAGAGATTACCCAGGATCCTGAACGTACTCTAGAAGAAATAAAACAAGGCTTAAAAAACATAAAAAACCAAACTACTCCTGGTAATAATGGCATCATTACTGAAATGATAAAGCATCGGGGAAGCAAACTCACTAACATATTACTAAATATAATGAACAAAATATGGAAAAACCCATGCACAATGCCAGACTAATGGCTAGATGCAGATGTGATAAGCATATTCAAAAACAAAGGATCAAATGAGAAAACAGAACATAAATGAAAGGAATGATATCCCTAAACAGTGTCAAATATAATACAAACTGTCAAGTATTTATAGCGTTTTTAGTATCAACGAAATCATCATCATAGTTGTCCAATCTACACATAGGAGGTTCTTATCATTTGTCTGATAGAGAGGTTACACATAAGGTTTCTGGAATATTCTTCCTAAAGATGATTGGATGGAATATCCTCAGCTCTTCTGGATCTTCTTAGAGATTTCTCAAGTTCACTAGTAATCTATCTTGACAATGATGTTTCACAGTGTACATATAAACATCTAACAATCATTCTATCATTACTTACTTACTTATACTTACGCCTGTTACTCCTCGTGAAGGAGCATAGGCCGCTCACCAGCATTCTCCATCCAACCCTGTCCTGAGCATCATTCTATCCATTATTATAATTTTATTCTCTCATTATATTCAATAGTTCATATTCATTATTTGTTTTATCAACTGAATATTTAATATTTCCATCAATTCTCATATTGAGTGTACATAATTCTTATCGACGGGAATACTGATTGTGTATTTGTTTTTTATAGACTTAATACTATTGATTCTTCTTCAGAAATATTTCAATTGACCATTGTTCTTTGTTGCTACTTTGTTACATACAGATATCCTTAGCATTTATAAAACTAACATTCTGTGTGAAGGATTGTCAATGTGCACTGTCTCGGAACCTATTCATTCATGAAAAATCTTTGAATAATCAATACAGAAAATGATTCAATAATCATCTACATTTGGACATGTTAAAATAAGTTTCTATACATCTGATAGTGAGAATTTCAGCAAGATGTTTTAAACAAACATTCAAATCTCTTTCGGAGGAATTGGTTCATGAAATCTAGTGACACTATGTTGTGACTTTAAGTTGTGGTTGATTTTTACCCTGTGCTAATTGTTGTGTCCTTGACTGAAAAACTAGAGAACAGCGTATTTATCGACCGATTCAATGACACGTAAACACGTACGAACGTAATGGACGACCTAGAGTTACGATTTGTCCTGATTCCCTGTCTATCCCAGCCAGTTGAGTCCAGAACACAAATCTCAGCCTCTGAGTTATGAATCATTGTATTTCAGACATACTCTATTTATATACTAACCAAATATACCACATCGTACCATAAAAATAGAAAACAACATTTTGTACCATATTCAACAAGTGGACAGATATCGACCAGTAGGAAATGTCCATTTAAAGTCCAAAGACACCATTGGACTTAACATGATAATTATGGTTCAAGGGATCTAAGTTATAATTTAGGGATAGTGCCAATTTTGTAAATGTTCATTACCCTGTAATATGAAAAAATAGAATTAAACACTTTATACTCTCAGTACTATCGGTTTCACTGTATGATGACTGTCATATTCTAGTAAAGATTAAGTTACGAGTGACTTCTGAGACCTATTATTGCACCAATATATTCCTCGTATTATAAGCTTCGTTTTGACTTATAGATTATGATTATACGATTTACTGTTCCTAAGTTATACTCAGTTTATTAATTACAGTCTCTCATGTTCACAGTCACTTTTTGGCTTAATTAATGTCATTTCCTACTTTATGGTGTGATAAGGCCTGTTTAGGCTGGTACATAAACCGAGTATATTTGAAATAAATAATCCAAATAGTTGGAGTTGTTATTAGTAATCTGGACTCAACTGGACGAACTAGGCAAACAAAGGACTAATAAGGACACTAGGCTACTCAAACAAGTCGAACATCCATTGTCGAATAAATCACATAATAACTAGACGGGATTAAAGTCACAACAGCGACAAAGACTGATCATTCTTGATCAGTGCTAATATTTTGACCAGTATAGAAAGATATTTTCATTGTTCATTAAACAAGACAAATGAATTTGATTCAAAAAACTAAAAGTTAATTTCCAGATTCTGAAGATTCATTTCTATCGCTGGAGTTCAACCAGGTCTGTTGTGAGATAGGAACTCACTGAAGACAATGGTGTACGATGGCGCAACTTTGTGGATTGCTTGAAGTTAGACATCAACACCATTGGATACAGGACAGCTCAGTGGTCTAGTTGGTTAATCGCCTGGCGCGAGATCGTGGGTGTGCACTGCTGAGGAGTCCAACAATACGACGTCATGACCGTCCAATACTTCCAGGTTTTCCATGGTGGTCTAGTTTCAATTGACTCATGATTTCAACCAGTGAAATTTCTAAAATCTCCACAAAACACATTCTGATCATTTCTATATATTCAAATGATTTACTGAATATTAGTAAGTAGTAAAGTATAATACACAGTTTGTCTTAAACTGATATTTTATATAAAACCATCAGTTTAACATTAAATTATGCTTACTGACTTTATTATTGTTATCATCAAGAATACAAGATGACAGTTCTTATTCTATTTACATCATAAATCAACCCAACTATTGAAAACCTGTGAATATGATACGGCTATTTCATTTTAGTGAGGCACTACTCACCAATAGTGATCTAAGACTTTCAATCACGTGTATGAATGGGTTCATAATCTCTATAAAATTCAATAATCTTCACAACTTACATATTGATCATTTCATTTACAAATTTATATCATAGACGAATCCAATGTTGGAAGATAATAACAAATAGTGTCCATCAGTTAGATTGTATTAGGTTCCTATATGGTTAGATTGTATGCATAGGTAAACAGTCGTATAATTTCTTACTCTTCCTAGTCTGATTATCAATTCAGATAACTTATATGGTTAGTAGGAGCAGTGACCATGTATAAATCAATCGATATATCGATCGATTGCCTGTTACGGCCGAGAGTGGAGAGAGTTCGCTCTCCCTCTCACAATGCTCCCACATGGCCACGCGTATATACCCTCTGCCAGGGAAGTCCTACTCACTGCCTTCTCGTGGTATCAGTGTTGTTTGCGAAATCCAGAGGACGAAAAGCGAATGTTTGGCACTCTAACTGGGTTGGTGAACACGGAAAGTCCTTCTAGGGGATTCGGAAATCCCTCATTCCAAACTAATGGTGTACATGTGCTTCAGTATCCTGAAGGTAAAAATGGCGTATGAACCAATTTTTGTTCGTTGGTTAAACTAAATTATTTAACTAACTTAACAGACAATTCGCATATCTCTATGTACCGTTATGAACAGTAGAGAACATGACAGACTCTAGCTAAAATGTTGATCCCTGAAATATCGCTCGTTGATTCATTCTTTTCTCCATGTATAAATGTACGTGAACTCTATTATCAACCTTAGGCTTGCTTTGCTGTACCTTTATGTGATTTGAATATAAATTTGTCTATGTAATTGCTCGTATGTAATTGTTCGTCACTCCGCTTCAAATTCGCTAGATGTGCTATCCGCTAATAAAACTGTAGTTGTCAATTCTCATCGCCTTCTGATTTTAAACACTGTTGATGTAAAAAAAATCGAAGAGAATGACAATAAAGAGTGGAACATCGAAGTAGATCCCTCAACTCTAGCAGAATTCCAAAAGGCTATAGTTAATCTGAAACGAGGAAAAGCAGCTGGTCCAGATGGATTGGCCCCAGAGGTCTTTAAGGATGGTGGTCCAATTTTAGCGATTAGGTTGACTAATATTTTAGCTAAGATCTGGGAATTAGACGTTATCCCATCTGACTGGTCGCAATCACTTATCGTCCCATTATATAAGAGAGGGTTGAAATCATCCTGTGACAACCATAGAGGGATTAGTCTAAATAATATAGTATCTAAAATACTAGCCTCGATAATTATCAGACGCCTAACTAAGACTCGTGAAATGCAAACACGAGAGAATCAAGCTGGCTCCAGACCTGGCTGTGGCTGCATCGACCACATATTCACCATTCGTCAGGTTCTAGAACATAGGCATACTTATCGGCGTCCGACAATGGTGGTGTTTCTTGACTTAAAAGTAGCACTTGACTCGGTAGATCGCGAGATTCTGTGGCAGTGTCTGTCATTGAAAGGCGTACCTCAGAAGTACATGTACATTGTGAAGGCTCTTTGCTCGAACACTACTAATCGAGTCAGAGCTTATGGCGAACTGTCATCTGCTTTTGTAACCTCAGGTGGTGTTCGTCAAGGCTGTCCACTTTCTCCATTTTTGTTCAACTTCATCATAGACCTACTGATGGAAATAACATTCTCGTCGACTGAATTCTCGAGTATTGATCTCCTTCCAGTAGGTCCACTTATCGACTTAGAATACGCAGATGATATAGTCCTGTTTGGTGAAGAAGCTGATAAAATGCAGAGTCTTTTGGTAGCACTAAGCAACAATGTCAGAATGTTTGGAATGCGCTTCTCTCCCTCTAAATGCAAGTTGTTGCTTCAAGACTAGTCTGTGTCAACACCTGAACTAAGGATAGAGAGTGAAGTGGTCAAACACGTCGACAACTTCACTTATCTTGGAAGTCTGATAATCCCTAAGGGATTGGTGTCTGACGAAATCTCAGCACGTATTCGAAAGGCTCACTTGGCTTTTGCCAACTTACGTCACCTATGGGAAAGGCGAGATATTCGTCTACCAATAATAGAACGAGTATACTGCGCGGCAGTCCGTTCTGTTTTAATTTACGGCAGCGAAAGATGGCCATTAAGAGTAGAAGACACTCGTAAGCTACTAGTGTTTGACCACAGATGCCTTAGAAAAATTTCTGGCGTCTGTTGGGATCACCGGATAAGTAATAGTGAGATTCGACGCAGAGTATTGGGGAATGATGGTAAATCAGTTGATGAGGTTGTGAATCTTCATCGACTGAGATGGTTGAGCCACGTGTTACGTATGCCCGAACACCGATTACCACGACGTGCAATGCTAACGGGTGTTAGAGTTGGTTGGAGCAGAATTAAGAGCGGCCAAACCAAAACATGGCATCAGCGCTTGAAGACACTAACCTCTAGTCTGAGCCATGTCGGTAGATGCAGACTACTTGGTTGGGGTCCACGTGACTATCGTAACCAATGGTTGGAGACTCTTGGTGACATGGCTCAGAATCGATCACAATGGCGTCGGTGTACACACACTCTCTGTCTTCCCTTAAACTATGAGATTAAAATCGCTTCAAATATTTCTTTTTACGTACTAATTATTTTTTTCCTTATATGCAATCTTTCTTTTATATATTACCACCTCTGAATTAACTACTTTTATGAATCCGGTGTCCATCTTGTTGTGTTAATGAGGTACGGCAACTTGGAGCGATGCATATATATGCCTGGTCCAACGTTTTAGCTGACTGACTGACTAACTGAGTATGAATACTATCTGTATACTACCAATTATATTGTATTAAGATATTAAGGACGTGGTCTATGCTCCTCCACGGAGTAACAGGCGTAAGTAAGTAAGTAAGATATTTGGAACAATGTTTCAAACTGAAGTGTCGGTTACTATATAAAGTTCATATAACTCATTCTAGGTTCTGAACACACCTTGTTAATTATTCACTTATCAACCTTGATTACTTTCATATTACCGTATATATATGTGTGTGTACACTTCTTACCCTATTCATTACATGTCTGTAAATTATTTTCATTTAATTATAAATATTGATCAACGTTTGATTAAAGGAAGTTGGCTCATCCACCATCTTCACTGCGTATCTTTTCGTTCCACTTTGCTCTCTCCTCTCCATTTCATCTCTCTCATTTCCTGTCCAGATCAATGAGTGTGATCGAAGATCCACTTAATTAAATCCTTTGTAAACATAGCCCAGCAATTTTTAAACCTGATTTACTGTTGGTTTTACGGCTTGAGGAAATTCAAGTCTGTAATATTAATAAAGACAATCACTCACCCGACAAACTGTTGGGAATGATTGGTTTGCCTAGGCGCTATGACTAGTCTGAACTAAATGAACCAATAGTAAGCTATTTACTACCTTTGACTACACCTCTTCTGAGACAGGGTTGGATAGTACTCACGGACACAGGAATGCAAATAACTAAAACCTCAATTACCTCCGATTTACGACCATTTTGTTTCGTTTGATCTATGCTATCTATTTTCACTTGACATATGAATTTATTCAAGTTAGCATCAACATATTAGTCATTTCAAGTGATTTATTTGCCTTGGACTATGAAATTATTTCGGATATATGACCAAAGAAACGACAGCAATTAATTAAATTGATTGTGTTTAATTACAAAATCCATTAATATGGACAGCGTGAAATATAGTAGTAGCCCAAACAGATCACTGGCAGTTATGGATTTATACACCACATTGACTTGACGATCTTGAGTTACTTTAAGATTGAAGGTACATTTTGTTTGCGAGTGCTATTCAGTATGAAGCATGAACCTAGGACTTCCTAGTGAATAACTTCGACCGCAAGAATCAAGGGGAAACTATATAAAAATCGTCAGTGAATTCTATTCCGGTGCTATAGATAGCAATGATGTGGAAAAGTTCATACTTTAAAATGTGAAGTGGAGAATAGAGAGCAGGATGGATAGTAAATTCTAGTGAGTCAAGGGGAGTCAGTCAGTCAGACAGTCAGTAACATCGTAGAACTTCGTACGTATGTACATCAGTTCGAGTTGCCACACCACATTAGCACAGAGATGTAGTGGTCAATTCAAATCCCGTAGTGGTAGAGGTAATAAGAATATAAGCAGTAATCGGAAAGATTAGTGATTGGAGATGTTACTTAAAGAGTATAATACAGTAAAATAAACTTGGGAAGAGGAAAAAAGAAGACAAGGGGGAATCAGGAAATCAAAATTTGGGAGAACACAAAGAGTGGATGCACCTGCGCCATTGCAAACGATTTTGAGCCATGTCATTCAAGGTCTCTAACCATCGGTTGCTATCATCTCGCGGTCCCCAACCAGGTAGTCTACACCTACCGACATGACTCAGTCCACTTGTCAGTGACTTCATGGGCTTGTGCCATGTTTTGGTCTAGCCTCCCCTAGATTTCTTCCAACCTACTCCTATACCACGTCGAGGCAGTCGGTATTTGCGCATACGTAACACGTGTCCCAGCAATCTCAATTGATGAAGTGGTAAAACTATGTCATCGGCATATTCTAAGTCAACAAGTGAACCTCCTGGTAGAAGTTCAACCCCTGAAAATTTAGATGAGAAAAGGGTCATCTCTAAAAGCACGTCAACGACAAAGGTAAACAAGAAAGGAGAGAGTGAACAGACCTGACGAACACCACTTGAGGTAATCAATTCTGATGACAGTTCGCCATAAGCTCTCACTCTACAAGTTGTGTTCGAGTAGAGAGCCTAAATAAGGTTAATGTACTTCTTTGGTACTACTTTCAGTGGCAAACACTGCCATAGAACCGTACGATCAACAGAGTCAAATGCCGCCTTAAGGTCGAGAAATACTACCATAGTGAGGCGTCTTAACGTATGTCTGTGTTCTAGAACCTGACGTAGTGTGAATATTTGGTCTATACAACCACGTTCAGGTCGAAAACTGGCCTGATTTTCTCTAGTTTGCTCTTCACGAGCTTTGGTTAGGCGTCGAAGTATTATTGAAGCTAATATTTTAGACACTATATTAGTCAAACTGATTCCTCTATGATTGTCACAAGAGGACTTTTGTCATTTCTTTAGGACTGGCACAATCAGTGATTGAGACCAGTCAGGTGGGATTACGTCCAGTTCCCAAATTCTACCTAAGACTTCAGTTAATCTCACTGCTAATACTGAACCATCATCCTTAAAAATCTCGGGATTAAATCTGTCAGGGCCTGCTGCTCTCCCTCGCTTCAGATTTCCTATGGCTTTTTCAACTTCGTAAAGATACGAAGGACGTACATTAATTTGCCACTCAGGTTGATTAGAGATCGTGAGAAATCGAAGTGTGGCTGAAGGTCAGTTGAACTGATCCCTGAAGTGTTCTGCCCATTGATTCAATCTCCTCGATTGAGAGTGTATAATACGTCCATCTTTCTCTGAGAGTGTTTCGCTAACAGTTGGTTTCCTAATACCGGTTTCCTTAACAAGTCTGAACAATTGTCTGCTATTACCTAGTGCCACTGCCTTTTTCATCTCTCTTGCTTTCGCTACCCACCACTGTTCACGATCATTGCGTAGACTTCTTGTCAGCTTGCACTTAAGCTGACTCCGCTCTTCATTATGTTCAAAGCCAGGTGGAATGAGTTTCCGAGCATCTATCAGTGCGATAGATGCTGCTGAGATCCAGTGTCGTTCCCTAACCTTACGGGTTACCGTACTAGCAGGTATCACTACTGTTTTCACAGCTTTTCGGATATCATTCCATGCTGCCTCGGGGTGGGCATCACATACATGGCTACCTAACTGTTTTCCTTGTTGTTCCTGAAATATACTCTTAGCTTGACTACCATTACGTAGGGCCCTAAGAGGTTTACTTGCAGCGTCTTTCCTACGTCCAGTAAGACGCAGACAGATACGCGCTCGTACTAGAGTGTGATCTGAATCTAAGCATGTGCTCCAGAATGAGCGACAGTTTTCTATCGAGCCTCTCCATCGGTGGCTGATAGCGATGTGATCTATTTAGGTCCAACGTTGTAGCAAATTAGGGAGTCTCCATGTTAAAAGATGTTTTTCCTTATGCTTAAAGTTAGTATTTGCAAGAAAGAGGCGGTTATCCGAGCATAGCTGCAACAGACGGTCGCCATTATCTGTTCTTTGAGCCATGATGCTATAAGGTCTACTCAGGTGTCTTTCCCTATCGCTTAGTTTACCTACTTGAGCGTTAAAGTCACCGGCCATTATTACTACATCTGAGCGCCTAGCTTTTCGGAGAAGGTCGGAGAGCTTTCTGTAAAACTCATCTTTTACATCATCTGCGCTGCAGTCAGTGGGAGAATAGGCAGAGACGACGAAGAGGCAACGACGGGTGTCCCTATCTTTTCGGATCCTTACTGTTCCGTTTAATCGGACAGTGAACAAACGACTGTCTACTGAGATCCACTCTAAGAGAGCTAGTTCTGCCCTAGAACTCAATGCTATGCTTACGCCGGCGAGGCAACGGGAAGCAGAATCAAGGCTTCCAGATACACGAAGTTTTAATCGACTCGGTTCTTTATTTTGGCATGGTGAGGTCAGATGAATGACGCTACTCGGATCCTGTATGCGCGTTTCGGAGACGCAGCACACTTCGATGGCGCGGGATTCTAAAGTTCCAGGTAAGGAAGCTTGTTGTCCGGTTTGGCACAGTGTTCGGACGTTAAAAGCTCCTACGTGTGGTTTAGAGCGTGGTTTCAGGAGACCAGGAATAGCGTTCCGCGTACTCGAATCGCTTGCCCTAGCGGTGCGAGGTGATAAAGAAACGTGAGGAGGGTTAGTCATGGAAATAAAAGTGGTATTGGGAGGTGTAGGAAGGATTTGAATGTGACCAACTTGGTTTCGTTCGCTGTTACGGGTATGAGAGCTGATATCACTTCCCGGCTGCCCACACCGTGGAAGGGTATTTCCTGAGGAACCTGAAAATGAAATTGGATTAGTTTTGGTCTTAACGACCTGGGAGCGTGATCGCAGAGCCCAAATGACAACTGCTTGAGGCTGGTCCTTTTGTGGAAGGTTTTTGATGAGTTAGCTCCGTTCTTCAAAGGGCCTTACCGCCGGAGACGGAAATCCGTGAGGTAAGGTGAGGTGTGACATTTTTAGGGTCGATCTTTTCTAACCCCATCCCTCCTTGTAAGAAGGCAGCATCGCTACAGATGCTGGTTGTCCGAGGGAAACACCTTACTGCTGTCACACCCCTCTACAGTCAGCAGTACGACTTCGCCCTCAGACCTTGAGTTGCTGCTTTTAGTCTTACCGTTCACCAATCGACCTTCCTGGCACGGTAGAACCTACAGGAACATATATTCCAGCCAATATAGCTCGGTTAGGCCATCACGATAGGCAAGCTTGACCACCGGGTCAAGGTAGCAGCTTCGGTTGGGGAGTCAAGGGGAAACTATATCAAAACCGTCAGTGAATTCTATTCAGGTGATATATATAGCAATGCTGTGGAAAAGTTCATACTTTAGAATGTGGAGTGGAGAATAGAAAGCAGAGTTGATATAAAATTCTAGTGATGTAGATGTTCTGCTATAAGGCCACATCACATAAGTATACATAATATTTGTCTGTCAAGTGTTACTAATTACTATATCTATAATTCGATATGAAGCATAAACATTGATGTAATCAGTTGGCTAGCTAACTTTTATCGATATACACGCGAAAATGATAGGAATACAAAACCCACCCGGATTGTGTATATTCTTGCATAACAGCAGCTATTCGGATAATCAATTGTTCTGAAGATGTAAGTTCACCGTACGCCAGCTGATATGCCTGTGACGACTTTCTTGCCTGTTTAACCAATACACGATAATCTGGTGACAGGCCACTGAAAAAAGGGATAGTGATGCAATTAATTTTCCCATTAAGAACGCATGACGAGTTGCGTTCTTTAAAGGCAGCTTTAGAAAACCAGAAATTTCGGGATCATTCCGTAAGTTGTAACAGGTGTTTGAAGAAATTTTAGATGGGAAGATTATACCATCTACTATGTCATGATCTTTGGAAATCAAAAAAAGCCAGTCTGAAATACCTCCTTTCTCCGAAACTGGCGAACACGTACACCTTGCACGGAACCAGTTGTAAATTTGGTATTGGTAAGTACAAATTTTACTCGACGGTTCAAAGTAAGTCCACATTACTGTATTAACATATCTGTAGGTGCTTTATGTTCATGTTTCAGAAGTGCAAGCTGCCAAAAAAGGATATAATACACGTCATGGCTACAGCAAGCCAGGCCTTCTTGCATGACGCAAGAGATAAAGTACATAAACGTTGATGACGATCCAAAGAAACGGTGAGCTAAAACCAGTTAAAATATTTGTTATAATACATATGTTATGTTTGTCCTTCATTGTTCCTATTCGTTCCCATTCCACTCTTTTGTGTATTGTTTCATTTGTTACTTGTTACTTACGCCTGTTACTCCCAATGGAGCATGGGTCGCCGACCAGAATTCTCCAACCCACTCTATCCTCCGCCTTCTTTTCTAGTTCCATTCAATTCCTGTCCATTTTTCTCATGTCTATTTACATTTCCCGACGTAACGTGTTCTTTGGTCTTCCTCCCCTCTTTTGACCTTGAGGATTCCAAGTGGGGTCTTACCTTGTGACGAAGTTAGGTGCTTTCCTCAATATCTGTCCTATCCACTTCCAGCGCTTCTTCCTGATTTCTTCCTCCGCTGGGATCTAGTTTGTTCTCTCCCACAGTACGTTGTTGCTAATAGTGTCCGGCCAACGGATCTGAAGTATTTTGCGTAGACAATTGTTAATAAACACCTGTATTTTCTGGATGATTGCTTTCGTAGTTCTCCAAGTTTTCGCCACATACCGTAGAACTGTTTGACATTTGTATTGAAAATCCTGACCTTGATAATAGTTGACAGTTGCTTTGAGTTCCAGACGTTTCTCAGTTGTAAATATGCTGCTCTTGCTTTGCCGATCCCCGCGTTCACATCGGCATCAGATCCACCATGTTCATCAATGATACTGCCCAGATAGGTAAAGATTTTTACATCTTCCAAATCATTCCCGTCAATTGTGATTGAATTGGTGCATTCTGTGTTGTATCGAAGAATCCTGCTTTTTCCTTTGTGTATATTGAGACCTACTGCTGCTGAGGCTGCCACTACACTTGTCGTTTTCTCCTGCATTTGTTGTTGCGTTTGGGATAGAAGTTTCAGATCATCTGCGAAGTCTAGATCGTCCAATCGCATCCTAGATGTCCATTGTATCCCGTGTTTCCCTTCAGATTTTGACGTTCAATTGATTGTTCCACAATGATCCGTAGTGTTGCGATTTGGTCTGTACCCGATCAATCTTTACGGAATCCTGCCTGTTGGTCACGAAGTTGGGCGTGGGTTCAGTGGAGCTGGTCGATTCAAGAGTTCTTTGACATGTTCTACCCACCTGTTTTGTTGCCCTTCAATGTCAGTGATTACCTCGCCTTCCTTGCTTTTCGCTGTTCATTCGGCTTTAGGGCAATTTCCAGAGAGTTACTTTGGTATGTCATACTGTTGTCTCATGTTTCCTTCTCTTGTAGCCTTTTCCGCCGTCGTTGCTAAATCTTCCACATATTTACGTTTGTCGGTTCTGATGCTCCTCTACATTTGTTTGTTTACTTCTGTGTATTCAGCTTGTGCCTTGGCTTTTTCTGCTCTTGTTCGACTGGTATTGATTGCTGCTTTCTTGTTCCTCCTTTCTTGAATCTTATCCAGTCTGTCAACAGTGATGCATTCCTTGTGATGGTGCTTCTTGTGACCCAGGACCTCATAACATGTTGAAGTGATTGCCTCTTTGATCCCCTTCCAGCTGCTCTCCACAGTAGTTCCTTCCCAATTGAGTAGACCATGAAAAACCTGGAACTTATTGCTGAGGTTTATCTTGAATTTGTTGAGTTTGTCAGTATCCCGAAGAAAGGCCGTATTGAACATTTGTGATATTGACCGCCCCATTTTCCAGTGCTTCTTGAGTTTCAATTTCATCTTGACGACCAGCAAGTGATGATCTGATGCTATATCAGCTCCTCTCTTGTTTCTCACGTCTTCTATAGTCCTCCTGAACGTTTTGTTGATGCAAATATGGTCGATTTGGTTTTGCGTGGTGTGATCCGGTGAAGTCCGTGTGGTTTTGTGAATGCGTTTGTGTGGTGCCGCCTATGACCAGTTTATTGAAGGCACATAGATTTGCGAATCTCTCACCATTTTCGTTCCCTTCTCCCAGTACTTGTCGTCCCATGATGTCTTCATATCCAGTGTTGTCCGTTCCAACCTTGGTATTGAAGTCTCCCATCAGAATGGTCAGGGCCTTTGTTGGGCACTTCTCGATGATTGACTGCAGCCTATTGTAGAATTGATCTTTAGCGTCTTCATTGTAATCGTTTGGAGGCGCATGGCATCGGATGACGTTCATTGAAATGTCCTCTTTCTTAGTTTTGAAGGAGGCTTTGATGATCATTGGTCCATGAGATTCCCATCCTGTAGGTGCATTTTGTGCTTGTTTGGACAGCATCAGTGCATTTCCTTGTGTATGTGGAGCATTTTCTTCTTCATGGACGGAGTATAACAGAAGCTCTCCTGAAGTTAGTCGTTGTTATCCAACTTGCGTCCAATATGTTTCACTGATCCCAAGCACCTCTAGGTTGTATCTCCTCATTTCTGCAGCAATTTGCAAGGCTCTGCCGTTGTCCCACATTGTACGAACATTCCATGTACCTAAATAAATGGTCGCTCTGGTTGTCAGAAGGGGCATCGGCCTCGTAACTTTCGAAGGAATTCGGCTTTCATCATGAGGCGTCATAGTTCTTCTAAATGAAGACCTTCTGACTCCCAGGGCAGATTTTAAAAGGTTTGAATAATTTTTTCTGGTTAACATTTTTTAGCGAGTTAGTTTTTTACGGGATGTGGACGCTAAACCCATGCCCAATCCTCCTCCTTTATCCGGGCTTGAGACCGGCAGTAGCCCCCGAAGGGATTTTAGGCGGATAAACTACTCAAGTTGAACTGATTTGGAATATTGAGCAATTACATTCAAATATATGAAATGACAAAAAAATCACATCAGATCTTGTTCAACTAAAAACAACCCAAAAGCAATTAACTCAATATGATTAAATCAATGAGAGATTAGGTAATGTTTAACGATCGATCAATGGATTGATGGCAATTCAGTATTAAATCACTCCACCTGGAGCCCCTCTGTGGCTACTATCGGTCCCAAATCCTGACAAAATAGGAGGGTTAGACATGTAGGAATGTAGGTTCCTGGTTAGCGTTTTTTTAGCGAATAAGGTTTTCTACGGGATGGGGACGCTAACCACATGCCCAACCCTCCTCCTTTCTCCGGGCTTGGGACCGGCAGCAGCCTTCGGAGGGACTCCAGGCGGTTTGTGTGGTGTCAGAAGCGGGATTCGAACCCACGCCCACAGAGTGGACTGCGACCTGAACGCAGCGCCTTGGACCGCTTGACCATCCTGACCACATCGTTTCATACTACTTATTAAAATTCAGTAGTCAGTTGTATTCCCAATAACTGAAGTTCACTTTGGAGATTTACAAAAAATCTCCACAATATTTCCCCAAAGTTCGCAGGATGATAATTATCATTGTACTTATCACTGTAATCACTGTACGTTAATTACTGTAACGGTTTATTACTTTGTGATCAATACTTAAAGTGATATAACTTCTGTCTTGTCTGTTTCCCTTTCAGCTGGCTTCGCAGGCGTTATCAGACGTAACTGTAAGTTCTTTGTTCGTATTATTAAGAACATTGTCATACTGTTGTTACATCATCAAACTTACACATATTTTAACACGTTATTATACACTAAAAATGATTTATTTTTATTTTTTAGAATATTGTCAATGAATGTTCTACAACGGAATGAAAAACTTCTTATACATGAATTATTTGTAAATTTATTAACTGTAATAAACATTCCTATATGTCATAAATCAGCTTTTTAATATTCGCGATATATCGGTTAACATTAAGTTTCTTTTGCAATGCGCGATTGACGAAAAGTGATAAAACATCCCAGAAAGAAATGTAGATAAGCATTCTCCCTAGGTCTTCCGTGATGTCTATAGGTTTTCGTAGAAGATTTGCGTCGAAACAGTTTTGCAGGAAAACCCAAAAGTTTGGGGAAGCTTCCTCAAAGCAATAGAACTTTTGTCTTGTCCATTACCATCTCACCCGGCTTCGCGTGCTTTATGGTAATTTCTTTGTTCTTTTGAATATTGTTTTATACTGCTTATTGAAATTCAGTAGTCAGTTGTATTCCCTATAACAAACAAGCATCCATCCATCTACTAAATCACGAAGTTGCGTCATGGTAGTGTAGCTTCGATTGACTCATGAATTCAAATATTAAAGTATTTATCTGTTTGGAGTTATATGTACGTTAATTATACAACAGATTAATGTAGATTAGATGTTGTTATATTCAATTAGGTCGTAATACATGTTATTTGACTTATCACATCATCGACGTTTATCATTATTGTTTTCATGGTCTACTATGCTTACATTTCATCAAAATCTCTGATTTTCTTACATCCTCATCATCACAACTTAAAACGTTCCCCCTCCCGAACATATGGTCAGTTGATATGTTAAACAGAAATAGTGATTCATTAAAATCTTACCACTCGTAACTATACCTATTAGAGGAACTATAGCCTGTCATAAAGTTCATCAATATAACATTGTAAAATATATAACACACAACTATTTGAAACATCAACATGTATTTGTGATCTGTTGTTATAAGCATTCACTAGGATATATATGTTTCAACATTGGAAATTATAATGAAATAGGATTATGAAAAGAATTTGATATTTTTCATTTTTCGAATGTCCCACACTATAATGATCAACATTGATGAACACCGTTTGGTCCTTTAACGTTGCTTCAGAAGTATCTGATGATTTGCTTCATCACAGCGTGCTCCTCTAAAGCAGCATCTCTCTTCTAGGCTTTAGGTAAAATTGCTGTTTAATGTGTGTTTACCATCTCCCTGAGATTATCTTATATCCTTATGACAAGCTAGTATAAAAGGAATGGTATTTCATGCTGGATGCTTGACATCACAGTATCACTCTCGGTCTTTGGTACCTTTCACTATTATGATCCTAGCCATTTGGCTGTATTAACCCTATTCAGTTTGACGGTATATTCTGGATTAACATTTTTTGAACACTAATGTTTTTTTCCTGGGTAAACAAGTTGGCAAGACTTTTTCTGGTGGGAGGAACATGATTGTGTCACGCTCCCCAGGGAACATGGATTCTGATTATACAGCCTACAATATCCGAAAAGTAGAAGTTCCTAAGGCAGTCCTTGAATTCTAGGGAAATATTGGTCCAGCAAGTGGTTCAACTATCCAAAACGTCCTGGGATGTTAGATAATAGCTACCGAAGGTATCCTTCTACCCTACATTAATGACGGAGGCTATCACGAGGCACTTGGTGTCAACAGACACCAGTTACCAACGAGAATCCACATGCATCTGGATACGCCACATGATATAACGATTATGGAAGATAACTCAATTCTGATCTGTTAACATATAAGCTGTGAATTTCATGCCATATAATAAGATTTGAGTTCAAATTATTCATGCATGAATAATAAATACCATGGTATTTATGATCATATTCATACAATAATTCATAATCATATAATTACATATATCCATTTTGACTATACGACCAAACAACGCTCTATCATTTTAAAACCATATATAATCATATTTGACGAAGATTTGCATTTCATATCTGTATTCTATTCCTTAAAGAATATATGGTTATATCGTATTTGGATGCATTAACCCATGTATTTTATTTATCTACAGGATCTATTCAAACCTCTACCTAGTATAAAGATTTATATGTGAACGTGTATGTTAAAGCACTGTACTCACTATTTTATGAACTATCATTCAAATTGTATTCGGATACTGTAAATCATTTAATTTCCGAAATTACCTGTCCAATTCAGTGAGTCTGTCATGGTTTTCTTGACAGTATTTTTATCCAAAATGCTGTTTCATATGTTTGTTTATAAAGCGACAAAATCTGAGACTATAATAATCTTTTTTCAACTAATTATCTCTGCACCTCCCAACTTTTATCAGTGCGAACTTTCAGTTTATAAATGTATCACCTACCGTACTCACTTTGATTGTTTGATGCTAATTAACGACATTTCTAAATTTATTATATGAGGCTATCTTTTGTGTAACACGGATACTGACATAAATTCTTCATCTCCACTACTATCTACAGACACAATTTTCAACAGTTTCAACGAGATGAGCCACTCTGTTTATCTGGAAGCAGACGCCAGTGAATTTTTACTTTCCTCCAATTCATTGAGACGAAAACAGATTTTTAAGGTTATTAAGACTTCCGGATAAAACACCATACCAGGGAGAGATAGCTACAGATCACCAGCGTCAAACATTCAAACGCATCACAATCCTAATGATCGTAAAATTAAGTCCGATTCTAAGACGACGTCTAGCTTTACAAATATGCTGCCATCGAAAAACTCTTCTGAATCTCCAAAAGTTCAAAACTCAGAAGAAAGTAATCCCGATGTAAGTGGTGTCCATCCTCTTAAGAATGTTAACCTAGATTCAAGCCGAAGTAGTTGTGCTGATGACGAATGGGAAAACACAATCCAAATACCTGTTAGTGCAACACCCAGTTACTGTAACTTTGCAACGGATAACATCAAAACTAATCATAACATTCATATAACTGACCACACACTTAACGTTGATATGTTCGAACCTCGCAAACCATCGCAAGTATGTTTAATAGCACACGATCCTCTCCAAATTATGAAAAAGCCTAAATCAACCAAAAACCTTGGAAATAAACGTCTGGAGCACGTTAACAATACGTCAGGTATAAATAGTAATCTGCATTGTAAATGGTCACTTGGTTGCACACACAGACCTGATAGCCTTTTTGGTCCGGCTCCCAATATGTACACTATGCCTTTATCAGATGTTATATCCAATAGCAATGAGAATTTTTTGTAATTCCGCCGGCTTTCCTGCGAGTAACGGTAAACATATTTCACATGATGACAAAGTGGTTGAATCTTTTCCCCTCGCAACACAACTCTTACATTAGCCAATCCTACGAGTATTCATGGAACTACCGATTGAGATTTATACTCTAACCTGCTTCATTATGATAACTCTGAGTTTCTTATTCTTTTGTTCAATGCCCGTTCTCTGTCCAATAAAATTATTCTTCTTAAAACTCTTTTATTCCTTGTAAATACAACCATTGTACTTATTACGGAAACATGGCGCAATTCATCTATATCCGATCATTCCTTGAATGCAGATAACTACATTTTCTTTAGAACCGATAGATGTTATGGATTAGGAGGCGGTACAATTATCTATCTCCGTTCAGACATTCAAGCATGCAAATTTGAGGATAAATCCCTCGATGCTATAGACGACTCCACTTGGATTACTGTGAACTGTGGATCCCAAAATTATTTACTGGTTGGATGCATATATAGACCACCTTATGCGGATACTAAGTATGACAGATTATTACAAACATCTTTTCCATTGCTTCGCACCAACCGCATACTTTTAAAAACATCCGAGGTGATTTTAATCTGCCAAAAATTACATGAGGCACGACTCCGGTACCAGGTCGATATAACAAGCTGTTTGAAACACTAGAAATTTGTGGATGGGTTCAACAGGTTCGAAAACCGACCAGGGGGAATAATATACTTGATTTAATGTTCACAATCAACGTAGACTATATCTCAGTGCATACCAGTCATGAGTTTTTTATGAGTGACCATAGAGTTGTATTGAGTATTATTCACTTTTTAAACGCCATACAATTGAACTATAAAGCTCCAACGATGTACCAGAGCAGACATTTTGATCAACAAACATGGAGACGGACTGAAACTCTCATTCAACTTTTAACATGGAAAACTTATTTTACCACAAATAATGTTGACCTTTGACTTTCCAATCTATACCACAATTTGATATATTGCTTTGACTGCACTGCCTCAGTTATTGGCCGTAAGGCTTATAATGCTAATAGGGGCCGGAATACTTTTAGAAGAAAACTGAGGAAATTAAAATGCCACTACTACGAGCAGGGTATACTTAAGTTAATCGACAGAAATGCTTCATCTAAACGTAAGTATTTTATGAATATAGAAAATAAAGCCCTAAGTAGTAACAGCGCAGAATTATCAATACTTCGGCATTTCAAATCCCGCGTAAAGTTGAATTCACTTGGCACGACTAAATTCTCCATAGTTAACGGAAGCATTGTTAACGACCCGAATATTATATGCGAACAATTCAGTAAGCACTTCTCGCAGCGCTACAAAATTGGAACTGAAAGCTCTATCATTACATTTCCAATGCTGACATTCAGATATCTATCGAAAATTGATTCCATACCCTCAAACAGCAAGCAGACCATAGTTGTTTTGAAAAAGTCTAATGATGGTGGACCTGACGGGATAACTTCGTCATTTGTGAAATATGGAAGTAGAGAATTTCCACTATTTTGTTTGAAACTTTTCAATCTATCCATGGAATATGGGACCTATCCATCTGTATGGAAAACATCATTTATCACCCCTAGATTCAAAACAGGATCACGTAGTGATATTATTTAACATAAATCAATTAACTTGACTTCCCTGCTCTCAAGAACCATAGAAAAAATCATCCACAAACAGCTATTATCATTTTTACTTTCGGCTAGTCTGATCAGCCTATCCCAACACGATTTTATGACTAAACGCTCATGTTTCACATCGTACCTGTAGTTTTTCGATCAGATTACCCACAGAAGAGATGTTGGTCAGTCAGTAATAATTCTTTGCTTTAATTTTAGTAAGACTTTCGACAGTGTCTCACACAAACTTCTTCTTTTAAAACTCTCTTCATTTGGCTTACAGAATAACCTTTTATCTTGGCTTAAATCGTATTTAGAAGAACGTAGCCAAATTGTTCGCTTTGGATCTTGCTACTCTAAACCTGTGAATGTACCCAGTGGGGTTAGACAAGGAAGTGTGATTGGTCCATTACTCTTACTCCTTTTTATCAACGACGTGTGTTCCCACTTTCAGTATGGTAAACCGTTCCTTTTTGCCGATGACCTAAAAGTAATTTATTCATTCTCTTCTCCTACGAAAGAAAGCTACATATTAGCGGTAATCCAAGAGGAAAAAAACAAGTTGTACGAATGGACTGTTTCGTGGAATTTACCACCTAATGTTGACGAAAATAGATTTATTGACATTGACCGCTGCCTTGACTTAAATATGACTGTACACAAACATACACTCAAAAATCTCAACACTGTTCGTGACCTGGGTTTAAGATATAGCAACAGTCTGAACTTTTCTGAGCACACTGTTTCTCAAGTATCCAAAGTTATAAATCTCATCAGATTCATAATGATAAACTTCAATCAGATCGAATCGAGATTGTTATTATTAAAGAAAATTTATCTTACATATTCTTGAATATGGCATTTTAGTTTACAGTAATTGCAGACATAATGACCTGATTAAAATTGAAGGTGTTCATAGAAAGTTCATCAAAGCTGTTCTGGGGTATTCTGACAACAAAGACTATCACCAAAGATGTAAACAACTCAAATTTGAACCTCTTTGGATCAGACGCATCAAATCAAATCATTATCTACCGGCTTATTAACGGTATTTCCTACTCTTTCGTATACACCCCTTCATATCTTATGATATCATCCCACAATCTACGCAATAAGATGAATATCCTAGCGATTCCAAGAACCCACACAAACTTACATCAGAAGTTTTTCCTCGTTCGCTACTCAACCATGTGGAACAGACTGCCAGTTAATCTCCGTTGCAGTGAAACTACAACCCGATTCAAAAGTCTCCTTGACGATTTTCTTTCCGAAAGTGGATTATGTCACCTATTGAATATCATTGTATTCAATAATGATTTATGCAAAAAAGGTCCTTCATCCATTTAATTGCCTGAATAGCAAAATAAATCTTTGAAACTTTTCACGTCTATTTTATTTCACTTCTATTTATCTTAATATATGAAGTCTGCTTATGTTCGTGTTTATCATTATTACCCTTATTCATATCATTATTAGTTCCCCGACACATTTGATATTCATGTTTTCTCTCTCTTTTCCTAAATGATTATTATTCTTTAGACTAAAACGTTTGTAATTAAGACAATAACTTATGTTACACTTAAATTAACTTCTCAGACTCGTTTTTATCTTCACTATGCATATATGACTTATATTAATATTTCATCATCTTTTTCACTCAGTTGAGACTTACATTGCATCACTTTAAACTATCACTGCACAAACATTTATTCTAACGTCATATCTTACTACAATAATAAATTGTTTTTTCTTAATTATTTTTTGTTACTTATTTAACGATACACACATAGTCGTTTATTCTTGTTCTGTGTTTACAAACACGCCTATTACGCTGTCGGCGTATTTCACGTCTCCTTTATTTCTATTCCCTTATTTTCTCCATTTCCTTCTTTAAACTAAATTCAATATTCTTCTGAATTACAATGACCCGATTTATTATTATCATTAATATTCTACTATTATTAGTCTAATTTTTTTAATTATGGCAAGTATAATGCTAACATTATTGAAAATTGTGTATTATTGGATTGTTTGAAGAAACCCAAAATGGTTTCTTCACAACACTTATGTACCCATAAAATGTTTGTGAATAATAATAGCAATAATAATAATAATTAGGTACGAAAACAGATTAAAACTGACAGTTTCATTGGTGGACTGTCTTTATTAAGGAAAAACGCGTTTCGAGCAATATAGTGTAAGACATGAATGTGTGTGTTCTTGTCGTGTCTCTTAGGTCCTATCTTCTAACTTGTTGCTTATCTCTAATTAATTCAAGAAAGCTCTATCTATTTTGGTGAGAAGAGGTAAGATATCCAATTTCTAATTTGGTTGTGGCATAAATCTAGGCACCTCTATTGGACAGACCTCACAAATCCGAGAGGTGAACGTGGCAAACTAAATGATTGTAAGATATTTTTCTCTCATTTGATCTGTGTAGGACGACTGGTTTCCACTCATTCGCTCCTCCAGCTTTATTTTTAATCATTTGCACAATGAATTCACTTCCTGAAGGCGGAATTTTACCATTATAAACTATTATTTAACTTGACACTCTTTTGTTTGACTTTAATCAATACTGATGTTCTCTTTTCTTCCCATAAAAACTCAGTATTGATTGTGGATATTGAGAACTCAACTGTGGTTATATCCATTATATGTGTTGATTTGTGTAATTACCAGTTAACTTTCGATGTTGATCATTATAGAATTTTGTCAACAATGTTACTTCCATTGTTTATCTGCTTTCTTTCATTGACAATAGTATCGCACAAGAGTATTTCATAAATCAACTGCAGAACAAGATCGCTCATTATATTCACTTAATATATTGTAGAATGTGGCCTATTTTTAGTTATGAATCTTGGTCTATTTGAAGTTTAGTTACTCTGGATTCTCTTTTTGTTTTTGCTGTTGTTATTATTGTTCTGAATAATGAAGTGTAAATATTAGGTCACATAAACATCAGCGCGTGACATTCCAAAAATGAAAACTATGAAATTCCTTTCACAATCTGATTTTCTCATAAAGTGTAATGATGAAACAGAACGTTTTCAGTAGACAATTATAAGACCACATCATAAATGTGTGTTGATGTTTAAAATAGTTGTATAATATTACATTTACAGTGTATTACTACTACGTTGATGCGTGCTACTGATGTCGACAATTATAAGTAGTATTTATCATCAATCGAAAGGGAGATATCTTGTGTCAGAAGGGTGGGATGATTGAAGAAAATCTAATGAAGACTGATAATGTTTGACGCGGAAGCAAAGGAACAATCATGTTTGAGTCAATTGATTGACATTTTGCAAATGAATTATTTACCGTATCGTTCTCAGATTTTACTAAGCGATTCTGTAACTTTGTATTCAAATACATTTGGTTGTCTTCGCTGGTGTTCTCGTTCGCAACACTTCTACTACTAATCACAAAAGCAATACAGTCATTGAAACGTTAGTAGTGTGAGTGGCATTAGTAGTAGCCTTTGCATTGTGTTTAGTAGTGTGACTGGTGGTGATACTGGTAAAATGAGTAGTTGTGCTGATAGAGTGAGTAGTGATTTGAATAGTGGTCGTTGTAGCATTATTAGTAGTTGTGTGTGGAATAGTGTGAGTGCTAGTAGTAACTCTAGTGGCATTATTATTAGTAGTAGTGAAATTGCTGCGAGAAGTAGTGTAATCAGTACCAGTAGTAGTGTGGGTTATGCAGTCAGTACTAGTAATATAGGCTCTAGTGGTGGTAGTGTGAAAATTAGTGTAGTTTGTTGTAGTAGCAGTCGCAGTGTGGGCATTAATAGATGCATTGATAATATTATTAGCTGTAATAGTAGTATGGTAATATTAGTGTGTGTGAGTGCGACTAGGGTATCATGGCGAATCCCTCTCTTTACCATACTATTTCCAACTTCAGCTCATGACTATTGCTCAACCAACAACCGGGAATTTCACATGTCGTGATGAGACTGAGATTGTGAGTGTGCGTCAACATGTATACTGAAGATGTATCGACCTACCACCCCTAGTTTATTTCCAACTTGCATGCCAGTCAGCATCTTTTGTCAGGGTAGATACAATAAGCGTGCTTAACATCTCTCTGAAAGGTGTGTGCGCTCGTCAACCGACTTGCCAATTCTAAATCGAATTGTCCGTCTAACCAAAACACTACTGGTCAATTATAGCACAATATAAACTAAAAGTTGTTGGAAGACAGCTGTGATTGAATACTTACAACTCACGGATGTTCTCTATTTTGAAGGACGTTTGGTGATATGAAACAGATTGCTTCTCAGTTTACTCGTTTATTGGTTAACATACAGATTGAGACCTAGGTGTATGTAACTTCAGTCCTTAAATAAATGGATAGCTGCGACTGTATCAGTTGGTTGATAACGTAACTCACTGTGATTGTTAGAAGTACCCGAATTGTTGTACGGTCTAGGAATTCCCGAAATAGTGCAGTCTATGCAGAGAGAAGTAGGTTAGCACAAACGAATGCAGTGTACCTGGAATTCGAAATCTGGCAAACATCAAGTGCGAAAGAATATTTAGTTTCTACGAGCACCACACACGCTAAAACTTGACTGAGATTATGAATTCCTGCAGTCAATTGTATCGCTTCTCTGTGTGTTTATTATGCGTTTATCCGACCATGTATTCGGTGTTTACTCTGTGTTATCTAGAATATACTCATTAAAATTAGAATCAACAACTGAAACTGGAATGAACTGACTAAAGTCTTTGAATTTTATGAAGTCGCTGTGTCAGCTGTGTACTGAAACCAATGATATCACTCAATTTAACCAAGAAGTGTTAGCTGAGCACGTAAGAACATATTGTATCTGTAATTACAAATCAAACAGTCATCAAGTATAACAGAATCATCAGTTCATACAAACATTACACTGTCATAGGTGTTCTCGTCCAAAACATTACCAACATTTTGTTCTTCAATAAAGATGAGATTTACACAAGACGTGGAAATGAAAAGATCTACCCGAATTAAATAAAGTTTAAAAACACAAATTAGTAAAATGTTCATTTCACTTAGTGTTGTTTACCTATATCTTCCTATTGTTGTTTAGGACTGCAATTGATCGGCCTCTTATTGGCATATGTGCATCATGTGTTGATTGTCTTGGTATTGCTTCAAGTCACAAGTTTTGTAAGCAAAGGTGGATGATGATTGTTTGCAGTGGAATAGAAGACGCATGTATCATCCATTTTGGGACTCGTCAGATGGTTGTTCTTGCATTTCACAGTTGATGTACACTCAGGGACTTGAACCCAGTGCCGTTTGCTTCAAACTCCATCGCGTTATCTACTTAGTTATTGAGTCCTGATAGCCAACTTTTCGTGCAATGTGGTGATGATTAAATTCACTTGATATTGTTTACTTGAATCTTCCGATTGATGTTTAGGACTGCAAGTGATCAGTCTCATGTTGACATATCTACATCCTGTACGGGTTGCCTTGATGCCTGAATGTTACTTCAATACTTTAAACCGAATCTCCATTACATTTCATATTATATATTAGATTCAATCATTTAAAAACGTCCAGTAATTGTTAACAGTAGTTGTAAAAATGACTGAGGAATCAAGTAATGACTGTCGTAGCAAACCAATCAAGAATTCATGTTAGACATCGATGATGAATGTCTTTGTGAATTTAACTAAGAACTGTAAATCACATGAAAATATCATGACGGAATTTGTAAGAATTGACAATCTACTAGTGGTTTCACAGAAGACAAATTTTCATTATTGACATATTTATAGTTAAATAATATACATTAGTTTTCAGGAGAACTGGAAACCATCCAGACTTTCACATGACAACGCAAACAGTACAGCTCAATCCCGTTTAACATGAGGGCCAGACATCTCCCAGACTTAACGCAAGCAGTGAAGGCCAATTTCATTTCGCTGGAGAGCTAGACACCACTCACGCTTAAAAATGGTAGCCCAAATAGTACGGCTCAACCCAGTTTCCTGGAGAATCGGACACTATTCAGTCTTAAACTTTATAACATGGGAAATACAGCTTAATCACGCTTGACCGGAGTACCAGACATTGTATAGATTTTAACGCCACAATCTGAATAGTACAGCTCAATCTTGTGAAGCAACCATACAGGTACCAAACACTCTAGTGGACCATTGGCATCAATCATATACACATTCATATCACATGTATAATTATTCCGGTCAATGATCACGTGAATCAACTATGCACAGTATGAACAACCGGGAGTTGACCTATTCCGCATACATGACAGACAAACTCATTAATGTTCGCAATGGAGAAATGCCTTACAAAGTCCCTTGAGAACACGGCAAAGCAAATACTGTTATGAATGAAATCGGTTGACCAGCAAACCAACTTTGCACAAAACTTGTCAAATTAATGTTCAACTATCCACAATAACGATAGCAAACCTCCAGTCTCATAGAAGGCCCTCAGCTCTACATAGATGGACATAGTCAATGGTAAATTAGGTTAAGTCCTGTGAAGCTCATTAATTGCTCATCCAACGTTTTCTGAAGCCGTAACAACAGATCAAGAGAACACCCAAAAAATAAACAAAGGTTACTTCAATTTAGGAATAGTGAAGTGAAAGATATCACTGAAGTACAGATTTGAATGAAAGCAATCCCGCCCCACGAGATTCGAATCCATGACCTATCGGTTTCACGCATGAACGCCTCACCTCTAGACCAAGCAACCAGCATCCATTGGTGTTAATATCTCACTTCAACCAATACACGAAGTTGCGTCATGGTAGTGTAGCTTCGATTGACTCATGAATTCAACTATTAAAGTATGATATCTGTTTGGAGTTATATGTACGTTAATTATACAACAGATTAATGTAGATTAGATGTTGTTATATTCAATTAGGTTGTAATAGATGTTATTTGACCTATCACATCATCGACGTTTATCATTATTGTTTTCATGGTCTACTATGCTTACATTTCATCAAAATCTCTGATTTTCTTACATCCTCATCATCACAACTTAAAACGTTCCCCCTCCCCAACATATGGTCAGTTGATATGTTAAACAGGTAAAGTGATTCAATAAAATCTTACCACTCGTAACTATACCAATTAGAGGAAATATAGCCTGTCATAAAGTTCATCAATATAACATTGTAAAATATATAACACACAACTATTTGAAACATCAACATGTATTTGTGATCTGTTGTTATAAGCATTCACTAGGATATATTTGTTTCGACATTGGAAATTATAATGAAATAGGATTATGAAAAGAATTTGATATTTTTCATTTTTCGAATGTCCCACACTATAATGATCAACATTGATCAACACCACTTGGTCTTTAAGGTTGCTTTAGAAGTATCTGATGATTTGCTTCATCACAGCGTGCTCCTCTAAAGCAGCATCTCTCTTCTAGGCTTCAGGCAAAATTGCTGTTATTTAATGTGTGTTTACCATCTCCCTGAGATTATCTTATATCCTTATGACAAGCTAGAATAAAAGGAATGGTTTTTCAAGTTGGATGCTTGACATCACAGTATCACTCTCGGTCTTTGGTACCTGCCACTATTATTATCCTGGCCATCTAGCTGTATTAACCCTATTCAGTTTGACGGTATATTCTGGATTAATATTTTTTGAACACTAATGTTTTTTTCCTGGGTAAACAAGTTGGCAAGACTTTTTCTGGTGGGAGAAAGATGATTGTGTCACGCTCCCCAGGGAACATGGATACTGATTATACAGCCTACAATATCGGAATAGTAGAAGTTCCTAAAGCAGTCACTGAATTCTAGGGAAATATTAGTCCAACAAGTGGTTCGAATATCCAAAACGACCTGGGACTCTATACTCTAGCTACCGAAGGTGTCGTTCCATCCTACATTAATGATAGAGGCTGTCACGAGGCACTTGGTGTCAACAGACACCAGTTACCAACGAGAATCCACATGCATCTGGATACGCCACATGATATAACGATTATGGAAGATAACTCGATTCTGATCTGTTAACATATAAACTGTGAATTTCATGCCATATAATAAGATCTGAGTTCAACTTATTCATGCATGAATAATAAATACCATGGTGTGTATGATCATATTCATACAATAATTCATAATCATATAATTACATATATCTATTTTGACTAGACGACCAAACTACGCTCTATCATTTTAAAACCATATATAATCATATTTGACGAAGATTTGCATTTCATATCAGTATTCTATTCCTTAAAGAATATATGGTTATATCGTATTTGGATGCATTAACCCATGTATTTTATTTATCTACAGGATCTATTCAAACCTCTACCTAGTATAAAGATTTATATGTGAACGTGTATGTTAAAGCACTGTACTCACTATTTTATGAACTATCATTCAAATTGTATTCGGATACTGTAAATCATTTAATTTCCGAAATTACCTGTCCAATTCAGTGAGTCTGTCATGGTTTTCTTGACAGTATTTTTATCCAAAATGCTGTTTCATATGTTTGTTTATAAAGCGACAAAATCTGAGACTATAATAATCTTTTTTCAACTAATTATCTCTGCACCTCCCAACTTTTATCAGTGCGAACTTTCAGTTTATAAATGTATCACCTACCGTACTCACTTTGATTGTTTGATGCTAATTAACGACATTTCTAAATTTATTATATGAGGCTATCTTTTGTGTAACACGGATACTGACATAAATTCTTCATCTCCACTACTATCTACAGACACAATTTTCAACAGTTTCAACGAGATGAGCCACTCTGTTTATCTGGAAGCAGACGCCAGTGAATTTTTACTTTCCTCCAATTCATTGAGACGAAAACAGATTTTTAAGGTTATTAAGACTTCCGGATAAAACACCATACCAGGGAGAGATAGCTACAGATCACCAGCGTCAAACATTCAAACGCATCACAATCCTAATGATCGTAAAATTAAGTCCGATTCTAAGACGACGTCTAGCTTTACAAATATGCTGCCATCGAAAAACTCTTCTGAATCTCCAAAAGTTCAAAACTCAGAAGAAAGTAATCCCGATGTAAGTGGTGTCCATCCTCTTAAGAATGTTAACCTAGATTCAAGCCGAAGTAGTTGTGCTGATGACGAATGGGAAAACACAATCCAAATACCTGTTAGTGCAACACCCAGTTACTGTAACTTTGCAACGGATAACATCAAAACTAATCATAACATTCATATAACTGACCACACACTTAACGTTGATATGTTCGAACCTCGCAAACCATCGCAAGTATGTTTAATAGCACACGATCCTCTCCAAATTATGAAAAAGCCTAAATCAACCAAAAACCTTGGAAATAAACGTCTGGAGCACGTTAACAATACGTCAGGTATAAATAGTAATCTGCATTGTAAATGGTCACTTGGTTGCACACACAGACCTGATAGCCTTTTTGGTCCGGCTCCCAATATGTACACTATGCCTTTATCAGATGTTATATCCAATAGCAATGAGAATTTTTTGTAATTCCGCCGGCTTTCCTGCCAGTAACGGTAAACATATTTCACATGATGACAAAGTGGTTGAATCTTTTCCCCTCGCAACACAACTCTTACATTAGCCAATCCTACGAGTATTCATGGAACTACCGATTGCGATTTATAGTCTAACCTGCTTCATTATGATAACTCTGAGTTTCTTATTCTTTTGTTCAATGCCCGTTCTCTGTCCAATAAAATTATTCTTCTTAAAACTCTTTTATTCCTTGTAAATACAACCATTGTACTTATTACGGAAACAAGGCGCAATTCATCTGTATCCGATCATTCCTTGAATGTAAACCGTGGATCCCAAAATTATTTACTGGTTGGATGCATATACAGACCACCTTATGCGGATACTAACTATGACAGATTATTACAAACATCTTTTCCATTGTTTCGCACCAACTGCATACTTTTAAAAACATCCGAGGTGATTTTAATCTGCCAAAAATTACATGAGGCACGACTCCGGTACCAGGTCGATATAACAAGCTGTTTGAAACACTAGAAATTTGTGGATGGGTTCAACAGGTTCGAAAACCGACCAGGGGGAATAATATACTTGATTTAATGTTCACAATCAACGTAGACTATATCTCAGTGCATACCAGTCATGAGTTTTTTATGAGTGACCATAGAGTTGTATTGAGTATTATTCACTTTTTAAACGCCATACAATTGAACTATAAAGCTCCAACGATGTACCAGAGCAGACATTTTGATCAACAAACATGGAGACGGACTGAAACTCTCATTCAACTTTTAACATGGAAAACTTATTTTACCACAAATAATGTTGACCTTTGACTTTCCAATCTATACCACAATTTGATATATTGCTTTGACTGCACTGCCTCAGTTATTGGCCGTAAGGCTTATAATGCTAATAGGGGCCGGAATACTTTTAGAAGAAAACTGAGGAAATTAAAATGCCACTACTACGAGCAGGGTATACTTAAGTTAATCGACAGAAATGCTTCATCTAAACGTAAGTATTTTATGAATATAGAAAATAAAGCCCTAAGTAGTAACAGCGCAGAATTATCAATACTTCGGCATTTCAAATCCCGCGTAAAGTTGAATTCACTTGGCACGACTAAATTCTCCATAGTTAACGGAAGCATTGTTAACGACCCGAATATTATATGCGAACAATTCAGTAAGCACTTCTCGCAGCGCTACAAAATTGGAACTGAAAGCTCTATCATTACATTTCCAATGCTGACATTCAGATATCTATCGAAAATTGATTCCATACCCTCAAACAGCAAGCAGACCATAGTTGTTTTGAAAAAGTCTAATGATGGTGGACCTGACGGGATAACTTCGTCATTTGTGAAATATGGAAGTAGAGAATTTCCACTATTTTGTTTGAAACTTTTCAATCTATCCATGGAATATGGGACCTATCCATCTGTATGGAAAACATCATTTATCACCCCTAGATTCAAAACAGGATCACGTAGTGATATTATTTAACATAAATCAATTAACTTGACTTCCCTGCTCTCAAGAACCATAGAAAAAATCATCCACAAACAGCTATTATCATTTTTACTTTCGGCTAGTCTGATCAGCCTATCCCAACACGATTTTATGACTAAACGCTCATGTTTCACATCGTACCTGTAGTTTTTCGATCAGATTACCCACAGAAGAGATGTTGGTCAGTCAGTAATAATTCTTTGCTTTAATTTTAGTAAGACTTTCGACAGTGTCTCACACAAACTTCTTCTTTTAAAACTCTCTTCATTTGGCTTACAGAATAACCTTTTATCTTGGCTTAAATCGTATTTAGAAGAACGTAGCCAAATTGTTCGCTTTGGATCTTGCTACTCTAAACCTGTGAATGTACCCAGTGGGGTTAGACAAGGAAGTGTGATTGGTCCATTACTCTTACTCCTTTTTATCAACGACGTGTGTTCCCACTTTCAGTATGGTAAACCGTTCCTTTTTGCCGATGACCTAAAAGTAATTTATTCATTCTCTTCTCCTACGAAAGAAAGCTACATATTAGCGGTAATCCAAGAGGAAAAAAACAAGTTGTACGAATGGACTGTTTCGTGGAATTTACCACCTAATGTTGACGAAAATAGATTTATTGACATTGACCGCTGCCTTGACTTAAATATGACTGTACACAAACATACACTCAAAAATCTCAACACTGTTCGTGACCTGGGTTTAAGATATAGCAACAGTCTGAACTTTTCTGAGCACACTGTTTCTCAAGTATCCAAAGTTATAAATCTCATCAGATTCATAATGATAAACTTCAATCAGATCGAATCGAGATTGTTATTATTAAAGAAAATTTATCTTACATATTCTTGAATATGGCATTTTAGTTTACAGTAATTGCAGACATAATGACCTGATTAAAATTGAAGGTGTTCATAGAAAGTTCATCAAAGCTGTTCTGGGGTATTCTGACAACAAAGACTATCACCAAAGATGTAAACAACTCAAATTTGAACCTCTTTGGATCAGACGCATCAAATCAAATCATTATCTACCGGCTTATTAACGGTATTTCCTACTCTTTCGTATACACCCCTTCATATCTTATGATATCATCCCACAATCTACGCAATAAGATGAATATCCTAGCGATTCCAAGAACCCACACAAACTTACATCAGAAGTTTTTCCTCGTTCGCTACTCAACCATGTGGAACAGACTGCCAGTTAATCTCCGTTGCAGTGAAACTACAACCCGATTCAAAAGTCTCCTTGACGATTTTCTTTCCGAAAGTGGATTATGTCACCTATTGAATATCATTGTATTCAATAATGATTTATGCAAAAAAGGTCCTTCATCCATTTAATTGCCTGAATAGCAAAATAAATCTTTGAAACTTTTCACGTCTATTTTATTTCACTTCTATTTATCTTAATATATGAAGTCTGCTTATGTTCGTGTTTATCATTATTACCCTTATTCATATCATTATTAGTTCCCCGACACATTTGATATTCATGTTTTCTCTCTCTTTTCCTAAATGATTATTATTCTTTAGACTAAAACGTTTGTAATTAAGACAATAACTTATGTTACACTTAAATTAACTTCTCAGACTCGTTTTTATCTTCACTATGCATATATGACTTATATTAATATTTCATCATCTTTTTCACTCAGTTGAGACTTACATTGCATCACTTTAAACTATCACTGCACAAACATTTATTCTAACGTCATATCTTACTACAATAATAAATTGTTTTTTCTTAATTATTTTTTGTTACTTATTTAACGATACACACATAGTCGTTTATTCTTGTTCTGTGTTTACAAACACGCCTATTACGCTGTCGGCGTATTTCACGTCTCCTTTATTTCTATTCCCTTATTTTCTCCATTTCCTTCTTTAAACTAAATTCAATATTCTTCTGAATTACAATGACCCGATTTATTATTATCATTAATATTCTACTATTATTAGTCTAATTTTTTTAATTATGGCAAGTATAATGCTAACATTATTGAAAATTGTGTATTATTGGATTGTTTGAAGAAACCCAAAATGGTTTCTTCACAACACTTATGTACCCATAAAATGTTTGTGAATAATAATAGCAATAATAATAATAATTAGGTACGAAAACAGATTAAAACTGACAGTTTCATTGGTGGACTGTCTTTATTAAGGAAAAACGCGTTTCGAGCAATATAGTGTAAGACATGAATGTGTGTGTTCTTGTCGTGTCTCTTAGGTCCTATCTTCTAACTTGTTGCTTATCTCTAATTAATTCAAGAAAGCTCTATCTATTTTGGTGAGAAGAGGTAAGATATCCAATTTCTAATTTGGTTGTGGCATAAATCTAGGCACCTCTATTGGACAGACCTCACAAATCCGAGAGGTGAACGTGGCAAACTAAATGATTGTAAGATATTTTTCTCTCATTTGATCTGTGTAGGACGACTGGTTTCCACTCATTCGCTCCTCCAGCTTTATTTTTAATCATTTGCACAATGAATTCACTTCCTGAAGGCGGAATTTTACCATTATAAACTATTATTTAACTTGACACTCTTTTGTTTGACTTTAATCAATACTGATGTTCTCTTTTCTTCCCATAAAAACTCAGTATTGATTGTGGATATTGAGAACTCAACTGTGGTTATATCCATTATATGTGTTGATTTGTGTAATTACCAGTTAACTTTCGATGTTGATCATTATAGAATTTTGTCAACAATGTTACTTCCATTGTTTATCTGCTTTCTTTCATTGACAATAGTATCGCACAAGAGTATTTCATAAATCAACTGCAGAACAAGATCGCTCATTATATTCACTTAATATATTGTAGAATGTGGCCTATTTTTAGTTATGAATCTTGGTCTATTTGAAGTTTAGTTACTCTGAATTCTCTTTTTGTTTTTGCTGTTGTTATTATTGTTCTGAATAATGAAGTGTAAATATTAGGTCACATAAACATCAGCGCGTGACATTCCAAAAATGAAAACTATGAAATTCTTTTTACAATGTGATTTTCTCACAAAGTGTAATGATGAAATAGAACCTTTTCTGTAGACAATTATAAGACCACATCATAAATGTATGTTGATGTTTCAATTAGTTGTATAATATTTAATTTACAGTGTATTACTACTACGATGATTCGTGCTACTGATGTCGACAATTATAAGTAGTATTTATCATCAATCGAAAGGGAGATATCTTGTGTCAGAAGGGTGGGATGATTGAAGAAAATCTAATGAAGACAGATAATGTTTGACGCGGAAGCAAAGGAACAATCATGTTTGAGTCAATTGATTGACATTTTGCAAATGAATTATTTACCGTATCGTTCTCAGATTTTACTAAGCGATTCTGTAACTTTGTATTCAAATACATTGGGTTGTCTTCGCTGGTGTTCTCGCTCACAACACTGCTAATACTACTGACACAAATAATATAATCATTGAAGCGTTAGCAGTGTGAGTGGCATTAGTAGTAGCCTTCGCATTGTGTTTAGTAGTGTGACTGTTGGTAATACTGTTATTATGAGTAGTAGTGCTGATAGAGTGAGTAGTGATTTGAATAGTGGTCGTTGTAGCATTATTAGTAGTTGTGTGTGGAATAGTGTGAGTGCTAGTAGTAACTCTAGTGGCATTATTATTAGTAGTAGTGAAATTGCTGCGAGAAGTAGTGTAATCAGTACCAGTAGTAGTGTGGGTTATGCAGTCAGTACTAGTAATATAGGCTCTAGTGGTGCTTTAGAGGAGCACGCTGTGATGAAGCAAATCATCAGATACTTCTAAAGCAACCTTAAAGGACCAAGTGGTGTTGATCAATGTTGATCATTATAGTGTGGGACATTAGAAAAATGGAAAATATCAAATTCTTTTCATAATCCTATTTCATTTTAATTTCCAATGTCGAAACATATATATCCTAGTGAATGCTTATAACAACAGATCACAAATACATGTTGATGTTTCAAATAGTTGTGTGTTATATATTTTACAATGTTATATTGATGAACTTTATGACAGGCTATATTTCCTCTAATTGGTATAGTTACGAGTGGTAAGATTTTATTGAATCACTTTACCTGTTTAACATATCAACTGACCATATGTTGGGGAGGGGGAACGTTTTAAGTTGTGATGATGAGGATGTAAGAAAATCAGAGATTTTGATGAAATGTAAGCATAGTAGACCATGAAAACAATAATGATAAACGTCGATGATGTGATAGGTCAAATAACATCTATTACAACCTAATTGAATATAACAACATCTAATCTACATTAATCTGTTGTATAATTAACGTACATATAACTCCAAACAGATATCATACTTTAATAGTTGAATTCATGAGTCAATCGAAGCTACACTACCATGACGCAACTTCGTGAATTAGTTGAAGTGAGATATTAACACCAATGGATGCTGGTTGCTTGGTCTAGAGGTGAGGCGTTCATGCGTGAAACCGATAGGTCATGGATTCGAATCTCGTGGGGCGGGATTGCTTTCATTCAAATCTGTACTTCAGTGATATCTTTCACTTCACTATTCCTAAATTGAAGTAACCTTTGTTTATTTTTTGGGTGTTCTCTTGATCTGTTGTTACGGCTTCAGAAAACGTTGGATGAGCAATTAATGAGCTTCACAGGACTTAACCTAATTTACCATTGACTATGTCCATCTATGTAGAGCTGAGGGCCTTCTATGAGACTGGAGGTTTGCTATCGTTATTGTGGATAGTTGAACATTAATTTGACAAGTTTTGTGCAAAGTTGGTTTGCTGGTCAACCGATTTCATTCATAACAGTATTTGCTTTGCCGTGTTCTCAAGGGACTTTGTAAGGCATTTCTCCATTGCGAACATTAATGAGTTTGTCTGTCATGTATGCGGAATAGGTCAACTCCCGGTTGTTCATACTGTGCATAGTTGATTCACGTGATCATTGACCGGAATAATTATACATGTGGTATGAATGTGTATATGAATGATGCCAATGGTCCACTAGAGTGTTTGGTACCTGTATGGTTGCTTCACAAGATTGAGCTGTACTATTCAGATTGTGGCGTTAAAATCTATACGATGTCTGGTACTCCGGTCAAGCGTGATTAAGCTGTTTTTCCCATGTTATAAAGTTTAAGACTGAATAGTGTCCGATTCTCCAGGAAACTGGGTTGAGCCGTACTATTTGGGCTACCATTTTTAAGCGTGAGTGGTGTCTAGCTCTCCAGCGAAATGAAATTGGCCTTCACTGCTTGCGTTAAGTCTGAGAGATGTCTGGCCCTCATGTTGAACGGGATTGAGCTGTACTGTTTGCGTTGTCATGTGAAAGTCTGGATGGTTTCCAGTTCTCCTAAAAATTAATGTATATTATATAACTATAAATATGTCAATAATGAAAATTTGTCTTCTGTGAAACCACTAGTAGATTGTCAATTCTTACAAATTCCGCCATGTTATTTTCATGTGATTTACAGTTCTTAGTTAAATTTACAAAGACATTCATCATCGATGTCTAACATGAATTCTTGATTGGTTTGCTACGACAGTCATTACTTGATTCCTCAGTCATTTTTACAACTACTGTTAACAATTACTGGACGTTTTTAAATGATTGAATCTAATATATAATATGAAATGTAATGGAGATTCGGTTTAAAGTATTGAAGTAACATTCAGGCATCAAGGCAACCCGTACAGGATGTAGATATGTCAACATGAGACTGATCACTTGCAGTCCTAAACATCAATCGGAAGATTCAAGTAAACAATATCAAGTGAATTTAATCATCACCACATTGCACGAAAAGTTGGCTATCAGGACTCAATAACTAAGTAGATAACGCGATGGAGTTTGAAGCAAACGGCACTGGGTTCAAGTCCCTGAGTGTACATCAACTGTGAAATGCAAGAACAACCATCTGACGAGTCCCAAAATGGATGATACATGCGTCTTCTATTCCACTGCAAACAATCATCATCCACCTTTGCTTACAAAACTTGTGACTTGAAGCAATACCAAGACAATCAACACATGATGCACATATGCCAATAAGAGGCCGATCAATTGCAGTCCTAAACAACAATAGGAAGATATAGGTAAACAACACTAAGTGAAATGAACATTTTACTAATTTGTGTTTTTAAACTTTATTTAATTCGGGTAGATCTTTTCATTTCCACGTCTTGTGTAAATCTCATCTTTATTGAAGAACAAAATGTTGGTAATGTTTTGGACGAGAACACCTATGACAGTGTAATGTTTGTATGAACTGATGATTCTGTTATACTTGATGACTGTTTGATTTGTAATTACAGATACAATATGTTCTTACGTGCTCAGCTAACACTTCTTGGTTAAATTGAGTGATATCGTTGGTTTCAGTACACAGCTGACACAGCGACTTCATAAAATTCAAAGACTTTAGTCAGTTCATTCCAGTTTCAGTTGTTGATTCTAATTTTAATGAGTATATTCTAGATAACACAGAGTAAACACCGAATACATGGTCGGATAAACGCATAATAAACACACAGAGAAGCGATACAATTGACTGCAGGAATTCATAATCTCAGTCAAGTTTTAGCGTGTGTGGTGCTCGTAGAAACTAAATATTCTTTCGCACTTGATGTTTGCCAGATTTCGAATTCCAGGTACACTGCATTCGTTTGTGCTAACCTACTTCTCTCTGCATAGACTGCACTATTTCGGGAATTCCTAGACCGTACAACAATTCGGGTACTTCTAACAATCACAGTGAGTTACGTTATCAACCAACTGATACAGTCGCAGCTATCCATTTATTTAAGGACTGAAGTTACATACACCTAGGTCTCAATCTGTATGTTAACCAATAAACGAGTAAACTGAGAAGCAATCTGTTTCATATCACCAAACGTCCTTCAAAATAGAGAACATCCGTGAGTTGTAAGTATTCAATCACAGCTGTCTTCCAACAACTTTGAGTTTATATTATGCTATAATTGACCAGTAGTGTTTTGGTTAGACGGACAATTCGATTTAGAATTGGCAAGTCGGTTGACGAGCGCACACACCTTTCAGAGAGATGTTAAGCACGCTTATTGTATCTACCCTGACAAAAGATGCTGACTGGCATGCAAGTTGGAAATAAACTAGGGGTGGTAGGTCGATACATCTTCAGTATACATGTTGACGCACACTCACAATCTCAGTCTCATCACGACATGTGAAATTCCTGGTTGTTGGTTGAGCAATAGTCATGAGCTGAAGTTGGAAATAGTATGGTAAAGAGCGGGATTCGCCATGATACCCTAGTCGCACTCATTATGTTCTGTGAACCCACAGATCACCATCACTCTTGACTTTCAGCCTAGTAACTCAACTTGTATTTTGACTGTGTTATCATGTGCATATTCCTATTATAGCAGTTAATGATTTTCTTTCCACCTCAACCGTATCGAGTTCTCTTTCTTTAAAGTGACTTCATTTCTAGAACCTGAGCACTCAAGTAATTGCCTGAAATATTCCGCCTACCTTCTTGCTTGAAGAACAGTTTAGAACGTAAGTTAATGCTTACCCGTGAAACTTTCTAATCACTAAGATAAAGACAAAACAAATTTATTATTTTCCGGTTTTTCCCATCTAAACTGGAACACCGATGTACGATTACATATAAATAAATACTTATATTATTTGAAAGATAATGTTGAGGCTGTAGGGCATTTTATTATTATTTGATGAATGTTAGTATTGACAAAGACAGTGCCAGAAGCATCAAATTCCAGAAATTATCTCATCACGCTGTACATTAGTTACATGCAAACACAGATGACTGTGAAACAGAAAATATGGAGAATAGTTTGGGTAAAGTAAAAACCTCGATGTGATCCCACTTGCTGTAGTTGAGACGCGACATCCTCACAAACGAAATGCAAGGAAAAGCTTAGAAACTTCTTGAAAATCCGCTGGATTTACAAACATCAACAAACAAAATAGGCTGCAACAGTTGCAGTTAATGATTGAGAGAAGCCAACTTTTCATTATTAGCCTCAATTTACAAGAGTTCTCTAGTTGATCCGACCTCAATTTTGAGTGTGCAGCTATTATTTGGTGAAGCTATGTAAATTCAATATCTTTATCACGAGCTGGCATGAACAAATTGATTTCTTCACACTCGCTTCCCGTTGTTTCGGTATGGTTTTAGATATTCGTTATGGTTCTATGGATGCCAGTCTATCCACTCGACCGCATCAATTCTACTCATTTTGGTGGTTATTTGTGGATATTTTTATCGTGTGATTTGAGTGAGTAAGGCATGGCTCGGTGTTGCAGGCATAGTTCCTGTTGAATGTTACTTTATATCTTTTATTCATATTAAATATATTGTTCTATTTCTAGCCTAAGCTTATTCTCCATCATGTATTGGTAATTGTTACGATGGAATCAGTTGGTGTAGAGGATGATGTAACTTCCACGTAAGATGTTATAGATTGAGGAGTTATATAATGAAAAATCTACCGTTTCAGAATTAGGTCTACCAATACTACTGCTCACGGTTCTAGAACCACTAAATTACTATTATTAATATTACTGCTGCTCACACCATTTCCCACAATACTACTACGATTTTCAATATTACGGAATTAAATATTTCCAATCAGATTGAATCTACGACTCGTATTAGTCAACATGCCGCACACATTACAACCACTACGACTAATACTGCTCAATTTACTGGTATTAAAACTATTACAAATGTTCACAGTTCAGTTACTACTACTGATACAATGACTACTCGCACTATTATTACTACTACTAATGATACAATTACTACTCAAATTAATGATGCCCTTACCAATTCTCACAACACTAACCTATCGATTACTATTGCTTCTGTTACCACTCAAACCACTTCTGCAACCAATATACTACTAATCAACTACTACTACTAGTGTTTTTACTCCCACTATTACTGCAGCTAATGACGTTTTCACACTTCTACCCATACTAATGCTACTACAAACAATACTACCACACACACACTAATATTACCATACTACTATTACAGCTAATAATATTATCAATGCATCTATTAATGCCCACACTGCGACTGCTACTACACCAAACTACACTAATTTTCACACTACCACCACTAGAGCCTATATTACTAGTACTGACTGCATAACCCACACTACTACTGGTACTGATTACACTACTTCTCGCAGCAATTTCACTACTACTAATAATAATGCCACTAGAGTTACTACTAGCACTCACACTATTCCACACACAACTACTAATAATGCTACAACGACCACTATTCAAATCACTACTCACTCTATCAGCACTACTACTCATAATAACAGTATTACCAACAGTCACACTACTAAACACAATGCGAAGGCTACTACTAATGCCACTCACACTGCTAACGCTTCAATGATTATATTATTTGTGTCAGTAGTATTAGCAGTGTTGTGAGCGAGAACACCAGCGAAGACAACCCAATGTATTTGAATACAAAGTTACAGAATCGCTTAGTAAAATCTGAGAACGATACGGTAAATAATTCATTTGCAAAATGTCAATCAATTGACTCAAACATGATTGTTCCTTTGCTTCCGCGTCAAACATTATCTGTCTTCATTAGATTTTCTTCAATCATCCCACCCTTCTGACACAAGATATCTCCCTTTCGATTGATGATAAATACTACTTATAATTGTCGACATCAGTAGCACGAATCATCGTAGTAGTAATACACTGTAAATTAAATATTATACAACTAATTGAAACATCAACATACATTTATGATGTGGTCTTATAATTGTCTACAGAAAAGGTTCTATTTCATCATTACACTTTGTGAGAAAATCACATTGTAAAAAGAATTTCATAGTTTTCATTTTTGGAATGTCACTCACTGATGTTTATATGACCTCATGTTTACACTTCATTATTCAGAACAGTAATAACAACAGCAAAAACAAAAAGAGAATTCAGAATAACTAAACTTCAAACAGACCAAGATTCCACAAGTTGAAATCATGTGTCAGTTGAAGCTAGACCACCATTGAAAACCTGGAAGCACTGGACGGCCGTTACATCCTAGTATGGGACTCCTCAGCAGTGCGCATCCACGATCCCGCACCACCCGGGGCTCGAACCCAGGACCTACTGGCTTCGCGCGCGAGCACCTAACCAAGATTCATAACTACAAATAGGCCACATTCTACAATATATTAAGTGAATATAATGAGCGATCTTGTTCTGCAGTTGATTTATGAAATACTCTTGTGCGATACTATTGTCAATGAAAGAAAGCAGATAAACAATGGAAGTAACATTGTTGACAAAATTCTATAATGATCAACATCGAAAGTTAACTGGTAATTACACAAATCAAGACATATAATGGATATAAACACAGTTGAGTTCTCAATATCCACAATCAATACTGAGTTTTTATGGGAAGAAAAGAGAACATCAGTATTGATTAAAGTCAAACAAAAGAGTGTCAAGCTAAATAATAGTTTATAATGGTAAAATTCCGCCTTCATGATGTGAATTTATTGTGCGAATGAATAAAAGTAAGACTGGAGAAGGAAATGAGCAGAAACCAGTCGTCTTACACAGATCAAATGAGAGAAAAATATCTTTTAGTCATTAAATTTGCAAAGCTCTCGTCTCGAATTTGTGAGGTCCATTACATATGGGTGCCTAGAACTATGCCACAACGGAACTAGATATTGGATACCTTACCTCTTCTCACCAAAATAGATTAAGATATTTCAGGCTAAAAAGAGACAAGCAACAAGTTATAAAATATGACCTAAGAGACACTACAAGGACGCACACATTCATGTTTTACTCTATATTGCATGAAACGCGTTTTTCCTTAATGCTGATAGTCCACAAATGAAACTATCAGTTCTAATCTGTTTCCGTACCTAATCATTATATCATGTGGCGTATCCAGATGCACGTGGATTCTAGTTGATAACTGGTGTCTGTTGACACCAAGTGACTCGTGATAGCCTCCGTCATTAATGTAGGGTAGAAAGATAGCTTTCGTAGCTATTATCTAGAATCCCAGGACGTTTTGGATAGTTGAACCACTTGCTGGACTAATATTTCCCTAGAATTCAATGACTGCTTCAGGAGCTTCTACTATTCCGATATTGTAGGCTGTATAATCAGTATCCATGTTCCCTGGGGAGCGTGACACAATCATCTTTCTCCCACCAGAAAAAGTCTTGCCAACTTGTTTACCCAGGAAAAAAACATTAGTGTTCAAAGAATGTTAATCCAGAATATACCGTCAAACTGAATGGGGTTAATAAAGCTAGATGGCCAGGATAATAATAGTGGCAGGTACCAAAGACCGAGAGTGATACTGTGATGTCAAGCATCCAACTTGAAAAACCATTCCTTTTATTCTAGCTTGTCATAAGGATATAAGATAATCTCAGGGAGATGGTAAACACACATTAAATAACAGCAATTTTGCCTGAAGCCTAGAAGAGAGATGCTGCTTTAGAGGAGCACGCTGTGATGAAGCAAATCATCAGATACTTCTAAAGCAACCTTAAAGGACCAAGTGGTGTTGATCAATGTTGATCATTATAGTGTGGGACATTAGAAAAATGGAAAATATCAAATTCTTTTCATAATCCTATTTCATTTTAATTTCCAATGTTGAAACATATATATCCTAGTGAATGCTTATAACAACAGATCACAAATACATGTTGATGTTTCAAATAGTTGTGTGTTATATATTTTACAATGTTATATTGATGAACTTTATGACAGGCTATATTTCCTCTAATTGGTATAGTTACGAGTGGTAAGATTTTATTGAATCACTTTACCTGTTTAACATATCAACTGACCATATGTTGGGGAGGGGGAACGTTTTAAGTTGTGATGATGAGGATGTAAGAAAATCAGAGATTTTGATGAAATGTAAGCATAGTAGACCATGAAAACAATAATGATAAACGTCGATGATGTGATAGGTCAAATAACATCTATTACAACCTAATTGAATATAACAACATCTAATCTACATTAATCTGTTGTATAATTAACGTACATATAACTCCAAACAGATATCATACTTTAATAGTTGAATTCATGAGTCAATCGAAGCTACACTACCATGACGCAACTTCGTGAATTAGTTGAAGTGAGATATTAACACCAATGGATGCTGGTTGCTTGGTCTAGAGGTGAGGCGTTCATGCGTGAAACCGATAGGTCATGGATTCGAATCTCGTGGGGCGGGATCGCTTTCATTCAAATCTGTACTTCAGTGATATCTTTCACTTCACTATTCCTAAATTGAAGTAACCTTTGTTTATTTTTTGGGTGTTCTCTTGATCTGTTGTTACGGCTTCAGAAAACGTTGGATGAGCAATTAATGAGCTTCACAGGACTTAACCTAATTTACCATTGACTATGTCCAGCTATGTAGAGCTGAGGGCCTTCTATGAGACTGGAGGTTTGCTATCGTTATTGTGGATAGTTGAACATTAATTTGACAAGTTTTGTGCAAAGTTGGTTTGCTGGTCAACCGATTTCATTCATAACAGTATTTGCTTTGCCGTGTTCTCAAGGGACTTTGTAAGGCATTTCTCCATTGCGAACATTAATGAGTTTGTCTGTCATGTATGCGGAATAGGTCAACTCCCGGTTGTTCATACTGTGCATAGTTGATTCACGTGATCATTGACCGGAATAATTATACATGTGGTATGAATGTGTATATGAATGATGCCAATGGTCCACTAGAGTGTTTGGTACCTGTATGGTTGCTTCACAAGATTGAGCTGTACTATTCAGATTGTGGCGTTAAAATCTATACGATGTCTGGTACTCCGGTCAAGCGTGATTAAGCTGTTTTTCCCATGTTATAAAGTTTAAGACTGAATAGTGTCCGATTCTCCAGGAAACTGGGTTGAGCCGTACTATTTGGGCTACCATTTTTAAGCGTGAGTGGTGTCTAGCTCTCCAGCGAAATGAAATTGGCCTTCACTGCTTGCGTTAAGTCTGAGAGATGTCTGGCCCTCATGTTGAACGGGATTGAGCTGTACTGTTTGCGTTGTCATGTGAAAGTCTGGATGGTTTCCAGTTCTCCTAAAAATTAATGTATATTATATAACTATAAATATGTCAATAATGAAAATTTGTCTTCTGTGAAACCACTAGTAGATTGTCAATTCTTACAAATTCCGCCATGTTATTTTCATGTGATTTACAGTTCTTAGTTAAATTTACAAAGACATTCATCATCGATGTCTAACATGAATTCTTGATTGGTTTGCTACGACAGTCATTACTTGATTCCTCAGTCATTTTTACAACTACTGTTAACAATTACTGGACGTTTTTAAATGATTGAATCTAATATATAATATGAAATGTAATGGAGATTCGGTTTAAAGTATTGAAGTAACATTCAGGCATCAAGGCAACCCGTACAGGATGTAGATATGTCAACATGAGACTGATCACTTGCAGTCCTAAACATCAATCGGAAGATTCAAGTAAACAATATCAAGTGAATTTAATCATCACCACATTGCACGAAAAGTTGGCTATCAGGACTCAATAACTAAGTAGATAACGCGATGGAGTTTGAAGCAAACGGCACTGGGTTCAAGTCCCTGAGTGTACATCAACTGTGAAATGCAAGAACAACCATCTGACGAGTCCCAAAATGGATGATACATGCGTCTTCTATTCCACTGCAAACAATCATCATCCACCTTTGCTTACAAAACTTGTGACTTGAAGCAATACCAAGACAATCAACACATGATGCACATATGCCAATAAGAGGCCGATCAATTGCAGTCCTAAACAACAATAGGAAGATATAGGTAAACAACACTAAGTGAAATGAACATTTTACTAATTTGTGTTTTTAAACTTCATTTAATTCGGGTAGATCTTTTCATTTCCACGTCTTGTGTAAATCTCATCTTTATTGAAGAACAAAATGTTGGTAATGTTTTGGACGAGAACACCTATGACAGTGTAATGTTTGTATGAACTGATGATTCTGTTATACTTGATGACTGTTTGATTTGTAATTACAGATACAATATGTTCTTACGTGCTCAGCTAACACTTCTTGGTTAAATTGAGTGATATCGTTGGTTTCAGTACACAGCTGACACAGCGACTTCATAAAATTCAAAGACTTTAGTCAGTTCATTCCAGTTTCAGTTGTTGATTCTAATTTTAATGAGTATATTCTAGATAACACAGAGTAAACACCGAATACATGGTCGGATAAACGCATAATAAACACACAGAGAAGCGATACAATTGACTGCAGGAATTCATAATCTCAGTCAAGTTTTAGCGTGTGTGGTGCTCGTAGAAGCTAAATATTCTTTCGCACTTGATGTTTGCCAGATTTCGAATTCCAGGTACACTGCATTCGTTTGTGCTAACCTACTTCTCTCTGCATAGACTGCACTATTTCGGGAATTCCTAGACCGTACAACAATTCGGGTACTTCTAACAATCACAGTGAGTTACGTTATCAACCAACTGATACAGTCGCAGCTATCCATTTATTTAAGGACTGAAGTTACATACACCTAGGTCTCAATCTGTATGTTAACCAATAAACGAGTAAACTGAGAAGCAATCTGTTTCATATCACCAAACGTCCTTCAAAATAGAGAACATCCGTGAGTTGTAAGTATTCAATCACAGCTGTCTTCCAACAACTTTGAGTTTATATTATGCTATAATTGACCAGTAGTGTTTTGGTTAGACGGACAATTCGATTTAGAATTGGCAAGTCGGTTGACGAGCGCACACACCTTTCAGAGAGATGTTAAGCACGCTTATTGTATCTACCCTGACAAAAGATGCTGACTGGCATGCAAGTTGGAAATAAACTAGGGGTGGTAGGTCGATACATCTTCAGTATACATGTTGACGCACACTCACAATCTCAGTCTCATCACGACATGTGAAATTCCTGGTTGTTGGTTGAGCAATAGTCATGAGCTGAAGTTGGAAATAGTATGGTAAAGAGCGGGATTCGCCATGATACCCTAGTCGCACTCATTATGTTCTGTGAACCCACAGATCACCATCACTCTTGACTTTCAGCCTAGTAACTCAACTTGTATTTTGACTGTGTTATCATGTGCATATTCCTATTATAGCAGTTAATGATTTTCTTTCCACCTCAACCGTATCGAGTTCTCTTTCTTTAAAGTGACTTCATTTCTAGAACCTGAGCACTCAAGTAATTGCCTGAAATATTCCGCCTACCTTCTTGCTTGAAGAACAGTTTAGAACGTAAGTTAATGCTTACCCGTGAAACTTTCTAATCACTAAGATAAAGACAAAACAAATTTATTATTTTCCGGTTTTTCCCATCTAAACTGGAACACCGATGTACGATTACATATAAATAAATACTTATATTATTTGAAAGATAATGTTGAGGCTGTAGGGCATTTTATTATTATTTGATGAATGTTAGTATTGACAAAGACAGTGCCAGAAGCATCAAATTCCAGAAATTATCTCATCACGCTGTATATTAGTTACATGCAAACACAGATGACTGTGAAACAGAAAATATGGAGAATAGTCTGGGTAAAGTAAAAACCTCGATGTGATCCCACTTGCTGTAGTTGAGACGCGACATCCTCACAAACGAAATGCAAGGAAAAGCTTAGAAACTTCTTGAAAATCCGCTGGATTTACAAACATCAACAAACAAAATAGGCTGCAACAGTTGCAGTTAATGATTGAGAGAAGCCAACTTTTCATTATTAGCCTCAATTTACAAGAGTTCTCTAGTTGATCCGACCTCAATTTTGAGTGTGCAGCTATTATTTGGTGAAGCTATGTAAATTCAATATCTTTATCACGAGCTGGCATGAACAAATTGATTTCTTCACACTCGCTTCCCGTTGTTTCGGTATGGTTTTAGATATTCGTTATGGTTCTATGGATGCCAGTCTATCCACTCGACCGCATCAATTCTACTCATTTTGGTGGTTATTTGTGGATATTTTTATCGTGTGATTTGAGTGAGTAAGGCATGGCTCGGTGTTGCAGGCATAGTTCCTGTTGAATGTTACTTTATATCTTTTATTCATATTAAATATATTGTTCTATTTCTAGCCTAAGCTTATTCTCCATCATGTATTGGTAATTGTTACGATGGAATCAGTTGGTGTAGAGGATGATGTAACTTCCACGTAAGATGTTATAGATTGAGGAGTTATATAATGAAAAATCTACCGTTTCAGAATTAGGTCTACCAATACTACTGCTCACGGTTCTAGAACCACTAAATTACTATTATTAATATTACTGCTGCTCACACCATTTCCCACAATACTACTACGATTTTCAATATTACGGAATTAAATATTTCCAATCAGATTGAATCTACGACTCGTATTAGTCAACATGCCGCACACATTACAACCACTACGACTAATACTGCTCAATTTACTGGTATTAAAACTATTACAAATGTTCACAGTTCAGTTACTACTACTGATACAATGACTACTCGCACTATTATTACTACTACTAATGATACAATTACTACTCAAATTAATGATGCCCTTACCAATTCTCACAACACTAACCTATCGATTACTATTGCTTCTGTTACCACTCAAACCACTTCTGCAACCAATATACTACTAATCAACTACTACTACTAGTGTTTTTACTCCCACTATTACTGCAGCTAATGACGTTTTCACACTTCTACCCATACTAATGCTACTACAAACAATACTACCACACACACACTAATATTACCATACTACTATTACAGCTAATAATATTATCAATGCATCTATTAATGCCCACACTGCGACTGCTACTACACCAAACTACACTAATTTTCACACTACCACCACTAGAGCCTATATTACTAGTACTGACTGCATAACCCACACTACTACTGGTACTGATTACACTACTTCTCGCAGCAATTTCACTACTACTAATAATAATGCCACTAGAGTTACTACTAGCACTCACACTATTCCACACACAACTACTAATAATGCTACAACGACCACTATTCAAATCACTACTCACTCTATCAGCACTACTACTCATAATAACAGTATTACCAACAGTCACATTACTAAACACAATGCGAAGGCTACTACTAATGCCACTCGCACTGCTAACGCTTCAATGATTATATTATTTGTGTCAGTAGTATTAGCAGTGTTGTGAGCGAGAACACCAGCGAAGACAACCCAATGTATTTGAATACAAAGTTACAGAATCGCTTAGTAAAATCTGAGAACGATACGGTAAATAATTCATTTGCAAGATGTCAATCAATTGACTCAAACATGATTGTTCCTTTGCTTCCGCGTCAAACATTATCTGTCTTCATTAGATTTTCTTCAATCATCCTACCCTTCTGACACAAGATATCTCCCTTTCGATTGATGATAAATACTACTTATAATTGTCGACATCAGTAGCACGAATCAACGTAGTAGTAATACGCTGTAAATGTAATATTATACAATTAATTGAAACACTAACATACATTTATGATGTGGTCTAGATGGCTAGGATAATAATAATGGAAGGTAACAAAGACCGAGTGTGATACTGTGATATCAAGCATCCAACTTGAAAAATCATTCCTTTTATACTAGCTTGTCATAAGGATATATGATAATCTCATGGAGATGGTAAACACACATTAAACAGTAATTTCATCTAAAGCATAGAAGAGAGATGCTGCTTTAGAGGAGCACGCTGTGATGAAGCAAATCATCAGATACTTCTAAAGCAACCTTAAAGGACCAAACGGTGTTCATCATTATAGTGTGGGACATTAGAAAAATGGAAAATATCAAATTCTTTTCATAATCCTATTTCATTTTAATTTCCAATGTCGAAACATATATATCCTAGTGAATGCTTATAACAACAGATCACAAATACATGTTGATGTTTCAAATAGTTGTGTGTTATATATTTTACAATGTTATATTGATGAACTTTATGACAGGCTATATTTCCTCTAATTGGTATAGTTACGAGTGGTAAGATTTTATTGAATCACTTTACCTGTTTAACATATCAACTGACCATATGTTGGGGAGGGGGAACGTTTCAAGTTGTGATGATGAGGATGTAAGAAAATCAGAGATTTTGATGAAATGTAAGCATAGTAGACCATGAAAACAATAATGATAAACGTCGATGATGTGATAGGTCAAATAACATCTATTACAACCTAATTGAATATAACAACATCTAATCTACATTAATCTGTTGTATAATTAACGTACATATAACTCCAAACAGATATCATACTTTAATAGTTGAATTCATGAGTCAATCGAAGCTACACTACCATGACGCAACTTCGTGAATTAGTTGAAGTGAGATATTAACGTCAATGGATTCTTGTTTGTTATTGGGAATACAACTGACTACTGAATTTCAATAAGTAGTATAAAACAATATTCAAAAGAACAAAGAAATTACTATAAAGCATGTGAAGACGGGTGAGAGGTTAATGGAGAAGACAAAAGTTATATTGCTTTGAGGAAGCTTCCCCAAACTTTTGGGTTTTACTGCAAAACTGTTTTGACGCAAATCTGCTACGAAAACCTATAGACATCACGCAAGACCTATGGCGAATGCTTATCTACATTTCTTACTGGGATGTTTTATTACTTTTCGTCAATCGCGCATTGCAAAAGAAACTTAATGTTAACCGATATATCGCGAATATTAAAAAACTGATTTATCACATATAGGAATGTTTATTACAGTTAATAAATTTACATATAGTTCATGTATACGAAGTTTTTCATTCCGTTGTAGAACAATCACTGACAATATTCTAAAAAATAAAAATAAATCATTTTTAGTGTATAAAAACGTGTTAAAATATGTGTAAGTTTGATGATGTAACAACAGTATGACAATGTTCTTAATAATGCGAACAAAGAACTTACAGTTACGTCTGATAACGCCTGCGAAGCCAGCTGAAAGGGAAACAGACAAGACAGAAGTTATATCACTTTAAGTATTGATCACAAAGTAATAAACCGTTACAGTAATTAACGTACAGTGATTACAGTGATAAGTACAATGATAATTATCATCCTGCGAACTTTGGGGAAATTTTGGTGAGATTTTGGGGAAATCCCCAAAGTGAACTTCAGTTATTGGGAATACAACTGACTACTGAATTTTAATAAGTAGTATGAAACGATGTGGTCAGGATGGTCGAGCGGTCCAAGGCGCTGCGTTCAGGTCGCAGTCCACTCTGTGGGCGTGGGTTCGAATCCCGCTTCTGACACCACACAAACCGCATGGCTTCCCTCCGAAGCCTGCTGCCGGTTCCAAGCCCGGATAAAGGAGGAGGGTTGGGCATGGGATTAGCGTCCCCATCCCGTAGAAAACCTTATTCGCTAAAAAAATGCTAACCAGAAAAAATTGTTCAAACCTTTTAACCTCTGCCCCGGTAGTCAGAAGGTCTTCATTTAGAGGAACTATGACGCCTCATGATGAAGGCCGAATTCCTTCGGAAGTTACGAGGCTGATGCCCCTTCTGACAACCAGAGAAACCATTAATATAGGTACATGGAATGCCCGTACAATGTGGGACACCAAGAGAGCCCTCCAAATTGCTGAAGAAATGAGGAGATACAACCTAGAGGTTCTTGGGATCAGATCAGTGAAACACATTAGACGCAAGTTGGATAACAACGACTAACTTCAGGAGAGCTTCTGTTATACTCCGTTCATGAAGAAGAAAATGCTCCACATACACAAGGAGTTGCACTGATGCTGTCCAAATAAGCACAAAATGCACCTAGAGGATGGGAATCTCATGGACCAAGGATCATCAAAGCCTCCTTCAAAACTAAGAAAGAGGGCATTTCAATGAACATCATCCGATGCTATGCGCCACCAAACGATTACAATGAAGACACTAAAGATCAATTCAACAATAGGCTGCAGTCAATCATCGAGAAGTGCCCAACAAAGGCCCTGACCATTCTGACTTCAATACCAAGGTTGGAACGGACAACACGGGTTATGAAGACATCATGGGACGACAAGTACTGGGAGAAGGGAACGAAAATGGTGAGAGATTCGCAAACCTATGTGCCTTCATTAAACTGGACATAGGCGGCACCACACAAACGCATTCACAAAACCACATGGAATTCATCGGATTACACCACGCAAAACCAAATCGACCATATTTGCATCAACAAAACGTTCAGGAGGACTATAGAAGACGTGAGAAACAAGAGAGGAGCTGATATAGCATCAGATCATCACTTGCTGGTCGTCAAGATGAAATTGAATCTCAAGAATCACTGGAAAAATCACAAATGTTTAATACGGCATTTCTTCGGGATACTGACAAACTCAACAAATTCAAGAAAAACCTCAGCAATAAGTTCCAGGCCTTTCATGATCTACTCAATGCGGAAGGAACTACTGTGGAGAGCATGTAGAACATGTCAAAGAACTCTTGAATCGACCAGCTCCACTGAACCCTCCCAACATCATAGCAGCACCAACGGATGTCGCAATCAATGTTGGCTCACCAACAATTGAAGAAACCAACATGGCCATCAGACAAATCAAGAGTGACAAAGCAACAGGACCAGACAACATTCCAGCAGAGGCAATGAAAGCAGACGAAGCGGCACCTGCAAGGATACTCCACATCCTCGTCAATAAGAATTGGGATGGGGATTATGTACCAACAGACTAGAAAGAAGGACTTCTGATCAAAATACCAAAGATAAGCGATCTCAGCAAGTGTGATAACTACAGGTGCATCACTCTTCTCTCAATACCAGGAAACGTCTTCAACAAGGTATTGTTAAACAGGATGAAGGACTGCGTAGACGCCCAAATTCGTGACCAACAGGCAGAATTCCGTAAAGATTGATCGGGTACAGAACAAATCGCAACACTACGGATCATTGTGGAACAATCAATTGAATGGAATTCATCATTCTACATCAACTTCATTGACTACGAAAAAGCATTTGACAGCGTGGACAGGACAACACTATAGAAGCTTCTTCGACACTACGTCGTACCTCAGAAGATAGTCAATATCATACAGAACTCATATGATGGATTACACTGCAAAATCGTGCATGGAGGACATTTGACTAAATCATTCGAAGTAAAGATCGGTGTTAGGCAAAGTTGCTTACTCTCACCCTTTCTCTTTCTTCTGGTGATCGACTGGATCACGAAGACGTCAAAATCTGAAGGTAAACACGGGATACAATGGACATCTAGGATGCGATTGGACGATCTAGACTTCGCAGATGATCTAAAACTTCTATCCCAAACGCAACAACATATGCAGGAGAAGACGACCAGTGTAGTAGCAGCCTCAGCAGCAATAGGTCTCAATATACACAAAGGAAAAAGCAGGATTCTTCGATACAACACAGAATGCACCAATCCAATCACAATTGACGGGAAAGATTTGGAAGATGTAAAAATCTTTACCTATCTGGGCAGTATCATTGATGAACATGGTGGATCTGATGCCGATGTGAACGCGGGGATCGGCAAAGCAAGAGCAGCATATTTACAACTGAGAAACTTCTGGAACTCAAAGCAACTGTCAACTATTATCAAGGTCAGGATTTTCAATACAAATGTCAAACAGTTCTACGGTATGGGGCGAAAACTTGGAGAACTACGAAAGCAATCATCCAGAAAATACAGGGGTTTATTAACAGTTGTCTACGCAAAATACTTCAGATCCATTGGCCGGACACTATTAGCAACAACGTACTATGGGAGACAACAAACTAGAACCCAGCGGAGGAAGAAATCAAGAAGAAGCGCTGGAAGTGGATAGGACAGATATTGAGGAAAGCACCTAACTTCGTCACAAGGTAAGACCTGACTTGGAATCCTCAAAGTCGAAAGAGGGGAGGAAGACCAAAGAACACGGTACGTCGGGAAATGTAAATAGACATGAGAAAAATGGACGGGAATTGAATGGAACTGGAAAAGAAGGCGGAGGATAGAGTGGGTTGGAGAATTCTGGTCGGCGACCTATGCTCCATTGTGAGTAACAGACGAAAGTAACAAGTAACGATGAAACAATACACAAAAGAGTGGAATGGGAACGAATAGGAACAATGTAGGACAAACTTAACATATGTATAATAACAAATATTTTAAGTGGTTTTAGCTCACCGTATCTTTGGACCGTCATCAACGTTTATGTACTTTATCTCTTGCGTCATGCAAGAAGGCCTGGCTTGCTGTAGCCATGACGTGTATTATATCCTTTTTTGGCAGCTTGTACTTCTGAAACATGAACATAAAGCACCTACAGATATGTTAATACAGTAATGTGGACTTACTTTGAACCGTCGAGTAAAATTTGTACTTACCAATACCAAATGTACAACTGGTTCCGTGCAAGATGTACGTGTTCGCCAGTTTCGGAGAAAGGAGTTATTTCAGACCGGCTTTTTCTGATTTCCGAAGATCATCACATAGTAGATGGTAAAATCTTCCCATCTAAAATTTCTTCAAACACCTGTTACAACTTACGAAATGATCCCGAAATTTCTGGTTTTCTAAAGCTGACTTTAAAGAACGCAACTCGTCATGCGTTCTTAATGGGAAAATTAATTGCATCACTATCCCTTTTTTCAGTGGCCTGTCACAAGATTATCGTGTATTGGTTAAACAGGCAAGAAAGTCGTCACAGGCATATCAGCTGACGTACGGTGAACCTACATCTTCAGAACAATTGGTTATCCGAATAGCTGCTGTTATGCAAGAATATACACAATCCGCGTGGGTTTTGTATTCCTATCATTTTTGCGTTTATATCGATAAAAGTTAGCTAGCCAACTGATTACATCAATGTTTATGCTTCATATCGAATTATAGATATAGTAATTAGTAACACTTGACAGACAAATATTATGTATACTTATGTGATGTGGCCTTATAGCAGAACATCTACATCACTAGAATTTTATATCAACTCTGCTATCTATTCTCCACTCCACATTTTAAAGTATGAACTTTTCCACATCATTGCTATCTATATCACCTGAATAGAATTCACTGACGGTTTTGATATAGTTTCCCCTTGACTCCCCGACCGAAGCTGCTACCTTAACCCGTTGGTCAGGCTTGCCTATCGTGATGGCTTAACCGAGCTATATTGGCTGGAATATATGTTCCTGTAGGTTCTACCGTGCCAGGAAGGTCGATTGGTGAACGGTAAGACTAAAAGCAGCAACTCAAGGTCTGAGGGCGAAGTCGTACTGCTGACTGTAGAGGGGTGTGACAGCAGTAAGGTGTTTCCCTCGGAGAACCAGCATCTGCAGCGATGCTGCCTTCCTACAAGGAGGGATGGGGTTAGAAAAGATCGACCCTAAAAATGTCACACCTCACCTTACTCCACGGATTTCCGTCTCCGGCGGTAAGGCCCTTTGAAGAACGAAGCTATTTCATCAAAAACCTTGCACAAAAGGACCAGCCTCAAGCAGTTGTCATTTGGGCTCTGAGATTTCTCTCCCAGGTCGTCCAGACCAACACTAATCCAATTTCCTTTTCAGGTTCCTCAAGAAATACCCTTCCACGGTGTGGGCAGCCGGGAAGTGATATCAGCTCTCATACCCGTAACAGCGAACGAAAACAAGTTGGTCACATTCAAATCCTTCCTACACCTCCCAATACCACTCTTATTTCCATGACTAACCCTCCTCACGTTTCTTTATCACCTCGCGCCGGTGGGGCAAGTGATTCGAGTACGCGGAACGCTATTCCTGGTCTCCTGAAACCACGCTCTAAACTACACGTAGGAGCTTTTAACGTCCGAACACTGTGCCAAACCGGACAACAAGCTTCCTTACCTATAACTTTAGAATCCCGCGCCATCAATGTGTGCTGCGTCTCCGAAACGCGCATACAGGATCCGAGTAGCGTCATTCATCTGACCTCACCATGCCAAAATAAAGAACCGAGTCGATTCACACTTCGTGTATCTGGAAGCCTTGATTCTGCTTCCCGTTGCCTCGCCGGCGTAGGAATAGCATTGAGTTCTAGGGCAGAACTAGCTCTCTTAGAGTGGATCCCAGCAGACAGTCGTTTGTTCACTGTCCGATTAAACGGAACAGTAAGGATCCGAAAAGATAGGGACACCCGTCGTTGCCTCTTCGTCGTCTCTGCCTATTCTCCCACTGACTGCAGCGCAGATGATGTAAAAGATGAGTTTTACAGAAAGCTCTCCGACCTTTTCCAAAAAGCTAGGCGCTCAGATGTAGTAATAATGGCCGGTGACTTTAATGCTCAAGTAGGTAAACTAAGCGATAGGGAAAGACACCTGAGTGGACCTTATAGCATCATGGCTCAAAGAACAGTTAATGGCGACCGTCTGTTGCAGCTATGCTCGGATAACCGCCTCTTTCTTGCAAATACTAACTTTAAGCATAAGGAAAAACATCTTTTAACATGGAGACTCCCTAATTTGCCACAACGTTGGACCAAAATAGATCACATCGCTATCAGCCACCGATGGAGAGGCTCGATAGAAAACTGTCGCTCATTCTGGAGCACATGCTTAGATTCAGATCACGCTCTAGTACGAGCTCGTATCTGTCTGCGTCTTACTGGACGTAGGAAAGACGCTGCAAGTAAACCTCTTAGGGCCCTACTTAATGATAGTCAAGCTAAGAGTATATTTCAGGAACAACAAGGAAAACAGTTAGGTAGCCATGTATGTGATGCCCACCCCGAGGCAGCATGGAATGATATCCGTAAAGCTGTGGAAACAGTAGTGATATCTGCTAGTACGGTAACCGGTAAGGTTAGGGAACGACACTGGATCTCAGCAGCATCTATCGCACTGATAGATGCTCGGAAACTCATTCCACCTGGCTCTGAACATAATGAAGAGCGGAGTCAGCTTAAGTGCAAGCTAACAAGAAGTCTACGCAATGATCGTGAACAGTGGTGGGTAGCGAAAGCAAGAGATGAAAAAGGCAGCGGCACTAGGTAATAGCAGACAATTGTTCAGACTTGTTAAGGAAACCGGTATTAGGAAACCGACTGTTAACGAAACACTCTCAGAGAAAGATGGACGTATTATACACTCTCAATCCAGGAGATTGAATCAATGGGCAGAACACTTCAGGGATCAGTTCAACTGACCTTCAGCCACACTTTGATTTCTCACGATCTCTAATCAACCACAGTGGCAAATTAATGTAGGTCCTTCGTATCTTTACGAAGTTGAAAAAGCCATAGGAAATCTGAAGCGAGGGAGAGCAGCAGGCCCTGATAGATTTAATCCTGAGATTTTTAAGGATGGTGGTCCAGTATTAGCAATGAGATTAACCGAGGTCTTAGGTAGAATTTGGGAACTGGACGTAATCCCACCTGACTGGTCTCAATCACTGATTGTGCCAGTCTTTAAGAAATGACAAAAGTCCTCTTGTGGCAATCACAGAGGAATCAGTTTGACCAATATAGTGTCTAAAATTCTAGCTTCAATAATACTTCGACGCCTAATCAAAGCTCGTGAAGAGCAAACTGGAGAAAATCAGGCCAGTTTTCGACCTGGACGTGGTTGTATAGACCAAATATTCACACTACGTAAGGTTCTAGAACACAGACACACGTTAAGACGCCTCACAATGGTAGTATTTCTCGACCTTAAGGCGACATTTGACTCTGTTGATCGTACGGTTCTATGGCAGTGTTTGCCACTGAAAGGATTACCAAAGAAGTACATTAACCTTATTCAGGCTCTCTACTCGAACACAACTGGTAGAATGAGAGCTTATAGCGAACTGTCATCAGAATTGATTACCTCAAGTGGTGTTCGTCAGGGCTGTCCACTCTCTCCTTTCTTGTTTACCTTTGTCGTTGACGTGCTTTTAGAGATGACCCTTTTCTCATCTAAATTTCCAGGGGTTGAACTTCTACCAGGAGGTTCACTTGTTGACTTAGAATATGCCGATGACATAGTTTTACCACTTCATCAATTGACATGACTGGTACACGTGTTACGTGTGCGCGAAAACCGACTGCCTCGACGTGGTATAGGAGTAGGTTGGAAGAAATCTTGGGGAGGCTAGACCAAAACATGGCACAAGCCCATGAAGTCACTGACAAGTGGACTGAGTCATGTCGGTAGGTGTAGACTACCTGGTTGGGAACCGCGAGATGATAGCAACCGATGGTTAGAGACCTTGAATGACATGGCTCAAAATCGTTTGCAATGGCGCAGGTGCATCCACTCTTTGTGTTCGCCCAAATTTTGATCTCCTGATTCCCCCTTGTCTCCTTTTTTACTCTTATCAAGTTTATTTTACTGTATTATACTCTTTAAGTAACATCTCCAATCACTCATCTTTCCGGTTACTGCTTATATTCTTATTACCTCTACCACTACGGGATTTGAATTGACCACTACATCTCTGTGCTAATGTGGTGTGGCAACTCGAACTGATGTACATACGTACGAAGTTCTACGATGTTACTGACTGTCTGACTGACTGACTCCCCTTGACTCACTAGAATTTACTATCCATCCTGCTCTCTATTCTCCACTCCACATTTTAAAGTATGAACTTTCCCACATCATTGCTATCTATATCACCTGAATAGAATTCACTGACGATTTTTATATAGTTTCCCCTTGATTCTTGCGGCTGAAGTTATTCACTAGGAAGTCCTAGGTTCATGCTTCATACTGAATAGCATTCGCAAACAAAATGTACCTTCAATCTTAAAGTAACTCAGGATCGTCAAGTCAATGTGGTATACAAATCCATAACTGCCAGTGATCTGTTTGGGCTACTACTATATTTCACGCTGTCCATATTAATGGATTTTGTAACTAAACACAATCAATTTAATTAATTCCTGTCGTTTCTTTGGTCATATATCCGAAATAATTTCATAGTCCAAGGCAAATAAATCACTTGAAATGACTAATATGTTGATGCTAACTTGAATAAATTCATACGTCAAGTGAAAATAGATAGCATAGATCAAAGGAAACAAAATAGTCGTAAATCGGAGTAAATCTTTGGTCAAAATTTCAACTGCTCCTGTGGAACAGGTTACATTAGTTGAGGTTTTAGTGACTTGCATTCCCGTGTCCGTGAATACTATCCAAACCTGTCTCAGAAGAGGTGTGGTCAAGGTAGTAAATAGCTTACTATTGGTTCATTTAGTTCAGACTAGTCATAGTGCCTAGGCAAACCAATTATTCCCAACAGATTGTCGGGTGAGTGATTGTCTTTATTAATATTACAGACTTGAAATTTATCAAGCCGTTAAACCAACAGTAAAATTGCTGCGGCTATATTTACAAAGGATTTAATTAAGTGGATCTTCGATCACACTCATTGATCTGTACAGGAATTCAGAGAGATGAACTGGAGAGGAGAAAGCGGGGTGGAACGAAAAGACACGCAGTGAAAATGGTGGATGAGCCAACTTCCTTTAATCAAACGTTGATCAATATTTATAATTAAATGAAAATAAGTCACAGACATGTAATGAATAGGATAATGAGTGTACACACACATACATACCCTCATATGAAAGCAATCAAGGTTGATAAGTGAATAATTAACAAAGTGTGTTCAGAACCTAGAATGAGTTATATGAACTTGATATAGTAACCGACACTTCAGTTTGAAACATTGTTCCAAATATCTTACTTACTTACTTACGCCTGTTATTCCTCGTGAAGGAGCATAGACCGCGTCCTTAATATCTTAATACAATATAATTGGTAGTGTACAGACAGGATTCATACTCAGTTAGTCAGTCAGACAGCTAAAACGTTGGACCAGGCATATATATGCATCGCTCCAAGTTGCCATACATCATTAACACAACAAAATGGACATCGGATTCATAAAAGTAGTTAATTCAGAGGTGGTAATGCATACAAAAAAATTGCAATAAGGATATAGTACAAGAAGAAAGAATTAGTTCGTAGAAAGAAAGATATGAAGCGACTATAATCTCTTAGTTTGAGGGAAGACAGAGAGTGTGTATACACCGACGCCATTGTGATCGATTCTGAGTCATGTCACCAAGAGTCTCCAACCATTGGTTACGATAGTTACGTGGACCCCAACCAAGTTGTCTGCATCTACCGACATGGCTCAGACTAGAGGTTATTGTCTTCAAGCGCTGATGCCATGTTTTGGTTTGGCCACCCCTAATTCTCTTCCAACCAACACGGCGTGGTAATCGGTGTTCGGGCATACGTAACACGTGGCTCAACCATCTCAGTCGATGAAGATTCACAACCTCATCAACTGATTTACCATAATTCCCTAATACTCTGCGTCGAATTTCACAATTACTTACCCGGTGATCCCAACAGACGCCAGAAATATTTCTAAGGCATCTGTGGTCAAACACTAGTAGCTTACGAGTGTCTTCTACTCTTAATGACCATCTTTCGCTGCCGTAAATTAAAACAGAACGGACTGCCGCGCAGTATACTCGTCCTTTTATTGATAGACGGATATCTCGCCTTCGACAAAGGTGACGTAAGTTGGCAAAAGCCAAGTGAGCCTTTCGAATACGCGCTGAGATTTCTTCAGACACCAACCCATTAGGAATGATCAGACTTCCAAGATAAGTGAAGTTGTCGACGTGTTCGACCACTTCACTCCCTATCCTTAGTTCAGGTGTTGACGCAGACCAGTCCTGAAGCAACAAATTGCATTTAGAGGGAGAGAAGCGCATTCCAAACATTCTGGCATTGTTGCTTAGTGCTACCAAAAGACTGCATTTTATCAGCGTCCTCACCAAACAGGACTATATCATCTGCGTATTCTAAGTCGATAAGTGGACCTACTGGAAGGAGATCAATACCTGAGAATTCAGTCGACGAGAATGTTAATTCCATCAGTAGGTCTATGATGAAGTTGAACAAAAATGGGAAAAGTGGACGTCCTTGACGGAGACCACTTGAGGTTGCAAAGCTAGATGACAGTTCGCCATAAGCTCTGACTCGATTAGTAGTGTTCGAGTAAAGAGCCTTCACAATGTACATGTACTTCTGAGGTACGCCTTTCAATGACAGACACTGCCACAGAATCTCGCGATCTACCGAGTCAAGTGCTGTTTTTTAGTCAAGAAACACCACCATTGTCGGACGGCAATTGGTATGCCTGTGTTCTAGAACCTGACGAATGGTGAACATGTGGTCGATGCAGCCACAGCCAGGTCTGGAGCCAGCTTGATTCTCTCGTGTTTGCATTTCACGAGTCTTAGTTAGGCGTCTGATAATTATCGAGACTAGTATTTTAGATACTATATTATTTAGACTAATCCCTCTATGGTTGTCACAGGATGATTTCAACCCTCTCTTATATATTGGGACGATAAGTGATTGCGACCAGTCAGATGGGATAACGTCTAATTCCCAGATCTTAGCTAAAATATTAGTCAACCTAATCGCTAAAATTGGACCACCATCCTTAAAGACCTCTGGGGCCAATCCATCTGGACCAGCTGCCTTTCCTCGTTTCAGATTAACTATAGGCTTTTGGAATTCTGCTAGAGTTGAGGGATCTACTTCGATGTTCCACTCTCTATTGTCATTCTCTTCGATTTTTTTTACATCAACAGTGTTTAAAATCAGAAGGCGATGAGAATTGACAACTACAGTTTTATTAGCGGATAGCGCAGATTTCGAAGCTATAAGCACATCAGGCGAATTTGAAGCGGATTGATGAACAATTACATACGAGCAATTACATAGACGAATTTATATTCAAATCACATAAAGGTACAGCAAAGCAAGCTAAAGGTTGATAATAGAGTTCACGTACATTTATACATGGAGAAAAGAATGAATCAACGAGCGATATTTCAGGGATCAACATTTTAGCTAGAGTCTGTCATGTTCTCTACTGTTCACAACGGTACATAGAGATAAGCGAATTGTCTGTTAAGTTAGTTAAATAATTTAGTTTAACCAACGAACAAAAATTGGTTCATACGCCATTTTTACCTTCAGGATACTGGAGCACATGTACACCATTAGTTTGGAATGAGGGATTTCCGACTCCCCTAGAAGGACTTTCCGTGTTCATCAACCCTGTTAGAGTGCCAAACATTCGCTTTTCGTCCTCTGGATTTCGTAAACAACACTGATACCACGAGAAGGCAGTGAGTAGGACTTCCCTGGCAGAGGGTATATACGCGTGGCCATGTGAGAGCATTGTGAGAGGGAGAGCGAACTCTCCCCACTCTCAGCCGTAACAGGCCATCGATCGATATATCGATTGATTTATACATGATCACTGCTCCTACTAACCATATAAGTTATCTGAATTGATAATCAGACTAGGAAGAGTAAGAAATTATACGACTGTTTACCTATGCATACAACCAAATTACATAGGAACCTAATACAATCTAACTGATGGACACTATTTGTTATTATCTTCCAACATTGGATTCGTCTATGTTATAAATTTGTAAATGGAATGATCAATATGTAATTTGTGAAGATTATTGAATTTTATAGAGATTATGAACCCATTCATACACGTGATTGAATGTCTTAGATCACTATTGGTGAGTAGTGCCTCAGTAAAATGAAATAGCCGTATCATATTCACAGGTTTTCAATAGTTGGTTGATTAATGATGTAAATAGAATAAGAACTGTCATCTTGTATTCTTGATGATGTTAATAATAAAGTCAGTAAGCATAATTTAATGTTAAACTGATGGTTTTATATGAAATATCAGTTTAAGACAAACTGTGTATCATAATATTCATGTGAGCAGATAGAAATGATCAGAATGTGTTTTGTGGAGATTTCAGAAATTTCACTGTTTGAAATCATGAGTGAATTGAAGCTAGATTACCATGGAAAACATGGAAGTATGGAAGGTCTTGTCGTGGTATTGTTGAACTCCTCAGCAGTGCACACCCACGATCTCGCGCCAGGCGATTAACCAGCTAGACCACTGAGCTGTCCGGCGTCCAACGGTGTTAATGTCTAACTTCAACCAATCCACAAAGTTGCGCCATCGTACACCATTGTCTTCAGTGAGTTCCTATCTCACAACAGACCTGGTTGAACTCAACCGGTGGAAATGAATCTTCAGAATCGGGAAATTAACTTTTAGTTTTTTGAATCAAATTCATTTGTCTTGTTTAATGAACAATGAAAATATCTTTCTATACTGGTCAAAATATTTGCAATGATCAAGAATGATCAGTCTTTGTCACTGTTGTGATTTTAATCCCGACTAGTTATTATGTGATTTATTCGACAATGGATGTTCGACTTGTTTGAGTAGCCTAGTGTCCTTATTAGTCCTTTGTTTGCCCAGTTCGTCCAGTTGAGTCCAGATTACTAATAACAACTCCAACTATTTGGATTATTTATTTCAAATATACTCGGTTTATATACCAGCCTAAACAGGCCTTATCACACCATAAAGTAGGAAATGACATTAATTAAGCCAAAAAGTGACTGTGAACGTGAGTGACTGTAATTAATAAACTGAGTATAACTTAGGAACAGTATATCGTATAATCATAATCTATAAATCAAAATGAAGCTCATTATACGAGGAATATATTGGTGCAATAATAGGTCTCAGAAGTCAGCCGTAACTTAATCTTTACTAGAATATAACAGTCATCATACAGTGAAACCGATAGTACTGAGATTATAAAGTGTTTAATTCTATTTTTGCATATCACAGGGTAATGAACATTTACAAAATTGGCACTATCCCTAAATTATAACTTAGATCCCTTGAACCATAATTATCATGTTAAGTCCAATGGTGTCCTTGAACTTTAAATGGACATTTCCTACTGGTCGATATCTGTCCACTTGTTGAATATGGTATAAAATGTTGTTTTCTATTTTTATGGTACGATGTGGTATATTTGGTTAGTATATAAATAGAGTTTGTCTGAAATACAATGATTCTTAACTCAGAGGCTGAGATTTGTTTTCTGGACTCAACTGGCTGGGATAGACAGGGAATCAGGACCAATCGTAACTCTAGGTCGTCCATTACGTTCGTACGTGTTTACGTGTCATTGAATCGGTCGATAAATACGCTGTTCTCTAGTTTTTCAGTCAAGGACACAACAATTAGCACAGGGTAAAAATCAACCACAACTTAAAGTCACAACATAGTGTCACTAGATTTCATGAACCAATTCCTCCGATAGAGATTTGAATGTTTGTTTAAAACATCTTGCTGAAATTCTTACTATCAGATGTCTAGAAACTTATTTTAATATGTTCAAATGTAGATGATTATTGAATCATTTTCTGTATTGATTATACAAAGATTTCTTCATGAATGAATATGTTCCGAGATAATGCACATCCAAAATCCTTCACACAGAATGTTAGTTCTATGAGTGCTAAGGATATCTGTATGTAACAAAGTAGCAACAAAGAACAATGGTCAGTTGAAATAATTCTGAAGGAGAATCAATAGTCTTAAGTCTATAACAAACAAAGACACAATCAGTATTCCCGTCGATAAGAATTATGTACATTAAATATGAGAATTGATGGAAATATTAAATATTCAGTTGATAAAACAAATTATGAATATGAACTATTGAATATAATGAGAGAATAAAATTATAATAATGGATAGAATGATTGTTAGATGTTTATATGTACACTGTGAAACATCATTGTCAAGATAGATTACGAGTGAGTTTGAGAAATCTCTAAGAAGATCCAAAAGAGCTGAAGATATTCCATCCAATCATCCTTGGGAAGAATATTCCAGAATCCTTATGTGTAACCTCTCTATTAGACAAATGATAAGAACCTCCTATGTGTAGATTGGATAACTATAATGATGATGATTTCGTTGATACTAAAAATACTATAAATACTTGACAGTTTGTATTATATTTGACACTGTTCTGGGATAACATTCCTTTCATTTATGTTCTGTTTTCTCATTTGTGACTTCTGGCGTTTGAGTGGTCAAGTTGTACTTGGTATATCAAAGAATCTAAGCTCTAGATATAACAATGACATACAACAACGAAAGATTTCCTAAACTGTCTATTTCTATTTGATTGAATCAGATGATATCTTCTTTTAACTTTCTTCCACTTTCCTTTACCATTTAAGAAAATAAGTTTGATATATGATCTCTCAAGAATTCCCAACTTTAACTTGATCGTAAGACATTAAAACGAAAACAAAGCAATAGTGGATCATCAGTAGTCACAATTGATTGATCACTGAGTGGTGATCAATGTCACCTGTGTCAAGTCCTTGTTGAGTGCAGGTCGAATGCTATCGACCATGTTGCAATGTGGCCAACAGTCTTGGTGACCGGATAGCTGACTTTGATATGATGATATTATCATTAAGTTTCCGATCCATTGTCTATTACGAGGTTTGGAATATTCAAATGAATAAATGACGCAGAGATCCAGTTTTTGTATTATTTTCATACATTATAATGAATCATTTCCAGATAACATTTGGAAATGCGAAAACAACGGGAAATACTACAATTGTGATATAAGGTACTTATATCCACATAAGTACTATATAACGATGGGCCCACATGGGATGTATTTCAGTCGAAGACCGATAAGAAAAGAACGGGAATGGGAAATAATTGATATGAAAATGCTGGAACAATGAAATCTAAGACGATGGACTACCACTACTACACCTGCGACTACTACTTCACCTACTACAACTACTTGTATATATATCAGTATTATAGATATATCGTATTGTCCAAGAAAAAGACTTGGACTTCTAACATTCGTTGTCCTGTAGTTGTTTCTATCTTTCTATTTCGAATGACATTTATAAGATATAGATCAGTCATATTATATGTCATTGAGGAATACCAAGCTTTATATATTCATATCTTCCAATGTTTCGCGTAATATTCAAACTGTCTAAATTTCAGTAAATGACAAATATTCTACTTTTCTGTCATATCAAGTATTTAAAACTATTATGAATATCAGATGGGTTTTGTGGATGTTATAGTAATTTCAAAAGTTAACATCATGAATCAATTGAAGCTAGACCACCATGGAAAACGTGGAAGCAATGGACAGTCATTTCGTCCTATTGTGAGACTTCTCAGGAGTGCGCATCCCCGACCTTGCCCCCTTCGAGATTCGAACAGGATACACATTTGCCAACAAGAGATTGATTTGTTACAGTCCTAAACAACAATGGGAAGATACAAATAAACCATTATACAGGCAGGTGGCTATTAGGACTCAGTAACTGAGTGGATATTATACATTATTTATTTATTTCAACACATAGATATTGGTACACAGAGGCACCAAATACATATGCGCCACACAAATCTCATTCGATATGTGTGAGCGCTGTGGTACTGCCCGGGCACCCAAACTGAAGCAGGTGGTTTTCTTAGGGGGCCACGCCCCGGGCTTTCGACCTGAGGGTCTGATCCACAAGGCAGTGGAGCATCGTAAGGAAATGCAGTCCCATAGAAACCGGTGACCAACAATTGGTTCATACGCCATTTTTTCCTTCAGGATACTGAAGCCCATGTGCACCATTGGTTTGGGATCCGTATAAAGCGCCGGAAATTCGCTTTTCGTCCTCTCATTTTCGTAAACAGCACTAATGTCAAGAGAAGACAGTGAGTAGGAGAGGCTCTATACGCGTGGCCATGTGAGAGCATTTGGAGAGGGAGAGCGGACTCTCCTCACTCTCGGCCGTACCAGGGCATTTGGGGGCATAATGTGATGGTATCTGAAGCGAATGATTTTGGGTTCGAATCCTAAAGGGAACATTAACTGTGCAATGCAAGTAGGGTGAAACACTCTACCTAAATTCCACTATCAGTCATCATCCATCATTGTTTATAAAGTATCGATGAAAGTCATAAATGATCTCTATCTAATAATCTCATTTATTCTATTGTAAAATATTGAGTTCCCCTACCACACACACACACTCTTCACTCAACCATTCACCTATTCACTCCCATTGAGATTCCATTGTTTATTAAAATGAAAAAGCAAAAGAACAGAATAATCATTATTGATTTAATTGATTGGTTACATAAGAAAACAAAACAAACTACAATTGGTTATTTGTTAATAGATTAGAAATCATTCATTACAAGTAAATCATGATTAGATAAACAATACTCGTTCATCATCATTATCACCATCATCCTCAAAATCATAACTTCCATGTATTTCAATCTACAATTGTAATGGGTAATTGTAGGATAATTCATATATATATATATATATATATATATATATATATATATATATATATATATATATATATATATATATATATATAATATCAACAACAGTTAAGATCATGAGTCAATTGAAGCAAAACCACCATCGGAAACTCAGAAGCACTGCACGGCCGATTCGTTCCATTGTCGAACTCCTCAGCAGTGCGCACTCACGACCCTGCCTCGTGGGACTCGAACCCAGGTTCTGTCAGTCTCGCGCCAAGCGCTTAAACAACTAAATCACTGAGCCGGCTTCCAGTGATGTTAATGTCTATCTTCAACTAATCCACGAAATTGAGCGATGCATCCACCATTGTCATCAGTGAGTTACTATCTCACAACTGACCCGGTTGAACTCCACTGGTCACTGCTTCTCACTAGAACTCCAGGATATATGTCTTGAAACCAGTCCCACAATAGGACGAAACGGCCGTCCAGTGCTTCCAGATTTTCCATGGTGGTCTAGCTTCAATTGTCTCATGATCTCAACTGTTGATATTACTACAATCTACACAAAACTTCTGATATATATGTATATGAGTTACAGAATGATACGATTTTAACATGTTCTATAATCCTTTATCTTCAACTACATTCGAATTGTCCCCATTTGTGTTCTCATTCATTTCATCATTATTATCATTGTATTACAAAAGGATATTTACAAAACTCGGTGACACTATGATTTATGAACGACCTTTGGGTGACCTGAAAGTGACCTTTATAATCTTCACCTATTGACTAGGTTAAAATGAGTTTTAAATTTGTATGAAGGATATGGATTATCATTTACAATTGATGATTAGTGATAGGGACAACGTTTTGGATTCTCATCAGAAATCGACATAAGTTAGAATGTCACGTTTCAACAACTATGGTTTATTATGTATTATGAATTACCTCTTACTCCTAGTGGTTGGTTGACAGACCGTTGCTTTCATTTCTAGATGTTCTTCGATTGTAGATATGCTACTCTTGCATCTGATCCTCTGTAATCACTAATGATACTGGCCAGATATTTAAAAGGTTTAGCATCCTCCAAAGCTTCTCTGTCAAGTGTGATTCGATTGGTGCATGTTGTGTTGTATCGGAGAACCTTGCTTTTCCCTTTTTGTATGCTGAAACCTAATACTACTGAGGTTGATGCTACACTGGTCATCTCTTACATTTGTTGTTGCGTTTGCTATAAAATAGCCAGATCATCTGTGAAGTCTAGATCGTCCAACTGCATCCTAGATGTCCACTGCATCTTCGCATATCTGCCTCGGTGTCGTGTGTTCTTTGGTCTTCCTCTTCTTCTTTGGCATTGAGCATTCCATGTGAGAGCTTGTCATGTGACGTAGTTGGGTACCTTGCTCAATGTGTACTATAGGAGCGCCAGATCATTTGCGAACACTAGATCGTCCTTCTGCATCCTAGATGCACACTGTATCCCGTGCTTCCCTTCAGATGTTGACTAAGAATGCTGCTACACTGAAAATCTTCAGCATTTGTTGTTGCATGTGCGTTAGAGATATAGAAAGATAGATAGATGTGTGGACAGATGGAGAAATAAATAGATAGATAGATAGATGTGTGAATAGATAGATAGATAGATAGATAAATAGATAGATAGTTTGATAGATGGATAAATAGATAGATAGATAGATAGATAGATTGATTGATTGATTGATAAATAGAGTTTTATTATTTCTTCTGCATACCAATCAATTTTTTCGATATAATTTCATCAGATGAAATAAATATAACATGATTTGATCACATTCAGCCAAATCTATTCAAGCTTGCACTTACATATATCATTCTCACTGTTTACGACAGCAGCAAGTTCTGACAGGAACTGATATTTAACTAAAATAATATACAAAATCTGACTATACAAATTGCAATAAACTTGAATAAATATCAAAACCAATGGCTGACAGTTCAATGGTCTAGATGTGAAGTGGTCGGACGAGAAGATCGAAATTTCTGTGTTCGACTCCTTCTGTCATGATAGTGGATACGATTTAATAAAGAGTTTTATACTGGAATGAAATTGATATTTGTCAATTTCAGACTTTAAATAAGGTTCTCGGTACTGATCAGTTCAAGACTGACACTATGAAAATACAAACATCAAAGTGAATTTATACGAATATTCGTCAAGATTTGAACGAATAGCTTGACAGTAATTGAGCGCCGAGTATAGAGAAGTCATTATATGTGAAAATTATATTGTATCATATATTATGCCATAATAACGAGAGCAGATAAAGATAATACTACAGTTATTATGAATAAAACAGAGTATGAGAAGAAAGCCAATGAACATCTATAAGAGCCAAAAAGTAGAACAACTCTTAACAAACTTAAGGCAGAAACTAACAAACTCTTACAATCATTAAAAGTTAAGCTAGGATCGTCCTTATGGTTTATGTTATATCCAAAGAGTTGTAACCCATGCAGATTTTATGGATTACCAAAGATCCACAAGAATAATACTCCACTAAGACCAGTGGTAGACTATACAAATTCACCGACTTACAATCTAGCTAAATATTCAGCTAAGATTCTCAAACCATATGAAAAACGAAATAATCATGAAATTAAAAACTCTATGGAATTCAAGAATTTAATTGATTCCATCGATATAGAAGAAGATGAAATAATGGCAAGTTTTGATGTAACTTCCTTATTCACTAATGTACCTATCAGTTGAGCTATAGATATTATCAATGATTGTTTAGAATCTGATTTAGATTTGAATTTACGATGCCCATTAGATCCATCAGAGGTTATAAAATGCTTAGAATTATGTTTAAGATTTACCTTATTCATATTTCCAGGTCAAATTTACAGACAGAAAGTGAGTATAGCAATGGGCTCACCAGTTTCTCCGATTGTAGCTAATTTAATCATGCATTTCCTTAAAACCTAGTGCAATCGCAAAACGTTTATGTCCACCAACGTTATGGTTAAGATATGTAGACGATATTTTTATTATCAATAAACGGGATGGTTTAGAAGAACTATTTAACAATGTAAACAGCATTTCTGAAAACATTAAACTAACTATGGAATTAGAATCAGTTGACCACAAATTAGCATTTCTAGATTGTTTGGTTGAACGTCGACACAATAATAAGAAGTTAAAAATAAATGTTTACAGAAAATCAAAACACATTCCGAGCGATACTTGGATTTTAACTCAGCCTATTCACAGAGCACAAAAATTAATGTAGTGAAAAATCTAATGAACAGGAGTACTAAGATTGTTACAGACAAGGAAGACCAACGAACTGAATTAAATAAAGTATTTTCTACTCTTAGGGATAACAACTACCCTAAAAGGTTTTTAAAGAAGATTATTAAAAATGAAAGAAAAATTAAACTAGAAAATATACGAAAAGAATGGAAGTACACCGTAGTCATACCTTACCGTAGTGAAACATCAGAAGAAATCAAACGGATTCTAAACCAACATGATCTAATAGTTTATTTTAGAGCGAATAACACATTAAGATCGATATTAGTTAAAGTTAAGGACAAATTAGCAACAGAAGAACAACAGAACATTGTGTATGAGATTCACTGTCATGACTGTAATGCTACCTATGTTGGAGAAACATCCAGGCAATTGAATGTAAGATTGGAGAAACACAAACAATGCTTGAAAAATGTTCCAAAATCCTCGGTTGATTTAAAGAAACTTGAAAATATGCCAGCGATAGCGTTACATGTGTTAGAAACAGGATACAAGATTAATTTTGAAGGGACGAAAATACTTCAGAAAGGTTTTAACACCCATAAAGAAAGATAGACAACAGAAGCGTTGCATATATGGGCGAACAAGAACAGCCTTTACCGAAAAGATGGTATTCAACTGCCAACTACCTGACAAGTAAATTTGAAAACTATCTCTTGTTTAAACCGGTTTTTTTAATATCACATACATCGTTATTATTATTGAAAGAATTCAATGAGTTTTTTAAACAATACAATTTATGTGTAAAAATTATATTTGAAATATTCTCAGCGATTGAAATTTAACTAATTCCAGGATTATAAATAATCGTGATTGTTAAAAACCTATATATTTCTTCGATAATTTTGATTTTGATTATTAACCTGAAGAAGTTCAGACAAGTTAGCTGGACGAAACGTTGGAATTAGTTAAATTTCAATCAATGAGAATATTTCGAAAATATTTTTCACATATAATCAAAGTGAATGTTTTGTTATTTTAAAATATAACATCAAATCAACTGAAAATCTCATGTCTAGGTGTTACATGAAGATCTACGATTGCGATGAGACTATAATTTATGGACAACATTTGAGCGGCGTTAAATTGACCTTTTGAATATCCACCTACTAACTAGAACTAAATGAGTTTGATGAATCTGTGTGAGGAAATAGAATTACGATTTACAATTGATGCTGAACGGTTAGGAATTACATTTAAAGAATTTTCATCACGAACTCTATTTAACCAAATGGATGAGTGAATTTCACGTCAACATCCTAGATCTTTCATCATAAATCTGGTTGGTTTGTTCATAAATTATAGACTTAACAAACTTCAGTGTGTCAGTCAGTCAGCTACAACGTGGGACCAGGCACATATATGCATCGCTCCAACTTGCCATACCTCAATAACACAGCAACTAGGATTACCGGGTAAGTAATAGTGAGGTTAGATGCAGGGAATTAGAGAATGGTGGTAAATTAGTTGATGAGATTGTGAATCTTCATCGACTGAGATGGTTGGGCCACGTGTCACGTATGCCTCAACACCGATTACCACGACGTGCAATGCTATCCGGTGTTGGAGATGGTTGCCAAACTTATTGAATATAAAACTAGATTAACTTACATAAATCAAAATTGAAATAATTGATGTGTAGATGTAGAATAGTCAACCAGCTCAATAATTCATCAGTATCTGTATAAGTAAACGTGTAGTTGGTGTTAGAAAATGAGCAAATATCAATGATACTCTATAATCACTTCTATAACTTGACATCAAATGATAATAATGAACTGGATGGTTTAGTCGTGGAGCTTTCATCAATCTCCTGAATGCCATCATCAGCACAAACTTCAGATAGAAGTGATATGTTCAGGCTTCTTCACATATGATTCATAGCTTGTCCTATAGACCTCATTGTTGAATTGTTCTTTTCGTTCAAAAGAACGATGAAAACTTCAACACCATACCATCCATTTCTGTACTGTATTCATGAAAATGAAACATGATTAGTGTCTAGTTATCTTAATTCTGTCATAAAACATGATCAATTGCTATTGTATATTTTACAAAAGATTTTCATTACTAGCCACTATCCATCTTTGTTTATAATGCTTGTGACTTAAGGCAATTGAGATAGTGTAGAAAATTTGTAGCTCAGGTGGATGGTTTTGATGGAGTATCGTTCTCTGAGCTGAATGGCTTGGTTGTTGAGCTTTCATCGTTCTTCTGAACGTCATCAGCAGCAGCACAAACTTCAGATAAAAGTGAAGTGTTCGAATTTCTCCATATGTGTTTCACAGCTTTTTGTGGATTAATAAGTAAACTGCGAAAGAAAGTACATCGGAAAAAGCGAACGCCCTTTTTACCTTCGCCTACACGAACATCAATTAGTAGTCAAACGCCATGATATCTCCACACTTATATCAATACACGTGGACAACTGCGGGCACTCATTCCATTGAGAAAATGTGGAAATCTTAGACAGAGGAAACTCCAAAAACACCAGAGAACTTTTAGAATCCTGGCACTTAGGTCAATCATCAATCAACAAGCGTATTGTAATCAATCCAATTTATCTACCAATCAAGAAAATCATTCACAAATATAGGAACAAAAATCAAATCAATGGGAGACACAACCGAGACAAAGAAGTAAACAATGACAAATTTAATCTCCATAAGAAACAATCAACATCGTGGTGCACAGAACAAGCTGTGAAACACATATGTAGAAACTCGAACACTTCACTTCTATCTGAAGTTTGTGCTGCTGATGATGTCGTTCAGAAGAACGATTAAAACTTCACAAATAAATCATCCAGCTCAGAGAAAGAACAAACCTCCATCGAAAACTTAGGGCGATATTTAGGCAATCTGAACAGGATGCATATATGACAACAAGAGACTGATCAATTACAGTCCCTAACATCAATAGACAGATGTAAGTAAAACAACACTAAGTGAATTTAAACTTCAGCCCAATACACAAACAGGTGACTATCAAGACTCAATAGCCACGTGGATAACATGATGGAGTTTGTAGCTAAAAGTACTACGTTCGAGTCCCGGAGGGAAGGTCAACTTTAGGACGCCATTACATCCGGTTGATGAATATCAGATGGCATGATGATTTCGAGAAAAAAACTGAACGCAGCTTAGCAGCAAAACATATACCTCGTTGATTGAGTTTTTTAAGTTCATCACATATTTCTTGGCTGTATTCAGTTTTCATATCTGTTTAAATAAAAAATAAATGGTAAGATTTACAGGTTTCTATCTTGAAACATAACTGTATATTATGATAGAAATAATAACGAAATTGATAAATCAGTATTGCGTTGTGCAGATGATTAAATTTTTGATTGAGATCATGAACTGATTGATGTGAAACCACTATTGAAAACCTGGTAGCACTGAACGGCCGTTTTATCATATTGTGAAACTCCGGAATGGACAAGCGGTTTAAAACTCCAGACTCAAGAGTGCTTTGATCCACGATGTGGGCGTGGGTTCGAATCACAAATCCGACACATACGTTCACGAGTCACACAATAGGACAAAACGGCAGTCCAGTGCTTTCAGGTTTTCAATGGTGGTCTAAAATCAATCGGTTCATGATCTCAATCATTAAAATGATCGATCTCATATCTTTTATTAATTCCCTATGGATCTGGTACGCAATGTTAATTGTAAAGAATGAGTTTTCTATTTATTGATATGTTAAGTGTTTCACTGAAGTTATCATCAGTAAACTATAGACCTATTCTTTAGGGGAAACAATGCATTTGTAAGTTATTGAAGGAACCAATATTCCCTTTGAGATTTGAAATTGTGTGACTCAAACTCACTGATTGAAATGATACCAGTGAAATATTTAGAGTATGACAACTTCTCATACCATGAAACTAGATGCCATAAATTTGATTGAATCCCTCAAGGAACATCACTTTCAACAAAATTGGAAGTACACATCACTGGCTATTTTCTACTACAAAAATAAACATACGTTTGTTAATATAAACGTAGATGATTTACGAATAATATTTCTGTTCCAAATACCCTGTTACGGCGGAGGCTTGAGTTTGTCCGTTCTCCCTCTCAAAATGCTCTTACATGGTCACGCGTATACAGACACTGACAGGAAATTCCTGTTCAATTCCTTTTCGCGGCATTACTGTAGTTTAAGAAATTGAGAGGATGAAATGCGAATGTGCGGCGCTTTTGCTTGGTTGGTGGATATGGAGGGTCCGTTTGGGAGAATGGAAAACCCTGATTCATAACCAAGAGTGCAAATGGACTCCAGTATCCTGAGGAGACAGATTTTGTATGGACCTATGGTTGGTCACCAGGTATCAACCTCTTAAGAAAATCACATGCCTCGGTTTGAGAACCCGGACACTATCACAGTCCATACACAAATCAAATGACTGTGTGACGCACCTGTATTCGGTGCCCGCTTTTGTGCCCATATTTATGTATTCAAATAAATAAATAAAATGTCTACATGATGTAAAACAATCATCTTTGATACTATGGGATGAACAAATCATATACGAAATAAAATGTATCTAATAATGAACAGAAGAGAAAACGAATTTTTATGGTTTAGTTGAAGTTAGACATTAATACTCTTGGATGATGAACAGCTCAATGGTCTAGACGTTAAGCATTCGCTCGGAAGACCAATAAATCCTGTGTTAGAATCTCGAGAGGCAAGATCGTTGATGGGCAGTAGTCATAAATCCCACAATAGGACGAAATGGACAGCCATCCAATTTTTCTAGGTTTTCCATGATGGTCTAACTTCAACTGAATCACACAGAATCCTATGATAGATTAAACTGCAAAATCGTGCATGGAGGACAGTTGACAAACTCTTTCGAAGTAAAGACCGGTGTCAGGCAAGGTTGCTTAATCTCACCCTTTCTCTTTCTCCCGGTAATCGACTGGATCATGAAGACGTCAACATCTGAGGAGAAGCACGGGATGCAGTATACATCTAGGATGAAGTTGGACGATCTAGACTTCACAGATGATCTGCCTATTTTAAAGCAAACGCAACAACAAATGTAAGAGATGACCAGTGTAGCATCAACCTCAGTAGTATTAGGTCTCAACATACACAAAGGGAAAAGCAAGATTCTCCGATACAACACAACATGCACCAATCGAATCACACTTGACAGAGAAGCTTTGGAGGATGCTAAACCTTTTAAATATCTGGCCAGTATCATTATTGATTACAGAGGATCAGATGCAAGAGTAGCATATCTACAATTGAAGAACATCTGGAACTGAAAGCAACTGTCTGTCAACCAACACCAAAGACAGAACTCTCAATACAAATGTCAATACAATTCAACTGTATGGGTGGAAACTTTGAGAACTACGAACGCAATCATTCAGAATATACATGTGTTTATTAAGAGTTGTCTACACAAACTACTTCGGTTCCGATGACCAGACACTATCAGTAGCAGATTATAGTGGAAGAGAACAAACCAGATCTCATTGGAGGAAGAAATCAGGAAGAATTGGTGTAGGTGGATTGGACACATATTGATTAAAGTACCCAAATGCGTCAAATTGCAAATCCTCACGTGGAATGCTCAATGCCAAAAAAGAAAAGGAAGACCAAAGAACAAACGACGCCGAGACAGATATGCGAGAAATGAATAACAACTGGATCGAACTAGAAAGGAAGGCCAAGGATAGTGTGAGTTGTGGAATGCGGGTTGATAGCCTATGCTCCACTAGGAGTAACAGGCGTAAGGAAGTAAGTATGGCCTCAAAGATTGTAATTATTAATAATATACGCACAACCCACACCCTTCTGATATAAATCCGTTCAATTTCATTTTAACTAACATCGAATCATTATGATAATTGAATATTTTCTATAAAACACAACAGAATGGTGAAACTAACTTTCATAAATTTTCCTTTTATTGTCAAAACATTTTTCTAATTGAAGGGATTCTGGATGATCTATATCTACATAGTTTATAAACAGAAATAATCAACCATTGTTTGAATGAAATTAAAGCATTACATTTACATAATATGAAGATCAGCTTCATTAAATAATATGTCAACTGAAGCTAGATCATCATTGAAAATCTGAAAGCATTGGACAGTTGTGTTCACCCTAGAGTATGGAATTCATTAGCAGTCGACATCCATGATCTTGTATGTAGAACAGGAACAGAATCAAGGACCTATAGGTCATATATGCGAATACTTAACCTATTGACCATTGAGTTGATATTCAATGGTGTTACTGATTAACTTCAATCAGCTCATGGAATTGAACCACCGTCCACCATTGCTTACTAATGACTGTCTTCAAGAGCTATTTCATGGAGTTCCAGTGAAAATCAATGACAAGTGGAGTTCAACCGTATCAGTTGTGAGATAGTAACTCACTGACGACAATGGTGAACGATGGCTCAATTTCATGAATTGGTTGAAGTTAGATAAAGTTGGACAACGGTTGGGTATTATTATTATTATTTAAGCACATAAACATTGGTACAAAGAGGTACCAAATATATATGCGCCACATAAATCATTCGATTTGTGCAAGGGCTAGGATAATGCGCGGGAGACACACCCGGAGCATTTGACTTAAAGGTCTGATCCACAAGGCAGTGGAGCAACTTCAGAAGATGCAGTCTCATGGTACCTGGTGACCAACGATTGGTTCACATGCCATCTGTTCCTGCAAGATGCTAGAGATCATGTGCACCATTGGCTTCGAATCAGAGATGCCCAACATTCCTAAGTGAATCCTATATATCCACCAACACAGTTAAAGCACCGGACATTTGCATATCGTTCTCTCAGACTTGTAAATAACAATAATGCCACGAGAAGGCAATGAGTAGGACTTCTCTGGTAGTGGTTGTGTGCACATGGCCATGTGAGAGTATTTCGATAGGGTGACCTGACCCTCCGCAATCTTGGCCGTACCTGGGGATTTGTGTGCTTACCGGCTGAGTCATCTATAGGTTATTTGAGAGGCTGAAGTTCTTGGGTTCGAATCCGTGTGCGCAATCGTGGATGCAAATTACTCATAAGTCCCATACTAGGACGAAACGGATACCACCCAATGCTTCCAGATTTTCCATAATGGTCTCGCTTCAATTGACTCATGAAATAAATTAATAAATTACTAAAACTCTCCACAAACCCATTCATCCTCATTCTACTATGAAATATTCATTCGTTACAAGCACTTACTAAACGTGTTTTGCAGAGAATTCACAGCATATACAATGTCTAAGATATTTACAAATGAAACAGATAACACACATCGATTAAATTAAAATGTCTTGGGTTCTGTTATATATTACATCTTAATAAAACAATATGAGGACTTAAATTCATAGAAACAACTTTAGATAGTTTGCTTCCTTGTTTGCTTGTTTTTTCTTCATCCTATTTTTTCTTTATTATTGACCAGTATTCTTTGGATAGTAGTTGGAATATGAATAATTCAAATGTTATTTTAAAGATGTACAATTATGTGGTTACAATATCAATAAAAAGCCTTCTGACATGAATCAACAAATTATCAGTAGTGACTGTCTGCAAGAGCTATTTCATGGAGTTCTAATGAGAATCAAGGACCAGTGGAGTCCAACCGGGTCAGTTTTGAGATAGTAACTCAATGTTCAGAAGAACGATGAAAACTCTGCAATCGAACCACTACGCTCAAAGAGCAAAAATCCATCAAAATCATCCACTTGAGATACAAATCTTCTCCATCATAACAATTGATTAAAAATGTCTGTAGTAGATGTAATTGTTAAAAGATGAAACCTGAAGAATTACCACAATCATCATCAAAATGGTATCTACGATGATACTTGATGTCGGTTGAACGGATATTATCTGTAATAATCTATTATGGTAGAAAATATCCTGGTTTCTAACTGAAGAGAAAACCATATGAAAACGCTGGAGTTGGTTAGGACAAACATGATGGAAGTGATCAAACTGCATTCATTATAAAGTGATTCTCAACTTGGAATCCCAAAAGGAAAAGAGAACGGAGGAATATCAAGGAACACACTGTCGAATATACAATCTAATCAATAATGACGAAAAAACAATCAGATTGATTATATAATGCAATTTCATGACAAAAACAAAATGATACTGTTTTTTTCTTTGTAGTACAAACCTGTCATTAGATCAGCACCATATATAATCTGTAAACGTTTGCTTATACATTGTATATCTATAATAAACAATATTATTTGAAGAAAAACCCATCAATATTTGTTTTTAATTAGACGTACATTGATACATTAATTGTGGGTCAACACGACCTGATTGGATGTTCTCATCTAAAAAAATATACAAATCATTTGAAATTTAATATGCGATAGAAACGAATTTCAGAAGGGGTGATTTTATAGATATTACAGTTGAGATCATGGGTCATTTGAAGCTAGACCATCATGGAAAACCTGGAAGCACTGTATGTTAGTCTGTTTTGTCCTCTCAAGCAACCAATAAAGGGGAAAGAAAGGTGAATAAAGGGGAAATAAGGTGGACGAATGCTTAAATAAAATGAAAATGACGCTTTTACGTCTTTACGTCTGTTATTTAAGGGAAATGTCGCTTTTTCCCCCTTACGTCGTGTGTTTGGGGAAATTTGTCTACAATTAGACCTTACGTACAATGTTTGAATAAACCGCATTCAGTACTTTAGTTTTCATACACGTCAACAAATTAAGGCACTGCTTAACAATGAAACACAATTATTGTCATAAAAACAAGGTACGAAATATGGAACCAGGCATTCGTTTGAGACACATATACACTGACTTCGCTTTTTGATTAACTTAAGTGTTCCGACATGCTTGGGAGCCATCACAAACAACTTACGTGATGCAGGTGAGTGACATGCTCTAAGATTTCATGTTCATTATAATTGATTACCTCGTTAGTCTAGTACTATGAGTTTCATAGACGTCCATGAGAATGTTCGTAGACTTAGAGCCTCTGTAAACTTGTCACGTACCCTTGGCTGTCATAGAACCACTTATAACAGAAGGTGGAATAAAATGCGAACAATTGTCAGGCTCCTCAGTGGCAGTGCGCATCCACCAACCTGTTTCGCGAGGTTTCAACACAAGATCTATTGGCGTCGTGATCAAACACACAACTTCTAGACCAGTGGGTTGTTGGACATCCAACGGTGTTAATGTCTAACTTCAACTAATCCACAAAATGGAGCGACACATCCACCGTTGTGTTCAGTAAGTTACTATCTCACAACAGACCTAGTTGAACTTCGTTGTTCACTGCTTCTCACTAGAACTCCAAGAAATACTTCCAGAAGCCAGTCACTAGTAAGCAAATGTTTATTAGTATCAGAGAGGGTTTTTTTGTGGATATTGTAGTAATTTCAATAGTTGAGATCATGAGTCAAATGAAGTCAAACCACCATAAAAAACTTAGAAGCACTGGACAGCAGTTTCATCCTATTGAAGGACTGTTCAGCAATGATCATCCATGAATTTTCATATGATCATATTTACTGATTTCAGTTTATCAAGTATTCATTCAAGAAAATGTTTTCATTATTATTTTGATCTATTTGATAAATTAAGTGATCTGATCTCGTCTGATCTGATCTGAACTATTCTCTTGTAAAATTGAGAGACTAATAAAATAAACTTAGAAAATTGTGAATTATTTTACAATTTATCAACAAGTTTTCATTATCAGAATGAGGGTAGTGTATGGTACTTATATTGACATAAGCAGTATATAGCGCTAGTCAGGAATAGAATGTCTGGCATCAGATATTTGAGAAGATCGAGAAGGGAAGAACGGGAACGGAAAGTAATTGTTATGGAAATGCAAGAACAATGAAATCATAGACAATTAATGAACACTTTACAAAATGAAGTAGAGTAGTATGTTTTTTATATTTTATCAAGTAGTTCTCTCATTTTGTATGAAATGTAATTGGTTATCCCTACTTGTGTTCTCTTTCACTTTAATCGTAGTAATGTTAGTAGTTGAATTGATGGATTGATTTAATCTAGACCATCATTGAAAACATGTGAGCACTACGAAGTCGTTTCATCCTAGTTGTGAGATAGTCACTCACTGAAGACAATCGTGAAATACTGAGGATTGAATAAAGTTACACATGAAAACCGTTGGATGCCAACTGGCTCAATGGTCTAGAAGATAAGTGTTTGCGCGTAGGACCGATAGGTATTGCGTTCCAATCTTATGTGCGGGATCATAGATACGTCGTACTGAGGAGTCCCACACTAGTACAAAACGAAAAAACGATAGTAAACGTTAGGTTTGAAGTTAACACGATTTCACTTGATCTGCGAACGAAAACAAAGACTCAGTGACCAAGACCAGTAAGCTAGCTATTCGGTGCGTCCGAGCCCCACTAACTAGAGGGAGAAGTTCAAGCTTGGAATGTGAAGTATATTCTGCAAAACAGCCAGAAACGAGCAATAACAACAAACACAATTCAAAAACGTATATATACAGTACAAGTCCGTCCTTAGGGAGAGTTACCAAATAGCATACTAAAAGACGCAACGCACCAATAACATTTAAGATAATTTCCAGTGGGAAATACGACATAAAGATGACAACAGCGCCTTTGGCGCGAGAACAAATAAATTCAATTTTTCTAAATAAAATGACAAAATTAGGTCCTTTTCCAAGTGAGTACTGGAGATCTAACCTCCCCAACAGTAAAGTGACTTCGAGAGTGTCCCCTCAATACCCAGAACTAAATGAGGGTTATAAACATGTGTGAAGAATTAAAATTATAATTTGTACTTGATGATTAGGATTAAGAAATAAATTTAGAGTTTTCATCACGAACTGACATCAATTATGATAACAAAACTCTATTTAACCAAATAAATGAATGAATTTTATACCAAAATCTATGACTTATCATCGTAAACCTGATTGGTTCGTTCATAAATTATTAGTGTTGCCATGTTACATAATCCATAGAGATTAATTTAACCAAATATTGATTTCACTGGTTGAAATCATGAGTCAATTGAAGCTAGACAACCATGGAAAACCTGGAAGCACTGGACGGCCGTTTCGTCCTACCGTGGGACTCCTCAGCAGTGCGCATTCACAACTCCGCGACCTGCGAGATTCGAACCCGGGACCTAGTGGTTTCGCGCGCGAGCACTTAACCACTAGACCACTGAGCCGGCATCCAACGGAGTTATTTTCTAACTTCAAGCAATCCACGAAGTTGTGCCACCGTGCACCATTGTCTTCAGTGAGTTTACATCTCACAATTGACCTGGTTGAACTACACGGGTATCGGCTTCTCACGAGAACTCCAGGATATATCTCTTGAAGTCAGTCACTAGTGAGCAGATGATTATTATCAAAAGGGGTTTTGTGGAGATCTTAGGAATTTCACTGGTTGAAATCATGAGTCAATTGAAGCTAGACTATCATGGAAAACCTGGAAGCAGTGGATGGTTAGGTTCAATTGACTCATGATTTCAAACAGTGAAATTTCTAAAATCTCCACAAAACCACTTCTGATAAATATTGATTTACTTTTATGTATGATAAAATGAAAAAAAGAACATTTCATGAAATTTACATTAACTTACCAATTATTAATTGAATACGGTTTCTACAATATCTTAATAATTCTATACGTTGTTGAATAATTTCTGTAAATTAGTTATTAAGAATATTCAATTAACAGAGAAGGGGTTTTGTAAATATGACAGTAATTTTAATTAGTTGAGATCATGAGTCAATTAAGTTTGGATCACTATGAAATACCTAGAAGTACTGGATGGTTGTTTCGTCCTACTTAAAGGACTCTTCAACAGTGAGTAGAATTCAATGTAATCAGGTTTTTCATAACGATCTAGCTTCAATTAATTCATGATCTGAACTATTATTAGTCGAATAGTTATCAATGTGTTGATTTTCGATTATTTGTCATTCATATCGATGTTGATGAATGTTTAAATTATTTTCATATAAGGATAATTCCTGAATAGAATCATCTATACAAATTTCAGTTCTATCTGGAAGTTGTACTGATGGGATCGTTCAGAATAACAATGAAAGCAACGGTTCTCACAACTGATCAAGATATTTTGTAGTAGTGCAATGCAGAATATTTGATTGTCGCCTTCTATGTTATCATTCACTGCAACATTACTGCTAATGATATCTTAACTACTATAACAACTACTACTACTACCACTTCTACTACTACCACTTCCACTACTAATACTAATACTACTACTACTACTAATGCCACTACTATTGCTACTACTACTACTACACCTGCGACCACTGCTAAAAAAACTACTACTACCACTATTACCGCTACTAATACTACCACTACTACCAATACTACTACTACCACTATTACTACTCCTACGATAACTATTACTGCTATTACTATTACTACTTCATATGTAGGTCTAGAAAAGAAAGACATTGAAATGACTCAAGTTCTTTATGTTAATAAGAATATATATTTATCAGAATACATTAAATCTTATATAATTGAACTTAGTCAATATATAAACTACAAAATATAATTATCAGTTTACGGATTATGGAGATCGTCAAGTTTTTTTTGATTGAAATCATCAGCCAATTGAAGGTAGTGGTTAGATATTAACACCATTGGGTATAGGCTCAGTGGTCTAGTTGGTTGAGCGCCTGGCGCTAAACTGTTGGGTCCTGAATTCGAACCTCGCGATGTGCAAGATCGTAGATGCACAATGTGAGAAGACCAACACTAGGACAAAACGGATGTCTACTGCTTCCAGGTTTTCTATGGTGGTCTAGCTTGAATTGACTAATGAGTTCAATAAAAAACGAAGGATAGTGTCTTACAGATATTTGTTTTTATAAACAACTGACATTAGTAATCAATCAAAGCATAAACAGATAACAGATGTCAAGATGATTGATAGCTAACAATGGAATTGAGAATGAGAATTTCGTTCTATTTTGAACTTATCAGCTAGATATACCTATATTTTAATGTTAATGTTCATTTCAGGACTTGATACTAAGTGAATAGCGTGAAAGCGTGTAAAGCAAGTGGTATCAGGTTGAAGTTCCAAAGTGAACATCAACTCTGAGATGTATATATATATATATATATATATATATATATATATATATATATATATATATATATATATATATATATATATATATATATATATATATATATATATATATATATATATATATATATATATATAATTGACAAGTCTCAAATACAACGAAACACTCATTCCATATTTCACTACTAGCTGTCATCAGACTCTACTTATAATACTTGTGACTGTATACAATATCAAGGTAATTCACATAGGATGTACATATATAACAACAAGAGATTGATCATTTGCACTCGTTATAATCAATGAAAAGATTCAATAAAAAACAGTATTTACCACTTCCTGTAGACGCATATAGAAATAATAGAAGTACATTAAGAAGTAGTACAAATGAATGGATCATATTCAATATTGTAGTTTCATTTCTTCTTCTTCTTCTTCTCCTTTTATATCATTTCAAAATGATGGTTAATAGACATAAATACTCACTATAAATATCTTCTATTTCTGATTAAAATAAGCCTCATTATACATAAATAATTAAACAAACTAATTATTCCGAATTACGAAGAAGTTGATAAGTTTCAAAAGTGACCTCATTAGTACACTATTGTACATATGGTGTGATTATATGAATCTAGACAATATAGTTTTGGATTATTCGGAATGTTTTGAAAAATCATTGACAAACTTCATAAACCACACAGAAACTAAATTCATACGAATCTATTCTATTCTTTACCATATTTATTAAGCTTATCAGTAGTAGTAGTGGCAGTAGTCGTATGTGTAGTAGTTGTAGTAGTATTAGAAGTAGTAGTCGTGTTAGTAGTAATAGCAGTACCAGTAGCAGTAGCAGTAGTGGTAGTGGTAGTGGTAGACGTAGGTGTAGAAATAGTGATTGTAGTAGGTGTAGAAGTAGTGATTGTAGTAGGTGTAGTAGTAGTGGTAGCAGTACCAGTGATATTAGTGGTAGTAGTAATAGTAACAGTTGTACTAGTAGCTGTTATTGTTGCTGATGTGGAGGTGTTAGTAGCAGTAGTAGTCGCAGTAGTAGTCGTAGTCTTATTAGTAGTGGTAGTAGTCGTTGTAGAGTGAGGAGGAGAAGGAATAGGAATATTTGTATTTATGATTGTATTCTAGTTATGTGCTCATATCCGTGCAAATCCCTATTCATACTCTAGTGTGTACTACTCATGTCGATAGATTTGCATAGTATGTATCACCAGCCGAAAGCGGAATTCTTGGTGGCAGAGGTTGAAAAATTTAAAGAAAAAAAAACGAGAAAAGAGATAGATTGGTGTAGAAACGAACGATCAATCAAGTACGAAACAACTGATAGGTATTTTGCAAATGAAGTATTTACTATATGATTCTCAGATTTTAGAAAGACATACTGTAATTTTGTATTAAATTATATTCGGTTGCCCCCTGTTTCATAATTAAGAGTGTTTGACTTATATTACAAACTAAGAATCCAATAAATAACTCAATTTAACCAAGAAGTGTTAGCTGAGCACGTAAAAACGTATTGTATCTGTAATTCCAAATCAAGCAGTCATCAAGTATAAAAGAATCATTAATTCATACAAACATTACACTGTCATAAGTGTTCTCGTCCAAAACATTACCAACATTTTGTTTTTCAATAAAGATGAGATTTACACAAGACGTGGAAATGAAAAGATCTACCTAAATTAAATGAAGTTAAAAACACAAATTAGTAAAATGTTCATTTCACTCAGTGTTGTTTACCTATATCTTCCAATTGTTGTTTAGGACTGCAATTTATCGGCCTCTTATTGGCATATGTGCATCATGTGTGGATTGTCTTGATATTGCTTCAAGTCACAAGTTTTGTAAGCAATGTTGGATGATGATGGTTAGCAGTGGAATAGAAGACACATGTATCATCCTTTCTGGGACTCGTCAGCTGGTTTTACTTGCATCTCACAATTGATGTACACTCAGGAACTCGAACCCAGTGCCGTTTGCTTCAAACTCCATTGCGTTATCCACTTAGTTATTAAGTCCTGATAGCCAACTCTTCGTGCAATGTGGTGAAGATTAAATTCACTTAGTATTTTTCACTTGAATCTTCCGATTGATGTTTAGGGCTGCAAGTGATCAGTCTCTTGTTGACACATCTACATCCTGCATGGGTTGCCTTGATACCTAAATGTTACTTGAACACTTAGAACCGAATCGTCCTTATATTTCAAATTATATATTAGATTGGGTCATTTACAAACGTTGAGTAATTGTTATCTGTAGTTGTAAAAATGACTGGGGAATCAAACTAATGACTATTGTAGCAAACCAATCAAGAAGTGATGTTAGACATCGATGATGAATGTCTCTGTGATTCAACTATAAACTGTAAACCACATGAGAATAACATTAAGGAATTCGTAAGAATTGACAATCTACTAGTGGTTTCATAGAAGACAACTTTCATTATTGACATACTTGCAGTTAAATAACATACATCGGTTTTCAGGAAAACCGGAAACCATCCAGACTTCCACATGACAACCCAAACAGTACAGCTCAATCCCGTTTAACATGAGAGCCAGAGACTTTCCGGAGCTAACCCGAGCAGTGCAGGCCAATCCCATTTCGCCGGAGAGCCAGCCACCACTCACGCTTAAAAATGGTAGCCCAAATAGTGCGGCTCAACCGAGTTTCCAGGAGAATCAGACAATATCCAGTCTTAAACTTTATAATCCGGGCAATACAGCTTAATCCCGCTTGACCGGACGACCAGACATCGTATAGGTTTTAACGCCACAATCTGAATAGTACAGCTCAATCTTGTGAAGCAACCATACAGGTACCAAACACTCTAGTGGACCATTCGCATCATTCTTATACACATTCATATCACATGTATAATTATTCCGGTCAATGATCACGTGAATCAACTATGCACAGTATGAACAACAGGGAGTTGACCTATTCCGCATACATGACAGACAAACTCATTAATGTTCGCAATGGCGACATGCTTTACAAAGTCCCTTGAGAACACGGCAAAGCAAGTACCAGTATGAATGAAATCGGTTGACCAGCAAACCAACTTTGCACAAAACTTGTCAAATTATTATTCAACTATCCACAATACCAATAGCAAACCTCCAGTCTCATAAAAGACATTCAGCTCTACATAGCTGGACATAGTCAATGGTAAATTCCAACGTTTTCTGAAGCCGTAACAACAGATCAAGAGAACACCCAAAAAAATAAACAAAGGTTACTTTAATTAAGAATAGAGAATTGAACGATATCACTGAATTACAGATTTGAATGACAGCGATCCCGCCCCGCGAGATTCGAATCCATGACCTATCGGTTTCACTCACGAACGCCTCACCTCTGGACCAAGAAACCAGCATCCATTGGTGTTAATATCTCACTTCAACTAATGCACGAAGTTGCGTCATAATAGTGTAGCTTTGATTGACTCATGAATTCAACTATTAAAGTATGATATCTGTTTGGAGTTATATGTACGTTAATTATACAACAGATTAATGTAGATTAGATGTTGTTATATTCAATTAGGTTGTAATAGATGTTATTTGACCTATCACATCATCGACGTTGATCATTATTGTTTTCATGGTCTACTATGCTTACATTTCATCAAAATTTTTGATTTTCTTACATCCTCATCATCACAACTTAAAACGTTTCCCCCGTCCCCAATATATGGTCAGTTGATATGTTAAACAGGTAAAGTGATTCATTAAAATCTTACCACTTGTAACTACACGTATTAGAGGAACTATAGCCTGTCATAAAGTTCATCAATATAACATTGTAAAATATATAACACACAACTATTTGAAACATCAACATGTATTTGTGATCTGTTGTTATAAGCATTCACTAGGATATATATGTTTCAACATTGTAAATTATAATGAAATAGGATTATGAAAGGAATTTGATATTTTTTTCATTTTTCGAATGTCCCACACTATAATGATCAACATTGATCTACACCGTTCGGTCCTTTAACGTTGCTTCAGAATTATCTGATGATTTGCTTCATCACAGCGTGCTCCTCTAAAACAGCATCTCTCTTCTAGGCTTCAGGCAAAATTGCTGTTATTTAATGTGTGTTTACCATCTCCCTGAGATTATCTTATATCCTTATGACAAGCTAATATAAAAGGAATGGTTCTTCAAGCTGGATGCTTGACATCACAGTATCACTCTCGGTCTTTGGTACCTGCCACTATTATTATCCTGGCCATCTAGCTGTATTAACCCTATTCAGTTTGACGGTATATTCTGGATTAATATTTTTTGAACACTAATGTTTTTTTACTGGGTAAACGAGTTGGCAAGACGTTTTCTGATGGGAGGAACATGATTGTGTCACGCTCCCCAGGGAACATGGATTCTGATTATACAGCCTACAATGTCGGAAAAATGGAAGTTCCTAAAGCAGTCACTGAATTCTAGAGAAATATTGGTCCAACAAGTGGTTCGAATATCCAAACGTCCTGAGATTCTAGACCCTAAATACCGAAGGTGTCGTTCCATCCTACATTAATGATAGAGGCTGTCACGAGGCACTTGGTGTCAACAGACACCAGTTACCAACTAGAATCCACATGCATTCGGATACGCCACATGATATAACGATTATGGAAGATAACTCAATTCTGATCTGTTATCATATAAACTGTGAATTTCATGCCATATAATAAGATCTGAGTTCAACTTATTCATGCATGAATAATAAATACCATGGTATTTATGATCATATTCATACAATAATTCATAATCATATAATTACATATATCCATTTTGACTATACGACCAAACTACGCTCTATCATTTTAAAACCATATATAATCATATTTGACGAAGATTTGCATTTCATATCTGTATTTTATTCCTTAAGGGATATATGGCTATATCGTATTTGGATGCTATAACTCACGTATTTTATTTATCTACAGGATCTATTCAAACCTCTACCTAGTATCAAGAAATATATGTAAACGTGTATGTTAAAGCACTGTACTCACTATTTTATGAACTATCATTTAAATCGTATTCGGATACTGTAAATCATTCAATTTCCGAAATTACCTGTCCAATTCAGTGAGTCTGTCATGGTCTTCTTGACAGTATTTTTATCCAAAAGGCTGTTTCATATGTTTGTTTATAAAGCGACAAAATCTGAGACGGTAATAATCATTTTCAACTAATTATCTCTGCACCTCCCAACTTTTATCAGTGCAAACTTTCAGTTTATAAATGTATCACCTACCGTACTCACTTTGATTGTTTGATGCTAATGAACGACATTTCTAAATTTATTATATGAGGCTATCTTTTGTGTAACACGGATACTGACATAAATTCTTCATCTCCACTACTATCTACAGACACGATTTTCAACAGTTTCAACGAGATGAGCCACTCTGTTTATCTGCAAGCAGACAAGCTTTTACCAGTTGTCCCTATTCCATACATGTTGAAAACTCTGCTGGTAAACAGTGATGATAATCGCAACTGTAACCATATGGATTTTGAAAAAAAGTTGCAAGTAGACATGAACATTCTCAATCCCCTTAAATATCTCATCAACCCCAACCTCACAGAGACTCCAGATCAAATTAATGACATAAATATTTTTCTAGATCGTGTTGCATCAGAGGTATTTGAAAGAATAAGACGATCAAGTAATGCAATTGTGTTTAATATACTGGATACATATGCCCTTAAAAATATCAAATCAAGTCTGCTTAGAGCCAGCAATATGACACACGCAACATGTGTATGCACAAGAATAAAAAGAAGTCATCCTGGTATGCACTCATCGATCTTGTTCAAATTCAACTCATCTGTAGACGCCAGTGAATTTTTACTTTCCTCCAATTCATTGAGACGAAAACAGATTTTTAAGGTTATTAAGACTTCCGGATAAAACACCATACCAGGGAGAGATAGCTACAGATCACCAGCGTCAAACTTTCAAACGCATCACAATCCTAATGATCGTAAAATTAAGTCCGATTCTAAGACGACGTCTAGCTTTACAAATATGCTGCCACCGAAAAACTCTTCTGAATCTCCAAAAGTTCAAAACTCAGAAGAAAGTAATCCCGATGTAAGGGGTGTCCATCCTCTTAAGAATGTTGACCTAGATTCAACCCGAAGTGGTTGTGCTGATGACGAATGGGAAAACACAATCCAAATACCTGTTAGTGCAACACCCAGTTACTGTAACTTTGCAACGGATAACATCAAAACTGATCATAACATTCATATAACTGACCACACACTTAACGTTGATATGTTCGAACCTCGCAAACCATCGCAAGTATGTTTAATAGCACACGATCCTCTCCAAATTATGAAAAAGCCTAAATCAACCAAAAACCTTGGAAATAAACGTCTGGAGCACGTTAACAATACGTCAGGTATAAATAGTAATCTGCATTGTAAATGGTCACTTGGTTGCACACACAGACCTGATAGCCTTTTTGGTCCGGCTCCCAATACGTACACTATGCCTTTATCAGATGTTATATCCAATAGCAATGAGAATTTTTTGTAATTCCGCCGGCTTTCCTGCCAGTAACGGTAAACATATTTCACATGATGACAAAGTGGTTGAATCTTTTCCCCTCGCAACACAACTCTTACATTAGCCAATCCTACGAGTATTCATGGAACTACCGATTGAGATTTATACTCTAACCTGCTTCATTATGATAACTCTGAGTTTCTTATTCTTTTGTTCAATGCCCGTTCTCTGTCCAATAAAATTATTCTTCTTAAAACTCTTTTATTCCTTGTAAATACAACCATTGTACTTATTACGGAAACTTGGCACAATTCATCTATATCTGATCATTCCTTGAATGCAGATAACTACATTTTCTTTAGAACTGATAGATGTTATGGAATAGGAGGCGGTACAATTATTTATCTCCGTTCAGACATTCAAGCATGCAAATTTGAGGATAAATCCCTCGATGCTATAGACGACTCCACTTGGATTACTGTAAACTGTGGATCCCAAAATTATTTACTGGTTGGATGCATATACAGACCACCTTATGCGGATACTATGTATGACAGATTATTACAAACGTCTTTTCCATTGCTTCGCACCAACCGCATACTTTTAAAAACATCCGAGGTGATTTTAATCTGCCAAAAATTACATGAGGCACGACTCCGGTACCAGGTCAATATAACAAGCTCGTTGAAACACTAGAAATTTGTGGATGGGTTCAACAGGTTCGAAAACCGACCAGGGGGAATAATATACCTGATTTAATGTTCACAATCAACGTAGACTATATCTCAGTGCATACCAGTCATGAGTATTTTATGAGTGACCATAGAGTTGTATTGAATATTATTCACTTTTTAAACGCCATACAATTGAACTCTAAAGCTTCAACGATGTACCAGAGCAGACATTTTGATCAACAAACATGGAGACGGACTGAAACTCTCATTCAATGTTTACCATGGAAAACTTATTTTACCACAAATAATGTTGACCTTTGGCTTTTCAATCTTTACCACAACCTGATATATTGCCTTGACTGCACTGCTCCAGTTATCGGCCGTGTGGCTAATAGGGGCCGGAATGCGTTTAGAAGAAAACTGAGGAAATTAAAATGTCGCTACTACGAGCAGGGTATACTTAATCTAATCGACAGAAATGCTTCATCTAAACGTAAGTATTTTTTGAATATAGAAAATAAAGCCCTAAGTAGTAACAGCGCAGAATTATCAATACTTCGGCATTTCAAATCCCGTGTAAAGTCAAATTCACTTGGCACGACTAAATTCTTCATAGTTAACGGAAGCATTGTTAACGACCCGAATATTATATGCGAACAATTCAGTAAGCAATTCTCGCAGCGCTACAAAATTGGAACTGAAAGCTCTATCATTACATTTCCAATGCTGACATTCAGACATCTATCGAAAATTGACTCCATACCCTCCAACAGCAAGCACAACATAGCTGCCCTGAAAAAGTCTAATGATGGTAGACCTGACGGAATAACTTCGTCATTTGTGAAATATGGAAGTAGAAGATTTCCACTATTTTGTTTGGAACTTTTCAATCTATCCATGGAATATGGGACCTATCCATTTGTATGGAAAACATCATTTATCACCCCTAGATTCAAAACAAGATCACGTAGTGATATTATTTAACATAAATCAATTAATTTGACATCCCTGCTCTCAAGAACCATGGAAAAAATCATCCACAAACAGCTATTATCATTTTTACTTTCGGCTAGTCTGATCAGCCTATCCCAACACGATTTTATGACTAAACGCTCATGTTTCACATTGTACCTGTAGTTTTTCGATCAGATTACCCACAGAAGAGATGTTGGTCAGTCAGTAATAATTCTTTGCTTCAATTTTAGTAAGACTTTCGACAGTGTCTCACACAAACTTCTTCTTTTAAAACTCTCTTCATTTGGCTTACAGAATAACCTTTTATCTTGGCTCAAATCGTATTTAGAAGAACGTAGCCAAATCGTTCGCTTTGGATCTTGCTACTCTTAACCTGTGGATGTAACCAGTGGGGTTAGACAAGGAAGTGTAATTGGTCCATTACTCTTACTCCTTTTTATCAACGACGTGTGTTCCCACTTTCAGTATGGTAAACCTTTCCTTTTTGCCGATGACCTAAAAGTAATTTATTCATTCTCTTCTCCTACGAAAGAAAGCTACATATTAGCGGTAATCCAAGAGGAAATAAACAAGTTGTACGAATGGACTGTTTCGTGGAATTTACCACCTAATGTTGACGAAAACAGATTTATTGACATTGGCCGCTGCCTTGACTTAAATATGACTGTACACAAACATACACTCAAAAATCTCAACACTGTTCGTGACCTGGGTTTAAGATATAGCAACAGTCTGAACTTTTCTGAGCACACTGTTTCTCAAGTATCCAAAGTTATAAATCTCATCAGATTCATAATGATAAACTTCAATCAGATCGAATCGAGATTGTTATTATTAAAGAAAATGTATCTTAACCATTCTTGAATATGGCATTTTAGTTTACAGTAATTGCAGACATAATGACCTGATTAAAATTGAAGGTGTTCAAAGAAAGTTCACCAAAGCTGTTCTGGGGTATTCTGACAACAAAGACTATCACCAAAGATGTCAACAACTCAAATTTGAACCTCTTTGGATCAGACGCATCAAATCAAATCTTATCTTTATCTACCGGCTTATTAACGGTATTTCCTACTCTTTGGTATCCACCCCTTCATACCTTATGATATCATCCCACAATCTACGCAATAAGGAGAATATCCTAGCGATTTCTAGAACCCACACAAACTTACGTCAGAATTTTTTCCTCATTCGCTACTCAACCATGTGGAACAGACTGCCAGTGAACCTCTGTTGCAGAGATACTACAACCCGAGTCAAAAGTCTCCTTGACGATTTTCTTTCCGAAATTAAATTATATCACCTATTGAATATCATTGTATTCAATAATGATTTATGCAAAAAAGGTCCTTCATCCATTTAATTGCCTGAATAGCAAAATAAATCTTTGAAACTTTTCACGTCTATTTTATTTCACTTCTATTTATCTTAATATAGGAAGTCTGCTTATGTTCGTGTTTATCATTATTACCCTTATTCATATCATTATTAGTTCCCCGACACATTTGATATTCATGTTTTCTCTCTCTTTTCCTAAATGATTATTATTCTTTAGACTAAAACGTTTGTAATTAAGACAATAACTCATGTTACACTTAAATTAACTTCTCAGACTCGTTTTTATCTTCACTATGCATATATGACTTATATTAATATTTCATCATCTTTTTCACTCAGTTGAGACTTACATTGCATCACTTTAAACTATCACTGCACAAACATTTATTCTAACGTCATATCTTACTACAATAATAAATTGTTTTTTCTTAATTATTTTTTGTTACTTATTTAACGATACACACATAGTCGTTTATTCTTGTTCTGTGTTTACAAACACGCCTATTACGCTGTCGGCGTATTTCACGTCTCCTTTATTTCTATTCCCTTATTTTCTCCATTTCCTTCTTTAAACTAAATTCAATATTCTTCTGAATTACAATGACCCGATTTATTAATATCATTAATATTCTACTATTATTACTCTAATTTTTTTAATTATGGCAAGTATAATGCTAACATTATTGAAAATTGTGTATTATTGGATTGTTTGAAGAAACCCGAAATCGTTTCTTCACAACACTTATGTACCCATAAGATGTTTGTGAATAATAATGACCATAATAATAATAATTTGGTACGAAAACAGATTAAAACAAACAGTTTCATTCGTGGACTGTCATTATTAAGGAAAAACGCGTTTCGAGCAATATACAATAAAACAGGAATGTGTGCGTCCTTGTAGTGTCTCTTAGGTCCTATCTTCTAACTTGTTGCTTGTCTTTTTTTAGCCTGAAATATCTCTATCTATTTTCGTGAGAAGAGGTAAAGTATCCAATATCTAGTTCCGTTGTGGCATAAGTCTAGGCAATCATATGTAATGGTTCTCACAAATTCGAGACGAGAGCTTTGCAACCTAAATGATTGTAAGATATTTTTCTCTTATTTGATCTGTGTAAGACGACTGATTTCTGCTTATTGGCTTCTCCAGTCTTACTTTTAATCATTTGCGCAATAAATCCACTTCCTAAAGGGGGAATTTTACCATTATAAACTATTTTTAACTTGACACTCTTTTGTTTGACTTTAATCAATACTGATGTTCTCTTTTCTTCCCATAAAAACTCAGTATTGATTGTGGATATTGAGAACTCAACTGTGGTTATATCCATTATATGTGTTGATTTGTGTAATTACCAGTTAACTTTCGATGTTGATCATTATAGAATTTTGTCAACAATGTTACTTCCATTGTTTATCTGCTTTCTTTCATTGACAATAGTATCGCACAAGAGTATTTCATAAATCAACTGCAGAACAAGATCGCTCATTATATTCACTTAATATATTGTAGAATGTGGCCTATTTTTAGTTATGAATCTTGGTCTATTTGAAGTTTAGTTATTCTGAATTCTCTTTTTGTTTTGCTGTTGTTATTATTGTTCTGAATAATGAAGTGTAAATATTAGGTCACATAAACATCAGCGCGTGACATTCCAAAAATGAAAACTATGAAATTCCTTTCACAATCTGATTTTCTCATAAAGTGTAATGATGAAACAGAACGTTTTCAGTAGACGATTATAAGACCACATCATAAATTTATGTTGATGTTTAAAATAGTTGTATAATATTACATTTACAGTGTATTACTACAACGTTGATGCGTGCTACTGATGTCGACAATTATAAGCAGTATTTATCATCAATCGAAAGCGAGATTTCTTGTGGTAGAATGGTGGGATGAATGAACACAGATAATGATTGACGCGGAAGCAAAGGAACAATCATGTTTGAGTCAATTGATTGACATTTTGCAAATGAATTATTTACCGTATCGTTCTCAGATTTTACTAAGCGATTCTGTAACTTTGTATTCAAATACACTAGGTTGCCTTCGCCGGTGTTCTCGTTCGCAACACTTCTACTACTAATCACAAAAGCAATACAGTCATTGAAACGTTAGTAGTGTGAGTGGCATTAGTAGTAGCCTTTGCATTGTGTTTAGTAGTGTGACTGGTGTTGATACTGGTAAAATGAGTAGTTGTGCTGATAGAGTGAGTAGTGATTTGAATAGTGGTCGTTGTAGCAGTATTAGTAGTTGTGTGTGGTGTAGTGTGAGTGCTAGTAGTAACGCTAGTGGCATTATTATTAGTAATAGTGAAATTGCTGCGAGAAGTAGTGTAATCAGTACCAGTAGTAGTGTGGGTTATGCAGTCAGTACTAGTAATATAGGCACTAGTGGTGGTAGTGTGAAAATTAGTGTAGTTTGGTGTAGTAGCAGTCGCAGTGTGGGTATTATTAGATGCATTGGTAAAGGTAATAGTTGTAATATCAGTATGGTAATATTAGTGTGTGTAGTAGTATTGTTTGCAGTAGCAGTAGTGTGAGTAGAAGTGTGAAAACGTCATTAGCTGCAGTAATAGTGGGAGTAAAAACATTAGTAGTAGTAGTAGTCCATTGGTAGTATATTAGTTTCAGAAGTGGTTTGAGTGGTAACAGAAGCAATAGTAATAAAGTGGGTAGTGTTGTGAGAATTAGTAATGGCATCATTAATGTGAATAGCAATTGTATCATTAGTAGTAGTAGTAGTAATAGTGCGAGTAGTCGTTGTATCAGTAGTAGTAGTAGTAGTAGTAGTAGTAGTAGTAGTAGTAGTAGTAGTAGTAGTAGTAGTAGTAGTAGTAGTAGTAGTAGTAGTAGTAGTAGTAGTAGTAGTAGTTGAACTGAGAATATTAGTAATATTTTCAATAGCAGTAAATTGAGCAGTATCATTCGTAGTGGTTGTAATGTGTGCGACATTTTAACTAATACGAGTCCTAGATTCAATGTGATTGGAAATATTTAATGCCGTAATACTGTAAATCGTTGTAGTATTGTGGGAAATAGTGTGAGTAGCAGTAATATGATCAATAGTAATTTGGTGGTACTAGTAACGTGAGCAATAGTATTGATAATATTGTTGGATTTATGGTCTACTTTCATATTAGTACTGCTCCAATAACAGACCAAATCCTCAAATGGTAGATTTTTCATTATATAACTGCCTAATCTATAACTTCTTACGTGGAAGTTACATCATCGTCTACACCAACTGATTGCATCATAACAATTACCAATACATGATGGAGAACAAGCTTAGGCTAGAGATAGAACAATATATTTAATATGAATAAAAGATATAAAGTAACATTCAACAAGGACCATGCCTGCAACACCGAGCCATGCCTCATTCACTCAAATCACACGTTAAACATATCCACAAATAACCACCAAAATGATTAGAATTGATGCGGTCGAGTGGATAGACTGGCATCCATAGAACCATAACGAATACCTCAAACCATACCGAAACAACGGGAAGCGAGTGCGAAGAAATCAATTTGTTCATGCCAGCTCGTGATAAAGATATTGGATTTACATAGCTTCACCAAATAATAGCTGCACACCCAAAATTGAGGTCGGATCAACTAGAGAACTCTTGTACATTGAGATTATTCATGAAAAGTTGGCTTCTCTCAATCATTAACTGCAACTGTTGCAGCCTATTTTGTTTGTTGATGTTTGTTAATCCAGCGGATTTTTAAGAAGTTTCTAAACTTTTCCTTGCATTTTGTTTGTGAGGATGTCGCGTCTCAACTACAGCAAGTGGGATCACATCGAGGTTGGTACTTAATCAAAACTGCTCTCCAAACTACTTTGTTTCACAGTCATCTGTGTTCGCGTGTAACTTTACAGTATTTTTACAGAGTGATGGGATAATTTCTGAAATTCGATGTTCGCGTCAACCGACTTGACAATTCTACATGTTACTGTCCGTCTAACCTCAACACTACTGGTCAATTATTGCATAATATACACTAGCAGTTGTTGGAAGACGCCTGTGAGTTGGTTGAGTTTGTAACTCATTGTGATTGTTAGAAGTACCCGAATCGTTGTACGGTCTAGGAATTCTCGAAATAGTGCAGTCTATGCAGAGAGAAGTAGGTTAGCACAGACGAATGCAGTGTACCTGGAACTGGAAATCAGGCGGACATCAGGTGCAAAAGAGACATTAGTTCATACGAGCACCACACACGCTACAACTTGAACGAGATTCCAAATTCCTGCAACCAATTGTACCGCTTCTCCATGTGTTTATTATGTGTATGTCCAACCGTGTATTCGGCGTAGACTCTGTGTTATCTAGAATATACTCATTAGAATTAGAATCAACAACTAAAACTGGAATGGACTGACTAAAGTCTTTGAATTTTATGAAGTCGCTATGTCAGCTGTGTGCTGAAACCAACGATATCTAGATTTGAACCATGGATTTTTCAACACTATCCTCCACAAGATTTCTTCACACTCGCTTCCCGTTGTTTCGGTATGGTTTGAGGTATTCTTTATATTATATTCGGTTGCCCCCTATTTTATAATCAGGAATATTTGAATTTCAGTACAAACTAAGAATCCTATAAATCACTCAATTTAACCAAGAAGTGTTAGCTGAGCACGTAAGAACATATTGTATCTGTAATTACAAATCAAACAGTCATCAAGTATAACAGAATCATCAGTTCATACAAACATTACACTGTCATAGGTGTTCTCGTCCAAAACATTACCAACATTTTGTTCTTCAATAAAGATGAGATTTACACAAGACGTGGAAATGAAAAGATCTACCCGAATTAAATGAAGTTTCAACACTATCCTCTCCACGAAATAAAGTGGGGTACTTTTGCAGCAATGTCATCAACAACTTCACGTCATTATGTGAATTTGACCTACATAAAAAAATATAGTACATATTGCTTTTGCTTTTTACGTTAGAAAATACTAGACCATTCTTCCAGTTATCAGGTAAATACGCATTGATATGGTTAATTAACACATGTGGTTCATTTAGGCTTGATTCATGAAGAATAACAAAGCCTCAGTCCTCTACGATTCCGTGAGGCTGGTCGCGCTCATAGGTACATATACTCAACTTCTACTAAAAGATAACTATTTTATACTATACCTGTATTCCGTTGCTTCAGTATATTTTATGAAAAATTACGCGTGCACAACCACCACCGTCTGTTGGTATACGTGCCGCGAATGGGGTTGTGCTTGCTGCAGTGAAAACGTTTACTTCAAAACTTATAGACGAGTCAACAGTGACAAAAATTGAACAAGTAACAGATGGGATAGGGATGGTTTACAGTGGTCTGTCACCAGATTATCGTGTATTCAGTGTTTATACTTGCTATAGAATTATAGATATAGTAATTAATTACAATCAACAGACAATTATTATGCATACTTATGTGATGTGGCCCTATAGCAGAACATCTACATCACTAGAATTTACTATCCATCCTACTCTCCATTCTCTACTCCACATTTTAAAGTATGAACTTTCCCACATCATTGCTATCTATATCACCGGAATAAAATTCACTGACGATTTTTATATAGTTTTCCCTTGATTCTTGCGGCCGAAGTTATTCACTAGGAAGTGCTAAGTTTACGCTTCATGTTGATTAGAACTTGCGAACAGAATGTACCTTCAATCTTAAAGTAACTCAAGATCGTCAAGTCAATGTGGTATATAAATCCATAACTGCCAGTGATCTGTTTGGGCTACTACTATATTTCACGCTGTCCACATTAATGGATTTTGTAACTAAACACAATCAATTTAATTAATTCCTGTCGTTTCTTTAGTCATATATCCGAAATAATTTCATAGTCCAAGGCAAATAAAACACTTGAGACGACTAATATGTTTCAGTTTCAGTTTGGGAAGGACAGAATGTTTGATGGCTTCTGTTAGTCCTGGCAATGGTGGTCTCTCAGTTGATCTAACTTTTTTTTCAAATAATCGATGGATGGAGCCTCAACCACGTGCTGAGGTAGTGAATTCCACTCGTCGATGATTCGGTGGCAAAATCGATAGTCAGCTGACAAGTAATTTGTTCTCGGCTTATGAACAGCTTTTGAGTGTCCTCGTAAATTCTCTGTTTTGGAAGACAACAAAAATGAGGGCATATTAGGTGCAAATTTATCACTAAGCAATTTGTAAACTGTAATCAAGTCGCTTCCAGTTCTGCGATATGACAACGGGAAAAGGTTCAGCTTGGCCAGTCGAGATTCATACTCAAGCTTCGCTATTCCGGGAAACAGCTTAGTCGCCGTTCTCTGAACCTTTTCCAGAAGCTCACTGTCTTTTTTAAGCAGGGGATAGCCGCTTGTATGAAGTACTCAAGTTTAGGACGAACGAACACTGTATACAAAGTCAAAAACGTTTTAGCGTCGACTTGACCAAAAGCTCTACGTATTGACCATAAGGTTCTAAAATCTTTGGCGGCTATTGCACGGCAGTGTGCAGCAGTCTTTAAGTCTTGACTAACGATAACGCCTAAGTCATTATATGTCTGGACGACAGTTAGCTCAGTGTTATTCATCGTGTGTGTATCTGTGCCTTGATTAACGATCTGCATCACAACACACTTGGAAGTGTTTATCGGCAACTGCCATGTTTGAGACCATTCAGATAACTTCTTCAGCTCATTTTGAAGTTCTAAGCTATCACTCTTACATCGTATCGTTTTCCATATCTCGACAGCGTCAGCATTTAGCAAGACCGATGATGATAGGAGACAAGGAAGGTCATTTACATACAAGAGGAATAGAACTGGCCCCAAAACTGTACCCTGGGACACTCCACTAAGCACAGTTTCCCAGCTAGATAACTTTGAGTTCACCCTTACTCTCTGTTGACGCCAAACTAAGAAGTCTTTTATCCACATCAATAAATTGCCTCCAATCCCGACTTTTCTTAACTTATATAACAGCCGGTTGTGCGGAACTTTGTCAAAAGCTTTACTGAAATTGATGAAGGCGACGTCTACAGGTAGCTTTTGGTCCTTAAGAGCGCACCAGCTTTCACGAGCCACTAATAAGTTAGTGAGACAAGAATAACCTATTCTGAAGCCGTGCTGCTTCTCCGAGAGGATCCGGTTTTTATCGAGATACTTAAACAGCTCCTTCCGAATAATCTTTTCTAATATTTTAACAACCACACTAGTTAGGCTAACGGGGTGGTAGTTCTCAGGTTTGTGTTTCGTGCCTGTTTTTAAGACAGAACTTACTATGGCGTTTTTCCAGTCTTTCGGTAAACGACCCTGCGTAACGGATAGGTTAAAGCAACGAAGTTAGATAATTCCTACAATAGCCTAGGATATAATTCATCGGGCCCCGTGGATTTTTTTCTTATTTCAACACATAGATATTGGTACAAGGAGGCAACAAATACATATGCGCCACACAAATCTCATTTGATGTGTGTGAGGGCTGTGATACTGCTCGGGAGCCCAAACCGAAGCAGGTGGTTTTCTTAGATGGCCACACCCCGAGCCTTCGACCTGAGGGTCTGATCCACAAGGCAGTGGAGCATCGTAAGGAGATGCAGTCCCATGGAAGCCGGTGACCAACAATTGGTTCATACGCCATTTGTTCCCACAGGATACTGGAGCCCATGTGCACCATTGGTTTGAAATCCGGTTAAAGCGCCGGACATTCGCTTTTCGTTCTCTCATTTTCGTAAACAACACCCCCGCCACGAGAAGTCAGTGAGTAAAACTTCCCTGGCAGAGGCTATATACGCGTGGCCATGTGAGAGCATTTGGAGAGGGAGAGCGGACTCTCCCCACTCTCGGCCGTATCAGGGCATTTGAGGCCCCGTAGATTTACCTATGTCAAGCTTATTTAGCAGACCAAAGACACCGAGTTCTTTAATGGTCATGCTATCCAGTGTATGTATGGGGGGACCTATATACGCTGACGGGAAGGGCGCTTCTATGGTATATACCTTGTTCAAGTAGTTTGAGAACACTTGAGCTTTACCAAAGTCGTCTCCCCATAGAGCAGGAATATTTTCTTTTCTCCTTGTCCTTTGGTTTAGATAGGAATACAAGCGTTTAGGACATTCTATGGATTCCTTAACAAGTTTTTCTTCGTACAATTTTCTAGACTTACGGAGGGTCGAGGCACAAGAGTTCCGAGCCTTTTGATACTGAGATTTTGACTCGTCAGTCCCCAGTAACCTAAATCTATCCCACATTTTTCTTTTCTTACGATGAAGGATACGGACCTCCCTACTGAACCATGGTGGATAGTTTTTCGGCCCCTTTGATATAGTCCAAGGGATGTGAGGTGTGATAAATTTTAAGAACGAACTTCGAAATGCGTCCCAGGCCGTTTCAATGGAGGACTCTGGGTCTATTGTCCAACCTATTAAGGATGCTGAGTCCATGACGTCTGGTATGTTCGCTTTCCAGACGTTGGGTCTGGACTGGACTGATGCGTCTTCATGACTGGAAGTCGAAAGTTAAAACTGCGTGGTCAATTTTACCTAGGGGTGGCATATGATGGAGGTTCGCAACATCAACCTCATAGCGAGTCAGTTTAAGATCTAATAAGGTTGATTCAGTGTCCGGATCGTACCTTGTCGCTTCTTTCACATGTTGCACTAGGGCACATGTGATAACCGCACCAACTAGTTCCTGCTTGAAGGAATTAGCATGTCCCACTCTCATGAGATACACTATCGATAATGGCAAATGGGATAGCATTCTTAATTAATGGAGCTACTGCCCATTCTTTGCGCTTTTGTGTTCTGTCGGCCCTTACTAACGTAAAACCCTCGAAATCTAGTTCCATACTATCTATAGCTTGTGTCAGTCAGGTTTGTGTAACTGCGATTATGTCTGGCTTTGTAGAGTCGATCTGTACACCTTGTTCCGATCACTAATTAAGCAAGCTTCGTCCATTAGTGTAACAGATCCGAAGCCTGTTTAAGTGCCTTCGTGCTTCACCCAGAGTGGCTTCGGCATCATTCTCTGTCGAAGTCTTACAACCCAAAAATTTACAATTTTCAAGTCCTTTTCGCCAGCGTCTAACTTAAGTTGTAGTTCTTTCTCGGCTTCCCGTCTTTTAACACGGTCTGCCAACGGTAGGTCCTTTCGGACAAAGACTCCTGAACCCTTTAATTTGTGTCCATTTTGTAAAATTAGGTCACGTTTGTTCGAAGAGCCGAATACTACATTGAGCAGTCTGGAATGATTTGGTTTCGAGTCCGCTAGACTCAATAGTCTGTACACCTTTAGCAAGGTTACCCCGGTCATATTTTGAGGCACGAGTTCGTTAAGCAGCCGCCTAATCAGTACAATGTCATGCTCAAAACGAGCTTTAGGTTCAGAGCTCTCGCTCGCTTTGATTCTATGAAAAAATAGCTGATCTGTCGCCGTGATCAGCTTTCGATTTTTCAACCAATTTTACGGAAGCAGGTTTCCCTTTGATATCTCTACAACCTTTACCCATTCGTCAACGGTGCTGGTAGAAGCAATGACAGTTGCGTCAAAACTAATGTTGGATTTTGGGGGGTTGTCGACGACCTGAGACGTCGGGTTATAATAACCGCTTGAAACCAATCGAGCCTTGTGATTGCGGCTTCTAGGCGTTTCTTGTTGTATTCCATCTGGGATATAGGGAACAGAAGACTCTACTTTCCTTGAGCCTTTCTTAAGGCAGGCCCCTTTGGAGACTGCTTTTCCTTCTTTGACAGGCGTGAGTCATATATCACCGGACTAACCTTAGTTTCCTTCACGTCGATTTGCGTGTCGACAGATCGAGTGCTGCTTGACGCGTTCCGACTATGATTGCTAAAGCAATTCCTTGCAGCATCAACCAGTGAGATGACCTCGGTTAACAAGCTGTTTGCATCCGAGCAGCACTGTTGACAAAGCCATACACAACCGCTCTTACTGAACCGTTTGAAAGCAGCAGACGTTAAGTTCGTGCAATCTTCTTGGTACCAGCCTTTGCACTCGTCGCACTACATGCCGCTTTCAACAGGATAACGACAACCTGGACGTTGGCAACTGCTTATTTTTACACTGTCCGGTCATTTAAAAGAGGTTCTTTTTCAAGATGTGATGATGCACAGAAACAAAAAAATAATCAACGTTAAAAAGTGAGGAGCTGTAGACTGCTAGGACCAAAATACCAACAGATACAGTTGAAAAATAGGTACTCAAGAGATCCAACGACAAAATTAATTGAGAACAGTGAAAACGGTACTCTAGTCAAATACTTTAACTGAAATAAATTCAATTAAAGTGAAAACAGTAGTCTTGATACGTAATAAACGATCAATACAAATAAATTTACTCAGCGAGGAAAAATACCACTGTCCTTTTTAAATAGCGCGCTGTTGGTGCTTACTTGAATAAATTCATACGTCAAGTGAAAATAGATAACATAACAATATAGTTGTAGATCGGAGTTAATGTTTAGTCAAAAAATTTTAACTGCCTCTGTGGATCAGGTTACGTTAATTGAGGTTTTAGTGACTTGCATTCCTGTGTCCGGGAATACTATCCAACCCTGTCTCAGAAGAGATGTAGTCAAGGTAGTAAATAGCTTACTATTGGTTCATTTAGTTCAGACTAGTCATAGCACCTAAGCAAACCAATCATTTCCAACAGATTGTCGGGTGAGTGATTGTCTTCCTTAATCTTACAGAGTTGAATTTCCTCAAGCCGTAAAATCAACAGTAAATCAGGTTTAAAAATTGCTGGGCTATGTTTACAAAGGATTTAATTAAGTGGATCTTTGATCACACTCATTGATCTGGACAGGAAATGAGAGAGATGAAATGGAGAAGAGAAAGCAAAGTGGAACGAAAAGATACGCAGTGAAGATGGTGGGTAAGCCAACTTCCTTTATTCAATATTTGTAATGAGATAAAAAGAAGTTACAGACATGTAATGAATAGGATAAGAAGTGTACACACACATACATACCCTCATATGAAAGCAATCAAGGTTGATAAGTGAATAATTAATAAGGTCTGTTCAGAACCTAAAATAAGTTATATGAGCTTAATATAGTAACTTCAGTTTGAAACATTGTCCTAAATATCTTACTTAATTACTTACACCTGTTACTCCTCGTGAAGGAGCAAAGACCGCGTAGCATAGTTTCTATAAGAGTATATTTTTATATGATTTTTGAGTTATGATCGAATTGAGTTCAATAGAGAACTTATCTGCCATTTACGTAGGCTGTCGTATGCCCTGATGGTGTTGTCGTCACTTTTGGGTTGCCTGATCTGCTAAGAACGATGAGACAGTGCATGATGCTATTAATGTCACCACACAATAAAACCGATAGTACTGAAAGTATGAAGTGTTAAATTCTATTTTTGTATATTACAGGTGTTGTGAACATGGAAACAAGAAGTCTTGACAAACTACGAAAGCTATTTCTCGGGACGTTATTTCATTTTATGAAAAGCTTGTAAAATATTAACACTTATTTTTGTCCCTAATCTATTTTACAGAACATAAACTTTCGTTCTATGTACAATTCATTGCCATACTCTTTTCTGTTTCGAAGCTATTGTAATTTAAACATAATATTTTGCACCCTATTTTCTACTCTAATTCCCAGCTGTGGACATAATTAAGTTTTTCCTAATTATTGTACGTTGTGGTAGAGTTACTCACCTATTTATTCATTTATCTTTTCACACTAACTGAGCTGAACTGACATCAGGATATGGGGAATAGATCAAGTAGTGTTCTAGTTGTCTTGTCTTCTCTCATTCGCGTGCTTGTCAGCCAATCAGGTTGTAGAAAAGTTTTCTTCTTTCTACCCCACTTCGAACTCACGCGTACTAGCCTCAAAGTCGGGTCGATCAGCTCATCACGCCAAGGTCTTAATCTGGATTAGATTAGTATTCTGAGCACCAAAATTGGGTAGGCAGACCAAAGGACATATCAAATGCCCTGGTAGGGTCGAGAGCGGGGTGGGTCCGCCCTCCCTCTCGAAATACTCTCACATGGCCACACGTATACAGTCGCTGCCATGGAAGTCCTACTCAATGCCTTCTCGTGGCGGGAGTGTTGTTTACGAAAATGAGAGGATGAAAAGCGAATGTCCGATGCACATGTACTCCAGTATCCTGCAGGATCAAATGGCGTATGAATCAATTTTCGGTCAACGGCTTCCATGGAAACTTATTCTCTTGCTTTAACGAATATTCAAATGATTCAAACGTTATTGCTATTATTATTATTATTATTATTATTATTATTATTATTATTTACTACATCATTATTCACCCTCTTTTATTCCTACTCTGTCTATACTTATTTCTTTCGACTTATACAGCAGCTCGTCTATGGTGGAAATTCGACTCTATCTAAACGTTCTCGAGTCACTATCCGGTTGAAAATTGTATGTTACCAGCGAATACGAGGACTGAAGCAGTTTTTCTGAAACCACGTGCACCATTTAAACTGGCTGCCTTCAACGTTCGCACATTTATGCAGGTCGGACAACAGATAGAGCTGGTTATGGCTTTGGAAAGTCTTAATATTGATGTTTGTTGTCTATCCGAGACCCGTATTCAAGACTCTGGCGAAGTACTAGAAATTCGATCTTCATTGGTCGCTTCGAAAAGCTTGTTTTACGTGTGCTTATCCGGGGACCCTGTGGCATCTTTGTCTGGTCTTGCTGGCGTTGGTGTCGCACTAAGCGCTAGAGCTGAAGCAGCACTAGTCGATTGGATCCCCATTAACAGTCGGTTATGTGCTGTTAGATTAGAAAGTTCCATCAAAGTGAGAAGAAATCGGCGTGAGAAACGATGTCTTTTCGTCATCTCCGCCTATTTCTCGACGGATTGCAGCCCGGATGCAATCAAGGATGAGTTTTACTACCAGTTATCTGTTCTTCTACAAAAAGTGCGTTAGACAGATATTGTAGTACTAGCCGGAGACTTGAATGCTCAAGTCGGGCGTCTAGGCACAAAAGAGAGTCGCTAAGGTGGCAGGTGGGGATTTGTTGGTCGCAGGGCAAATAACATGAAACGTCTACTGCATTTATGCACAGACCACAACCTGTTTCTGGCTAGCACTAACTCCCAGCACAAACATCGCTGATGTGCCACCTGGCGCATTGGTTGAAATTGCATGACGCCATGATAATGGCGGGTACAGTCAGTTGTGAGTTCGCGTAACGTCCCGCTTTTAAGCTCTGGGTTTCTTCAGGCTCCTTACAACTCATTGAAGCCCGTCGGTCTACTCCGTGTGACCGTGAGTTTGACCACAAACGAAGGTTGTGGTCTTCGTTGAAGAGAGGGCCAGAATCGCCCGAACCCGTTATGGTAGATTAGTACAGTGTAACTCAAGGTTCGGTAAGAGGAATTCTGGAAGTCAAGTGGATAGGAGATCACGCTTTCATGCAATTAGACGAGACCCAAATAACTCAGTCAAGGTACCACATTGTGAAATCTGCGTAGGTGATCATGAGGCGACAGATTGTCCAACGTTATCAAAAATGAATGTAAGAGAAAGGAGGCAGGAGGTAAGAAAACGTGGTCTATGTTACTTATGTTTTAGGAAAGGTCACATAGCTATGTCATGCAACTCAGGCTTCAGGTGCCACGTTGAGAATTGCAAGGTTATGCATAATTCATTATTGCATATTGATAGTATTGATGGCCATATGGTGAATTTAGCTAAGGATTGGAACTCCTCAAAGGTTTGTGTGGGTATCGTTCCAGTCAGACTGTACGGTCCCAAAGGATGTTTGGAAACATATGCACTTCTAGATAGTGGTTCGGACACTTCTCTTGTATGTGAAGAATTAATTAATCAGTTAGGTATTAAAGGTAAAGAGACTTCGATAAAGGTGGCGACAGTGAACGGGACTACCAATTGTGAATGTTTGGAGGTAAATTTAGAGGTATTTTCATTAGATGAACGGGGTTCTATAAGGATCAACAAAGTTTACACGACCAAGAAACTTCCGATCGATCATGCAGCACCTTTAACCGAACTCCAACTGAAGCGGTGGAAACACCTAAAGGACATAACCCTCCCGAGGTTGCGAAGTAATTTTGTAGGAATATTGATTGGGTGTGATGCTCCGGATGCACATTGGGTCTTGGAACAACGTCTGGGGGACAAGAAGCATCCGTTTGCTGTGCGTACTCATCTCGGTTGGATGATTATAGGTCCTAAGGGAGTATCAAGGTCTCTACATCAAGTTCAGTGGTGTCATTGCTCTACTAATGATATTTTACGAGATTTAGAAAGATTATATAATCATGAGTTCGAGAATACAGATAGGTTTCGTAATGGATATTCTGTCGAAGATAAAAAAAAGATCTAGAAATAGTTAGCGATTCGTTTAAATTGGAGGGTGGTCATTTCCAAGTTGGTCTACCATGGAAGTATGATAAGCCAAGGCTACCGAATAATTTGGAACTAGCTGAACGCAGACTAGAATGCTTAAGAAAGAGGTTTATGAAAGATAACAGTCTTTTGGAGAAATATCAAGTTGTGATGAATAAACATTTAAGTGAGGGCTACATCACTGAAGCTAGTAAAGAAGAATTTCACTATGATACTGTTTGTTGGTATATTCCTCATCATCCTGTTATCAACCCTAAAAAAGCTTGGAAAATTGAGAATTGTTTTTGATTGTGCGGCAGTCTATCAAGGTTGTTCTCTTAATGACCAGCTTTTGAGATAACCAAATACTATAAATAGTTTAATTGGTGTAATTCTACGATTTAGATTAGGTAACGTAGCATTAACTGCTGATATTGGAGAGATTTTTCTTCAAGTAAGGATCTCGAAACAAGACAGGAGAGCGTTTCGTCTATTGTGTTGGGAAGACGGTGATATAAGACGGAAGCCTAAGGAATATTGTTTAACAGTTCATCCGTTTGGAGCCGTGTCCTTCCCTTTCTGCGCTAATTTCGATCTTAAAAAGATGTAAAATGTGATCGATAAACGAACCCACCAATAATAAAGGGAAACGCCCACCACCACATTAACTTCCTTTGACCTTGTACGACTGTATCTTTTTGTTAACCAATCACAGTTTAATGTTCATTGTAAAACAATATTTGCTTGTTGACTCATTTTTCCTATTCTCTGGCTACTGTTCGGTATGTTATTGTCTCTTTTTCCATGTATTAATAGACTGTACTGTTCGTTTGCACACTAACGATGTTAATTTATGTTTTAGAAACAGATAAAGTTTATATAGACAAATAGCTTACTTGTTCTGACTTTGGCCAAACCAAGACTCTGTATTCGACGCTCTAGAGAATAGCTTAGAATTAAACCTGTAGGAAGTTGCTCCCTACAGTAGATATATTCGGCAAGGAATTTAATGAAGATATCCAGGACGCCGTAGATAAGAGATTCCATGTCGACGACTATCTAGCCTCCATTGATAACGTGCCGGATGCAATTGAGCTAGCAAAAACCCTTGGTTTACTCTTCAGAAAAGGTGGGTTTAGATTTACCAAGTGAATAAGTAACTGTTTACAAGTTCTCGAATCAATTCATCCAGAGGAGAGAGCAGAAGCCTTAAGAGAGATTGACTTTGAAAGACTTCCTGCGGAACGTACATTGGTATTATTTTGGAATACTATGGTTGATTCGTTTGAATTTAAAGTTCGCATGCCGAAACGTCCCCTCACTAGGCGAGGTATATTGTCGAGTGTAACCTCACTTTACGTTCCTTCGGGATTGTTAGCACCGTTTATACTTCCAATGAAGCAGTTACTTCAACGTTTAGGTAAATTGGAACTAGCATGGGACGAAGAGATTTCAAATGAGGAAAGCAGACATTGGTTACGGATTTTAAGTGAATTTCAGGGGGTTGAGAACGTTAGTTTTCCACGTTGCGTATTATCTCCGCAGTCAGATCGCTCGCTCCTGGAACTTCACATTTTCAGCAATGCCTCGGGAACTGGATATGGTGCAGTGGTATTCGTCCGCTCTCACATCCATGACACTGAAGTATGTTCTCGTCTTATTATGGCTAAGGCAAGAGTAACCCCTTTGAAGGTTCAAACTATACCGCGTTTGGAACTTACGGCTGCGATGTTAGCAGCTCGCATGGGGTCCCAGGTGCAGTTCGAGTTAGGTGTTAAGTTTGCAGAGGTTAGATTTTGGACGAATTCTATGATTGTCTTACATTATATTAGAAATGAGAAAAGCCAGTTTAAAACATTCATATCAAACCGGATTTCGACTATTCATAGTCTTACTAAAGTAAACCAATGGAGATTCGTACCTTCTAATGAAAACATAGCAGACTTCACATCCAGAGGGGTCAAGTTCAACATCAATGACGTTAAGGTATGGGAGGAGGGTCCACATTTTTTGAAGAAGCCAAAGGACTGTTGGCCTGCTGCTGTATACAAGGTCCTGATCCCCATCTCTTGGAATTAAAGAAAGCTATGTCCACGCATGTTGAAGAATCCTACGTCGATTTACTTATTAATTACTATTCAGATTGGACTAAATTACTTAAGGTTGTTGCATGGTTAACCCGATTCAAGCGATATCTATTGATCATGCGTTCTGGTAGAACAGATCTGTCTCTACAGGTGTGTATGCTCAGAGTTGATGAATTAAATTTAGCCTGTTTAGATTTAATTCGATATGTCCAACGCGGAGTATTTCGGAAAGAGATTGAAATATTGTCGTCTGATACAATTAGAAAGGCGAAAATAAAAAGTTCACCGTTACGGATCTTAAATCCAATGATGATAAACGGATTATTATGTGTTGGTGGTCGACTTCAAATTAGTTCCTGGCCCGAGTCGAGGAAGCATCCTATAATATTACCATCAATGCATAGAATAACAAATTTGATTCTACAGTATTATCATATTTTGGAAGGGCATGTTGGAGCCACACAGGTAATGGCAACAGTTCGAGAAACATTTTGGGTGCTGAGGGGTGGTGTGGCCATGAGGAGAGTGATAAAGGATTGTGTTTTTTGTAAAAGGAGGAACGCCGGCCCCATCCAACAACCGATGGCACCACTACCTCCGAGCAGAATAGGAGATGTTGACTATCTATTCTTATCAGTTGGTGTAGATTATTTTGGACCCATTATGGTTAAACATGGTAGACGTACCGAGAAGAGATATGGTTGTGTATTCACATGTTTAAGGTTGAGAGCTGTGCATCTGGAAGTTGCATATAGTTTTACCACAGACTCATTTATCATGGCATTGATGAGGTGTATCGCCAGGAGAGGCTATCCAAAAGAGATATACAGTGATAATGGATCAAATCTGGTGGGGGGTGAACGTGAGCTAAGAAAATGTCTTCAGGATTGGGTGCAGGAGCGTATACACTCTGATCTGCTAAGAAAAAGGGATTGACTGGCATTTCAATCCTCCGGCTGCTAGCCATTGGGGAGGAGTTTGGGAACGCATGATTCGCTCTGTACGTAGAGTATTGGGTGCTCTTGTAAGGGAACAATCTTTAACAGATAAATGCTTTGAAACAATCGACCTTTGGTTCCGGTTACGGACGACTCTAATGATCTCGATGCAATAACACCAGCGAAACTATTACTATTGAGAGAGAACGTCACCGAACTCACTAACGTTCTATCTAATGACAGGTATTCTAAGAGATGGAAGCAAGCGAATTAATTGGCACAAGTATTTTGGAGACGTTGGTCTAAGGAATATGTTTCGTTGTTGCAGCGTAGATACAAGTGGACCCAACTAGAGAGGAACATACGAGAGGGTGACTTAGAAATCATATGTTCCGAGTTCTCCGAGAAAAACAAATGGCCCTTGGGTCTAGTGCAGAGAGTGTTACCAAGTAAGGATAGATTAGTGAGACAGGTAGAATTGAGGACAAGAAAGGGGATCCTAGTGAGAGATATTAGAAAACTGTGTCTTCTTGAAGCCGTAGAAGGTAGGTAGGTACTCATGTCCCTAGGCGTACTGGTGTAAGTCCTAGGGATCACGAAATTGTTGGTATATCGAGTGTTTGTTGTTGATTGTTTGTGATGCATATATTTGGATTCTTGTTGCTTATTTGTTTGTCTGTGAAAAGAATCAAGATTAAAACCTTTTTATTGTACATTAATAATTTACTGTGTTTTTGGATGTAATTGTTTTACTCAACTTTTGAACTTGTTTGTTTATATCATTATTCCGGACATTTTGGTTTGTCCTTGGTTTGGTATTTGGTGCTCTCTTTATCTTTGGTTTGGTATTTGGGAGTTATGCTCCGGGAACCTACAAAATTGAAGGTTTGTTTTGTAATTGTTATAATTATTGTTGTTAGAACGACATTTGGTCGATTATTTGTGAATTACGAATAAATTTGGTATGTAAATTGAAATCGATAGTCCGTACTTCAATAACCTGAACGAGCGAAAATTGAACTTAACAACAACTCTCTCCATTGTTCTATTCGAGCAGTGGTGTTAGATAGGGTTGCGCAATCTCACCATTCCTCTTCAACTTTGCCATCGATGACATTCTGGAAACAGCTCTGATGAATGTAAGTAATGGTGGTGTGGATCTGTTGCCTGGAGAAAGACTTCTCGACCATGAGTATGCGGATGATATTGTCTTACTGTGCGATAATGCCAAGGCATGCAATCCGCACTTATTCAATTGGCAATCAGTGTCCGTAGGTACGGTATGTGCTTTCCACCTTCAAAGTGCAAAGTACTTCTACACGACTGGCAGGATTCTAACCCTGTACTCACCCTGGATGGTGAGCAGATAGACGTAGTCGAGAAGTTCGTGTATCTGCGTAAGTGCTGGTGGGGGTGTTAATGACGAGATCAATGTACGTATAGTGAAAGCCAGAGTGGCTTATGCCAATCTGGACCATCTTTGACGCCTTCGTGATGTTAGTCTGGCTGTAAAATGTCAGATCTACAACGCGTCGTTGAGAGCAGTTTTGCTCTATGCTTGTGAAACCTGGCCTCTCCGAGTTGAGGACGTTAGACGACTCTCTGTGTTCGATCATCGCTGTCACCGAAGGATTGCTGACATTCAGTGGCAACAGCATGTCAGTAATGCAGAGGTTCGGCATCGTGTGTTTGGGCACAGAGATGATAATTCAATTGGTGTCACCATCTTGAAACACCGACTTCGGTGGCTTGGACATGTTCTACGAATGTCGTCCCAGAGAATTCCACGTCGTGCATTATTGGCCGACTCTGGGACTGGTTGGAAAAAGCGGAGAGGTGGTCAGTGCATAACATGGTGTCGTGGCATGAAAGAATTCTGTAAAGGACTGGCTTGTGTCGGTCCTTCATGACTCCCTGGTTGGGGTTCGAGAGATGGTGCTACACAATGGCTAGAGACGTTATCAGATATGCCTCAGTATAGAAGCCAGTGGCGATCCTGCTGTAACCTTTTACTTTCTTCATAAAAGTGGTTGTTTCTTCCTTAACTGAAAGATTTGTTCTGATTGTACCTTTCCGTTCCTTCGTTACTAGCACAGTACCTTACACCACTCCCTTTGTTATCGTTCTCTTTTTCTTTTGTGCTCCTTAGTTTTTTTTCTATCTCTTCGAATTTTCATTGTTTTGTGTTGCGCATATATATTGGCGCTCTCTTGTACCAATATTTATGTGTACAAATAAATAATAAATAAACTGGTGATTTGTGATGTGGGTGACACGACTGAATTTGTTTATTAAGCCAGTCCAAAGTTTTGTACGTTTTATTACAGTCGTTTAGGGGACATTTGTAAGGTAAAACTCTACTGGGTTTATTTTGATGATCATTTCTGTAGTGTCTATTCATTTCTTTGACTGTTACAAACATTCTATTGCAGTTATTGTTTTGGCATTTATAGTCTAGTTGACGCTTACCTATTATTTTGGGGAAGTATTCCTGATATGTGTTGATTTTAATTTTATTGGGCTGCAATATCCAGTTCTCAGGTAGTCGTTCACCCATTTCTTCAATGTCTTGGTGTAGTTGTCTTAGCCAGTTTTTAGTGTGTGCCTTCCTATTTTTGCATGGGTTATCGAATTCACTATTTAGAGACCTCACCATTAATTACTTGGTCTTTTATGTGCCGTATACCATAAGTTTAATCTATTTTGCATGGTTTTATTAGCTAAGTTGGGTAAGTTTACTTTTAGTTTAGGTTGTTGTACATTAAGTTGTTTTCTATCGTTTATGCCTAAGATCATTCGCCGTATTGTATTTAGAACCGTTTTTAGTCTGGTCCAGTCTTGTTTCCTTAGTACTATGGATTCTAGTCCATATGTGAGAATGGGGATTATGGAAGAATCCACCAGTTTGATTTTAGTACCAAGGCTAAGTTCTTTACATTTAAGTATTGGTCTAATTTTGATTACTGCAGATTAAGCCTTTTCTATGCTATGAGTTATAGCACTGTCAGGGGTTCCTTTGTTATTTATGGTGGAGCCAACATAGTGGAAGATTTTTACTTCCTCTATTTCTTTATTGTCTATTTTGACAGCTGCTGGGTTGTCCTTTTTATTTATAATCATGACTTTGGTTTTGGAGATTGATATCTCCATACCAATTTTAGTTAAGTATTTTTGTAGGTGGTTTAAGGCTTTGGTAGCCACTTCCGTGATATTGGTGATGAGACATAAGTCATCAGCATATTCTAATTGTTTAATTGTCCAGTTCCTATTATGCTGATCTTTTAAGATGATTACTTTTAAGGTTTTATCTATTGTATGTTTTAAGACATTTTGAAAGACTAGATTGAAGATGGCCGGACCTTCTTTACTACCCTGTCGAACCCCCCTATGCATTGTAAAGTTTAGTTTTGTGTTTCTTAGATAGCCCTTAGGTTTATCTAGAAGTTTAGCTATGCAGTAGTTTATATTTTTTGAGGGCCATAATTTATTTAGTGTCTAGGATTAATTGTTTAGGTATAGTGTCAAAAGCTTTAGTTAAATCTACAAAAGTTAGAACTATGGTACGGTTTGTATCTAAAGTAGTTTGAATGATGTGTCTTAGTGTCGTTATGGCATGGGTTGTCGCTAATGTTTTCCTAAATCCGAATTGAGTAATGGGGAGGTATCTATCAGTTAGTTGTACTAGCCTATTTCAGACTATGCCTCCAAGTAGTTTTCTTATTGTGTCTAGCAGGAATATACTTCTATAGTTATTGCGGTCTGATCTTGATCCTTTGTTTTTGTATATGCTTATCACATCTGCATCTAGCCAGTAGTCTAGCATTGTGCATGGGTTTTTCCATATTTTGTTCATTATATTTAGTAATATGTTAGTGAGTTTGCTTCCCCGATGCTTTATCATTTCAGTAATGATGTCATTATTACCAGGAGTAGTTTGGTTTTTCATGTTTTTTAAGCCTTGTTTTATTTCTTCTAGAGTAAGTTCAGGATCCTGGGTAATCTCTATGGATAGATGAGTAGTGTTTAGTTTTGATTTAGCACTAAATAGGTTCTGATAGTGATGTTGAAGATCGCTATCTTTAACTTGGTTTGTTCTCTTAGTTCTATAAGATTGGTTACGAATAGTAGCCAATATGTCACCCAGCATTTTACATGCTAAGTGTAAGTCATGTTTCTTGAAGAGAGAGTTCATCTCATCTATTCTGTCTTTGATATATTGGTCTTTTGCTATCTTAATCTTATTGTTTACAATCTTACTGGCTTGAGTATAGAGGTTTTTATTAAGGGCTGTGGGGTTGTTTAGCCAAGCTAATCTTAGTTGTTTTCTATGTTTTATCTCTTGTTTTAAGAGATCACTTATGCTGTGTTGCCATCTTTTAGTGGCAGACTTATGTGGGATTGCAGCTTTGTTAGCTGCTTGTATGATTGCTCTTTCTATCTGACTTAGACTATATTCATTTTGAAGTAAGTTATCTAATATACTTGGATAATCCGACGTCAAGCCGTGTATCGCCTTACGTTGTCTTCGTTTGGGTTTCTTATTAGTGTTTGGGGTTTGTTTATTATTTAAGTACTTTAGCTTAAGTATGGCTGTGACCATGTAGTGATCAGAGTTTGCCTCCATAGATCGACTGTTGTGCATGTCACAGACCATTAACTTAGAATTATTTTCTATTAACACTAGGTCTATCATATGTTCCGTTTGGGTCTTCGGGTGCACCCAGGTGGAAGTCTTATGAACTGGTTTAGTAATGAAGGTATTCATTACTCGCAGACTTAATGTTTCGCATAAGTTTATTAGTCTCATGCTATTTGTTGATGTTTTTGTTTCAAGCTTGATAGCTTTCCCTATGATACTAGGGTAGTAAGCGTGAAGGTCCAGGCCTAGCCTACAGTTGAAGTCACCTAGTATGATTATGGGAAGTTTATTTAGTTTAAGTTTCTTAATTGTGCCATTCAGTTTAAGATAGAAGTTTTCTTTACTGATATCATCATTAGAAGACTCAGTCGGGGCATAACAACCAATGAGGTTAATAGTCTGGTTAGTAATTTTGCTATGTATTTTAATGGTAGCTATTCTACCATCTATCTCCTTAAAGTTGGTGGCGGAAACCATTGACTGGTTATTATTGATGAAGCCGACACTAGTGTTCCGGTAGTCATTTATGTCAGGATTAGGGTTGAGGAAAGTGGTGTTTTTATCAATTTTGATGGTTTTGGAGACCATCCTAGTTTCCGTAATCACTGCTATGTGGTACTTACGTTCGATAATTTGTTCTGCAATCAGTTGGAGCTTACCTTCTTGAGAGCAACTCCGGACATTCCATAAACCAAGTTTTAGTTTTTGTGAATTGTTTTTGTCTTTTTTGGACCACTATTAATTGTGCAATGATTCTTTGTAGTTTTCATAATAAGTTGGTGGGTACAGGTAGAGTGGGTGATTAGCCCGATCTCCACCACCCGGGTTACCGCTCACGTTGGTTCATGAGACATTCGTCTCACTATCCAGGAGGCACGACGCGGACGTGTGAGTCGGATTTTGCCTCCCAGCTCAACGTTTCTGACACTGGATCGAATCCGCCAGGGAGCAACAGTTACATTACGATTGCAGATACACCTTGATGACGAGTGCCAAGTAGCACGAAATTCAGGTCAAGGGTTTCCTGTCGACTATCTACATCCACAATCGGATCATCAGTACTTTGTATAAACGTATAAACGTTCATCAGATAGAATTCTGACTTTGATATGATGATATTATCATTAAGTTTCCGATCCATTGTCTATTACGAGGTTTGGAATATTCAAATGAATAAATGACGCAGAGATCCAGTTTTTGTATTATTTTCATACATTATAATGAAACATTTCCAGATAACATTTGGAAATGCGAAAACAACGGGAAATACTACAATTGTGATATAAGGTACTTATATCCACATAAGTACTATATAACGATGGGCCCACATGGGATGTATTTCAGTCGAAGACCGATAAGAAAAGAACGGGAATGGGAAATAATTGATATGAAAATGCTGGAACAATGAAATCTAAGACGATGGACTACCACTACTACACCTGCGACTACTACTTCACCTACTACAACTACTTGTATATATATCAGTATTATAGATATATCGTATTGTCCAAGAAAAAGACTTGGACTTCTAACATTCGTTGTCCTGTAGTTGTTTCTATCTTTCTATTTCGAATGACATTTATAAGATATAGATCAGTCATATTATATGTCATTGAGGAATACGAAGCTTTATATATTCATATCTTCCAATGTTTCGCGTAATATTCAAACTGTCTAAATTTCAGTAAATGACAAATATTCTACTTTTCTGTCATATCAAGTATTTAAAACTATTATAAATATCAGATGGGTTTTGTGGATATTATAGTAATTTCAATAGTTAACATAATGAATCAATTGAAGCTAGACCACCATGGAAAACGTGGAAGCAATGGACAGTCATTTCGTCCTATTGTGAGTCTTCTCAGGAGTGCGCATCCACGACATTGCTTCCTGCGAGATTCGAACCCAGGACCTACTAGTTTCGCGCGCTTTTGAGGAGTCCCACAATAAAACGAAACGGCCGTCCAGTGCTTTCAGGTTTCTCGTGGTGGTCTAGTTTCAACTGACTCATGATCTTAACCATTGAAATTATTATAAATATATATAGTTTATACTGAAACAGTCTAGATGAGATAAAGCTTATAACTGAAGACAATATCGAGACAATCTGAACAGGATACACATTTGCCAACAAGAGATTGATTTATTACAGTCCTAAACAGCAATGGGAAGATACAAATAAACCATATCAATTGAATATAACATCGCTCCATTATACAGACAGGTGGCTATTAAGACTCAGTAACTGAGTGGATATTATACATTATTTATTTATTTCAACACATAGATATTGGTACACAGAGGCTAATTACATATGCGCCACACAAATCTCATTCGATATGTGTGAGGGCTATGACACTGCCCGGGCGATCAAACCGCAGCAGGTGGTTTTCTTAGGGGGCCACGCCCCGAGCCTTCGACCTGAGGGTGTGATCCACAAGGCAGTGGAGCATCGTAAGGAAATGCAGTCCCATGGAAACCGGTGACCAACAATTGGTTCATACGCCATTTTTTCCTTCGGGATACTGAAGCTCATGTGCACCATTGGTTTGGGATCCGTTTAAAGCTCCGGATATACGCTTTTCGTCCTCTCATTTTGGTAAACAGCACTAATGCCACGAGAAGGCACTGAGTAGGACGTCCCTGGCAGAGGCTCTATACGCGTGGCCATGTGAGAGCATTTGGAGAGGGAGAGCGGACTCTCCTCACTCTCGTCCGTACCAGGGCATTTGGGGGCATAATGTGATGGCATCTGAAGCGAATGGTATTGTGCTCGAATCCTAAAGGGAACATTAACTGTGCAATGCAAGTAGGGTGAAACACTCTACCTAAATTCCACTACTAGTCATCATCCATCATTGTTTATAAAGTATCGATAAAAGTCATAAATGATCTCTATCTAATAATCTCATTCTATTGTAAAATATTGATTTCCCCTACCACACACACACACACTCTTCACTCAACCATCCACCTATTCACTCCCATTGAGATTCCATGGTTTATTAAAAAGAAAAAGCAAAAGAACAGAATAATCATTATTGATTTAATTGATTGATTACATAAGAAAACAAAACAAACTACAATTGGTTATTTGTTAATAGATTAGAAATCATTCATTACAAGTAAATCATGATTAGATAAACAATACTCGTTCATCATCATTATCACCATCATCATAACTTCAATCTACAATTGTAATGAGTAAATGTAGGATAATTCATATATATATCATATGAACAACAGTTAAGATCATGAGTCAAGTGAAGCTAGACCATCATGGAAAACGCGGGAGCACTGGACGGCCGTTTCATTCTAGTATGGGACTCCTCAATGGCAGTGCGCACTCACGATCAAGCCCCACGGGAATCGCGCCAGGCGCTTAACCAACTAGGCCACTGAGCCGGCATTCAACACTGTTAATATCTAACTTCAACTAATCCACGAAATTGATAGACACATCCACCATTGTCATCAGTGAGTTACTATCTCACAACTGACCCGGTTGAACTCCACTGGTCACTGCTTCTCACTAGAACTCCAGGATATATGTCATGAAGTCAGTCCCACAATAGGACGAAACGGCCGTCCAGTGCTTCCAGATTTTCCATGGTGGTCTAGCTCCAATTGTCTCATGATCTCAACTGTTGATATTACTACAATCTCCACAAAACCCCCATCTGATTTATATATATGAATCATAGAATGATACGATTTTAAAGATAAATTAGTCAATATAAATGTATACAATGAAGTAATTAATTTTTTTCCTTCGGGGATGTCACTTTTGTGATATGTGCCACTTATATCGATACAAGTAGTATAGAACACTATTTACGAATAGAAGGTCTCGTAGCAGAAGAAGATCAAGGAGAAAACAATAGGAACAGGAATCAGTTGGTATGGAAATGAAGGAATAATAGAGTTTGAGACAAATGAAGTATTCAATGTATCATTCACAGATTTGACTAAGATGTTCTATAATCCTTTATCTTCAACTACATTCGAATTGTCCCCATTTTTGTTCTTAATTCATTTCATCATTATTATCATTGTACTACAGTAGATATTTACAAAACTCGGTGAAACTATGATTTATGAACGACCTTTGAGTGACCTGAAAGTGACCTTTAGAATGTTCACCTGTAGACTAGGTTAAAATGAGAGTTTTAAATTTGTATGAAGGATATGGATGATCATTTACAATTGATGATTAGGGATAGGAACAACATTTTGTATTCTCATCAGAAATTGACATCAGCTAAAGTGTCACGTTTCAACAATAATGGTTTATTATGTATTATGAAGTACCTCTTGCTACTAGTGGAGCATAGGGTGGGGATTGTGCGGATATTATTCATAACTGCAATCTTTGAGGTCATACTTACTTACTTACGCCTGTTACTCCTAGTGGAGCATAGGTCACCGACCAGCATTTCACAACTCAAACTATCTCTGGCCTTCCTTTCTAGTTCGATCCAGTTGTTATTCATTTCTCGCATATCTGTCTAGGCATCGTGTGTTCTTTGTTTTTCCCCTTCTTCTTTGGCATTGAACATTCCATGTGAGTGTTTGCATTGTGACGCTTTGGGTACTTTTATCAATGTGTGTCCTATCTACTTCCAGCACTCCTTCCTGATTTCTACCTCCACTGCAATCTGGTTTGTTCTCTTCTACTATAGTTTGTTACTGATAGTGTCTGGTCAACGGAACCGAAGTATTTTGTGGAGACAACTGTTAATAAACACCTGTATCTTCTGAATGATTACGTTCGTAGTTCTCCAAGTTTCCACACACACAGTTGAATTGTCTTTGCTGTTGCTTTCTGTTCTAGATGTTCTTCCATTGTAGATATGCTACTCTTGCATCAGATCCTCTGTAATCATTAATGATGCTGCTCAGATATTTAAAGATTTTTGCATCCTCCAAAGCTCTTCTGTCAAGTGTGATTCGATTGGTGCATGTTGTGTTGTATGGGAGAATCTTGCTTTCCGCTTTGTGTATGTTGAGACCTAATACTACTAAGGTTGATGCTACACTGGAAATCTTCTGCATTTGTTGTTGCATGTACGTTAGAGATATAGATAGATAGATAGATAGATAGATAGATAGATACATACATACATACATACATACATACATACATACATACATACATACATACATACATACATACATACATACATACATACATACATACATACATACATACATACATACATACATACATACATACATACATACATACATACATACATACATACATAGTTTTATTTTTTCTGCAGATCAATCAATCTTTTCGATAAAATGTCATCAAATTGAATGAATATTACTTTAATTGTTCACATTCAGTCAAATCTATTCAAGCTTGTACTTACATATTTCGATCTAACTGGTTACGGCACTGACAATTTCTGACAAGAACCGATATGTAACTAAAATAATATACAAAGTCTGACTATATAAATTGCAATAAACTTGAATAAATATCAATACCAATGGCTGACGTTTCAATGGTCTAGATGTGAATTGGTCGGACGAGAAGATCGAAGTTCCTGTGTTCGACTCCTTCTGACGTGATTATGGATACGATTTAGTAAAGAGTCCTCTACTGGAATGAAATCGCTATTTGTCACTATCAGACTTTGAATAAAGGTCTAGGTAATGATCAGTTCGTGACTGACACTACGAAAATACAAACATTAAAGTGAATGTTTTGTTATTTTAAAATATAACATCAAATCAACTGAAAATCTCATGTTTATGTGTTACATGAAGATCTACGATTGCGATGAGACTATAATTTATGGACAACATTTGAGCGGCGTTAAACTGACCTTTTGAATATCCACCTACTAACTAGATCTAAATGAGGGTTATAAACCAGTGTGGAGAGTAACAGCTAACACGGTTTTGGATCAAAGTTTCCTATTGACTACCGCTAACCACTTCATATATCAATATAGTGAACATGCTATCGAGTCATTGTAACTTGTTCGATAGAAATTGACCAAGTTTGAGATGAACTTAATGCACATAAAATTAGTCAATACTCAATGATTAATTACTTGTAGAATAAAACTGATGGCAAGACTATAATTTATGCAAAACCTTTGGGCAACGTTGAAGTGGTCTCAAGAATATCCACCTACTGACCAGAGCTAAATGAGATTGATAAACCTGTGTGAGGAAATAGAATTATGATTTACAATTGATACTGAGCGGCTAGGAGTTAGATTTAAGGGTTTTTCATCACGAACTCTATTTAACCAAATGGATGAGTGAATTTCGCGCCAAAATCCAAGATCTTTCATCATACATCTGATTGGTTTGTTCATAAATTATAGTCTTAACAAACTTCAGTCAGTCAGTCAGCTACAACGTAGGACCAGGCACATATATGCATCGCTTCAAGTTGCCATACCTCATTAACACAACAACTAGAATCACCGGGTAAGTAATAGTGAGGTTAGATGCAGGGTGTTAGAGAATGATGGCAAATTAGTTGATAAGGTTGTGAATCTTCATCGACTAAGATGGTTGGGCCACGTGTCACGTATGTCTGAACACCGATTACCATGACGTGCAATGCTAATCGGTGTTGGAGATGGTTGCCAAACTTACTGAATATAAAACTAGATTAACTTACATAAATCAAGATTGAAATAGTTGATGTGCATACGTTGAAATGTCAACCAGTTCGATAACCCATTAATATCTGAATAAGTAAACATGTAGTTGATGTTAGAAAATGAGCAAATATCAATGATACTCTTTAATCACTTCTGCAACATTACATCAAATGATACTAATGAACTGGATGGTTTAGTCGTGGAGCTTTCATCAATCTTCTGAATGTCATCATCAGCACAAACTTTAGATAGAAGTGACATGATCAGACTTCTTCACATATGATTCATGGCTTGTCCTGTAGACCTCAATGTTGAATAGTTCTTGTCGTTCAAAAGAACGATGAAAACTTCACGACCATACCATCCATTTCTGTACTGTATTCATGAAAATGAAACATGATTAGTGTCTTGTTATTTTAATTCTGTCAGAAAATATGATAACAACTGTTATCATAAAACATTTTCACTACTAGCCACTATCCATCTTTGTTTATAATGCTTGTGACTTAAGGCAATATCGAGGCAATCTGAACAGGATGCATACATGCCAACAAGAGACTGATCAATTACAGTCCCTAACATCAATGGACAGATATAAGTAAAATAACACTAAGTGGATTTAAACTTCAGCCCAATACACAAACAGGTGACTATCAAGACCCAATAGCTAAGTGGATAACATGATGGAGTTTGTAGCAAACAGTACTAGGTTTGAGTCCAGGAATGAAGATCAACTCTGGGATGCCGTTACATCCGGCTGACTAGTATCAGATGAGATAATGATTTCGAGAGAAAAAGTGAACGCAGCTTAGCAGCAAAACATATACCTCTTTGACTAGGTTGTTTAAATTTATCACACATTTCTTCGTTGTATTCAGTTTTCTTATCTGTTTAAATACAAAAATAAATGGTAAGATTTACAGGTTTCTATCTTGAAACATAACTGTATATTATAATAGAAATAATGACGAAAATGATAGATCAGTATTGCGTTGTGCAGATGATTAAGTTTTTGATTGAGATCATGAACTGATTGATGTGAAACCACTATTGAAAACCTGGTAGCATTGGACGGCCGTTTTGTCATATTGTGAGACTCCGGAATGGACAAGCGGTTTAAAACTCCAGACTCAAGAGTGCTTTGATCCACGATGTGAGCGTGGGTTCGAATCACGAATCCGACACATACTTTCACGAGTCACACAATAGGACAAAACGGCAGTCCAGTGCTTCCAGGTTTTCAATGGTGTTCTAAAATCAATCGGTTCATGATCACAATCAACAAAATAATCGATCTCATATCTTTTATTAATTCCCTATGGATCTGGTACACAATGTTAATTGTTAAGAATGAGTTTTCTATTTATTGATATGTTAAGTGTTTCACTGAAGTTATCATCAGTAAACTATGGACCTATTCTTTAGGGGAAACAATGCATTTGTAAGTTATTGAAGGAACCAATATTCCCTTTGAGATTTGAAATTGTGTGACTCAAACTCACTGATTGAAATGATACCAGTGAAATATTTAGAGTATGACAACTTCTCATACCATGAAACTAGATGCCATAAATTTGATTGAATCCCTCAAGGAACATCACTTTCAACAAAATTGGAAGTACACATCACTGGCCATTTTCTACCACAAAAATAAACATCATACTTTTGTTAATATAAACGTAGATGATTTACGAATAATATTTCTGTTCCAAATACCCTGGTACGGCGGAGGCTTGAGTATGTCCGCTCTCCCTCTCAAAATGCTCTTACATGGTCACGCGTATACAGACACTGACAGGAAATCCCTGTTCACTGCCTTCTCGCGGCATTACTGTAGTTTAAGAAATTGAGAGGACGAAATGCGAATGTGCGGCGCTTTAGCTTGGTTGGTGGATATGGAGGGTCCGTTTGGGAGAATGGAAAACCCTGATTCATAACCAAGCGCGCAAATGGACTCCAGTATCCTGAGGGGACAGAAAGTGTATGGACCTATGGTTGGTCACCAGGTATCAACCTCTTAAGAAAATCACATGCCTCGGTTTGAGAACCCGGGCAATATCACAGTTCATACACAAATCAAATGACTATGTGACGCATATGTATTCGATGCCCGCTTTTGTGCCAATATTTATGTATTCAAATAAATAAATAAAATGTCTACATGATGCAAAACAATCATGTTTGATACTATGGGATGAACAAATCATATACGAAATAAAATGTATCTAATAATGAACAGAAGAGAAAACGAAGTTAAATCAGTTGGTGGATGTGTCACTGAATTTTTATGGTTTAGTTAAAGTTAGACATTCATACTGTTGGATAATGAACAGGTCAATGGTCTAGATGTCAGGCATTCACTCGGAAGACCAATAAATCCTGTGTTAGAATATCGCGAGGCAAGATCGTTGATGGGCAGTAGTCATAAATCCCACAATAGGACGAAATGGACAGCCATCCAATGTTTCTAGGTTTTCCATGATGGACTTCACAGATGATCTGGCTATTTTATAGCAAACGCGACAACAAATTCAAGAGATGACCAGTAGTATTAGATCTCAACATATACAAAGGGAAAAGCAAGATTCTCCGATACAACACAACATGCACCAATCAAATCACACTTGACAGAGAAGCTTTGGAGGATGCAAAAATCTTTAAATATCTGAGCAGCATCATTAATGATTACAGAGGATCTGATGCAAGAATAGCATATCTACAATGGAAGAACATATAGAACTAAAAACAACACCAAAGACAGAACTCTCAAAACAAATGTCAAGACAATTTAACTGTGTGGGTGGAAACCTGGAGAACTACGAACGTAATCATTCAGAAGATACAGGTGTTTATTAACAGTTGTCTCCACAAAATACTTCGGTTCCGTTGACCAGACACTATCAGTAACAAACTATAGTAGAAGAGAACAAACCAGATTGCAGTGGAGGAAGAAATCAGGAAGGAGTGCTGGAAGTAGATAGGACACACATTGAGCAAAGTACCCAACTGCGTCACAATGAAAGCCCTCACATTGAATGCTCAATGCCAAAGGAGAATAGGAAAACCAAAGAACAAACGACACTGAGACAGATATGCAAACAATGAACAACAATTGGATAGAACTAGAAAGGAAGGCCAGGGACAGTGTGAGTTGTGAAATGCTGGTCAGTAGCCTATGCTCATCTAGGAGTAACAGGCGTAAGTAAGTAAGTATGATCTCAAAGATTGAAATTATGAATAATATCCACACAACCCCCACTCTTCTAATATAAATTCGTTCATTTTCATTTTAACTAACATCGAATCATTATGATAATTGAATATTTTCTATAAAACACAACAGAATGTTTAAACTAACTTTCATAAATTATCCTTTTATTGTCAAAACATTCTTGTAATTGAAGGGATTCTGGATGATTTATATCTATATGGTTTATAAATAGAAATAATCAACAACTAATTGAATAAAATTATAGCATGACATTTACATAATATGAAGATAAGCTTCATTTCATAATATGTCAATCGAAGCTAGATCATCATTGAAAATCTGAAAGCATTGGATAGTTGTGTTCGTCCTAGAGTATGGAATTCCTTAGCAGTCAACATCCATGATCTTGTATGTAGAACTGGAACAGAATCAAGGACCTATAGGTCATATATGCGAATACTTAACCTATTGACCATTGAGTTGATATTTAATGGTGTTACTGATTAACTTCAATCAGCCCATGGAATTGAACCATCGTCCACCATTGCCTACTAATGACTGTCTCCAAGAGCTATTTCATGGAGTTCTAGTGAGAATCAATGACAAGTGGAGTTCAACCGTATCAGTTGTGAGATAGTAACTCACTGACGACAATGGTGAACGATGGCACAATTTCATGAATTGGTTGAAGTTAGATACAGTTGGACAACGGTTGAGTATTATTATTATTATTATTATTATTATTATTATTATTATTATTATTATTATTATTATTTAAACACATAAACATTGGTACAAGGAGGCACCAAATAGATATGTGCCACATAAATCATTCGATTTGTGCAAGGGCTAGGATAATGCGCGGGTGCTCAAGTCGAAGCAGGTGGTTTTCTCAGGGAGCCACACCGGAGCATTTAACTTAAAGGTCTAATCAACAAGGCAGTGGAGCAACTTCAGGAGATGCAGTTCCATGAAACCTGGTGACCAACGATTGGTTCACATGCAATCTGTTCCTTCAAGATGCTGGAGATCATGTGCACCATTGGCTTCGAATCAGGGATTCCCAACATTCCTAAGTGAATCCAACATATACACCAACCCTGTTAAAGCAACGAATATTCGCATTTCGTTCTCTCAGATTTCTGAACAACAATAATACCACGAGAAGGCAGTGAGTATGACTTTTCTGGTAGTGGTTGTGTGCACATGGCCATGTGACAGTATTTCGATAGTGTGAGCTGACTCTCCGCAATCTTGGCCGTACCTGGGCATTTGTGGGCTTGCCGGCTCAGTGATCTATAGGTTATTCGAGAGGTTGGAGTTCCTGGGTTCGAATCCCGTGAACGCAATCGTGGATGCAAATTACTGATAAGCTCCATACTAGGACGAAACGGACACCACCCAATGCTTCCAGATTTTCCATAATGGTCTCGCTTCAACTGACTCATGAAATAAATTAATAAATTACTAAAAAATCTCAACAAACCCCATCCTCCTCATTCTATTATGAAATATTCATTCATTACAAGCGCTTACTAAACTTTTTTTCTATAGAATTCACAACGTTTACAAGGTCTAAGATATTTACAAATGAAATAGATAACACACATCAAGTAAATTAAAATGTATTAGGTTCTGTTATATATTACATCTTAATAAAACAATATGAGAACTTCAATTCATAGAAACATCTTTAGATAGTTTGCTTCCTTGTTTGTTTGTTTGTTTCTTCATCCCATTTTTCCTTTCTTATTGACCAATATTCTTTGGAATTTAGTTGGAATATGAATAATTTAAATGTCATTTTAAAGATGTATAATTATGTGGATAAAATATCCACGAAACGCCTTCTGACATGAGTCAACATATGCTCAGTAATGACTGTCTCCAAGAGCTCTTTCATGGATTTCTACTGAGAAACAATGACCAGTGGAGTTCAACCGGGTCAGTTGTGAGGTAGTAACTCATCAAAGACAACGGTGGATGTGTTGCTCAATTTAATGGATTAGTTGAAGTTAGACATTCACACGGCTCAGTGGTCTAGTGGTTAAGCGTTCGCGCACAAGACCAGTGGATCTTGTGTTGAAATCTCACGAGGCGGGATCGTGGATGCGCACTTCCACTGAAGAGTCCCACACTAGAACGAAACGGACGCACAGTGCTTCCAGGTCTTCCACGATGTTTTAGCTTCAATTGACTCATGATCTCAACCATTGATTTAGATAGTTTTGCTCTCTGAGCTGCAATCAGTCCTATGCAAACCAAAAGACAAGACGAGAAATGCCAAACATCAACAACAAAATAATTTGTGATGACTGCGATAGACGCTACATCGTACAGAGCTGACTGCCCCTTCATCATATTCACCTTCACGAGCATCAAGCAGCAGTCAAATGCCATGAAATGTCCCTGCATATATCAATGCACATGGACAAATGCCGACACACATCTTACTGGAAATATTTGGAGATTTTAGATAGAGGCAATTCCAAAAACATCAGAGAAGTTTTAGAAACTTGACACTGAAGTCAATCAGCAATCATCAAGCACATTGAAATCGATGCAATTAATCAATCGATCAAAAAAATTATGGACAATCACAAGAACAAAGATCAAACCAATGAGAGATACAACCAAAATAAAGAAGAAAACAATGACAAATTTGAGATCAACAAGAACCAATCAACATCAAGATCTACAGGACAAGCTGTGTACTACATGTGGAGAAATTCGAACACTTCACTTCTACCTGAAGTTTGTGGTGATGATGTTGTTCAGAAAAACAATGAAAACTCCGCGATCGAACCATTCAGCTCAAAGAACAAAATTCCATCAAAATCATCCGCTTGAGATACAAATTTTCTCCATCATAACAAATGACTGAAAATGTGTGTAGTAGATATGATTGTTAAAAGATGAAACTTGGAGAATTACCACAACCGTCATCAAAATAGTATCTACGATGTTACTTGATGTCGGTTGAACGGATATTATCTGTAATAATCTATTATAGTAGAGAATATCCTGGTTTCTAACTGAAGAGAAAACCATATAAAAACGCCGGAGTTGGTTAGGACAAACATGATGGAAATGATCAAACTGCATTCATTATAAGGTGATTCTCAACTTGGAATCCCAAAAGGAAAAGAGAACGGAGGAATATCAAGGAACACACTGTCGAATATACAATCTAATCAATAATGAGGAAAAACAATCAGATGGGTTATTATATAATGAAATTTCATGACCAAAAAAAATGATACTGTTTTTTTCTTTGTAGTACAAACCTGCCATAAGATCAGCACCATTTTCAATCTCTAAACTTTTCCTTATACATTGTATATCTATAATAAACAATATTATTTGAAGAAAAACCCATCAATATTTGTTTTTAATTAGACGTACATTGATGCACTGACTGTGAGTTAGCACGACTTGATTTGACGTTCTTTCCTAAATAAATATTCAAATCATTTGAAATTTAATATGCAATAGAAATGAATCCCAGAAGGGGTTATTTTATAGATATTATGGTTGAGATCATGAGTCAATTGAAGTTGGACCACATGGAAGATCTGGAAGCATTAGATGACGATCCGTTTTGTCCTATCGTGAGACTCCTCAGTGGCAGTGCACATCCACCAACCTGTTTCGCGAGATTTTAACACAAGATATATTGGTCTCGTGCGCAAACGCACAACTTATAGACCAGTGAGTTGTTGGACATCCGACGGTGTTAATGTCTAACTTCAACCAATCCACAAAATGTAGCGACACATCTACCGTTGTCTTTAGTAAGTTACTATCTCACAACAGACCTGGTTGAACTCCATTGTTCACTGCTTCTCACTAGAACTCCAGGAAATGCCTCTTGAAGCCAGTCGCTAGTAATCATATGTTAATCAGTATCAGAAAGGGTTATTTTGTGGATACCTCTTGAAACCAGCCACTAGTGAGTATATGTTAATTAATACAAGAATGGGTTATATTTGTGGATATTGTAGTAATTTCAATAGTTGAGATCATGAGTCAAATGAAGTAAGACCACCATAGAAAACTTAGAAGCACTGGACAGCAGTTTCATCCCATTGAAGGACTGTTCAGCAATGATCATCCATGAATTTTTATATGATCATATTTACTGATTTCATTTTATCAAATATTCATTCAAGAAAAGTTTTTTATATTTTGATCTATTTGATAAATTAAGTGATCTGATCTAGTCTGATCTGATCTGAACTATTCTCTTTTAAAATTGAGAGACATAAAATAAACTTGGAAAATTGTGAATTATTTTACAATTGATCAACCAGTTTTCATTATCAGAATGAGGGTAGTGTATGCTACTTATATTGACATAAGCAGTATGTGACGCTAGTCAGGAATAGAATGTCTGGCACCAGATAGTTGAGAAGATCGAGAGGGGAAGAACGGGAACGGAAAGTAATTGGTATGGAAATGCAAGAACAATGAAATCTTAGACAATTAATGAACATTTTATAAAGTGAAGTATTGGAGTATGGTGTTTATATTTTATCAAGTAGCTCTATCATTTTGTACGAAATGCGATTGGTTAACCTTACTTGTGTTCTCTTTCACTTTAATTGTAGTAATGTTAGTAGTTGAATTGATGGATTGATTTAAGCTAGACCATCATTGAAAACATGTAAGCACTAGGAAGTCGTTTCATCCTCGTTGTGAGTTAGTTACTCACTGAAGACAATTGTGAAATACTGAGGATTGAATAAAGTAACACATGAACACCGTTGGATGCTAACTGTCCCGATAGTCTAGAAGATAAGTGTTTGCGTGTAAGACCGATAGGTATTGGGTTCCAATCTTATGTGCGGGATCATAGATACGTCGTGCTGAGGAGTCCTATACTAGGACAAAACGACCATCCAATACTTCCATATTTCTAATGATAGTCATATCATAAATTGATTCATATTGTTCATAGCAATTTTAAGCACATTACTGATTTTATGAATGATTGAAAAGAGTTTTGATCAGAAATTCGCTATACAATCATCAGGAAATTAAAATTTATGAATGATTAAATAGGGTTTTGATCAGAAGATTTTTATACAGTCATTAAGAAATTAAGATTCAGTGTACACTACATTACTATGTTCATATAATATGACAGATGAGACTATAATTGATGGACAATCTTTGAGCGATAGTAAATGTTATGTTTGAAGGTAACACGATTTCACTTGGTTCAAATGGTTGTGGACGGAATAGAAGAAGCTTTCACTTAACAGGCTTCCGTATCTAGTAGCATGGGATCATCAAATCCTCTAGGCAGGAACCTAGGTATGTTAACAATAAAAGAGGAAAAGAAATTGGTAAATCATAGTGTGATACTGTCCTTGGTCCTTAAGAATAGGTCAAGTCGCCTCTTGAAGGACTCCTGAGAAGTCGCTTGGTCTAGCTCGGTCGGCAACTTCCCAGGAGTCCTTTAAGAGGCAACTTGATCTATTCTTAAGGACTAAAGATAGCATTGCACTATGATTTACCAATTTCGTTTCCTCTTTTATTGTTAACATACCTAGGTTCCTGCCTAGAGGATTTGGTGATCCCCTGCTACTAGATACGGAAGCCTGTTAAGTGAAAGCTTCTTCTATTCCGTCCACAACCATTTGAATACTTCATATAATGTACTAAAGCAACGGAGAACAGGGATAGTATAAAATAGTTATCTTTTAGTAGTAGCTTTTGACAACTCTTAAGGAGTAGAAGTTGTGTCTACATTCCGTCTTGCTATGTTGAGTTCCCAGTTTCTGGGTGTTACCCCTTAGGTTTTTATTCAAACTAAGCTTAAGTAGGTGTTTAGAGGATGTCCAGAAGTGTTAAGAATACTATAAGCCATTAATAAATCACCTCTAAGACGCCTATACTCTAATGGGTAAAGGTCTAGTGAATGGAGGCGTTCTTCGTATGGCTTAGATTTGAGTCCGCGAACTGATTTTGTGGCTCGCCATTAGATACGCTCCAAAGTGACCTTGTCGTTTTGGAGTGAGGGGGGAATACTATGTTTCCGTTCTCTAAATGGGGACTGATAAAACTATTGAAGATTATATGGAAAGTTCTTTCGTCAAACTGGCCAAAAGTGCGCTTCAACGTTACCAGTGCAAGGTTTGCTCTGAAGGCATTTTCGTCACAGTTAGCGTAAGACTTTAAATCATGGGGCACCAGGACTCCTAAATCTTTTTCGACTTGAGATACTACTAGAGAGGAGTTTCCTAAGTTGTAACTGTAGTTTGCGACATGTCGCAGATGGACTACTTTACACTTTGAAGTGTTAAAGGTAAGTCCGTTATCATCTGCCCAACTTTGAAGTCGAGTCAGATCCTCCTGAAGTGCTTGTGTATCGTCTTGGTTGCGTATCTCTCTCCAAAGTTTCACATCGTCGGCAAAAAGTAATAAGTCAGACGTTACCTGTTGAGGAAGATCATTTATATAGATCAAGGAAAGAAGAGGCCCTAGTACTGAGCTCTGGGGGACCCCACTAGGACATTCCATAGCCTGAGATAAAGTGAAACTAACCCTAACCTTAAAGTGTCGATTTTCTAGATATGAAGTAAGCCAATCGATTAGAGGTGGTTTGATACCTAGTCGTTTGAGCTTATTGATAAGACACAAGTGGTTAACTTTATCAAAAGCTTTTGAGAAATCAAGGTATATGATATCAACCTTTCCCTTGCGATCAAAGATGCTTGTCCATCTGTCCACCGCAGTCAGCAGGTTGGTCATACAAGAGTAACCCTTCTTGAAACCATGCTGTTGGGGTGAGAAGAAATTTAAGGACAGTAGATAGTCGTTTAAACCGTCGCATATCAGGGACTCCATGAGTTTTTATGGTAATGACAGAAGAGCCACCGGCCGATAACTTGAAGGTTCATTGCGTCGACCACCTTTGAAAATTGGTGTGATGTGAGCCAACTTCCAATTTTCCAGTAATTTGCCTCGGCTTAGCGAGTGTGAAAACATCACGCTAAGTGGCGTTGCCAGGATTGAGGCTGCCTGCCTCAGTATGGCAGAATGAACCATATCCGGGTCAGGAGAAGTATCTAGTCTTAAGTGCTGCAGTTTCCGGAACACCAAGTCAGCGCTTAGGTCCAATTCGGAAAGTCCTGTGGAACTGCAGATGAAACTGTCGTCAATAAAGTTGATGTCAGCCGGTTGAAATGTTTGAGAGTAATGTGCCGCCAGAAGGTTAGCGGCGTTGCCACCGTTATTGGTCGGGCCGTTAAGACCTAGCAGTTGAGGAACTTCTGTTTTGGCTTGACGAAGAGAGGTTGCATAACGGAATAGGCTTCTAGGGTTAGAGGCAATTTTGTCCATAAGCTTTGTCTGGTACTAAAGCCTGTCTTCTCTTATAGCCTTCGTACATATGCTCCTGATATGTTTGAATTGCCTATACGCTCCGTCGTTGTCAGTTCGTTTGTATTCCGCCCAACAGTGCCTTTTGCGGCTTAGCAGGCAAAGGGTACGGTTCTTGATACCTGTAGGTGGCTTGCAGCTTTTGGGAACCGTTTGAGGAACTGAATGGTTTGTAGCACGTAAGAGCGTGTGCAGTAAGAAGTTCCAATGCCCGTCCACATCGAGTTGAGGGTGAACATCTCAAACCACCTGTTGTAGATAGTCATGTAGAGCTGGCACATTCAGCCGTTTAAAATTCCAACGCAAATTATTGTTGGGATACCTTAGCTTAGTTTTGATGACAAAACTGAAGGCTATGACGGCATGATCGCTCTTTCCCAGAGGAGCCAGGATTGAGAGGTTGTCAACTAGGAATTCTTCGTTTGTGAATACACAGTCTAAGCGCGATGGTGTCTGACTGTTTTTTCAACGACTTTACGACCTCACATTTTCATATAAACCCAAGTCATCGATGAGTTTGAAGAACAGAGCTTCAATTGAGTTGTCGTCTCCAGTGTACGCGTGTTCCGCAAAGTTGACTCTAGGGAGATTAAAGTCCCCTAGAATCAGGATGTGTGTGAAACCGAGACGGGTAGAGCGGGATAGTCCTTCCAGCATACGACTATCGTACTAGATGTCGGCGGTTGGCTTTCTGTAAATGACTCCGACTAGACACCTCAAAGTACTAGACAATCTTACAGAGCACCATATGGATTCATCAAGATTGTTAAACTTGAGGTTGTGAACTTGGTGCACCTCCAAACAAGAGCTTGTGTATATGGCTACTTCGCGAACGAGGACAAAGACTCAGTGACTAAGACCAGTAAGCCAGCTTTTGATGCGTCCCAGCCCCGCTAACTAGAGGAAGAAGTTCAAGCATGGAATGGGAAAATATATTGTGCAAACAACCAGAAACAAGCGATAACAACAATCACAATTCAAAAGGTATATATACATTACAAGTCCGTCCTTGGGAAGAGTTACTAAGTAGCGTACTAAAAAACGCAATGAACCAATAGCATTTGAGATATTTCCCAAGTGGAGAATACGACATTAAGATGTCAAGAGCGCTTTTGGTATGCAAATAAAAAAATTCAAGTTTTCTAAATAAAATTACAAAATTACATTCTTTTCCAAGTGAGTTCTGGGGATCTAACCTCCCCAACAGTAAAGTGACTTTGAGAGTGTTCCCTTAATACCCAGAACTAAATGAGAGTTATAAACATGTGTGAAGAATTAAAATTATGACTTGTAGTTGATGATTATTATTAAGAATTAGATTTAGAGTTTCCATCACGAACTGACATCAATTATGATACCAAAACTCTATTTGACCAAATAGATGAATGAATTTCATGCCAAAATCGGCTTCTCACTAAAACTCCAGGAGTATCTCTTGAAGTCAGTCACTAGTAAGTAGATGATTATTATCAGAAGGGGTTTTGTGGAGATTTTTAGTAATTTCACTGATTGAAATCATGAGTCAATTGGAGCTAAACAGCTATGGAAACCCTGGGAGCACTAGACAGCTAGGTTAATTGACTCATAATTTCAACCAGTGAAATTTCTAAAATCTCCACAAACTCCTTCTGATATATATATTGATTCACTTTCATGTATGATAAGATGAAAAAACATTTCATGAACTAAACATTAACTTACTAATTATTAATTTAATACGGTTACCATAAGATCTTATCGTTTGTATATTTCGTTGAATAGATTCTGTAAATTTGTTATTAAGAACATTTGACTAACAGAGAAGGGGTTTTGTAAATATGACAGTAATTTTCATTAGTTGAGATCATGAGTCAATTGAAGTTAGATCAATATGAAAGACCTAGAAGTACTGCATGGTTGTTTCCTCCCACCTGAAGGACTCTTTGACAGTGAGCAAACTTCAATGTAATCAGGTCTTTCATAACAATCTAGCTTCCATTAATTCATGATCTGAGGTACTAATAATAGAATAGTTATCAATGTGTTGATATTCGATTATTTGTCATTCATATCGATATTGATGAATGTTTAAATTATTTTCGTGTAAGGATAATTTCTGAATAAAATCATCAATACAAACTTCATTTCTATCTGGAAGTTGTACTGATGAGATCGTTCACAATGCCAATGAAATCAACAGTTCTCACAACTGATCAAGATATTATGTAGTGGTGCAATGCAGAATATTCGATTGTCACCATCTATATTATCATTCACTGCAACATTACTACAAATGATATTATAACTAATATCACTAATACTACTACTACTACTAATAAGACTACTATTGAGACTACTACTACTGTTACACCCACGACTACCACTGCTACTACTACTACTACCTATATTACTAGTACCACTACTACCACCAATACTACCGCTATTGCTATTACAACCAATACCACTACTGCTATCACTACTACCACTACTACACATACGACCACTACTGCCACCAGTACTACTACTGCAATCACTATTGCTACTACTACTACTACTACTACTACTACTACTACTAATACTACTACTACTACTACTGGAACTACTGCTGCGACGACGACTAGTATTTTCACGACTTCAACGTGGAATATTTCAAAAATGATAAATATGAAGTTCATTTTAATAATTCTATTTGATTTTAAAGTCTAATACTGAAATATATAATATCCAATGGATGTTTACAAGATCATTTCACAAATGTATGTTGATATTACAAATCCTATGTATGTTTAATAGTTTAATGGGTAAGCAATATATTAAACAAACACTTACGTTTCACATCTTTTATTTCGTTGAATATCATATCTCTTTTCAAATGTAAGTCTATGAAAAAAGCAAATGACATTGAAATGATTCAAGTTCTTTATGGTAATAAAAATATGTATTTATCAGAATACATTAAATCTTATATAATTGAAATTAGTCAATATATAAACTACAAAGGATAATTATCAGTTCACGGGTTGTGGAGATCGTCAAGTTTTTTGATTGAAATCATCAGCCAATTGAAGCTAGTGGTTAGATATTAACACCATTCGGTGCAGGCTCAGTGGTCTAGTTGGTCAAGCGCCTGGCGTGAGAACGATAAGTCATGGGTTCGTATCTCACCGGGTGCGGGATTGTGGATGCTCAATGCCGCGGAAGAGTGTCACACTAGGACGAAACGGATGTCTAGCGCTTCCAGGTTTTCCATGGTCGTCTAGCTTCAATTGACTCATGATTTCGATCAAAAACAAAGGATAATAGCTTGCAGATATTTGTTTTTATAAACAATTGACATTAGTAATCAATCAAAACATAAATAGATAATAAAAGTAAGGATGATTGATGGCTAACAATGGAATTGAGAATGAGAATTTCGTTCTATTTCGGACTTATCTGCTAGATATACTTATATCCAAATGTTAATGTTCATTTCAGGGCTTGAAACTAAGTGAATAACATGATAGCATGTAAAGCAAATGGTACTAGGTTGAAGTTTCAAAATGAATATCAACTCTGAGATGTATACAAATATACACTTGACGAGTCTCAAATACAACGAAGCACTCATTCCATATTTCACTACTAGCTGTCATCTGCCTCTACTTATAATACTTGTGACTGTATACAATATCAAGGTAATTCGCATAGGATATACATATATAACAACAAGAGATTGATCATTTGCACTCGTTATCATCAATGAAAAGATTCAATTAAACAGTATTTACCATTTCCTGTAGACGCATATAGAAATAATAGAAGTACATTAAGAAGTAGTACAAATGAATGGATCATATTCAATATTGTAGTTTCATTTATTCTTTTTCTCCTTTTATACCATTTCAAAATGATGGTTAATAGACATAAATACTCACTATAAATATCTTCTATTTCTGATTAAAATAAGCCTCATTATACATAAATAATTAAACAGACTAATTATTCCGAATTACGAAGAAGTTGGTAAGTTTCAAAAGTGACCTCATTAGTACACTATTGTACATATGGTGTGATTATATGAATCTAGACAATATAGTTTTGGATTATTCGGAATGTGTTGTAAATCATTTACAAACTTCATAAACCACACAGAAACTAAATTCATACGAATCTATTCTATTCTTTACCATATTTATTAAGCTTATCAGTAGTAGTAGTGGCAGTAGTCGTATGTGTAGTAGTTGTAGTAGTATTAGAAGTAGTAGTCGTGTTAGTAGTAGTGGCAGTATCAGTATCAGTAGCAGTAACAGTAGTGGTAGTGGTAGTGGTAGACGAAGGTGTAGAAGTAGTGATAGTAGTAGTTGTCGTAGGTGTACTAGTACTGGTAGCAGTACCAGTGATAGTAGTGGTAGTAGTAATAGTAACAGTTGTACTAGTAGCTGTTATTGTTGCTGATGTGGAAGTGTTAGCAGCAGTAGTAGTCGTAGTCTTAGTAGTAGTGGTAGTAGTCGTTGTAAAGTGAGGAGGAAAAGCAATATGAATAGGAATATTTGTGTTTATGATTGTATTATAGTTATGTGCCCATATCTGTGCAAATCCCTATTCATACTGTGGTGTGTACTACTGATGTCGACAGATTTGCATAGTATGTATCACCAACCGAAAGTGGAATTCTTGGTGGCAGAAGTTGAGAACGTTAAACAAAAAAGAACGAGAAGAGAGATATATCGGTGTAGAAACGAATTAACAATCAAGTACGAGACAACTGATAGGTATTTTGCAAATGAAGTATTTACTATATAGTTCTTAGATTTTAGAAGGACATACTGTGATTTTGTATTAAATTATATTCAGCTGTCCCCCTGTTTTATAATTGTGAGTGTTTGAATTTTAGTACAAACTAAGAATCCTATAAATCACTCAATTTAACCAAGAAGTGTTAGCTGAGCACGTAAGAACGTATTGTATCTTTCATTCCAAATCAAGTAGTCATCAAGTATAAAAGAATCATTAGTTCATACAAACATTACACTGTCATAAGTGTTCTCGTCCAAAACATTACCAACATTTTGTTTTTCAATAAAGATGAGATTTACACAAGACGTGGAAATGAAAAGATCTACCTAAATTAAATGAAGTTAAAAACACAAATTAGTAAAATGTTCATTTCACTCAGTGTTGTTTACCTATATCTTCCAATTGTTGTTTAGGACTGCAATTTATCGGCCTCTTATTGGCATATGTGCATCATGTGTGGATTGTCTTGATATTGCTTCAAGTCACAAGTTTTGTAAGCAATGTTGGATGATGATGGTTAGCAGTGGAATAGAAGACACATGTATCATCCTTTCTGGGACTCGTCAGCTGGGTGTACTTGCATCTCACAGTTGATGTACACTCAGGAACTCGAACCCAGTACCGTTTGCTTCAAACTCCATCGCGTTATTCACTTAGTTATTGAGTCCTGATAGCCAACTCTTCGTCCAATGTGGTGATGATTGAATTCACTTTGTATTGTTTACTTTAATCTTCCGATTGATGTTTAGGACTACAAGTGATCAGTCTCTTTTTGACATATCTACATCCTGTACGGGTTGTCTTGATAGTTTATTTTTACTTGAACACTTTAAACCCAATCTCTATTACATTTCATATTATATATTACATTCAATCATTTAAAAACGTCCAGTAATTGTTAGCAGTAGTTGTAAAAATGACTGGGGAATCAAACTGATGACTGGTGTAGCAAACCAATCAAGAAATGATGTTAGACATCAATGATGAATGTCTTTGTAAATCAACTATGAACTGTAAATCACATGAAAACAACATGACGGAATTTGTAAGAATTGACACTCTACTAGTGGTTTCATAGAAGACAACAGCTCAATCCCGCTTGGCCGGTGTACCAGACATCGTATAGGTTTTAACACCTCAATCTGAATAGTACAGCTAAGTCTTGTGAAGCGACCACACAGGTACCAAGCACTTAGTGGACGATTCGCATCATTCATAGATATTGTTATATTCAATTAGTTTGTAATGCATTTTACTTGAGCTATCACATCATCGACGTTCATCATTATTGTTTTCATGGTCTATTACGCTTCCATTTCATCAAAATCTTTGATTTTCTCACATCCTCATCATCACATCTTGAAACGTTTCCCCCTTCACAACATATGGTCAGTTGATATGTTAAACAGGAATAGTGATTCATTGAAATCTTACTACTCGTAACTATACCTATTAGAGGAACTATAGCCTGTCATAAAGTTCATCAATATTACATTGTAAAATATATAACACACAACTATTTGAAACATCAACATGTATTTGTGATCTGTTGTTATAACCATACACTAGGATATATATGTTTCAACATTGGAAATTATAATGAAATAGGATTATGATAGGAATCTGATATTTTACATTTTTCGAATGTCCTACACTGAAACCATGCAAATACTATTAATAGTTGTAGTCGTCTGAGGTGTAGTAGTAGTAGTAGTAATAGTAATAATAGTAGACGCTGCTCTTGTTTTTGTTGTTGTAGATATAGTAGTAGTTGTTGTTGTTTTTGTTCTAATAATAGCAGAAGAAGTAGTAGTATGTGTGGTAGTGACAGTATTGGCAGTCGTGGGTGTAGTAGCAGTTGCTGTTTATTTTGTTGTTGTGGTTGTAGGTGATGTACTAGTTGTTTTTGTAGCTATTTTGCAGCAGCAGTAGAAGTAGTAGTAGTGTGAGTGGTTGTATCAGTAGTATCAGTAGTAGATGTTGTAATAGTAGTAATCGTAATAGCAATAGCAATTTTATAATTTTACACTATTAACTATCTGTTTCAACATTACACTTTATGATAAAATTGTAATGCGAAAAGAATTCTTTCATTTTTCATTTTCAATATGTCACGCACTGAAATTGTGCTTCATTTCAATGTTTACGCATTACATAATTTATATGACCTAATATTTACACTTCATTATTCAAAATGACGACAACAACAACATAAAAGAGAATTCAGAATAATCAAACTTCAAACAAACCTAGACTCATTAATAAAATTAGGACAGTCGATTTGTCAGTGCAAATTTATGAAATACTCTTGTGCAATACTCTTGTTAATGAAGGATAAACAGACAATGAATGTTACATTGTTGACAAAATTCTATAATAATCAACATTGAAAGTTATACATAGAACAATACTTGAAGATGTTTGACGTCAAAAGAATGATTGGTAATGTGTGCTACATCTATTACAATTGTGACTGATGAAATTATCTTGTAAGTGTTGAGTCTAGTTTACTAAAATTGAGGGATGGAACGTTAAAATCTCTAGCTTATGATCTTCGGTCAAACGTTTACTTTAGTATCGTTTGTTTTATTTCATACTTTTTTTGTTTTACAACCTTCAAGGGCTCGGCATATTCTTTCAGTTATCTACTTTACGCCGTTTACATTTAACAATACCACATTATTCTAACATTTTGGTTAATGCGGTAGAGTGTGGTGTTACGGCTTTGAAATGGCTGTTAGTGTATATTACCATTCTTCATACATAATATCGGGCGATGGCCATGTTCTTGTGGGGAATGGGATTTTCCGATCTAACTGAAAGCACACGTTTCTAAATTCCCTTAGTTCACCGTTTAGTCCCCTAACGTTGCTACAGAAGTATCTGATGATTTGTTTCATCATCGGGTGTTCCGGTGATGAAACAGCAACATCTGTCTTCTAGGATTTAGGCAAAATTGCTATCTAATGTGTGTTTACCAGCTTCCTGAGATTATCTTATATCCTTGTGACAAGCTAGCATGGAAGGAATGGTTTCTCAAGCTGGATGCTTGACATCACATTATCACTCTCGGTCTTCGGTATCTTCCACTATTATTTTCCTAGCCATCAAGCTGTATTAACCCTATTCAGTTTGATGGTATATTCTGGATGAATAATTTTTGAACAATAATGATTTTATTCGTAGAAGGTCGAGTTGCTAGAAGCAACAGTTATCATATAACTGAAGATCAGATTAGTTTCTCAGAAAATGATAAACTGCGAAATTAAGATATTGATGGGTAAACAAAAGACGATGTAAAACGATATTCGAAGCTCACTTTCATCAATACACTCTAAGAAACTCCGGCACAACTTTTTCTGAACCCTGATTATGCAACCTACAATATCCGAAAAGAAAAAGTTCACAAAGTAGTCCTTGAATTCTAAGGACATATTGGTCCAGCAAGTGGTTCGACTAGCCAAAACGTTCTGGAATTCTAGACTCTAGGAACCGAAGGTATCCTTCTACGCTACATTAATGATGGGGGCTGTCACGAGGCACTTGGTGTCAACAGACACCATTTACCAACTAGAATCCACATGCATCTGGATAAGCCACATTATATAACGATTTGGTATGAAAACAGAATAAAACTGACAGTTTCATTTGGAGTCTATCAGTAATAACGAAAAACGCGTTTCGAGCAATATAGTGTAAGACATGAATGTGTGTGTTCTTGTCGTGTCTCTTAGGTCCTATCTTTTGACTTGTTGCTTGTCTCTATTTAATTCAAGATAACTCTATCTATTTTGGTGAGAAGAGGTAAGATATCTAATTTCTAGTTTGGTTGTGGCATAAATCTAGGCACCTCTATTGGACAGACCTCACAAATCCGAGAAATGAACGTGGCAAACTAAATGAATGTAAGATATTTTTCTCTAATTTGATCTGTGTAGGACGACTGTTTTCCACTCATTCGCTCCTCCAGCTTTATTTTTAATCATTAGCACAATGAATTCACTTATTGAAGGCGGAATTTTACCATTATAATCTATTATTTAACTTGACACTCTTTTGTTTGACTTTAATCAATACTGATGTTCTCTTTTCTTCCCATAGAAACTCAGTATTGATTGTGGATATTGAGAACTCAACTGTGGTTATATCTGATATATGTGTTGGTTTGTGTAATTACCAGTTAAATTTCGATGTTGACCATTATAGAATTTTGTCAACAATGTAACTTCTATTGTTTATCTGCTTTCTTTCATTGACAAGAGTATCGCACAAGAGTATTTCATAAATCAACTGCAGAACAAGATCGCTCACTATATTCACTCAATATATTGTGGAACGTGGCCTAATTTCCGTTACGAATTTTGGTCTGTTTGAAGATTGATTATTCTGAATTCTCTTTTTGTTTTTGCTGTTGTTATTATTGTTCTGAATAATGAAGTGTAAATATTAAGTCACATAAACATCAGCGCGTGACATTCCAAAATTGAAAACTATGAGCATCCTTTCACAATCTGGTTTTCTCATAAAGTGTAATGTTGAAACAAGACGTCTTCAGTAGACGATTATAAGATCACATCATAAATATGTGTTGATGTTTCAATTAGTTGTATAATATTACATTTACAGTGTATTACTACAACGTTGAGGTTTACTACTGATGTCGGCAATTATAAGTAGTATTTATCATCAATCGCAAGCGAGATTTCTTGTGGTAGAATGGTGGGATGATTGAAGAAAATCGAATGAACACAGATAATGATTGACGCGGAAGCAAAGGAACAATCATGTTTGAGTCAATTGATTGACATTTTGCAAATGAATTATTTACCGTATCGTTCTCAGATTTTACTAGGCGATTCTGTAACTTTGTATTCAAATGCACTAGGTTGCCTTCGCCGGTGTTCTCGTTCGCAACACTTCTACTACTAATCACAAAAATAATACAATCATTGAAACGTTAGTAATGTGAGTGGCATTAGTAGTAGCCTTTGCATTGTGTTTAGTAGTGTGACTGGTGGTGATACTGGTAAAATAAGTAGTTGTGCTGATAGAGTGAGTAGTGATTTGAATAGTGGTCGTTGTAGCAGTATTAGTAGTTGTGTGTGGTGTAGTGTGAGTGCTAGTAGTAACGCTAGTGGCATTATTATTAGTAATAGTGAAATTGCTGCGAGAAGTAGTGTAATCAGTACCAGTAGTAGTGTGGGTTATGCAGTCAGTACTAGTAATATAGGCACTAGTGGTGGTAGTGTGAAAATTAGTGTAGTTTGGTGTAGTAGCAGTCGCAGTGTGGGTATTATTAGATGCATTGGTAAAGGTAATAGTTGTAATATCAGTATGGTAATATTAGTGTGTGTAGTAGTATTGTTTGCAGTAGCAGTAGTGTGAGTAGAAGTGTGAAAACGTCATTAGCTACAGTATTAGTGGGAGTAAAAACATTAGTAGTAGTAGTAGTCGATTAGTAGTATATTAGTTGCAGAAGTGGTTTGAGTGGTAACAGAAGCAATAGTAATAAAGTGGGTAGTGTTGTGACAATTAGTAATGGCATCATTAATGTGAGTAGCAATTGCATCATTAGTTGTATTAGTAGTGGTAGTAGTAGTATTAGTAGTAGTAGTAGTAGTAGTAGTAGTAGTAGTAGTAGTAGTTGAACCGAGAATATTAGTAATATTTTCAATAGCAGTAAATTGAGCAGTATTATTCGTAGTGGTTGTAATGTGTGCGGCATTTTAACTAATACGAGTCCTAGATTCAATGTGATTGGAAATATTTAATGCCGTAATACTGTAAATCGTTGTAGTATTGTGGGAAATAGTGTGAGTAGCAGTAATATGATCAATAGTAATTTGGTGGTACTAGTAACGTGAGCAATAGTATTGATAATATTGTTGGATTTATGGTCTACTTTCATATTAGTACTGCTCCAATAACAGACCAAATCCTCAAATGGTAGATTTGATGTTTGTTAATCCAGCGGATTTTTAAGAAGTTTCTAAACTTTTCCTTGCATTTTGTTTGTGAGGATGTCGCGTCTCAACTACAGCAAGTGGGATCACATCGAGGTTTGTACTTAACCAAAACTACTCTCCAAACTACTCTGTTTCACAATCATCTGTGTTTGCCTGTAACTTTACAGTATTTTTACAGCGTGATGAGATAATTTCTGAAATTCGATGTTCGCGTCAACCGACTTGACAATTCTACATGGTACTGTCCGTCTAACCTCAACACTACTGGTCAATTATTGCATAATATACACTAGCAGTTGTTGGAAGACGCCTGTGATTGAATACTTACAACTCACGGATGTTTTCTATTTTGAAGGACGTTTGGTGATATGAAACATATTACTTCTCAGTTTACTCGTTTATTGGTTTACATACAGATTGAGACCTAGGTGTATGTAACTTGAGTCCTTAAATGAATGGATAGTTGCGACTGTATCAGTTGGTTGAGTTTGTAACTCATTGTGATTGTTAGAAGTACCCGAATTGTTGTACGGTCTAGGAATTCTCGAAATAGTGCAGTCTATGCAGAGAGAAGTAGGTTAGCACAGACGAATGCAGTGTACCTGTAACTGGAAATCAGGCGGACATCAGGTGCAAAAGAGCCATTAGTTCATACGAGCACCACACACGCTACAACTTGAACGAGATTCCAAATTCCGGCAACCAATTGTACCGCTTCTCCATGTGTTTATTATGTGTATGTCCGACCGTGTATTCGGCGTAGACTCTGTGTTATCTAGAATATACTCATTAGAATTGGAATCAACAACTGAAACTGGAATGGACTGACTTAAATCTTTGAATTTTATGAAGTCGCTATGTCAGCTGTGTGCTGAAACCAACGATATCTAGATTTGAACCATAGATTTTCCAACACTATCCTCTCCACGAAATAAAGTGGGGTACTTTTGCAGCAATGTCATCAACAACTTCACGTCATCATGTGAATTCAACCTACATAAAAAATATGGTACATATTGCTTTTGCTTTTTACGTTAGAAAACACTAGACCATTCTTCCAGTTATCAGGTAAATACGCATTGATATGGTTAATTAACACATGTGGTTCATTTAGGCTTGATTCATGAAGAATAACAAAGCCTCAGTCCTCTACGATTCCGTGAGGCTGGTCGCGCTCATAGGTACATATACTCAACTTCTACTAAAAGATAACTATTTTATACTATCCCTGTATTCCGTTGCTTTAGTATATTTTATGAAAAATTACGCGTGCACAACCACCCCTAACCTTGATGTGCAAACACCGTTGTACTGGTAAGAATACTCATAACCGTATCGGGTCAACAAAAAGCGAGAGCAATGAAATTAATCTTTTCATACACACCCACTTCAAAGTTATTGGAAACATGGAACGACCTTAAAACAGTTTGAAATTCCGTGACCTTTAGTTTGCTTCATCATGAGCGAAAGATACAGCTTCTCCTTAACTACATTCAGGTGAGCCCATATTTCTAAACTTTACCAAAAACTTCAGTCCATCCGGAAAGCTTGTTCAGATCGAATATGCATTGAAAGCAGTTGAAGCTGGAGCTCCGTCTGTTGGTATACGTGCCGCGAATGGGGTTGTGCTTGCTGCAGTAAAAAAGTTCACTTCAAAACTTATGGACGAGTCAACAGTGACAAAAATTGAGCAAGTGACAGATGGGATAGGGATGGTTTACAGTGGCTTGTCACCAGATTATCGTGTATTGGTTAAACAGGCCAGAAAGTCGTCTCAGGCATATCAGCTGGCGTATGGTGAACCTATATCTCCAGAACAATTGGTTATCCGAATAGCTGCTGTTATGCAAGAATATACACAATCCGGGTGGGTTTTGTATTCCTGTCGTTCTCGCGTTTATATCGACAAAAGTTAGCTAGCCAACTGATCACATCAATGTTTATGCTTCATATCGAATTATAGATATAGTAATTAGTTACTCTTGACAGACAAATATTATGTATACTTATGTGATGTGGCCTTATAGCAGAACATCTACATCACTAGAATTTACTATCCATTCTGCTTTCTATTCTCCACTTCACATTTTTAAAGTATGAACTTTTCCACATCATTGCTATCTATATCAACGGAATAGAATTCACTGACGATTTTTATATAGTTTCCCCTTGATTGTTGCAGCTGAAGTTATTCACAAGGAGGTCCATGCTTCATGCTGTATAGCACTCGCGACGAGACTATATTTTATGGTCGACCGAACGAATTTTATGTGACCTTAAGAAATATTAGTCAATTAGAAGAGAGTTAGTATAAAGTAAAAATATATTATGAAGAACATATGAATTACAGTGGATATTCTTTTTTTACACAATTTGAAAACTTGTTAAGGTTAGATAAATGTTCGGAAGGTCTGAAATCATAATGCATGCAGCGTAGGAACTCGTCCATTTGGATCCATAATAATCGTCCTCTAGAGCCATGCTAAGATCTTAAAAATTCCTTTAGCCTATACCACATGGCTTCAATATTGTTTGTATGAATCCCCGTCGTTGGATCGACGAAATGGCGTTTGTGCACTACAGCATGATGCACAGACCCAAGTCTCTGGTGGCATCGTTGGACTTTCCAATCATCTGTATATATCATGGTGCCAGGCTGGACGTACTCCTTTCTGATTGGTATTATTGTCGTTGCCTGACGGTTTCTCAATCTTTGAAAATGTCTCTTTTGGGTTGAACGATCATAAAATCCAAGTACCTGTCAAGTATATATACGGGAGTGCTACTTACCCAATCTTCCTTGATAAAACGTCCTTTGTTACATTTTCGCTTTCTAACTACTGTCTCATCTATTTCCACTATTGTTACGACTCCTCGGCTCAGTGGTCCAGTCGGTTAAGCGTTCGCGCACGAGACCGAAGGCCCTGAGTTCGAATCCCTCTCGCGGGATCGTGGATACGCACTGCTGAGGAGTCCCACAACAGGACGAAACGGCCGTCCAGTGCTTCCAGGTTTTCAATTGTGATGGTCTAACATCAATTGGTTCATGATCTCAATCAAAAATTTGATAATCTCCACAACCCCTATACTAGTAACTCAAGATCGTCAAGTCAACGTGGTATATAAATCCATAACTGCCAGTGATCTGTTTGGGATACTACTAGATTTCACGCTGTCCATATTAATGGATTTTGTAACTAAACACAATCAATTTAATTAATTCCTGTCGTTTCTTTAGTCATATGTCCGAAATAATTTTATAGTCCAAGGCAAATAAATCACTTGAAATGACTAATATGTTGATGCTAACTTGAATAAATTCATACGTCAAGTGAAAATAGATAACATAGATCCTAAGAGACAAAATAGTGGTAGATCGGAGTAAATGTTTGGTCAAAAATTTCGACTGCTTCTGTGGACCAGGTTACATTAGTTGAGGTTTTAGTGACTTGCATTCCTGTGTCCGTGAGTACTATCCAACCCTGTATCAGAAGAGGTGTAGTCAAGGTAGTAAATAGCTTACTATTGGTTCATTTAGTTCAGACTAGTCATAGCGCCTAGGCAAACCAATCATTCCCAACAGTTTGTCGGATGAGTGATTGTCTTTATTAATATTACAGACTTGAATTTCCTCAAGCCGTAAAACCAACAGTAAATCAGGTTTAAAAATCGCTGGGGCTATGTTTACAAATGAATTATGTTCAACGTTTTCTCTTTGGCTGACCTCAGGTCTAATGATTCACTACGAATCTTCGTTATAGACTTACCTAATTTGCTTAGTGCGCATACAACTTCCCCTTTCTGTATTTTTATAACTTGAAGTCATTCTTATTCAAATGTTATTATCAGCTCCCTTACTCGCACATCTTATTATGATCATAATTCTGTTAACATCAGTATTAATTTTTCAAACACAAGAATAATTTATTTAGTGTCCATCCTATTCATTTACTTCTGGTTAGGCAACCGGGTAGTGGAATCATTCTTGTACACTTAGAATGTGCTTCATACCCAAGTATCTGATAATTGCGTTACAAGAAAGACGTCCCATGTTACCACCCTCTTCAACGAATCTATATTGTTTTATACACTATGTATGTAGCTTTAGACCAAAAATTGTATCCGATTTGCAGTTACATTCGTGTTTCTCAATCCATAAGTATATTTGTTCTAATTATCAATCTCACGATTCCAATTGACATATCAATTTACCCAGGTTAACACTAAATGTCAGTCATCTCAATCTTATTTACCTCCATCAACAATTCTAAATCCAAAATGCAATTTTAAATCATTTATTTTCCTTGAACATGGACATTATCTTGGACTATTCATTCAGATGTGTAGCTAGAATTTGGTGAAGAATCACTGGAAAAACATTATCCGCTCATATATCAGTATTTTAGGGTGTTTAGTGTTTAAGCAGTTCAAAAGTAGGCTGTTTTAATTTTATTATTACTTAAGGTATGTAGTTCAACACACATAAGTTTCCTCTATGTGCATTCACTGCAAATAATAATCCACTCATCGAACTTTCATCCCTTGTTTTTTTTGCATCACAAATAATGCAATTTTATTCATAATTATATTCTTGCCTTCTATTTCCAGGGGTGTTCGCCCATTTGGTGTCTCCCTATTAGTTGCAGGATGGGATAGAGATTTGCAACGACCATTTCTTTACCAATGTGACCCTTCTGTAAGTTTATTATGTGAACACAAATTATATAAACCATCCAGAAAAAATTTATCTCCTACCAATTAAATAACATTTTGCATGTAACATATCACAACAGTAAGAATATTTTCAAAAGCTTCTTGTTGCGTCCTTATTACCGGTAAGCAAGAATCGTGTTAAATTAGACAAAAATATACCGCTGTTCAACCTCACACGGGAACCAATAGGTTCATGTTGCCACTCATAGTACAAAAAGATGTATTTCGCTAAAACTTTAAACATTGGTCATAGAGCATAAGAACTGAAATGGGAAGATAAACAGTGCGTCAACATGAACTCTTTAGGATTTACAACTGCCCATTTCTGATTCTTTTAAGATTCATATCAAGGACATTGTGAATTTGACTGACAGTGACTTCGTGAATTAATGTTATAGCATCTATGGTTTTTTTGCAAGGGTGATTTTAACTTCAAACACCATTGTACACCAATGCAGACGGTAAACTTGCGTACTCAATAAGCAAAATGAAACTAACCAGTGTTTGTAATTGGTGATTCGTTATATGAGCTTTAAAGCAATTTCCACCACCATGGAAATCCAGTTGTTTCAACCTGTACCTTAATCATTTTTTGTTTGTCATAGGGTACGTATTTCCCTTGGAAGGCTACTGCATTAGGACAAAATTCACAAAATGGCAAATCCTTTTTGGAAAAACGGTAAATTGATTTTTCTATTTGGATTTTGTTGATTAGAGTTTTTTTGCTCTTTAATAACTAACTAATAATCGACATCATAAATTAAGTGCTTTTCAACGGCTATGTTATGCTTCACTGTCAATCATGGTTGTGATGGAATGTTATCTCGCCATTCGTCGTCTGAAGTTAAACAGAATTCATCATTTATTGATTTAAAGTGATGTCTAGATAGTTAGAGTTTAACTCATAGATAACAGATCACAATCTTGATTCAGTTATATCGGTTTTAAAGAGCCTAATATGACCAAAAGCTAGGTACAATCACTATGTGCTTACTTGATAAATAAATTACCTTATGAAAAAATTTTGAGGAAGAAATGAATATTCAAACTTGCTTTACAATAAAAAAAAGAACATTGAATTTGATCTGTTAATGCATTTAAGATGCCTTTATATTTCTATTGATAGATATAATGAAAATTTAGAACTGGAGGATGCTACACACGCGGCCATATTAACTTTAAAAGAGAGTTTTGAAGGTCAAATGACAGAAAGTAATATTGAAGTTGGTGTATGCAATGAAAATGGTTTTCGGATTTTAACATCAGATGAAGTGAAAGATTATTTAGCAGCTATACCATAATAGTTATCTTTGTTTTTAAAAAAAGGTTTGTCAAATAAAACCATTTCAAGTTAATTTTCTACAAATAATGAGTTTTTCCTGATTGTACATGCTTCTTTAATTTCGTATTAAATTATTTGTACACACTGGTGATAGTAGTAGTATTAGTAGCGGTGCATTTTAATCAATTTCATTACATAAAAGATTGAAGCGAGCTGTGACAAGCTACAGTAAATATCAACATCACATCTTACTGTTATCTCCATAACGTTTATAGATATTGATGTGTAGTTATAACGGTATGCTGTATAAATGTAACTCTCTCTCTCATAATTACATAAATTTACACTGCTTAAGCCGATGTGTATTCACTGAATCTAACGCTGTAAAAGTGACTGAATGAATATAAAAATCTGCACTCGGACCATTGCTACTACCTTGACGTAGTGGTCGGGCATGCCTATCGTAATGAACTAATCGAGCTATACTGGCTGGAACAATCGTCCCTCAAGGTCCTACCATGTCAAACAGGTCGGTTGAAGAGCGGTAAGACTAAAAGCAACAAACCCAAGGTCCGAAGGCGAAGTCGTACTGCTGACTGTACAGAGGTGTGACAACAGTAAGGTGTTTCCTTCAGATGACCGGCATAAGTGATGCTGCCTACCCACAAGGAGAGGTGGGGGTTACGAAATGTCGATCCTAAAAATGCACACTTTGCCTTATACCACAAATATCTGTCTCCGGCGGTAAGGTCCCAAAACAGATGGAGCTAAAACGAAGATTACTCACTTGAAGGTCATGTGTGACCGACCTCAAGCAGTTGTCCCTTGGGTGCTGTGGTCACACTCTCAGGTCACTAAGACCACCTTTAACATAGTCTCCTTTTCAGATACCTCCATGATAAACCTTCCATGGTGTGGGCAACCGGGAGGTGATAACCGCCCCCATACCTCTAACAGCACTCAAGACCGCTGTATTCATAATCAACCTATGTCAAATTGACCAGCAGGCCTCCTTGGCTGAGACTCTAGAATCTCGTACCATTGATGTATGCTGTGTCTCTGAAAAGCATACAGGATCCTAGTGTGGTCATTCACTTGACCTTACCTTGCCAAAACGGAGAACCGACGAGATACATCCTTCGTATCTGGCGACCCAATGGCTAGTTCTCGTGGACTGGTGGGTGTAGGAATAGCACTAAGTACGAGAGCAGAATAAGCACAATAGAATAAATCCCCGTTAACAGTCGCCCATGTGTTGTTCGGCTAAACGGCTCCATAGAAACTCGGGAGGATAAGGACACACGTTTCTGCCTACGCTCCCACTGATTGCAACCCGGATGAAGTGAAAGATGACTCATAGAAAGCTCTATGAACTTCTTCATAGAGCTAAACCCTCGAATATAGTACTCGTAGCAGGTGACATTAATGCTCAAGTAGGTAGCTTAAACCAAACAGAACATTTAAGTATTCCGGCACAACGGACAGATAATGGTGATCGTCTGCTGCAGCTGTGCTCACACAGTCGTTTATTTATAACAAGCACTAATCTTAATCATGAGACAGTCTAACGTAGAGACCCCTTGCATTAAACCGATGAAAGACTCGAATAAACCATATTGCCATCAGTCATCATTGGGGAGGTTCGAAAGAAAACTGCCGCTCGTTCTGAAGTACACATTTAGACTGATCATGCTCTAACACGAGCACGTATTTGCTTGCGCCTCAATGGACCGCACTAAGACCCATTAGAGTTGGACTCAATGACGAAAAAGCCAACAGTAGATTCCAGGAACAACTGAGGTCACGCTTAGGTAGTTCTGAAAACGAGGATGACCCAGGTGTTGCTTGGAAAAGTATATGAACAGCAGTGGCATTCATTAGTGATTTAAACCAATGGATTTCTACCAAGTCTATTGCACTGATGGAGTCTCGTGAAATCATCCCATCAGGCTCTGAAAACGATGAAGAACGAAAACAAATCAGTTCTAGGTTAACCAAAAGTCTAAGGAACGACTGTGAGCAGTGGTGGGCAACGAAAGCAAAAGAGATGGGAAAGGGAACTGCTGTAGGTAACACAAGGCAGCTCTCCAGGCTTATAAAAAAAACGAATTAAGAAGTCAAGTGTGAGACGATCTCGGAAAAAGACGACACTTATCTGCTCCCAGTTCAGATATTTAGAACGATCAGCTGGACACTTTAAAGAGCAGTTCAACTGACCTTCAGTTACTCTACAACTACCCACCATTCCCAAAGTATGGTGGTCTAATTTTAGCGATTAGGTTGACTAATATTTTAGCTAAAATCTGGGCGTAATCCCATCATGTCTGGTCGCAATCACTGATTGTCCCAATATATAAAAAGGGGTCAAGATTATCCTGTGACAACCATAGAGGGATTAGTTTAACTAATATAGCATCTAAAATACTAGCCTCAATAATTATCGGACAGAAGAAATCTTTTCTTCTGTCCGATAATTATTGAGGCTAGTATTTTAGATGCTATATTAGTTAAACTAATTTCTTCTGATTGTACCTTTCCGTTCCATCGTTACGACCACACTACCTTACACCAATCTCTTCGTTATCGTTCTCTTTTTCTTTTGTGCTCCCTAATTTCTTTCTATCTCTCTTCGAATTTTCATTGTTTTGTGTGGCGCATATATATTGGCGCTCTCTTGTACCAATATTTATGTGTTCAAATAAATAATAATAAATAAAATAATTATCGGACACCTAACTAAGACTTGTGAACTGCAAACACGAGAAAATCAGGCTTGCTTCAGACCCGGTCGTGGCTGTATCGACCACATATTCACCATTCGTCAAGTTTTAGAACATAGGTATGCTTATTGGCGTCCGACAACGATAGTTTTTCTTGACATAAAAGCAGCATTTGACTCTGTAGACCAAGAGGTCCTGTTCCTGTCAGTGAAAGGTGTACCTCAGAAGTATGTGTACCTTGTGAAGGCTCTTTAACCGAACACTACCAGTCGAGTTGGAGCTTATGGCGAACTGTCATCTGATTTCGCAACCTTAAGTAGTGTACGATAAGACTGTGCATTATCTCCATTTTTGTTTAACTTCATCATAGACCTATTGATGGAAATAACATTCTCGTCGACTGAATTCTCGGGTATTGATCTCCTTCCAGGAGGTCCACTTATCGACTTAGAATACGCAGATGATATAGTTCTGTTTGGTGAAGACGCTGATAAAATGCAGTCTTTTGGTAGCACTAAGCAACAATCCCTCTAAATGCAAGTTGTTGCTTCAGGACTGGTCTGTGTCAACACCTGAACTAAGGATAGAGAGTCAAGTAGTCGAAAGCGTCGACAACTTCACTTATCTCGGAGGTCTGGTCAGCCCTAATGTGTTGGTGTCTCACGGAATCTCCGCACAGACTCGAGAATTTCGTCTGACTTTTGCCAACTTACGTCACTTATGGCGAAGGCGAGATACCCGTCTATCAATAAAAGGACTGGTATACTGCGCGGCAGTCTGTTCTGTTTTATTTTACAGCTGCGAAACGTGTCAATCAAGAGTAGAAGCTACTCGTAAGCTACTAGTATCTGATAATAGATGCTTTTTAAATATTGCTCGCATCTGCTGGGATTACCGGGTAAGTAATAGTGAGGGAATAATGGTAAGTCAGTTGATGAGGTTGTGAATCTTCATCGACTGGGATGGTTGGGCCACGTGTTGCGTATGCCCGAACACCGATTACGACGACGCCCAATGCTCACTAGTGTTGGGGATGGTCCGAAGAAAGTTATGGGGGGCCAAACTACTAACTTCTGATCCGATCCATGTTGATAAATGCAGACTACTTGGTTGGGGTTCACACGACTATTATAACCAATGGTTGAAGACTCTTGGCGACATGGCTCAGAATTGATTACAATGGCCTAGGTGTATAAGCTTTCTATCTTCCCTTAAACCGTGAGATTAAAATTGCTTTATGCTTTTCTTTCTACGAACTAATTCTTTCTACCTGTATTATATCATCAAATGCATTCTTTCTTTTATATATTACTACCATTGAAGTAACTACTATGAATTTAGTGTTCATTTTATTGTGCTAATGAAGTGTGGTCATTTGGACCGATGCGTATATGTGCCTGGTCCTACGTTGCAGCTGACTGACCCGAAATGAAATGACTATATTTCCTCAAGTTAAATCAGATTAATTAGGGAATCATGAATTCCGGCAAGATGTTGCTCAGTAGTTAACATGCTCAACTCGCAAATGATAAGACTGTGTTTTCGGATCTCATTACCATTGTCTACCTTAGTTGTAGCGCGTACACACAATCCAAAATGTAGCTTATTACATTTATTGCATTACTGATATATTGTCTCGAGGTGAGAGAAAAACAAACCATTCAAGAAAATATGCATAAATCCATTAGTCGTTCGTAGGAATTACTCTTTACACATATATATTAATTAGAAATGAAACAATGTGCTTACATACTAAATCAATCCAGTGGACTCATTTTTAAGAAAAGAAATTCAACCAACAAACGCTTTAATATAACTTGATAGATGATAAACGCATAAGAACAAGAGGAGAGTTGTAGCAAGGATTCAGTAGTGATTGATATGAAGTATGTATAAAATCGTTTACTTTTCTTTAATAAACAGAGAGGGAACATTTTTCGATAGCGAGGAGTATACAAGAAAATTTATTATGTTAGACGTTATCATGGATTGGTTCTTTATCTGTTTGAATTGTAGCAGCAATACCATCATTACCGTCAGTGTTAACATTTGACGATGATTCACCATCTTCTTCTTGTTGATCACGTGCATTATCCACCCATAGGCCACTATCAACACATCTTTTCATATGATATTCGGCTTGTTGTGGATCCATACTGCATAATACTGTTTTTAATAACTCAACATCTTTTTTCTCAAAACACTCTTGAAGATTCTTGTAGAATAGGAAATAAAATAGGATGAAAGTAAGTTATCTATATTCATTAATAATTAACGTTGTTAGAACATATTACATACGGTGTGCATAAACGAGAACAGATGATATTCATCTCTAATCATTGGTTACGTGACTATTGCATATTTCATCAGTAATGGAATGGTAACTATTTAGTCAAAGAACAGCTTTGATCTGATTAAAATTCTAAACATGTCCATTTCGAATCACTTATCCAAGGTCCTAGATTGAGCGGGACTTATTCACCTATATGATTATACAGCATTTGTATTTCAACACAAAGATATTGGTACAAGGAGGCACCAAATAAATATGCGCCACACCAATCTCATTTGCTATATGTGAGGGCTGTGATACTTCCCGGGTGCCCAAACCGAAGCAGGTGGTTTTCTTAGGGGGTCGAACCCAGAGCCTTCGACCTGAAGGTCTGATACACAAGACAGTGGAGCATCGTAAAGAGATGCAATCCAATGGTAGCCAGTTTTATTATTTATTTATTTGGACACATAAATATTGGTACAAGAGAGCGCCAATATATATGCGCCACACAAAACAATGAAAATTTGAAGAGAGATAGAAAAAAAATTAAGGAGCGCAAAAGAAAAAGAGAACGATAACGAAGAGATTGGTGTAAGGTAATGTGCTAGTAATCAGGGAACGCAAAGATACAATCGGAAGAAATCTTTCAGGTAAGGGAGACACAACCACTTTTTATGAAGAAAGTAAAAGAAGGTTACAGCAGGATCGCCACTAGCTTCTATTCTGAGCCATATCTGATAACGTCTCTAGCCACTGTGTAGCACCATCTCTCAGACCCCAACCAGGGAGTCGTGAAGGACCGACAGAAGCCAGTCCTTTGCAGCTTTATTTCATACCACGCCACTATGTCATGCACTGACCACCTCTCCGCTTTTTCCAACCAGTCCCAGAGTCGGCAAATAATGCACGACGTGGAATTCTCTGGGACGACATTCGTAGAACATGTCCAAGCCACCGAAGTCGGTGTTTCAAGATGGTAACACCAATTGAATTATCATCTCTGTGCCCAAACACACGATGCCGAACCTCTGCATTACTGACATGGTGTTGCCACTGAATGTCAGCAATCCTTCGGAGACAGCGATGATCGAACACAGAGAGTCGTCTAACGTCCTCAACTCGGAGAGGCCAGGTTTCACAAGCATAGAGCAAAACTGCTCTCACCGACGCGTTGTAGATCCGACCTTTTACAGCCAGACTAACGTCACGAAGGCGCCAAGGTGGTCCAGATTGGCATAAGCCACTCTGGCTTTCACTATACGTGCATTGATCTCATCACTCACACCCCCACCAGCACTTATGCAGCTACCCAGATACACGAACTTCTCGACTACTTCTATCTGCTCACCATCCAGGGTGAGTACAGGATTGGAATCCTGCCAGTCTTGTAGAAGTACTTTGCACTTCGAAGGTGCAAAGCACATACCATACCTACGGACACTGATTGCCAACCGATTAAGTGCGAATTGCATGCCTTGGGCATTATCGCACAGTAAGACAATATCGTCCGCATACTCAAGGTCGAGAACTCTTTCTCCAGGCAACAGATCCACACCACCATTACTTACATTCATCAGAGCTGTTTCCAGAATGTCATCGATGACAAAGTTGAAGAGGAATGGTGAGATTGGGCAACGCTGCCTAACCCCACTACTCGAATGGAACAATAGAGAGAGGTGGTTGTATGCCAACACTCTGCCTGAGGTGTTTTTATATAGGGCTTTCAGGATGTTAATAAACTTCTCAGGCACACCCTTCTTCAATAGACAATCCCAGAGAACAGTCCTGTCCAACGAATCGAAGGCAGCCCTGATGTCAAGAAACACTACGATTGTTGGCCTTTGATAAGTATGGCGGTGTTCTAACATTTGGCGGAGGGTGAAGATATGATCAATATATCCTCGACCAGAACGAAACCCAGCCTGCTCCTCGCGAGTCAATCTTTCTCGGGTTTTGAACAACCTACGAAGTATGACGGAAGCCAATAGCTTGGACGCAATCGGAAGTAGACTTATAGTTGTTGCAGGAACGACGTGAACCCTTTTTAAAGATAGGGACAACTATCGACTCATTCCATGCCAGGTGATTTGTAACGCTTCAAGAGTTGGAGTTCCTTGCGGACTTCCACCTCATTTGGTGGATCAGTCGTCACCTGCCATGGAGGGCAGGACAGTCTGACCAATGCTGCCGGAGCAGCAGGCCAGTTGAACTGCCCATCGAAAAATTCTGCCCATCGTCCAAGACGTCGATGGATGTTAGTGATTGGCATCCCATCATCCTCGCAGATTGTTTCACTCACACCAGACTTCTTGCTGCCAGTGGATCGGATGAGCTGGAAGAGCTTCCGGTAGTTACCAGATGCAGCTGCTGCTTCCAGCTCATTAGCACGCTCCGACCACCAGGCTTCTCGGTCCTTACGCAAGCTTTGCCCAATTTCCTTACGTAACATCCTTCGTTTATGGTCAAACTCACGGTCACCCGGAGTAGACCGACGGGCTTCAATGAGTTGTAAGGAACCAGAAGAAACCCAGTGCTTAAAAGCGGGACGTTTCGCAAACCCACAACTGACTGTTCCCGCCATTTTCATGGCGTCATGCAATTGCAACCAATGCTCATCTATACCTTTCGGTGGAGTGGTAGCTAGCCTAGAGGCTAGCTCGGTTCGATACTTATTTGCAACAGAAGTTGCAACCAGCTTGCTAATATCAATCCTTTGATGGCGGTCACTTCGTCGTCCACTGAAAAGTAAGGCAAGATTGGCGCAGACCAAGGCATGGTCAGAGTCCAGATAGGTACTCCAAAAGGAGCGGCACAACCACGCCAGCGGAAGCTGATCGCGATGTGATCAATCTGAGTCCAGGCTTGGGATGCAGAGGGAGGACGCCAGGTGGCACATCGGCGATGACTGTGCCGAAAGTTAGTGCTAGCCAGAAACAGGTTGTGGTCTGTGCAAAGTTGCAGTAGACGGTCCCCGTTATCTGACCTGCGACCAACGAGTCCCCATCGGCCACCTAAACGACTCTCTTATGTGCCTAGACGCCCGACCTGAGCATTCAAGTCTCCGGCTAGTACTACAATATCTGTCGAGCGCACTTTCTGGAGAAGAACAGATAACTGGTGGTAAAACTCATCCTTGATTGCATCCGGGCTGCAATCTGTCGGGGCATAGGCAGAGATGACGAAAAGACATCGTTTCTCACGCCGATTTCTTCTCACTTTGATGGAACTTTCTAATCTAACAGCACATAACCGACTGTTAATGGGGATCCAATCTACTAGTGCTGCCTCAGCTCTAGCGCTTAGTGCGACACCAACGCCAGCAAGACCAGACGAAGATGCCACAGGGTCCCCGGATAAGCGCACGTAAAACAAGCTTTTCGAAGCGACAAATGGAGATCGAATTTGCAGTACTTCGCCAGAGTCTTGAATACGGGTCTCGGATAGACAATAAACATCAATATTAAGACTTTCCAAAGACATAGCCAGCCCTATCTGTTGTCCGACCTGCACTAGTGTGCGAACGTTGAAGGCAGCCAGTTTGAATGGTGCACGTGGTTTCAGAAAAACTGCTTCAGTTCTCGTATTCGGTGGTAACATACAATTTTCAACCGGACAGTGACTCGAGAACGTTTAGATACAGTCGGATATCCACCAAAGACGAGCCGCTGTACAAGTATAAAAGAAGGTGAATAATGTGGAAAATTAATAATAATAATAATAATAATAATAATAATAATAATAATAATAATAATAACAATAATAATAATAACAATAATAATAACAATAATAATAATAGTGTTATTAATGACAATAATAGTAATGATAATTATTTGAATCCATTGATTGTTTTTCGGAGCGAGAAAAGTAGTTGCCATAGACATAGAGTTCATCGTTTGTGTGTGGGCTGTGGTACTGCGCGGGTGCCCAAACCGAAGCAGGTGGTTATCTTAGGGGGCCACTCCCCGAGCCTTTGACCTAAAGGTCTAACCCACAAGGCAGTGGAGCATCGTAGGGAGATGCAATCGCATGGTAGCCGGTGACCAAAGATTGGTTCATACGCCATTTGTTCCCGCAGGATACTGGAGCCCGTGTGCATCATTGGTTTGGAATCAGGGTTTTCCAACTTCCCTAGGTGGACTCTTCATAACCACCAACTCGGTTAAAGCGCCGGACATTCGCTTTTCGTCCTCTCAATTTCGTGAACAACACCCCCGCCACGAGAAGGCAATGAGTAGGACTTCCCTGGCAGAGGCTGTATACGCGTGCCATGTGAGAGCACTTCGAGAGGGAGAGCGGACTCTCCGTACTCTCGGCCGTACCGGGGCATCTAGGGGTATACAGCATTCTGATACTATAGATGATGTCAATTCGTGAGGAAAACCCTAACTCTTAGTTCTAATCCCAAACACTAATTTACAGTCTTCAGTTGAGCCACGTGTTTGAAGTGCTCTATTTTTGACTCCTGACCCCAAATGTCTTGATAGGGTCGAGGGTGGGGAGTCTGCTCTCTCTCTCTCTCTAAATGCTCTCATATGACCACACATATATTGATGCTGTCAAGGAAATCCTACTCACTACCTCGTGAAAGGAATGTTTACGAAATTGAGCGGACAAAACGCGAATGTCGGGTGTTAAGACCGAGTTGGTGGGTACGAAAAACTCACCAAGGGAAGTTCGAAAACCTTGACTTCTAACCAATGGTCCGCATGAACTCCAGGTTCTTGAGAACAAATAACGTACAAACTTATTGCCGTTTACCGGATCCGATGGGACTGGACCTCCTAACGTTGCTCCACAACCTTGAGGATTAGATTTCTAGGTCGAAGGCTCGGGGAGTGCCCCCTACGCAAACCATATGCTTCCACTTAGACAACTGTCAGTCAGTCAGTCAGCTACAACTTAGGACCAGGCACATGTGTGCATCGGTCCAGGTTGCCATACCGCATCAACACAACAAGATGAACACCAGATTCATAACAGTGGTTAGGTAAAAGGTGGTAATATATAAGAGAAAGATTGCATATAGAGATATAGTACAAGAAGAAAGAATTGGTTCGTAGAAAGAAAGATATGAAGCGATTTTAATCTCATAGTTTAAGGGAAGACAGGGAGTGTATACACCGACGCCATTGTGATCGATTCTGAGCCATGTCACCAAGAGTCTCCAACCATTGGTTACGATAGTCACGCGGACCCCAACCAAGTAGTCTGCATCTACCAACATGGCTCAGACTAGAGGTTAGTGACTTCAAGCACTGATGCCACGTTTTGGTTTGGCCGCCCCTAACTTTCTTCCAACCATTTCCAATACCGGATAGCATTGCACGTCGTGGTAATCGGTGTTCAGGCATATGTAACACGTGGCCCAACCATCTCAGTCGATGGAGATTCATAACCTCATCAACTGATTTACCATCCTTTCCTAATACCCTGCGTCTAACCTCACTATTACTTACCCGGTTATCCCAGCAGACGCCAGCAATATTTCTTAGGCATCTGTGGTCAAATACTAATAGCTTACGAGTGTCTTCTACTCTTAATGGCCATGTTTCGCTACCGTAAAGTAAGACAGAACGGACTGCCGCGCAGTATACTCGTCCTTTTATTGATAGACGGATATCTCGCCTTCGCCACAGGTGACGTAAGTTGGCAAAAGCCAAACGAGCTTTTCGAATCCGTGCTGAGATTTCGTCACTTAGACAACTGAGAAGTATCCCAACCCATATATAAACTGGATAACAACTATTTTGTGTGAGGCATACATATTTCGGTTCCCCTTTGTACTAATGTTGTGGTTAAATAAGTAACTGTCACTTTGGTATGGTTCCAAGTACGTTTATAAACTAAAGTCTAGTCCCGTTTACCCTTAAAAACCTGTATGACCAATATCGTTTTCGCTGAATACTTAGCACATAGAAACTAGTCTAATAAAGTTATTCAGGAAGCTAGTGGTTTCATTATTTCACCTAAGAACTGTAGATCGGTCGAATGAGTAGGCTGTAAAAATTTCATTGTAAAGTTTTCTTTTAGAAAACAACCAAAATTCACAACAATAAATATTACTAACCGTTGGTAACGACTCGAAAACTTCAACTGGATCCAGACCACCAGGACCAAGACGCTTTTGCTTTTCTTCCTAAAACGAAAAACAGAAACTAGCCATTCAGTCACACTGATTTTTTTAAATTACTACGTAAACGTGTCCGCCATGCACTCGATATTGAAATGCACACATCATTAGTGTAAGGAGTTATGTAATCATACTATCTGTTTGTTCAAACCAAAGGAAACATAGTAGTAATTTTCCATTAGTAACAATAAATAAGTTGCTTTATTAAGGAACTCGGTTTCCAACCAGTTAGTGACACGGATTTAGACTCTGCATGACGTACTTTAGTTTAAGTAACCTTGGCTAAGCTTGACACAACTGAATTATTACCGAAAGATTAGTATAAAAGTTGCTGTTAACTAAATGAGCTAACTTTATTTTTATCATCAAACTTATATGGTATTCACATTACTATTGAGTTATTGAACAATATTTTCATATATATTAAAATAATTAGAATGTGATTTTACCTCTTCAATTTGCATCATAGCTTCTTCTAAACGAACTTTTGCTCGAGCTCTGATTCTTTCTCGGAATGCAGAAAGTTCATCATTGAAAGCTTTTTGATATTCTGGTTCAGGATTTTTAAACCTTAATTTATTCAAAGAAAAAAAGTATCCAATTATATATAAGTGTACACAGTATAGAAAATACAAAGAATAAGTAAAGTTGGATCGTATGATTGAAAGTAGAATCCATAACGCTAGATACAGATGTACAGTTTGAAAATCTATTTACACAACAGATTTGGTCCCTACTTCACTCGATGAACTCATTAGATTTAAGATCACGTTGATGGACATCTGCCAACAATACAAAAATAGTAAAGATATTGACATTTTCAGTAGACTAATTGAGCAGAAACTAGAACAAATGATTAATACTTATAAATAAAATCACTGTAAAATGTCACACGAAATTCAGTTAAAGAAGTTCCGCTCACTTTTATGGAGAAAGTGAAAGAAAATTACAACAGGAACGCCATTGGCTTCTATTCTGAGCCATGTCTGATAACGTTTCAGAGATAGTGTTTTAGAAACTCTAAGATCCCAACCAAGTGGTCGTGAAGGTCCAATCCTGTACATCATTATTTCATAAAACGACACGATGTTATACACTGACTACCTCTCCGCCATTTCCAACAGGTCACAGCGTTAGCAAATAATGCACGGTGTGGAATTCACTGGGATGACATTCGTAGTACATGTCCAAGCCACCTAAGTCGGCTTTTCAAGATGGTGACACCAACTGAATTATCGTCTTTGCCGAAACTCTACATTACTAACATGGTGTTACCAAGGAATGTCAGCCATCCATCTGAGATAACAATAATCAAACATAGAGAGTAGCTTAACATCCTCAATTTGGAGATGTCAAGTTTCACAAGCATAGAGCAAAACTGCTCTCATTATACTGCTTTCATTGATTTCATCACTCATGTCATACTAGGGTATCTGAAGTCACTTCAAATAGAAATGCTGAAATATCAGCAATCAGTCATAACACACTGTTTACATTTCACATCATTAATATAAAACATAAATAACTCATTTTATGTAATACACTTTTTTACACTAACCTATATACATATCAATATGTTTGACGTAGAATCATCTTCAATCTATATAGTAGCAAATATGATATTTACAATTTAAGGATCACTGAGTAGTAGTCGTTTTCGTGTTTATCCAGTCTTTTAGAAATGATTGAACTCTATCGATCAAGTTGTAATATGATCATTAGTCCAAGTGACCTAACACCTTGTGCAGTATATTAGGATATCAATATTATTATTATTATAAATAATTTACTCAATCCTTAATTAATTTGAAGTTATCAAGCTAAACCATTTTGGTAGTGATACTTGACACTTTATGTATCTCAGTAGTTGAGATCATGAAGCTAGACCACCATGGAAAACCTGGAAGCACTGGACGGCCGTTTCGTCCTCTTGTGGGGCTTCTCAGCAGTGAGCATCTACGATCCCGCCTCGCGAGATTCGAATCCAGGACATATCAGTCTCGTGCGCGAACGTTTAACCACTAGACCACTGAGCCGGCATCCCTTCTGATATTAATCAACATACGCTCACTAGTGACTATCATCAAGAAATATATCCTGGAGTTATAGTGAGAAGCAGTGGCCAGTGAAGTTCAACCAGGTCTTTGAGAGATAGTAACTCACTGATAACAATGGTGGATGTGTCGCTCAATTTTGTGGATTAGTTGAAGTTAGACATTAACACTGTCGGATGCCGGCTCAGTGGTCTAGTGGTTAAGCGTTCGCGCGCGAGACTGATATGTCCTGGGTTCGAATCTCGCGAGGTGGGATCGTGGATGCTCACTGCTGAGAAGTTCCAGTCAGTCAGTCAGTCAGTAACAACGTAGAACTTAGTACGTACGTACATCAGTTCGAGTTGCCATACCACATTAGCACAGAGATGCAGTGGTCGATTCAAATCCCGTAGTGGTAGAGGTAGCAAGAGTATAAACAGTAATCGGGAGGATTAGGGTTTGGAGATGTTATTTAACGAGTATAATTCAGTGAAATAAATTTGGAAAGAGGAAAAAAAGGGGCATGAAGAATTCAGATAATTAGAATTTGGGAGAACATAGAGAGTGGATGCACCTGCGCCATTGCAATCGATTTTGAGCCATGTCATTCAGGGTCTCTAACCATCGGTTGCTATCATCTCGCGGTCCCCAACCAGGTAGTCTACACCTACCAACATGACTCAGTCCACTTGTCAGTGACTTCATGGATTTGTGCCATGTTTTGGTCTGGCCGCCCCTAGCTTTCTTCCAACCTACTCCTATACCACTGAATATAGCACGTCGAGGTAGTCGGTGGTTGGGCATACGTAACACGTGTCCCAGCCATCTCAACTGATGAAGTTTCACTACTTCATCAATTGATTTGCCATCCTTACCTAGTACCCGTTTCCTAACAGCTGCGTTACTTACTCGGTGGTCCCAGGATATACGAGCAATACTTCGAAGACACCTATGATCAAATACTAGTAACCTACGAATATCCTCTACTCTTACCGGCCATGTTTCACTGCCATAAAGTAGGACGGAACGAACTGCTGCGCAGTAAACACGTCCTTTGGTTGGTAGACGGATATCTCGCCTACGCCATAAATGACGCAAGTTGGCAAAAGCTAGTCGAGCCTTCTGTATCCGTGCTGAGATTTCGTCACACACCAGACCACAAGGGCTGATGAGACTTCCAAGATAAGTGAAGCGGTCGACACACTCAACTACTTCACTCCCTATCACTAGTTCGGGTGTCGATGTAACCCAATCCTGAAGCAACATTTTGCATTTCGAGGGAGAGAATCGCATCCCGAACATGCTTGCATTGTTGCTTAGAGTGGTCAGAAGACTCTGCATTTTGTCAGCGTCTTCACCAAATAAAACTATGTCATCTGCATATTCTAGGTCAACAAGTGAACCTCCCGGTAGAAGTTCAGCCCCCGGAAATTTAGATGAGGAGAGTGTTATCTCTAAAAGTACGTCAATGACAAAGTTGAACAAGAATGGGGAGAGTGGACAGCCCTGACGAACACCACTTGAGGTAATCAATTCTGATGACAGTTCGCCATAAGCTCTCACTCTACCAGATGTGTTCGAGTAGAGAGCCTTTATAAGGTTAATGTACTTCTTTGGTACTCCTTTCAGTGACAAACACTGCCATAGAACCTCACGGTCAACAATAGGAGGAAACGGCCGTCTAGTGCTTCCAGGTTTTCTATGGTGGGATAGCTTCAATTGATTCATGACCTCAACTACTGAAATTACTATAATATCCACAAAGCCCCTTTTGATTTTATATATTATTGAACTTACTTCGCAAAGAATGGTCGAATACACGCTCTTGGATCAACTTTTAGCGATTTTGCTAATTCAAGCATAAATTGCATCACTATACACTGATGTGAAACATGTTCCATCAATTCGAATTTCTATTGGAATTTTAAGAGGAAGCCAAGAAACACACAGCAACAAAAAATAGAATAATTATTGAGATTAATAATGATAATGATTGAAAACAAGATAAATAAAATTCCGTGATAGACTCAGATCAGTTGATGAAACTATTGGAGACCGGTTAGCGTACAGGAATAGCTGAATCGTTCGAGTTTCAGACACTGGACACTATAAAACATTTTTTTATATCCTAGTGAAGATTAAATTACGGGCAACTGAAAACTATTAATGGACTAATACTATATATATTCCTATCGTATAACCGTTCAGCAACTAGATTAGGCATATATATATTCCTCTTATTATAAGCTTCATTTTGTCCTATAGATTATTATTATACGATTCACTGTTCCTAAATTACGTTCACAGTCACTTTTTGGCTTGATTTTCTACAAGCGTTATTTCCTATTTTACGGTGTGATGCAGTCTGTTTGACTGGTAATATAAACCAAGTATATTTTAAATAAATGATTTGCATAGTGGAAGCTGTTGTTGGCGTTCTGGACTCAACTGGACGGGCTAGGCGAACAAAGGACCAATAAGGACGTTAGGCTGCTCATACCAGTCGGACGTCATTGGTTTACCACAGTACTAAGATTGATTAAGACGTATTTCGATTGGCGAATAAATCATGTGACAATAAGTCTCAACACACTTAGTATTCAATTGGTAAGTCACACAGGTTACAATCCTGTATCCTTTCACTCGCTTTAGACAAAAAAGATTAGTATAACCAGGACTCATAAACACACACAAGTAGTATGACTCAAATCCGACTAAACATAAACCTGTACTTGGTTACAAAGATTCATATTAATATTGTTGACATAACAAAACTGTAAATTACGAACATAAAGTACACTGAACTACGAAATATGCAAAACTGAATCGCTTACCTCTTCCATAGCCAAATCAATACACCAAATTACAAGTTGATTAGCTGTTTCTTCACATACTAGATCAGGATGTTTAACAAGGAAATTTTGTGAATCTAATGGTTTTTGCAATAGTCCAAATTTCCGTATAGCTTTATTATGCTTATTAACAAATTCTTTTAGACGATTTACTGCAGCCTCTTCAGAATTTGATGTCGAGTCCAAATTCTCTTCGTGTTTAAGTTTGGGCGAGTTAATAACCTAAATTTTTAGGTTGATTTGCATATTTTAAAATGTGTTTTTAGAAATGAAAAGAAATAGGACCGTGAAATAATCAGACAGAACCCATTCTTATAATTATCATTGCCTGATATATGTGTATGGCAAACAAATATGCCTGATAGATTATGAGTTAGTTTCTATAGGATGATTAATAATCTCATTAAACTTATATCCCTTAATCATTTGTAGAGAGATGGTTTAATGGTCAGTCAGGGTATTCAGTTTTCAATCACCAGATCACAAGCTTGATTTAATGTAAAGCAGCCATTATTATTATTATTATAACATAGATATTGGTACAAGGAGGCGCCAAATACATATGCGCCACACAAATCCCATTTGATTTGTGAGAGGGCTGTGATACTGCCCGGGTGCCTAAACCGAAACAGGTGGTAAAGCAGCCAAGTATCACTAAGCCTCGCTAAATGTGCTGTTCACGGCTGAATACAATATAGGTACTTGGTAAATAAACTACATTATGTGGGAGATAAGTTGACAAAATGTACATATATCTCAGGTTCTGTGTCGCTTATGACTGGCTGACCGACGTGCATTGATCCTTTAAGTGATATTTAATCATATTTATTTTGTTCTGAACATTTTTCCTATAATCATATCGTGTTATGTTGATGTAAAACGATTCAGTTTGCTGACTAGTTAGTTTTCTTTTCATCGAAGGTAGCTCTATATCAATAATTCAGTTTCTGCAAGCAATTGTCACTCGGTGATATTTACCACATCAAGTAAGATTATAGATCATAGTTCATAAAATCATGCTTCTTTTTTGTTGAAGAGATATCACATTGATGTCATGTCAGGTACTTCAAACGACTATAATAAATAAACATACTGAATAATTAGTTATCCAGTGTCCACCTTAAAGATGGACGTATTACATCCTAAGTTACATCATTTAAAATAAGCGTAAAAATCTCCAGATATTAGAGCTTCAACCCTTGGAAGTTAACGAAGTAACTACCCAATGCAATATGTGTTTATGTTTAGTCCTTTAATTGAGTACAGTTTAATATAAAAGCTAACTCCAAGAAAAGATTTGTGTAAAATACCGTTTAAATGATGTAATGATCACTTTTCTTTTTTGCAATAATGAAAGCAATGTCGAACAACTTATTCAGTCAAATATTATGTGAGCTTGATCGACTAACAGGATCCTAGATACTCTTTAATAATTCATGAAATTATTTCACTCAATTATATTGGCTGTTTTATTAAAAGCAACAGTGGGTTAGTGACTAAAATGATAAGCTTTTAACTAGTAAACGCCAAGGTCAAGTTCAGTGTGATTTTTATCAACTTTGGATTGGTCAGGCAGGTAGTATCAATTGACTCCATATAAAAAGGTAATGATAAACTGAGTACATGTGTACTTCATGAATGGTTTACAATATATTCATATAGTTTCGCAGAAAAATTAACTACTTTCATGACAACCAGATAATTTATGTTGATTTTTAAATTTCATAACAATGAATTTTACGTGGGTCTTGTATTCAGATATTGTTAAAAAGAGTGCTTGTATAAAGTGTTGAGCTTAGTTAGATCCAAAAAAGGATGGTTGTGTAATACTCAATAATTAAATGTAGTTGACAAGTATCTACTAGACAACGGCTAACCACAAACGTTTATTAGTAAGTATGAGAATACAAAAAAAGGAAACGGAATTTGATACAATCTGGAAAAAGCCAGTCCATTTACGACTTCACAGGTGATGAAATTGCTAGCATGATTAACTAGATTGTGCTGAACTGGAAAGGATATATCTAATCACTAAACTAATTCAGTTGTATCAAACAAGTTTTTCATTGAGACAGATCAAATTGGACAAATTCCCGCATCATATTACCTCTAACTGTATTTACCAGTTTATATGTTCATGCCAAAGCATTTAAATCGGAAGAACAGAAAACAAGATACTTGTTCGGATCTCAGAGTACATTCCACTGTGTTTTCTAAAGTGCTATTCTCTGTCATCCACTTGATAGAGAACACTAGACTGACATTTTAAAACCCTTCAAAATAATTAATAATCAATCAACTTTGAAATAGATACACTACGTCGAGACAATCGCTACTAAAAAGTTAGAACCATATCAATGTATTCAAAAAGAAATAGTTGCAGATATTTTACCATCCTAGTAACTTCTATTTTCATTACTCAACTACACATCTATCATATTCTGAATAAAACCTTTCATTTTAGGTCAATTTTTGAGCTTTACTCATCTTACTGTTATTTTATCCAATTTCATAGTTGTTATTAAATCACTTCTCTTTCTCCAGAAATGTGTCTTTACGTATTTTAGATTTTTTCCCAGAATTACACATCCGGTAACATAAATATTCATTAACTTTACTAATTTATAATTCTTCCACACGTGTTGTTGTTATTTTACTAATCTTCATTAATATGATTTGAAGTACGTGTATTGGTTGCAAATAATTATTACTATTGTTTCTAGGTTGTAAGCAACTGACCTAGAGTACATGAAGTAAATGAATTCGTTTTATTATGCTACGCTTATTGTTCTGGCCTTAGTCACAATAAGTAACCACTACATATGTTTGTTGTTAAACCAATTAATAAACCGGAATCCGCATAACCGTGCAGCTGTATGAACATCAGAAACTAGGCAGGCAAATTCAACATTCGCATAAGGAATAGCATACATTAATCCGATTCACTGTTGGCCCCATTATAACAGACTGGTTATAAATGCTTAGATGACCAGTCCTTGTCGAAATCTGAGAGACCTGATTATTTCTGGCTAAGAATTCAAGACCATAACTGTCTTCATAGGAATGCATTTACTCAGTAGTGACACAATATTCGTAACTCAGATGTCACAACGTTTTTGACTGTAAAGAATGCTTTTAGATCATTCCGACTATTTTAAGCAGTCAGCTTAGATAGATCGAACACACTTTACATATAGTATACTCTGGTAAGGGTAACAGTAGTTGAGCTGAGGTAACATGTATTAGTGAACCACAACTCACTGAATGGGAGCACATAAATCATGCAGCTGAGTGGGTTAATACTAATAGATATTTTCTTAAATCTAATCTAGCTGCGATCTAATATTAGCTTACTATTATCTGTGTTGGATACCTAAAAAGAATGACACTGACAGTTTATCAAACCCACTTTACGTTCTCTTCATAACGTTCCACATTTTTCGTGATGTGTTTTCCACTATATATACAACATTAAAACATAAGTTTAAGTGGTAAAAATGATGTATGAATAAGCACTGTATTACGGACAGTTAAGCACATCCAAGGGCTTACAAATGGAGTGTAAATTTCTTCACAAATGCTTGTGCAACTTACCGTCTTCGATTTCGCATCTTTGCAAATTGTATCAATATTTAAAGGTCTAAGCTGAATTAGAATTCATAGAATATTATTTGAACAAAACCTACTCGTTCTTTCTTTTGTATTTCAGTCACTTTCACTGACCATTCTTTAGCTTCCACTTCGAGTTCATCGAACTTTTTCTGTAATTCCTGTATGTTATCTGAACCAGTCTGTCCCAGTTAGATAAAAATAAATATTTCCACAATTCAAACCTCCTTAGCTTTATTTAATTTTTGTTGTGCTTCATTATATTTTGTTAGAAATGACTTATAATTATCCTCAAACTCTGCTTTTTCTTTCTTCCAAGCAGCATCTCTTTCTAGGCGTGCTTGATGTCGCCATCGAAATAAGCTAGGTGTGTCTATATTTGGATGAGTATCATCTTCATCATCAGAAACCTATATGAACATAAAAACGTTACGTTACAAATAATCTATAAAAATTGACCAATTATAATCTTTCCGCCTAAAAACAAACATTTCTGTACATGAATACGTATATAAGTGATGGTTATATATATATATATATATATATATATATATATATATATATATATATATATATATATATATATATGGCCAATCAATCCTTCGCAGCACAGAACCCGACACATGTATGTCAGTTTGTTACCGCACCACACTAGCACAGCGATATTATCGCAAAGAATTTCATAGCAGAAGTAGTAACAGTATCAGTATCAATAAAAACGATTAGGCATACGAAAAGAAGGTATAAGATTTTAAGACCTAGATTCTAGAGGAGGAGTGAACATACACACACACTCATTATGGACGTTTCTGAGACATGTCGTCTAGTCTTCAACCATTTGTTATGATAATCACTGGCCCAAACTGGCTCAGCTCTGTTATCAATAACTATAAACTAGCACTACATTTTGGTATGACCGCCCCAAGCTTTCCCCCAACATACTACAACGGCAGTGATTGAGCACAGGTAATACCTAAAAAGTTTATTTATTTGTTTGGACACAAATATTGGTACGACGGCACCAGATACGTATGGCCCTAAAAGATACTAAGGCAACAGGAGATAGTGTAAAATAATTGTCTTTTATCAGAAGTTAGGTATATATTCATATGAGTGCAAACACCTTCTCAGACACGTAGGAGACCGAAGCATTGTTATTCTCTCTGTAATCAGGTCGTGACCTTATGGTCAAATAACTAGACTTCGATTTTGGCGCCCGAGCAGTATTCCAACCCTCACACAAATCGGATGATGAAGTGTGATACATATGTAGTTGGTGCCTCCTTTTACCAATGTGCTCATGACTCAAACCCAAGCATATAATGCTGTAAGTAATGTAAATAAGTTACATTCTCAACCAACTGATACAGTCGCAACTATCCATTTATTTAAGGACTCAAGCTACATACACCTAGGTCCAAATATGTATGTAAACCAATAAGGGAGTAAACTGAGAAGCAATCTGTTTCATATCACCAAACGAGCTTCAAAATATAAAACAGCCGTGAATTTGAGATGGTTTGCATGAGTTGTAAGTATTTAATCACAGGCGTCTTCCAACAACTGCTAGTGTATATTATGCAATAATTGACCAGTAGTGTTGAGGTTAGACGCACAATACCATGTAGAATTGTCAAGTCGGATGACGAGAGCACAAACCTTTCAGAGAGATGTTAAGCACGCTTATTGTATCTACCCTAGAAAAAGATGCTGACTGGCATCCAAGTTGAAAACAAACTAGGGGTGGTAGGTCGATACATCTCAATTATACATGCTGACGCACACTGGTAATCTATCTCGTCACATGTGAAATTTCTGGTTGGTGGTTGAGCAATAGTCATGAGCTGAAGTTGGAAATAGTGTGGTAAAGAGCGGGATTCGCCATGATACCCTAGTCACACTCATTATGTTCTGTGAATCCACAGATCACCATCACTCTTGAATTTCAGCCTAGTAACCCAACTTGTATTTTGACTGTGTTATAATGTGCATATTCCTATTATAGCAGTTAATGATTTTCTTTCGACCTCAACCCTATTGAGTTCTCTTTCTTTAAAGTGACTTCAATTCTAGAACCTGAGCACTCAAGTAATTGCCTGAACTATTCCACCTACCTTCTTGCTTGAAGAACAGTTTAGAACGTTAGAAATGCTTACCCGTGAAACTTTCTAATCACTAAGATAAAAACAAAATTAATTTATTTTCCCGTTTTTCCCATCTAAACTGGGACACTGATGTAAGATCACATATTAATGAAGACTTATATTGTTTGAAAGATAATGTTGAGGTTAAAGGGCATTTTATTATCATTTGGTGGAAGTTAATACTGACAAAAGCAGTACCAGAAGCATCAAATTCCAGAAATTCTCATCACGCTGTAAAATTACATTAGTTACATGCAAACATAGATTACTGTGAAACGGCAAATATGAAGACTAGTTTGAGAAAAATACAAACCTCGATGTGATCCCACTTGCTGTAGTTGAGACGCGACATCCTCACAAGCAAAATGCAAGGAAAAGCTTAGAAGCTTTTTGAAAATCCGCTGGATTTACAAACATCAACAAACAAAATAGGCTGCAACAGTTACAGTTAATGATTGAGAGAAGCCAAAGTTTCATTAATAGTTTCAATGTACAAGAGTTCTCTAGTTGATCCGACCTCAATTTTGAATGTACAGCTATAATTTGGTAAAGCTATGTGAATCCAATATCTTTTTCACGAGCTAGTATTGACAGATTGATTTCTTGGCACTCGCCTCTCGTTGGTTCGGTACGGTTCCGGGTATTCGTTATGATACAATGGATGCTACTCTATCCACCCGACCGCACGAATTCTTGTCAGTTTGGTAATTTTTTGTGAATATATTTATCGTGTGTTTTTAGTGGGTCTTTCTCGGGGCCGTACAGATCCTGGATATCAGAAATTATCACATTGTGAGACAGGAGGTTAGTTGGTTGCAATAATAAAGTGGTCATTGGAGTGCCATGAGACTGTTTCAAGAATAACAAATAAGTTAGGTATTTGATAATTCTGACAGTGCAAGGAAACCTAATTGGAGGAATAGGAAGGGAGACAGAGATGATAGTGAGAGGCATATGAAGTAGTTACTGATGTGTGGTAATGATAACTGCGGTAACTTACAAGTCATGAATCAGACACAACTGGTCCTAAAGGGTGAGTACGTGTTCGTCAAATCCCCTCTTAAGGTCATCTCTTAGTTGTATTGTAGTCACTTCAGCTAGGAGAGCGTTCCAAACGGGATCCACACTTGTTGGGCAAGAGTGACAATGTAGCTGGGTGTTCGATTTGTAATATTCAATCATCCGGGGGCTGTCTGTAGGAGCGTGGTGGTGATGCTCCTGCAGTGTGCTTATGTTGAGATGGTTTAGAGTGCCTAATATGTTGTGTGCCATAATCAGACTACCTCTTATTCCTCAATAACTCAGCAAGAATAATCACAGCTGTCGGAGTCTTTTCTCGTTAGATCTATATTCTAGACCTATCATCCAATTAGTTTCCCGTATCTTCAATCGACCTAAGAGACTTATGTTTCTTTTGAAGTATGAATTTACGTGGGGTCAAAGTACTATGCGTCTAATAAGACAGAATGTTCATTACATGACACTTCGACAGATAAAGTTTTAAATGATTATCTACTGTCAATTCCTCCATTGTTTCAATGTCATTTAGATACCCAAGTGAACACTCTCCTACTTTTACGGACCTCCAGATATTTGGCCAACACGCCACCAATAAAGACCATAAAGACGATTGGACCTGAAAATAATCCTTGTGAGATCGTGATGCTAAAACCCTCGACTTCGCGTGCACTCTGTTTGTCTTAGTACTAAACATCGTGACCTCCGGGAATTTCAGAGCCTGGATAAAATTTGTTAGTGGAAATCATCGCTTTGTGATCTTGGAAATGAGAAACACGTGCGGTGGTGTGTCAGATTTTCGCCGGGTCAAAGGCTGTTGCCTCTACTCATTTATTCACCCATTTGTTCATTTATCGATCTTTCCATCGCTTTCGATATTTGAAGCAACGCGAAAGGTTTGTCACCGCCCATGTCTTTTCTATTGCCTCCTACGAAGCCTGGAACTGTAAAAGTGTCGTGTACCTGCCGTTACAGAAATATATTATTATTATCCTTGTGGCTTCCTTCGGCGCAGTGATTTCAGTCTCCTTAATACTAAACCGAGAGTTAGTTCGGTATCACCCAGAGATGTTCCACGTCTGTGTGCCCCAGGCTAAGTTCGTATACGAGGCTGGTAGTGAGAATCTCTGCTAACTCTAAGTTAGTTAGATCTTTGCCATTTTTAACTTTCAGAGTACAGACACCCTGATTTGTAGGCTTTCTCATGGTCACGAGTTTGTAGAGATATCAGGGTTTGGTTTTCATTTCGTCTACCAGCTTCGCCTGAAAAAAATTCTATCGCTTAGGATTTTGACGATGAGCCTGTCTCTCAGCGCCAAGTAAGATCTACGATCTGAATCCTTCAGGGTGATTTCACACTTGTACCAGACTCTTCATCTGGCCTCCAGCAGATGTTTTGTGTCCCGCTAAGCCAAGAATCTTCGCTTTCTTTATATTTTCCTTGCCTGAAATACATTGTGTAGAAGAGTATTTCAAATGACCTCCCTCACTACCTGCTAGTGTTCAACCACCGATAACCCTCACCACTCTCGTGGGTACAGGGTGTGTTAAAAATGCCCCCTTATCGTTGTGTGGCCTGCTCCAGTGTGGCTAATGTGCGACACATTTACGTTTCGCCGTAGCATTTCTTTTGCGACCACATCCCAATTTCGATGAAAATAAACTGATTTTGGGTCCGTAAACAGTTCAATTTTTTCTCGAAATTTAATCTTTCCGAATGCGATATTAGTGAGGGCTTGCTAGGTCCAATATAAAAATTTATTAAAATGAAAGTATTGATATGTGAGTGCAATATTTCCTCATTTTCGGATCACTCAGTTTCCATACGAATAGACTCGTCACATACAGTCAGTTTTACGTTAACCAGATGGCTTTAATAAAAAAACACTTTGCTTCCGCTCAACAAACTAAAGAGATTATTAACAGTTTATGTTTACGTAATATATTCCAAAACATATGAAAAAGTACAATTTAACAAATATGTTTGCTCCGAATTGGACTATTGGAGATTTCAAACTATAGCTTCAGATACAAGTGCGATTTCGGGAACAGCTGAATGTCGGAATTTGTGGCTGCAAATGTTCTGGTATAAACGATTCTACAGAAGCAGCTCATACAAATCCATTTTTGAAATTTTTTGATAGCTAAGGACTTCTATTTACCTTTGGAGTTGTTGATAATGATTCTCATGACATTTTACGAAACAATATGAACTTTTATTATCAAACGGGTATAAATATTATTTACCACAGAGTTCAGGTTTATCCCAACAGGAAATACTAACGGAAACTTATCGTTTCTTCATAATGATGTCTATTGGAAACGTGATAAAGGACCCTGTGCTTATGTCCAAGGGCCTTAGATTACCAGGTGTTCTCATATCTTTAACCATTAATTCTTTCAATACCGCCTTAATCAAAGATATGGTCTAACAATGCTCGAAGGATGTGAAAAGCATCGAAATGAAACTAAGACGATTAGAAGTCAAGAGATAGCCCGTCTTCTTGAGGCGCAGACTGATTTCATACTGTTTAAAATCTACCACGAAGAGCCACTTAAGTAAAGTTGTTGAGAATGGGATATTAGTTTCAGCTACGACCAATGAGGACAGCTGACACATCCATTCAAAATAAGGACCGGAATAAGACAAGGTTGTTTACTCTCTCCCTTCCTTCCTCTTCTGGTGGTCGACTGGATTATGAGGACCTCGACATCTGAAGGAAAACACGGAAATCAATGGACAGCTCGAAATCAATTAGACGATTTGGACTTTAGAGGTGACCTAGCCCTCCTATCGCATACACACGAACAGATGCAGACAAAGACAGCCAGTGTAGCAGCAGTCTCTGCATCAATAGGCCTCAACATACACAAAGGGAAAACCAAAGTCCTCAAATTCAAAGCGGAGAACAGCAATCCAATCATTATTGATGGCGAAACTCTGGAAGATGTAGAATCCTTCACATACCTGGGAAGCATCATCGACGAACAAGGAGGCTTAGATTGAGACATAAAGGCAAGGATTGGCAAAGCAAAGGTCGCATTTCTACAATTGAAGAACATATGGAACTCAAAACAACTTTCAACCAATATCAAAGTGAGAATCTTCAATACCAACGTAAAGGCAGTTCTACTGTATGGAGCTGAAACTTGGAGAACTACAACAACCACCATCAAGAAGGTACAAGTATTTATAAATAGCTGTCTTCACAAGATACTCAACATCCATTGGCAGGATATCATCAGCAACAGCCTTCTGTGGGAGACAACAAATTAGCTTCCAGCTAAAGAAGAAATTAGGAAAAGACGATGGAAATGGACAGGACATACATTACGAAAATCATCAAACTGAATCACGAAACAAGCATTAACTTGGAAATCTTGAATGGAAGTGAAAAAGAGGAAGGCCTAAGAACACATTACGTCGGATAATAGAAGCAGATATGAAAATGATGAATAACAACTGGAAGGAGCTGGAAAGTATTGCCCAGGACAGGGTTGGATGGAGAATGCTGGTGAGCGGCCTATGCGCCTTCACGAGGAGTAACAGGCGTAAGTAATTAAGTAAGTAAGTACGATCACTGAAATTTCATTAAAACCGGGTTGAAAAAGCGCCTGGAATTTGCGGTGAATATCTTCGGGATTCTGTAACAGAATTGTAATACTGAAAACAGACCAAGGATGAAATAATTAGGTCTGACAACTAATGCTTAGAAATTACATTGGATGAAACCCCTAGTGAATTAACTGATATCAATACAATATTTGGGTAATTAAGTTTATATAACATCCAACTAAAACACTTCATCCGTCATAGTCCAGGTACAGAACTTAAAGTTTAACTCTTGTGATTTCACCATGGTGCATCGAGTGTTTAAAAACATATCACATGCGGATTTTACTACACTATTCATATTTCAAAAGGTCGCATAACGAAAGTGATTGTATGTCGGTTCGGCCATCATCTGTAGATACTTCAGAACTTCTAAAGGATGTTCGAAAGTATTTTGAAACTGTCATGAAGGCAATGAAAGAATGTTAATATTTTCTGTGCGAACGTAGGTTTCCTGAGTTTTACAAAAAAGAGGACATATCACTAAATTGTGAAAAATTTGTGTTTTAGTCATAGGGTTAACAAATATTTTCGTATCATTTGAAGTTCATGTTGAAGCAGACTGTGATGTCAAAAGCTAGGAAACCTTTTACTAACCAGGGTTTGTTGTCCGTTGACTAAATAACTAGCTTCATCCAGATACATTTTAGTCTTGCTGGTATAGTTATAGTATGATATTTTTCGTGCCCATAGTTCTTAACAGATGTGTGCAAATGCGGAGCTTGGCACAGAAAAATGCTGATATTTCTGTCGAACCACAGAAAGCGTTTAACAGAAGAATCTATAACAGTATTAAAATCACTCAAAAGCGTGAAATGGCCTACGGAATATTCGAGCTCGTTTACGTACAGATTCACGATAAATCAGCATTATGTGAAAGATGTTAAATGGAATTGATGTATAGCTTATTAAAATTATTGATGATATCGGTGTAGTCGTTTTGGTTCCCAACCACGCAGTTGTTGAAGTTAAATATATAATTACTGAGAAAACTATTCAACAATTAATACGGTGAGGTCAGCAATAAGGAACGTGAGAACAATTACTTGAATTTGAACGGCATAACATGACTCAGTTCTGAGGAGTTGTCATTGTAAGATCCAAACTACGTTTGGACTGCTGGACAGCTGTCTGGATGAGTTAGATACGCGCCCTCGCCCGATTGAAACCAAAACAAAGTAATTGGGTAAGATAGCGGTTCTATAATTTATCATAAATTTAAGTGTACATTATTACCTAAACAAATATAACCACTCAGCTATCCAACCAATAATTGTTTAATTGATCAACTCTAAACTATAATAAATAAGAACGTTGATAAAGGATGCAAGAAAATTACCAATCACCACAAATAAATGTTATTCTATCCTGTCTGGATAGATCACGTACAGATTCGTTCAAAAGGTAATACTTGGTCGCTCTATAACCCAGAGTGTTTTCAATTCTGGAAGAGTGCTTCAATTCACAACAAAAATGCACAGTCCCAGTCAACGCAGGTCAAGCAATCACAAACAGGAACAAACCAAAATGGCTGCCGCCAAGACTTAGTATAAAGTAAAACAACATAAGTGCAGTTCGGGAAGAAGCATAGGGAATTAGTGAAGGTGTGGTAAAAACGAAAACTATAATAAAATACAAATATTAACAATTCAACTGTAGTCAAAAAGTTAACATTGTACGACTAAAAGAATCAATAGGAACAAAGTGCAAGTATATACATGGAGGGATTTTCACGAACACACAAAGCATTCAAAATGGATCTTACACCGGCCCCCAAAATCCCTCCATATCACACAAGCTACCTTGATGCCTATGGTCATGGTTCATTATGTAGCATATGACACTATAGGAATGAATAGGACTTACAACAGTACGCCTACTCGACCTACCTACATTGATAATACGAGGAACTAATTCGAGCCTTCAAGGAGGCATAATCTACGTATATCTCTCCTGACTAATCCACCGTTCGTACGAACAACCACTGTTCTAACTCTTCCGTCGTCATCTATTTCACAATCTTCAACTACTCCTAAGGGCCATTTTCCACGCGTCGATATGTCCGAAGCCACGATCACTACATCCCCTTTCTGAAAATTGCGGTGTTCAACTAACCACTTTTGACGTTTTTGTAGGGATGGTAAATACTCTCTTAACCACCTTTTCCAAAACACATTAGCAAGATGATTAACCTGTTTCCAACGTTTGTCATATTTATCTCTGATGCTACCTTCTTCGACTATTCCGTCACATTCTCTCAATAACAACAAACTGTTTGGCGACAAAGCTAGTTTATCGTTAGCATCTTGAACGACCGGAGTTAAGGGTCGATCGTTCAATATCCTTTCAATCTCAATCAAATAAGTGTTTAAAGTCTCATCGGTTAGAGTCTGCTCTCTAGTTATCAGCAATAACAGTCGGCGTATGGACCTAATCATCCTTTCCCAAACCTCACCCCTGTGGCTGGCTGAGGGCGGGTTAAAATGCCACTGAATCTGCCTAGCTGACAGTTCTTTGTCTATTTTCTGTTGATTCAACTGTTGCACAAATCTCCTTAACTCAGAGACCGCACCCACAAAATTTGACCCATTGTCACTGTAAATTTCTGCAGGTTTCCCTCTTCTTCCAATAAAACGTAGCAAGGCCATTATAAACGAATCAGTATTCAAACTGTGTGTCAGTTCAATATGTACTGCTCGGGTTTGCAAGCAAGTAAATATACATCCATACCTTTTTTCTAATGATCTTCCTCTCTTGACAACAAGTGGTCCAAAGTAGTCTACTCCCACGGCTGAGAAGCTATACCATCCTGGTTGAACTCTACAAGCTGGAAGCGGCGCCATCAACTGTTGCCCTGTATTCATCGTAAACCGCCGGCATGTCACACACATACCTATCACTCTCTTAACCGTGCTGGTTGCCTTCATTATCCAATACCATTTTCGAATTATAGCCAATACTTGGGACGTTCCTGCGTGCCCTTGTTCTAGTTGTTTTTGTAAGCCTTCTAAAGATATTCCATTGATGACATCTACTGGATCGACTGAATTACCCAAAGATCTACTCATTTTTTTGCCATGAGCATCACGAACCATAGCATGTAAATAGACCGTATGAAATGGTAATTGTCCCATTAATTTCAAACCAATCATAACCATACGTGCAACCGAGAAAAATATAATATCATGCCCAGTTTCTAATAAACTACCAGGATAATAAGCCTTTAAATCTGGTATTTGTTCAGGCCAACCAAATCCAGATAATAGAAATAATTGTGAAGAGAACCACGTATCTAATACATCATTATCTTGGTTTAAAGTTAAGTTATCTGGTGAACAATGGAAATTATCACAGGCCTTTTGAAGTGCTTCTTCGATTGTATGACCAACTACCCATGAATTATGATCTGTAGGATCTAAAACTTCTAAATTATCTACGCCAGGACGTCGAATCGAAACATGACAAGCAGGAATATGATGTCCCCACCATAATTGTCGAGAAATACACCAATCCTGACAATCTTTAAGCCAATTATTCCATGTACGAATATGGAAACTATGAATAATACGTGAGCGGCCTTCAGATACCTCCTTCATTGCCGCATTAGCCATGTCCTTACAACGTAGGTACCATTGAGGTTTCAACAATGGTTCAACAATATCTTTGCTTTGAGAACACATCGGTACAACCACAGGATTATCTTTCTCACCTCTATACACGCCTAATTCCACAAGAGCTTTCTGAACAACATCTCGAGCGACGAATCTTTGAAGTCCTGCAAATCTGGGACCTGTTTGACGCATAAATTTTACCCAATTTGGCCACGCGGACTTGTATGGCTCGTTGAGAGGCTGATCCCAGCCTATTTGGGACTTACATAATTTTTGCAAGAGGACCTTGGCAGGAAGACAGACCGGAGCAATTAAACCCAAAGGATCGAACAGAGAAGAAACTATGAATAGAATCCCTTTCATAGTCGGAAGCCTTTCAATACCATTTGTATACTTGATATACAGAATGTCATCTTTCAACAATCTACGCTTCAAACTCTGTAGTCTACTGTTTGCCACTTCATAATTCCCCCCTCCCATATTTGGGTGCACTTTCCATGGTATAGGGACTCCAAAATGACCATTTACGAAGCGTGTGCCACCTTCCACAATCCTAATAGCCGTCTTGTCGTCTACTGATAATGATTTATCATTTGAATAAACATCAGAAAACTCTACATCATAACGTTTACGTATCCCGTTCTCCAAAGTCTGTAATTTACTGGTATGATTAACTACTCTTTTCCTATATTCCGAACATAACGCAGGTCCGAAAACTGTCCACCCCAGCAACGTCTTCACAGCGTACGGGCTTTTTCTTCCGCCCAACCGCTGGTCTAACACCCAGTGTGCTTCTGGTATGTCACAACCAATCAACAGTAAAACTTCTTCAGAGTCTAGGCTATCTATTGGTACATCACTTAAATGCGGCCACTTAACTAGGTTGTTCATTGCTGACTTTGTTGGCTTATGACCTGGTATACGTGCTACAATCAGAGCTCCTTCAATCGTAACATGTTCAGATCGATCTAAAGAATATACCTCGAAAGGCGCACTCGTGACCTTCATTGTTCTATTACCGCCCACAGTCTCAACTACCACTGATGCTTCGTCTTCGCTCAGCCCGAGAGACCTCAAACAGTTTGATTTTATCAGTGTCACATCAGAACCGTTGTCCAACAGAGCGTAACCCACAATCTCGGCTTTTCGCGATTTCAACCGTACGGGAATCATGCCTAAACACACTTGACTGATTAGTGATTTAGTATATCCGCAACAACTCGAGGTACCAGGTTTCTCACTCTCGCTGTGTAACAAAGAATGGTGTTTCCTTTCACAACCCTCAACGTTACAACGTTTTGCCAGCTTACATTCACTAACTTTATGCCCTTGCCTGAGGCAGACAAAACAGATGCCATTAACCTTCGCGTGAGACCATCTCTCTTGAACGGTAAGCGCTAAAAATTTTGGACATTTATAAATAGCATGGTCTAGGGAACACACACTGCATTTAGCTTTCTCTTTCGAATTATTCGCCTGCTCCAATTGCAAGTGACAATTTGTCTTTACGTTGTGTCCCTTTCTCGGACGATTCGCTAACCGTCCAAACCTACTATTAGCTACCCTCGCGCGGGATGCTATAAATTGTGTAAGCTCGTCAAAGGTTGGTTCTCTATTATCTTCAGTCAATTCATCTACCCAGTCCGCCCATTGGGCTTGCATAACTTGAGGTAAGAGTCCTACTATTCTCTCTAAGGTAATTAAAGAATTTAAGTCGGCAGTATACTTCATCTGTTTCAAAACCATAGAACAATTTTCCATCCTAATAGCTAGATTTGTTAGTTGCTCAGGATCACTGTAATCAACATTTGTAGTTTTGAATAAGTCCTCTAAAGTCTCCCGAGCGATTACATGCGCCTGTCCGAACAACCGTTTTAGAATTTCTTTGGCCTTTTTGTAACCAAAAGAGGCTTCCAACATAACACAACCCTCAATGGCTGTTTTCGCTTTACCCTTACAATAATGTATCAAATAAAGCAAGCGTTGACCATCATCCTTGACCCTTGATTCCACATAGGTCTCAAACTCCCTTAAAAACTTCCAGTAACCTCTTGGTTGACCGTCGAAATAACCTAACTCAACCTTTGGTAACTCTGGACCTATGAAAAACGCCGACGGCCTTACGTCTTTTGCTTGCTTCACGTCTAAATTAAGGTTTTCTATGCCATCTGACATTATATCACAACTAGATTCACTATAATTACAATCGTCCCTATTAGAATATGAACCATGACACATAGAAGCATCAGAAGGCACTTGCTTTGATTGAGGGGATCCATCCTTTTGTTCATCTCTTTTAACATCCACAAGCCTTGGACTTAATTTCCTTCGACGATTGTTTGGCATCGGAAGCGAACGACCAGATATTCCCAGAGACGATGATTGGAATCAACGAAACGAAAGCCAAACGAATTCGACCAAATATTTGTTTAGAACTGTAAGATCCAAACTACGTTTGGACTGCTGGACAGCTGTCTGGATGAGTTAGATACGCGCCCTCGCCCGATTGAAACCAAAACAAAGTAATTGGGTAAGATAGCGGTTCTATAATTTATCATAAATTTAAGTGTACATTATTACCTAAACAAATATAACCACTCAGCTATCCAACCAATAATTGTTTAATTGATCAACTCTAAACTATAATAAATAAGAACGTTGATAAAGGATGCAAGAAAATTACCAATCACCACAAATAAATGTTATTCTATCCTGTCTGGATAGATCACGTACAGATTCGTTCAAAAGGTAATACTTGGTCGCTCTATAACCCAGAGTGTTTTCAATTCTGGAAGAGTGCTTCAATTCACAACAAAAATGCACAGTCCCAGTCAACGCAGGTCAAGCAATCACAAACAGGAACAAACCAAAATGGCTGCCGCCAAGACTTAGTATAAAGTAAAACAACATAAGTGCAGTTCGGGAAGAAGCATAGGGAATTAGTGAAGGTGTGGTAAAAACGAAAACTATAATAAAATACAAATATTAACAATTCAACTGTAGTCAAAAAGTTAACATTGTACGACTAAAAGAATCAATAGGAACAAAGTGCAAGTATATACATGGAGGGATTTTCACGAACACACAAAGCATTCAAAATGGATCTTACAGTCATTATGTGTTACTCATCTCTTTTCTTCATACTTAATATATTTTTTAAACCCATTTCAAATATGTGCTTAGCATCACATGGTTAACTGCCACGATACAGTGAGTCAAGATAGATGATGATGCGACTTTCACTTAAGTTCTTATAGATTAGATAGTTACGTCATGACAAATCTACAATTTTGGAATGAGGTCTATTATAGTAGTACCAACGAAATAGACGGTATTTCCACAAATCTACATTTAAAAAAAATAAAAATCGCTGTTCAGATCAATTAGAAAGGCATCAAAGGCGTAATATTTTACGCATTATCTGATATCATGAAAGCTAAGATCCACTGGAACAATAAACATATCTCTGCTGAAACTTTTGGACGATTCAACAAAAGAAAAAGAATTATCCGGCAGCGAATGGAGCATGAAGAAACACAGAGAAAGTGTGAGTCAAGTTATAAGCCTAAAACAGAGCAGAACGTAAATCAATGGTGAGGCACATCAGTGAGGGAGTGTGTTATGCACCTTCCAACGATAACAGAAAAAACTTTCAGAGCAAGAATATAAGAGAACTGTCTCGGCTTTGAAATAATTAAATGCTATATTCCTTCTTTTACGTTATTTTGGTTAGCATAAATTAGATCCATTTATCTGTTTGTTGACTACCATTAGGTGACTCCTGTTGAGTTGCAAATCATTAAGAATTTCAATTTCCACTCGTTGTAATGCCATACATGGACCATCATTTATTGCTAACATTCTAAATAATGCCTAATTTTATTAATTATTGAGTTTCACCTTCTTTACTCTACTTATTGTCACGAAAGTATTTCGAATAGTTTCTAGGTGACGGAGCAAACATTTCTGAAAAATTTCCTATCCCATATGGGTCATCGTGACAATAATGCTCACACGTTTGTATTCAAAATGTGTTCTCAAGTGAAGACCAAGAGGCTGTGACGACGGATCACTTGTGAACTCGAGGAAGCTGTAGGAAGCTCAGAGGGAGCCGAAGATATTCCATCCAATCCCCTTAAAATAATATTCTGGAATTCCTACATGCAGCTTCCGGATTGGACAATGCTAGAAACTCCCTGTATGCGGATTGGAAGACTGTAATGATGATTTTGTCTTTACTAAAAACTATAAATACCTGTCAGTTTTGTGCTATAATTGACACTATCTGGGAATAATATTCCTTTCACTAGTCTTCTGTCTTCTCATTGAGACTTGGAAGGGTTCTGGTGTTCTATTGCTCACGTTATACGCGGTATATCAAGAACAAACTTCTAGATATAACGGAGGCCTTAATAAAAAAGTATCCAAAGAGTTAATGAAATGACGGGATGATGAAGACATGATTGAGGACGAATAGTGAGTTTAGAATCCATGATGTGTTTTAAACGGCAGTTGGTAAAAGAAGTGTATTTACGCCAATAAGATAATATAACAGTTTTTGGAAATTTTCACACCTAATAATAAATGATTAGATGATTGAATAGTATATTAAACCTCCAAACATTACTAATCTGTGAATAAATTAATATATTTGGAATATTCCAATGAGTAGAAAAATCAAAATTTCCGAATTCTCGCGACTCAGTGTAAGTCATTTTTCCGAAGAATAAATAATCAAATCAAAACTAGGCCGAGTTTAAATTGTGCAAAAGAACAACACAACAAATGTCACTGAGCTCCAGTCATATCATTCATCAAGTTGAACAACGGCAACCAGTAAGTGTCTGATAAACTCAAATAATTAAATTTGATTAGCATTCGGTGAATAAATTGTAAAGTAATACGGGCATTACAGTCACAAAATAAGTCTCTTTAATAAGGGAGTTCTGTTCTGTGCATTGACATGAATCATGTACAGCATGTTCTGAAGATGATATTTGGCCCTATTAACAAAATCACTTAGAACCGTTAGCTTAATTACTTGTTGTGACACTGAGTGTTTCCATTTCTGGAAGTGTACTTGGATCCATAATCAAAAAGTAAACAACTTCAGTCGGTCTAAGAAAAACGATGAGAAGGGGAAAAGAATAAATATGGCTCCTACCGTAATTAAAATTTTAGGCAAAACGACGTAGATTTAGTCCGTAAGAATCATAAAAATTTGGCGGGAACGTAATAAAAGCTAGAACTACAGTTAAAATGTCTCCTTCTTATTCAGAAAAAAAAAGATCCGCGGGGTGTATAGATAAAGAAACATCAAAGAATAATTTATAAAATTTAGATATGAGGGATTTATTTAAATAATCACACAAAACCGTCAAAATGCATCTTACAACACGATTGGTTTAAGAATATGCTTGCTTCATACTGTTACTATAATAGTCATGCCATAATAGTCATGTTACGACAGGCTGAATCAGGTTAAGTATTAACTGTGAGATGTAAGTTGGACGTAGGTGGTATGACCTACCAGTCTACGTCAAACCCGACTAGATCTCAATCACAAGCGCTGATCACCGACAGCCATGTATCATCGCGAACCCAATAACAGTTAATGACGCAGCGAAAGACCAAACACATGAGAAATCGTATGAAGTATATGGAAGAAATCTAGGAAGTTTGAAGGATATAAATAAAAATTGAAGATGCGCAGCCACCAAAAAATTTTGAAGTACGTTCACGAATGTTCACAACAAAGCGATTATAATGGCTCGCAAGACGTCGTTTCATAGGAAGCTCTGGCAAAATAATCACCACACAGGTATACTTCAACTCACTTTTTAGTCAATTAAAAAATAAGCACTTATATGAAGTGATAACTTCTGTATGCCAGTTTATTAATCGCCTGTTTAGTTCGGGTGACTCATAAGTGACTCCATGGATACAAAATTATTGACGCATGCACCGTCAGCAGATCGAAATTTGTGAATACAATTAATCAGGAAACAAGTGTAATAAAGAGTTGGGCGGAGAATAAACAAAACACATCATTAAGTGTGCCAAAATTAAGGATGACAATCTCGGCAATGTGCTAAGAACACCTAAGTTAAAAATAGTGGCTCTTTGTTTTAACAAAGCGATGAGACACTGACCTATCCGAGGAGGTATTTTCATAAAAGGTAGTCGGGATTCCGTTAAGGAAGTGGAAGTCTCGAAACAACTAGTGGTTATATAAATGGTGAAAACGTATTCGTCTAGTGCATTATCAGAGACTTGTACGTACACGTTGGTACCGCATCGATATATCAATACAATTTGTGGATAATTTACAACTAAACCCAATCTCCCAATTTCGGGGAAAATTTTTGTGAATAGAGAATACAGTTATGTGTAAAATCTTTTGTACGGCTTGGTTGTTCAACGTTATATGTAGTGTGATGTGTATTTATACAACAAAATGTATTTTCAGCAATATTTAGTCCTTTTACTAACTTTAAAAATGCGAAAGTAAAAATGTTGCAGCATCTTTCAGTTTAACACCAGAACACCCATTTTTGTGGTTTCATACGGTCACTGACATTCTCTTTACCTCAATATTTTTCCACAGTCGTATTTCGTTAAAGTTCACTGTAAAAATTCAGGTCTTGATGTAAAGCAGTGTATTTAGTCGACTGTCATTTACATTTAGCACATCTTAGAGTTGATTAACGTGCAATTGCTCGGTTAACTTGTTGACAATAATCTGTGCAAAACTTCGGACAATAGTCTTTTAATTGCAGTTACTCTTTATCCCTTCCATATGAACCTAAGTATCACTGTACAACAATATTAAAATGACATTTTAGACTTAGATGATACCTTGTGTAATTCAAAAATGTATTCCTTCGGATGGGGCCGGGTTTCATCACGTCATAGTTTTCGTCAAGCGAAGTCGTATATTCTGTATAGTTCAATCAAGAACCTCTAAATTAATGATTAATATTCAAGTACTGAGGTAATCTGAGGTTTACGTTTGTCCGTACTCTGTTCTTGAGATGTGATTTTTATTCGTCCCATTATTATCCCGAAGTACTCAGGTATTTAATTGCAGCTCATATGTGTCATCCCAACACGATACTATTGTAGTTATGGTGAAATAATATTCCACAATTCACAGCGCGAAATATCACTCCTTGCTTATTCGATACTCGCAAATTGCCCCAATATGAATACATCCTTTTGTATTCTGTCTGTGTGGCCTACGAAAGTATTCTGTAGTAACAGTAGTACCAGTGTAAACTATAACTTTGCAACTAAGTATAACCACTTATTGATGTGAACCTTTTAATTCCATCTTTCTTTTTCAGGTCTTCCATTTGCTTTTACTTTTAGTGAATACAAATTCTCTAATGTCTTCGTGTGAAGACCTTTTTCAAAGTTTCTCTCGCAAACTTGATATTTCCAATATATCTAGTGACCTATTCTCTGACTCATCTACCAAATCACTTGGAGTAAAGTTGTAATAACTTCCATGAAAAGACTTATTATTATATTTTCTTAAAGAGAGAAACGGAAGGATAAACAAGACCGTGTGACTCATAACGTCGGTGAACTTATTCCAGACTTTTCTTCGTATGAAAAACATGAATTAGTTGTGGAATCGGATCTTAGTAACCATACATCTAGTTTTCACTATCAACTAGCGAATTGTAAGCTGGATTTCGTCATTTAACAATTATTTCCAGGTAAAAAAGAACGTACTACCCCACCTGAGTATCTTCCGAACTTGGTCGTAAAAACTAAACCTTATGATATTTGCATTAGTTCATCCACTGCATTCTGTAGTACCCCTGGACCTTCAAACTCTCTTTCCATCTTGAAGTCGCATAAAAATGCTCATGATTTACCAGCACCTAAAATTGTATCAGGTGATGCTTTAGTGAATACTCTTCAGGTTAGTTGCTTTTTGTCCAAGTGGATCATAATCCAAACCCCTGTATAATTTTGTTTATTTCAGTCAATGTTTAATCCTTATTAGCTTTTAATATCATTCGTTGCATGCTGATCAGTTCACGCAGTATTTTACAGATGAGTTCTTGAGCGATTTGGAACAACTGTAACATAAAGTATGAAATCAAAGTGTCTCTGTCTTTTCAACTCTTGTATCCTAATTTATAACCTTTAAAAGAGATCTACCTATTTTATAGGCACAGAAATCCAATATCTATTCAGATCAAAATTTTTGGTTATCTAATTAATTTCTGTTTTGTATACGTCGAATCTACTTATGTTGCAATTGTTCTTCTTTTCTTGATCTTATTTTCGCTCCAAGTTGCAACTGAATGAGTTCCGCGAGTTATTGTTAGGTCCATATTAAATAAAATTACAAAATTGTCGACGACCCTGATCAATAACATACCTTGACCACAGCTACTGCTTCAAAGTGGTTGAGTTTGCACACCATGATGACTCAGTCGATCCATATTGCCTGAGAAATTCGTTACTTCAGTTTCTACTATGCTAGACTGGTCAGTTTGAGAAAAGTAAGACCAGAAATAGAAACTTAAGGTATAAAGTCGAAGTCCTACTACTGACTGCACTGGAAAATGAAGGGTGGAGTTTTCCTCAGACAACCAGTATCTTCAAGGATATTGCTCTTATAACAGAAAAGCAAGAGGCTAGGAAAATGCTTTTAAAAAAACACCTCACTTTGTATCACAAACTTCTGTAGCTAGCGGTAAAGCCTCAAAAGTACTGCGCCGATACATCTAAAACCACTCAGAAAAAGTTGTTTTTCTACCCACAAGTGGTTGCCTCTTAGACATTGAGGTCATACTCCGAAGTTAATATAATCACTCTATCTGATTTCCTTTCCAAGTACCTAAAAAAGAAATATAGACAAGTGTGAAATGACAACTGACCTCAGCTATAACTGCTTTTAAGGTTATCCACACGTAAAACTGAAAACGAAACAGTTTACCACCATGCCTACTATTAGCTTCGTCTCAAGCTCATTCGAATATATCCAAACGTTTGTGAAATAATACATGACATCCTACTCATAACCCTCAATTTAACATAATTCCGAAGTCATATTGCCATTAATACTGAAATAAGCTATATTGATTCAAATCCAATGTCTCACTAACTTTGCGTTTGCAGAAAGTGTGTGTGAAAATTGTACTCAAAACTGTCATTTTGGTTTTTTCAAACACTTTGAATGTATAACTTAGATTCAGTCAAATATTTGTAACTAAGGCACTAAATTTTCAAACCTTTAAGTTTCATTCTCGAGAACTATTCTCCTTTTTATTATTTGGACTTATTTATTTAAAAACATAGACATTGGTACGAGGAGGCACCAAAAAGACATGCGCCACAAATCATTCGATTTATGTGAGGGCTGTGATACTGCCCGGATGCCCAAACCGAAACAGGTGGTTTTCTTATAGTGCCATACCCTGAGCCTTTGACCTAAAGGTCTAATCTACAAAGCAGAGGGACAGCGTAAGGAGATTCAGTCCCATGGTAGCCCGTGACCAACAATTGGTTCATAGGCCGTTTGTTTCCTTAGGATTCTGGAGCATATGTACACCATTAGTTTGGAATCTTGGTTTCAAAACTCCTCTAGGTGGACTCTCCGTATCCACCGATCCCGTTAATGCGCCGAAAGTCCGCATTTCGTTCTCTCAACTTCATAAACACCAATAATGCCACGAAAAGGCAGTGATTAGGACTTCTCTGGCAGTGCTTGTATCCACGTGGCTACTTGAGGGCATTTCGAGTGGGAGAACGGACTAACCCACTCTCGGCCGTACCAGGGCATTTGGAATTAGTTGGTTAGTTTTAGTAGTTTTCATACATAAAATGTTACTTAAATCTGGAAATATCAAACTCTGGTTGGTCACTGAATGATATATCTTCACTCGTTATTTGACATAGAGTGAGTTGTTCAAGAGCGAATGAGAGTGAAAGACAGCTTCTAACTTCCAAGTCCTTATAAAACATACAGAAGTTTCCCACTTAATAATACCACATATAATTAACTAACAATAATTTTATGCTGTCAGATTTCATATTCGCTGAATTCGCTTTAAAAGTTGATGCTCACTGTCAATATTATATATCGTTTCTACATAAAATATATCTCTTAAGTCCTTCGAACGATTATACTGTATATTTTGAAGTGTTATGTCTTTGTTGTTAACTTTGAGTTGTTATAGAAAATCTAAAGACAGAATACACATTGGATTGATTATTAGTGAGTGATTTACAATGATTATAGATTATCACCCATATTAAATAATAGTGTTGTGTTTTTAATCACCCACTTACTTGTACAGTTGTATTACGTTCAGTCGCTGACAGTATAGCTGCATGATTGGAAACACTTTTGCCAATGAATAACCCATTATTATTATTATTATTATTTTATATTTCTACTGTATTTTTATATTTTCCTATTTGTAAGCTTTCGTTAGTTATATCAGCTACTGTTCTCTGTTGTAGATTTACTACGGACCTAATATTTAGTTCTCCACTTATGATACATTCATGTGTACATAATACGTCCGTATTTACAATGCTGTATACTCAGATAATTAATCTATCTTAGCGCATGAGTTTTGATATAGGTACAGAACTGTACAATAGAAGTTTATCTGTCTGTTGTATTTTTGTTCTATTCTAGCTTTAGGAGATGCATCTTAGACCTATAGACGTTAAGTATTGATGCCGATTATTTTCTCACTGTCATTGATTTATTGGTCAAAGGGAGATCATAGAGTCATTGGGTAGCAGGAAGTCATCGGTCCTATTTAAGCTATCCAGACCAATCAATCAATAATTCGACTAGATAATACAGCTGCTCCCCAGTTAGACGTCCTGATCACTCATGGACAAATACACTACTCAGAAACTTGTTCTTTTCTTGCCACTACATCAATCTTAGGTATTTTCAATTTAGTCAGCTGCAGATTGTGGATCAAGTATACATCATAACTGTAGAGCATTTGACAGACAAATAGACCTTGTACTTTTATTGACAATAAGGTTAAAATGTGATAAAATAACTAAATTTTTTATCAACATAAAAGTAGCGTTGGTCAAGAATGAAAATGGGAATTATTAAATATCGGATAATGTAACTTGTTCATTAATTATTAGCTTGTATACTTGCATTTTAAGCTATAATTTCATGCGAGGGCGAGTAATTACAATCTGGTCATTCAAACTAGAGTGAGCGAAATAGGATTCATATCTACAACCAAATGAAGGAATTTTTATTATTAAATGCCCTGTTGTGGCCGAGGGTGGGTAGAGTCCGCTCTCCTCGAAATGCTCTCACATGGCCATGCGTATATAGTCACTGCTAGGACAGTCCTACTCATTGTCTTCTCGCGGCGGGGGTGTTTTTCACGAAATTGAGAGGAAGAGAAGCGAATGTCCGGGGCTTTAACCGCGTTAGTGGACATGGATGGTCCGCCTAGGGGAGTTGGAAAACCCTGATTACAAACGACTGGTGCACATGGGCTCCAGTATCCTGAAGGAACTAAAGGCGTATGAACTAATTGTTGGTCACCTACTAACATGAGACCGAATCTCCTTACATTGCTCCATTACCTTGTGGATTAGACCTTTAGGTCAAAGGCTCTGGGTGTGGCCCTCTAAGAAAACCACCTACTTCGGTTTGGGTGCTCGGGCAGTATCACAGCCCTCACACAAGTCAATAATAACTGCTACTGACCTCATTGTTATTATGTGATGCATATATATTTGGTTCCCCCTTGTACCAACGTTTATATATCCAAATAAATAAGGATATCTTTCTATGTCACTATGTTATTTTTATTGTTTCGGTCAAATACTTTCATATAACTGCTTTTGATCATTCAAATCAATATGAGCTGTCAAAAGTACTCTTAATATAATCACCATTAAATTAATTTGACTAACGTAGTTTGTATAACTACACTGATTGTTGTTATTAAAATGGATAACCTCAACTTAATAAAAAAGCACTCAAAACAAACAGGTAAGTTTTAAATACAACTAGTAGTAGTGTACTGATTTTGGAACACATCTGATACTTATCAGTAAATGTTTTTTAAATTAAAATTGGTGTTTACTAGTATCTATCCATGAATATTGTTGCCGCCTTTCAATAAAGTGATAGCTTTGCAAACGTATGTTGATTTAATTAAGACTGCTAAAATTTACAAGTACCCATGGTAATTGCTGAAGTGTTCAATTCTTATTCTTTTTTATTTAGATTTGTTCGTATCAATAAAAGTGACTCCATCCATGAGTCGAAAATTCCCTTTATCATCTATGCAAACTATTGATCTATTACATAATAATTCAGTTTGCTGAATGATTTATAATGATCTATGAGAATTTTTAACGCTATGTTTTGCACCATCTTTCAGTTATTGGATAAGGTTTCACTACGGAATTACAATGTAATTCTCATTAACAATAATACGCTTGTAACTGATATAAATTCAGCATCCATATAATTACCTCGTTTGACATTTATCCAACCATGTTACCTGTGTTGTCGAAACTTGCACTGAGACACATTTCTTTCCTATCATTAAAGTGGAAAAATGTCGGTCTTTACTTACCTAGGCCTAATACTCCCAATGGAGCATAGGCCACCAACCAGAATTCTCCAACCCACTAAAGTCAGTCGTTACATCCGTATTATTATTGTTGTTGATGCTATTATTATTTTTTTTGACAATAAAACCTAAATATTCGTTTTTAAAATACTTTAGGTTACACCTATTCACCCAGTATTCACAAATCGAAAATCTACCGTGAATTTTCAAATGGGAAATATTTCACCACAAGTAAATTGCCAACAAACTTTAACACCATCCTATCACCCTATTTCTACATATAATAAGAATGAATTAGTAAGTGATACAATTCTAGTTGTCGACTCATTCTTATTAAATTTTGCTTATTACACAAAAGATGTATTGTTTACTCACAATATATATCCTAATAATGACGGTAAAAAAATTATTAGTGACCTGGTTTAATTATAGATACACTGATATATATATCAGTACTGATGGTTATAATGCGCCCACTAGTGATTAACTTGAAGAGGACGTTTCCGAAGTTTTGGCCAGAAGTTGTGACCACTGAAGTTCAACCAGCCCAGTGGTCTAGAAGTTAAGTGTTCATGCATGAGGTCCTAGGTTCAATCGCGTTTGATAGGGTCGTGGATATACACTGCTGGTGAGTTCCATTCCTGGAGGAACAAGCTGTCTAGTGCATCCAGGTTTTGAGTGGTTTTTTAAATTAGGTGTCGGTTCTTCGTGATTTTAATAAAATTCAACGATCTTCACAGTCCTCATACTGACATACATTATCTATTTACTTAACTTTGCTTGGTATTGTCAGTGTAGCCTAGGTCGTTTCCAAGATTCTCCAACCCACTTTGTCCTGGAATATTTGTTCTTTTAATATCTACCTCCGATTCCCGGCTCAATGTGTTCTTTGGTCCTCTCCCCCTTTTGCCTTGATGATTTTAAGTTACAGCTTGTGTCACGAACAAGCTTGATGATTCCCTCACTGTATGTCCTATTCACCTCCAATGTCTTTTCCTAATTTCCTCTCCAGCTGGAAGCTGGTTTGTTCGCTGCAAAAGTGGGTCGTTGCTGATAGCGTCTGAATAACGGATCTGAAGATCTTGCGCAGACTACTGTTTAAAAATACATGTAGCTTTTTAATGATGGTTAAATTAGTTCTCCAAGTTTTAGCTCCACACAGTAGAACTGTCTTGACGTTTGTATTGAAAATTCTGACTTTGATGTTGTCTAACAGTTTTTTTGATTTCCATATGTTCTTCAGCTGTAGAAACCGTGTCCTCGCTTTGCCAATCCGTGACCCCACACCGACATATATAAGTCTTGGTAAATGAGAGCCTTTCCGTGGTAAAAATAACTGATGATAATCCTTTAAGAATTGCCAAATGTAATATTATTTAGATGGTACAGAAAGAGAGTCTCAGTAAGGAGATCAAGCTAGCCTATACTTATTCACGCGTAATTAACAAAAAAGAAAATAGTCAACTCTCAAAGAGGGAGGGAAGTGTAAAATGTATGTATTATTAAGTAGGAAACTAAGATTTATTCCCCTTATTTGACACAACAGGGTTAAGTATTCAGATCAACCGCAGTTCGTTTTGCATTAACTCATGTGTCTTCAGTATGCTTATCTCTGATGTTTTTCTTTCACATTAGATAACTACCATTTATACCAAGACAAAATTCACTATCATCACCTTCCTCCATCTTTCATTGAAGAAGCATATTGTCAATCTCGTAGATTACATTACGGACTGATTTTAGTTAAATATCTACCCATCCATCCCCACTGGCAATCGAACATAGAACCTTGGGGTCGTGAATATGCACTACTGAGGAGTCCTATACTGAAGGGAAGCAGCTATCTAGTGCTCTCTGGTTTTCAATAGATATTTAACTAGATTTTTAACAATTCATTCGCTAGCCGCTTGGGTATGAGTCACACTTAATCTGACGGATAGTGATACTACCCCGTTGATCAAACCGAACTAGGTGGAGCAAGTTTCGAACCTGGAACTTAATGGGTTAAAGCCGAACGCCTTAAACGCTAAGAGACCTCCCAATCCTGGTGTTTGTGTAGTATTAGTCTGTATTGTATTCTATGGGACTCACTAATCTTTAATCATTAAGAAGTTGTTACTAACTTATGTCTGTTACCCCTCACAGAGGAGCATAGGGTCGCTAACCAGCATTTCCCATCCAAATCTGTCCTGAGCAATCTTTCCAGTTATTTCCAGGTGCTATTCAGCCTCCGATTCTCGACGCAGTGTGTTCTTTGGCCTTCCTCATTTTTGTTTCCCTTCAGAATCCCAAGTTAGCACTTGCCTCATGATGCAGCTTGATGATTTCTTCAATGTATGTCCTATCCACTTCCAACGTCTTTTCCTAATTTCCTCCTCAGTTGGAAGCTGGTTTGTTCCCTCTCATAGTAAGCTGTTGCTGATAATATCTGGCCAACGGACATTCAGTATCTTACGTAGAAATTTGTTTATAAGTTATCTTCATTTTCTTCTCTCAGCCTGTTACTACTAATAGAACATAGGCCGCCGACCAGCATTCTCCAAACCATTCTATCCTGGGCCTTCCTTTGTAGTTCTATACAATTGTTATTCATTCTCCTCATGTCTGTTTCCATTTCTCGGTGTAATGTGTTCTTTGGTCTTCCTCTTTTCCTTTGGCCTTGAGGATTCTATGTGAGGGCTTGTCTTGTGACGTAGTTTGGTGCTTTCCTCAACGTGTGTCGTATTCACTTCCAGAACTTCTCCATGATTTCTTTCTCCACTGTAATCTGGTTTGTTCTCTCCCACAGTAGGCTTTTGCTGATAGTGTCTGACCAACGAATCTGAAGTATTTTGCGTAGACAGCTGTTAATAAACACTTGGATATTCTGGATGATGGCTTTCGTAGTCCTCCAGGTTTCTGCCTCATATAGTAGAACTGTCTTGACATTTGTATTGAAAATCCTGACCTTGGTGTTGGTTGACAGTTGTTTTGAGTTCCAGATGTTCTTCAGTTGTAAATATGCTGCTCTCGCTTTGATGATCCGTGCCTTAACATCTGCATCAGATCCACCGTATTTATCAATGATGCTACCCAAATATGTAAAGGTTTTTTACAACTTCCAAATCCTCTCCATCAGTTGTGATTGGATTTGTGCATGATGTGTTGTGTCGGAGAATCTTGCTTTTCCGTTTGTGTATGTTGAAACCTACTGCTGCTACACTGGTCATCTCCTGTATTTGTTGTTGCGTTTGCTATAGAAGAGCCAGATCATCTGCGAAGTCTAGATCGTCCAGCTGCATCCTAGATGTCCATTGTATCGCGTGCTTCCCTTCAGATGTTGACGTCTTCATGGTTCAGTCGATCACCAGGAGAAAGAGAAAGGGTGAGAGTAAGCAACCTTGCCTGACACCGATCTTTACTTTGAACGAGTTTGTTAACTGTCCTCTATGCACGATTTTGCAGTGTAATCCATCATATGAATTCTGTATGATATTGACTATCTTCTGAGGCACGCCGTAGTGTCGAAGATGCTTCCATAGTGTTGTTCTGTCCACGCTATCAAATACTTTCTCGTAATTAATAAAGTTGATGTAGAGTGATGAATTCCGTTCAATTGATTGTTCCAGTTTATAAGTTATATTCAGTTATATATCTGTCGAAGCTCTTTTTGTATAATTTATTTCATTTCGAATGATAAATACATAAATTCTCATCAATTTTAAATGTTGTATTCTTATTATTAAAGGTTACTCATGGCCTAGATCAAATGCCTTTAAATTCTCCACATGTATTACAATGTTGTAATTTGTCTACTGCATCTACAAATCAACAGATTGAACATGATCATATTCCAATTCATTCATCATTTTCTACAGTGAATAAAGTGAAAGCTGGTAAGAAATCTGGATCATACACAAAACGACTTACAAGACGTTTTCGTTGCGAAAATATGATATTGAATCGTTCATATATGGTAATTTAACTGCTATTATAGTTTTTTTTAAAATGATTTGATTGTGTTCATTTTCTCGATTATTTCCTTCACAATTATGTTGGCCTTCGACTTACATGTCTAATCCACAAGACATCGTAACAACAACATTAGGAGATCCAGTTTATTAGTGGTCAATGACCAAAATAGGTTCATATACCATTCGATCCGTTCAAGTCGTAGAGCTCATCTACACTATTGGTTTGAAATGAAAACTTTCCAAATCCCATAAAAGGTTTCTCCGTATTCGTAAAGTCAGTGTAAACCCCGCAGATTTGCTTTTATTCAAATTATTTTCGTAAACTACACCACTTTGTGTAAACAATGGGTAAGAGTTCGCTATCTAAAGCTATGCCTATATGTGACCATTTTGAGAAGAAGGAGCGAACGCTTTCAGTTACAGACCCTACTGTGGCATTTGGGTACATTTCTTCACTCAATCCTTTATCTTAGTTGCAGATTACGCTTTGGTGTTGTTTGCAGAGCAGTGTAATGAGAACTTTCTATGTTTGAAGAGATTACGAGATCACCTAAATCGGCTAACGGAACGAAAACTCAGCGACACAATGACAAGGTAAACTAACTATTTCGATGCGTTCCATTCCTGTTACTTAGAGCAAGAAGTCCAGGTTCAAAAGCACCCAAAATCACGAAAGACAAAAAATACAACTCTAGTGTATGTATGTATACAGCATAAAAATATAACCGGGAAATGTCACAAAATAGTATATTAAAAGAGACAACGAATCATAAACATTTAGGGTTCTTTCAAGTGGGAAAAACAATCTTAAGGTAAAAAAACGGACGCATTTGATTCAAAAACAAGAAAACCGAATTTCCAAAATAAAATTACAAAAATAAGACATTTATCAAGGGAGTTCTGGGGATCTACCATCCCCAATAGTACTGAGCTCGAGTGTCACTATAGTGTTGGGGTATATCCTGTTGTATTATTGTCTATTCTATCATATTTCCATGTCACTTAATCATCCAATCAAAATATCAGAATACCAGATAAATGGTGAAAATTGCCTTTTATTATTATTGAGAATCATAGATGAAAAATAGGCGCTAAAATTGGGGTTCGATTAAGATGAATATTAAGATGAGTATTTTCATAGGCATAAACATGCTTTTCAATCTTAGCTACCCAAATCATGGGAAGAATTTCTTTTTGAAGTATCTGTAAAGGAAATTAGGTTAAAGATGGTCTTGACGACGTGAGAGTGTAACCATGGCGCCCAAAGATTAACTGCTTGAAGCTGGTTACACACGGCTTTTTTGTAAGTAGTTTTACATGTATTTGCTCAGTACTTTTAAGGCTTTACCGCCAGTCACATAAATATATAAGGCAAGGTGATGTGTGCTATTTTCATAACTGATTTTTTCTTAACCGCTATTTCCGTTGAGGTTAGGTAGCATCTCTATATTTTCTGGTTGTCTGTGGGAAACACCTTCCTGCCGTCATACTCCTGTACAATAGTGCTACTGCACCTTCAGACATAAATCCCCCAAATTTGCTCTTACCACTATCAAATCAACCTGTCTAACTTAATACGATTCTAAGAAACAGATAGTCCAGGCACTATATCTTGGTTGGGTCAACACGATATGCAAGCATGACCATAATGTCAAGGCAGCAGTTACGATTGAGTTCTGTATTAGTATTGATGATAGTAATCTGATGATAAAGGTAAAAATTAAGTGTTGTTCAACTTGATAATGTCGTTGAAGAATGGTAACTTAAAAAGTAGTGAAATTTTACAATGTACATAGCTTTTAGGGACTGTCCCTATCTTTAAAGGGTTCACGTCGTTCCTGTATCAACTATCGAGGGATAAGTCTACTTCCGATTGCGTCCAAGCTATTGGCTTCCGTCATACTTCGTAGGTTATTCAAAACCCGAGAAAGATTGACTCGCGAGGAGCAGGCTGGGTTTCGTTCTGGTCGAGGATGTATTGATCATATCTTCACCCTCCGCCAAATGTTAGAACACCGCCATACTTATCAAAGGCCAACAATCGTAGTGTTTCTTGACATCAGGGCTGCCTTCGATTCGTTGGACAGGACTGTTCTCTGGGATTGTCTATTGAAGAAGGGTGTGCCTGAGAAGTTTATTAACATCCTGAAAGCCCTACATACAAACACCTCAGGCAGAGTGAGGGCATACAACCACCTTTCTCCATTGTTCTATTCGAGTAGTGGGGTTAGGCAGGGTTGCCCAATCTCACCATTCCTCTTCAACTTTGCCATCGATGACATTCTGGAAACAGCTCTGATGAATGTAAGTAATGGTGGTGTGGATCTGTTGCCTGGAGAAAGACTTCTCGACCTTGAGTATGCGGATGATATTGTCTTACTGTGCGATAATGCCCAAGCCATGCAATCCGCAATTAATCAGTTGGCAATCAGTGTCCGTAGGTATGGTATGGTTGTCTCCGAATGATTGCTGACATCCAGTGGCAACACCATGTTAGTAATGCAGAGGTTCGGCATCGTGTGTTCGAGCACAGAGATGATAATTCAATTGGTGTTACCATCTTGAAACACCGACTTCGGTGGCTTGGACACGTTCTACGAATGTCGTTCCAGAGAATTCCACGTCGTGCATTATTTGCCGACTCTGGGACTGGTTGGAAAAGGCGGAGAGGTGTTCAGTGTATGACATGGTATCGTGGTATGAAAGAAGTATGCAAAGGGCTTGCTTGTGTTGATCCTTCACTACTCCCTGGCTGGGGTCCGAGAAATGGTGCAACACAGTGGCTAAAGACGTTATCAGATATGGTTCAGAATAGAAGCCATTGGCGATCCTGTTGTGACCTTTTACTTTCTTCATAAAAAGTGTTTCTTCCTTAACTGAAAGATTTCTTCTGATTGTGCCTTTCCGTTCCCCCATTATTACCACTATTATTACTACACTACCTTACAACAATCTCTTCGTTATTGTTCTCTTTTTTTACACTCCTTACCTTTTTTTCCTTCTCTTTAAATTCTCATTGTTTTGTGTGGCGCATATATGTTTGGCGCACTCTTGTACCACTATGTTTGTGTTCAAATAAATAAATAATAAATTTTTAAGGGCTATTCGTCACCGATTGGTTTCAGGTGGAGTATAACCGGAAACTGAGGAGTACTGAAATGGTGTCTCATTTTAGTCTGAGACTCTTCAATCGCATCTGTCCATGTTATTCCGCTAAGAATTAAATCTATTACATTCAGCTGTCTTTTACTCCTTGGTTTTCAATGTTACCTCCTAGTAAGGGCAGCTCAAAACGAGTCCCATTTATAAATTTAAATGATCTTCACTAAATCATATATTCTAAAATTTACAAACAATAATCATTCATTTTTATTTCCCTTCATTAGACGTTATATGAAGCTGGAGATATTAAAGGGACATTGTTTAAAATTTGTGAACAATCCGATTACAAAACATTTGGACAATTATTTATACCAACGTAAGTCGCTTTGTCACTAATTTTGTTGCCCTCACCTCGTCTATACTCGTAGGTTTTGTATTTTGATGGAGTTTTGTTATCTGAACTGGATGGTTTGGTCGTCTCAGTCCGTCAGTCAGTAACAACGTAGAACTTCGTACGTACATACATCAGTTCGAGTTGCTATACCACATTAGCATACAGATATAATTGTCGATTGGTCGTCTAGTGAGTTATGTAAGTGTAGGCAGGTTATCACAAGTAAATGAATTATTCAGCTAGACATGATTACTCTCAACATACTTTAATCAGTTCAATCACTTGTACGTATGCACAACTTGCGTATATTATCAGTCAACTTTAACCGTCAAAGCCTCTTACACAGTTTCTATCGTTTTAATCATTAGCGAATTTGTCAAGTGTTTTGGAATATCCATGATTAATTGAAGTTCGAGATTATCAAACTGTGACGTTAATAGTTCGTGATTTGTGTCACATTCATAGATGTGTACTTTTTAGTTAGAATCAACAGAATAATTATTGTATATCATCAAAGACTTTTGTAAGTAATATGACTTCATACATAGCACATAAGTACATTTATTCATTGTTCTTCTATGTCTTGAAAGTAGTAGGTTTAGAACTCCAATCCACAAAGCAGCGGAGTGACGTTAGAAGATCCGATCCCATTGGGGCCGTAAACAAGAATAGGTTCATACGCCATTTGTACTCTCAGGATCTTCGAGTTCATGTAGATCATTGGTTTGAAATCAAAGTTTTCGAACTCCCCTAGGTGAAATTTTCCTGCCCACCAACTCGGTTTAAACGCTGGAAATTCGCTTTTTGTCCTCTAAATTTCATAAGCAATACCCCTGTCACGAAAAGGCAGCGAGTAGTACTTCACTGACAGTGGCTATGTATGCACAGCCATACGAGAGCATTTGGATAGGGATAATGGACTCTCTCCTTGTTGGAATATTCAGTATCCATCAATGAATAATACTTGCAGTTGTTCAATCAACCTTAAGTAACTTGGGATCAGACATATATATGTATCAATTCAAATTACCACACAGCATGTTCTAAAAGTGACAACACTGTCAGTAGCAATAGTAACGATAGTAGTAGGAAACACTAGCCATGGAGAATATGATTCTAGGAAAAAGACTAGATTCTTAGAATAAAAAATATAAGGCAATCTTAAAATCGAAAATCTATGGGAAGTCGAAGAGTGGAAACATATGAGTCACCATGACTGATTCTGTGATTTGTCACAGTTTCCAACCACTGGAGTATAATCACGAGGACCTCAACCAGGTATTCTCCCCCCAAATGCCCTGGTATGGCCGAGAGTGTGAGGTGGGCCCGCCTTCCCTCTCGAAATGCTCTCACACGGCGACGCGTATACAGCCTCTGCCAGGGAAGTCCTACTCACTGCTTTCTCGTGGCGGGATTGTTGTTTACGAGGACGAAAAGCGAATGTCCGGCGCTTTAACCGGACTCCAAACCAATGGTACACATGGACCCCAGTATCGTGCGGAAACAAATGGCGTATGAACTAATCGTTGGTCATCAGCTACCATGGGACTGCATCTCCTTACGCTGTCCCTCTGCTTTGTAGATCAGACCTTTAGGTTAAAGGCTCGGGGTGTGACCCTCTAAGAAAACCACCTGCTTCGGTTTGGGCACCCGGGCAGTATCACAGCCCTCACACAAATCGAATGATTTATGTGGCGTATGTCTATTTGGTGCCTCCGTGTACCAATGTTTATGTGTTTAAATAAATAAATAATAAATAATATTCTGCATTTAACTACATATTTTAGACCAACAGTCGCTGACTTTATGGACTAATACCATGTCGTGGTTTGGCTACCCCTAGTTTGCTTCGAACCCACCCCTACACGAGCCATCATCGTGCATCGAGCTATCCGGATAATTAGCATATGTAATACATGTGCTAACCGTCTCAGTCGATAATGAGCTACTACCTCGTCAATCGATTTGCCATACTTACTCTAGTATTCTGAGTTTAAGCTCGGAATTGTTAACTTGATAATCTCAAAATATACGACCAGTGGTACGACGACACCTGTAACTAAGTTCTATTGTGGTGTGAACTACTTATATTGATATAAGTAGTGTGTAACGTGCGTTAAAAGAACGTAACGTCTGGCTGCGAAAGATGGAGAAGATCAAGAAAGATGGAGGGAGAACATAATGGAATTTGTAAGAAAACCAATGTTCAATGGAATGGGAGTCAATGGTTTGGTGTTGGCAACACAAACAATCCAGTTTGATTTGATGCGTGAATATTTTGAAAATTGACGATTGACTATATGGTATTCAGATATTGTTGAAATAGACTGTACTTATTGTGCTAAATGCATCCGTTTTTCCCCACCCGTGTTCGTGTTCACTACATTTGGTGTCGCTGCCAACCAGGAGAGGAGGAAGGTGCTGTTCTGCGGACGCCGTTGCGGGCCCGGAGCTGAGGTGCCAGTTGAGGCAGTCTGGGGCGGCGTTGGCTGTAGCGGGTGCTGTCGACGGAGAGGAGCGGTGGGACGCGCGGCTGCACCACACTATTAGAAACCTACGAATATCTTTTATTTTTAAAGCACACACACACACACAAAGTAGGATTGAGCGAATTGTTACATAGTAAACTCGTTTTTTTAGTTTATAGATGAATATCTCATCTATGCCACAAGTGATACAACTTGACAAAAGCCAAGTGAGATTTTCGGAATTCGTCCCGAATGTTTTATATGACTGACTGATTTAAAGTTTCTACTCTTTGGTTTCTATCAAGTGAACATATATTGTACTAATTAATTAACTAATGAACTGACTACGTTTGTTGAGTATTGATTTACGTGTTCACTTGTTTGTTTGTTCGTTTTATTTTTTAAACCACATTCAACACAAACATGCTTATGTACATTTATTTTAGTCGTAGAAAAAATCTGAGTAAAATTGGTGAAGGATGCTTTGGTGAAGTGTTTCGTTGTCCAGATGAATCTAATCCAACTGAATATGTAGTCATTAAATTAATTCCAATTGAGGGTAATATTAAATTCAATGGAGAATCACAAAAATCTTTCAGTGAAGTACTTTCAGAGGTTATTGTTTCTAAGTAAGTAATTAAGATTAAGTCCTTTTAATGGTTGAATAATACGTTACATTAAATGTTTTGAAATGTGTAGAATTTTCCAATTTATATCAAGAATCAATCTTAAATAAAGGACTATTTAAAACCAGAAAACACTGAACACAATTATTTTGTCTTAATTGTGAACTCCTCATACATATCCACAACCTCACTGGAGATTGAACCCTAGTTTAATTGTTAACGTTCAGTTTGTATAATGATTTATATGAACGATGTTGTACAGTAGTTAGAAACAAAACTGATCATTGGCTATCAAGATTGACGAATCGATTTGTTACAACTTAGGATATACTAAATCATCTAACCATAATTATATTTATCCAACTGTTTAATCGACAATCGAATATCACTAATCAAACTTTGTATTAATATCAATGCTATCGAGGTTGTCTGCAATATTTTCATTGTTCATCATCTGTGTTGTTGGTATTTTGTGCGAAATTTGTTTCCGATTGTGATGTACAAATTTATTATACCCAAACCCAACTTGTCTACGTGAACAGGAAGAATGCTATATATATATATATATATATATATATATATATATATATATATATATATATATATATGTCTATTAAGAATTTAAGCCATATGTTCAGCCATTGACTTTTGTCTCGTTTCATAGAAAAAGAAGTTGTATCTGTAACAGAAGTATACACTTATTATTTAGCTGGATGTCTAGTTGGTCATCATTTTACTGATTATGAATCCGAAGGCGATTGACAAGTTTTATCGATGCATCGAGTGGCACTAAAACTGGCAAAATAGTATTTAATTCTTTGCTACACTTGTGGGGGTGTCTTTACTATCTTCGAATTCTTAAAAACTACCATTGAGGTTTTTCAGATCATATAATGAGAAGAAATAACTTTCGAGTTTGTCGTCTACACCATCATGCGTCCATACATTGTTGTAAACTTGACAACATTCCCTGCATGTTTCAAAATCACACCTAGTAATACAAAATTAAGACACCCTGTACGATTTCCTTTCTATGAGTTTCAAACTGAAAGTCAATTACAACAAAGTTTTATGGCTCTAGCAACCAATAAGGGATGAATTGTGCTTGTTTGTCCTTTCATCAAACAATAGAACCCTGATATACTCTCATAAACAATCAAACGCCTATAAACCAGTTTCTCAGCCCATCTTTTTGAAATAAACAGAGGTACTGTAAAAACTTACTATTTATTAATTGGAATATAAGCTCTTTGTTACATGCTTGGAACCATGTTTATGATTAAATTCACTTGGTATTGTTTACTTAAATCTTCCCATTGTTATTTAGGACTGCAATTGATCAGTCTCTTGTTGGCATTTGTACATCCTGTGCGGACTGCCTCGATATTGCCTTAGGTCACGAGCTTCATAAGCAAAGATGAATATTGGCTAGCAGTGGAATCCAGGACGCTCTTCTCGTACTATTTGGGAATCGTCAGCTGGATGTACTTGCATCCCGTTGTAAAAGCAGGTGACTATCAGAACTCATTAGCTAAGTGGATAACGCGATGGCGTTTGATGCGAACGGTACTTGGTTCAAGTCTCATAGTGAACATCAACACTGAGATGCAAGTACATCCAGCTGAAAAGTGTCAAATAGGAATAAACGCGCGTCAAACTGGATTACATTACTAGCCACTATCCATCTTTGCTTATATTTATGATTAGTCGAATCATAAGTTAGAGAAAATGGTGCATCGAATTACAATTTCACACCTTTAAAAATTCAATTCTTACTGACTACATATCATTCATTAATGATGTTCTTTAAAATAATCAATAATTACTTTTCAGAGAACTAACTGCTCTTGGTATGGGTCTTAAGAATAATACATGTGGATTTGTAGAATTGAAAAAGTATGTTTATTTTCGTTTCCCTATATCAAGTTATATTATATATGTGTAAATGGAGAAATGAATTGATGCATTAAAATTCTAAATGTATTCATAAAGTCAAACAGTTAATCAGTATATTAATTCAATATTTGTTTGTCTCATTTGAATGACATTATACTTGATCTTTTATGATTCAATATTTTTAATAACTCCCCATCACCATTCAGTCAGTGAGTAACAACGTAGAACTTCGTACGTACGTACATCAGTTCGAGTTACCACACCACATTAGCACAGAGATGCAGTTGTCGACTCAAATCCCGTAGTGGTAGAGGCGGTAAGAGTATAAGCAGTAATTGGAAAGATTAGGGTTTGAAGATATTATTCAAGGAGTATAATCCAGTGAAATAAATCTGCAAGGAGAAAAATAAGGAAAATGAAGATTTCAGAAGATTAGAATTTTGGAGAACACAAAGATTGGATGCACATACGCCATTGAAAACGATTTTAAGCCATGTCATTCAAGGTTTCTAACCGTCGGTTGCTATCATCTCGCGGATCCCAACCAGGTAGTCTACACCTACCAACATGGCTCAGCCAACATGTCAGTGAATTCATGGATTTGTGCCATGTTTTGGTATGACCGCCCCTAGCTTTCTTCCGTCCTACTCCTACATCATAAAACACCACACGTCGGTGCAGTTGGTGGTTGAGCATACGTAACATATGTCTCAGCCATCTCAACTGGTGAAGTTTTACTACTTCAATTGATTTGCCATCCTTACCTAGTACCCATTTCCTAACAACTGTATTACTTACTCGGTGGTCCCAGGATATACGAGCAATGTTTCGAAGACACCTGTGATCGAATACTAGTAACCTACCAATATCCTCTACTCTTATCGGCCATGTTTCACTGCCACGAAGTAGGACGGAACAAAATGCAGCGCAGTTAGCACATCCTTTGTTTGGTAGACGGACATCTCGCCTACGCCATAAATGACGCAAGTTGGCAAAAGCTAGTCGAGACTTCTGTATCTGTGCTGAGATTTCGTCACACACCAGACCACATGGGCTGATGAGACCATTACAAACTAATTACAGTCTAGATGAAATTAAACGATTCATCCGATCATATTAACTGGCCAATTTTTCACCAAGTTTGTTTGACAATAAATGTTGATGTTAACCGGTGACTTGAATTGATCAGTTGTGCATCTGAACGTTATATAACGTCCTGTCGATGGCTTCCATGATTGAATGGTGAAATACCACAATACCCATCTCTTCATGATATAGTTAGTACAGCTAAATAGAGGATAATTATGCTCAATTCACATTTATTATATACACTATAAGTCAATGTAAGACAACTCTCAGTAGTAATACCCACTTATAACTTCAGCTAGAATTGAACTCAAGACATAAATTCTTGTGACAAACACAATATGCTTCTATCATTAAGCTGAAAATCAATTATCTAAAAACTATTTCAGGTAGGTGGCTGCATATAGTCAACAGAAAACCCTTGTTGGATCTAATTTTCATGTTGGTTGGGACTAGTCAACAAAGCGTATCTACAATTTTGAGGGAACTAATTTTTCATCCATCTAATCTTGACTGCATAGTGGTTTATTTTCTATATATATTTGTTTCAGAGTTCATCTTATCCAAGGTTCGTTTCCTGCATATTTGAAAAAAGCATGGGATAAATATGATAAAGACAAAAAATCAGAAAACGATAATCCAAGTAAGATAGAAAAAAAGTATGTATATATATAATCATTTTTGTGAAAGAGTGACTTATACCAATCTGAACCATCTTCAGCGCCTTCGTTATGTCAGGGTGGTTGTTAAACATCTAATCTACAACTCTTCATTAAGAGCAGTTTTACTCTATGCTCATGAAACCAGGTCTCTCTGACTTAATGTTAGATAATTCTCCGTCTTCGATGATTGTTATCTCCAAGGGATTGCCGACATTCAGTTGCAATGCCATGTTAATAACGCAGAAGTTCGGCAACGTGTAGTTGGACACAGTGACGTTAGTCAAATTAGTGTTAAAATTTTAAAAAAATCAACTTTGGTAGTTTGGGCATATACTACTAATGTCGTTCCAGTGAATTCCACGTCACGTATTATTTACTGATACTGGGACTGGTTATAAAAAGCGAACAAGCGATCAGTTCACAACATGGTCCAAGGATATGAAAGAGAGTTGTCCAGGGTTGTCATTTGTCAGTCTTTCACATCTCCTGGGTGGGAGTCCTAGAGATAATCCCTTGAGTCTTTATCAGACATTGCTCAGAATAGAAGCCAGTGGTGGTTATGCTGGAACTCTCGGTGTGCTGGTATCCCACTATCCGCACTTCCAGCTTCATTTATTTTATGATATTTAAAGACCGTCATTCATAGATGTTGACACTAACTGTCTTTGACTTCTGATCGTGACTGAAATCCAGTTCATCACAGATTTTCAGATCGTACTGTTAACTATTTTCTAATTAAACTAACCACATAAAACCTTATGAAATACGTACTTATTTATATGGCTTTGAATGTAGATCGACAATTAGCTTGAAGATTTCAAATCTGTTGTTTTGATTGTGAATTTCTATCGACCAAGGCTGCTTTCATATGTGTTGTATCTGCCCAGCTACCACCAAATTTGATATGCGATGTTTACTAGCAAATTAGAAGAAAACTAGATGTCGTTGGACTAAAATCTGTTATCAATCCATTAACTCGTTGACTGTCGAATTAAGCCAAGTTTGTAGTAGCCGTCTTGCATCTGTAGTTGGATATGTTGGATGAAATGGATCAGAATCGATCATAGTAGTCTATATGCATCTCATCTTTTTCGATTCTTAATTCCCAATACCTTATCATACATTTCAGTCTATTCTATTTTCTTCAACCGTATTGTCTGCAATAACGTCATTTAACCAGCGATTAAATTTTACATCTTATAGAAACATTAACCCACTAGTTATGACCATACATCATCTTTTTTACACCTGTAATAGTACTAAAATTAAATTCATTTAGTTATTTATCATATTAAACAAAAGTTTATTATCAGAAGGAGTTTTGTGGAGATTTAAGTAATTCCAATAGTTGAAATCCTAAGTCGTGGATTGGTTGAAGTTAGACATTAACACCGTTGATGCCGGCTCAGTGGTCTAATAGTTAAGCGCTCACGCTCGAGACTGATAGGTCCTGGGTTTGAATCTCGCGATGGGCGGGTTCGTGGATGCGCACTGCCGAGGAGTCCCATACTAGGACGAAACGGCCGTCCAGTGTTTCCAGGTTTTCCATGGTAGTCTAGCTTCAATTGACTCATGATTTCAATTATTGAAAAGTTTATTAATTCATCTCTCTGTCTTTCGCCTTTAAGGTATCTTTCCTAAAACTCAATTATGGGTTGCTTTAGAATCAGCATTTTGTGGAGTTACTCTAGAAAATAATGTTGTAAGTTAATTTAATTATCCCGGTGTTGATACTTTTTTGTTGCTGACTATAATTCGTTCAGTTTTAGTTGGTATCTGTGGTTCCTGTACCGATTGTCTTGATATAGTCATTATGACAAAAGTTTATATACCATAGATGAAATGTGTGGTTGGCCGTGGGATTCAGAACATGAGTTTCATCTTATTTGAGACTTGCCTTTAACTGGATGTACTTACATCTCAGGTTTGATCTCAAGTTTGGGACTCAAACCCAATCGCTTTCGTTTGAAATGCCAGGGCGTTCAAATCTCGAAATGAATATTGACCCTCCAATTCAAGTAGATTTAGCTGAAGACGAGTCCTAAACAGAACGAAATGAATGTCGTGGATACTAATGCTAGACATATTCCGTCTATTCTATACTAGTATTGTTAATCGTTAAACAATTCAATAAAAGCTTTATCTTTTTCTCTAGTATTGTTGTTATTACTACCACTTTTTTGTAGTTAAGTAAAACTCGATATCGAATATATTTTGGCTACAATAGTCTTTCTAGTAAATAAATCAACTGAAATAATCCTCAGTTATGAACTAAATGAACTGTACTTAAGTCATCAACTCCAATGTGTCATACAATCCAAAGTTATATTGCGATTGTTCAGATAAATAGTCTATAATTGGATGAAATAGTCTGGTCGTCCTCTCATTTTCGTAAACAACAGCGGTACCACGAGAAGGCAGTGAGTAGGACTTCTTTGGGAGAAGCTGTATACGTGTGGCCGTGTGAGAGCATTTCGAGAGGGAGGGCGGGCTCACCCCACTCTCGGCCATACCAGAGCATTTGGGGGCAATTTTAGTATATGTACCGCCGAAGCGAGGATGGTTATTTGGAATAACAGATACTGTTATTTCCTATCTAATTTTCCAGATTCACAAGATTATTGAGTCTTTTGTGTATAGCTTAGGTGTTTGAGGTACGAATTGAGATTTCATACGAACACTTTTCAATATAGATCATACTATAATCAATACAAATTAATCTGTCAATACAATGAATGTAAACGCGACCTCCTTTATGTTAGATTGAACTAAAACATTTCAAAGTGTTATTTGTTTAATAGAATTTTTTAAAATTATTTCTGCATATTTTCTGGAGGCGTTTTCAATTCTTCTGTCATAGTGTGGCGGTAAAGTAAAACTTCGTTATCTGATGCTCAATTTATCTGAAATTATCAAATCGACCTTTAGTATGAATACCTATTTATTATTATTATTATTATTATTATTATTATTATTATTATTATTATTATTATTATTATTATTATTATTATTATTATTATTATTTTCCACATTAGCCAATTTGCCCATGTGCCCGTTTATCTATTCTATTACAAATTGGTGTATCGTTAGCTGTCGCTGAACTAGAATTGAAATTTGAACATAGAGATTTACATTGGGGTAATGTTTTAATCAGTCATTCATCATCATCTCCCAACTCTTCTCCTTCATCATCAATATCCAGTAATGATAATCTCTGTCCGTATTGTTGTACATTATACAATGAAGAGAATGAAAAATCATATGTGAAATTTCGTTTAGAAGGATATGAATGGAATATTCCAAAATTTCGTTACATTGTTCATTTGATAGATTTTACAATGTCTCGTTTAGAACAAGGTGAATTACTTTTATTTTTTTCTCAGAGGAAATGACAAAATTGTTATGTGTTTTTATTTTTCTATGACTTGAATTGTTCACATTTTTCAAAAGTTAAATATTCATTATTTGCAAAGATGAATGATGGTTAGTAGTGGAATCCAGTTTGACGCGTGTTTCGTCCTATTTTGGACTCGTCAGCTGGATGTGTACCTGCATTCCAGAGTTGCTGTTTACTCCAGGACACAAACCTAGTACCTTTCGCCGTTGCCCACCATCTATATTTGCTTATAATTCTTGTGACTCAAAGTAATATCAAGGTAATCCGCACAGGATGAATATATGCCAATAAGAGACTGCTCACTTACAGTCGTAACCACCAATCGGAAGATTCAAACAAAAAATACAAAATGAATTTAAATATTCATGTTGGTTTTTAAAACTTATATTGTTATTTTGATAGTTTGGATCACGAATTGATCTTGGCTAAACCATCATTAGAAACCTGGGAGCACTCGAAGAGTGTTTCATTCTAACATGAAAGTCCTCAATAGTACGCATCCAAAATAATTATATGTTTATTAAGTTAAGGTCAGTTTACAATAAAAACTTTAACACTTCACTAACATTTACAGATCTCCCTACAGCAATAATAAGTACGTGTTCACTTGTGACTAATTTTTAAAAATAATCCTTTCCTCATGTTCTAGTGAGAAACCGTAACCAATGAAGTTTTTGTCTTTATATGTCAGTTAATCATCAATAATCTTAAAAGATAGTTGCATATTATTGTGAATTGTTTGGAGTTAAACGCGTAAATCACTGAATGTCAACTCGTATTTGATTTTGAGCTACACTTTAAATATGGGAGCTAGTAAAACCGGCAATCGCGTTGCTCAAACAGAAGTTGGTGAAAAGTGAAGGATACACTTGATAAATCTTCTAATTAAACTTTAGATTCGGTTTCCTAAGCTGTTCTAGTAACCCTCAGGTTAAACCGACACAGCAAATTGTACACGAAAGAAAAGGCGCGAAATATGGAAGAAACGCATTAATCCAGGGTCCATTTATGTACAGAAAATCCTGGGAATTTATAACATTTTAGATGGCCTTGGGTTTCCGGAAAATCTTGGAATGCTACTAAACATAATACCAGTATAGATAATCAGAAACGCGACATGTAACTTCCCACTTTTTAGATGTTTCTGTCAAAACTCCTATTGAATACTGACTGGATAGGATGTTTCTCAGTGTTTCCAGAGCCTTTTTTGGCTTTATTTTTCGAGGAATTTTCTGTATCTCCCCAACAAGACTTGTGACTTAATAATTGTAAGTCGAATGCTGAACTATGGTTCAGCGAATAATAGTAGTTCACTGCTATTTAAAACAGTTAAGTGTTCTCACTACGCATTTTACTAACTTGAAGCCTCTTTACTCTACTTCGAAGTTTTGATAACTGGATAACATTAGTATTCTTTATGCCAAAAATACACAAAACTCAAAATATGAATCTGTATATTAAATTGTTGATTTACAACAATTTGTTCACTTTCTTCGTGTTAACTTAACCTTCCATTGTTTTACTTGATTGGTTGTTTTTCTGTTTATTCCTTCCAACTTTCAGATGAAGGTTTAGTCTACGTTGATTTAAGCACTGATCCAACTTTATTTCAATCACAAGGTGATTATCAATTTGATATATATCGTCATATGAAATCTGCAAATCAGTAAGTTTTTGTTTCTTTGTTTTTAATCATTAATTATCATATTTCACTTAGACGGAGAGAACCATTGAAAGCAGAATGGGGCAGGTAGTATTAGACTGTATGTCTATAATACATGAAATTCCCTTAACAGTCTTTCCCCATCAATCTACCAGGAATCGAGTCATGGTAAAAATTTGTAGCGGATTACTCACTTGGGTTTGATAAACTAAATTTTCTGTCAATTTCCTCTCTCTTTGTGTGTGCTAATAAGTCGTAGCACATCGAACCGTTATACATATGTGCCCGGTCCTCAGTCAACCAATCAGATGCAGCGGAGAATCTGGCATATGTGTACATCGGTTAATATGCCACAGAGCATTAATATTGTCAAAGTAAATACCAGAGTAGTATAGGTAGTGACAGTATTAGTGATAATAGAAAAAGTAAGACATTCATGATATAACTCCAGAATGAAGTGCAAATTGGTGCGATAAAAATGGCTTGATGAAAACATTTAACAACTTAGAATTTCAAGGAAGACAAAGAGTGTATACACCTACGCCATTGTGATCGATTCCGAGCCATGTCACTCACAGTCTTCAACCATCAGGTTACGATAATCACACAGACCTCAACCAATTAGACTGTGTCTACCAACATAACTCAGACTAGAAGTTAATGATTTCAACCACTGATGTCACATTTTATTTTGGCCGCCCCTACAAATAGGATATTAGTAAACGTGAGTAGAATGTGATAGAGTGAGAAAGATTGTGTTCGTAGAAAGAAAGGTATTAAGTAATTCTAATCTCTCACAGTTTAAGGGAAGACAAAGTGTGTGTATACCTACGCCATTATGATCACTCAACACTATACACCTTCTATTACTTAATATTTATATCCAAGTTAAATACTAAACTTCTTTACATTGAATATACTTTATTTATTTTCTTTGACAGTAATGATTGGAAAAAATTTACACCTATAACTAATGTAATGTGGTTTCATTATTTAACAACAAAATTATGCACTAATTCAGACCATTCATCATTATCGTCGTCGTCGTCGTCATCATCGCAATTACATAATGTATGTTGGAAACAATTACATAATTTAGAATTTATGACACGTTCCTTTGATAATTATAAATCTGCATATCATTTAGTTACAAATTGTAATATATTTAAAAATTTCTCTGATTTTTTAAAGATTTCTTAATATACTATTATTATATTCTTCAGTTGTTCCATTCTGATATTCATATATATATATATACTGACAATTATATGGTTGTGGAAATTGTTGAATTTTTTTTATTGAAATCATAAGTTGATAGATGTTAGACCACTGTTGAAAACCTGGAAGCACTGGATGACCGTTTCGTCCTAGTATAGAACTCCTTAGCAGTCCGCATACAATATTCGAACCCAAGACATTCAGTCTCGCTCGCAAATGCTTAGCCTCTGGACCACTAAGCTGCTGGAATACAACGGTGTTAATGTCTTATTTTAAACAATTCACGATATTATCTAACCACTTTGCATTGTCTTCCGTGGCTAACTGCAGCCTCACACCCTATACGGATTACTTTCAATGGCTACAGCTTCTCACTACAACTCCGAGATCCACCTCTCCAAGCTAGTCACGAGTTGTCAGCTAGCATAACATAATAATTATCAGTATAGGGTTGTGGAGATTGTTGACTAATTTCATCATTCAGATTATCAATCGATCAATATGATGCCTGGTGGTGACAGATTACATGCTAGCTGTGTCGAAGTACACTGTGCACAAACCTGAGTAGTGTGATGAAAATGGGGGTGTTCGCGAGCGCTTAACCTCTAGACCATTAAGCCGGCATCCAACGGTGTTAGTGTCTAACTTTAACTGATCGACGACAAACGGTCATACAGTGCTTCCAGGTTGTTTAACAAAACAATATACTTGCTTTGCGAAAACTAGTGAATAGGAAGCTTTTATTAGTTAATGAAATAGGAAATATTATAAACATAACTTATCTATAAATATAGATGTCCCTCAGAGAACTGAGCTAAACATTCGACCAATATCGTGTACCTTTCCTTAGAAAGCTAAACCTAATATCGACCGATAAAGTATATCCATCAGTATTTCTAACCCAATATTTCGTTCTAAACTGGCATGTCTGATTAACCCAGTGCATTATCTTTGCTTTCTGATTAATTATCTTGGTTTGTTTTTCGATTGAGTAATAGGAAGGAGGTAATGGCAAATCATCTTCATTTCTTGGAACATAGAGAAGTGTATTAAATCAAATGTTTGATATCATTTTTTTATTATCGCTCCTCAACTTCTAATTTCTATTTCTGAAAACAAAGAGTGGTTAATGATGATGTTCTTTCTTCGATACCATACTTTTGTTTGTAAATGGTTTATCATAATCTGTTCTAGATGTACAGTATATTTAATTTCTAATATGATTCATAAAATTTAATGCAACATCACATTTAAAGTTAATAACATGATTATGAAATCAAAGAACAACCTTTGAATAACACACTATCGGTACTTGTAACATGATCTTTAATAAGATGAATACTTGACCGATCAAGTTCGTGTTAAGATTTACAAAGAATGAATTAAATGTCAAAAACACTTTTCAAATCAATCAGTCAGCTACAACGTAGGACCTGGCACATATATTCATCGGTCCAAATCGCTACATCTCATTAGCACGTCAAGACGATCGCCAAATTCATAAAACTAGTTACTTCAATGGTGGCAATATATAAAAGAAAGATTGCAGGAAGAAAGATTTAGTTCGTAGAATGAAAGGTATAAAGTAATTCTAATCTCGCACTATTTAAGGGAAGACAGAGAGCGCACACACCTACACCATTGTGGTCGAGTCTGAGTTATGCTACCCAGAGTCTCCAACCATTGATTACGATAGTTGTGCGGACCCCAACCAAGTAGTGTGCATCTACCAACATGACTTTACTAAATGATGTCACGTTTTGGTTTGGCCGCCCCTAGCTTTCTTCCACCTGTCTCCAACACTAATCATCGTGGTAATCGGTGTTCAGGCATAAGTATCACGTGGCCCAACCATCTCAAATATCGTCTAATCATATGAGTAGTCTCATACTATGACGAAACGGTCGTCCAGTGCTTCCAGGTTTTCAATGATAGTTTAGCTTGAATTTAACTGTTAAAATATGATAATCGACATTTGGATAATTTGTACTTACGACTGAAATCGAAATAAATATTTAAATAATGAATAAATAAGATGCTTTAATCTAATCGTTCCATCGGATACGGGATTGAGATTCAAATGAAGCTAAACAATATTAGTAGCTATATACTTGAATAGCGATTGCTCAGCGTGAGACGAGCGAGTCCCATCTCAAATCGTGGTTCAATAAAACATTAGTGAATGCACCACAGACGCATTTCAACATAAAATCTGTCTGGTGACCAATTGAATAATGAATAAATGTACAATAGTTGTAATTGGCATAATTCATCCATGTCAAATGTGTATCAATCAAAGTGATTTCTAATATCATTAGAATTCTGAATGAGATGACCATTTCCTAGACCGTGGAGGGATACGTTTTTTAGCGACCTAAGAAGAGAAGTGGGTTAATGGTAGTTTTGAAACTATGACCTACCTTAAGGGTAGTCATACATGTTTCTGATGTGTTATGTCCCTACCATGAAATGAAAAGTGCCAAACTACTCCCTTATCTTAAACATATTCATTGGCCATTGTACATTTTTGTTATAACTTGTACCCTGTGTCCTATTAATGTAGAACGTGATGACACCTCCAATTAGAGAACAGTGATTTGTCAACTGAACCAATGACGTATAAAACCCGTACGAGCAGTTTAGAGTACTTATTGGTCCTGCTTCCTGCCTAGCCCATACAGTTCAGTCCAGAACACCAATCTCACCCTCTGCGATATGAATGATTTATTTCAAGCACACTTGGTTTATATACCAGCCCAACAGACTACATCGTGCCATAAAATAGGAAACAACATTTGTACAAGATTTAGCCAAAAGTAACTGTGAATGTGGAAGATCGTAATTGATAGACTGGACATATCTCAAGAACCGTAAGTCGCATAATAATAGTTCATAAGTCAAAATAAAGCTTATAATAAGAGGAATATGAATAGTTTAGTTACTTAACAATGATATGATAAAAATATACTTATAGTATAGGTCCATAAATGGATCCCAAGAATCGCCATTCATTATTCGTATCAGGATATAACAATTTTTTAATGATTAAACTTGAAAATAAGGAAATCATTCAAGTTAGAATATTATTTTCAAATGTAATACATGAAAAATTCAGCGAGACTATAATTTATGGACGACGTTTGAGCGACGCTAGACTGACTTTGAGGATGTCCACTCAACAACTAGGGCCAAATGAAGGTAATAAACCTGTATGGGGAATTGGAATTATAATTTACAATTGATGATTAAGGTTAGGAATTATATTTCGGGTTTTCATCACAAATTGATATCAGCTAAAATGCCAAGGCTAATTAACCGAATGGATCAATGAACTTCGCGCTAAAATTCGAGACCTGTTATCTTATACCTGATTGCTTGGTCCATAAATTATAGTCTCGCCAAAAAATTCACATAATGAAGTTTTAAGTATGACACAAACTACTTATTATTAGTAGTACATAGTATATTATATAACATGAATTGGATGAAGTTAAAAACTTTTATATCATGAGGATTTAATTGTAATTGGAATATATGATGCTAATGGAATGAGTTAAGCGGTTGTAATAGTTCACTTTTTGAATGAGTATTTACAACCAAATTAATGAAACTTTATAAACTTTGATGTTCTCATTATGGAATGTAATTTATGATGAGTTGTATTCATTTATGTGTCACAAATATGGTTTCTAAATGAGACAATTTTATTAATTCAACAATTGACTTAGGAACAAAATTTTTTTAAGAAAAAGCCAGTTTCACATTTGTAGTGTTTACTGTTCAATTGTTATTTGATGCACTGAATGTTCATGAGCAAAAACTTGTGATAGATTATCTGGCTTGTATTCATGACTATGTAATAACGGACGAGGACGGTAGATTTACCTCTCCCTGTCGAAATGTTCTCACATGGCCACGCGTATACAGCCGCTGCCAGGGCAGTCCTACTCATTGCCTTCTCGCGGGGGGTCACGAAATTAAGAGGAAGAGAAGCGAATGTCCGGCGCCTTAAACGGGTTGGTGGACCTGGGTGGTCCACCTAGGGTAGTTGGAAAACCCTGATTACAAACGAATTGTGCACATGGGCTCCAGTATCCTGAGGGAACCGAAGACGTATGAACCCATTGTTGGTCACCTGCTAGCATTGGACTGAATCTCCTTACGTTGCTCCACCACCATGTGGTTAGACTTTTAGGTCGGGGTGTTGGGACTCCTAGGAAAACCTTCATGTTTCCGTATGTAAAAACGAATTACATGAAATAGACGGTAAAAATTTTGAGAATCCATAGTTCAACACGTGAATTTAATTTCAATTATGTTTTAGTTATGAAAACCGAAATCCAATTTAAAGATATGAATCTAGCAGCTATCATCGCTTAATATCTACATTAGTCAGATAGTTGTTTATGTGGAGGTAAGAAACAGAAGTATACAGAATGTCAATTATTTCATGAAGAATGGTAATATGTAGCTTCAGAAATACATAAAGTAATGTAACCCCTAACATATTTATTTCATCTACTGTTGAAGAGATATGTGATATACATTTGTATACTTCGAAGTAGGTGTGTGGATGAACATACTAATATTTCGATGTAACTTGGAAAAGCCTCAATTATTTTTGAGAGTTATTTATTAAGATAATTCACTAAAGAAAATAACTTGATGAGACTATGATTTATCAAAAACCTTTATGCGATGCTAAAGTGGACTTTCAAATAATCACCTATTTACTGGGGTCAAGAGAAGTCTGCAATTTAGTGTGTGGAGCTAGGATTAGGATTCAAAGTCAGACGTTAGGAATTAGAGTTAGACTTTTCACTGCGAACTGACAGATATAATGTCGAAATGCTATTCAGTCATATGAATAGATGAATTTCGCGCTAAGGTCTGGTGACTGGTCCGTCCATAAATTATAAACTTACTAACAGCTTTTTCCAAGTAGATAACGCTTTTCAAAACAGGCAGAATAATGAAATTCTAGGAAAAGCCTCAAATTTCTATTGTTTGAATACTGTGAAATCAACGTTTCATCATAGACCAGTTGGTGTATTTAGTAAACAAGTTGGAGACCATGGATAATATTCCTAGCTTGTGATGAGCATGTTGTGTGTGTTATGTTATTCTTCTAGCCCGGAAGACATGACAACAATAAATAGACAGATAACTGATTAATCATCAATTTATATATTTTTTCAGTATTTCAAATTAGTTATCTTTTCTTCAGTAGGTCGAACTCCATGAAATAAAATATTCTCAAATACAGGTATTGAATTCATTTTCTTGTTAAATTTGAAATGTTTACATTGTGATCAAATTGTGAAATTCAACCATCCAATAATGAAATGTTAACCGAGGTTATCCGCGAAGTTTTAAGTGTTCAGTCATCGCCATTGACGATATATCACAGTTGTTACATTTAAAATCACCGCAACACAATAACAACAATTGTCATGTGGTGATAAATGTATAACGCTAACAGAAAATTGCTGAAGTAATCGATGAAGTTTTCCGACGTCAGATATGAGATAAATAATTACATTTAATGACAATCAGGTAATAATACAAATTGATTGTTATTAGGAATGTGAACCAATAAGAAGCTAGGCGCTCCCTGTGATGCCTGACGTTTCTGGATTCGATCATTGGAAAGAGCGTGACTTCACTGTTACGAAGTCCCAAATTTGGATGAAACATCTATCAAGTTTCTTTTAGGTTTTTAATGGTTGTCCAACCAAATTTAATACGTGGTGTGAAATTTCAGATTAAAAAAACTCCGTAGCATTCTATAATGAAATTTCATATCTAAATTCAATAACTTCATGAGCTAATGACATATTCTGATATGACTATATGAATTCATCTAAAAAGCTATTTTCATGGTTTTCAGCAAAGTATGTTAATGGATCTAGTGGAAGAATATGTGTAGCATTTAACTTAACTTCATCAGCTGATGAAATTTTACAACTTTATGAACTGATTTACAGTTTCTTTACATATTTTAAATGTTTTGAAATCTCTACAGCAAACTAAAAGCCAAATGATATACAATGTAAAGTTTGAATAGCTTAATAAAAGATTATTTACAAAAAAATCGATTTTGTTGATAAAATAAAACACAAAAATAGTGTCAAGAGTAAAATAACTTTGTTATTCATGGATAGTGTTGTAGTTTTATTACAACCATCTCTGTCTTGGCAGTAGCAGACTTCTTTGTAAACACCTTGTGCTTCAAACCAATAACGACAACTCCAGGCTAAACCTAAAATAAAAGTTATTTTGAATGAAAGGCTACTTTCCTGTACAATTTGAAAATGTAATAACTAATTTAAATGTTAAAAACACAGAATGTAACTAATAGGCAAATGTCTCACTACTACTGACTGCGTTATTATATTTCTTATTTCGACATATGAATGTCTACACACACAAATAGGTTGGCAAATCCATTGAGATATGAAGCAATAATTTATATGCTTTTGAAGCCTACTTGGGACGACGAATTTATCTATTTCAATGACAGTTCATTTGACAGCATGTTGTTTTTTCTCAAAAGCCGTTCTTGACCTCCGTTTCAAGACTATGGCAACGTAATGTAAACTTTTTGAAAATGAGTAACGGAGGAGTTGTGATGGTAAATGATTTACACTCCAACTTATCAACGTCAGCGAGCACTTTTTTTATTACCACTTTTCCGGTCACAGTCTTAGTTTATACTTCAATCATATCTCGAATGCAGATTTATTGTAATTCAATGAAGAAGCACCCTACTACGCTGCACTTGTATTGCGATAGAAACAATTGTGGAAGCTGAAGTATATGACCAGTCCAGACGGACTCCTACAAATGATCGTTTGATATCCGAATCATTTTTCCAATCAAAATATACTTCTTATTGGTCAGTACATGTTTTTACTACGTTATTAAGTCGCTGTAAAATTCAAGTCACATCCAAATCCCTATGATGTATTACTGACATACATTCCGCGCACTTTGCTTACGAAATAAGCTCACTCGTCACGTTTTCAGTAGATTACAATGCATAAATCGGTTGAGAGTGGTTCCGAAAGATCAACTTGCTCTTAATGTTACGAGAAGTGTAGCTTTTCAAAAAAGCTATTCTATAAGTTGGTCTCGACATTTTTTAATAGAACTTTGAGAATTTAGAACATTCGCTTTTTGCCATTTATTGTCAAATCCAGTTTCGAGAACTAATTGTAAAATTGTTTGAGCGATAGTATCAAAAGTTGGTGATAATATCCTAAAACACAAGCATATTTTTTTCATGTAGTTGTAACCTATTCTGTTACATTTAATAGTGATTTTTATTAAGGTATAGACATTAAATATTGTTAAATTCGCAATAACGGTTATTGTCACAGATATTATTTCATGAGACAATGATTATCTTTTCTAAAATTCATCTGTTCATTTACAAAATTTTTTATTTCAAATACATAAGCGAATACTTAAAACCATGCAAAGACATCAAACATGTGTAGATTTGATGTAATTCAAAACTCATAACTCATCACGTACAGATATTGGTGAGAGTTTACACATTTTTCATAGTTAAACAAATATAGAGTATTGTTTTATAGTCTTTAGACGTTAAAGAAACATGATTACAGTTGATTTAAAGATTTGGAAACCATGGGTTATATACATTTCAATGAAATCACTCCTTAACTATCAATCTTAATTATTTCCTCCCCATATTAGAATTATGGGCAATTAAGAAGATCCGCAAAATAACGAGTGCGTGGGCATTTCTCATTTTTAAATTCACATGCCAAGCAAGGAGGTTAATAATAAAACCGTTTTTACGTTTTGCATATAAATTAGAGTTGATAAACTTGTAACTGAATATAGAAGGTAAGTTGAGGCAAACTACTTTAACATAAGATTTTAAATATCTCACCATAGTCAGTTCGTGCACCACAAGTCCGTGTGACTTTTATCCATGAATGCCAACCAGTGCTTTCTTGATAAATTTTTACACAAAATGTTCCGGGTGAATGTGATAAAAAACTACCACAATCTATCATTGCATTAAGTCTAGTATCGAAAAATCTTCCGGCTGGACACGAATCATCTTCATTACTATCGCACTGATAACATCGAATAGCCAATACTTCTAGTAGGTTAGAAAATTCAAGTATACAAAATTATTCATTCAGTATATCTGGCAAGATCGGTTTACCGAAATCTCTGAAAGAAAACAATTTACCTATATACCATTTTAGTAGCAAATGATGATGCAAATAACTCCTATCACGCACTTTACTTGAAAAGTACGTTATAATGATATAATATGATGATATGAAGTTGCGAACTCAAATATAGAAATTATTGTTTAAGAAATCGATTTTCATCAAAATTTGTGTACGCTTTATATAATATAAAAGCTACAAGTTATTAGCAATAGACACAATATGTTTGATACTCTGTATAGTTCTCTAAATTCTGCTTCATGACAATTCGATAAAGCAAAACGTCATTTCCTGCCAACTGTTAATGATAATAATCGTTGTTTTGCACGATTTCAAAAAATAAAGTATTTCATAGTTTGCGTGCATATCCAATGATACGGTGAAACTATTTATGTCAAAACATTTTCGACTTCAATATGGTGCTACATAGTATTATTAGAATTTCGACACATTTGAAGCGGGTAATTCACTCCATATATCCTTCACTTAATATATGTATTTACATTGTTGTGTTTATTAAGTTACCGGACACATATTAAACTAGAATATGACCCAAAACCGTTGGTATAATCTCTTTTTTTTAATAGAATTTTCAAACTTGTGGTCATTTCAATGAGAATGACTATAGCCATAGGAGTTAAGCAGTAGGTTCTTTTTTTTCCTGGTGGCACAAATACACTATCTAGATAATCATATTTTAACTGGTGAACCTTGAGTAATTAGAAATTCTTCATACTTGCCTAGGTGGAACGTAATTGAAACAGAGGTGTCTTCCCATAACCAAATTTCTAAAGATTTGAATAGCTTTTGTATGAGTCCGTGCGAATTATTTTGAAAGTAGATTTATATATAACTAGGTTACCCAATAATGTGAATGTACATTCACATAGTAATACGTATTACTAGTTTTAAAAGTTCTTTGTCCCGTAGATAACATGGAGAAGTTTACTTCCACTCGTGTTAAGCAAAATATACTGTCAAATAACAAAATACTTAGACAACGATAAAAACTAACCATTCTTGTAGAAAAGCAATAAAATGTAAACAGGAAACAAAAATATAAACATTTTTGAAGGTTTGCTGCCGTTCGACCTTGAAAGTAGTGAATGTTAGATAAGAAAAACTCATCTGTCAAGTAGCCTCCGTGTTTGCGCGTTGCAAATAACAGTATTTGGGAAGTTGTACATAGACGAGCTTAAAAATAGATAATAATTAAATAGAAAAAGTCACTAGAACTTATTTTCATCTCTTTTACTAATCCCAACATATAGACTTCTAGTTGGAAGAATCAAGTGATATAACCGGCTGCGCAAAAGTGAGTTCATGCCTGTTGTTTTCTTCATTTCATGTTCAAAAGGCATCTCTGTCTTTTCGATTACTGAGCGAGTGTTATCTGAGTCTTTTTTCAGTTCAAAACATGAAATGGTTCCGGCTTCTTGCAACTGTACGTGTTGCAAAGAACATGTAGCTATTTTCTTATATATGCTTTTAAAGGAGATCTACTATCAAATAATTTAACCCTGAGTAACGCACTCAACATGTCAATAACACTAAAACGACGTAGTCAACAATTTCACTCGATCATACTTTCCTCACTTTTGTATGCTTAATCAGTAACTCTCCTTTGATAATATTATCGTTGATAAGCACTCACATATACGAATTGTTGAGTACAAAAATAAGGAACTCCTGCAACCCATAGATGATAATAAAAATGTGTTACCGAGACTGCCATACTTTCTCTTCGAAGATATGAAGAACTGGAGATAATATTCAAGAGCTTCTACCGCCTATATATGAAAACTCACTATACTTTTGGATTTCTTCTCTTTGTGATCGAGTGAGAGAAATGTTACGTCATATGCAGTGTCTATTCGCAATCTAAATACTAAGGGTAATAAATTTCCTCCCACCTGGGGTTGAGTTCTAACAGGTTGCTACTAGGCTCAATGTATTCGTGCCAGATCTAGGGACAGGCTTTCTGGTACCTCTGGAGCTGTTCGGCTTGTTTTTTTCGACAAAACCAATCTTTATGACCCACATCTTTGTATTTCCTGCACCGATGTTGTTTATATGGATAGCTTCGAGCAAAATGCCATTCACCGCGGTGCCTGCATGGGGCAGGATGATTTGTTTTTGTCTGTTGACCTTAACTAGATGTCGATGGGGCAGATTATTGCGAGTAGGGTGGTTGTTGGACTACATGAATTTTAGTATGATCTGAACCACCACTCTGGACCATAGTAGTGTCACTCTGTAGATTGAGTAGTCGTTGAGATTCGTTTGCAATATCATTAAGAATTAGTATTGGGTCTTTATCCAGTCAGCTTATTAAGCGTTTCATATCATGTCCAATAACTCCAGTAAAAGAGGAATTTCTTCAACTTCTAAGCCAAATAAAAAGTCCAAATCTGTAATCTCTACAACTGACGACTCAGTGCTTGACAATGTCGAATTTTTAACTACTGAAAAATATGTGTATTGTACACAAATGTCTCTATCGTCACCAGATTCTCCATGTCGCAGCCCCTCTATCTCTACGTGCAGTCTAAAATTTCAAAAACTAAAGAGTCCAATGGTCCACTTCATACACACCAAAATACTGATAGATATAGTAATGAAATCCGACAGCTGCAAAACTCTCTATCCGAAATTAACGGCAAACTTGAGCAAATACCACCCCTCACTCATATATGGGGCCTTGACACAGACAGAAATCTTGAGCAACTCACTAAAGCTGAGTGTATTTTGGAGTTTGTGGCTGAAGAAGTGACGAAGAGATTGATGTCCTCCTTCAATGCAGTTGTGTATAACCTTCCCGACCGCACACACCCATCTAAGTTAAGAGATATTTGCCTTAGAGCATGCGGTATGCCGAACGTTAACTGCAATGCCATCCGCCTTAGAAAAAAGTCAGACAGATCAACCCCCTCCCCTTATGTTTAGCTGTTGTAACGATGCTAAGCAGTTTATTGATTTCAGCAAAAACATTGGCTCACTAATTCCATACAAAAATATAAAAGTCACTCCAGACCTTACGCCCTGTCAACGTCGTGTAAGAAGACGCGAAGCGATAGAATTGAATGGGAGTGTTACAGTTAATAATCAGCCAGAGACAGTTTGCAAAACAGCAAATAGTTTAAAACACACGAACAATAAGCATGACACCACTCCACATACGACTGATTGCTCTGTTGATCTAGATGAGTCTACAGATCAGAAACCTTTGGATAAGATACGGACCCCAACTGACACCAAAAACCATAACGACATGACTAATCCCTGCTGTTCGTTTAGTAATGTACTAAAATGTGAGTCGTGTAACAACACACGTGCAACTAAACCTATACACTTGAAAATTTGTCCTCCTAAAGATATTCCACAAGTAGACTTGAATGAACGTAAGTTCATCTCACAAAGACAACGAAAGACTCCAGCTCTGAAAACAAAGGGTGGGAAGACAAAACTCATGATACCGAGTAGGGAAACACGTAAGATTGAACCCAACTGCTCTATAGGTATCCAAATAACAGTGGACAGGTTCTTCCCGCTGCTATCGTATAACTTGCCTTCAGCACCTCCAAGTTGCAAAATGGGTGGTGGGCTTCAACGTAGCAAGCCTTCTTACACGCAGACTAACGTAAACTACCAGAGAACTGCCCACCTAAATCACCCCCTGAAGCCTAAAACCATAAATAAGAATGGTAATAGTAGGTTTCTCACTCCACACCCTACCTACATTCCCTAGGATCGCAACTGTAATTACTCTCAGAAAGAAAACTCCTCATACCCTTTACTACCGACCCATCACATAACAACGGCGCCCATTTATAACAATAGTTGCAACTCCTCCCAGTTACGCGTAGCAGACCCCTCTCATGCTAACGTAAATAGCCATAACAGGAACTACGAGTCTAACCATCAAGACTATTTTGTAAATAACCATACACTTCACAGTAGGCCTGTACAAGATTTTTTTGGAATAAGACCCCTAGTGACACCTCTGTTGAAGCATATAGCCCAGGTTATTTCAAACCACATGCAAACCATAAATTTGTTTCCTCCGTACAGTTTCCATCACAGAGTACTCCCACCCTTTCCTCCTGGGTAAACTCCCCAATCAACTTCACTAGCTCATTTGATACATCTCCCACTAAATCTAGCTATCAAAATACCGAGCTAATGAAAAACATTCAATCCCTCATTTCAAACTCATCTCACACCCGCGAGGGTTACGACGACTTTATCCGGGATACCCTCAACCATTTTAACTTAGTAGGTCACTTGCTTAATATATGTCTTATCAACGCTCGGTCGATCTGCAACAAAAAGACGGATTTAGCCCTGTTTGTATCCATATATCAACCATCAGTTATTATGATATCTGAAGCATGGACTAACAGTAATATTTCCGACCAAAGTACATCTTTTGATAACTATTTCCTGTATAGAAGTGACAGATTGAATGGACGAGGCGGAGGATGCCTTATTTACGCTCACTCTAGCCTAAACTCACTACTATGTGATATGCCTGAACTAAACAAACTGAAGGATTCGGTGTGGATTGTATTAAAGCTGTCGAATTCCGTTACCTTACTGCTCGGCTGTGTTTGTCGTCAACCTAACGCACCAATAGATGATATAGCAGTATTATCGGAGGTATTCACACTAGCATCATCCCTCTCATTCACAGACAAGCTCATTTGTGGTGACTTCAATATGCCCGAAATTTCATGGCTCCCAGCCAAAGCGCCGAGACATTATGAATCATTTATTGAATGTCTAGAGCTTGGACAATGGACTCAGTATGTCGATAGCCCTACCAGACATCAAAACATCTTAGACTTAGTCTTTACCAGTGGCCTCATCCCCAATACATTGTATATTGGAAAAACGTTCCCAGGTAGTGATCATAACATTGTCATATGCAGCCTTAATATACAAACCACAACCGGCAGAATTAAAACCGTAACATTTCGTAGAAACTATCGCAAGGTTGATTGGAATAACTTCCACAATTACCTAAGAAGCACTGATTGGGGAACTTTTTTTACCTCAAACAATACCGACACATTAACCAATATATTTTATCACAACATCAAAAGTATCATCAACAACATCACACCTTTAGAATACTGTAAACCTGCGTTCTCCAAAGATCTCTATATACCGGTCAGTACAAGAAGACGTCTTCAAAGACATTGTACTCAATTCCACAACTTAAATGACTTTTCCTCTTTAGTAACGATGACAGAAATACTTTTCCGAAGAGGGACAATAAGTAAGCAAAAAGCAGTCACACAGGAAAAACGTGCAGTTGAACTTAATAATAACTCCTCTGCACTAACCATACTACTCCAAAATAAACTTAAACGCTCTAAATCGAGAGGGAGTATATTCATTAAAAGCAAACAAGTATACGAAGATCCCAAACTTGTCACAGAATTATTTAGTGAACATTTTTGTTTCTCACTAACTAACGAAAAACCATTTAATGATTCAGAACCAATCCCAGTAACTCCCTGTGAAATTACTAATGTAGAATTCAGTGTACAAAATATCTCCAAGGCAATCAGTACATTGAAACACTCATACACTGACGGAGCAGATGGTATTCCATCTAGCATGCTAAAACGTGGAGGTGAAGATATTTGTGTTTTGCTTCTCAAACTATTCGCGATATCACTCTCTTCAGCGTGTTACCCTACTGCCTGGAAAACTACACATATCATTCCCAAAATTAAAACAGGACCTGAAGCAAACGTTGAAAATTACCGGCCTATAAACATAACTTTAATGGTATCCAGAGTGATGGGAAAAGTAGTTAAGGCGGCTGTAGTTCGACATCTACTAACTAATAATCTCATCTCGACCTCCCAGCATGGATTTCTTAGGTCCAGATCATGCGATACATGCCTAGTAGACTACTTGAATGATATAACTCTGAAAAGAGACAGAGGACTCCTTGTATCAGTCCTATTCCTTGACTTTAAGAAAGCCTTTGATAAGGTCCCACACAAAAGGCTACTCGTCAAACTAAAGTCCTTCGGAACACACAACCCACTGTACTCATGGTTTGTTCCGTTCTTAACAAAACGTAAACAGATGGTAAAGTACAATGACTGTCTCTCGTCCCCTAGGCCAATCACCAGTGGAGTTGTAACAGCATAGGTTGGTTGGTTAAGAGTTGACCCCAAACAACCAAGCATATGCCAAAACAGTGTTGTTCAAGTATTCATTCACTTCCTTATTTTGTATAAGCGTTATATTCCTTATTATCTTATATTGAATGTTGAAAGCCTCTTGTTTGTCTGAACAGATAATCCCACGCTCCACAGTGACTGCGCTAAGATCGAAATAAAGAGCTATTCACTTTTTGTCTGGCTTCTTCTATCAATAACACGAGGGTTATCTATAGGCACGAAACTGGTGAGCCCTTTTTGAACACAAATTAACCTCATTTTTGTTATTAATATAATTTTTTACTCAATCGTAAAAGTAGACCTGATTATCCGTAAACTAAGTTGGGTATATAAATAGTTTATTTTTTTATTATCTTAAGTTATTCGTGTCATAGAAACCATTTTTTCGTGCTAATTTTATTGCTATATTTGTCACATACCTCATGTCAGACTTAAAAGAAACCCATAATCTGGAGGATTTGTCACCAGTGGAGATAGACACTGTTATGACTACGAAATCTCGACTTCCAGAATTTGATCGTAGTGATCCTGAGTTGTGGTTTGCTCAACTCGAGCATTATTTCACGAGACACAATATCAAATCTGAAGGGATTCGCTATAGTGATTTGTGTTCTATCCTTCTTCCTTCAGTCGCCAAAGAAGTCCGTGACTTTATTTTAGATCCACCATTACCACAACCGTACACCATCTTAAGACGAGAGATAATGAACCGTTTATCATTATCAGATAGTCAAAGAATTCAAAGACTTTTTCAAGGTGAAACACTAGGTGATCGGTCGCCGTCACAGTTTCTACGTCACCTCCAAGTTTTAGTGGGTGATAACACAGTGGGTGAAGCAGTCCTAAAACAAGGATGGATACAAGCTCTCCCATGCTACGTCCAACACTGTTTGGATGCACAAGATCCTGAAACCTCATTATCTCATTTAGCGCGTATAGCTGATAGAATAATGGAAAGAGGTTCTCCAACTGGATCAGGCACAATAAATCACACTCAAAAAGTAGAATCAGCAAAAGACCCCGTCATAGAAGGACTCATTGCGAGTGTTAAGAGTCTCACTGAGGCTGTCACCAGAATGCAAATGGGTCATACAAACAGGAGCAGGTCACCACAACGATCACGATCCAAGTCACAAAATAAGTCACAAATGTCCAGACAATCTGGGCAGTTTTGTTGGTACCACTGGAAGTTTGGTGTCAACTCAACCAAGTGCAGGCAACCATGCGCCTGGCCTAAGCATAATTCCAAGACAGCGGGAAACGAGTAACCCCTCCCCAGGTCGCGACAACTGAGGAGGGGCGCCTAAACAGTCGCTTGTTTTATGTCAGAGACAGAAACTCGGGCTTGAATTTCTTGGTGGATACTGGCGCTGCTCTTAGCAACATCCCTCGAAATAAAACTGAGATTAGTCGAGAAACATCACCGATTACACTTCAAGCTGCAAATAAAACTACAATCGCGACATTTGGGCAGAAAACGTTAACCCTAGATTTAGGGTTCAGAAGGCAATTCCCTTGGGTTTTCACGGTAGCCGACTTAGATCTAGCAACACTGGGGATGGACTTTCTAGAGAGATACGAATTTCTTGTTGACACCAAGAAACGGCGATTAACACTAAAAGAAACTTCGTTTTACACAAAAGGCAAAGAAAGTCACATCAGCTCTCTTAACTTGATTCAAATCCCTCCAGTAACAACAGCGAAATTCCAAGATATACTCGCGGAATTTCCAAACTTAACTAAACCAAACCCACAGCCTTCCAAAGACAAACTAAAAGTAAGTCACACTATCAAAACCGAAGGTGCACCGGTGTTTGCAAAACCCAGGAGACTAGCACCAGATAAGCTCAAAATCGCTAGGGCCGAGTTTGATTATATGCTACAACTGGGTATTATCCGTCCCTCTGATAGTCAATGGGCATCCCCTTTGCATATGGTCCCAAAGGAGAATGAAGGTGACTGGCGACCGTGCGGGGATTACAGAGCCCTCAACCGTCAAACCGTACCAGATAGGTACCCAATACCGCATATCCAAGATTTCACAAACGGTTTACAGGGTATGAACATATTCACTAAAATTGACTTAGTCAGGGCATATCACAATATCCCGGTGGCTGATGAAAATATCCCTAAGACAGCTATTACAACACCCTTTGGCTTATTCGAGTTTGTACGCATCCCATTCGGCCTGAGAAACGCGGCACTTCCTCAGATATTCTTATTCCACAGTCTCACACTCTTTCTCATGAAAGCACGCAGCAAACCTTCAGCGATAGTTGTAGAAATCACATGCTACAAAATAAGATGACAAGCTAGTAAATGAAGAGACATCCATGGACTACCGTTGACAGCGTTAGTTGCCACTGATTGTAAGTCAAACATTGAGTGAGTTGATAATTTTCCCTTGGGATGAGAAATAGAACTAAGGTGTTTTTGATAGACAGGTTAATCGAACCGACGTTCCTACAGGAAGCTAATGTAACAGCATAGGTTGGTTGGTTAAGAGTTGACCCCAAACAACCAAGCATATGCCAAAACAGTGTTGTTCAAGTATTCATTCACTTCCTTATTTTGTATAAGCGTTATATTCCTTATTATCTTATATTGAATGTTGAAAGCCTCTTGTTTGTCTGAACAGATAATCCCACGCTCCACAGTGACTGCGCTAAGATCGAAATAAAGAGCTATTCACTTTTTGTCTGGCTTCTTCTATCAATAACACGAGGGTTATCTATAGGCACGAAAGAGTCATCCAGGGAAGCGTATTAGGTCCACTTTTGTTTCTCATGTATATAAACGATATACGTAACACCATAGAATTTGGGAGACCATACTTATATGCTGATGATCTCAAAATAGTATACAGCTATAAGCCTGAGACACTAAGCGAAAGTGTATCCCAGATCCATAAGGACCTCAATAACTTAACTATATGGAGTGAAAAATGGCAATTACCATTTAACCTCAACAAGTGCGGGATCATGCACTTTGGAAAGCATCCCTATAAACCGCAACTTCACTTAAATGAAAGTAGAGTCCAAACACTCGAATCAGTACACGATTTAGGAATTAATTACACAGGAAGCCTGAACTTTGGAGAACATGCCTCCTCTATTATTTCTACATCTAGACGGCTAATTGGCTTTTTAATGAAAAACTTTTTCACAACAGAGGGTAAACTTACTCTCTACAAAATATGTGTACGACCCTCCCTTGAATACTGCTCTTTCGTCTTCTCTATGAATATCACAGACAAGATAAGAGTAGAAGATGTTCAAAGACGTTTCACACGTCAACTACTAGGATGTAACTCGGATTTCGATTACACAGACAGATGTAAGCATCTATCTTTAGAACCTTTATGGCACCGTAGGCTAAAAACAATTTAATATTTCTCTACAAAGCGATATATGGGCTCTCCTTTCTAACCTCCTGCCCGACTATTACCCACGACCCAGCCTATAGACTTAGAAACAACGCATATACACTACTTACCGTAAAACACCAAAAACAAGTGCGTTGTAAGTTCTTTACAGTACGGTACAGTTTATTGTGGAACAGGCTGCCAAAGCCTATCCGTAATTGTGATACGTTTATCAGATTCAAAAGGCTAATAACCCTATTTCTAGACTCCAAAGAGCTTCAACATTTCCTTGAACTCCCGCCCACCAATGAGGCACTTTATTACGGACCGCCTAGTATCTAGAAAGAACAAAATTATAACAAGTCCTACTGTTACTAATATGAATATAACCAAATCACAGAACATATGGCTTATCCTTTCCTATTATTCATTGTTTATTAATCATGACTTCATGCTCCTAACCCTAGCTTTCAGTTCCCAAATCTCTACAGGTTAAATGTACATTATTCTTCCTAAAAGTCATGCTTTTTTTTCTACTGCAAGTAGATAGCTCAATCTTGTGAATGCTGATCTACTAAGGCCGATCATTCAAAGCTCAAAATTTGGCCACAAAGTCTTGTGAGTTTCTCAATGTTTTTTTTGTCTTACCTTGAAATCTTTTTTTTCTACAATTTTATACCCTCTCATATCTTTTGATTTGCTATTAGTCCTTACCTCTTTAAACCATTAGTTATTTTCATAGCAGTGTGATATACTATGTGGACATCTAACCCATAAAACAGACTTTTCAACTATCTGATTTGCTTGTAACATGGACCTAGTAGAGACAGTGTATTCCAACTATGGGCTTTGATTAAAGCAGTGTTCATACTAACCACAAACGTAAGAGAGCCTAACATCACAAAAGGAGGGAGGGTGGCGATACTGACCAGCAAACATGAAGGTGGGGAGATAACTTCAATCCACCCATGTCTGTAATGCAGAACATTTTGTTTAATTACGGCTCCTTATGGTATAGTGGGATGTCACGAACTTATGGTATTGAAGCTGATTTATCAAGCAAAATACCTCTTTAAGTCGTGTTACGAACGTTGAATTGGTTTCACTTCCTACCCAGAAATCCTATTACAAGCAAACTAGACAATTCGTTAATATACGAAGCCTACTCAAGACCCTATAATAACTGGGGGAAAAATATTTTTTTAAAAACGAAAGGGGCTCTAATAGCTTCGATAATAAAGGGAAAACAGCCAATTGTATATCACAATACTGTTTCTAGCACCATATTTTATTTTATAATCACACATAATCTTATACTCTCAGCTCTTTTCCGAATCGCCTCCATTTGTCAGTCGCATGTCCACTCACACCTTGTCAACACTTATTTTCTTTAACCTATTAAAATGCTCTTTCTTAACATATACCTTAAAGGAAAATTAGACTGAGTAATAATACCTTAAAACATTCCTTCATGATTATTGGCTACTCTGCCTCTGGTGTTTTCTTTTACTTCAGTTTCAGTTTCAGTTTGGGAAGGACAGGAGGCTCGATGGCCTATGTTAGTCCTGGCAATGGTGGTCTCTCAGTTGATCCAACTTTCTTTTGAAAGAGTCAACGGATGGAGCCTCAAACACGTGCTGAGGTAGTGAATTCCACTCGTTGATTATTCGATGGGAAAGTCGATAGTCAGCTGACAAGTAATTTGTTCTCGGCTTGTGAACTTTTTTGTAGTGTCCTCGTAAATTCTCTGTTTTGGAAGACAAGAAAAATGAGTGCATGTTAGGTGGAAGTTTATCACTAAGCAATTTGTAGACTGTAATCAAGTCGCCTCTAGTTCTGCGATATGATAACGGGAAAAGGTTCAGCTTGGCCAGTCGAGATTCATACGGAAGCTTTGCTATTCCGAGAACCAGCATAGTCGCCGTTCTCTGAATCTTTTCCAGAAGCTCACTGTCTTTTTTTAAGCAGGGGCTAGCCGCTTGTATGCAGTACTCAAGTTTAGGACGAACGAACACTGTATACAAAGTCAAAAACGATTTAGCGTCGACACGAATAAAAGCCCTACGTATTGACCGTAACGATCTAAAACTTTTGGCGACTATTGCACGGCAGTGTGCAGTAGTCTTGAAATCTTGGCTAACGATAACGCCTAAGTCATTATATGTCTGGACGACAGGTAGCTCGGTGTTATTCATCGTGTATGTATCTGTGCCTTGATTAACGATCTGCATCACAACACACTTGGAAGTATTTATCGGCAACTGCCATGTTTGAGACCATTCAGATAACTTCTTCAGGTCATTTTGAAGTTCTAAGCTATCACTCTTACATCGTATCGCTTTCCATATCTTGAAATCGTCAGCATATAGCAAGACCGATGATGATAGGAGACAAGGAAGGTCATTTACATACAAGAGGAATAGCACTGGCCCCAAAACTGTACCCTGGGGCACTCCACTAAGCACAGTTTCCCAGCTAGATAACCTTGAGTTCACCCTTACTCTTTGTTGACGCCCAACTAAGAAGTCTTTTATCCACATCAATAAATTGCCTCCAATCCCGACTTTTCTTAACTTATATAACAGCCGGTTGTGCGGAACTTTATCAAAAGCTTTACTGAAATCAATGAAGGTGACGTCTACAGGTAGCTTTTGGTCCTTAAGAGCGCACCAGCTTTCACGAGCCACTAATAAGTTAGTGAGACAAGAATAACCTCTTCTGAAGCCGTGCTGCTTCTCCGAGAGGATTCGGTTTTTATCGAGATACTTAAACAGCTCCTTCCGAATAATCTTTTCTAATATTTTAACAACCACACTAGTTAGGCTAACGGGGCGGTAGTTCCCAGGTTTGTGTTTCGTACCTGTTTTGAAGACAGGACTTACTATGGCATTTTTCGAATCTTTCGGTAAGCGACCCTGCGTAACGGACAGGTTAAAGCATGTACTTAAAGGGCTTGCAACGAAGTTAGATAATTCCTTCAGTAGACTAGGATGTAATTCATCGGGCCCCGTGGATTTACCTATGTCAAGCTTATTTAGTAGACTAAAGACATCGAGTTCTTTAATGGTCACTCTATCCAGTGTATGTGTGGGGGATCTGTATACGCTGACGAGAAGGGCGCTTCTATGGTACACACGTTGCTAAAGTAGTTCGAGAATGCTTGAGCCTTACCAAAGTCTTCCTCCACTAATGATGAAGCAGTACTGTCTCCTCATAGAGCAGGAATATTTCCTTTTCTCCTTGTCCTTTGGTTTATATAGGAATACAAGCGTTTAGGACATTCTATGAATTCCTTAACAAGTTTTTCTTCGTACGATTTTCTAGACTTACGGAAGGTCGAGGCACAAGTGTTCCGAGCCTTTCGATACCGAGATTTTACCTAATCAGTCCCCAGTAACCTAAATCTATCCCACATTATCCTTTTCTTACGGAGAAGAATACGGACCTCCCTACTGAACCATGGTGGAGAGTTTTTCGGCCACTTTGGTATAGTCCAAGGGATGTGAGGTGTGGTAACTTTTAAATATGAATTTCGAAATGCGTTCAGGCCGTTTCAATGGAGGACTCTGGGTCTATTGTCCAATCTATTAACGATGCTGAGTGCATGATGGCTGGTATGTTTGCTTTCCAGACGTTGAGTCTGGACTGAACTGACGCATTCTCATGACTGACAGTTATATGGAAGTCGAAAATTAAAACTGCGTGGTCACTTTTACCTAAGGGTGGCATATGTTGGAGGTTCGCAACATCATCCTCATAGTGAGTCAATATAAGATCTAATAAGGATGATTCAGTGTCCGGATCGTACCTTGTCGCTTCTTTCACATGTTGTACTAGAGCACATGTGATAATCCCATCAACTAGTTCCTGCTCGAAAGAATTCTCCGACGATTTAATTCGCAGATTTTCCCAGTCTACCATAGGTGCGTTAAAGTCCACTAGGATTAGACATCGACCACTTTAGGACCAAGTATTGAGACTGCTTAACAGGATCTCATTTGCCTCACAGCTTGGACTGCGATAAACCAAATCAATCAGCAGCTCTTGTCCCTTGCATTTTAGGCGAAGAATAACTAATTCACACGTTCCACTCTCATGAGATACACTATCGATAATGGTAAATGAGATAGCATTCCTAATGAATAGAGCTACTCCCCCTCCTTTGCGCTTTTGTGTTCTGTCGGCCCTTACTAACGTAAAGCCCTCGAAATCAAGTTCTATACTATCTATAGCCTGTGTCAGCCAGGTTTCTGTTACTGCGATTATGTCTGGCTTTGTAGAGTCAATCTGTACACCTAGTTCCGATCGCTTATTAAGTAAGCTTCGTGCATTGGTGTAAAAGATCCGAAGCCTGTTTAAGTGCCTTCGTGTTTCACCCAGAGTGGCTTCGGCATCATTCTCTGTCGAAGTTTTACAACCCGAAAATTTACAATTTTCAGGTCCTTTTCGCCGGCGTCTAACCTAAGTTGTAGTTCTTTCTCGGCTTCCCGACTTTTAACACGGTCTGCCAACGGTAGGTCCTTTCGGATAAAGACTCCTGAACCCTTTAATTTGTGTCCATTTTGTAAAATTAGGTCACGTTCGTTCGATGAGCCGAATACTACTTTAAGCGGTCTGGAATGATTTGGTTTCGAGTCCGTTAGACTCCCTAGTCTGTACACCTTTAGCAAGGTGACCCCGGTCATATTTTGAGGCATGAGTTGATTAAGCAGCTGCCAAATCAGTACAATGTCATGCTCAAAACGAGTTTAGGTTCAGAGCTATCGCTCTCCTTGATTCTATGAAAAATAGCTGATCTGTCGCTATGATCAGCTTTCGATTTTTCAACCACTTTTACGGGAGCAGGTTTTCCTTTTATATCTTTACTTTTCTTCCTCACAACCTTTACCCATTCGTCAACGGTGCTGGTAGAAGCAATAACAGTTGCATCAAACTCAGTGTTGGGTTTTGAGGGGTTGTCGACGACCTGAGGGGTCGTGTCATGTTTACCGTTTGAAACCGATCGAGCCTTGCGATTGCGGCTTTTAGGTGTTTCCTGTTGGATCCCATCTGGGAGACGGGGAACAGAAGACCCTACTTTTCTTAAGCTTTTGTTTAGGGCAGGCCTCTTTGGAGACTGCTTTTCCTTCTTTGACAGGCGTGAGTCATCTATCACCGGACTAACCCTAGTTTCCTTCACGTTGATTTGCGTGTCGACAGATCAAGTGCTGCTTGACGCGTTCCGACTATGCTTGCTAAAGCACCTCTTTGCAGCATCAACCAGTGAGATGGCCTCGGTTAGCAAGCTGTTTGCACCCAAGCAGCACTGTTGACAAAGCCACACACAACCCTTTTTACTGTACCGTTTGAAAGCAGCAGGCGTTATGTTCGTGCAGACTTCGTGGTACCAGCCTTTGCACTCGTCGCACTGCATCCCGCTTTCAACAGGATAGCGACAACCCGGACGTTGACAACTACTTTTTTTACACTGTCCTGTCATTTAAGAGGGGTTCTTTTTTAAAACTGTGATGATACTCAGAAACAAAAAAAAACAATTGTCAATGACCAAAAGTGAAGAGCTGTAGATTGCTAGGACCAAAAGTACTAACAGATACAGTTGAAAAAGAAGTACTCAAGAGTACCAACTACAAAACAGTAAAAACGATACTTTAGTCGAATTCTTTAACTGAAATAAATTCAATTAAAGTGAAAACAGTAGTCTTGATACGTAATAAACGATCAAAACAAACAAATTTACTCAGCGAGGAAAAATACCACTGTCCTTTTTAAATAGCGCGGGTTGTTGCTCCCTCTTTCAGCCCCCTTGAGATATGGAACTGGTGACTTCATCCTGCACCATCCTTAAAGCCTTGGATATCCCAAAGGGACATAAAGTTGCCATTTCTAAAAGCTCATACCTTCAATGGACCTATCCTTGAACATCAGTCGCACATTCGCAACGCAACTTTTATGAAGCGCGTCAACTGTGGTACTGATTGAAAACATCTACATTCATATCTTACATATTATCAACCCAGCTATGTAATTTATTACACTGTATATTGTATCATTTGTATCAATTTGATCTTGCCTGTAAACTGGCATGCCTCATGTAACAAACTGTTATTTGGGAATAAATTATTATTATTATTATTATTGTTATTATTATTATTATTATTATTATTATTATGTCAATGAACTTCTGCAATTGAAGGCTGCAGATGAGAATGAGAGCTTTTAATTGGTCTTCAGTAAGCGACTTCAACCGGAAGCGTTCACATTCTTGGTTGACGATACCCATATATGTGAGAAAATCAGCATCTTTGTTCATAGTGAGCTTCAAACTTCGATAGCGCGCACTGAATAGTGAGGAGTTGTCTCCGAATTGTTTGCTGAATGATCGGACAGTGTCCGAGAATGAGTGATCGCGTGTGCTTAGAGGCAGAATTAAGTTGAAATACCTGCCTAGTTCATTAGGACTCAACTTCCGAAGTAGCGGCTGAACCTTCCAAGCATCATGTTGGTAATCAAAATCAAATTCAAATAGGACTTCTTAGCACATGTCAGAAGTAACGTTGACATCATGATCATAATGAAACTTAGCAACGCTATTCGCGATGTCGCCCACTGATTGTGCTGTGGTTGCATAGATGTGCTAGACTGTGTGGGAGGCAAAATATTGATACCTGCCAACATTTGCAATGTTTTCATCTGCTGCTTGAGTAATAATTTAAGTTTAGAAGGATCCATGCTTCCAAAAACACCCTCGCCAAATTTTCTTGCTTTGAAGCTATTAAGAGCTCACTTAGTATGCGAACGGAACAAAGACTTGTGACCATATACCAATAAGCTAGCTATTTTATGCGTCCCAGCCTCACTAAAAAGAAAAAAGGAAGTCCAAGCTTGGAACGGGAAAGTACAGAACGTAAGACAGGAGCATGAGTGAATAATAACAGACACAAATCAAACACATATATACAGCATAAAATTGTCATTAGGAAGCGTTGCGAATATAACGTACTAAAAATACACAACGGACCGATAGCGTTGAAGATTATTCCAAGTGGGAAATACGACATGAAGGAGAAAAGTGCGCTTTTGTCGCGAAAATAAGGAGATTTAAATTTCCAAAATAAAATTACAAACTTAAGGCACTTACCAAGTGAGTTCTGGGGATCTAACATCTTCAAAACGCACTAACACCTTCTTTGAATCGCTTGAAGTTAATACCATAGAAGTTTCTATAACAAAAACAGAGTGATGGTCGTTTGTCTTAGTCTCATAATCTCCTCTGAACCTCGCTGGTATTTCGTGTATTGTGGTTTTAGATAAACGAATCTAGAATTACGGTCTAAATCTCTATTGTTACGTCCAAGTTTTGCTCGTTCTAGTTATTGAAGTACGGACTATCGATCTACTTGCAAATTACGAAGCCAAATTAACAACAGAACCAATCTCCAATTTAGACACCAAATTTATTCGTAATTCACAAATAATCGACCAAATGTCGTTCTAAAAGCAATAATTATAACAATTACAAAACAAACCTTCAATTTAGTAGGTTCCCGGAGCAAAACTCCCAAATACCAAACCAAAGATAAAGAGAGCATCAAAATACCAAACCAAGGACAAACCAAAATGTCTGAAATAATGATATAAACAAACAAGTTCAAAAGTTAAGTAAAACAATTACATCCAAAAGACACAGCAAATTATTAATGTTCAATAAAAAGGTTTTAATCTGCCAAATGTCTGCAGTTCTCCCGTAACACTGTAACAACAGATCCAATCCTAAAATTGTACATTTGTCATGATGTGACTATCTAATCTATGAGATGTTATGCGACAGTCCCACCATTGTATACATTGACTCTTCGTCTCTTAAGAATGACTGATATAACATCTAGCGCTTCTGAAGATAAAAATTTAAGCTAAGGAATAATATATTTATTGAGGTTGGGAACAATTTATACAAATTGACCACTTCTGGAAGGCTGAGCCATGTCATCCGTTTATTTCAACTGAATATTTTCACGTTCAACTTTATTGACTTTAAGTTACATGCTGAAACTGAATCTTCTCGTCAATTATATGTTGAGGCCCAAATATGGGTGGTTGGAAGCCAATACAACTACAAGTTTTCCATCTGACTTACTATATTAAAATTCTGCAACCCTTTCCCATTGCTCGATATTAACATCTGCGACTTTTTTATTCCTACATTCGACCTATTTTTATTTACGGTTCTCCATTATTTTTCCGTTATTTCAATAAATGATTTTACTATATCGTGGATAGTGCTGACGGCAGCTGACAAGGTATGTGGCGAATCTTTGGCGAGGACGATTAGTACGGTTGTGGATAGACACTTGACATCTTGCAAACTCCTGGAAAGTGTTATCAAATATTAGCTATCCATTTTGTCCAAATGTTTTCCCTTGCATATCTTCTGGTAGAACGCGACGACGACATATTAGCATCCGTGCACGGAAGACAAAATACAAAAGCTCTACAGTGCCTTATCTAGCAAATATACTATAAAAACGAATAGGTTGTTAGGGCTGGATCGGTCAAATATTTGTTTTTTAGACATAAACCAGTACAGACTCATGTCTTATCAACAATCATTTAGTTAAATCTAAGTAGTTCATTTGTTTAAGTTGTGTATCTATAAATGCAGTCGTCTGTTTTCTTTTTCTGAAAAATAAACTTGTCGAATTACTTTTGGATCAGAGTTCTATGTAGCACTACACATTTATTATTAAATAAAAGTATAAATAATAGTGATATTGTGTACTAAGACCAACGGTCTCACCGTCTAAACTCGAATTCAAGCATTATGAAGAGCGCCTTTAATCATTAAACCTTTACATATTGGATTATAGGCGTCTTAGAAGTGACTTTCTAATGGATTACAGCGTCTCAAATACTTCCGAACATCCCCTAAAGCAACTACTTAAGCTTATCCCTAACACAAAACTTGAGGGTAACACTTAGAAACTGGAGACACAACACGGTAGAATGGACTGTTGACCCAACTTCTACTCCTTAAGAGTTGTCAAATTTTGGAATTCACTGCTAGCTGGGCTCGTCAAAACGACTTCCTATGAGCTCTTTAATAGAAAACTTGACATGCTCTTGAGGACTAAAGATGGTACATTACTATGACTTATCAATATTTTTAGTCTCTTTTCCTTTTTATAGATAATATACCTAGATTACTTCCTGGAAGTATTGGTTCTTTAATGCTTCTAGATGCGAAAGTTCATCGAGAGAAAGCTCCTTCTGTTCCGTCCAAAACCACTTGCATAAGACAATCTTTTCATCTTTTATCGGCATTTTGATTTGATATAACGACATTGTGTTACAAAAATAAGAAGTTTGTTGCAGAGTGACGATAAGATAGTGAGTACCGTAAGGTAGCGTGATAACTTCTGTGGCCAAGAAATTTAAAATCTCGAGGTCATCGCTGGTCCATCGTATCTGTGTTTGATAGAATTACCCTTTCAATTCTAAGGGTTTTCTGTTTTCATCTAACATCTCACTCTATTTCGGCAAAAATGAGGGGTAATTTAACATAATTTTTTGTTGTTACCAATTGAAGCTGTAATCGAAAAATGTTTAACGCCGAATATCCACTTATTAGCTATTTAACCACAAACATGGGTACAAGGAGGCACCAAATATATATGCGCCATATAACTCAAATAATTTGTGTGAGAGATGGGACAGTTCCTGGGCGTCCAAACTGAAGCAAGTAGTTCTTATAGGAGGCCCCACCCTTGTTTAATGTTTTCCCATGCAACCACTTGGCAATTTTCAGCTGTTCAAGTCATTCAACATTTTTGGTTCTAATTTATTGTCATAACGAGCAGCCTTATCACTAAATCCTCCGTAATCTTATACCCTCCCCATATTTTTTTACCATTCATTGTTGCTACCATCATTACAGCTTTATAGCTGTCTTTAGATAATGTCTATTACCTTCGTCATCCTTTGTACGATAATCTTGACAATCTACATGTTTCTCGTACTCGAATACATCATGTCCTCTCGACTATCGCATTCGTTTATAAATCGAATTTGTGTTAATACGGACATTATTTGGGATTACTTTAACGATAAAAGTGACACATCTAACTACATGGAAAAGGAAGAGTTCAGACTCACCAAACTAAATGAATACAGTTTGTTGCACGATGTTTTTTGTTTTTGCCTTCCCAAGATTATTGGCCTGTTTAGGTTGGTGCCGACTAAGCTAGAGGAAAAGGTTAACACTGTCTTACATTATGCAATTTTTAAAATCTACACTATTTTTCAGGTTTTATAAACTGATTAGCTAGTGACTGAGTCTAAAAGCATTAACGTTGATATGGTCTTCAATTCATAATTAACTTCAATCATACGATTGTCTTGTTTCTATTAAAAAATAGGCAAACGTATGCACAAAGGTAGAACCCGAAAGTTTACTGCCCCGGAAGAAATTGATCGTCAACTTGGAGTAAGTTATACAAAATTTTGGAAGTTGGTCATCAAGTTTTGTCTCTAAAATTCTCTGCAAGATTTCGAACTGATTGCTTGCAACTTTTGCTTACAGATATCATAAAAATTGTATTTATGGCATATCATTGAACGCTTATTATCATATTGATCCATTTACTTTTCTAGTTATCTAAAGAAGCTGAATCATCTCTCAATAAAACAATTCATGACAAGAATATTGATGATACTGAAACGGATGATGATGATGAGGAGGAGGAGGAGGAGGAAGATGACGACGAGCAAGACACAACTGAACGTCATAAGGGTGTTAGTCATTTGATTGAAGTTTGCAATCCTAATCATGTAAAATCTTCTAAAACAGTTGTGTAAGTTATTCTAATCAATTGATGTTTTAATAGTGTAATGATGACTTCGGTTGATATTTTTTGAGCCTCGTCTCTAAAGAATTAGAAGATATTGGTTCTAATGTAATAGTATGTGCTATGCATTTAATACCGAACAGGCTCCCAAATGTGCTGGTATGGCCGAAAGTGGGGAGAGCCAGCTCGCCCTCTTGAAATGCTCTCACATGGCCACGTGCATACAACCACTGTCAGGGAAGTCCTAATCACTTCCTTCTCGCGGCAATGCTGTTGTTTATGAAATTGAGAGAACGAAAAGCGAATATCCGGCTCTTTAACCGGGTTGGTGGACACGGAGAGTCCAATTAGGAGAGTTAGAAAACCCTCATTCCAAACCAATGGTGCACATGGTCTCCGGTATCCTGAAGGAACAAATAACGTATGGGCCTATTGATGGTCACGGGACTGCATTCTCTTACGTTGCTCCACTGCCTTGTGGATTAAAACTTTAGGTCCAAGGCTCCGGGCGTGGCTCCCCAGGAAAACCACCTGCTTCGGTCTGGGCATCCGGGGAGTATCCCAGTTCTCACATAAATCTAGTGACTTGTGGCACATGTCTGTTTGTTGCCTCCTTGTACCAATATTTATGTGTTTAAATAATCATAATACTGAACAAGAAATAGTATTTACTAGGTAAATGAAAAAGATTACCCGACTTGCATAGACAGTTTTTTGGAATGATATTACCCCTGTCATACACATCAACACACAAAAAGTTACTCTGACTTATTGACTTACTTTTGTCAGTTACCCCGGTTATATTCCTACTTTAAATTTATTATTGTGCTTCAGGATGATAGGCGACCCAAATCTTTTCAGATACATATTACGTATGCCGAACCACCTCATACCCGGACGCCCGATATTGGCTGGTGTAGAGGTAGGTTGGAAAAAAAGTTAATACAAACACCCAAAACCAGACACATCATACGTCTATAAAATCAATGACTGTTGGCCTAAGTTGTATTAGTAGGTTCAGACAACCTAGTTAGGATATGTTCAAACATCGAAACCAATGGTTTGTGTTAGTGGGACATAGACTGGATAAAAGCATGCCTAATGCACGACTGCTTTGCTGCACGCTGATTGGGCAAGAATTAGCCAATCAGCGTTACCCAATACTTAGTGAACACTCGAGAAATCTCATGTGAAAAACTATAAATATGCTAGTGTTTTCCCTATTGCACTACTTGATTGCTTCTTGCTTCCATCTGACCTTGTTATTTGGAATATAATCTCTTTCCTGTTCTGATTTGGGGACTTGTCGAGTGATTTGGTGTCCGGAAATACGAGCAATAGGTATAGCTGGATCATATTTATTTATTTATTTATTTTAACACATAAATATTGGTACAAGAGAGCGCCAATATATATGCGCCACACAAAACAATGTAACTTCGAAGAGATAGAAAAAGAAAAAAAAACCAAGGAGCACAAAAGAGAACGATAACGAAGAGATTTAGTGTGGTCGTAACAATGGAACGGAAAAGTACAATCAGAAGAAATCTTTCAAGTAAGGGAGACACAACCACTTTTTATGAAGAAAGTAAAAGAAGGTTACAGCAGGATCGCCACTGGCTTCTATTCTGAGCCATATCTGATAACGTCTCTAGCCACTGTGTAGCACCATCTCTCAGACCCCAACCAGGGAGTCGTGAAGGACCAACACAAGCCAGTCCTTTGCAGCTTTCTTTCATACCACGACACCATGTCATGCACTGACCACCTCTCCGCTTTTTCCAACCAGTCCCAGAGTCGGCAAATAATGCACGACGTGGAATTCTCTGGGACGACATTCGTAGAACATGTCCAAGCCACCGAAGTCGGTGTTTCAAGATGGTAACACCAATTGAATTATCATCTCTGTGCCCAAACACATGATGCCGAACCTCTGCATTACTGACATGGTGTTGCCACTGAATATCAGCAATCCTTCGGAGACAGCGATGATCGAACACAGAGAGTCATCTAACGTCCTCAACTCGGAGAGGCCAGGTTTCACAAGCATAGAGCAAAACTGCTCTCACCGACGCGTTGTAGATCCGACCTTTTACAGCCAGACTAACATCACGAAGGCGCCAAAGATGGCCCAGATTGGCATAAGCCACTCTGGCTTTCACTATACGTGCATTGATCTCATCACTCACACCCCCACCAGCACTTATGCAACTACCCAGATACACGAACTTCTCGACTACTTCTATCTGCTCACCGTCCAGGGTGAGTACAGGATTGGAATCCTGCCAGTCTTGTAGAAGTACTTTGCACTTCGAAGGTGCAAAACACATACCATACCTACGGACACTGATTGCCAACTGATTAATTGCGGATTGCATGCCTTGGGCATTATCGCACAGTAAGACAATATCGTCGGCATACTCAAGGTCGAGAAGTCTTTCTCCAGGCAACAGATCCACACCACCATTACTTACATTCATCAAAGCTGTTTCCAGAATGTCATCGATGGCAAAGTTGAAGAGGAATGGTGAGATTGGGCAACCCTGCCTAACCCCACTACTCGAATGGAACAATGGAGAGAGGTGGTTGTATGCCCTCACTCTGCCTGAGGTGTTTTTATATAGGGCTTTTAGGATGTTAATAAACTTCTCAGGCACACCCTTCTTCAATAGACAATCCCAGAGAACAGTCCTGTCCAACGAATCGAAGGCAGCCCTGATGTCAAGAAACACCACGATTGTTGGCCTTTGATAAGTATGGCGATGTTCTAACATTTGGCGGAGGGTGAAGATATGATCAATACATCCTCGACCAGAACGAAACCCAGCCTGCTCCTCGCGAGTCAATCTTTCCCGAGTTTTGAACAACCTACGAAGTATGACGGAAGCCAATAGCTTGGACGCAATCGGAAGTAGACTTATCCCCCGATAGTTGTTACAGGAACGACGTGAACCCTTTCTAAAGATAGGGACAACTATCGACTCATTCCATGACGTTGGTACACACTCTAGTTCCCAAACGTTTGTAAACAACGTCGTCAAGTCCTTAGTCAAAAAGTCACCACCATCTTTAAAAAGAGCCGGAGGTAAGTCATCTGGGCCAGGTGATTTGTAACGCTTCAAGAGTTGGAGTTCCTTGCGGACTTCCTCCTCGTTTGGTGGATCAGTCGTCACCGGCCATGGAGGGCAGGACAGCCTGACCGATATTGCCGGAGCAGCAGGCCAGTTGAACTGCCCTTCGAAAAATTCTGCCCATCGTCCAAGACGTCGATGGATGTTAGTGATTGGCATCCCATCATCCTCGCAGATTGTTTCACTCACACCAGACTTCTTGCTGCCAGTGGCTCGGATGAGCTGGAAGAGCTTCCGGTAGTTACCAGATGCAGCTGCTGCTTCCAGCTCATTAGCACGCTCCGACCACCAGGCTTCTCGGTCCTTACGCAAGCTTTGCCCAATTTCCCTACGTAACATCCTTCGTTTATGGTCAAACTCACGGTCACCCGGAGTAGACCGACGGGCTTCAATGAGTTGTAAGGAACCAGAAGAAACCCAGTAACCGTAAGAAAGAGATTATAACAGTTTGGCACGTTAAATGGCATGGTTAGTCACAACGTCACAGAAGCATCCACTCTTTGTCTTCCTTTAGATCTTGAGTTGTAAAATTGTTATACTTTTATCATACCGACTTATGTCCTATAATCATCTGTGTAGCTGGTCTGTTTACTAAAACTGATAACACTACTTCTAGATAATTTCATGTCTCTGTAATGATGTATTATGACCAATTGAACTGGTTTACATATGTTCCAGGTTCTATGTTGCTAATGACTGACTGATTAAACGTTACTCCGTCTAGTTCAGTTTGGACAACCGATTCGTATCATTAGCTCTCCAAACCAATATGCCTTAGAGCTGTACTGAGTAAATGCGTTGTTTTAATAGACGTATGTGTTGCATTTCATCAATATTATTTGTAAACTGCATGCAAATTAGCTATTAAACTAAGTTTTTTTCTTAAAGAAAAAATAGTAATGTCTTCTATAATTTCAGTCCTTCACGAAAAGAAGTTGCCGCATCTATCAAAGCTACAACTGACCCAATAAAATTATTATCAGAAACTGAATTAGCAGCTAACATAGCACGTCTTCAATTAGTTAGGAAAGAACGTGAATTAGCAGCTCAAAAACTTGAACAAGAAAAACAAGGTGAACTATAGTTTGTACTTTTACATATTATTCAAACAGTATACAATTGTGAGTATAGTTTTTAAAATGTAAGTTATATATATAGAAAGAGTAGAAAAAAAAACCCTCATAGTTTAGGTATTCACCTAAATCATTGAATAATTTTTGTATGATAAGAAAGATTAATTGTTTATCGAATTGTATTAAAGCTCAGAAAAACTTCTCAGTCGTCAAGTTAATTACCGTTAGTAGTAAGAGGATGCATCAATCAGCTACAACGTAGGACCAGGCACATATATATGCATCGATCCAAGTTACCATACCTCATTAGCACAGCAAGATGAACACCGTATTCATGGGAGTAGTTAATTCAATGGTAGTAGTCTATAAAAGAAAGATTACATATAAGGATATGGCACTGGAAGAAAGAATTAATTCGTGAAAAGACAGGTATAAAGCGATTTTAATCTCATAGTTTAAGGGAAGACAGAGAGTGTATACACCGACGCCATTGTGATCCATTCCGAGCCATATTCACACAGAGTCTACAACCATTGTTTACGATAGTCGCGCGGACCCCAACCAAGTAGTCTGCATCTACCAACATGGCAAAGGCTAGAAGTTAGTGAGTTTATGGACTGATGCCACGTTTTGGATTGGCCACCCCTAACTTTCTTCTAGACATTCCCGAACACCGGTTAGCGTTGCGCGTCGTGATAATCGGAGTTCAGGAATATGTAACACGTGGCCCAACCGTCTCAGTCGATGAAAATTCACAACGTCATCAAGTGATTTACTATCATTCTCTAATACCCTGCGTCCCAGCAGATGCCAGCAATATATCTGAGACATCTGTTATTTTTATATTACTATATTATATTATTATATTTATTTAAACATATAAATATATGCACCGAATAGATACGCACCACACAAGTCACTTGATTTGTGTGTGGGCTGTGATCCTGTCCGGGTGCCTAAACCAAATCAGGTGGTTTTCTTAGGGAGCCCTACCCGGAACCTTCGACCTAAAGGTCCGGTCCACAAGGCAGTAGAGCGACTTCGGATGTAGTCGGATGGTAGACGATGATCAGTAATTGATTCATACACCATCCGTTCCTTCAGGATCCTGCAGTCCATATACACCATTGGTTTGTAATCAGGGTTTTACAACTCCCCTAAGTGGACTCTCCGTGTCTACCAACCTGGTTAGAGCCGAACATTCGCTTTTTTTCCTCTCAATTTCGTAAACAGTAATGCTGCGAGAAGGTAGGGAGTAGAACTTCCATGTCAGTGGCTGTATACATGTGGCCATATGAGAGTATCTGGAGAGGAGACTCTCCCCACTTTCGGCCGAACCAGGGCATTTGGGGGCTAGATATGTCATGCAAGTCTCCAACCAGTGATTAGGCAGATACCAACCAGATGGTTTTCATCTACCAATACAGCTTAGTTCAATACTCAATGAACTCATTGATTAGTACCACGTTTTGGTTTGGCCACCCTTAGTTTTTTTCGGACTTTCTCCTACACTGGTTGATATTGTCCGCCAGGGTAAAACATCGTAGGGAAGGCATAACGCTTATTCTGACCTCCTCAGTCGGTGATAATGGACTGACTTTCAACCTAAGATTCCTATTTTGTAGACCTCGATATACTTTTTCCAGTACTTAGGAAATAACAACTCGTTAGATCCCTACCTACCTATATGTATATATTTAATGATACTAAAAGTTTATACATGCAATATATTCTTCCATGTAAAACTCGTTTTATTTCATACCATACGAGCATTTAAAATAATGTTGTTTATGTTTCCTTAATCTCACAATCTTATCATTTAGCCCGTGAAGCACAGCGTGCAGCAATCGCTGCAGCCAAACGTACATCTCAGACAAAACCACAACAGAAAAGTGGTCGTAGTGGTAAACAACATACTAACAGTAACAAAGAACATCAAATCGTCAATCAAAGAAACAATACAAACTCATCAGTACTCACCGATGATAACTGATCGATTAATTGGTTGGTCAATGATTACATTGTCCCTAAGTCTATGCTTGCCTGATGACTCACATATAAAGATGAGGAATAATAACTATGTTGCAAAGTTGCCGTATATATTCACTTTTTCATTTGATAAAAAAATACTCAAGCAAATCCAACTATCTTTATTCTTTTCAATACATGCCATGAAACTGTTTTAGATTACGTTCTCTGTTATCTGACTTTCTGTATTAATAACATGAAAAGTTAATTCATAAATTGAATCCTTTTTAGCCAACGTGCTCTCTTTTATACATTTTAATAACTAGATAAAACATTAATATATATACAGCTGTATTCTTGTATGGTTGTATTAAGCTTGATAATACCTTCGATGGGATTTTGGAGCAAATGCTTGTTTGTGTGTATAGTGCAATCACTAAGTAAAGAATTTCAAGGTTTAACACAGTATAGCGAATATAAAATGGTAAGTTGTTTACATAAATGGCTGGGACGTGCCACATGTATCTGATTCCATAGCCTACCTTAATATGCTATTCTGGCAAGTGTAAAATTAGCTTAGAGATCAGAAATAATTAAATGAAGAATGGATCAGTCTATGAATCTACTGACTGTTTTTGTCTCATTTGTGTTGGGCGGTTTAAAGATCCTAACGAGGATGCATGAGATGAAAATGATCTTGGACTTGGATCTTCCTAACATCACATTCTAGTGATACAAATCTTTGGTTTCAAACTGTGAAAGCTTTTTCTCTTAGTTTTACCACACTCCCAATTGACCTACTTGGTATCGTAAGAACTCAATAATTAAACGTCTCAAGTGGATTAAATCATCGCATTATATTGAAATCTGACCATCATGTGCATTAACAGATTCTGTCAAGTCAGTTAATTTTAGTCATAGTTACGAATATACTTGTTGTAAGGACGACATTCGGCGGCCTATGCTCCATTAGGAGCAACAGGCGTAAGTAACTAAGGACGGCATTCCCTGGTTTTTCTTTGCATTAAATAAAGCTTGAGTTCTTCACATGTAAATGTTAGGTCAATTAGAAATTGCGTGATTAGAAAATTTAACCAGCAAATCGATTTATGACAAACATTAATATCTTTAAGACCTACAGAATACCGTTGAATGACGTATTCAATTGTGGTGATTGTTTCTTCTCAAATAAAACCTTAGTGACATATTTGAGGAACGTATATTCGTCTGTATTTATAGTACGTCATAATCTTGTATTTAATGCATATAATCACATGAGCTGTAAGTTTGAAGAATACAAAATAGTGAGTTGTTTGTCCGATCTTCCTGGCGTTCTGATTGATAGTTTGATGATTAGAATTGCAGTATCGCGTGGGCTATCCAACCGCTTTAGCACATACATTAACGGCGTTAACTGTAACATAGTATAGAGAAACTTCACAAACCCTATTCCATATACTACCAACTGAAGATAGTCTCGTTGAAATTGGTGTAAGTTATAATCCTGGTTCCAGTAAACACTTTTTAGGACCGTACCCAATACATTTTATTTGAAGAATCCAACTTTCTTGTTTTTAGTACAAAACAGCATTCTGGAACACCCTTACTACTATCCACAGCGGAAAGAGATTAACTGATGAGTATTTCCAAGTGTTCTCTTTTAACTAGCCTATTTGAAACTTTCAGAAAGTCTCATCACAACATAAACTCATAGAATACACTGCTCTAATTCAAAGAAAATAAATCTTGAATACATCCATGTGATTTCCACCGGAGAAAACCCAGTTGGGTAAATTAGATGCATCGTAGTGTCACTTACTCTGTTAAGCCCATATACCTTATTCCAGCTTCTGGACAAGCCAGTTTATCCGTTATTATTGAGTCACGTTCTTACCTTGTTAATTATTCACTTACCAACCCCAACTGTTTTTATATGAGCGTATGTGTGTATACACTTCTTATCCTATTCACATGTCTGTAACCTATTTTTACCTGGCTATGAGTATTGATTAACACGTGACTTCTCCAATACACGCCATTTCACGTCACTCCTCTCTTGATTTCATCTCCTTCATTGCCTGTTCAAATCACTGAGTACATAAAATACACGTAATCAAAATCCATTGTTCGCATTAAGCTTATTTAATTCCGTTACACTCACTAACGCGGATTAGGTCGATAATAATATACAAGAAAAGTCAGTCAACTACAACGTAGGACCAGGTACATATATGCATCGGTCCAAGTTGCCATACCTCATTAACACAAGATGAACACCAGGTTCATAAAAGTAGTTAATTCAGAGGTGGTAATATATAAAAGAAAGATTGCATATAAGGGCATCGTACAGGAAGAAAGAATTAGTTCATAGAAAGATATGAAGCGATTTTAATCTCATAGTTTAAGGAAAGACAGAGAGTGTATACACCTACGCCACTGTGATGGATTCTGGGCAATATCACCTAGTGTCCAACCATTGGTTACGATAGTCATGCGGACCCCGACCAATTAGCCTGCATCTGCCAACATGACTAAGACTAGTAATGACTTCAAGCACTGATGCCACATTTTGGTTTGGCCACCCCTAACTTTCTTCCAACCGTCTCCAACGCTAGTCAGCATTGCGCGTCGTGGTAATCGGTGTTCAGGCATACGTAACACGTGACCCAACCTACTTAGTCGATGAAGATTCACGACCTTATCAACTGGTCTACCATCGTTCCCTAATACCCTGCATGCCAGCAACATCCGAGGCATCTGTTTCTAAATACTAGTAGCTTACGAATATCTTCTACTCTTAATGGCCACGTTTCGCAGCCTTTAAGTATAAAAGAACGAACTGCCGCGCAGTATAATCGTCCTTTCATTGATAGACGGATATCTCGCCTTCGCCATAGGTGACGTAAGTTGGCAAAAGCCAAACGAGCTTTTCGAATCCATGCTGAGATTTCATCCGATACCAACCCATTAGGGCTGATCAGACTTCCAAGATAAGTGAAGTTGTCAACGCGCTCGACTACTTCACTCCCTATCCTTAGTTCAGGTGTTGACGCAGGTCAGTCCCTGAAGCAACAACTTACATTTAGAGGGAGAGAAGCGTATTCCAAACATTCTGGCATTGTTGTTTAGTGCTACTAAGACTTCAAGCACTGGTGCCACGTTTTGGTTTGGCCACCCCTAACTTTCTTCCAACCATCTCCAACACCGGTTAGCATTGCGTCTTCACCAAACAGGACTATATCATCTGCGTATTCTAAGTCGATAAGTGTACCTCCTGGAAGGAGATCAGTACCCGAGAATTCAGTCGACGAGAATGTTATTTCCATCAATAGGCCTATGATGAAGTTAAACAAAAATGGAGGTTGACAGCCTTGACGGACACCACTTGAGGTTGCAAAAGTAGATGACAGTTCGCCATAAGCTCTGACTCGACTGGTACTATTCGAGTAAAGAGTCTTTACAAGGTTTATGTACTTCTGAGGTACGCCTTTCAATGACAGACACTGCCACAGAATTTCGCGATCTACCGAGTCAAGTGCTGTTTTTAAGTCAAGAAACACCACCATTGTCGGACGCCGATAGGTATGCCTGTGTTCTAGAACCTGACGAATGGTGAATATGTGGTCGATGCAGCCACAGCCAGGTCTGGAGCCAGCTTGATTCTCTCGTGTTTGCATTTCATGAGTCTTAGGTGTCTGATAATTATCGAGGCTAGTATTTTAGATACTACATTAGTTAAACTAATCCCTCTATGGCTGTCACAGGATGATTTTAACCGTCTCTTATATATTGTGACGATAAGTGATTGTGACCAGTCAGATGGGATAACGTCCAACTCCCAGATCTTAGCTAAAATATTAGTCAACATAATCACTAACATTAGACCACCATCCTTAAAGACCTCTGGAGCCAATCCCTTTGGATCGGCTGCCCTTCCTCGTTTTAGATTAACTATAGCCTTTTGAACTTCTGCTAGAGTTGGGGGACCTACTTCAATGTTCCATTCACACTGTCTGGGAATGGAGGGTAGATGAAGGCCAGCTGAACTGTTCTCTGAAATGTCCCGCCCATCGTTCTAAACGCCTGGACTGAGAGCAGATGAGGGTGTCGTCTTTTTCCGAAATAAACTGATTTACACTTGATTTATTAATTCCAGTTTCTTTTATTAGTCAGTAGAGCTGTCTTGTGTTCCCTATAGCCGCCGCCTTTTCCATCTCTTATGCTTTCGTTACCCACCACTGCTCACGGTCGTTTCTTAGACTTTTGCTTCACCTAGATCTGATTTCTTTACGCTCTTCATCGTGTTCAGAGTCTGAATTGATGAGTTTACGAGAATCCACCAGTACAATAGACCTTGAAGAAATCCATTGGTTCTTTGTAACCCTGTGGTTTAAGTCACTTATAGATTTCATTGCTGTTTCCACAGCTGCTTGTATAGCTTTCCAAGCAACATCTGGGTCAGCCTCGTTTTCAGAACTACCTAAGTGTGACCTCAATTGTTCCTGGAACTTACTTTTGGTTTTTTCGTTACTCAACTCATTTCTAATGGGTCTTTTTAATGTGGCTTTTTTGCGTCCAGTGAGGCGCAAGCAGATGCGTGCCCGTATTAGGTTATGGTCGGAGTCCAAGCAGGTACTCCAGAATGAGCGACAATCTTCTACCGACCCTCTCCAACGATGACTGATAGCAATATGGTCTAGCCCCCAAATGCCCTGGTACGGCCGAGAGTGGAGAGTCCGCTCTCCCTCTCGAAATGCTCTCACACGGCCACGCGTATATAGCCTCTGCCAGGGAAGTCCTACTCACTGCCTTCTCGTGGCATCACTGTTGTTTATGAAAATGAGAGGACGAAAAGCGAATGTCCGGCGCTTTAACCTGATCCCAAACCAAATCAATGTTACACATGGGCTCCAGTATACTGCGGGAACAAATGGCGTAAGAACCAATTGTTGGTCACCGGCTTCCATGGGACTGCATCTCCTTACGATGCTCCACTGCCTTGTGGATCAGACCTTCAGGTCGAAGGCTCGAGGTGTGGCCTCCTAAGAAAACCACCTGCTTCGGTTTGGGCACCCGGGCAGTATCACAGCCCTCACACATATCGAATGAGATTTGTGTGGCGCATATGTATTTGGTGCCTCTTTGTACCATTATCTATGTGTTGAAATAAATAAATAAAATATGGTCTACTTGAGTCTATCGTTGGTTTGGTGTAGGGAGTCGCCATGTTAGACGATGTCTCTCCTTATGCTTAAAATTTGTTTGCGAAAAATAAACGATTGTCTGAGCACAGTTGCAGCAGACGATCACCATTATCTGTTCGTTGTGCCGGAATACTAAAATACCCACCTAAATGCCTTTGTTTGGTTTAAACTACCTATCTGGGCATTAAAGTCACCTGCTACGAGTACTATGTCTGAATGTTTAGCTTTCTGAAGAAGTTCAGATAGCTTTTTGTAAAATTCATCTTTAACTTCATCTGAGCTGCAGTCGGTGGGAGCGTAGGCAGAAACAACAAGGCATGAGAAAAGTTAGGATGTATATTTTGAAAGCAATCATTCATACAATCTACTTGGAGTCAGATCACGGGCCACTAAAGCGTAACAAATGAAAAAAGTACAGTAGTATGTGTAGTTGATGAATAAAGTCAAAAACCCTATTATCTAGAAAGTACAAACATGTCTTTTGCAAACTAATAGTCGGATCAAAAAAAGAGTTTACTTTTGTGCGAAACTCCTTGGTTAAATTTTCTTGCACTCTGATGTTGGTGTTCACATCACAATGAAACTTGAAATCAGGAGTATTTACAAGTTAAAACCTCGTAACACATTAACCACTATTCATTCATCACGATTCTAATTCACGAAAATCAAATCAAAAAATACCACCAACGAAGAAGTACCAGATCGTTATGATAAAAATAAAGACAGAATTCATTTTGTAAACTGTACAACATTTTATTTTTTGTCAGTAATTGGATCGAAATGCTTTTTTACTGCTTCGTGGAATAGAAAGACTGGAAATACGTAAACGACAGAACGATGAACTACAAAAAAACGATAGAGAAAGTTTATAGATGTAAAATTCTTTTCAGTAAGTAATGAGGACAATGAAGTGACGAAAATCAAAATGCACCGTATTTTGCGTAAACATCGACTGGTTACCCAAGCTGTGATAAGGATCTGTTGATAGAAACTTTAAATGGTTTAACTAACAGATAAGCGCTTACTTTAGTTAACATTTAGTCTAACCTCAACCAGTCGCGCGCGAGACTGAAGGCCCTGAGTTCGAATCCCGCGGGCGGAATCGTGGATGCGCACGGCTGAGGAGTCCCACAATAACATGAAACGGCCACCCAGGGATTCCAGGTTTTTAACGGTGGTCTAACATCGATCGGTTTATGATCTCAATCAAAAGCTTAATAATCTCTGCAACCCTATACTGACAGTAACATTTTTAATGGTTTGAAATATGCTCGATTTATTCTGTTCCTTCGCTCTATACGACCAATCAAAAATGTCGTTTCCCAGACGTTTAACGAAGAATCAACGTTCAAAATATACTGTGATTGCTTGAATTTAGTAACAAATTGTTATTCTTATTCCTCCAGTCATGTTATTACTTCATATGCATATTTAAAACAGATAAGGGATAATCTATTTGGAGGAATGTTTGTGATTGTTGGATTCCCAACAGAAAACCAGTTTGTTAGACCAGTTCAAATAATCAAAAATGTAAATATATTTTCAATGAAAATGTAATGGTATATGAAATAAAACAACTATATATATCAGGGGTTTTGTGGAGATTTTAGTAATTTCAATTGTTGAGATCATGAGTCAATTGAAGCTAAGTGCTCACACACAATATCAGTAGGTCCTGGGTTCGAATCCCGCGGGGCGAGATCGTAGATGCACACTGTTGAGGAGTCCTACAATAGGAAGAAACGGCCGTCCAGTGCTTCCAGGTTTTCCATGGTGGTCTAGCTTTAATTGACTCATAATCTCAACAATTGAAACTATATATATGTAAAGTTAACGAATTACACATTCTAGGTTATATATTCTACACCTCATTTAAATGGCTTTGGAATAAATGAAGAACAATAAAAATACAAACTTTCTAGTAGTGAATGATTGTACATCCAGAAAAGAGAAATTAATTCACTATAAGAATATTTAAAGATGTATGGGAAATCGTACGGGGAAGTGTGTATGTCAAGCTGTTATACGATGTGTGAATTTATTACAAAACACACAATAGAATACAATTATGTTCTGAATAAAGGTAAATGTAAAAATGAAGTCGACAGAATGAAAGATCAATCATCTTCCTCAACAGAAACGGCATATTAGATAGTGGCTACAGCAGTGTCAATTATACAATCAGTATGAAATTCACTAAACATTTCTAAGGCATTTTTCAAAAAAAATCTCTCTAAAATAGATTATCACCAATCTGTTTAAAATAGACATACGAGGTAACATGACTGGAGTAATAAGTGTAACAAATTTTTATCGAATTCGAGCAATCACAGTATATTTTGAAAGTAGACTCTTCATTAGACATCTAGAAAACGACGTTTTGGATTGATCGTATAGATCGAAGGGATAGGAGGATAAATCAAGCATATTTCAAATCATTAAAAATGTTATTCCCTCTTTTAATACTCATCTTTATTAACATGTGCTTTTTGGTGGTTGCCCTCATGAATATGCGCCTTCTTTCACTTGTCTTTTTGATAGTCACCCATCTGAATGGATACCGTTCAAAAGTCGTTTTGCAATTATTATCCTACTGTTAGGTTCAAATTTCGCCAAGAATTGCCAGGTTTCTTCGAAGCAGTACTTGCATCTACAATGACCACCTTTAGTGAGTTTTGAGTAATACCTTAGGTGTGAGGACTAAACTGACAATTTCCGTCTGCGCAAACTGAAGTGTCAAACAGAGATCTAACCGATGAACTAGTGGAGAAACATCGAATAATTTTGCCACCAAGGCATCATGCTCCACTTAATTATTATTATTATTATTATTATCAGCTTTATTCAAATTATATTTTTGGTACAATATAGAATTCTCAGTGCCAAGTATTTCAACAAGTTTCCGTTTCTTTCTTCTTGGTCGGTCCTGGCGATACATATTGAGTGATCACCAGTTAGATGTTAGCAGTTCACTGAATGAACATCTGAATAATGTGCATTCTTTTCGTTGTATATTGCCAGCAACTACATTGTCTCTTATTGAGTTTTTTGTAACTTTGACAACGAAAGGTTGTACAATTTTCAGAAACGCAGCAGAATAGGTTATGCGATTAATAAACATAACGATATATTAAAACAAACAAAAATAGATAACTTGTTGAAATATCTAGATGGCAGGAACATGTATCCCAGATGCTCAAGCAGGCCATCCGACGAGTAACAATGATCAGTTTAGAGGTTAGGTGACAATCACACTACGGACGACCTAAGACATAATACAGATGTAAATGTAAACCAATGGATGCTGATTCAGTAGTCTAGGAACGAAGCGTACGCCACGAAACCTGGAGATCTTGGACTCAGATTTAGCCATGGTTATGGTTGCCACTGGAGTCGACTGAGATATAAACTCAAAATTCCTGAACAAAATGATCAAATTCGATACTTATCTATGAAACACGCATTCTATACACAATGTACTAGTAAAAAACAAACCAATTTTAATGTGAAGTAGTAAAGAAATATTCATACTTATTACTATTTACAACACTTTGAGAACTTACCTTAATCTCATAAATATTACAGAATAATAAGTCAATAAACCAGCTGTTACGATAAATGCAGTGAGAACTTTTTCCCACACAGAAGTTTGAATCTTAGATATGAAAAAAAGAGTACAGAACAAGTACATTATTAAGTAATGAGTATAAAATCCCAATTTAATGAACTGACGAAACGGCCGTCCAGTGCTTCCAGATTTTCAATGGCGGTCTAACACTGATCGATTCAAGATCTCAATTAAAAGCCAACAATCTGCACAACTCTATACTGTTAATTATCATATGCTCACTAGTGACCAGCTTCGAGAGATAATTCTAAAGAGAAGCCGGGGCCTTCGGAGTTTAACCGTGTCGGGTGTGAGGGATTTCGCCAACGAAGATAATGTAAGAAGGTTGGACAATATTGTAGATTGGTTAAAGTGAGACACTAACAGCATCGAATGACGTCTTAGTGGTCTAAAGGTTGGGTATTCGCGTATCAGACTGAAGGTGCTGGGTTTCGACCTTCCCTGCCAACAAACGCCCTCATTTTCATCACACTACTCATGTTTGTGCACAGTGTATTTTGACACAGCTAGCATATAATCTATCACTACCAGGCATCACATTGATCGCTTGATGATCTGAATGATGAAAATAGTCAACAATCTCCACAACCCTATACTGATATTTATTACGATGTGCTGGCTGACCAGTGACTAGCTTGGAAAGGTGAATCTCGGAGTTGTAGTGAGCTGTGACCAGTGGAGGTAATCCATGTGAGGTGTGATGCAGTTAGCCACGGAAGACAATGTAAGGTGGTCGGGCAATATCGTGGATGCGCACTGCTAAGTAGACCCTTACTAGGACGAAGCGGCTGTCCAGTGCTTCCAGGTTATTAATGGCGGTCTAACGTTGATCATTTCATTATCTCAATTAAAAGTTTCACATATCTGGGCAGCATATTCGATAAACAAGGAGGATCTGGTGCATATGAATAGGCAAGGATTGGCAAAACAAGGACAGCATTTCTACAACTGAAGAACATATAAAACTCAAAAAAACCGGCAACCATTATCAAAGTCAGAATATTTAATACGAACATCAAGACAGTTCTACTGTACGGAGCTGAAACTTAGAGAACTATTACAACCATCACCAAAAAATATAACTATTTATAAACAATTGTCTACGCAAGATTCTTAATGTCCGCCGCCGAAATGCCTGGTACGAACGAGGGTGGGGAGTTCGCTCTCCCTCTCGAAATGCTCTCACATGGCCACGCGTATACAGCCACTGCCACGGAAATCCTACTTACTGTTGTTCACGAAATTGAGAGGACTAAATGCGAATGTTCGGCGCTTTAACCGGGTTGGTGGACACGAAGGGTTTGCCTAGGGGAGTCGGGAAACCCTGATTTCAAACTAATGGTGTATATAAGCTGCAGGATCCTAAGGGATTAAAAGACGTATAAATCTATTGTTAGTCACCAGCTACCATGGGACTGCATCTCCTTACGTCGCTCCATTGGCTTGTGGATCAGATGCATATGTATTTGGTGCCTCCTTGTATTTTATTGGCCCAGGACCTGACTCCAATTAGATCATATGTTGAACGCCATTGAATGTTTGCTATCGAAATATATATGTCGCCTATTCTTGTATATAATTATCGACTTAACTCGCTTTAGCGAATAACGGAATTAAAATAAGTTAAATACGAGAAAGAATTTCGAATACATATATATTGTACAATCATTGATTTGGGCAGACAATGAGCAGGAAGAAGCGAATAGAGGAGAGCGAAACGAAATATCGCGCAGTGGAGAAGGCATGTGAACCAACTCCATTTAGTCAAGCGTTAATATAATATTTATAGTCAGATGATGATGAATAGAATCAGAAGTGTACACACATATGCGCTCACATAAAATAGTCACGGTCGATAAGCGAATAATTAACAAGGTCAAAACATGACTGAAGAAGAATAGATAAATTGGCCTGTCCAGAAGCTAGAATAAGTTACATGGGTTTAACTAGTAAACAACACTATAGTACAAATGTTTATGTCTTTAAATAAATAAATAAAATCCGTTGGACAGATATCACCAGCTTAACCTAATATGGAAGAGAACAAACCAACTACCAACTAAAGATGAAATTAAGAAAAACGCTGGAGGTAGATATGACATACATTACAGATAACAGGAAAGGATTTCCCAGGACAAAGGTCGATGGCGAATGCTAGGGAGCAGACTTTTTTTATTTATTTATTTATTTGAACACATAAATATTGGTACAAGAGAGCGCCAATGTATATGCGCCACACAAAACAATGAAAATTCGAAGAGAGATAGAAAGAAAAAAAACTAAGGAGCACAAAAGAAAAAGAGAACGATAACGAAGAGATTGGTGTAAGGTAGTGTGGTCGTAACGAGGGAACGGAAAGGTACAATCAGAAGAAATCTTTCAAGTAAGGGAGACACAACCACTTTTTATGAAGAAAGTAAAGGAAGGTTACAGCAGGATCGCCACTGGCTTCTATTCTGAGCCATATCTGATAACGTCTCTAGCCACTGTGTAGCACCATCTCTCAGACCCCAACCTGGGAGTCGTGAAGGACCGACAGAAGCCAGTCCTTTGCAGCTTTCGTTCATACCACGACACCATGTTATGCACTGACCACCTCTCCGCTTTTTCCAACCAGTCCCAGAGTCGGCAAATAATGCACGACGTGGAATTCTCTGGGACGACATTCGTAGAACATGTCCAAGCCACCGAAGTCGGTGTTTCAAGATGGTGACACCAATTGAATTATCATCTCTGTGCCCAAACACACGATGCCGAACCTCTGCATTACTGACATGGCGTTGCCACTGAATGTCAGCAATCCTTCGGAGACAGCGATGATCGAACACAGAGAGTCGTCTAACGTCCTCAACTCGGAGGCCAGGTTTCGCAAGCATAGAGCAAAACTGCTCTCACCGACGCGTTGTAGATCCGACCTTTTACAGCCAGACTAACATCACGAAGGCGCCAAAGGTGGCCGAGATTGGCATAAGCCGCTCTGGCTTTCACTATACGTGCATTGATCTCATCACTCACACCCCCACCAGCACTTATGCAGCTACCCAGATACACGAACTTCTCAACTACGTCTATCTGCTCACCATCCAGGGTGAGTACAGGATTGGAATCCTGTCAGTCTTGTAGAAGTACTTTGCATTTCGAAGGTGCAAAGCACATACCATACCTACGGACGCTGATTGCCAACTGATTAATTGCGGATTGTATGGCTTGGGCATTATCGCACAGTAAGACAACATCATCCGCATACTCAAGGTCGAGAAGTCTTTCTCCAGGCAACAGATCCACACCACCATTACTTACATTCATCAGAGCTGTTTCCAGAATGTCATCGATGGCAAAGTTGAAGAGGAATGGTGAGATTAGGCAACCCTGCCTAACCCCACTACTCGAATAGAACAATGGAGAGAGGTGGTTGTATGCCAACACTCTGCCTGAGGTGTTTGTATGTAGGGCTTTCAGGATGTTAATAAACTTCTCAGGCACACCCTTCTTCAATAGACAATCCCAGAGAACAGTCCTGTCCAACGAATCGAAGGCAGCCCTGATGTCAAGAAACACTACGATTGTTGGCCTTTGATAAGTATGGCGGTGTTCTAACATTTGGCGGAGGGTGAAGATATGATCAATACATCCTCGACCAGAACGAAACCCAGCCTGCTCCTCGCGAGTCAATCTTTCTCGGGTTTTGAACAACCTACGAAGTATGACGGAAGCCAATAGCTTGGACGCAATCGGAAGTAGACTTATCCCCCGATAGTTGTTGCAGGAACGACGTGAACCCTTTTTAAAGATAGGGACAACTATCGACTCATTCCATGACGTTGGTACACTCTCTAATTCCCAAACCTTTGTAAACAACGTCGTCAATTCCTTAGTCAAAAAGTCACCACCATCTTTAAAAAGAGCCGGAGGTAAGTCATCTGGGCCAAGTGATTTGTAACGCTTCAAGAGTTGGAGTTCCTTGCGGACTTCCTCCTCGTTTGGTGGATCAGTCGTCACCGGCCATGGAGGGCAGGACAGTATGACCGATATTGCCGGAGCAGCAGGCCAGTTGAACTGCCTTCCGAAAAATTCTGCCCATCGTCCAAGACGTCGATGGATGTTAGTGATTGGCATCCCATCATCCTCGCAGATTGTTTCACTCACAACAGACTTCTTGCTGCCAGTGGCTCGGATGAGCTGGAAGAGCTTCCGGTAGCTACCAGATGCAGCTGCTGCTTCCAGATCATTAGCACGCTCCGACCACCAGGCTTCTCGGTCCTTACGCAAGCTTTGCCCAATTTCCTTACGTAACATCCTTCGTTTATGGTCAAACTCACGGTCACCCGGAGTAGACCGACGGGCTTCAATGAGTTGTAAGGAACCAGAAGAAACCCAGTGCTTATAATCGGGACGTTTCGCAAACCCACAACTGACTATTCCCGCCATTTTCATGGCGTCATGCAATTGCAACCAATGCTCATCTATACTTTTCGGTGGAGTGGTAGCTAGCCTAGAGGCTAGCTCGGTTCGATACTTATTTGCAACAGAAGTTGCAACCAGCTTGCTAATATCAATCCTTTGATGGCGGTCACTTCGTTGTCCACTGAAAAGTAAGGCAAGATTGGCGCAGACCAAGGCATGGTCAGAGTCCAGATAGGTACTCCAAAAGGAGCGGCAGTCTTTTACACACCCACGCCAGCGGAAGCTGATCGCGATGTGATCAATCTGAGTCCAGGCTTGGGATGCAGAGGGAGGACGCCAGGTGGCACATCGGCGATGACTGTGCCGAAAGTTAGTGCTAGCCAGAAACAGGTTGTGGTCTGTGCAAAGTTGCAGTAGACGGTCCCGGTTATCTGACCTGCGACCAACGAGTCCCCATCGGCCACCTAAACGACTCTCTTCTGTGCCTAGACGCCCGACCTGAGCATTCAAGTCTCCGGCTAGTACTACAATATCTGTCGAGCGCACTTTCTGGAGAACAGATAACTGGTGGTAAAACTCATCCTTGATTGCATCCGGGCTGCAATCTGTCGGGGCATAGGCAGAGATGACGAAAAGACATCGTTTCTCACGCCGATTTCTTCTCACTTTGATGGAACTTTCTAATCTAACAGCACATAACCGACTGTTAATGGGGATCCAATCGACTAGTGCTGCTTCAGCTCTAGCGCTTAGTGCGACACCAACGCCAGCAAGACCAGACGAAGATGCCACAGGGTCCCCGGATAAGCGCACGTAAAACAAGCTTTTCGAAGCGACAGATGGAGATCGAATTTGTAGTATTTCGCCAGAGTCTTGAATACGGGTCTCGGATAGACAACAACATCAATATTAAGACTTTCCAAAGACATAGCCAACCCTATCTGTTGTCCGACCTGCACTAGTGTGCGAACGTTGAAGGCAGCCAGTTTGAATGGTGCACGTGGTTTCAGAAAAACTGCTTCAGTTCTCGTATTCGGTGGTAACATACAATTTTCAACCGGACAGTGACTCGAGAACGTTTAGATACAGTCGAATTTCCACCAAAGACGAGCCGCTGTATAAGTATAAAAGATATCCGACTGTATCTAAACGTTCTCGAGTCACTGTCCGGTTGAAAATTGTATGTTACCACCGAATACGAGAACTGAAGCAGTTTTTCTGAAACCACGTGCACCATTCAAACTGGCTGCCTTCAACGTTCGCACACTAGTGCAGGTCGGACAACAGATAGGGTTGGCTATGTCTTTGGAAAGTCTTAATATTGATGTTGTTGTCTATCCGAGACCCGTATTCAAGACTCTGGCGAAATACTACAAATTCGATCTCCATCTGTCGCTTCGAAAAGCTTGTTTTACGTGCGCTTATCCGGGGACCCTGTGGCATCTTCGTCTGGTCTTGCTGGCGTTGGTGTCGCACTAAGCGCTAGAGCTGAAGCAGCACTAGTCGATTGGATCCCCATTAACAGTCGGTTATGTGCTGTTAGATTAGAAAGTTCCATCAAAGTGAGAAGAAATCGGCGTGAGAAACGATGTCTTTTCGTCATCTCTGCCTATGCCCCGACAGATTGCAGCCCGGATGCAATCAAGGATGAGTTTTACCACCAGTTATCTGTTCTCCAGAAAGTGCGCTCGACAGATATTGTAGTACTAGCCGGAGACTTGAATGCTCAGGTCGGGCGTCTAGGCACAGAAGAGAGTCGTTTAGGTGGCCGATGGGGACTCGTTGGTCGCAGGTCAGATAACCGGGACCGTCTACTGCAACTTTGCACAGACCACAACCTGTTTCTGGCTAGCACTAACTTTCGGCACAGTCATCGCCGATGTGCCACCTGGCGTCCTCCCTCTGCATCCCAAGCCTGGACTCAGATTGATCACATCGCGATCAGCTTCCGCTGGCGTGGGTGTGTAAAAGACTGCCGCTCCTTTTGGAGTACCTATCTGGACTCTGACCATGCCTTGGTCTGCGCCAATCTTGCCTTACTTTTCAGTGGACAACGAAGTGACCGCCATCAAAGGATTGATATTAGCAAGCTGGTTGCAACTTCTGTTGCAAATAAGTATCGAACCGAGCTAGCCTCTAGGCTAGCTACCACTCCACCGAAAAGTATAGATGAGCATTGGTTGCAATTGCATGACGCCATGAAAATGGCGGGAATAGTCAGTTGTGGGTTTGCGAAACGTCCCGATTATAAGCACTGGGTTTCTTCTGGTTCCTTACAACTCATTGAAGCCCGTCGGTCTACTCCGGGTGACCGTGAGTTTGACCATAAACGAAGGATGTTACGTAAGGAAATTGGGCAAAGCTTGCGTAAGGACCGAGAAGCCTGGTGGTCGGAGCGTGCTAATGATCTGGAAGCAGCAGCTGCATCTGGTAGCTACCGGAAGCTCTTCCAGCTCATCCGAGCCACTGGCAGCAAGAAGTCTGTTGTGAGTGAAACAATCTGCGAGGATGATGGGATGCCAATCACTAACATCCATCGACGTCTTGGACGATGGGCAGAATTTTTCGGAAGGCAGTTCAACTGGCCTGCTGCTCCGGCAATATCGGTCATACTGTCCTGCCCTCCATGGCCGGTGACGACTGATCCACCAAACGAGGAGGAAGTCCGCAAGGAACTCCAACTCTTGAAGCGTTACAAATCACTTGGCCCAGATGACTTACCTCCGGCTCTTTTTAAAGATGGTGGTGACTTTTTGACTAAGGAATTGACGACGTTGTTTACAAAGGTTTGGGAATTAGAGAGTGTACCAACGTCATGGAATGAGTCGATAGTTGTCCCTATCTTTAAAAAGGGTTCACGTCGTTCCTGCAACAACTATCGGGGGATAAGTCTACTTCCGATTGCGTCCAAGCTATTGGCTTCCGTCATACTTCGTAGGTTGTTCAAAACCCGAGAAAGATTGACTCGCGAGGAGCAGGCTGGGTTTCGTTCTGGTCGAGGATGTATTGATCATATCTTCACCCTCCGCCAAATGTTAGAACACCGCCATACTTATCAAAGGCCAACAATCGTAGTGTTTCTTGACATCAGGGCTGCCTTCGATTCGTTGGACAGGACTGTTCTCTGGGATTGTCTATTGAAGAAGGGTGTGCCTGAGAAGTTTATTAACATCCTGAAAGCCCTACATACAAACACCTCAGGCAGAGTGTTGGCATACAACCACCTCTCTCCATTGTTCTATTCGAGTAGTGGGGTTAGGCAGGGTTGCCTAATCTCACCATTCCTCTTCAACTTTGCCATCGATGACATTCTGGAAACAGCTCTGATGAATGTAAGTAATGGTGGTGTGGATCTGTTGCCTGGAGAAAGACTTCTCGACCTTGAGTATGCGGATGATGTTGTCTTACTGTGCGATAATGCCCAAGCCATACAATCCGCAATTAATCAGTTGGCAATCAGCGTCCGTAGGTATGGTATGTGCTTTGCACCTTCGAAATGCAAAGTACTTCTACAAGACTGACAGGATTCCAATCCTGTACTCACCCTGGATGGTGAGCAGATAGACGTAGTTGAGAAGTTCGTGTATCTGGGTAGCTGCATAAGTGCTGGTGGGGGTGTGAGTGATGAGATCAATGCACGTACAGTGAAAGCCAGAGCGGCTTATGCCAATCTCGGCCACCTTTGGCGCCTTCGTGATGTTAGTCTGGCTGTAAAAGGTCGGATCTACAACGCGTCGGTGAGAGCAGTTTTGCTCTATGCTTGCGAAACCTGGCCTCCGAGTTGAGGACGTTAGACGACTCTCTGTGTTCGATCATCGCTGTCTCCGAAGGATTGCTGACATTCAGTGGCAACGCCATGTCAGTAATGCAGAGGTTCGGCATCGTGTGTTTGGGCACAGAGATGATAATTCAATTGGTGTCACCATCTTGAAACACCGACTTCGGTGGCTTGGACATGTTCTACGAATGTCGTCCCAGAGAATTCCACGTCGTGCATTATTTGCCGACTCTGGGACTGGTTGGAAAAAGCGGAGAGGTGGTCAGTGCATAACATGGTGTCGTGGTATGAACGAAAGCTGCAAAGGACTGGCTTCTGTCGGTCCTTCACGACTCCCAGGTTGGGGTCTGAGAGATGGTGCTACACAGTGGCTAGAGACGTTATCAGATATGGCTCAGAATAGAAGCCAGTGGCGATCCTGCTGTAACCTTCCTTTACTTTCTTCATAAAAAGTGGTTGTGTCTCCCTTACTTGAAAGATTTCTTCTGATTGTACCTTTCCGTTCCCTCGTTACGACCACACTACCTTACACCAATCTCTTCGTTATCGTTCTCTTTTTCTTTTGTGCTCCTTAGTTTTTTTTCTTTCTATCTCTCTTCGAATTTTCATTGTTTTGTGTGGCGCATATACATTGGCGCTCTCTTGTACCAATATTTATGTGTTCAAATAAATAAATAAATATAAATAAAGCGCCAGACGTTCGCTTTTCGTCCTCTCATTTTCGTAAACAACACCCCGCCACGAGAAGGCAATGAGTAGGACTTCTCTGGCAGAGGCTGTATACAGGCGGCCGTGTGAGAGTATTTCGAGAGGAAGAGCGAACTCTCCGCACTCTCGGCCGTACCAGGGCGTTCGGGGGAGCAGACTTTACTCCTCCACAAGGGGTAATATATATATATATGTATATATATATATATATATATATATATATATATATATATATATATATATATATATATATATATATATATAGGAACTATTAATAGTAAAAGGCAAAATTAATTGTCTATAAAGAAACAAAAATATCAACAATAACCAAGTAGATATAGAACGGACGGAATATGGCTTACAGCGGAATTCAGGACGAACATTTCATCCTACTTGATACTTGATCTTAATTGAATGTACCTGGATACCATAGTTGATGTCCATTCAGGAATTCAAATGCACTGGCGTTTGAAACGAAAGGTACTACTATATAGACATCAACCCTAGAATGCACGTACATTCATTTAAAAATGATTCCCAAACAGGACAAAACGTGCGTCTAGTCACACTTCATCTATCTTTTATCAAATTACGTCATAATGGTTGTATCGAGGAAATCCGCACAAGATGCCCATATCCCAACTAAGAATAACAAAATATCAGTCAAAAATATCAACAATAGGATAATCAAAACCATTTCAAATTGAATTAACAACCAATTAACATCTATCACAATTAAAACTTACATGTGAATCTGGTAAAATCCAATATCGATCACAAGATAACTGATCACATAATGTAGTTTGAAGTAGTTCTACAATCGTTCATTATTATTGTTATTAGATAACCATGCAATTATAATCATTTTCCATGATATACGGGTATTAGAGGTATGATGATAAAAAATAATGAGAAAACTACTCATCAAATCAAATAACACAATATATGAATTGATCTAAGTTGTCATAAATTATCATAACAGTAAGATATATTAAGAGTATCAGTGATAGTAAAAGTTACTGACAAAGATGATTGATACAGTGAGTCAATTAAAACTCACTAAATGAAGTCATGTTGTGACAATCAAAAATTTAAATGCGTGTGTAATTGGCTGACAAGCAGTTTCATTTTCTAAGGGGTATATACATATATATAGTATGCATGCGATTTGATTTAGCACAATAAATGTTTTCGTTTTGATAAATCTTCTAGTTGAACGTTTGAATCGGTTCGCTAAATTCTTCTAGTAACCTCTAAACTAAATCTACACGGCAACTTGAACACGCGAGAAAAGATGCGAAACATGTTAAGAGCGATTTACTCCGAGGTTAATTTATGTACAGAAAGTCTAGGGTATTTATAACGTTTCAGATGACCTTGGGCTTCTGGGAAGTTCCAGAACCCTTCTAAACATAGTGGTGGGGAATGCGACACGTGATTTTTCACTTTCTAGATGTTCCTTACAAACGTCTATTGAATGCTGATTGGATAGGATGTTTCCAAGCGTTTTCAGGGCCGCTTTGCGAATTTTTTCGACAAATTTTCTGGGTCTCCCCAACACTTCCACTACCAGTTTCCTCACTTAGCGGTTCGCACATAAGAAGTTTATGTACCAATATCAGCATAAGAAAAAGGAGTACAATAACGAACAGAAATTAGTTCATGGTAGTGAAATAATAATGGGAGAGGTAGTGCAGTTAGCAAAAGATCAACTGTTAGTCAGAAAGTGATGAAACTTATGAAGACAGCCAATCACAAAAAAGCCATTGTAACGAACTGATATAACACTTATGGAATAACTGAAAGATTTGATTCTACACGATGTAGGCACTGATGTTGTTCGGAACAATAATAAGAGTTTCAAAACTGAACCATTTAAATTATAGAATACAACATTATTAAAAGCATCCATCTGAAAATGTATATCTTTCATTTTGCGGAGAACTACTACAACCATCATCAAGAAGATACAAGTATTTATAAATAGTTGTCTACGCAAGATACTCAACATTCATTGGCCGGATACCATCAACAACAGCCTTCTGTGGGAGAGAGCAAACCAGTTTCCAGTTGAAGAAGAAAATAGGAAAAGACAATGGAAATGGATAGGACATACACTAAGGAAATCACCAAACTGCATCACTAGACAAGCGCTAACTTGGAATCCTGAAGAGAAGCGGAAAAGTGGAAGGCAAAAGAACACATTACGTCGGGAAATAGAATCAGATATGAAAAGGATGAATAACAACTGGAAAGAGTTAGAAAAGAATTGCCCAGGACAGCGTTGGATGGAGAGTGCTGGTGAGCAGCCTATGCTCCTTCACGAGGAGTAACAGGCTTAAGTAGGTAAGTTTACTGAAAGTTGAACATCCTTTGAAAAACATGAAACACTGGACAGTTATTTCATCGTAATATGGGAACACTTTAAAAATCCAGTGATCATGAAATCTCACTAAATTCACAAACTTACCTAATGGTACTCAATCTATGATCTAACTTGGATCAGCCTACAATATTGATAGCATTATGAAATTAACTCTTAACATCAATAAATTTACAAAACTAGATGGATAGAAATAATAGTGTTTGTTTAAAGAAAAGAAAATTGAATTTATAACTTACGACGTATTTGTGTACTGCTACTGTCATTTCCAGATGGTGTACATTTATTCAAGATATCCTAGTTTATAAAAAAATATAAAATATAAAAGAACATAAAATATTGATAACAAGACTGTTTAGTGATTCTGTGGTGTATGCTGCTTATATCGACATAATTAGTATATGACGTTAGTCGTGAACAGAATGTCTGGCAGCAGAGAGACAAGAGGATCGAACAGTAAAGAATGGATACAAAATGCAAGAACAATCAAGTCTGAGTCATTCTGAGACAATCGATGGACGTTTTGCAAATTACGTATTGACTATTTGATTGTTAGATTTTATTAACAAGTCCTGTAATTTTGTGTTAAATACATTCGATTGTTCCGCACTAGTGTTCTGTTCACTACAATTCCATCTAAAGAAAACTCGGATTTATCGACGACAAAAATAAGAAACTCAGCACAAAAGGTTCGCTGTTGTTATTAAAAGCATTCCCCATAAAAATTTGGAATTCTGAGACAATTTCTGCTGAAATCCACTAATACATTTTTTTTCAATATTCATCCAATATTTCATATCATAAGCTTAATAATTACACGTTTCTTAACAGACACTTTTGGATGAATTTTAGAAGATAATATATTGCCTTTACCCATCATGACTTATATTTACCAGTTTACTTGCTACTATGAAGTGTGTATTCACCAGACAAGTTTTGTGTTCTTTCACCTCAAAAATGATCTCTTTTAATAGTCATAATATAAACTATCATATCTGCGTCATCTTAACAGTGCTGTAACACCGATTATCCATATATTTTGGTAGAATGCTTCCTGCGAATAAAGTGTCTGCAATTTGATGTACGTTTTCAATAGAAAGCTATTGTTAGTTACATTTTCGCTTTAGTAATATAACCTGTATCTGATTAAATAACTTTATGAAGCTCTCTTACTCCAAATCATGTATGTTACTTACTTACGTCTGTTACTCCTCATCAGTCAGTAACAACGTAGAACTGTGTACGTACGCACATAAGCTCAAGTTGCCATAACCACATTAACACAAAGACACAACTGTCGATTCAAATCCCGTAGTAGTAGGGGTAGTAGAAGTATAAGCAGTAATCGGAAGAATGACGGTTTGAAGATGTTATTCAAGGAGTACAATCCAGTGAAATAAATTTGGAAAGAGAAAAATAAGGAACATGAAGAATTCAGATTAAAATTGGGGAGAACACAAAGATTGGATGCACATGCGCCATTCGCAAACAATTCTGAACCATGTCATTCAAGGTCTCTAACCATCGGTTCCTATCGTCTCGCGGATCCCAATCAGGTAGTCTACTGCCAGGGAAGTCCACCTCTGCCAGGGAAGTCCTACTCACTGCCTTCTCGTGGCGGGGGTGTTGTTTACGAAAATGAGAGGACGAAAAGCGAATGTCCGGCGCTTCAACCGGATCACAAACCAATGGTACACATGGGCTCCAGTATCCTGCGGGAACAAATGGCGTAAGAACCAATTGTTGGTCACCGGCTTCTATGGGACTGCATCTCCTTACGATGCTCCACTGCCTTGTGGATCAGACCTTCAGGTCGAAGGCTCGGGGTGTGGCCCCCTAAGAAAACCACCTGCTTCGGTTTGGGCACCCGGGCAGTATCACAGCCCTCACACATATCGAATGAGATTTGTGTGGCGCATATGTATTTGGTGCCTCTTTGTACCATTATCTATGTGTTGAAATAAATAAATAAGTCCACACCTACCAACATGAATCAGTCCACTTGCCAGTGACTTCATGGATCTGTGCCATGTTTTGTTCTGCCCGCCCATAGCTTTCTTTCAACCTATTCCTACACCATAAAACATGGCACGTCGGGCAGTTGGTGGTTGGGCATACGTAACACGTGTCCCATCCATCTCAACTGGTGTAGCTTTACTACTTTGTCAATTTATTTGCCATCCTCACCTAGTACCTGTTTTCAAACAACTGTATTACTTACTCGGTGGTCCCAGGATATACGAGCAATGGTTCAAATACACCTATGATCGAATACTAGTAACCTACGAATATCCTCTACTCTTACCGGCCATGTTTCACTGCCATAAAGTAGGGCGGAACGAACTGCTGCGCAGTAAACCTGTCCTTTGGTTGGTAGACGGATATCTCGCCGACGCCCCTCATGGAGGAGCATAGGCTGCACACCAGCACACTCTATCAAACTCTGTCCTGGGCAGTCCTTTCCAGTTACGATTCACTATTTTTATGTCCGCTTCCAAGTCTCGCCGTAGTGTGTTCTTCGGCATTCCTCTTTTCCCTCTTCCTTCGGGATTCCAAGTTGGCGTTCACTTCGTGATGCAGTTTGATGATTTCCTCAATGTATGTCCTATCCACTTTCAACGTCTTTTCCTATTTTCCTCTTCAGCTGGAAGCTGGTATGTCCTCTCCCTCTCCTCATAGTAGAGCGTTTTTGATGGTTTCGGGCCAACGGAAATCGAGTGTCTTGCGTAGACAATTGTTTAGAAATACTTGTACCTTTTTGATGATGGTTGCGGTAGTTCTCTAAGTTTCAACTCCGTACAGTAGAACTGTCTTGATGTTCGTACTGAGGATTCTCACTTTGATATTAGTTGACGGTTGTTTTGAGTTCCGTATGTTCTTCAGCTGTGGGAATGCTAGCCTTGCTTTGCCAATTCTTGCGTTTATGTTTCGATCCGATTATCCTTGTTCATCGATGATGCTTCCCAGATACTTGAAAGATTCTACATCTTCTAGAGCTTCTCCATCAAGTATGATTGGGTTGGTGTTCTCCGTTTTCTCCCAAATTCTAATCTTCTGAATTCTACATGTCTCATTTTTTCCTTCTTCCAAATTTATTTCACTGGTTTATACTTCTTGAATAACATCTTTAAAACCTAATGCTTTAGATTACTGCTTATACTTTCACTACCTCTACCACTACGGGATTTGAATCGATAGTTGTATCTCTGTGCTAATGTGGTATGGCGAATGGAACTGATATACGTACGTATGAAGTTCTACAATGTTACTGACTGACTGGTGTTCTCCATGTTGTATTTGGGGATCTTGCTTTTTCCCTTGTGTATGTTGAGGCTTACTGATGAAGTGGCTGTTGCAACATTGGTTGTCTTGACCCGCATTTGTTCGTGCGTATGGGAAATTTCCTGAGATAAACCAATAGCATATTTCACTTTTGAATATCAATAAACCGGACTCAGTCACTTAATTACATACCAACCCAATAAATCAAGATCCCCATGCTCCCATACTATTATTCTAACTAATTTTCCAAGGTTAACATGTTTAAATGTAATGGTGTTATCAAAAAAAGTAAAGCCTAACAATTACGTGCATTGACTCAGTTTGTCACATTGTATCAGCAAGGCGAGATAGGAACAGTGATAATATTAGAGGTAGCAAGGAAAGTTTAGGTATAGACAATATAATTCCAGAAGAACGAATTCTCGGAATAAAAAGTATAAGATAATTATAAAGCTCAATGTTGAAAGGAAGACAAAGAGTGAATGTCTCCGTACCCGTTGTGGCTGATTCTGAACTACGTCAGTTAACGTCTTCAACCATTGATTGAGACGGTCGGGCAAACTGTGGTCGGGGATACGTAAGACACATCAAAAGGGGTTAGATTGAAACGAATTCACTACGTCATCAACCGATTTGGCATCTTTATCAAGTATTCTGTGTCCGAATTCAACATTGCTTACTCGGTGGCGCCGACGTACGCTAGTAATGTTTAGATAATTTTATGACTAAATAAGAGTAAGCCATACATATCCCTTATTTTAAAGGTTACATTTGAGTATAACAGAACCAACTGTTATGCAGTAAACTTGTCCTTCAGTGGAAAGACAGACATCTCCCATACGCCACAAATAATCCTATGTTGGAATGAATGAAATATGTATAGTGACATATTTTATATTCATCAGCAGTGGTATTTCGTTTTCTGGGAGGTAAAACCTGGTAATGAGGCTATTGTTTGTTGCCCGGTATAGTAACTGACTTTGTAGAATCACCAACGCCACATAATTAGTGATGGCCAACTGCTTGTAAATATTTCATTTTCAGTCAGTGACTAATCAAGTATGCATTAGTTTCTTAGAACGTTACCGTTCCGCCCTAAATACTACTACTCGATTAAATGTAATACACAAGTGGAGGGAAAGTGGTTTAACTGTGCAAGCTTTCAAATCTACACCACTCGACTAAAGGTTTGACGAAGGTCGCTCTATCTCGATCTAAGCAGATGAGTAGTGGCAGTATTAACATTTAAGCAGGTTCAGCTAGAAGTATAGTGTATATGAGTTCCTAATTAAATACTTGTGCAAAAAAAGTACCTACCTCACATTGCTTTGAAATAGCTTCAAACGACTTTGGATCACATAATGCTTCATCCCAAAACACTTGATAACCATAATCAATATCTGGTTTTAGTACAGAACAACGAAGTAACGAACAATAGGACGATAAACAAATTGTACGACTGGTACTATAAGCATTTGTTTCATGTCTATTGCCAATATGTAAATCAAATGTATTTTCTGTGTAGAATCGTTTGCCACACATTTGACATTCCCAATCATAATCAGATATTTTATTTTTCATTTGTTCATGAATAGCATAAATATCATGCTTAGGATGAAAAGGGCACAGTTCGTTCATAGCAACACCTGTATACTTAAATAGTGGGAAAATAATCTTTTCTGTAATTAAATGAATATTTCAAAACTCAATGACTTACCTCATTTAGGATGGAACGTGCTAAACGACTTTGAGATATGCTGCATTTGTCTAATATATTACTGTGTATTGTCGAAATCGAAATGATGATTAAACAACACGCAGATAATATCCGTGTTTTGGATAATGTACGACCAATAAAAAAATCCATTGTAACGAAATTTAGAAATATCTGTCCTCAAGCATAGTACTGGGAGTTGTAGCTAGAGGAAACAGACTGAATAAGTAAAACAAAAATCAGTTGTCTATATAATCAAAGGATCAACCCCAAAACCCTTGAAGAATCAAATATTGAACAACTAGAAGGCACAGTCATTGTAGGTAACAGTAAACTTTGAAGCTTGATTATACTCCTAAACCGCTTCTGTAAATTGAAATCACTTTCGGTAACTGATGTTGCTAAATAGTTATAATGGTGACAAAAACAGTAAGGGATCATCTCCGATGATAGTCTAAAATCAGTTTTTGTTGAAAACAAAGACGATGAACGTTTGATGGGAGACAGTAAGGCTTTAACTCCTTGAGACTTATCACTATCAAAATTCGTTGACTCTACTCCCATTCTCATAAAATGTAAAATTTAGTGTGATGGATTTGTTGATAGCCCTTAACTCTTCGTACATTCGAATGACTAAAATACTTAAATTTTCGTACCATTTCTTTACATCCGCTATGCTAGATAATAAAATTTTGGTCAGAATACATTACGACAACATAATGTTCTTTTAAACCAATCCCTTATTTCCATAAATTCTAGTCAGCTTGACTGACATTAATACCCACCTGGTAAAATGATAAACCCGTTAATATGCTATAGAGAAGTCTATTAAATATGAGTTCCATCCAGTATTCATAATGTCACTCATGTATACGGAAAATAACCCCGGGAAACAGCTGCTTGAGAGCTAACGTTGACAAAATGAACCTTTTTCAGACAAACTCTCAAGGCTTAAACTAAGTTCACATCAACAGAATAAAACTAGGCCATATCTATTGAGCTTAACTATGTGGTCCACGTCTATATCCCTTTATTTATTATACCTCCGGAAAAAGGATCGGTGGTAGTATTAGCACTTTCGTTGAAGAAGTGCATGTAACTGTCGCAGTGATTCGAAACTTAACTATTAAGAAACTAGTGATCGTGAGGACAAAGCTATTAATTTCCTTGTAAGAAATGAATATGTTTGACAAGTGACTAATAATTCACATGTGAAACTACTGCGAGGTACTTGTACGTAATCTAAGTATTTAGAAGAACCTAAAAGCATAAGGTCATGGTCTACCTTTAGTCGCAAAAATACCAATCAGCTGTTCGCGATATGTTTACATAAGATGTCCTGCTGGATAACAGTTCAAGAATCTGCACCTCTATTTTCTAATATTAACGATCTCCAGTACACGATAAGATTCATTATTAGTTGCTTAATTAGGCAATAAATCTAAAGATTTATAAGCATGGCTATCGTAGCCATATAACACAGTATATACCATAGCTAGAAAGTCAAATTGTTGCACAATCAGGAAGCGTACGCTACCACAAAAAGTGTTTTTTGCAAAACAACACGGAATAACATAGGTCCGTAATGAGGAACTCGATCAGTTGGCTGGAATTTCTGTTAGACTAAATTTCCTGATGAGATGTATGTATATTCCCAGATCATTTAGCTGTTAACTAACTGCAAATGCCCACTTTAAAGTATTGATCCAATCAACTAATCGGTCAATAATTCCAAATAACATTTCGTCCCTTTCATATCGTCTTACGTTCATACATACCGCTACATACGGGAATACAAATTCCCTGTTTCCTGGTTTTACACACACCATTTGATACATCAAGGTCGAATGTTATAGACTTACTGCACAATGGACTAAAACATTTCTGCCGAGAAGAGTACTTTAACAAGGAAATTTAGTAAGTTGATTTTTTTAGTCATGTGAGTATATTTCGCTGTCTGATTCCATCTTTTCCTTGAAACCATTAAGCAATGGGCTTTACACTTATTTAGGTATTATAATAATAACCTCAAAGAAAAAGGTACGCACTTATTGTGAATCAACTATACTTGTGTGTATCTATTTCATCCAAATTGTATTCGGTCATTTTAACCATAATTATTGAGATTAAGGTCTGAAATTTACCTCAACTCCGTTTCGTGGTACTCTTTTATTCAGTTGCTCCTCACACTGATGATTAACGCATGTATGGTTTGACTTTTCCCTCATTCATATCTATGTACAGTGAACAGTCGTACTTATAAGTGTGGACACCTGAATCGTTTCTACCCTTTAGATGACGAAAATCTATTAATGTAAAAAGTGGCTCTACAAGGTATGTACCGGTTCAGTTATTATCACATTCAAAAGATGCTGGGAACCTAACTCCCAAAGACTTCATATATTTAGTTGTTAGAGTGAGACACCACAAATCAAGGGAACAATGGGCTTTCCAGCGATTTCCTATTATAAAGTCGACGGTGACTGCATTGGTAACATGAGTACGGTGAGAGAAGTATGTGTCAGTATAGTACGAGCTATTACGGAACAAATATGCGACTGCGAAACATGAAAAATGAAAATCTCCCTTAAAACAAACAAAAGGCTAAGATTCTAAAGTAAAACCTAAAGACCTGGATAAAACTGTCATTGTTCCAAGTAGTCCGGATGTGGCTTTATAGAGTAACGGAAAATGAACAACAGTTTAGAAGCAAAGAAGGAAAAGAAAAGAAGTCACAAACAACATCTGTTTGTATGACGTGTCTTTGATAGGCTCCTATTCTAAATCACGGTATACACTGCCGAATTCACAAAGACATAACCCTAGAGTGTTTGGAAAACATTTGATCTCAGAGAATACCATTTGAGTAATTCGTTTGAATCAAACAGTTCCTATCCAAAATATAGACGTTTGGAAAAAGTTCTGGCATCTATTTAAAGCATCTTACCAGAGTGTTTTGCTGGAGTTTTGATCAAAGAATTGATGAGAAAAGGTAGGAGGACAGACGAAAATGTTGAATTCCGGCCACATAGACTCCTTAGCGTCGGAGGAACAATAAAAATTTTGTCAACTAGTGCTCGGAGTCACGATAGCACTGACATTGTAGTATGAACTGATATGTCTCCAGGCGATAAAAGAAAAAAGAAAACTGCATTAGCTGGGGCGGAAATGCGTTGATAAAATGGTAAGGGAAATCTCCGCCTAGTGGGTTTTACAGTGGTTATTTGCTGGAAGCTTATGCTACCAAGGCCTGCACGGATATGTCATTAACTCTAGGGGTCTTATATACAATATTCATAGTCTGGGAAATATATTCTATGACTTGGAAGTATCGGTAAACGAATTGAAGACACTCATCTCAGCCGTGACCCAAACTTAGTTAGAACATGACTTTGACGTCATCCCAACGACAAAGTCAATGAGACCAAAATCCTAGGCTTCACGTACACTGAAGACCGTCATGCTAATCACTAGATAAAGCTACATTGGAACAGACAGAAATGTGATCACAACGTCCTTTGTTTAATTGGGGTATATTAACACATTCACTTGAAAATCACTGACCATTCCATACAAATCTGTCTCAGATAGTGAGAATGAGCCAAATAGTATAGAATGTGTGAAAGTTAAATTTCATTAAAAATATCCCCCTTAATGATTATGAAGCCTAAATTAAAAAAATATGACAGGCAACTCCGTTGATGTTTCAGAGGCCAGAGACCCAATAATCCCTAAACACTGAGGATCACAGGACAAACCACGATCTGTAAGAGTCTAAAAAACATAAAGAAGTATTAATTGATCATTCAGTACAGTGTATCGTTGAGTACCTAGGTTAACATGAGGCTCTGTAGTGGCATCGCACCATAACTACACAATCCTCAAAGCTGAACACGAAACTACTCGGAAAATAGATATTCAGTATTTAAAGCGGAAAAATACCTAACGACGGAAAACATGAGAACAATAGGTTGAATTAATTGAAATTGATCGGATGTCATGGGCAACGCTCCAGGGGTATCGCGACACTTTTTGAGCTACTATGTTATTTCTGCTTTGTGTACAGCCAAAATTCGAAACAATTCATAAACAAATTTGAAATTTTATTGTCCGTTTTTACAATTAGGGGAAAAGAGGTTCTTAAACTTTGCGGTACATGGTATCGCGAAGTCTCTGAAAATTCATTATTCAGGTGCTGCTATAACAGTTTTCCGTATTTGCATTGCAGACTAGCTATTATTTCTACTTAACTTTTCACTGAAGGTAGAAAAATATTTCATTTTTATATGAAATAACATGATATAAGCATATATAAAAATTGTATTGTCGTCAAGGCTAACAAAACCGCGCAATTATGGTTTTTTCCTTCTTTATTGCAACTTTGACTTATTTTCACTATTTTGTCCATTTTTATGGCAGAACTAGGTAAATAGTGAAAATATTAGCTGTTCTGAGGGCTGTAAATGTCATTTATATGATACAGATGATTATAACACATACCAAAATGGTAATATCACATTCTACAGTTAGATATATAAGCTACTGAATCATTATATTGCAGGAAATAAATCAGACTCGTGCGTAAGTGGTACATTTATGCGAAGATTTTACCAGAGACTAAGCTAATGTAGCTTCGCTACCTCTCGTACAGAGTTCCAATGTTTAGGCTGCCGGTATTCTTGCAAAGACAGCTAATAACAGAAATAAGTACTGTTATAAAGCGGTTACGAGAAAGTACTGAAATGCACGATCTATCAATTAAGATATCTTAATCTCAGCTGACCAGATTGTCCGAGATCGTATGTGATGATTTTCGAAAATCAACCAAGGCCTGTCTAGTTTACATGCTGATGACGGACTGAAACAAAATAGGCATCAGTAATTAAAGATTACACAGGACGATTCAAATTAAGTTTTTGAAATGCAAGCTGTCCGGAGAACCAAATAACACAAGCTATGTATGTTGCGAGCCAGAATATCCTAAGCGACGCAAGAGACAAAGTGACTTAGCGTGGGAGGCGATCCGAAGACAGTATGCTAAATGTACTTTCGATCTGTAATTGAGTATCGCTTTCTGTTTTTATATTAGTTTCTGGTCAATATTTATACTGAAATAAATATTACCTGTCTATCTTATTTTCAGCTGGCTTCGTAAGTGTTCACAGACCTGACTGAAACTTTTCTATTCAAAAAACATTGTTATAACATTGGCGCGCTTTATGAATTCATAGGTTGAATAATGGCTACGACATGGGGCATTCGTTTGTCTACTATGAGTTGTTCGACTCTTCTGATACTGCATTTGTAATAGACTGTTTTTGTAGAACACCGAAAGAAAATTCAACACCAACCTGATGTAATTGACCAAACCGCAAGATTAATTCTTAAGTTATTTAACAATGGATCATTTGTGCTGGTTTTACACCTCAATAAACGTTTTCATTTATAACGCATCGGTCTTTTAATTACGGCAATGCTTATTTATCGTGACAGACCGGAATTCGGCCTAGTAGTATAGTACACCATGTTCAAGTTTGCATTATTTGGTAAAGGGTTTGTATGACTAAGCGCGTTTGCGCCAACCTGAAAATTGTTACAACCAACATCCTTATGTCCTACAACCACATAAGACTGCACAGAAAACTCTCCCTGCCGTAACGCTATAAGAACAAGTTAATGGCCATATAAATGAATTTAGATCTTCAGAACATGCATACAAAATATGACCACAGGGCAGCATGTAGTCAGAAGTTTGGAACTACAGAAAAAAATTTATACAGTTGAAACTTACCTTCCCGAAAAATGTTCTTGAGACATGGGATGAGCAAAGTACTATGTTGGTATGACTGTGTGTATACTGTACCGCTGAAATTTCAGTCGCTGCCGAATCCATAACGAAAGTGCGTGTATCACAAGTACCGCACATTATGTCATTAAATATTCCAATAGTCTTACGACATCTTAGCGTTGTTCTTGCCTGCAAAGAGCATACATAACAGTGCCCTTGCTCAAGACTATCAGCAGCCACTAGCTGGAACAGCGGAAAACTTTAAGATAAATTTATCACTATTCACTACTTACCCAACTTTGTTGGTCTGATATTTCGAGTCAATACATACTACCTGGGTACTACTGTGAACGCATTCTGCCGATATCGTCCTTGGTAAGCTCTTTACGGAACGTCCAAGAAGCCAGACGCCGTAAGCTACGAGTTGGCGTATTTCTCAATAGAAACGTGCATATATATAAGACTTCACTTGACATCAACTCTCGTCTTGAAGGATCAACAGAAATATATCATTCTGTGCAAGGATGGTTGTACACGGTCTTAATAGAAGTGACTTTTAGCTAACCATTTACTACACAAACCCAAAATCCGGATTGGCAATATTTTGACCTGTAGGGAAAATTCAGTTGCAATAAGACATATGTATATGACCGACGTCGTCTTCTTTGTCTAGGTTGTTGTGGTGAGTTAGAAGTTGCATGCTCTTCGAAAGAATGATGACCACTATCATCATCTACATCATGAAAACAGGCAAGTGACTCTGACGAACTGCGTTTACGTTCATATGTACAGACATATCTCACGAAACAATACTTTAGAGTTGAATCATCATTGTTCTCTTTACATACTGACATAACGTACTTAGTATGCGTATGCTACAAAAATAATTATTAACCAGAGAAGTCATATTCACAAGCTCCCTACTTAGGTGAAAATTTTGGGAAATTATGGGAATATCCCCAAAGTGAAATGTCCTTCCCCAAAGTTTGGGAAAATATAGGGGTAAGTCCTCAAAATATGCGTTGTGCAATATTCCAGAATAAAATTCCATTACCATTGAATTATTAAAACTTAAAATGTTAAATTGCAACTAAAAAATGCTTATTTGAATAAAAAATGACTTTTGGTCACGAATTGTTTATATTATTTAAGGTTTTGTTTTAGTACGTCAAAACGACACGAGACCATGAGTCATCGACTTTAAGCCGGTTTTTCAAATTTCTCAAGCAGGTAGGTTATCATTATTATTATCAGCTATATTCAATATTATATTTTTGGTACAATATAGAATTCTCAGCGCAAAATATTTCAACAGGTTTCCGTTTCTTTCTTCTTGGTCGGTCCTGGCGATACATATTGAGTGATCACCAGTTAGATGTTAGCAGTTCACTGAATGAACATCTGAATAATGTGCATTATTTTCGTCGTATTTTGCCAGCAACCACATTGTCTCTTATTGAGTTTTTTGTAACTTTGACAACGAAAGGTTGTACAATTTTCAGAAACGCAGCAGAATAGGTTATGCGATTAATAAACATAACGATATATTAAAAAAAATCAAAAATAGATAACTTGTTCAAATATCTAGATGGCAGGAACAGGTATCTCAGATGCTCAAGCAGGCCGCTGTAAAAAAGTTAAGTTGATTGTCTCTTTCAGAATAATAATTTACATCTTGATAAGATTGCGAAAAGGCGGGCTCAAGTCGCCAGAGACTTGCGGTTGATGGGCTGTTCCAGATCAACCGTTTACAGAACGATGCGAAAGTTAAGAGCTGAATTAATAAAAAAGTATAAGTTAACCAGCAGTAACGAGGAGAACAATAATTCAGTTGTCGTTACAGAAGTAAGGACTACCGCAGCTACAGAGCAGTGTAACAATATTGTCTCAGAAACAGCCACTGCTTCGTGTAGTTACGTCCGGTGTTCTGGCAGTACAGCCGACGGTAGTCAACTTTATTTATTAATAGGTGTTAATTAATTTATAAGTGTTGTGATTTCAGAAATGTCTCCGGCCATTGATCTCTCAGTGAAGGAACAATTAGACAGAATTGTCATTGGGATGATGGAAGGTGGTGACAGTACCATGAAAAAGGCAGACGAGATTCTGGATTTTTTCTGGTGTGCATTTCTGAACTTCCAACATCCATCCTAAGTGTTCTACGCCGGTGGAACGACGTGGAGCCTGAATTTCTGGAGACGGAAATAAATTATTCAGGACAATACATCTTGGTTAATGATAAGAAGAAGTAGCAAGTTCTTTGCATCCCTAAAAAATGGCTGCTGAAAAACGACCATTTTATTTATCGTGATGATGTGACTGTAAAGGATATTATTGATAGTGTCGATTGTGATAACCGCTTCGCTTTGAGAAAGTGCACGGTACTGCATCGTTGTGGTAAGTTGTAATCACTTTTAATTAATTGTTTTCATATGACTACGATTTAGCCGAGGAAATGAAAGTCCGTTTAACTGGAGTACTCGATTACAATAAAAAATTACAACAGATGATAAAGCGCTACCGTGTAAAGCGGAAAAGTCGAAAAAGTAAATTGTTCAACTTACTAAATAACTTTTGTGTTAGAGCTGCTAAACGAGAATTAAACGATTATTTATTCACCTCTGAAGAATTAGAGGTTGCTGAGGTTGAAGCTGGATTTACTCCAGTCGAATTTCCAGTTGTCAACATTTTGACAGAAAGATTCTCACCTACAGCGAAGTATGTACCTATTTAATCAATGCTCATAAAGTAGTTCATAGAAAACAGATGTTTTCTTATCACCACTTCCATATACATCGACTGAAGTTAATAAACCGTAAGTTGAATTTAATGTAATCATGGTAAGAAAAGGTTGTGTAATGAGGACAGTAATATGTCAGAAAAACATTATGAAAGCAGTCACTGAACTGTCGAATAAGATTGATAAACTGATCTCTTTGATTGAACGCTTATCCAAGGGTGTAGTGCACGGGCGTACCGAGCAAGTAGATAATCCAACTATTGCTTTCCCATTAAGAACGCATGGAGAGTTGAGTTCTTCAGAAGTTGTTTTAGATAAGCTCAAGTTCCGTGATCGGTTCGTCAGTTGTCACAGGTGTTTGAACAAATGTTAGGTGACCAGATTGTACAAGCTCATATGTGATGACACTCGTATATCAGCGAAAGCCTGTGTACGTTACCTGTTGTCGCCGGAACTAGCAAACACGTGCACTTTGCATGGAGCGAAAAGTAAATAAGGTATTAGTAAACACAAATTTTAACTCCGCCTGGAGTCCCTCTGGGGGCTACTGCCGGTCCCAAGCCCGGATAAAGGAGAAGGACTGGGCATGGATGGAATTAGTGTCCACATCCCGTAGAAAACTATCTCGCTAAAAAACTCTAACCTGAAAAAATTATTCAAACCTTTTAAACTCTGCCTTGGGAGTTAGAAGGTCTTCATTTAGAAGAACTATGACGCCTCATAAGAATGGCGAATTCCTTCGGTAGTTACGTGGCCGATGCCCCTTCTGACAACCAGAGCGACCATTTATTAAAGTACATGGAATGTTCGTACAATGTGGGACAACGGCAGAGCCTTCCAAATTGCTGCAGAAATGGTGAGATACAACCTAGAGGTGCTTGGGATCAGTGAAACACATTGGACGCAAGTTGGACAACAACGACTAACTTCAGGAGAGCTTCTGTTATACTCCGGCCATGAAGAAGAAAATGCCCCACATACATAAGGAGTTGCATTGATGCTGTCCAAACAAGCGCAAAATGCGCTTATAGGATGGGAATCTCATGGACCAAGGATCATCAAAGCCTCGTTCAAAACAAAAAAGGAGGGCATTACAATGAATATTATCCAATGATATGCGCCTACAAACGATTACAATGAAGACGCTAAAGATCAATTCTACAATAGGCTGCAGTCAATCGTCGAGAAGTGCCAGACAAAGGACCTGACCATTCTGATATGAGATTTAAACGCCAAGGTTGGAACGGACAAGACTGAATATGAAGACATCATGGGACGACATGGACTGAGAGAAAGAAACGAAAATGGTGAGAGATTTGCAAACCTATGTGCCTTCAATAAACTGGTCATAGGCGGCACCATATTCCTATACAAACGCATACACAAAACCACATGAACTTCACTGGATCACACCACGCGAAACCAAATCGACCATATTTGCATCAACAAAACGTTCAGGAGGACTATAGAGGACGTGAGGATCAAGAGAGGAGCTGATATAGCATCAGATCATCACTTGCTGGTCGCCAAGATGAAATGGAAACTCAACAAGCACTGGACAACGGGGCGGACAATATCACAAAAGTTCAATACGGCCTTTCTTCAGGATACAAACAAACTCAACAAATTCAAGATAGTCCTCAGCAACAAGTTCCAGGCCTTTCATGATCTACTCAATGGAGAAAAGACTATTGTGGAGAGCCACTGGAAGGGGATCAAAGAGGCAATCACTTCAACATGTCATGAGGCCCTGGGTCACAAGAAGCATCATCACAAGTAATGGATCACTGTTGATACACTGGATAAGATTCAAGAAAGGAGATACAAGAAAGCAGCAATCAATACCAGCCGAACAAGAGCAGAAAATGCCAAGGCACAAGCTGAATACGAAGAAGTAAACAAACAAGTGAAGAGGAGCATTAGAACCGACAAACGTAAATATGTGGAAGATCTAGCAAAGACGGCAGAAAAGGCTGCGAGAGAAGGAAATATGAGACAAATGTATGACATAACAAAGAAACTTTCTGGAAATCATCGCAAACCAGAACGACAAATGAAAAGCAAGGAAGGCGAGGTAATCACCAACATTGAAGAGCAATAAAACTGGTGGATAGAACACTTCAAAGAACTCTTGAATCGACCAGTTCCACTGAACCCACCAAACATCGAAGTAGCACCCACGGACCTCCTAATCAACGTTGGCCCATCAACAATTGAAGAAATCAGCATGGCCAGCAGGCTAATCAAAAGTGGCAAAGCAGCAGGACCAGACAACATTCCAGCAGAAGCACTAAAAGCAGACGTAGCGGCAACTGCAAAGATACTCCACATTCTCTTCAATAAGAGTTGGGATGAGGAACAAGTACCAAAAGACTGGAAAGAAGGATTCCTGATCAAAATACAGAAGAAAGGCGATCTCAGCAAGTGTGATAACTACAGGGGCATCACTCTTCTCTCAACACCAGGAAAAGTCTTCAACAGATTATTGTTAAACAGGATGAAGGACTGCGTAGACGCTCAACTTCGTGACAAGCAGGCAGGATTCCGTAAGGATAGATCGTGTACAGACTAAATCGCAACTCTACGGATCATTGTGGAACACTCAATTGAATGGAATTCATCACTCCACATCAACTTCATTGACTACGAAAAAGCATTTGATAGCGTGGACAGGACAACACTATGGAAGCTTCTTCGACACTACGGCGTGCCTCAGAAGATAGTCAATATCATACAGAGTTCATATGATGGATTACACTGTAAAATCGTGCATGGAGGATAGTTGACAAAATCATTCGAAGTGAAGACCGGTGTTAGGCAAGGTTTCTTACTCTCACCATTTCTCTTTCTCCTGGCGATCAACTGGATCTTGAAGACGTCAACATCTGAAGGGAAGCACGGGATACAATGGACATTTAGGATGCAGTTGGACGATCTGGACTTTGCAGATGATCTGGCCCTTCTATCCCAAACGCAACAACAAATGCAGGAGAAGACGACCAGTGTAGCAGCAGCCTCAGCAGCAGTAGGTCTCAATATACACAAAAGGAAGAGCAAGGTTCTCCGATACAACACAGCATGCACCAATCCAATCACAATTGACGGAGAAGATTTGGAAGATGTAAAAACCTTTACATATTTGGGCAGCATCATTGATGAACATGGTGAATCTGATGCAGATGTAAAAGGGCGGATCGGCAAAGCAAGAGCAGCATATTTACAACTGAGGAACATCTGGAACTCAAAACAACTGTCAACCAACACCAAGGTCAGGATTTTCAATACAAATGTCAAGACAGTTCTCCTGTATGGGACGGAAACCTGGAGAACTACGAAAACCATCATCCAGAAGATACAGGTGTTTATTAACAGTTGTCTACGCAAAATACTTCAGATCCGTTGGCCGAACACTATCAGCAACAACGTACTGTGGGAGAGAACAAAACAGACCTCAGGAAGCGCTGGAAGTGAATAGGACACACATTGAGGAAAGCACCCAACTGCGTCACAAGACAAGCCCTCACATGGAATCCTCAAGGCCAAAGGAAAAGAGGAAGACCAAAGAACACATTACGCCGAGAAATGGAAATAGACATGAAAAGGATGAACAAGAATTGGATGGAATTAGAAAAGGAGGCCCAAGACAGAGTGGGTTGGAGAATGCTGGTCGGCGGCCTATGCTCCATTGGGATTAACAGGCGTAAGTAAGTAAGTAAACATAAATTTTACCGAACGGTTCAAAGTAAGTACACACTACTGCATTAATATATTTTCAGGTGTTCTGTGTTCCCAATTCTGAAGTGCGACCTGTCCAGAAAAAGTAGTAATCCACGCCATGTATATTGCAATCCGGGCTATCTTGCATGACGCAAGAGATAAAGTACATAAGCGTGGATGGTGATCCAAAGAAAGAGTGATATAATACATGATGCAGTCTTAATATTACTTTGTAATCAATACTGATACATTTTTATCGTAGGTAAAAAATTATTTGTTGTCCATCTTGCTTTCAGACGGCTTCGCTAGTTTTGACAGACGTAACTGTAAGTTTTGTTATACAGTTGGTACGTCATCGACGTTTTACATATCTTGACATTAGCTTATAAACTGAAAATATTTTTTTTAATTTTTGTAGAACATTGCGAATGATAGTTCAACGTCTACGTAACGTGCTCATGTTACAAAGCGATAAAAAACTTAAATCAATGATTAGTAAGGTTATTTACCGTAATAAACATTTCTGTGTCACGAATCTCTCTTCTAATTACAGCTACTGATCGGTTAACGTTAAGTTTCTACTGTATAAAAACAAATAATGTAACATCGCAGTAAAAACTGCGTATGTATTATGGCCTGGTTTTTCCGTAGTTACTGTAGCAATTTTCGGAAAAGTGTTGGGTTAAAACGAGTTTGCAATTTTGGGGAAAAGCTCAAAATTCAGGGTTAATGTTGCGGAAACACCGCAAAGTCAGGGAAAATTTCGGGTTTTTTTTGTCATTCCCTCAAAGTTTACTATGGCGACTTCTCCAAATTTGGGAGATTGGGCACTAACAAGCTTTAATAGCACTTACATACTTCAGCGAAATAAACTTGTTTAAAGATCAACCTCTAGCAAACATGACCTGTAAATAACCTAAATATACATTTACTAATAACAATTCAATCAAGGACTAAGTGGTTATCTAGATCTAATTCTTATTGTTCCCTCGCTTAACACCTCAATCTTATTTAAACTATGGACTATCCTGTAATATCTTTTCTTCCAACCACTGCCTGCCTAATTTCAGATTTTCCAGATCCATTGCCAAACAACAAGGATAACACTACTTCAAAAACATACGTCATTTTAGATGGTTCTGTAGTGGCATTGAACCATAACCACACTATCCTCAAAGCTGAATACGAGATTACTCGGAAAATAGGTATTCAATATTTAACGCGTAGAAATACCTAACGATGGAGAAGGCGCGAATAATGAAATAAATAGACTAGAGTTGATCGAACGGCACGGCTCGGCCATGCAGGCGTGGTCTCTGCTGAATGTTACCTTATATCTTCTATTCATATTAAATATATTGTTCTTTCTCTAGCCTAACCTTGTTCTACATCATGTATTGGTAATTGATACGATGCAGTGAGTTGGTGTAGTCGATGGTGTGACTTCCACGTAAGATCTTATAGATTAGGCAGTCATATGATGACAAATCTACAAATTTAGATTAGGTCTATTATTAGGGCAGTACTAATATCATAGTAGACAATAAGTTCTACATTGGTGAGCCCAACTAAAGAAACGCAACCTATTATTGCTAATCCTTATTTCCACCTTAACCTTCTCAATCGGCTTTTATTTTTGTAAACCCAGTATTCTATTAGTGTTACGTCCAAGTTTTGCTCGTTCTAGTTATTGAAGTACGGACTATCGATCTACTTGCAAATTACGAACCCAAATTAATAACAGAACCAAACTCCAATTTGGATACCAAATTTATTCGCAATTCACAAATAATCGACCAAATGTCGTTCTAACAACAATAATTATAATAATTACAAAGCAAACCTTCAATTTTGTAGGTTCCCGGAGCAAAACTCCCAAATACCAAACCAAAGATAGAGAGAGCACCAAAATACCAAACCAAGGACAAACCAAAATGTCCGAAATAATGATATAAACAAACAAGTTCAAAGTTAAGTAAAACAATTACATCCAAAAACACAGTAAATTATTAATGTACAATAAAAAGGTTTTAATTTGCCAAATGTCTTCAGTTCTCCCGTAACAAATAGTCCTTTGATTAATGGTCACATATATTATCGTAATGTTATATCTATTAGTTCACATAACTTACTAGCTCAATCGATAATAAAAGTTGATCATCTATATCAACTAATTAGCTTTGATGGTTCGTTAACAAGCTTTAATAGCATTCACCTGCTTCAGCGACATAGACTTGTTTAAACATCAAGCTCTAGCAAATAGCTTTAATATATATTGACTAACAATGCAATCAAGGATTGAATAGTTATCTGGATCTAATTCTTAGTGTTCCTTCGCTTGACACCTCATCCTGTTTTAAACTATGCACTCTCCTGTAAAATCTTTTCTTCCGACCACTGCCTGCCTAATTTCATATTCTCGAGTTCCATTGCCAAACAACAAGGATGACACTTCTCCAGAAACATACGGTGAGTTTCAGCTATAAGCTTCCTGCACTCACAAAGTCATTTTAGATGACTCGTTCAATGGCAACCACACAATTATCTGGATTCATTCGATCGTTCTGATCCGAGCGAGTGGCAAAAACGCCAACAGCATCAAACACCCTGGAATTAATTGCCATACTGCATGTTTTTATTCTGGATACTTTTGGATCATTTCTACTCCTCACGAATGGCGTTATATATGTCGTCCACTGAATAAACTAATTTTCAAAAATAATCCAGGCGACTTCAACCATTGCACTTAATGATTTTTTGTACTTAACATGTATATATTTTCCAGTTGCTTTTGCCATATATTTGTAAGTGTCCCTAGGCTAAATGCATTACCTTCTTACGGAATGTTTATAACGCATCAAATTCCTGCCTGAAGTTTCATAAGCAGTTTTAACTTTAAAATTATCTTTCTGATCATGTTCATTGTTTTCAAATTGTCATATACGTCAACAACCTGCATGTTAACCTGACCTGTACATGCGTTGCACTATATCTTCATGTCTTCTAAATTTAGAAATCATTTGAAACGCCCTTAACATTTATCAATAAACCCATCATAGTCGTTGTTGCTAGTCGTATTTGGGTTTATGGATTGGTTTATCATATTAGCAGCCTCAAATGCGAATATAGTTTAGATAATTAGATTAAAAATTTAGGTACTATCAACTGCACTAGTAAAATAACTAAATCCCTGGGTAGCTGTTGGCTAAACAATCGTTTAAAATCAAAACTCCGTAGCCTACTAGCATTAAAACTAAACGAATATTTCTGAATTGAAATTTATAATTAAATTAGGCGTCTCGAATTCTGTAACACTACAAATTTCTGATAATTTCGAGTCACCTAAAGCAACAATGCCTATTTTTCCACTGGCCAATCCTGAATCAACACTATAACTAATTAAACATAATAGTTTCAGGATATCGTCATAAAGCATTGTCATGACTTGACAATCACGTAATATGATTGATAAAATTAATGAAACTATTAACAAAATCGGTCAGCAAATTTACTTATAATTACCACTAGTGTTGCTTTTCTTTTATCTTGATTCACTACAGATGATTACAGTATGTTTCTCTATCAGTAAATATCTCAAAACCTTGTCAGTCTAATTGATGGTCTAGCGACACAATCATGCATACGAATAATCAGTATAAGCAGTCGAGCGAATCTCCTGCAAACTGAAAACATCAATGTCGAATTTACCCCAACACTGACTAAGGTTCAAGCCATTATCATAGACACGAGTTGGGAGTGTACTCCCCCTAGTTACGACTTATGTTCTCCCTCTTAATCACATGAGCATCACTCACTATTAATCATCTTGTAAAAACTTATTTAGCTAAATACATCTTGCAGCACCACATCACTTAGTAATATGACACATGGGCTTAGCTGATTTTAATAACTTATAACCACTATATCTCAATTAAATCGTATTCTGCCTGCATACGTGCAACTAACTTGTATGTTCAATCAGCCGGCAAGTATAAATATAAATAAATAGTCTGCCACAGATCAGAACATTGAGTCTAGAGCATGTCTCTTACGAATACACTCATGTTCTTAGCTATCTGTCCAAAACTCATATAATTATCACTCATGTATTGAAATTTTGTTTTAATATCCATTCATGTGTAATAGTAGTATTAATAAATTCTATCACGGTCAAGTAAAAATGAGGTTGAGAAAATCTCCCCGTAACTAAATAAACCGTATCAAACTAACTGGAACACTAGTTGGAATTCTTCTCCACGGTATACTTTTGTTCCTTCAGTTAGCCTACGAATACAGATGCATTTGGAATTCAACTCATATGGACAACTTACCGGCATAATCGTTATTTGATTTCATGAGTTAGACTAAAAGTAGTACTAATACTAACATTTCTACAATATTCATAACGTTAATATTTCTAAACGCAAAATACTTACTACCTATACGTTAAGTTATCAACCAACGGCTATTAACACGCATCGTTTTATTACTACTATTATTATTATTGTAATCCCACTTTTTTAATAGCTCAAATAATCACTCAAATTTTCATTGTAAGCGTGTTAAGCATGGAGGCAGATATTTTGAAATTATTACATGTATTTCCCGACCAGATGCTGCCGTCTTCTTTTTGATTTATCTTTCAGCTTGTCATCACCCGGAGGATTCTTACTAGTCTTGGTAACCTTCGGCACACTATAGTCCCATCCAATTTGGTATCGAACCAACACCACGTTGATTCTGGTGGGAGAGTAGTGTAGTGGCATTGAACCATAACCACACTATCCTCAAAGCTGAATACGAGATTACTCGGAAAATAGGTATTCAATGTTTAACGCGTAGAAATACCTAACGATGGAGAAGGCGCGAATAATGAAATAAATAGACTAGAGTTGATCGAACGGCACGGCTCGGCCATGCAGGCGTGGTCTCTGCTGAATGTTACCTTATATCTTCTATTCATATTAAATATATTGTTCTTTCTCTAGCCTAACCTTGTTCTACATCATGTATTGGTAATTGATACGATGCAGTGAGTTGGTGTAGTCGATGGTGTGACTTCCACGTAAGATCTTATAGATTAGGCAGTCATATGATGACAAATCTACAAATTTAGATTAGGTCTATTATTAGGGCAGTACTAATATCATAGTAGACAATAAGTTCTACAGTTCGTTCAATGGCGACCATACAATTATCTGAATTCATTCAACTGTTCTGATCCGAGTGAGTGACAAGAACGTCAGCAACACTAAGCACCCTTGAATTAATTGCCATACTGCATGTTTTATTCCGGATGCTTTTAGATCATTACTACTCCTCGCGAACGGCGTTATATATGTTGTCTACTGAATAATCTAACTTTCAGAAATAATCCAGTCGAGTTTAACTACTTTACTAGACGATTTTTTGTATTTAAAATGTATATATTTTCCAGTTGCTTTTGCCACATATTTGTATGTGACACTAAGCTAAATATAGGAGCTCCTCATGGAAAGTTTATAACGCATCATATTCCTGCCTGAGGTTTCATAAGCATTCTTAACTTTAAATTTATTTTTATGATCATGTTTATTAATCTTTAATTGTCATACATGTCAAGAACCTGCATGTTAACCTGACCCGTACATGAGTTGTGTTATATCTTCATATCGTGTAAATTTAGAAATCATCTGAATCGTCTTTAACATTTATCAATAAACCCATCATAGTCATTGTTGCTATACTTTAAAAAAATAGAGTTACAAGTTTAGGTACTATCGACTGCACTAGTATAATAAGTAAACTCTTAGGTAGTTGTTGGCTAAACAAACGTTTAAAATCAAAACTCCGGAACCTACTACTGAAGTTAACACTAAACGTATATATTTGAATTGAATTTCATAAATATAATAGGGTAGCTCTGACTCTCTAACGCTACAAACTTCTGCTATTTCAGAAGCACATAAAACAACAATACCTATTTTTGCACTAGATACTCTTCAATCAACATAATCAGCATAATAGTTTCAGGATGTCGTTATAAAGCATTGTCATGACTTGAAAATCATGTAACATGACTGATAAAATTAATGAAACTATTAACAAAATCGGTCGACAAATTGACTTATAATTATCAATAAATAGTGTTGTTTTCTCGGTATCTTCATCCATTACAGATGATTACAGGATGTTTCTCTATCAGTTGCTCATTCATTAAATATCTCAAATCCTTGTCGGTCTAATTAGAGGTTTAGCGACACAATCGTGCACGCAAATAACTAGTATACGCAGTCAAGTGAATCTCCTGCAAACTGAAAACGTCAATGTCGAATTTACTTCAACACTGACTAAGCTTCGTGCCATTATCATAGACACGAGTTGGGAGTGTACTCCCCTTGGTAACAACTTATGTTCTCCTGAATAATTTCATGAGCATCATTCACTGTTAGTTATTTTGTATAAACTTATTTAGCCAAATACATCTTGCAGCACCACATCACCTAGAAATGTGGTACGTAGGGTTAACTGATTCCAGTTACTTATAATCACTATATCTCAATGAAATATTCCGTCTTATACTAAGCTGTATACTTGCAACTAACTTGTATGTACCATCAGCCGGTATGTATGAATATAAATAAATAGTCTATGGCAACGCAGATTATTGAGTCTAGAGCACGTCTCTTACGAATAAACTCATGTTTAACGATTCGTTTTTAGCTATCTGTCCGAAATTCACATAATTATCACCTTTCACGTATTTAAATTTTTCTTGGTAACCATTCATATTACTAGTAGTATTACTAAATCCTATCACGGTCAAGCAAAAATGAGGTGAAGAAAATCTCGCAACTAAATAAACACGCATCTTACGTTTCATTATTATTGTCATCCCATATTTTATAGCCCAAATAATCACCCACATTTTCTTTTTAAGTGTGTTAAGCATGAAAGCAAATATTTTAAACTATTACATGTATTTCCCGACCAGATGCTGCCGCCTTCTTTTTGATTTGTCTTTCAATTTATCAGAATTCTTATAATTCTTAGTAACCTTCGGCGTGCGACAATCCCATCCAATTTGGTATCGAATCAACATCACGTTGATTCTGGTGGGAGAGTAGTGTAGTGGCATTGGATCACAATCCTCGAAGCTGAGCACAAAACTTTTCGGAAAATAGATACTCAATATTTAACGCGGAGAAATACCTAACGATGGAAAAGGCGAGAAAATGGGTTAAATAAATTGGAGTTGATCGGATGGCATGGCTCGGCCATGCAAACGTGGTCCCTGCGGAATGTTAGCTTATATCTTTTATTCATATTAAATATGTTGTTCTATCTCTAGCCTAAGCTTGTTCTCTGTCATGTATTGTTAATTTGTTACAGTACAGTGAGTTGGTGCAGATGATGATGTGACTTCCACGTAAGATCTTATAGATTAGGCAGCTATATCACGACAAATCTACAATTTTTGGATTAAGTCGATTATTAGAGCAGTGCTAATATCATCGTAGACCATAATCCTACAGCTCTTCAAGAGAGGTTTATAAGAAAGACACACACAACAGAGGTGATAGTAACTATGTAACCAAGTACGCATAGACCCTCAATTTGCCCATCTGTCGTCCTCCACAACGACCAGGTACTACTTCGAAAGCCGTAGACCTCAGGAACTAAGAAGACCAAAATGAAGTTCTGAAGGCTTAGAACAATTCCAGGAATGAACTACACAATATTCTTGACACAGGATCATGTCAGTCACTCCGCGTGATACAAAAAACAGTCATCTTCCTGTATTTTAAAGTAAGAATGCTTAGAGGCGGAAAAAGGGTCAGGAACACGTGTTTTTAGTTTGGAATGATGAACCAAGTTCTTATTGAGACCTGATTCCTCTCTGAAACGGCAGACGACGTTGTAAGCGTGGAATCCATGACACTCTTTAAACATGACAGAACAAAATGTTGAAGGCAAATTGGCCATACACCTCCTTACTTCAAAGCCACTACATAAACGAATACCGGGAAGATCGGATTACGAAGGTGCAGTTGGTTCTGCATTAGCTGGAACAGTACTAAGTATATCACCCTTTCACGAACGGTAACAGCACAAGGACCAGATAACTCATACCTCATCAAAATGAGCTCACTTGGTAGTCAGTTTGGAACTCATAAAAAGGAGCTTTAGCTCTCTAACTGGACTGTGTAGCACTCGCATTTTGATTGGGCAAATATTAGACACCGCTGAAAGCGACGTAGTATACGAGTGTAAAGAGGATGCCAAATAAAGCTGGATGAATGTGTAGCAATCTAGTCTGCCTTGCTACTATCAAATGACTGGCTTACAGTCCGGAATGCACAGATGCAAGTCTTCAAAATAGCTGGCTAGTGATATAATGAAGTTGTGATCTCTATAATCACTCTGATAAGAAGTGTTCCGTTTTTGGTTATTTTCATTTCCATTCGCCATTCTATCCATGACTAAATCAGCGGATAGCTCTTAGAGAACACTTGACAAGAAATGTCTCACTCATCGACTACAATCTTCCGTTTGTTGTAGTTGTACCGGATGCATTTCGTCACTTACTTATCATTATCGAATAGTATTTACCGACTGCTATCACGTTTATTATCATTTACGTTTCCCATTTTATTCATGCAATTCAGTCCCCTCACATTATCTGCATTACCAATTAATTGATCTATTTATTTGTTAGGTTGCTGAAATAATCATCCTCTTTTTTTATTTAAATTATCATTTCATTATTTTTCACATTACAACCACCCCCTGCCTGGTCGTGATGTCTGCTGTTAGTCAAAAACACTCACTCGAATTACAAGATAGTAACTTAAAATAACTACCACACTGACTAGAATTAATGCATCTGAGTGGCTAGACTCTCACCCATTTGACACTACCTGGGAAATGAAGCCGTAATAAAACGGTAAAAACGGAGCCTAAAGAAATCGAATCGGTATATTGTAGAGGTTTATTATACCCGATTTCAGCTTCGATTCCAATATCGTCTTGGTCCACGGCCTGTGTAATTGCCAATTTTCGTCTATTTGTTTCCATAGTAAATGTAACTGAGTTGTGAGCGACTTCTGGATCGTCAGTTACAGTTTGGGTAGGACAGGAGGCTTGATGGCATGTGCTAGTCCTGGCAATGTTAGTCTCTCAGTTGATCCAACTTTCTTTTGAAAGAGTCGACGGATGGAGCCGCAACCACGTGCTGAGTTAATGAATTCCACTCGTTGATGATTCGGTGGCAAAATCGATAGTCAGCTGACAAGTAATTTGTTCTTGGCTTGTGAACATTTTTGGAGTGTCTCCGTAAATTCTCTGTTTTGGGAGACAAAAAAAGTGGAGGCATATTAGGTGCAAATTTATCACTAAGCAATTTGAAGACTGTAATCAAGTCGCCTCCAGTTCTGCGATATGACAACGGGAAAAGGTTTAGCTTGGCCAGTCGAGCATCGTATGGAAGCTTCGCTATTCCGGGAATAAGCTTATTCGCCGTTCTCTTAACCTTTTCCAGAAGCCCATTGTCTTTTTTCAAGCAGGAGCTAGCAGCCTGTATGAAGTACTGAAGTTTAGGACGTACGAACATTGTACACAAAATCAAAAACGTCTTGGTGTCGACGTGACTAAAAGCCCTACGTATTGACCATAAGGTTCTAAAATCTTTGGCGGCTATTGCACGGCAGTGTGCAGTAGTCTTTAAGTCTTGACTAACGATAACTCCTAAGGCATTATATGTCTGGACGACAGGTAGCTCGGTGTTATTCATCATGTATGTATCTGAACCTTGATGACCGATATGCACCACAACACACTTAGAAGTATTTATCGGCAACTGCCAGGTTTGAGATCATTCAGATAACTTCTTCAGGTCATTTTGGAGTTCTAATTTATCACTCTTACATCGTATCGTTCTCCATATCTTGACATCGTCAGCATATAGCAAGACCGATGATGATAGGAGACGAGGAAGGTCATTAACATTCAAGAGAAATAACCCTGGGGCACTCCACTAAGCAAAGTTCCCCAGTTAGATAACTTTGAGTTCACCCGAACTCTTTGTTGACGCCCAACTAAGAAGTCTTTTATCCACATCAATAAATTGCCTTCAATCCCGACTTTTCTTAACTTATATAACAGCCGGTTGTGCGGAACTTTATCAAAAGCTTTACTGAAATCGATGAGGGCTATGTCTACAGGTAGCTTTTGGTCCTTAAGAGCGCACCAGCTTTCACGAGCCACTAATAAGTTAGTGAGACAAGAATAACCTCTTCTGAAGCCGTGCTGCTTCTCCGAGAGGATCCGGTTTTTATCGAGATACTTAAACATCTCCTTCCGAATAATCTTTTCTAATATTTTAACAACCACACTAGTTAGGCTAACGGGGCGGTAGTTCTCAGGTTTGTGTTTCGTGCCTGTTTTGAAGACAGGACTTACTATGGCATTTTTCGAATCTTTCGGTAAGCGACCCTGCGTAACGGATAGGTTAAAGCATGTACTTAAAGGGCTTGCAACGAAGTTAGATAATTCCTTCAGTAGACTAGGATGTAATTCATCGGGCCCCGTGGATTTACCTATGTCAAGCTTATTTAGTAGACTAAAGACATCGAGTTCTTTAATGGTCACTCTATCCAGTGTATGTGTGGGGGATCTGTATGCGCTGACGGGAAGGGTGCTTCTATGGTATATACATTGCTAAAGTAGTTCGAGAACACTTGAGCCTTACCAAAGTCGTCCTCCACTAATGATGCAGCAGCACTGTCTCCCCATAGAGCAGGAATATTTTCTACTCTCTTTGTCCTTTGGTTTATCTAAGAATACAGGTGTTTATGACATTCTATGGATTCCTTAACAATTTCCTCCTCGTACAACTTTCTAGACTTACGGAGGGTCGAGGCACGGGTATTCCGAGCTTTTCGATACTGAGATTTTGTCTCGCCGGTCCCCAGTAACCTAATTTTATCTCATATTTTTCTTCTCTTACGGAGAAGGATGCGGACCTCCCTACTGAACCGTGATAGGGAGTTTGTCGGCCCCCTTGGTATGTTCCAAAGTATGTGGGTGTGGTAACTTTTTAATACGAATTTCTCAATGCGTCCCAGGCCGTTTCAATTGAGGACTCTGGGTCCATTATCCAGTCTACTAATAATGCTGAGTGCATGATGTCTGGTATGTTTGCTTTCTAGATGTTGGGTCTGGATTGGACTGACGCGTGCTTGTGACTGACAGTTATATGGAAGTCGGGTCGTACCTTGTCGCTTCTTTCACATGTTTCAATAGGGCACATGTGATAACCGCGTCAACTTGTTCATGCTCGAAGGAATTTCCTGACGATTCAGTTCTTAGATTTTCCCAGTCTACCATTGGTGCATTAAAGTCCCCTAGGATTAGATAATTGAGGATAATATAAATTGTTTTATACTGCACCTGTTGAAATGTTGAGTCAATTGGGGCTAGATCACCATAGAAAACCTGGAAGTTCTGGAAGGCCGTTTTCTCCTCGCATGGGGCTCTCCAGCAGTACGCATCCACGATCCAGCAACCCACGGGATTCGAACCCAGGATCTATCAGTCTCGCGCCAGGCGCTTAAGCAATTAGGCCTCTTTTTCTTTTATTCTTCTACTTTTCACTCTTGCTCTATAACTCTTTTCTCCATTCATCCATTCTGGCTAAACACAAATGTGTACAAGCTCTTTGAAAAGATATTGGAAGCTTTGCGATCGTACATTGCAGAAGGCGCGGTTTGTGTAATGTGTGCTACACCGCATGTTTTTTCCTCGTTGTTCTGTGGTTAATTCAAGGTAAGACAAATAGTAGTTTTATATCTTTATATACTTTTTATGTTTAGGACTACAGTCGTCACTGAATTGTGCGTTCCACAGAGCTTTTTGAAACATAGTGTAGAAAAATCATAAATATCAATCTACTGTTTGGGTGTGATCAGGAGTACTAAAGCTGTAAGAAAGATAAAGATTCCCTTAAATCAGATTGTTTTTTATGTGTAGGGTATATAAACATATTGATTCAGTCGAGACCATAGTGTTTACGTTAATTGTATTCGTACAACGCTTTTTATGACGTTCAGTCATTTGGGTTTGATTAAAGAGTTGTGTTCAGTATGCCAGCATATGAAGTGGGATTCTCCTACGAAAATACAACTGAAATCAATTCCTTTCGCTCTTGAAGGTTAGTAATGTTAGATAGACTTTTTATCATTAAGAAATACATTAGTCTAATGCAAGTTTTCGTTTTTATCACATCTCACTGTGACACAACGCTCCGAATTTTTGTTTAAAAATCAGGTTTTGTTTTATTAGTATAGTTTACTGAATAACTACAGGGCATACCAAAATTTTTGAGTATATGGTTTACCTGAAGATTGCGAATGATTTAGTTGCTAAAAACGATTTGCGTAATGTATGTCCTATCCATTTCCATCGTCTTTTCCTAATTTCTTCTTTAGGTGGAAGCTGATTTGTTGTCTCCCACAGAAGGCTGTTGCTGATGGTATCCGGTCAATGGATGTTGAGTATCTTGTGAAGACAGCTATTTATAAATACCTGTACCTTCTTGATTGTGGTTGTTGTAGTTCTCCAAGTTTCAGCTCCATACAGTAAAACTGCCTTTACGTTGGTATTGAAGATTCTTACTTTGATATTGGTTGAAAGTTGTTTTGAGTTCCATATGTTCTTTAACTGTAGGAATGCGACCCTTGCTTTGCCAATCCTTGCCTTTACGTCTGCATCTGAACCTCCTTGTTCATCGATGATGCTTCCCAGGTATGTGAAGGATTCTACATCTTCCAGAGTTTCGCCATCAAGTGTGATTGGATTGCTGTTCTCCGCTTTGAATTTGAGGACCTTGGTTTTCCCTTTGTGCATGCTGAGGCCTACTGATGCAGAGACTGCTGCTACACTGGCTGTCTTTGTCTGCATCTGTTCGTGTGTATGCGATAGGAGGGCTAGGTCATCTGTGAAGTCCAAATCGTCTAATTGATTTTGAGCTGTCCATTGTATTCCGTGTTTTCCTTCAGATGTCGAGGTCCTCATAATCCAATCGACCACCGGAAGAAAAAGGAAGGGAGAGAGTAAACAGCCTTGTCTGACTCCTGTCCTTACCTGGAATGCATCTGTCAGCTGTCCTCCATGCACGACTTTGCATTGTAGTCTGTCGTATGAGTTCCGGATAATATTGACAATTTTCTCAGGAACACCGTAGTGTCGAAGAAGTTTCTATAACGTCCTTTTATCCACACTGTTAAATGCCTTTTCATAATCAATGAAGTTGATGTATAGTGACGAGTTCCACTCAACTGATTGTTCGACGATGATCCGTAGTGTTGCAATTTGGTCTGTGCACGATCGATCCTTACGGAATCCAGCTTGTTGATCTCAAAGTTGGGCGTCTACTGCATTTTTCATCCGGTTCAGCAACACTCTGTTGAAGACCTTCTCTGGTATTGACAGCAGTGTAATGCCTCTATAATTTTCACTTTTGCTCAGATCCCCTTTCTTTGGAATCTTGGCGAGGCGCCCTTCTTTCCAGTCCATCGACACTCGTTCCTCCTCCCAAATCTTTTTGAATAGAAGGTAAAGCATGTTTGTAGTTAATCCGATGTCTGACTTCAGTGCTTCAGCTGGTATGTTGTCGGGTCACTCTGCTTTCCCGTTCTTAATTTGTCTGATGGCCATTGTGTTCGGAGGTAACACTGGTCATAACAAAAAATGTAAGAATATAGTATATACATGTATGCAAAATAATATTTACGATAATAACGAAAAAAAACGTGGAAATGAGTATGACATGCGCATTAGTAATATACAATGTGTTAGTGTACAAGGTAGCATGAATGTAGCATAGCACCACAACAAGGAATGGAAATACGGTCATTCACAGTCTTGGTTTGTCATTAATAATAATAACTTGCAGAACTGTTAATAAACCCACAAAAAATTGGATTGTTTATTATTGTGACAAAATGTTTTTCTTTAAAAAATGTGACAAAACGGGTGATTGTGGGAAAATGTGATGAATTATATACACGTGTAAAAAATAGTAGATTTTATTGGGAAATTGAGTGAATTTAACAGTGTAATATATACCAATGATTGTTTGTTTTTATTTATTTATTTTCGTTTTATTCATCAAAATGTACATAACGCTTGGGTTTCTTTGCAGTTCTGCCTAAATGTGTTAAGCAAGTAGGCTTAATGCTCGGTTTTTCATCCTCCTCTGCTCTCATATTGATTAGTGGGAGGGGCTGTTTATCCGCAGTGTTATATTCTTTGTCTTATTGAACTTCGTAGAAGACTAGTTTTATTCTATCTATAGAGATAGTGTCCTTTCCACCCTTGTTGATGATGAAGTGTTTATTTGTTCTTTTAATTACTTGATATGGTTCGTTCTAAGGTTGTTTCAATGGTTTCTTAACAGCATCGACTTGAACGAAGGCAAATTTACATGTTTCTAGGCTTTTGTCAAGTTGTATTCGATCATTATGTTCTCGTGTCGGTATTGTTTTGATACTTTGTATTGTTTGTAGTAGTCGACTAATGAAACGACTTAGATCAATTGATACTGATGTGTCTAGATCTACTAATTGATCTGGTAATGTAAGAGTTGTCCCATAAACTAGTTCAGCGGCTGTGCAACCTATATTCTCCTTGGTGGTTTAACGAATTCCTAGAAGTACGAGTGGTAATGCGTCACTCCACTTTGATGTATCAGCCTGTGCCATCAGGGAGCTTTTTAATTGGTGGTGAATATTTTTTTCACCGAAAAAATCCCCCGATAATTGTTACAGGAACGACGTGAACCCCTTTTAAAGATAGGGACAACTATCGACTCATTCCATGGCGTTGGTACACTCTCTAGTTAGACGACTCTCTGTGTTCGATCATCGTTGTCTCCGAGGGATTGCTGACATCCAGTGGCAACACCATGTTAGTAATGCAGAGGTTCGGCATCGTGTGTTCGAGCACAGAGATGATAATGCAATTGGTGTCACCATCTTGAAACACCGACTTTGGTGGCCTGGACATGTTCTACGAATGTCGTCCCAGAGAATTCCACGTCGTGCATTATTTGCCGACTCTGGGACTGGTTGGAAAAAGCGGAGAGGTGGTCAGTGCATGACATGGTGTCGTGGTATGAAAGAAGTCTGCAAAGGGCTTGCTTGTGTAGATCCTTCACGACTCCCTGGCTGGGGTCCGAGAAACGGTGCAACACAGTGGCTGGAGATGTTATCAGATATGGTTCAGAACAGAAGCCAGTGGCGATCCTGCTGTAACCTTCTTTTACTTTCTTCATAAAAAGTGGTTGCTTCTTCCCTAACTGAAGGATTTATTCTGATTGTACTTTCCCGTTCCCCCATTATTACTATTATTATTCTCTTTTTCTTTCACACTCCTTACTTTTTTTTCCTTGTCATTAAATTCTCATTGTTTTATGTGGCGCATATATATTTGGCGCATTCTTGTACCAATATTTATGTGTTTAAATAAGTAAATAAACAAATAAATTGGCGGTGAAACCTTTCGACCAGACCATTAGCTACTGGATGATAGGCTGTTGTTTTGATGTAATTCACACCCAGAAGTTTTGTAGAATCCTGAAATATGATAGATTGAAACTGGGGACCACGGTCTGTAGTGACGATTGAAGGTACTCCGCAATTTGATATCCATCGATCAAGAAATACTGATGCAACTGTCTCTGTAGACGTATCTGAGATAGGGCATGCTATCGCCCATCTTGTGAACCTGTCCACCGCTGTAAGAATGTGCGTGAAGGAGTTTGATGGTGGTAGGGAACCGACTATGTCTAAATGAATATGTTGGAAGCGTTTATCAGGCAATAGGAACTTCCCAACAGGACTGCGTTGTCATTGTATGCAGCTTTGAGTTCACTTTTTCACATCCGAGTTGATTTTTGGCCAAACGAAGCGTTCTGTGACAAGTTTTGTGGTGGCTCGAATTCCAGGACGTGAAAGCTCGTGTAATTGTTGAAATATCTGTCGTTGACAAGCTTTCGGTACAAATGAGCGGTTACTGCCGGCTGAAACGTCACAAATAATAGTTGTGTTTGAGAAGGGAATAGGTACGTTTTTGAGAATCAAGTTAGACTTTTCTTTGCAGGTTTTCAGGTCTGTGTCGTCTACATGTAGTTTTGCTATAGTTTCAAGATCAATGTCTTGTTTGTGTACCAGCATATTGATATCCTTTCGTGATGAAGCATCGACTCCGACGTTACAATGTCCCTTGATATACTGGATATCTGTTGTAAACTGAGAGATGTAATCCAATTGTCGTGCTTCCCGTGGAGAGTGTCGGTCGTAAGACGTGTTAAATGAATAACTTAGACGTTTATGATCAGTCATGACAGTGAATGCACGTCCTTGTAACAAAAAGTGCATCCACTAACTAAATTCCTGAAAACGTTATAATAAGCTTACCTATCGTGTTTAAGTAAAAGAATTCACTTTTAACTCCACCGTTCAATTTCCCAATCAGCCAATGAATTTCACTTTAATATTTCCAGGAAAAGATATTGTTGGGATTGCTGAAACGGGATCTGGTAAAACAGGAGCTTTCCTTCTACCCATAATTCAAGTAAGTAAAATATTTTACCTGGAAGTATGTAATAATCTCAATACTCACACATACAACTGCATATTAATATGTTTCTTTGTAATAATTCATTATATATTGATTATTCTATGCCCCTAATCATAAATGTAAGTTTTACCGCATAACAATAGACCTCTTTTGACTCAGTTCATCCATCAGCATCTGTAACCTTCAGTCAGTAGAACATGAGACTCTTAATCCTAGGACTGTGGGTTCAAGCCCCACATCTGACATCATCCGGTGAGGTAGTTCATCGTATCTGCTAGTTACCGGCTTTAACTCCGCCTTCAGCTCCTCCAGGGTTTCTACCGGTCCCAAACCCGGGTGAAGGAGGAGTATTGGGCATGGAGTCAGCGACTCCATCCCGTAGAAAATAACCTTGCAAAAAAGCACCAACCAGGTTAAACAAATTCAACCATTTAAACTCTGCTCTGGCAGTTTAGGGAAGAATTATGACTCCTCAGGATGAAAGACGGGATTCTTTGAAAGCCACGAGGTCGATACCCCTTGCAACAACCAGAGCAACAATTTTTATAGGTACATGGAACGTTCAAACGATCTGGAAGACCGGGAGGACCAGTCAAATAGCAACGGCAATGAGGCGATACAACTTGGTATTGCTCAGAATCAGCGAAACCCATCGGACCCAAGCTGGATAGCAAAGGCTAGATTCGGGAGAGATGCTGCTGTACTGAGGTCATGAAGAGGAAAATGTTCCACACACTCAGGGTGTTGCTCTGATGCTGTCCAAAGAAACACGAAGTGCAGAAGCCTCTACAACAGTAGGCCTTCACAATCAAAAGGGAGAAAGCAAGATCCTCAAGTAAAACACAGAAAACACCAACCCAATCACGTTTGATGGAGAAGCTCTAGAATATGTAGAATCTTTAGCGTATCTGGAAGCATAATCGGTGAACGTGGAGGATCCGACATAGACGTAAAGGCGAGGATTGACCGAGTAAGGGTCGCATTCGTACAGTTGAAGAACATATGGGACTCAGAATAACTGTCTCTCAACCAATATCGAAGTCGGAATCTTCAATACGAACATCAATGCAGTTCTATTTTACGGAGCTGAAACTTGGAGAACTAGCACAGTCATCATCTCAATGTACAAGTATTTATAAACAGTTGTCTACGCAAGATACTCAATATCCGTTGACCGGATGTCATTGGTAGTGCCTTACTATGTAAGGGAACAAAATAGCTTCCAGCTGAAGAGGATATTAGGAAAAGATGCTGGAGGCGGATAGGACATACATTACGGAAATTATCAAACTACACCAGGAGGCAAGCCCTAACCCGAAGTCCTGAAGGGAAACGAAAGAGAGAAATGCTGAAGAAGACACTACGTCGGGACTTGGAAGCAGATATGAAAAGAATGAATAATAACTGGAAGTGACTGTCTAGGATACAGTTGGATTGAGAATGCTGGTGAGCGGTCCATGCGCTTCCATGAGAGACAACAGACTTAAGTAAGTAAAGATCAAAGCTTTATAAATCACGGATTTCCACGAAATGTTTAACTACATTATTCATTTCTTTTTAAACTGTTCATGATTTTTATCAGTTGCTTAAAGTAGTCATCTTTAGTTTTTCAAGTACTAGTTCACTGATTAGGGAACATTACTGTGTAATCTCTTTATAGAACTTAAATATCACCTTTATATTCAAATCTTTGGACGAATTGTCGTATTGTATTCCAAGATTGCATATAAATCAACCATTCTGTGTCGCTTTCTAGTCATATAACTTAATTATTTGAATCAATAATTGTAACAGAACATGTGTATTAAACATGTACGAACTCAGATTATCCTAGTCGAGCACATTACTTACTCTCACTGTAGTTTTTCGAAAAATGTATTGTTTGCCAGAAATAACCAAGCTGTTAGGCGAGCACTGTCACCGTTCTAACCTATCCAACTGGTTGTTTGGGTCAAGTGTATGGTGTTTCTACCTACTTCGATCTTGGTAACCAAGCATTCCTCACACCTGGTGTGTAGCTCATACTTAAGTTACTGGTCATATCATGCTTAAAATTCCCATAATATTGAAACTCCTAAGAACGAAGCCGTAAAAAATAAATTAATACTATTAAACTACTAAAGACAACTGAGAAGTCTCGTTGAGCTATCTCAGTTTACGACTGGCTCTCTGTGAACCGAATAACGAATGTTCAAATCTCCAAGAGTTATAAATACAACATGATATTCTTCATTATTAACTAACGTAACCTGTAAAACCACTAACAACAGGGATATATTAAACATTTGTCTATTCTTCTTTCCGGGCATTCATGATTAGGGTCTAGAAAGATAATAATCCAGTCGCGAATTTGAAATCTAGGCATTTACATCGGTATCTCTACTAAGTGAATGCTTCATCGTTGAATTTGTTAACTGCACAGTCTCACTCCTATTAATAATTCAAAAAAGATCTATCATTAATGTAATTATGTAGTACATAGTTGTTAGCGAGTAAAGTGGTTTTGTGGATATTTTGAACAATTTGAAAATCCTTTTCATTTCAGTTTATAATGGATATTATGTTCTAATTGCATAGACCATCTGAATAATTAATTTTCTTTGTTCTGTTTCGTTGAAATGATTCTCCCTTTTTTAATTACCTTTTCTATTATTAATTGTTGAATAGTTTTTAGGGTTTTGATAGTTGACGTTTTTTCAACTGTTTGACTAAATGAGTTCCCAAACTCCCTGGTACGACCGAGAGTGGGTAGAGTCAACTCTTCCTCTCGAAGTGCTCTGACATGGCCACGTGCATACAACCACTGCAAGGGAAGTCCTACTCAATACCTCTCGAACGGAGTTTTGTTTACGAAATTGAAAGGACGAAAAGCGAATGTCCGGCGCTTTAACCGGGTTGGTGAACACGGAGAGCCCACCTAGGGCAGTTGGAAAATCCTGATTACAAACCAATGGTGCACATGGAATCCAGTATCCTGAAGGAACAAATGGCGCATCAACCGACTATTGGTCACCGGCTACCATGGGAGTACATCTCTTGGCATTGTTCCACTGCCTTGTGGATTAGACCTTTAGGTCGACGGCTCTGGTTGTGGCTCCCTAAGAAGACCACGTACTTCGCTCTGGGAACCCAGGCAGTATCCACGCCCTCATACAATTCGAATGATTTATGTGGAGCATATCTATTTATCGCCTCCCTGTATCAATGTTTATGTGTTTAAATAAATAAATTTATCTTGACTAAATGCAACACCAAACTGTTATTGATATCCAATCATACAATGTGTTCGACTAGTTATGATACTAAATGATTAAGATATGACTCTTAGAAAACTATCATAAAATACACAAGACTAACCAGTAGAATAAAATGCTTCTAAGTAAATATATTCGCTTACGTACACAGTATTCAACATAAACATAAATACGTATAGGAGTTATTTGCAACATATCTATTCGAATAATGCAGATTTTGTTGATATATCTCACACATGTGCCTCTGAGAGTCACAATTTGTGTCAGTTTAATATAACATTACTAAAATAATGTTATTTCTTTTCGTCTGTTTTGTTTTGATTCATAACTCATTTGTGTATAGCATTGGATTAAATGTGGTCAACCAGTTGGTTTTGCATTAATTTTGGCTCCTACTCGTGAATTGGCTCAACAGTTAGCCAATGAGGCTGAACGTTTAGGACAGTGCAAAACAGATGAGTTAGAATTTCATTTAGAAGTAATTCTTCTTGTCGGTGGTGAAGATATGGTAGATCAAGCGTTAAAACTTGCATGGAGAAAACATCATTTCATTGTGGGTAAATGAACTTATATTTTGTTGAGTTGAATATGTATTTTTCTCATACGTGTTCAACAATCTTAATGTGAATTATGATAGCTGTATGCTAAGCTACATCCTTATGATTATGTACATTTCCCCCAAATACCCTGGTACGGCCGAGAGTGGGGACCGTCCATTCTCCCTCTCGAAATGCTCTCACATGGCCACGCGTATATAACATCTACCAGGGAAGTCTTACTCATTGCCTTCTCGTGGCAAGGGTGTTGTTTACGAAATTGAGAGGAAGAAAAACGAATATCCGGCGCTTTAACCTGGTTGGTAGGTACAGAGGATCCATCTAGGTTAGTTGGAATAACCTGATTCCATTTACATTTAAGAAGTGCAGAAAAGTGATACATTTGTATATTTTATTTCATAATGTCACTGACCGAAAGTTAAATCTACAAATGCCCTGGAACGGTCGAGAATGGGCTGAGTCTGCTTTCCCTCTCCAAATGCTCTCATAGTCAGTCAGTCAACAGCAACGTAGATCTTTGTACGTACTCACATCAGCTCAAGTTGCCGTACCACATTAGCACAGAGATACAACTGTTGATTCAAATCCCATAGTGGTAGAGGTAGTAAGATTATAAGTAGTGATCGGAAAGATTAGAGTCTGAAGATGTTATTCAAGGAGTATGATCCAGTGAAATAAATTTGGAAAGAGAAAAATAAGGAACATGAAGATATCAAATGAGAATTCGGGAGAACATAAAGATTGGATGCACCTGTGCCATTCGCAAACGATTTTGAACCATGTCATTCAAGGTCTCTAACCATCGGTTCCTATCGTCTCGCGGATCCCAATCAGGTAATCTACACCCACCAACATGGCTCAGTCCACTTGCTACTGACTTCATGGATTTTTGCCTTGTTTTGGTCTGGCCGCCCCTAGCTTTCTTCCAACCTACTCCCACACTATGAAACATCGCACGTTGAGGCAGTCGGTGGTTGGGCACACGTAACACATGTCCCAGCCATCTCAAAATGATGAATCTTCCCATTGATGTTAGGACTGCAACTGATCAGTCTCTTTATGGTATATGTGCATCCCGTGCGTATTGCCTCGATATTGCCTTAATTCACAAGCATTAAAGCAATATCGAGGCAATACGCAAGTTATGCACATATGCCAAGAAGAGATTGATCAGCTGCAGTCCTAACGTCAATGGGAAGGTTCAAGTAAATGATACCACGTGAATTTAAACTTGACCCCATTTCACATGCAAGTGGCTATCAGGAATCATTAGCTAAGTGGATAACGTAATGGCGTTTGAAGCCAACTGTATCGGGTTTGAGTCCGAGAATGAACATCAACTCTGAGATGCAGGTACATCTAGCTGACGAGTTCCACATAGGATGAAACGCGCGTCCCGAATTCTACTATCCATGTTTGCTTATAATACACTGTAATTTTTGACAATTAATTGCTTTTATCACTCATATACCAATAGTGTTGAATGTTTATAAATTCGAGTTTTAAAAAAGTAAAAACCTTCAAGTTTTGATTACTGCTGAGGAGTTCGACAATGGGACGAAACGGCTGACTAGTGCTTCCACGTTTTTAATGGTGGTCTAACATCAATCAGTTCATGATCTCAATCGAAAACTTAATAATCTCTACAACCCTATACTAATATCAGAATGGGTTTTGTGGAGAATTTACGAAATTTCACATGTTTTTAAATCATGAGTCAGTTGAAGCTAGACCACCATTGAAAACCTGGAAGCACTGGACGGCCGTTTCGTCCTGGTATGGGACTCCTCAGCAGTGCGCATCCACGATCCCGCACCACGCGGGGCTCGAACCCAGGACCTACTGGCTTCGCGCGCGAGCACATAACCATTAGACCACTGAGCCGGCATCCAACGGTGTTAATGTCTAACTTCAACCTATACTAATAATTATTACTTGTTTTTTCATACATCGTTTTTTTGTAAAGCAACTCCTGGACGTTTAGTTGATCATTTAAAACAATCAGTAAATTTTGCTACACAACAATTATCAAATATTCGTCATTTAGTATTAGATGAAGCTGACAGAATGTTAAATATGGCTTTTGCTGATGATATTGACAAAATATTAAATTTATATGAAAAACCAAAATCAAAAGGAAAGAAACGTAAACGAAAGACAAAACCATTATTAGTTCAATTAGCCAATAATAATAATAATGATATGACTAACAATGGTAAGTATGAATAATATCTGTTTAGATGTATCTTTTCGTTTAATGGATTAGGTTTTGGATTTCTGTATTAATGTTTGACTTTTTTCGCTAATATTATGGTCTGCGCTCAGTACATAAATCTTTTTCTATCCAACTAGCTCCAGAGAAATGAGAAGTCGTGGATGCGCACTGATGAGGAGTCTCACAATAAGACAAAACGGCTGTCTAGTGCTTCCATGTTTTTCATGGTGGTCTAGCTTCAATTGACTCATGATCTCAATTACAGAAAAGTATATCACCTTAAAGGTTGAATAAAACTGTTAAGTTTCCTAATTGAATACTAAATTCGGTTTCCTAAACTCTCCTAGTAACACCTATGCTAAATCTACACATCGACTTGAACATGAGTGAAAAGGCGCGAAACGTGGAGGAAAATGTTTTACTGCAAAGATTCGTTTATGTACAAAAAATCTAAAATATGTATAGTATTTTAGATGACTTTGGGCTTCTGGAAATTCCTGGAACGCTACTGAACATAGCAGCAGTATAGGTAATCATCCAATCAGAAACTCGACATGTGACTTTTCACTTTCTAGATGTTTCTGGCGAGACTTCTATTGAGTGCTGATTGGATAATGGGGTTTCTCAGAGTCTTTTGAGTATTTCCTGGTTTTTTTCGAGAAATTTTCTGGATCCCCTCTGCACAAACTACCCGTGATTCATATGTGTTCTCACACAGTATCAGAAATGATCTTGGCAAGAATATATAAATAGTGTTTGTGGGTTCTAGTTTATTAACACTTTACATATTATCGGTTGGCCTTAAACGTTATATGAATTGTCAGTGATACGTATAACACAAAACTGAATCTCTTTCTTTTTCTTATTCGAAAGTATATAAGGCATACCTTCATTCATAAAGAGCCTTAGTGTGTGTTGCGGGGGGGGATAAGAGAACAACATATTTGTGCGTTACATGCTAATTTGAGCTCCTTAGATCTACGCCTACCTATAAGCCTTTACGATATTGGGCATAAAATTGGTTCCAGTATAGTGAAAAGTCCCGTTTTGACATTTATTAAGAACGAATAGATCAAAGAAATTTCTTTTCAATTGATTTTTCGTCATAGTTTTACACTAATATATCTATGTATGATGTATAACAATGAAATACTCATCGAGTAGTTGCGTTAAGTAATTGTATGATGTCACAGTGATGATAAAACAATATTGAGTAATTGGAAGGAAGAGGATCATAATAATCAAAGTAATTATTCGGAAATTCAAACAGTTGCTACATTGCATAATACCTAAAAAGAAAAAAAATGACAAAAGTTCTTGATTAAAGGTCAGTATTATAGTAGTTGTGCTCAGGGATCAAGGGTCGAATTTTGAGAACATAAAATACAACGTGGAAGAAACTAGAAACTAGTTGAATTATTGAGTCGGTTTAAGCCAAACCACCATTAAAAACCTGGAAGCATTGGACAGCTGTTTCGTCCCAAACATGGGGCTCCTCAGCAACGCGCATCCACGATTCCATATGCGGGACTCGAACTCAGGACCTTTGATCTCGCGTGTGAACGTTTAACCTCTAGACTATTGAGTCGCCATCGAACGGTGCTAATGTCCAACTCCGATCGACGCATGATCTTGCGTAACCCTTAATCCATTGTCTGAGATAGATAATTGTCTCTACTCGGCACGGATTGGACTCCGCTGGTCACGGCTTCTCACTAGATGCGCACTGCTGAGGAGTCCCGTATTAGGACGAAATGGTCGTCCAGTACTTTCAGGTTTTCAATGGTGATCTAGCTTGGATCTATTCGTGAATTTAACTATTAAAATTTCTACAATCTTCACAACCCCCGCATTCCGATATCTAGAAAGTAGTTTAAATATTTTTGAAGGAAAGGGTTTCATCAAAGTTCAGCTAACAACTCACTTTTATACCGATGGCCAATGTAGCGGGAGTGATGGTACATATGACCTTTGAATGTAAATGTTTAGTTTGTGAACATGGATTTCAATGGCTTTAGCAATGTGCAACGGATGAACTCGTACACTATATAGTAAATCTGATAGAATATGGTGGATAACCCTAAAAGGGCTTACAGTGATTGTTGAATTTTCAGTTGATATCATAGACCGATTTTAGTTAAACAGCATTCCAAAATCAGGAAGCTTCAGACAACTATTTTATCGTAATATGAAGCTGCCCAGCAATGTGCATCCAAGACTCTACCATGAATTAGGTCCAGGACCTTTGAATCTCGCCATGAGCTCATAACTTTTGGATATCTGAGTCACTATCCAAGAATATACATTTTTAATCTCAGTCAATTTGCATTATTGTGTGATTCGGGTAACCTCATTTATTTATTTGAACACGTAAATATTGGTACAAAGGGGCACCGAAAACATATGCCACACAACTCACTTGATTTGTGTATGGGTTGTGATACTAGCCGGGTGCCCAAACCGAAGCACATGGTTTTCTTAGGGGGCCACACCCTGAGCCTTTAACCTAAAGGTCTAATCCACAAGGCAGTGGAGCATCGTAAGGAAATGCAGTCCCATGGTAGCCAGTCACCAATGATTGGTTCATACGCCATTTGTTCCTTCAGGATCCTGGATTCCATGTTCACCATTAGTTTGGAACCAGGGTTTTCCAACTTCCCTAGATGGACCCTTTGTGTCCACTCATCCGAATAAAGCGCTGAACATTCGCTTTTTGTCCTCTCAATCTCGTAAACGACACCCCGTTTGTGAGACAGTGAGTAAAACTTCCGTGGCAGTGGCTGTGTAGTGAAAAGAACACAGGTGGGGACAATCGAATGTATTTGACACAAAATTACAGGACTTATTAAGAAAATCTAACAATCATAAAGTAAATGCTTACTTTGCAAAATGTCCACCAATTGTCCCAAAATGACTCAGATTTCATTGTTCTTGCATTTTCATACAAATTGTATCCTGTTTCCATTGTTTACTGCTCGATCCTCTTGTCTCTCTGCTTCCGAACCTTGTGTTCATGACTAACATCATATACTAATTATGTCACCCGACCGTTGTTGCTACCTTGACGTGGTGGTCGGGCTTGTCTATTGTGATGAAGCAACCGAGCGATACTGGCTGGAACAACCGTTCCTCAAGGTCCTACCATGTCAGACAGGTCGGTTGAAGAGCGGTAAGAGTAAAAGCAACAAACCCAAGGTCCGAAGGCGAAGTCGTACTGCTGACTGTACAGAGGTGTGACAGCAGTAATGTGTTTCCTTCAGACAACCAGCATGACAGCGATGCTGCCCCCCCACAAGAAGGGGTGGGGTTAGAAAGGGTCAACTCTAAAAATACACACCTCGCCTTATCCCACGGATATCCGTCTCCGGCGGTAAGGTATCAACAAGTACGGAGCTAACACAAAAATTACTCACTCAAAGGTCATGTGTGACCGACCTCAAGCAGTTGTCCCTTGGGCACTGCAGTCACGCTCTCAGGTCACGAAGACTACGTCTAACCCAATTTCCTTTTCAGGTTACTCCAGAAGAACCCTTCCACGGCAACCGGCAAGTGATAACCACCCTCATACGTCTAAAAGCACTCAAGACCATTGACTGACTACTTATGTCAATATAAGTAGCATACACCACGGCTGTATACGCGTAGCCATTTGAGAGCATTTTGAGAAGGAGAACGAACTCTCCCCACCCTCAGCCATACCAGGTTATGTTTGGATTCCATTAGAAATAGTGAAACAAATACTCAGTTACTACCTCGTTTTCAATGGTTTTCTAAGTTTGTGATATAACCTTTATTAATTTGTTACCATTGAATAAATAACCACATATTTTTCTGTGTATATATTTCTAAAACTCTAACATGTATGTAACACTTTTAGACATTCAGTCAAATAACAAACAGATTCAGTCAATTTCAACTAAATATCCACATCCACAAATTTATTTATATTCGGCTACAATGACAAAAGATGTTATTAAACTACGTCGTGCTGCATTATCATCAAATGCTGTATTTATCAATGAGAATGATAATATCCTTAATAATAATAATAATAATCTAATGATGGATAATCAGAGTACAACAGAATATAATCTTATACAACAATCTAATTCATCATTAAAATTAAATAAAAAATTAAAAACTGGTTTCCCTATTGGTTTATCTCATTATTGTCTTCCTATACGATTGGCTGATCGTCCTACAATATTAAATTGGATTGTAGAAAATGTAATACAAACAAATTTATTAGAGAAATTCGGTATTACTAGTAAGTAACATATTCATATATATGTGTATGTTAATCGGTTCTTTTTTTTAAAAAAAAGAAATAGATTAAATGGATAGTATCTTTCAATGATTATATCATTTGATCTTTTGCCCCTGGTATGACCGAGAGTGGGGTGGGCCCACCTTCCCTTTCGAAATACTTTCACACGGCCACGCGTATACAGCCTCTGCCAGGGAAGTCTTACTCACTGTCTTCTCGTGGCGGGGATATTGTCTACGAAGATGAGAGGACGAACAACGAATGTTCGGTGCTTTATTCCGGTTGGTGAACACGAAGGTTCCACCTAGGGAAGTTGGAAAACCCTGATTCCAAGCCAATGGTGCACACGGGCTCCAGTATCCTCAAGGAACAAATGGTGTATGAAGCAATTATTGATGACTAGCTACCATGTGAGTGCATCTCCTTACGATGCTCCACTACTTTGTGTATCAGATCTGCAGGTCGAAGGCTCCGGATTTGGTCCCCTGAGAAAACCACCTGCTTCGGTTTGGTCACCCGGCAAGTATCACAGCCCACACACAAATATAATGAAAATGATGATATTTACTGAAAACTCTGTTGTCGCTTTGATTTACAGTCAAACATTTTTTAGTGTGGCGCATATATATTTGGTGCCTTCTTGTACCAAAATTTATATGTTCAAATAAATAAATTGATCTTTTGAATCATTAGATTATCCTATTCGAATCGATGAATGTATACTATTTTGTTAATAACTTTTTGAGAAGCTTAAAATTATTAATTAGCTATTTTTGTAGGTAACACTGTAGTGAATGTGTACACTCAGGTAGGGAAGACTGATTTTATTGTTGAATGAATGCTGTTAGAGATACTTATTCATTAACTCATTCACGGTATTAGGGAATGGTAGTAAATCAGTTGATGAAGTTGTGGATTTTCATCGACTGAAATGGTTGGACCACGTGTTGCGTATGCCTGAACACCGATTACCACGATTCGCAATGCTGACTAGTGTTGGAGACGGATGGAAGAAAGTCAGGGTTGGCCAAACCAAAACGTGTCATCAGTGCTTGAAGTCACTAACTTCTGGTCTGAGCCATGTTGCTAGATGCAGACTACTTAGTTAGAGTCCGCCTGACTATCGTAACCAATGGTTGGAGACTTTTGATGACATGGCTCAGAGTCGATCACAATGGTGTAAGTGTATACACTCCCTGTCTTCCCTTAAACTATGAGAATAAAATGACTTCAAATCTTTTTTCCACGAACTAATTCTTTCTTCTTGTACTATATCCTTATATGCGATTTTTCTTTTATATATTACCACCTCTGAATTAACTACTCTCTTGAATCCGGTGTTCATCTTGTTGTGTTAATGAGGTATGGCAACTTTGACCGATGCATATATGTGCCTGGTCCTACGTTGTAACTGACTGACTGATTGTTGAATGAATAATCACACGGTACCTTAGTAAAATGTGAAGATCATATATCAAGTTCATCATTTTCACATCTTCGAATTGTCTCTAACAAGCTTCATTGTTCCTTCATTCTTGTTGTTATCTTGATTGCTTTCAGTTTCATTGTCTCTTTTTTTCATTTTCAATCTTTTTAATCTTCTGATCTCAGACATTCCACTTACTATTGGTGCTATATACTACTTATGTCTGTAAACATGAGTAGCATACACCACGATACAAATGAATAATTTAGTGCACAAAACCCTCCAAAATTATTAAAAAATTGGGATAAAGGGGATAAATGCTTTGTGGTCATACGGATAATTACCTATGCACTCAAGCAACTAGCTCTTGGTGGAAATATAAATGAACTCAACGGAAAGAAATAGACAACGTCATGAGTGAATAACTTCAATATTGATTGCCAAGGTTGTTCTCAACCATCCTATCTATGAGAAACAGTTATAAGTAATGAAGGAAGACTGTGGTTGAATGTGTAATATATTGCAAACTGACTAATCCATTGAATCCCACTATAAAAACTAATAAATATAATCACAATTGATCATGTGTGTCAAGTCCTTATTAGTGCAGATCGAATGCTATCGACCATAATGCGATGTGGCCACCAGTCTAGGTGACTTGACACTGAGTGCACTATTGTGAGATTAGATGGTGGTTGGAGGTAGTCGACAGGAAACCCTGTACCTGGGTTTCATGCTACTTGGCATTCATCAGCAAGGTGTACCTGTAATCTTGAGGGAACTGGTGCTCCTTGAAGGATCCGTCCGTCAATTTGTTATAACTTGTGCCCTGTGTCCTATTAATGTATAATGTGAGATCAGTGAATTATCGACCGAACTAATGACGTATAAACCCGTACGAGCTGTCTAAAGTCCTTATCGGTTCTGCTTCCCGCCTAGCCATGCCTGTTAAGTTCAGAACACCAATCTCAGACTCTGCGATACGAATTAAGCACTTCAAACATACTGGGCTTATATACAAACCAAACAGACGACACTGTACCATATAATAGAAAATAACATTTGTACAAGATTTAACCAAATGTAACTGTGAATGTGGGAGGTAGTAATTAATAGACTGGGCATAACTCAAGAATGACAAGTCGTATAATAATAGTTCATAGTTCAAAATAAAGCTCATAATAAGAGGGACACGGATGTGAATAGCTTAGTTATTTAACAATTATACATATAAAATATTGGTCCATAAACGGATCCTTACAGTTACCATTCATTATTCTCATCAGGATATAACACAATTATTATCCTTTAAACAATTACTAATTGTTTATTTGATTTTTATAGATTCTACACCAAGTCGTAAACATCATATCATGATATTTTGTAAAAGATGTCATGAAACTATAATGGTTTCAGAATTTCTTCGGGAATCTGGTCATTCTAGTGTGGCATTAACAGGACGTATGAAACAAATTGAACGTAAAGAATCATTAAATAAATTCATTTCAAGTGAAGTAGAGATTTTAGTTGCAACTGATGTTGCTAGTCGGTATGTTGATTAAAAAAAAACACAATAACATCAGATTATTATAGCTAATGTTAACTCTAATTCCTAACCCTTAGTTTTAACTCTCAATCCTAATCCTAATTCCTTACACTACTCTATAACCCTCATCCAATCCTAGTAGGTGGATGGATCATCTGAAGATCACTTCAATGTCGCTCAAAGGTCGTCCATAAATTATAGGCTCGCCGAAATTCTTTTCTATTAATTAATCGTTTTTTTTTAAATAAATGGATGTACAGTAATTACTATCTTTAGTGTAAAGTAGCCTGTCTTAAAGGGGAATATGTTTTTAAAGGGTATGTAATTTATTTTTAAATCCTCTTACCTTCCACCATTCGCTTGTACCTTTCTTCTACCAATCAAAAGCATAATTTCAGCTGGGCAATGAAATGCTCATTATCGGACTTACTAAGAAAGTGAGAGTGAAATAATCACTCAAGTACTTCTTTAAAAAAATAAAAAAGGTGGACGTTTATGAATTATATTATCCACCGCCCCACTATGTGCAAAACGTATCAACAGATTATGTAATGCAAAGACATTAATCATTATTCTGTATCACCTTGTGTGTTATGCTTGAACTAATCATGCCTGCGCTCCTAACCCGATGATTTGATTACGCTTATTATTCCATGCAAAGCCCCTTTTCCTTGCTCTCAGGTTCTAACCCGACCAAGAGAAAAATATCTATGTGACGTCTGTATGTTAACTTGAAAATCCCTCATGATTGAACACTTGTCCTGTACATCCCTGACAGAATATCACTTGCCCAGTCACCAATCAGGATCCTACCCATAATCTAACCTGATATTTACCATGTAGCTCATTGTCCCTAAACTGTTTAGTTACGCGCCTGATCAGCACTATTGATCTTGAGCTTATAGCCAATTCCCTATTGGTCTACTATTCTAAAACTTCACTCTATGTCTTGCTTTTGAGTTCTGAAATCACTAACCATCCTGTACTACATTTCTATTTCAAACAGAAATGGTTTATATACAGACATACTCGAACCACATTACACCACAGAGTAAAAAATAACAATACATGAACAGGCCGAAAATGGATGTGAATATAAGAGACTGTGGATAATTGACTGGCAACAATTTAAGAGTAATAAGCTGTACAACTGTAGTGAATGTGTCAACCGAAAGCTTATGGTAAATGGAATATATACATACAGTAATCGACTTAATCAATGGTTATACAATAAATTTATGATTTTAACAGTTGAATCCATGAGTCGATCTAGATCACCATTGAAAACCCGAAAGCGTCGGATAGCTTTTTCGTCCTAGTATAAAACTCTTCATCAATGCGCATCCATGACTCCTCATGCACGAATCGAACCTAGGACCTTTAATCTTGCGCGCTTATACTGTTCAGTACTTCTTGGTCTTCAGTAGTTATCTAACCAAAGTCATTCCTTGATGTAAGATGTACATATTATTTATCTCCAATTTGTAATAAATTATTTCTTTTTTACTCTTCAGGGGACTGGATATTCCTCATGTTGAATTTGTTATCAATTATAATGTACCTTTATCGGAAAAGACCTATCGACATCGTGTTGGTAGAACTGCACGAGCTGGTCAAACTGGTGTAGCGTTAACCCTAGTAACACGTGATGTAGCTCAAAGTTTTTTAGAATTAGAAGCTGCTTTACTACCTTATCTTCCATTATCAAATACCAATAATAGTAATAATAATTCACCGGGAATACCTCGTTGGCCAATTCCACTACCGGATTTACATGGTCGGAATGGACTGCTAACTCGTCGTCGTCTAGCAGATCAAGCTTGGTCGAGAGCTTCAAAGGTAATTTCGTTTTGCTTTTTTTGTATTTGCTTAGACGTTAAATTGTTCTCTTTGAGTAGTATCTGATACGTAGTATTTTTCATACGTTCTATAATTTCTCTATTACTGATTATTGTGTTGTAGAAAAAGAACACAATTTGTACATCAATATGATTCATTGATTTGGATCACTGAGGAAATGACCCTATGATGATTGTTGGTAAAAGGATCGACTAGCTTTTACCAACTTGCATCATTTATGGCGTAGGCGAGATATCCGTCTATCAACCAAAAGATGTGTTTACTGTGTGACATTTCGTTCCGTCCTACTTTATGGCAGTGAAACATGGCCGGTAAGAGTAGAGGATATTCGTAGGTTACTAGTATTTGATCATAGGTGTCTTCGAAGCATTGCTTGTATATCTTGGGACCATCGAGTAAGTTATGGTGACGTATATTCAGTGATTTTTGTTAGGAAACGGGTACTAAGTAAGGATGGCTAATCAATTGATGTAGTGAAACTTCATCAATTGAGATGGCTGGGACACGTGTCATGTATACCCAACCACCAACCGCCTCGACATGCGATGTTCAGTGGTATAGGAGTAGATTGGAAGAAAGCTAGGGGCGGCCAGAACAAAACATGGCACAAGTCCATGAAGTCACTGACAAGTGGAGTGAGCCATGTTGGTAGGTGTAGAATACCTGGTTGTTATACGCGAGATGATAGCAACCGATGGTTAGAGACCTTAAATGACATGGTTCAAAATCGTTTGAGAATGGCACAGGTGCATCCAATCTTTGTGCTCTCCTGAATTATCATTTGATATCTTCATGTTCCTTATTTTTCTCTTTGCAAATTTATTTCACTGGATCAAACTCCTTGAATAACATTTTCAAACCCTAATCTTTCCGATCACTACTTATAATCTTACTACCTTTACCACTATGGGATTTGAATCGACAGTTGTATCTCTGTGCTAATGTGGTGTGGCAACTCGAACCGATGTTCGTACGTATGAAGTTGTACGTTGTTTCTGACTGACTGGCTGACTGAGCAATTAAATAGGTTTATACGTAGACATGTATTTGGTAAATATGAGTCAGAAGCTATCGAACTAATAGTTATTGTATCAGTCAATATTCATTTGGTAGAATCAGCTTGTAAGTGAATTTTTTTTCCACTCTCTATTGTTAAATCTTTCCACTTCAGACTATTCGATCCCAACTTGAAAGTCATCATAATGTAGACAATAATCTAATCGATTTAGATCCAATAATGAATGAAGAATTAATTGAAGCTTATGCTAATTCTGATGAAGATGAGTATAGTAATATTTCTAGTTCATCATTATCAAATGATGAGTTAAAAATCAATGAAATATCAACAATATCAAATAAACACAATCCTATTATCCCATTAGATACATCTGGTCAAGCTGGTATTAATGCTGCACGTAAAACATGGAAATATTTAGCTAAAATACATCAACTTCAACAAAAAGCAAAAGCTGAATCAGCAGAACAACAACGTTTAACTAAATCTATTGGTTGGGGTGTTACTTTAACAAGAAACACACTGGATAATAATAATAATGATAGACTCGATGATAATGACATGATGGATCGTTTCAATAATGAAAATATCAATGATGATGATGATGATGATGATGAACAAGAGATAATTCATTTTGACCAACCCATTAAAACAAAATATGCTAAAATTCAATCAATGAAAAAAGTGAATAAATTGAAATCAAATAAAAATAAATGATAATAAGGTAACAATTTTCATTTGATTTCTTCAATACTTATGCCTGTATATACATTTGTCAGTATTTTTCTTTGTTTCAATAAACTGATTATTCTGTATAAATTAATCATTATGTTTTTGTTTAGCTTTGATTTTATATAGATGTATTGTGTATTTAGTTAATAGTGAAGTTTTTAAGATATGTGTTTCGTTCCGTTTTTGAGGATTCGTCAGTTCTCAGTTCTTATTTGAACAAATAATTATTGGTACAAAGGGGCACCGAATGACATACGCGCTATACAAGTCACTCGGTTTGTGTGTTGTGGGCTGTGATACTGCTTGTGTGCCTAAACCGAAACAAGTGGCTTTCTTAGAGGGTCACGCTGTGAGCCTTCGACGTAATGGTCTAATCCACAAGGCAGTAGAGCAACGTCAGGAGATGTAGTCCCATGATAGCTGGTGACCAACAATAGGTTCATACGCTATTTGTTCCATCAGGATCTTGCAGCCTATGTGCACCATTGATTTGTATTCAGGATTTTCTAGCTGCCCTAGTGTTATGACCTTGAATCGCTTCTACCCCGTCGACACTTTGTTATGTCTTGACCTTGATCTGTCTAGTCTACATTACGACCTTGACGCAATAGGCTGAGCGGCTTAACCTTGAGCCTAGTACGCGTGAGTCCGAGATGAGGTAGCGAGAACTATTCTAGAACCTGATTGGTTGGCAAGCACGCAAGTGAGAGAAGACAAGACAGTTGGAACACTGAATTCTGGATTCTCTGAATTCGGATTAGTGCAAAAATGTACATGAATAAATAAGTGAATATCCTGACCACGACGTACGATAATTTGGAAAAATACAATTATGCCCTAAACTGGGAATTAGGGTAGAAAATAAGATGCAAAATATTATGTTTAAATTACAATATTTTCAGAACAAAAAAGGGTATGGCAGTGAATGATACATAGAACGAAAGCTCATGTTATGTAGAATAAAATAGGGACAAAAATAAATATGTATTTTAGCAAGGTTTGAATGAAATGAAATAACGTCCCAAGAAAATAGCTTTCGTAGTTGTCTGGGCTTCTTATTTCCCCGTTCACAACACCTAGGTGGATCCTTGATATCCAACAACTCGAATAGAGTGCCGGACATTTGCTTTGCTGAGATTTTACAAATACATTCTTCCTCTTTATTATCTCACATCAGCTCGGCGCCCAAATACTGTGAAACTATTCAATCAAATTTAGACGAATGTTCTTATTTATATTCAGCTAGATATATCTGTACCCGAGTTAACGTGCACTTCAGGATTTAAACTTGACACCAATCTCCTCAAGCGTAATAGAGTAATCCACTTTGCTACTAAATCCAGATGGTCTTTGGATTGTGAAAATTACTAAATTCAACTCGAGCTACTCGCTAATATTAAGTAGTTCAACATAAGGTAGAGAAATATTAGGAATAATAAACAAATCAATATGCTTTCTACATAATAACCAAATCTTTATTGTAATACCAAAAGTGATGAATCCACCGTCGAAACATTTTCATATAGATAGGAATCATGAGATAGCTAGGTATGCAACAAAACATCAAATCTGTTATGCAGGCACATGCAGCTGACGTGTCTCAAATAGGATTAAACTCGCTCCCTGGATTTCATTGCTAGCCACCGTCATCTCAGCTTATAATGTTATTTCCTAATATTTCAATTCAATCAATTATGTTTCCATTTGATATTTGTCCATTTTAAAGCATATTTTTCAATAATCTGATTGATGAAATGAATTCTGATAGTGAGATTTTAGTGATCCTAACTTTTTATCTTAAGGTATTTTAGCTTACCAAACCGTAGTTGATAAGACTATGCAAAGTGAATAATCAAAAAAGCTCCTCATTAATCATTGTCATTTCCTGGTTACACACACGTAACTGTTTACTTAGATTAGGCACAAATTAACTGCATACCAGTCACCTTAACTTATTTGTAAACACTTCGACGTAATCTCTATGTTCATATGCCTTAACTGTAGAGTAAGAGAATTTTCGGAAGTAGGCAATATACTGCACTTTCAATAGATATATTCATATAAATCCTGTATAACATGCCTGGTAATGGTTCACATTTCCATTATAAATTTAAAAGCATTTCTTCATTAATTAGATGGAGCTATTTTGAATGTTAAATATATAACGTAGAAGATAATTGTACGATCATATTTTGATTTAGAGTTGTCATTATTTTTGTTGTTGTTGACTTTCGATGGACTTACGTCGTAGTAATTAACTTCATGTAACGTTTTGTTTCAGTCAGTCATTCAGCTACAACGTAGGACCAGGCACCTATATACATCGGTCAAAGTTGCCATAGCTCATTAACACAACAAGATGAACACCGGATTCACGGGAGTAGTTAATTCAGAGGTGGTAATATATAAAAGAAAAATCGCATATAAGGATATAGTACAAGAAGAAAGAATTAGTTCGTAGAAAAAAAAATTTGAAGTGATCTTAATCTCATAGTTTAAGGGAAGACAGGGAGTGTATACACCTACACCATTGTGATCGACTCTGAGCCATGTTACCAAGAGTCTCCAACCATTGGTTACGATAGTCAGGCGGACTCTAACTAAGTAGTCTGCATCTAGCAACATGGCTCAGACCAGAAGTTAGTGACTTCAAGCACTGATGACACGTTTTGGTTTGGCCAACCCTGACTTTCTTCCATCCGTCTCCAACACTAGTCAGCATTGCGAATCGTGGTAATCGGTGTTCAGGTATACGTAACACGTGGTCCAACCATTTCAGTCGATGAAAATTCACAACTTCCTCAACTGATTTACTACCATTCCCTAATACCGTGGATGAGTTAATGAATAAGTATCTCTAACAGCATTCATTCAACAATAAAATTAGTCTTCCCTACCTGAGTGTACACATTCACTACAGTGTTACCTACAAAAATAGCTAATTAATAAGTTTAAGCTTATCTAAGAGTCAAGTTTTGGTTTGGCCACCCCTAACTTTCTTCTAACCATCTCCAACACCAGTTAGCATTGCACTTCGTGGTAATCTCTTAGTTTAAGGGAAGAGTGAAGTCAAGCCGACCCCAACTTTTTGTTTATTTGATTTTTGTTCTGTTCAATATTTGCTTGCTCTAGTTCTGAGATAATTATGAGAATGTTGATTCTATGCGACAAATTCTTTTACGAATACTAATCATATGTCTTTTGGTATATCCAGGGTAAGAAAGAAGGGATCTATACGATCCTAGTGTGGTGTATGTTACTTATACTAACAGATATAAGTAGTATGTAGCACCAATCGGAATCAGAATGCCTGTCAGTAGGTGATTGAAATAAAGAGAACAAGAAGGAAGTTGGAAAGTAATCGAAATAACAATTGAATGAGAAGAATGGTGGTGTATGTAAAAGACAACGCATAGAAGCTATGCAAAGAATGTATCAAACGTATAATTTTAATGGTTTACTAAATCACTGTATGATCTCGCATCAAACAATAAATTGGCACTCTTCATCTAAGTTGTCGATCACTACACTTGTATTGAAGTGTGGTTAACAGTTATAGCCATTATCATTGAAGTATCACAGAAACCAATTAGTTGTAAACCTATTAATTTAGTTCAGTGGTCAGGACTCTAATGAACTTATTGTCTTAAGCTATCTTGCAATATAGACTGACTGGAATGAGAGAGTCTATTGCAGCCGATGACAGTTGGATAGAAATTTTGTCCTACATTTAGATGTTGCAACTTTGATTGAGATTAAATCCGGAATTGTCCATTCTTCTGAATAGAAAAATAATACGATTGTCAATCAGTTTGGTCACTGATGTCTCTCTCAATCTTACCGTTGGTCAACTCCTATCTACTTCCAACTGACATACTGAGGCCCTACAAGATGTCAGTGATGGACCCGAACAGTTCAGTTGTAATGTCTTACATTGTGAATTTAAATGACCCAGGATTAAATAACAAAGAAAGTTCCAGTCTTCTTAAGACTTTGTTTATACCTCACTAATGAGTCAGAACTAGCGAGAAATTAGGTCCAGAAGTCTAATTGAATTCTGTCATCAACCATCTGATATATTAATTTTTATAAAGAAGAAACAATAAAATTTAAAACAAAAGATACTGAATTCATCAATCTGTTTGAATGCATTTATTTACCATAGCTTCTATAGAATTGAATAGTTGAGTTCATGAGTCAATTAAAGTCAGACCACCACCCGGAAGCACTGGACGGCCGTGTCGTCCTATTGTGTGACTCTTGAGCAGTGCGCGTTCACGATCTCGCCTCGCGGGATGCGAACCAAGGATCTATCAGTCTCGCGTGCAATCGCTTAACCTCTAGATCACTGAGCCGGCATCCAGTGGTGTTCATGTCTAACATCAAGCAATCAACGAAATTGAGCGACGCACCCATTATTGTCATTAGTGAGTTGCTATTTCAGAACAGACCGATATGTCCTGGGATCGAATCCGTCAGGGAGCATCAGTTCCCCTAAAGAATACAGGTACACTTTGCTGACGAGTGTCAAATGGCACAAAACCCGGGTTGAGGGTTTCCTGTTGACTACCGCCAACCTCCATCTTTTCTCATCATAGTTCACGCAATATCGAGTCACTTAGACTGATGACCGCATTGCAACTTGTTCGATAGCATTCGATCTGTAGTAAGAAGGACCCTAAATACATGACATTGATCACCACCTAGTGATCAATTTACATCTCAGTCCTATAAGAGATCTGTAGTGGCCTGGATAGATCAGTGGTAACATCTTTGACTGTGAAGTTGAGTTACACGTGATCGAATCTTTTATGGAGTATCAGTTCGTTCAAGAATAATACAGGTACTTTTTGCCGACGAGTACCAATTAGTACGTAAGTTAATTCCAGGGTTTCTTGTTGATTATTTTCAAATACCATCTTATATCTGATGTTAATGATTTGTTTACAGGTCTTGTTTTGTTGTTGTTCTTCATTTCTTTGTTTATTTACTTATTTATCTTCCTTTTTTATTTTGAAAAGCAAATAAACAAACTCGAAAACAAGAAATAATAATGAATAATCTAATTAAGTTGAATTATCAATTTCACATGAGTTATCTTTTCTATTGAGTATGTTATCATTGATACCTCAAATAAATGAATTGAGTAGTTGTTGTATGGACTAATAAGGAGAGAGGAATATAAAAATTATGTTTAGTGAGATAAACAAATACATATATACCTTATACACAGAATTAAACCTGAAATTGAGAAAGAGTATTAGAGCTGGATAAGTAGAAATATGTGGAAGATCTAGCAGTGATAGCGGAAAAAGCTGCATGAGAAGGAAATATGAATCAACTATATGATACAACGAAGATTCTAGCAGGGAAATATTGTAAACTAGAACGATAAGTTTAGAACAAAAGAAGCTAACCAATCAGTGAGATCGAAGAATCGTAGAACAAGTAGGTAGACCACTCTGAAGAGTTCTTGAATACACCAGCTCCATTGTATCCACTGAACATCGAATCAGCATACATAGACCTTCCTATAGATGTTACTCTACCAATGATCAAAGAAATTAGAACGGTCATCAGACAAATCAAGAATGAGAAATCAGTAAGACACGATAATACACCAGCTAAAGCAATGAAGTCAGACATAGAGCTAACTGTAAACATGCTCCGTGTTCTATTCAAGAAGATTTGCGAGGCGGAACAAATGCTGACAGATTGGAAAGAATGATGCCTCATCAAGGTACCAAAGGAAAAAGATCTAGGCAAATCTGTGAACTAACTATTAGAGATACTAGGAAAACTTTTTAACAGTATTGCTGAACTGGTCGAAAGATTCAGTAGACTTTGAGTTTCGAGATCAACAGGTCGGATTTCATTAGAATCGGTTGAGTATAGACCAAACCGCTACATTGGGTTTTTTGTTGAACAATCATGTGGATGAAAATCATCACTGTACACCAACTTCCTTGATTATGAGAAAGAATCCGACAATGTGCATAGCATAGTTCTTAAACACATGGTCAATTTGTGTCACACCACATCGCGTGAATTTTCGTTCAAAATCCTCTACAAAGTAAAAAAAAAACGAACTGACTCAAAGAAATATTTGAATGAAGAATTTACATATAATTGAGGCTATAGCAATTCAACATTTCCAACCCAACCTTATTGTACGAAAGACTCATATTCAATCCTTAATTCTTCCACAGTCTTAGAAATCCTTTGAATTCTACAAATTGTAAGTGCTAAGCATTAGTTTCTTCTTAATTAAGTCGACAGTTATTACTAACCTTCATTTTATTGTTTATTAGTTGTTATTACTTCCAAAAACTCTTATATAACGTAAGCTCTTGACGATGTTTGGTTATGTTACTGAATGATGTAACCTATTTTATCCAGTTCATGAAAACTTTCATTACATTGAAATAACACCATACCGTTGATAAAGTATTACTTAACATAATTGAAGATTTTTTGATAATCTTGATTATATTATACAACGACCACTTCTTTGTCATTGATGTACACTTTAATAGGTGCTACTTCTTCTTATATGAGTCGTCTTCGACACCATAATGTACCTGAGAAAATCGTCAACATCATAGAGAATTCATATGGCGGACTACACTGTAAAGTGGTGTATAGGGGATAGGTTCATTCCAAGTGAGGACCGGAGTCAGACAAGTTTGTTTATTTCTCGTCCCTTCCATCTTTTTTGTTGGTTGACTGGATTATTATGACTTCGTCATCTGAAGGAAAGCACGGAATAAAATGGACAAGTTAAATTCAACTACACGCTTTGGACTTCGCAGATGACCTGAACCTTCTATCCTGTCTATCTTGACTAAACATCACAATGGCAATATATATCATTATTACAATGAGTTACATTAATTTAAATATATTAGGAACCATTAATTTGAGTGAAGAATGAATACAAATGGAAAATAGACTAAGCGTAAAGGGTTTATAGAGAATGTTGAGTATTATTGTTCACATTATATATTGAATTTAGATAAGAAACTGGTGAAAATCAAGAAATATTGGAAAGATGTATCATTTTAGTTTGTGACATCTTAACAACAATGAACACCACAACACTCCTAGGAGTTGAAAGTAAGACTTAAAAGTTCCATGGCGAATTATACCATTGAATTGACATGTAGTGTCCTACATTTCTAATTTAAATCAACTTACGATAAATAGTAAACTTCTATACCAATAATAATTATGCTTCTTAAGTTCTAACAAGAATCAGTGATCAATGGTGTTCAATCATGTTGCTTATGAGGCAGTCACTAATAACAATAAAATATGGTTGTACAATATATAGAGAATTGATTAGTTAGATATGATTATCATTGGATTCTAACATAATAGTCTAAATGAGAAACGTTTAAAGGTCTTGGGTTAGATTCTTGATGTGTATCATCACTTAGAGAAGTCTCATAATAGAACGAACTGGTTTTTCAATGCTTTTTTGTTTTCATTACTCGTTTTATTAAAATTAGACTATGATTTAATGCATAAAAAAAAAAGGAATAGAGCTAACCATCTGTTGACTGGTTCCAATAATCATTTCATTCTAAACAATGAACTCTTAAAATTAACCTTGTCGATTGATTTATTTTTATGCGTTATGATATACAATGTAAATATACTTCAAAGTTTTAATCAATGATTATGATAGATTTTACAAGTGATCAGTAATCAGTCAGTCAGTAACAACGTAGAACTTTGTATCTACGTACATCAGTTCGACTTGGCACACCACATTAACACATAGATACAATTGTCGATTTAAATCCCATAGTAGTAGAGATAGTAAAAGTATAAGCAGTAATCGGAAAGATTAAGGTTTGAAGATGTTATTCAAGGAGTATAATCCAGTGAAATATATTTGGAAAGAGGAAAAGAAAAGGGACATAAAGAATACAGAAGATTAGAATTTGGGAGGACACAAAGAGTGGATGCACATGTGCCATTGCAAACGATTTTGAGCCATATCATTCAAGGTTTCTAACCATCGGTTGCTATCATCTTGCGGTCCCCAACCAGGTAGTCTACACTTACCAACATGGCTTAGTTCACTTGTCAGTGATCAGTAATACATACTGTTGGTATGAATTAGTATTCCTAGTGAACTGGTATAACTTGGCAATGCTGAATAGTGGCTCGTAATGAAATCCAGGATGGGTATTTTGTCCTATATCATTTAGATAATTCATTAAAAATGATACAATACAAGTTAGTTATTGTTATATCTTGTGACCGCCGATTAGAGAGCAGTGACTTATCGATCGAACCAAGGACGCGTAAAACACGGGCAAGCAGCCTAAAGTCCTGATTGACCCTGCTTTCCGCCTAGCCTAGCCAGTCAAGTCTAGAACACCAGTCTCAGCCTCTGCGATATAAATCATTATATTTCAAACATACTCTGTTTATATACCAATCAAACAGACTACAACGTACCAATAAAATATGCAACAATATTTGCACAAGAATTAGCCAGATGTGGCTGTGAATGAGGGAGGTAATAATTAATATACGGGGTATAACTCAAGAATGGTGAAACGTATAATAATCATCTATGGATCAAAATAAAGCTTAGAATAAGAGGAATATGAATATGAATGGTTTAGTTACTTAATAATTATACAATAGAAGTGTACGTTTGGTATTGGTTCATAAAAGGATCCCAAAAGTTATCATCCATTATGTTTATCGGGACCTAACAGTTATTCTATTCATCTTCAATATACAAATGAATAGGGCATATCTATGGACTAATGTAAAATCATACTGAATACTTTTAATATGAATACAACTTTCAGAGGATAAAAATATTCATGAAATTAGACTTAAGTGAAATTGACTCTATTCCTCCCGGCAAATTACATTGTGTAACATTATGTAACACAGTTAGAGAAAGGTAAGTAAACTATTGAAGTTGTCTATTAGAATGAAATAACTGTCTAGTACTACTTAATTGATCTTAGTTTATGTTATGATCAAACAGGGATTTTGTGGAGATTTTAGTAATTTTATAATTAAATTCATGAGTCAATTGAAGCTAGGCCAACATGAAAAACTTGGAAGCATTGGATGGTTGTTTCGTCCTAGTATGGGACTCCTTAACAGTGCGCATCCACGATCCCATCTCACGAGATTCGAACTTAAGACTTATTGGTCTCTCTCACGAATGCTCAACCTCTAGACCACTGAATCGGCATCAATCCACGAAATTGAGCAATGCATACACTATTGTCTTCAGTGAGATACTATCTCATAATAGACCCGGTTGAACTCCACTGACCACTGCTTCTCACTAGAACTCCAGGAAATACCTTTTGGAGACTCACTAACGACTATATGATGATTATAATCAGACCAGAATTTTGTGGAGATTGTATTAAGCTCGCGAAGTGGAGTCGTCGATACGCACTGCTGAGGAGTCCTATACTAGGATGAAACGGCCGTCCAGTGCTTCCACGTTTTCCATGATGTTCTAGCTTCAATCGACCCATGAATTCAATTATTAAATATGAATGTTATTTAAATATGTCAATGAGGTACAACTATGATACTGAGACAAATCAATCACAGTTGAGAATACTACTTAAAGAGTTTGCGTGAAATTCAATGATGAATGACGAGGGTGGGGAGAGTTAGCTCTTTTTCTCTCTACAAATACTCTCACATGGCCACGCGTACATAGACGCTGCCACGGAAGTCCTACTCACTGCCTTGCTAACGGGGTGGTGTTTACGAAATTGAGAGGAAATAAAGCAAATATCCGGCACTTTAACCGAATTGATGAACACAGAGGGTCTACCTAGGAGAGTTGAAACACCATGATTCCAAAATAATGTTGCACATGGACTCCAAGATCCAATGGGAGCGAATGGTGTATGAAAATATTGTTAGTCACTGGCTACCATAAGACTGCATCTCTTGATATTGCTCCGCTGCCTTGTGAATTAGACCTTTAGGTCAAATTAATAAACTACCTAAAATCACTAAAGTCTATCAAAACTCTTTACTTTTATTATGAAATATGTTTTATTTATGTAAACCTTCTACTGATTGATTAGAAATTGATTTTAGAATTAATCGATCATTTCAAAAATTGTTCAAGTTTGTTTCTATACTGTTAGGAAACTGGTAATAGATAAGGATGGAAAATCAATTGATGAAGTAGTGAAACTTCATCAGTGGAGATGGCTGGGACATGTGTTACCTATGCCCAACCATCGACTGCCTCGACGTGCGATGTTTTATGGTGTAGGAGTAGGTTGGAAGAAAGCTAGGAGCGGTCAGGTCAAAACATGGCACAAATGTATGAAGTCACTGACAAGTGGGCTGAGTCATGGTGGTTGGTGTAGACTATGAGATTTGAATCGAGAGTTGTATCTCTGTGAAAATGTGATATGGCAACTCGAACTGATATACGTACGTACGCAATTCTACGTTATTACTGACTGACTGATTGAGTTTCAATGTCTGTAATAACTTGAATTTCAGAATAACTACATTGATATTTCTTTAACTTCATAAGATCATCTTTGTGATGTTTTCCTATTCAAAATAACTTTCTCCTCACAAAACACACTACCGATTCAATTACAGTTGAGTTACCGGTCATGCTGGTTAGCGTTTTTTTAGCGATTTAGTTTCTCTACGGGTTGGGCTCGCTAACCCCATGCCCAACCCTCCTTTTTTACCCGGACTTGGGACAGGCAGTTACTTTAGAAGAGCTACAGGCGGAGTCAGTTCTACTCTACGGAGCTGAAACTTGGAGAACTACAACAACCATCATCAAGAAGGTACAAGTATTTATAAATAACTGTCTTCGTAAGATACTCAACATCCATTGACCGGATACCATCAGCAACAGCCTTCTGTGGGAGAGAACAAACCAGCTTCCAGTTGAAGAAATTAGGAAAAGACGATGGAAATGGATAGGACATACATTACTGAAATCATCAAACTGCATCACGAGGCATGAGCTAACTTGGAATCGTGAAGGAAAGCGGAAAAGAGGAATGCCAAAGAACACATTACGTCGTGATATAGAATCAGATATGAAAAGGATGAATAAGAACTGGAAGGAGCTGGAAAGGATTGCCCAGGACAGGATTGGATGGAGAATGCCAGTGAGTGGCCTACGCTCCTTCACGAGGAGTAACAGGCTTAACTAACTAAGTAAGTAAGTAAGTATCGGTCATGTTAAATGAAATGATAGAAAATAAAGTTTTATTCCAGTCTTTAATAAACTACAATATTAAGATACTTTAAGTTTACAATAAACAGGAAGTAAACCGGATATACTAAATGTTAATTTAATGAAAATTAAATTCAAGTGAATATTGACAAAACAATTTGTTTTTTTTCTTTCTTTTAATTACCAAGGCCTATTTCTGATTTTTCCTAACCTTTCGGAAATTTTCAATCGATATTGCCAAAATATCCAGATCAATGTATCTAATATAATTTGATCAGAAATTTCGTTTATTAGAAGAGAGAGATTATGAAGATTTTAGTAATTTCAATAGTTGACATCATGAATCCATTAAAGTTGGATGAATATGGAAAATCTGGAAGCACTAGATGATCGTTTGGTCTTAGTATGAGACTCCTCAGTAGTGCGTATCCACGATCCCGCCTCGCGGGATTCAAACTCACTTTAGTTAGAATTACATTCAATTAAGATTTCTTTCCATATATCGGAAGCTCATCTCATTTTTTGTGATGTGTATAATAAGAACATAGAAATGAATCGCCACTAGTCGTATCTGATGATATTCCGACTTAAAAAATTGCATAACCTTCAGAACCCTTATCAGTTTATCTGGATGAACTGATAGATATCAGTTCTCTACAACTATCTTCCATACCTATCCCATATATCATAAACTGTCCATATCTACCACTCAGTACCACCATCGCTAAACAGTGTTAAATGTGAGAGTCTTCGAAGTGACATTCATAACACATGAACAAGCTACTAAAGCCTCTATTTTAGCGTGGTGACATATAATTGGATAAACACTGTCAATACACCGATTTACTAAAAGAGTATTAATATTGGATGAGAGCGATCCTTTGGTGATAATTGTGATCAAATACAATGGGTTGCTCAGGATCCTCAGTCCTAAGCGCTGTCAGTTATCACTAACATATAGCAGAACTGCTCTCGCTAACGCGTTCATATGGCTCATACACTATTTATCCCATCAAGATCATGGAGCCTATGTTCAACATTACTTTGGAATAAGGTTTATCTAACTCACCTAGGTAAACCATCTGTACCCGTCATCCTGTTTCAAACCCTGTCAGTCTATTTCGAGACCGAACATCACGTTACCAGTCAGGATCCTACTCCTAATCTGTAGCTTATTGTCTCTGATTTGTTCAGTTATATGCCTGGTCAGCACTATTGACCTTGAGCTGATAGCCAAGTCCCTGTTGGTCCACTATTCTGAAGCTTCGCTCTATGTCTTGCTCTTGAGTTCTGAAGTCACCAATCAGCCTGTACTACATTTCTATTTCAAACAGAAATGGCTTATATACAGTCATACCGGAACCGCATTACACCAGAAAATGAAAAATAACAACCATACATGAACAAGCCAAAAATGACTGTGAATGGAGGAGATTGTAGATAATCGACTGAAAACAATTCAAGAGTAATAAGTTGTAAAACAACCGAAAGCTTATGATAAATAGAATATATACACACAGTAATCGACTTAATTAGTGATTATGCAATAAAGTTATAATTTTAACAATTGAATTGATGTATCGATCTAGGTTAGACCACCACTGAAAACCTGGAAGCACTGGACGGCCTTTTCGTTCTAGTATGGGACTCTTTGGAAATGCTTACACACAATCCTGTCAGTGAGGCTGGAACTCAGGACCTGCGTTTTCGCGCGAAAAAGCTTAACCTCTAGACTACCGAGCCGGAATCGAATGGTTCATGCGCGATACCGATAGGTCCTAGGTTCAAATCTTGCGAGGCGGGATCGTGGATGAGTACTGCTGAAAAGTCTCATACTAGGATGAAACGACCGTCCAGTGTTTTCAGGTTTTGTATGATGGTCTAGCTTCAATCGACTCATGATCTCAACCATTAAAATATAATTTTATTATATCTTAATGAGTGGAAAAAAATGGTATTTCTGATGTTTCCTGACTTAATATAAACCACTTCATCAAAGCAAATAAATAACCGAATTCAATTCAATTATGATTCCGCCTATGCTCCTTTACGAGGAGTAACAGGCGTCAGTAAGTAATTCAGTTATGATTAACTTTCCAACCAATACTCAATTTATTTGAAACTATCAAGTTCATCCAACCTTGTCATTGATCATTACATGTCATTGTTATACCAGGTTAATTGATCAGTAAATATGACCTTTAAAAAGTAAAGTTGGAAATTGTTAATTAAATTAATGGTATCATATTCATAATGAAACATGAATATGATAATAAATGATTGGAGAAAGTTAATAAGACATTGTTAATTCGAATTCACTTGGTATTATTTGGCTTGTATCTTCCTATTGAGGTTTAAGACTGCAATTGATGAGTCTGTTATTGGCATATGTGCATACTATGCCTTAGTTCACAAGCTTTTTGTAAGCAATGATGGATAGTGGCTAGCAGTGGAATCCAGTTTGACGCGCGTTTCCTCCTATTTGGGACTTGTCAGCTCAATAGGAAGATACAAGCCAAATAATACCAAGTGAATTTAAACTTCACCCCATTTCACAAGCAAGTGGCTATCAGGACTCATTAGCTAAGTGGATAACGCGATGGTGTCTGAAGCGAATGGTACTGGGTTCGATTCCCAGAGTGAACATCAACTCAGATGCAGGCACATTCATCTGACGAGTCCTGAACAGGACGAAACGCGCGTCAATCTGGATTTCACTGCTAGTCACTATCTATCATTGCTTACACTGATAATTCAGGTTATATGTTAGTTGAAACTAGTTAACAATACTTATGTGACGTCTTAAAGGGACTTGTATTCTTCTGTAGTACGTAACTTTTTGTAATTTGTTACAGATACATTACTGACTAGTCTATAACTAATGGAAAACATTTTCTCATCTGTTTTATAGTAATTTAGTGGTTCACTGGTTTCTTTTGTGTTATGTGCTACTGATGTAAACAGAAATAAGTAGTATGTGAAATGTATGGAGGCAGAATGTTAAGAAAACAAAAAAAAAACGAAAATGAGTACATTGAATGATTGCTGTGGAAATGAAGGAACAATAAAGTCTGAGACCATTGATTGATATGTTACAGATGAAGTATTTACTGTATGGTTCTTAAATTTGACTAAGAGATCCTGTAATTTTGTGTTCAGAAATGTTTGATAGTCCCCATTTGTTTTCTCGTTCATTACACCATTATTTGGTAATTTTGTATTAAGAGTCGATCACAATGGTGTAGGTGTATACACTCTCTGTCCTCCCTTAAACTAAGAGAATAAAATAGCTTCATATCTTTCTTTCTACGAACTAATTCTTTCTTCCTGTACTCTGTCCTTATATGGAATCTTTCTTTTATATATTACCACCACTGAATTAAATACTTCTATAAATGCGGAGTTCATCTTGCTGTGCCAATGCGGTATGATGACTTAGATCGATGCACATATGTGCCTGGTCCTACGCTGTAGCTGACTGACTGACTTATATTAAGTATTCTTCACAATCATAATAATAGTGACATGTTCATTTGTGGGATTTCGGTTTCTTTGTGTCAACTGTTTTGTCTTTTGAATATACAGTCAAATAAAATTCTATATATGAAAGAGATAGAATTTTCAAATAATGAGACCCAGGATATATGTTCTATCATATTTGGGACAAAGCTAGATGTACGTTTATCATAGTCGATGTTCATTTCAGGACTTGAACTCTGTAATTTTCACTTCAATCCCTAATCCATTTATCTACTAACTCTAGGCAACTACTTATTTAAAATAACCCAAACCATTACGAATTAATATAAAGCCATTTATTATCATGATTTTCGTTATTATTATTATGACCATTTAAAATCATCAGTATAGGGATGCAGAGATTACTAAGTTTTTGCTTGAGATCACGAACCGATTGATGTTAGACCGCCATTGAAAACCTGTAAGCACTGGACGACTATTTCGTCCTGTTGTGTGACTCCTGAGCAGTGCGCGTCCACGATCCCGCTCGCGGCATCCGAACCCAGGGTCTTCGGTCTTGCGCGCGAACGTTTCACCTACTGGATCACTGAGGCGGCATCCAATGGTCATAGTGTCTAACATCAAACAATCCACGAAATTGCGAGACCATCTTCCATTGTAATGAGGTAGACATCTGTTTCTACCCGACATGGATTAGCTCCACTGGTCACGACTTCTCACTAGAACTCCGAGAATTTCCTTACGAAGCTAGTCATTAGTGAGCACGTGGTAATTATCAGTATAGGGTTGTGGAAATTATTAGGTTTTTGATTGAAATCAAAATTTGCTTATTATACCCGTCTCATCAATCTGAAATTATCATACTCATCATGAGATAAAAAAGATTTTCAACCCTTTCCATTTTGATTTCTTTCGTAAACAGTATTAAACTAGTTTAGATTAGACTGAAAATACTGTCTGCATACCTACTATTTTTCGAAAGTTCTTTAGTCAATCCCACTTTCAGGAATGCTCCTGAATTGTTTTATCCATGAGACATTCTATACAATCTACAAATTTAAAGGGTCAATATTACGAATTGGCTTTAAATTAGACAACCATTAGAAAGTAATAAGCTCCAGACAGTCTTTTGGTCTTAGTTTCAAACTTCACAACCATGTGCTTCTCCTAGAACTAGAGAGTTATTCAGTGTTTCCCAGTCTTCAATAATTATCTAAGTATAGTCAGTTCTTAGTTTAAGCCATAAAATATATTTTTAATTGTTTGTTTGTATCACCCTACTGATGTTTACGACTGCAGTTGATCAGTTTGTTATTGGCAATATGTGCATCTTGTTCGAATTACCTTGATATTGCCTTAAGTTCCGGAGTAGACATCAACACTTGGATGCATGTAGATCCAGCTGAAGAGCCCCAAATAGGACGAAACAAGTATTCTGGATCCCACTGCTAGGTACTACCCATCTTTACCCTATAAAATACAGTTTCATTATTTGTCAACTTTGTATTACATTTCCATTCCAGGACGGTGATAAGCAATTGCTTATTTAACATTCAAATATAAGTAAATCTGTGTCGATTCTGAGGTTTTGTTCCACAAAAATCAACATTTTACCATAATTAATCAAGTAAAGCCTTTCAAATCGAAATTAACACAGATGATATTATTGTTAAATCTGTTGACTACTTCCAACCATCATCTTATATCAGCATAGTTCACGCAATATCGAGTCACTTAGACTGATGACCCCATTGCAACTTGTTCGATAGCATTCGATCTGTAATAAGAAGGACCTTAAATACATGACATTGATCACCATCTAGTGATCGATTTACTTGTAAATACATCTCAGTCCTATAAAAGATCAGTAGTGGCCTGGATAGATCAGTGGTAACATCTCTGATTGTGAAGCTAGGTGGCACGGGATCGAATCCATCAGAGAGCATCAGTTCCTTCAAGATTACAGGTACACCTTGCTGTCGAGTGTAAAGCAGCATGAAACGTAGGTCCAGTGTTTCCTGTTAAATATCTCAAACCACCATCTTATCTTAACATAGTGCATACAACGTTGAATCACTTAGTCTGATGACCATATTACAACTTGTTCAATAGTACTCAATCTACACTAAGGAGGACTCGAAATACATAAAATTGATTACCACCTAGTGATCAATCAATTGGGTAGAAACAGGTGTCTTCTTCAGTACAATGGAAGATGGTCGCTCAACTTCGTGGATTGGTTGAGGTTAGACATTAACACCATTCGATGCCGGCTCAGTGATCTTGTAGGTTAAGCATTCACGCGCGAGACCGAAGGCCCTGAGTTCGAATCCCGCGAGAGAGATCGTGGATGCACACTGCTGTGGAGTCACACAATAGGACGAAACGGCCGTCTAGTGCTTCCAGGTTTTCAATGGTGGTCTAACATCAATCGGTTCATGATCTCAATCAAAACTTAACAATCTCCACAACCCTTATACTGGTAAATCTTATTATTGTTTTTATGCTGTTATTCTATTCATTTTATTCAATGAAATGATTACGTAATTTGCTTTTATTTTCATTTCCAATGTTTTATCTGTCCATCTCATAACTAATATAATTTCTTATTACAAAAACAAAACAACAACATACAATCACATATGTACATAAGTTATCCCTACTCTATGTTTTGTATATTTGTTTGTATGTTGTTCTCATTCAATGTAATTTGTTCTACTTCTTTAGTTGAATAAACAGAAGACTAGTACTACTAATAATGTTAGTAGTAGTATTCATCTCGAATAAAATCAAACTTTATTCAAGATGAATAAAGGAAGAAAAACAATCATTCATCAAGATGTTCATCTTGTATAGTCAATTTATAGATTATTAAGACATAAATATTGAAATCATATGTATATCATGATGTCATAGTAACACACTTAGGCGGATATATATATACAAACATATAGGGAAATAAATATATAGTGTATGTGTGTTTGTACTCACTCATGGTCTAACCGACATAAACTATCCCTTAGCCAATAATACAGTCTATCATTTACTCAATATTTATATTCTGCACGGTTTATCCATATTATGTGTAATAATAATAATAATAATTTTTATGATTACTGTTATTATATTATCTCCGTTTCCCAACGATTAGCTGGAGGAGGGGTGTATTACAGTTGAATGAGCACAGATACAAATAATGTACATAAGTATATATACATATATATATGTCTAACTTTTATATTAGATATGCTTATATAAGACCAATAATATTCTATGTGAATGATATTAAAATTAACTAAATCCAGTTGGTTAAATCTAATTTTTAATCAAAAGAAAATAAGGAAAAATAAATCTTTTGTTTTGGTGACTGATTCAATTCATAGAGTGGGTCAGTATAGAAGATAAAATTATGTTTTACTAATATATATGTGATTTTATTCATTTATTTCTTTTGTCAATTTGTCAACAAGGTTTAGATACTATACTTTACTATACCATACTATACTATACCACATTGTACTACACCATACTATACCATACTAACCGTACTATACTATACTCATCATTCAATAATATAACTATACAGACTACATTAAACTTACAAAAGTTCATTTAACATTTCATTACATTATTAATAAAACATTAAAATCCCGTAACCAACCAAACAAAAAAATTGATTAATGAACATTACTTTTTGTTGATTACTCATTATTAGCGATCAATTTGTGTATGTGTGCGTGAAAATAAACATAAACATATCGATTATTTGTATATTTATTTCTTTTGTTTATATATGTGTGTGTGTGCAGTTAACAATCATCTTTTGTAGTAGTTGTCATTGTTGCTTGTGAATTCTTTGGATAAAAATATTACATCATTAAAAGAAATAAGAATCATTCGAAGAAATTGGTAAGTAACTACACATTTTGAAATTGTTTGATAAAATAGTATAATTTTTCATGTTAAAGACAATGTTGTCTTATGTTACTAGGTTATTTATTGATTTATTTAAATAATGTATCACACTTGTGTAGGCAGGTTGTTTTCTTAAGAAGATTAACACTTGTAGCCCCTGACATAAGGGTCTGATCTACAAAGCAGTAGAACAACGTAAGAAGATGCAGTTCTATGGTAGCCGGTGACCAATAATTGGTTCATACGACATATGTTTCTTGATGATCCTTTCGAATCCTCCTAGGTGAATCATCTATATCCACCAACCCGTTTGAAGCTCCAGACATTCACTTTTCGTCCTCTTAATTCCGTAAAAAACAGTAATGCCGTGAGAAAGCAGTGAATATGACTTCTTTGACAGTAGAGAGCTAACTTTCTTCACCCTCGGTCGAATCAGAACATTTCTGATCTAGGTTAATTTCAACATTATATTTATGTATGTATTCCTATTCACTTCCGTATAGTAATTCGAGTTAATATGTATACATACGATAATAAATATTACACAAATAACTAATATGAACCAGTAAGTTAGTGAATGAATTCAATGTTATTGATTCATTAGTTGACAATGGTACTTCGTGAAAATATAAAACTAAAAGGTAAGATTTGAGTAGTATAAGAAGTACTATAAACTACCTATCTATCCGAACATTGACGCACACACAATCTGATTGGTTATTTTTGTTTAATTATACTATCTACTATCTGCACAAATAATACGATTGGTCATTTCACAAACCTTAGATTTGATTATACTTCTTTTTATTGGTTCATATATTTAGTTTTTATTATTATTTAAAGATTATCAACTAACTTAACTGTATTATTATAGGAGTGTATTGAAACGTTTGATCATTGATTAATGTGAATATATTATTGTCTTCAGTGAGTTACAATATCACAACAGACCTCCTAGTTGAACTCCACTAGTCACAGTTTCTTACCAGAACTGCAGATAATACTTCTTGAAGACAGTCACTAGTGGTCACATGTGGATTATTAACAGAAGGAGGGTTTTGTGACGATTTTAGTAATTTAAAAGTTGAATTCATGTGTCGATCTAAACAAGACCCTTATTAAAAACTTGGAATCATTGGATGACCGTTTCGTTCTATTGGAGGACTCCTCAACAGTGCGCATCCACGATTCCTATCGTATATCTCGAAAACAAGATCTTTGGTTTCACAGGAGAACACTTAACCTCTAGACCACTGAGCCAGTATCCGATGGTGTTAATGTCAAACGTCAACCAATCCACAATATTGCGCCACCGTCCACCATTTTCTTCAGTGAGTAACTGCCTCATAACAGACCCGACTGAACTTGGCATCAGTGCTTGAAATCACTAACTTCAAGTCATAGATATGTTGGTAGATGCAGACTACTTGGTTGGGGTCCGCCTGACTATCGTAACTAATGGTTAGAGACTCTGAGTGATATTATCCAGAATTGATTACAATGGTGTAGGTGTATACACTGTCTTCCTTTAAATTATGAGATTAAAATCGATTTATACCCGTCTTTTTACGAATTAATTCTTTCTTCTTGTACTATATTCTTATTGCAATCTTTCTTTTATATATTACCACCACTGAACTAACTACTTTTATGAATCCGGTGTTCATCTTGCTGTGCTAATAAGGTATGGCAACTTATATCGATGCATATATGTGCCTGGTCCTACGTTGTAACTGAATGACCGACTGACTTACTAATCTTTAGCAGAATTCAAGATCACCTAAATAAATCAATCAAATCATGTTGTAGTAAACAAGAACATAAGCACGAACAACCAGATGTATTCGAATAAAAAATTATAGAATGTATTAATAAAATCTGAGAACTATAAAACAAATTCTTCATTTGCAAAATATTCATCAATTGTTCTTTCGTCTCCACAGCAATCATTCTCTTTCGTCATTTACTTTTCTTACATCTTCTTAACCTTCTAATGTCAGGCATTTCATTTTAGACTGATGATACATACTACTTATATCTGTCGATATCAGTAGCACACACTACAATTTTACTTCTTATAGTTCTTACGATCTAATGAATTTCATATAACAAGCGTTTTTTCATATATATATATATATATATATATATATATATATATATATATATATATATATATATATATATATATATATATATATATATATATATATAACATCCTAAGTAAGTTTTTCAACCTACTTATTGTAGAGGTTGATATTTGACTTTAAACTACATAGGATGTTGTAAGTATACTGATCGTTATTTAAAATCAACAACCACTAATCTCGACACCTGATGTCTGCTGGTTAAATGTTAGTTTAGAAGAAAACTAAGTGAAGTCAAATCAAAAAGTGGCATTAATCCATAAAGTCATTAAATGTCGATAGGTTCAGACTATTAATTTATGATGATCTTAACCGATGATCAGAGATGTTGGGTGACATGGTCCATCATCAGTCATAATGATGTAAATACGTTCGCTGCCTTGGTCTATCTATCAGATATTGGACTCCTATACTATTCTCTCTTTCTTCTAGAATCATTCTCTCACTGCCTAATATTACTTCACTATGATTGATAAAACGGTATCTATTAGTTTAGCATTTCTCTAGATAGTTTTACTTAACTGTACCGATGACATAAGTAAGTATTGGGAACTAACCTGGCTTCAATGATGCAACTTGAAATCTGTTCAAATCATACTAAGGTAATTTTTTATTATAAATCATTCCAATTATTTTAAGACAAATAGGATAAGTTAGAAACTTTAGAATCCTGTAAGAGACATACACAATTCCTCACCAATAAACCCTATATGATTGAAACTCAGAAGGCGGAATTGCAAAACAGATTCCATATTGAATAAAAAAAATTGAAGCAGAACAACTGTGTACATATAACAAAAATACAGATATTTGTGACACACCTCCACCTGGAGCCTGATGAAGATGTGAAGGCGCGAATCAACAAAGCGAGAGCAGCATATCTACAAATGAAGAACATCTGGAACTCAAAACAACTGTCAACCAAAACCAATGCCAGAATGTTTATTACAAATGTCGAGACAGTTCTACTGCATTGGTTGGAAACCTGAAGAAGCACGAAAGCCATCATCCAGAAGAAACAAGTGTTTATTAACAGCTGTCTACGCAAAATACTGCGCATTCATTGGCCAGACACTATCAACAACAACCGATTGTGGGAGAGAACAAACCAAATCTCAGTGGAGGAAGAAATCAGGAACAGGTACCGAAAGTGAATAGGACACACATAGAGGAAAGCACCCAACTACGTCACAAGACAAGCCCTCACCTGTAACCATCAAGGCAAGGCCAAAGGAGAAGAAGAAAAACAAAGAACACATTACGCCGAGAAATGGAGACAGACATGAAAAGAATGAACAACAATTGTATAGAATTACAAAAGGAGGTTCAGGATAGAGTGGTTTGGAGAATGCTGGTCGGCGGTCTACTCCCCACTGAGAGTAACAGATGTAAGTGTAGTGAACACGAACACCAGTGGGAACAACCAAATGTACCTGGCACAAAATTACAGGACTTGTTAATAAAATCTAACAATCAAATAGTAAATACGTAATTTGCGAAATCTCCATCGATTGTCTCAAAACGACTCAGACTTTGTTGTTCTTGCATTTTCCTACAAATTGCATTTTGTTTCCATTCTTTACTGTTCGATCATCTTGTCTCTCTGCTTCCAGACCTTCTGTTCACAACTAACATCATATACTACTTATGTCAAAATATGTAGCACGCAAAACAATACCATCTATGGAATTAAAATAAATCCTATAAATGCTCATGGTAATTAATCATATGTTCTCTAGTGACTAACTTTGGGAGGCAACTCCATAATTCTAGTGGGAAACCTTGACCACTGGCGTCCAGCTATGTTGAGTGTAAGTCAGTTGCCCATCAACTACATTGGAATATGGTTTCACAACATTACGAATTATTTAAAATTAAACATACAAACAAATAAATACTGCCTCAGTGATCTAGATGTTAAGCCACTATGATCGAGATCGAAGCTCCTGATTTCAACATTCGCTCGTGATGTCATGAACACAGACCACTAAGGAGTCTCAAACTGGAAACAAACATCTATTCATCATTGAATTCCAGTTTTCAAGTGGTTGCCTAACCATTAGCACTAAGAATTATAATCTATGAAAACTCCGACTGAAAGATCTTTCAATATAAAGTTAACAACCATAAAAGCAGATTAGATAGTTTATATTGCAAATCCTCCTGGAGAATTTTTGTGAATACAGATGGTCCCAAACCTGGATGAAGAAGGAGGGTTGAGCATGAGGTTAGAGACCCCATTCCATAAAAATCTGACTCTCAAAATTCTATTAATCACTCGCTTACTCTATTCATTTATAAATTAAACATGTGTGCATTTTGGAAAGTATTCGTTGTTGTATTCCACTTTGTATGTTATATACATAATTACGTCTAGTAAACATTTTACTGATTAATACAAATCAGTAAGTTTGTGGGAAGAAATGATATGAAATCAATGCAATTAACACTAGTTGTTTGAATCTTCTCATTAAGATCGAGTCCCGAGATACACATCAGCTATGAAATGTAGATATATCTAGCGAACGAATTCTAAATACGAGTAAACGATCATCTTAGATTCCAGTACTAACCACTATCTATCTTTACTTATAATGTTTGTGAATTACGACAATATCGAGGTAGTATGCACAGGATGCACATATGCCAATAACAGACTAATCAATTGCAATCGTTAAAATCAATTGGAAAATTCAAGTAAACAATACCACAGGAATTTAACACATATTCCGATTTCACAATCAAGTGTCTATCAGGTCTCAGTAACTAAGTTGAAAATGTGATAGCATATAAAATAGTGAACACTACTGAGTTCGAATCCCAGAGTGAACATCAACTCTGAGATATAGATCTACTCAACTAAGGAATCCTAAATACGATTAAACAATCGTCTTACATTCCATCACTAGCTACCATGCATCTGTGTTGTTGTTGTTCTTCTTCTTCTTCTTCTTTAAACGAAATCAATTCACTAATATTCTACAATATAAGAAGATTCCATCAAATGAATTGATTACGTCCTAATAGAAATGGCTTATATTTATTTGTACTTAAGTATATTTACTTATGTATATATTCTATGATAAAACTTACATTGTATATTATTAGCTTAATACAAATGGGACAAATATATTTCATACTCCCTTACTATGATTATTATTGTTGTCAGTCTTCAATGAAAAGTCAACATTGACAATAAAGCAATTCTCCTGGTAATAATCGTACTATCTTTTTTTTCAAGGGCATTTACTTGAGATTACTAGATGTATTTGTTTTTATTATTTACCACCACCCCTACCTACACCCACACCCACACCCTCACTACTACTACTACCACCATCACCACCACCACCACCAACAACAACAACAACACATCTTCCCTTGAGATTGTAGTAAAATATACACTTGAATGTAAATAATAATAAATTGATGGTAGGGTGATCTATTTCTTTATTCTATTCCATTGGTACCTCAAATTTATATCTGTGTTATATATAATAATCAGAATTATACCTTTAGGCTATGCATCAATCAATATTTCTATTTAATTACATAATTATTATCCATCTTGATTAAAGTTTTGTTTGTTTGTTTGTTTTCCTTCTCTCTTCTACAATTCTGCTAATTATGTAAGTAATAAAGTAGTAAGTATATTCACATGGGAATCCAAAACAGAAAAAGGAGAAAAAAACTATTTTCTTGGTAGTTCACTCAAATTAGTTCACATATAATCCTGTTTTTGATTTTTGTTTTACTGAAGAAGAACAAGAAGAAAATGAAAATTTCGTTCAAGGTCACAATTATGTTGTTCCGATTCTGTTTTTCTCTATCTCTATCTTTCTCTATGAAAAGATATAACGTAGAGTTGCTTGGAGGTTTTCTGTCGATATTATAGTAATTTTAATAGTTGATATCATAAGTCAACTGAAGCTAGATCAACATGGAAAACGTGGAAGCACTGGAAGGCCGGGTCTGTTCTAAGATAGTAACTGACTGAAGATCATTGATGAATGTGTCGCTCAAATACGTGAATTAGTTGAATTTAGACATTAACACCATTCAATACCGGCTAAGTGTTCTAATGGTTAATCGTTCGCACGAGAGACTGATAGGTCCTGGGTTCAGATCTCCCGATGCGATATCATGGATACTCAATTCTCAGGAGTCCCACAATAAGAACTAACTGCCGTTAAGTCTATAAACATCAAAAACAAAAACAAAATAGTCGTCATACTCTTTTCTCCTAAATTTAACCGAAACGGAGGGAGAGACAGAGATAGAAAAAGAGAAATAAGAAATCAGCAAAACAATTTTGTGACCTTGAACAAAATTTTCATTTACTTCTTGTTCTTCTTCTTCAGTAAAACAAAAATCAAAAACAGGATTATATGTGAACTAATTTGAGTGAACTACCGAGAAAATAGTTTTTTTCTCCTTTTTCTGTTTTGGATTCCCATGTGGTTATACTTACTACTTTATTACTTACATAATTAGCAGAATTGTAGAAGAGAGAAGGAAAACAAACAAACAAGCAAAACTTTAATCAAGATGGATAATAATTATGTAATTAAATAGAAATATTGATTGATGCATAGCCTAAAGGTATAATTCTGATTATTATATATAACACAGATATAAATTTGAGGTACCAATGGAATAGAATAAAGAAATAGATCACCCTACCATCAATTTATTATTATTTACATTCAAGTGTATATTTTACTACAATATCAAGGGAAGATATGTTGTTGTTGTTGGTGGTGGTGGTGGTGATGGTGGTAGTAGTAGTAGTGAGGGTGTGGGTGTGGGTGTAGGTAGGGGTGGTGGTAAATAATAAAAACAAATACATCTAGTAATCTCAAGTAAATGCCCTTGAAAAAAAAGATAGTACGATTATTACCAGGAGAATTGCTTTATTGTCAATGTTGACTTTTCATTGAAGACTGACAACAATAATAATCATAGTAAGGGAGTATGAAATATATTTGTCCCATTTGTATTAAGCTAATAATATACAATGTAAGTTTTATCATATAATATATACATAAGTAAATATACTTAAGTACAAATAAATATAAGCCATTTGTATTAGGACGTAATCAATTCATTTGATGGAATCTTCTTATATTGTAGAATATTAGTGAATTGATTTCGTTTAAAGAAGAAGAAGAAGAACAACAACAACACAGATGCATGGTAGCTAGTGATGGAATGTAAGACGATTGTTTAATCGACTGACCTCTTGTAGGACTGTTATGTATTTACAATTGTTTGATTACTAGTTGGTGATCAATGTCATGTATATCAGATCCTTCTTAGTACAGATCGGGTCCTATCAATCATGTTGCAAACCTAGGTTCACGGTTTCCTGTCGATTACCTCCAACCACCATCTTATTTCAACATAGTAAACGCAATCCTGAGTCACCTAGACTAGTGGACACATTGAAACTTGGTCAACAGGATTCTGTACCAAGAAGGACCTTACATACATCACATTGATCACCCCTTCATGATCAGTTCATTGTAAATGCGGTTGTTTCTGTTACAACATATGTACTTCAAAATAGTCTTATTCTCAATAAAGTTCAGAATGACTTGGAGTGAAGTGTCAAATCATAGTCAGTATAATAGTAATATAACAAAATAACGAAATATTGTATGTTTAAAATGCATAGTAGGTGAATTTCATCTTATCAATCAAGATAACAATGATAAAAGTATAAATAATAATAATAATATCTAATAGTTGGAATCATGAGTTTATTGGAGCTAGACCGCCATGGATAACCTGAAAGCACTAGACACCCGTTTCGTTCCGGTATGGGACTCCTTAGCACTGTGCATCCAAGACCACGGCCCGCTAAATTTGAATCCAGGAGTCTCATACAAAAATGAAACATTTGTTGAATGCTTTTTATTTTTAGGTATTGTCTGCCTAAAATCGGTTCATATAATGAAGATCACAGAATTCAAAAATCTTCATAAAATTTTTAGATTAATTAGAAATACCTCTTTCTTATGAACTATTGAGACAAACAGAGAATATATGTTTATGTTTACATTGAAACTCTAAAACATTTCAGTGAATACTTGACAATCATGATGAGGACGACTCACGGGTGAACGCAAGGAAGCTCCAAAATGCTCAGAAACAGTCGAAGATATCCCATCCAATCATCTTTTGGAAGAATATTCAAGAATCACTACGTGTAACTTCCCTATTGAACAAAAGCTAATAACTCCCTGTATGTGGACTGATGGACTATAATAATGATTTAATTTTTATTAAAAACTATAAATACCTGACAGTTCTGTACTATAAATGACACTGTTTTGGAATACCATTCCTTTCACTTGTCTTTTGTCATCTCGTTTCGACTTGGACGATTCTAGAGTTCGAGTGCTCAAGATTTACGCGGTATATTAAGAATCTAAGCATTAGATATAACAATCATGTAAACAGTTTTATCATTAAATCAATATTCAATATTTATTTAAACACATACATATTGGTATAAGGAGGCACCGAATGTATATGTGCCACAAAAATCACTCGATGTATATAAGGGCTGGGATACTGCCTGGGTGCCCAAACCGAAATAGGTTGTTTATTTAGGGGGCCACACCCGAAACCTTCAACATAAAGGTCTGATCGACAAGACATTGAAGCAACGTTGGGAGATGTAGTCCCCTGGTAGCCGGTGACCAACAAATTGTTTATACACCATTTGTTCCCTTAGGATCCTGGAGCCTATGTACATCATTGGTTTGGAATCAAGGTATTCCAACTGCCCTAGGTAGATCCTCCATGTCCACCAACCCTGTTAAAGCTCTGGATATTCAGTTTTCGTCTTATCAATTCCGTAAATAACAGTAATGCCATGAGAAGACAGTGAGTAGGACGTCTCTGGCAGCAGTTGTATGCACGAGGCCATGTGAGAGCATTCTCGGTCGTACAAGGGCATTTGGGGGCATTAAATCAATATGAATGTCATGGAATTACCTTTGATTATTTTCTAAAAACCATTTCATGTGTTTAGAGCATCACACATTAAACTGTTGAGAAGAAATATCGCTGAAGACAGAAGACACTCAACTGTTTTATTACAGTATTCAAAAACATCATTATTAATGACTGACAAAAAAAACTTAAAAAAATAATAATCAGAGAGGGGTTTTATGGGGATTGTAGCAATTGAATTCATGAGCCGACTGAAGCTAAGCCATCATGAAACACCTGATTGAAGTTAAATATTAACACCGTTAGATGCCGATCGGCTCAGTAGTCTAGAAGTTAAGCGTTCACGCGCGAGACCAAGACCGATAGATTTCGAGTTCGGATTTCGTGGAACAAGATCGTGGATATGCACTGCTGAAGAAGTTTTATACTAAGATGAAACAGTCATCTAGTACTTTTAGGTTTTTTTTGGTGATCTAGTTTCAGTTGACCCATGAATTCAACTATTCAAATAATAATTATAATAGCTCTTTGATAAAAATCAATCTAAACTATACTCAACAACCGGAAGTAAACAATTTTCAAGAATAATCTTTAAAACTTTGAGTCTTTAATTTAATTATAGCAACATTTCAATGAACTTCAGTGTATCTATACAACATTTTTAGATGTTCTATGTATTTGTCAATTTTACAGCATTTTAAATCTTTACAGAATAGGGTAATGAATTTCAAAGGTTAGGATCGTGAATTGACATTGCTGAGAAGTCTCACAATTGGATAAAATGTCTATCCAATTCTTTCAGGTTTTTCATGGTGGTGGTCTAGCTTTAATTGTCTCGAACTGGTATGAGTTAAAATGCTGAAAATTTATTTAGTCAAATGGATGATTGAGTTTCATACTGAAATCCAAGATCTAATATCTTATATTTGTACCTATACTAGTAATCAAAATGTGCTCACTATTGACTAGCTTCGTAAGGGAATTCTCGAAATTCTAGTGAAAAGCCGTGACCAGTGGAGCTAATCCAGGTGTCTACCTCAGTACAATGGAAGATGGTCTCGCAATTTGGTGGATTGGTTGATGTTAGACACTATCACCATTGGATGCCGTCTCAGTGGTCCAGTAGGTGAAACGTTCGCGCGCAAGACCGAAGACCCTGGGTTCGGATCCCGCGAGCGGGATCCTGGACGCGCACTGCTCAGGAGTCACACAACAGGACGAAATGGTCGTCCAGTGCTTACAGGTTTTCAATGGCGGTCTAACATCAATCGGTTCATAATCTCAATCAAATATCTTATTTCTGGTTGGTACATCTATAAATTATAGCCTCGTTACAGTTTTTCGGAATAAGTGATTAATTTACTGGATTTACCCAAAAAATGCATAGAGTTAAGATTAGAATAGAAAGTTAGTTATTAGATTCATTTGAACGATAAAAATTGTATCACTTCTTTCCATGGCAAACTAATCGACTTTGCATGTTTATCAATTTTAAATTTCGTCAATCGTAGTCTATTTCATCTTATTTGAGACTCATCAGTTGGATATACCCGTATCACAGAGTTGATTTTTACTCTAAGATTCGAACACAGTACCTTTCTCCTCAAATGCCATCACCTTATCTAGTTAGTAACTGAGTCCCGACAACAACTTGCTTGCGCAATAAAGTGAAGTTTTAAATTTACTTGGTGTTGTTTGTTTGAATCTTTTCATTGATGTTCAAGACTGCAATTGATCAGTTTCATATTGGTATATGTGCATCTTATGAGATTGCGTAGATAATGTCTTTAGTCACATGGATTATAAATAAAGATGGATGATATTAGCTAATAGTGAAATGGCAGATGCATGTTTCATCCTATTTAAAACTCGTCAGTTGAATGTACCTGCATCTCAGAATTAATGTTCATTCCGAGACTCGGACCTCGTACCGTTTGAATTAAACACTATCACGTTATCTAGTTAAGTACTGAGTCCTGATAACCACTTGCTTGTGCGATAGGGTGAAATTAAAATTCATTTGGTATTGTTGTACTTGAATATTCCCATTGATTTTTCGGACGGCAATTGATCGGTCGTTTATTGGCATATGTGTTTTTTATGTGTATTGCTTCAATATTTTCCTAATTCACTACCATTCCAAGCAAAGATAGATGGTGAGTATAGATGAAATGAACATCAACTCTGAGATGCAGGTGCATCGTTACTTATAATCCTTGTGACTAATAGCACTATCGAAGAACATATACGCATAGGAGGAATATATGCCAATAAAAGACCGATCAATTGCTGTCCGAAAAATCAATGGAAATATTCAAGTTAAACAATACTGAATGAATTTAAACTTAACCCCATTGCACAAGAAATTAGCTATCAGAACTCAGTAGTTAACTAGATAATGTGATGACGTTTAAAGCGGACGGTATGAAGTTCGAGTTTTGGAACGATAATCAACTCTGAGATGTGACAGGTACCTCCAACTGACGAGTTCCAAATAGGATGAAACATGCATCCATCATTCCACTACTAGCTGATATCATCCATCTTTACTTATAATCCTTATAACTAAAGACAGTATCGAAAGGTGTTCTTTCTTTAATGAGTTTTGAATTTTAAGTCTGATTAGTTCGTTAGGAAGATAATATATTTAATTCATAATCTTATTGTCCTTGATCTCTTCTAACCTTTATTTTATTAGAACACATTCTTTGTTTTCAATAATATCTCATTAACTGGCACATGAACAACTTTTAATCATATGGGATTAACATAGAACAATGTAATTAGAATATTCTAATTTAATTAATATTATTGACCCATCTTTTTTCTTATTTCCTTACTCTGATTTGTTTAAACGGTTACATTGATTCGGATCAATGTAGATATTAAGGTCGTTTGAAAAGAAAACAAAAACTTACTGTTTCATGATTCATAAAATAGATAAGTTAATCAGTTAATAAGATTGTAAATCTTCATCAACTGAAATGGTTGGGTTACGTGTTACGTATACCTGAAGATCGATTACCACGATACACAATGCTGACTAGTGTTGGAGACAGATGGTTGGAAGAAAGTTAGGAGCGGTCAAACAAAAATATGATATCAGTGCTTAAAATCACTAACTTCTAGTCTTAGTCATGTTGATAGATGCAAACTACTTGGTTGGGGTCCGCGTGACTATCGTAACCAATGGTTGGAGACTCTTGATGACATGGCTCAGAATCGATCACAATGGTGTAGGTGTATACACTCTCTGTTTTCCTTTAAACTTTCTTTTTACAAATTAATTCTTTCTTCCAGTACTATATCCTAATATGCAATCTTTCTTTTATATATTATCACCATTGAAATAACTACTTCTATGAATTCGATGTTCATCTCGTTGTGATAATGTGGTATAGCAACTAGAACCGATGCATATATGTGCCTGATCCTACGTTGTAGCTGAATGACTGACTGATTAACTGACAGTTAATCGTATTTAACTATCACACAGTATGTATTTCATTATATCTGGTCATTATTGTCCAGTCTCTCCTCTGTGATTTCCCTTAGATACAATCAATATATTATTTATTCATAATACATATACAAACAGTTGGAAATAGATTCTTGTAATACCATACAAACTAGATAGACTAGTTAATTAACACACGACAACATTAAACAATATTACTAATTCACATGTAACTAAGGAAGAAAGTAGTAACAGAGAGATAGAGTGACAGGAAGAAGACAATAGTTTAGAACATTTTTCTCTCCCAAACACTGAAGAATCACTACATCAATAAACAATCAATAAAACCGATTCGAATTATCTGACTAAAAGTCAGTAGTATCATTTGAGTAAAATTTGATATTCATAACAGAGTTGAATTTGTAAAGGTTGTCATATTTAAGTATGGGACTTTTTAGCAGACCATATCTACGACCTTAATGACTATTGAAATCAGAATATTCAGGTCTTGATGTTTTTCTTGATGCTGAATAACATGGAAATCATAAGATCGTTAATTGAATTGATCTGATTTATTTTATGATCACAAATTCATATCAAACATATTAAAGATAATGAATCTATATTGATATAATGTTTCTTATCAAAAAGAAGCCGTGGAGCTAATCCATGTCGGATAGAAACCATTGTCTACTTCAGTACCATGGAAGATGACCGCGCAATTTCATGGATTGGTTGATGTTAGACACTATGATCATTGGATGCCGGTTCAGTAGGTTAAGCGGTCGCGCGCGAGACTGAACGCCCTAGGTTCGAATCCCGTGAGTGTGTTCGTGGATGCACACTGTTGAGGAGTCCCACAATAGGAAGAAACGGTCGTCCAGTTCTTCCAGGTTTTCAATGGTGGTCTAACATCAATCGGTTCACGATCTCAATCAAGAAAAAAAAACTTAACAATCTCCACAACCCCTAAGCTGAAAAAATGTTTGTCTTAGAAACTACGATGAAGATCTATTAAATTCAGAATCTATTACTCAAAGTCATCTGATTGATTAATGATTTGACAGAATTGACGTTCACTTAACATTAGTAGGCATCTGTCGACACCCCAACTCTCCGCAATTTGTTTGTTTTTTGTAATGTGAAAGTAACTTCTCAATGTGATAAGCATTGAAAACGAGTCTCTTGTATTGGTTTCGGACTACAAGGGTAGGTTTATTATTCAATGAGAAAATAGTATTAATAATAAGTACACAAGGTCGATTATTCAATCATTAGATCATAGTAACAACTTGGTTAATTTGAAAGTCCATGTTCTTGATGGTTGACAATAAGATTATGATTTATGAATGAACCAATCAGATTTAGGATAACAGGTCATAAGATTTTAGCGCGAAATTCATTCACCTATTTGGTTAAATAGAGTTTTGGGCATTATAAATGATATCAGTTCATGATGAAAACTCTAAATCTAATTTCTAATCTTAACCATTAACTGTAAATCGTAATCCTTATTGTTCAAACTACTTTGTAACCCTCATTTAACTCTAGTAAGTAGGTAGACACTATCAAAGTCACTTTAGTGTCGATCAAAGGTCGTCCATAAATGATAGTCTCACAATTAACCCCTCAGTTTAATAATTCCATGGTATTCCAGTGAAAAAAGAATAACATATTCATTCTTAGAGATTGTCATATTACATTATCAATCTATCAAAAAAAGTGAGGGAATGCATCTTATCCGATTGTTAAGATTACCTTATTATATGTTGTACTCGACAAGTACTTACTTACTTACTTATGCCTGTTACTACTCGTGAAGAAACATAGGCCGCTCACCAGCATTCTCCATCCAACCCTGTCCTGGGCAATTCTTTCTAGCTCCTTCCAGTTGTTATTCATCCTTTTGGTGAATGTTAGATATTGAAGTTTCAGATAACAACAAAAGTTCTTGTGAAAATATGAGTATCATCGATGTAATCCTTTAAAGAAAGAAGTTATATATAGTCACATAAACTAGATAACCTGAGGTATTCAATGGTCGTATACACTCATTACAAGAATGAATCTATAATCTAAGTGGATTAAATGATTATTTGTAAACTTAGGTCTCATTCATTAAACTCTGCAGTCATTATGGTTAATACTGATTATTCATTGACAGTTTCTTTTTTCTAGATAAAACATTCATCTTAAATCTTAACAGATCTCACAGTATCTAAAAATAAGTATGAGTTGGTTTACTTAAATCGATTAGAGGTTAAGCGTTCGCGAGCAAGACCAAAGGTCCTGAGTTGGAATCCCACCGGCGAGATCGTCGACGTGCACTGCTGAGGAGTCCCATAAAAAGACGAAACGGCTGTTTAGTACTTCCAGGTTTTCAATGATGGTCTAACATCAATTGATTCATGATCTCAATCAAATACATAAATCGACATCTGATTTTGTTCTAAACCGAATTTAAACTTTTGTAATCTGCCGAGATTTTTACAGTAAGCTCATAGAAACATCGCCTACGAAATAGATGCAAATCGTAGATAAGTTTTGGAAGCTAAAAATATTAACTAAATGATTAGTAATTGTCACATTTTATTTAACAAATTTATGTTTCCATAAAATTCACTTTGTATTGCTTTGTTTGAATCTTCCAATTGTTATTTAGGACCGCAATTGATCTGTCTCTTGTTGGCTTGTGTGAATTTTGTGCGGACTGTTTCAATATTTTCTTAAGTTACAAGCTTTAGAAGCAACGATGGATAGTGGTGACTAGCAGTGGAATGAAGGACGCACGTTTCGTCCTATTCGGGACTCGTCAGCTGGATGTACCATTCGTTTCAAACGCCATCGCGAACGGTACTGAGTTCGAGTCCTTAAGTGAACATCAACTCTGAGATGCAGGTACATCCAAATAGTGTAAAGTACGTTCACTATTCCATTGCTGACCACCATCATCCATCTCTACTTATAATCCTTGTGACTAAAGATAATATCGAGACAATACGCACAGTATGCACATATACTAATAAGAGACTAATCAATTGCAGTTTTAAACATTAATGTGTAGATACAAACAACCAATACTAAGATCAGTTTTTTCTTCCTTTATTTGATAATGAAATAGATTTACTTTAAAATGGTTTCCGTTAATAAATTTCATTAGTTAGAATGAGAACAATAAAACGGAAATCTTTGAAAGGAAATGGATTATTTGTCTTATCATAAGTCTATAGAAATAAAGCTTCAAGGATTAGTATGAATAACTTACATACATCTACTAGAATGTGTCGGAACATCTTCAAGATGCATTACGAGGCCTACACAGACATTGAAGATATCGAAGTGACTTCGTTCAATAAGAACATGATATAGCTTTCAAGGATATCAATACGGCATGCTAAGATTGAATGATAGCACAACTTGTCTCTTTGAAGATTGACTGAATTACAGTGATGTTATAGCCAACACTAATGACTATAAATAACCTTGGTTTTTTGCACATATTTTTATTCTTACCCAATAATCACTTCTCCTACTCCTTCCTTTTTCTTATTTGTGACTGTATGGTTCTACACATTCCAGTGCTGTTAGCCATATATCGTATTCTACGTAATGAAATAGAGAACGTAACAATATGACCCTCATGGGTACTTCATATCCTATCTGACATACTCGAGAGTCTGAAAACGTTTAAGGGATAACAATTCACTGTTGTGAATAATGGCATTTCATTTGATTACATTTGTGTTGATAAGGTTTTAATCAGATGAAAACAAGAAATGTATCATCTCCTTCAGGTATTAAATGAATAATCATATTTTATTATGCAAGCACAGCAACTACTTGTAAGATTATGTTTAATTTCACCAATAGATTGCTATGGCTTTAATAGGATATAAGAGAACTTCCAATAGTCAACTGATTTATCGACATCAGAAGGGGTTTTGTGTGGATTGTAGTAATGTCAATAGTTGTGTTAGGGTTGAAGCTATCACAAGTTCACTTAATCTGCGAACGAGAAACAAGACTCTGTGACTAAAGACCAGTAAGCTAGATATTTCATGCGTCCAACCCCCACTAACTAGAGCGAGACGTCCAAGCTTGAAATGGGGAAGTTTATTCTGCAAACAGCCAGAAACGAGCGATAACAACAAAAACAATTCAAAACCTATATATACAATACAAACCTGTCCTTGAGGAGAGTTACCAAATAGCACACCAAAAGACGCAACGGACCAATAGCATTTAGGATATTTCCTGGTGGGAAATACAACATGAAGGTGACAAGAGCTCCTTTGGCGTGAAAATAAAGAACTTCAAATTTTCTAAATAAAATTACAAAATTAGGTCCTTTTCCAAGTGAGTTCTGGGGAACTAACGTCCACAACAAGTTGACATCATGAGTCAATTGAAGTTAGACAACCATGAAGTTCCAGGTTTTCCATGAATTCAACTATTCATTGAATTATCAGTATAGGAGTTGTGGAGATTATTAAGTTTTTGATTGAGATCATGAACCGATTAATGTTAGAACACCGTTGGAAACCTGAAAGTACTGAACGGCCGTTTCGTCCTATGATGGGACTCTTCAGCAGTATGCATCTACAATCCCGTACCGAGGGATTTAAACCCAGGAAGTATCAGTTTCGCATGCGTACGCTTAACCTATTGAACTGCTGATCCATTGAATCATATGATTATTTTATATATAATTTATACATAATTCAACTTCTATTAGATTGACATTCGATTCATTTATTTCAATATTCAATATTTATTTATTTATTGTTATTTTTTAATTGATTTAAAATTTCAAGGACGTTTTTATTGATTTCGCAGGGATATTTGAGGAAAAATATTTTTACAGATGAAAAATCGAAAAAAAATTTAATTTTTTTATATAAGTTAACTAGGTCAATTGCCATGGCAACGAACGTCTTATTAATTCATTATTCTATTGATAATAATAATAATAACAATAATAATAGTAATACTAGTAATATCACTACTTCTACCACCACTGCCACCACCACTGCCACCACCACTACAACTACTACTACTAGCGCTACTTCTATTATCTTTCGAATTCTGAGAAAGTAACGATGACAAGAATTATTACTATTATTATCATTATTATTATTATAGAGCATATAATGATCTACATGAGATTCTCCTTAATACTGTGATGATCGTTATGATGAATGGAGGACACTACTAAAATACACATGATATAACTCTGAATTAAAACTCACATGAGTAATACAAGTGCACTATGCATCTTTTATTAAATTTTTTTATTTTAAACACGTAAACAATGGTATAAAGAGTCACCAAATATATATGCGCCACACTTTGTTGTTTGATTTGTGTAAGAGCTGGAATACTTTCCGAGTGACATACAGAACAGGTGATTTTCTTAAGGGGTCACACCCTTGAGCGTTCGACCTAAAGGTGTAATCCATAAAGGAGTGGTGCAACGTTAGGAAGTGAGGTCCACTAATAGACGGTAACCAACAATAAGTTCATAGGCTAGTTGCTGCCTCAAAATCCTAGAGCCCATGTGCATCATTAGTTTGGAACCGGGTTTTTCTTTCTCAACCAACCGGGTTAAAGCGCAGGCCATTCGCTTTTCATCCTTACGATTTCGTAAAGAATGGCGCCATCGCGAGAAGGCAGTGAGTAGGACTTCCATGACAGTGGCTGTATACGCGTGGCCATGTGAGAGCATTACGAGAGGAAGAGCGGACTCTCTCCGCTCTCGGCCGTACCAAGGATTTAGGGGCTCTCCACTGTGTATCCTTTCATCTTCCTTCGCTCGCTCTTCTCCATTTCATTCGCTGCGATTTCTCTGTCTAGATCAATGAGTGTACAAAAATATACGGAATCAAATATGCATTCTCGTATTTGACTTATTTAGTTTCATTATTCACTAACGCAATTTATTAAATCGATACTCATGTACACAAGGATAGCCGACATATGTATATCTCAATAACAATCATTCATACGATTTTAATTGGAGTCTGATATTGGGCTACTAAAATACATTAAGTTACATAAAAATCCTTTCAGTTGAATATAATCAATTTTAATCTTGGAAAATCTCTATTACATAATCACTATTACGTAATCTCTATTACATAAGAATTCTTTTAGTTTATCTAATTCTAATGTGTAGTATAATTTAGTAATATCTTTCAGATTGGTTTTGTGAATATTATAGTAATTTCAATGGTTAAGATCATGAGTCACTTGAAGCTAGACCACCATGGAAAACCTGGAGGCACTGGATGGCCGTTTCGTCCTATTGTGGGACTACCCAGCAGTTCGCACCCACGACTTCGCCCCCTGCGAGATTCGAACCCAGGACCTACTGGTTTCACGCGCGAGCACTTAACCGCTAGACCACTGAGCTGGCATCCAATGGTGTTAATGTCTATTTTCAACTAATCTACGAAATTGAGCGACACATCCACCATAGTCTTCAGTGAGTTACTATATCATAACAGACCTGATTGAATTCTACTGGTCACTACTTCTCACTAGAAGTCCATGGTGGTCTAGCTTCAACTGACTCATGATCTTAACCGTTCAAATTAATATCTTTCAGTTAAGTGATAAAGATGATAAATAAAAGTATTTCACTGATAGAATTAATAAAACCTGTTAGAGTTTAGTAGTTTCAGGGAGTGTACTGGTTTTTCATTGCTTATTATCAATTGTCCAATTTTAATCTTATACCAATATCATTACATGATCAAATGAATTGAAATGAGAATTCATTTGCATTGATAGTCTATTTCTAACATATTTCTCATAACCGTAATCATCATCATCATCATCGTTTGTGCCTGTCCACTAGCACTCTCCATCCAACTCTGTGCAGGGCAATCTTTTCCAGTTGTTTCTAATTACTATTTATCCTTTTCATATTTGCTTCCATTAATCAACGTAGTGTGTTTTTCAGCCTTCTTCTTTTCTGTTTCCTATCAGGATTCCAAGTTAGGGCTTGCCTCGCGATGCATTTTGATAATTTTCTCAATGTAGGTTCTAGCCACTTCCATCGTCGTTTCCTAATTTCCTCTTCAGTTAGAGGCTGGTTTGTCCTATCATAACCATAAACAGTTGGATAACAAACAAGTGATTATCGTCTAAAAAAAACCTTAATACATTCATGTATTATTGTTGGGAAGGCTTCCAAGAACTACGACGGAGCCTTTAAAGACTCTAAAAAAACCGAAGCGTTTCCATTCAATCAGAACGTGATGGAACTTTATAGAATATCAACGTGGTATGCTACCTTAACATGCCCCTTTGCGGATTAGCTGAATTATAAGGTTGATATAAAAAACTTTAATATCTATAAATACCCATGATTTTCTATACATTTTGATTCTTACTCATCAAGCACTTCTCCATTCTTCTTCCTTTTCTTCTGCTTTGTGACTGTGGGGTTCTATACATTCAAGGGTCATAGTTGTATAACAGTATTCTGTGTTAAGCAATTAGCGAACATAACAACTTTCATCACACATTTTATATGATGAACGGTCATTTCATATCGAAACCCCTTAATACTTTTCATTATTTTCATTGGTTTATCTTTATATTATGATTGTTAATGGTCATCTTGTTTATTATTAGCCCCCAAATCCCGTGGTATGGTCGAGAGTAGGGAAAGTCAGTTCTCCCTATACAAATGCTCTCACATGGCTACGTGCATACAACCACTGACAGGAAAGTCCTACTCAATGCCTCACTAGCGATGTGTTGTTTACGAAATTAAGAGGATAAAAGGAGAATATCCGGCTCATTCAGCGGGTAGGTGGATACGAAGAGTCCACCTAAGAGAGTTGGAAAAACCTGATTCCAAATCATTGTTGCACATGGGCTCCAGGATCCTGAAGGAACAAATGACGTATGAACCAATTATTGGTCACCGGTTATCATGTGACTGCATCTGCTGAAGTTTCTCTAATACTTTGTGGATCAGACCTTTAGATCGAAGGCTCTGGGTGTGGCCTTCTAAGAAGATCATCTATTTCGATCTGGCCACTCGGATAGTATCCTAGCCCTCACACAAATCGAATGATTCATGTGGCGCATATCTATTTGGTACCTCCTTATAACAATGTTTATGTGTTTAAATAAATAAATAATATAGTCCATTAACCTTACTAATGATTATCATTAGTTATGTGGAAGCTCTTTGAAGATCTTACAAGAAATATAAATAACTAATGAAAATAGCAAGTTAGTACACCAAACATTCCCTTACATTTCTAGAATTTGTATACTTCCGATATATCTCATTTTTATCAATCGAATGGATTATAAATTTCTTCATTTCAACCAGTTATGAACTTGTTACTAGAAGTGTCAATAAAAACTTAATAGACTTAATAGTTGAATTCATGAGTTTATTAAAGCTAGACCATCATAACAAACCTTGAAGTACTGGATAACCGTTTAGTCTTTGTATGAGACTCATAAGCAATGCGCATTTACGATCCCGCCTCGGGGGATTTGAACCCAAGATCTATTGGTTTCACACGTCAACGCTAAACCACTAGACCACTGAACTGGTCGGCATCCAATGATGTTAATGTCTATTTTCAACTAATCCACGAAATTGAACGATATATCAATCATTGTCTTCGGTGAGTTACTAGATCACAACAGACCCGGTCGGACTCCACTAGTACTTCAGGAATAGCTCTTGAAGCCAGTCAGAAGGGGTTTTCGTGGAGATTTTAGTTGATTTATAGCTGAATTCATGAGCCAATTAAAGCTACATCACCATGACAAACCTAAAAGTACTAGATGGACGTTTCATCTTAGTATGTGAATCATAATCAGTGCGCATTTACGATTCCACCTTGCGAGATTCGAACCTAAGATCTATTGGTCTCCCACAAGAACGTTTAAATGCTACACCACTGAATCGGTCGGCATTCAACGATATTAATGTATAACTTCAACTAATCTACAAAATTAAACGACATATCCATCACTGTCTTCAATGAGTTACTATCTCACAAGTGATACCGTTACATTCCATTGGTCATTGTTTCTCATTAGAACTTCATGAAATAACTTTTGAAGCTCATCACTAATGATGATGATTATCAGAAAAAGATTTTGTAGAGATTAATATTTGACTTTTAAGCAGTACACATATACGATCCTGTTTTCTCTTTCTCACTTTTCTCTTTTTCTCTCTTTTTTAATTTTTATTTTTCGTTAAAAACTAAAGAGAAATTCTGTTTGTTTGTTTCTTTGTTTGTTCGTTTTTTTTTCTCTCAAAATAAAGAAAAAAGTAAAAAAAAAAGAGAAAGAATCTTTGCCATTTTTTGTTTACAATAACAAGATCTATCTGTTGTATAGTTCGATGATCTTCTCAAGGTTAATTGATCTATACAACTGAATGTTGTATGTATTAGTATGAGTTTTATATGTAAAGCTGATGAAAACCGTAGGAGAGATTGAACATTTATTATTTATTTATTTTAACACATATATATTGGTACCAGAAGGCACCAAATACATATGCGCCACACAAATCTCATTCGATATGTGTGAGGGCTGTGATACTGCTTGGATGCCCGACTCGAAGCAGTTGGTTTCATTAGGGGGCCACACCTCGAGCCTTCGACCTGAAGGTCTGATCCACAAGGCAATGGAGCATCGTGAGGAGATGCAGTCCCAGAGAACACTGGTCGGCGGTCTATTCTCCACTGGAAGTAGGAGGTGTACGTAATGAACTAAAAAATCATGAATGTTTATTCAGAGATGTGTAACTATGATTAGGGTTTATCTACACTTCCTAAGGTAATCTAAATTAATATCATCCTTAATAAGGATTTGAATTATCCCATTAGGGCTGAATTTCGAACAGTATTTACATCCTGAACTGATTGCTTACTAAAAGTTATTTTGTCACAAGTATTTGGAACAGATAAACTAAAGTGAATAATCGAACCTAAGGAATTTTTCTTCTTATTCCGAACTCTTTAGCTGGATATTTCTAAATCTTGATTGTTATTTATACTAGAACTGGAATCGAATACCTATCTCTTCAAACTTCAATTCATTATCCCCTGAGCCATTGAGTTTAATTATTTGTATCCCTGGAGTGCCCATTTAAGCCAAACAAGTTGGTGAAGCCTATTAAGCCCTTCTGGAAAGAAACGGCACAGCGAAGCACGGCACATCTGCTACGGCTAAAATAGTTGTTTCTTCAATCCTTTGGAGTTCGCCAAATGACGAGCAACTACAAGTGATACATGCACCACTTTCGAAAACGTTTTTTGCCGTTTTCCATTCCAAATGTAACTGTTTTATTTTTTTCTGTGAGTTCCGTAATCGATCGGTGGGTATCGGTAAGAGTGGGTGATTAGCCCGCTCTCCACCATCCGGTTTATCGCTCACGTTAGTTCATGACTCAGTCGTCCCACTATCCGGGAGCACGACGTGGACGTGTGAGTCGGATTTTGCCTACCATCTGATGTATTTCTTTTTGTTCTAGGCTTTTCTACTCGCCTGTTATGTCCTCTGAGATGTCCCGAACTAGTGGAAAGAATAAGAAATGATATATTAATTCCAAAATCATTTCTTTGTAGTCGAACGCGTTGACAACTTCACTTATCTTGGAAGTCTGATCAGCCCTAATGGGTTGGTATCGGACGAAATCTCAGCACGGATTCGAAAAGCTCGTTTGGCTTTTGCCAACTTACGTCACCTGTGGCGAAGGCGAGATATCCGTCTATCAATAAAAGGACGATTATACTGCGCGGCAGTCCGTTCTGTTTTAATTTACGGCAGCGAAACATGGCCATTAAGAGTAGAAGACACTCGTAGGCTATTAGTATTTGACCACAGATGCCTAAGAAATATTGCTGGCGTCTGCTGGGATAATCGGGTAAATAATAGTGAGGTTAGACGTAGGGTATTAGGAAAGGATGGTAAATCAGTTGATGAGGTTATGAATCTTCATCGACTGAGATGGTTGGGCCACGTGTTACGTATGCCTGAACACCGATTACCACGACGTGCAATGCTATCCGGTATTGGAAATGGTTGGAAGAAAGTTAAGGGCGGTCAAACCAAAACGTGGCATCAGTGCTTGAAGTCACTAACTTCTAGTCTGAGCCATGTTGGTAGATGCAGACTACTTGGTTGGGGTCCGCGTGACTATCGTAACCAATGGTTAGAGACTCTTGATGATATGGCTCAGAATCGATCACAATGGCGTCGGTGTATACACTCCCTGTCTTCCCTTAAACTATGAGATTAAAATCGCTTCATATCTTTCTTTCTACGAACCAATTCTTTCTTCTTGTACTATATCTCTATATGCAATCTTTCTCTTATATATTACCACCTTTCACCTAACCACTGTTATGAATCCGGTGTTCATCTTGTTGTGTTGATGCGGTATGGCAACCTGGACCGATGCACATATGTGCCTGGTCCTACGTTGTAGCTGACTGACTGACTGAAATCAGATAACCACTTAATCTGCAATTTTACTTATTTATTTATTATAACACATAGATATTGGTACAAGGAGGCACCAAATGCATATGCGCCACACAAATCTCATTCGATATGTGTGAGGGCTGTGATACTGCTTGGATGCCCAACCCGAAGCAGTTGGTTTCATTAGGGGGCCACACCTCGAGCCTTAGACCTGAAGGTCTGATCCACAAGTTAGTGGAGCATCTTGAGGAGATGCATTCCCAACATTTGGTTCATACGTCATTTGTTCCCGCAGTATACTGGAGCCCATGTGTACCATTGGCTTGGAATCCAGTTAAAGCGCCGGACATTCGCTTTTCGTCCTCTGCAATAGGACAGAGTAAAGAGTTTTAACATTTTCAAGCCATTCGTTGTATGGTAAACTCCAAAGTTCTGGAATTGCATAGATATCTGCTCTTTGTATTTTTTTCACGATATTCCGAATTACCTTTCAAAACAGAAACGTGTAGCCTGAACACAATTCTCAAGTTCAATTTTGTTCTTCTTCTTTTCAATTCAACCTTTATAACTTTCTGCTAACAGATTTTCCACTTCTTCGAAGGGTGTTACATACTACTTATATCTGTCGGCAAATATATACAAGCTTGTCCTTGAATTCTATTTTTTTTCCTTCTTCGATCACTTTTTAGAAGTAAACAAATCAAACTGAACTGTCAGTAGTAATAATAACAACAATAATAGATCCATTATTCAACTAGTCGTAAAGTTTTCCCCATAGAACTGAAATCCACTTTAGCTTTCTCTTTCGCTCTCTTTCTTTCTTCCTCTCTTATCAATCCTTCCTTTCTATCGTGTCGTTTATTTTGAACAGGTGAATTAATTGAGTTCAATAATTCTTATGTAATAACTTTATATAATAATCGTGAGTTATTGGTTAACAACAATTGAGTATATATATATATATATACGCATATGTAGATAGATAGATGTATCCCTTGGATACATAGACATATTTCTATGTATCCGTTCATATACACAAATAGAGTATAGAGAGAGAAAACACGACTAAATTATTGAACAGATCTCAAATATATATGCTTTATTATTATTATAAATTTCAGTACTAATATTGATCATATAAGGAGAAGTTGTCTAGAAAGATCATAATGGGTCAAAGTAATAATAACGTGTTTTTTGTTTTGTATTATTTAAGGATTTATTCAATGGTATTATAGTTGATTCGTTTAAGTGTGGTGAATGAAAAACTATCACAAATGGTTTTGTGGAGATTTTAGAAAGTTCAGTAGTTGAAATCATGAGTCCATCGAAGCTAGATCACCATGGAAAACCTGGAATCACTGGATAGCCGTTTCGTCCTAGTATGGGACTTTTCAGCAATACGCATCCACGATCCGGCACCCCACACACAGGACCTATCAATTTCGCGAGTGAGCACTTAACCAATGGATCACTGAGCCGGCATTCAACGGTGTTAATATCTAACTTCAACCAATCCATGAAAATGAGCCACCGTACACCATTGTCTTCAGTGAGCTGATATCTCACAACAGAACTGGTTGAATTCCACTGGTCACGGTTTCTCACTAAAACTCCAGGAAATGTCTCTTGAAGTCAGTCAATAGTGAGCAGATGATTATCATCGGAAGGGGCTTTGTGGAGGTCGTGGATGTGCAGTGCTGAGGAGTCCCACAGTAAGACAAAACGGTCTGCCAGTGCTCACAGGCTTTCCATGGTGGACTAGCTCCAATCGACTAATGATTTCAACTATTGAAATAAAAAAATGTGAATACATCTCTGTCTTACAGGAGATCGGTCACGGTCCGGATACACAGACGGTAACGTCTTCGACTGTCACGTTGGATGACATGGTATCGAGTTCCTCAGGGAGTGTCAATTCTCTCAAAAATAATACAGGCACACCTTGCTGACCAGTGTCAAGTAGCACGAAAACTATGTTCAGGGTTTCCTGCTGACTACCACGAGACCAAAGGCCCCAAGTTCGAATCCAGCTAAATGGATGGTTGATGCACACTGATGAGGAGTGTCATGCCAGAACGAAACGGACATCTAGTACTTCCAGGTTTTTAATGGTAATCTGACATCAATCGATTTGTGATCATAATCGAAAACTTAACTTGGAGATAGTCAACAGGAAACCATCATCTTATCTCAATGTAGTGCACGCAATATCGCGTCATCTAGACTAGTGGCCAGATTGCAATTTGATCTATAGGATTCGATCTGCACTAAGAAGAACCTGACATACATGACATTGATCACCACCCAGTGATCAATCAATTGTAAATACTCAATGAAACTTATATAAATGGTTTGGAGAAAAAACAAACCCAGATTATCAGTCGTAAATTATTGATTATCTATGAATTATATAATGTAACTGAAGGAATCTTGAGAACACTCATTAATGAATAGAACCCAAGTCAAGCACAAAAATCAACAAAAGAATCACCCTACCGTACATAAAAGGAATATCAGAAACCGCAACGAGACTGCTGAAAAACTTCGGCATAGGTGTGGCACACAAACCAACAAAATCACTACAATCAATCCTATGCAAACCAAAGGATGAAATAACAAAGGAAAACAAATCAAACATCATCTACAAAATAAATTGTACCAACTGCGACAAACACTACATCGGGCAAAGCGGACGCCCCCTCCATCTACGCTTATATGAACATCAATTAGCAGTCAAACGCCATGATATCTCTTCACTTATATCAATACACGTGGACAACTACGGACACTCATTCGATTGGGAAAATGTAGAAATCTTAGACAGAGGAAACTCCAAAAATACCAGAGAATTTTTAGAAGCCTGGCACTCAGGTCAATCAGCAATCAACAAACATATTGAAATCAATCCAATTTATTAACCAATCAGAAAAATCATGCATAAATATAGGAACGAAAATCAAACCAATGGAAGACACAACCAAAACAAAGAAGTAAACAATGATAAATTTAAGGTCAACAAGAACCAATCAACATCGAGGTGCACAGAACAAGCTGTGAAACACATATGGAGAAATTCTAACACTTCACTTCTATTTGAAGTTTGTGCTGATGATGTCGTTCAGAAGAACGATGAAAGCTTCACGACCAAACCATCCAGCTCATAGAACAAAACTTCACCAAAGTGTAGTGAACAAGAACACGAGTTGGGGCAATCGAACGTATCTAACATGAAACTACAGAACTTGTTAATAAAATCTAACAATCATAAAGTAAATGCTTAATTTGCAAAATATCCACAAATTGTCTCAAAATGACTCAGATTTCATTGTTCTTGCATTTTCATACAAATTGTATCCCGTTTCCATTGTTTACTGTTCGATCCTCTTGTCTCTCTGCTTCTAGACCTTCTGTTTACGACTTACATCATATATATTACTTGTCAACATAAGTAGCACAAACCATACTCATCACCCTTTAAAGTAATCGTTCTTGCGGTGGTTCATGCTCTCCGTGCCACATTCTTCGTTTCTGCAGTCTGTGCTACGCTCTCCGTCAAAATGTCTAGTCTGAGGTGCGCTGACCTCCATAGCTCCGTCAACCTGTCGGGGAAACAACATACGAGATCCACCCGGCACCTGGGAAGCGTAGCACCCGTGTTCCATCGGTCTGCTGAGCCATCTGCATCCGATGTCCGCCCAGCAGCAGTAGCAAACACCACAGTAGTAGTAACAGTACTCACTTAAGTGATGACGTTTTCGAAGCACTATAAGCCACAGATGGTTTAGTGGCCTGTGATCTAACTGCATTTAGATCATATGTTGATTGCTATTGAATGATTGTTATTGAAATATATATTCTGTCTATTATCGTATATTACTATCACTTAACTAGCGTTGGTAAATAACGGAATTAAATAAGTTAAATAGGTGAATAATGTTCTGAATACGTATATTTTGTACAGTCATTCATCTGGACAGACACTCAGAGGGACGAAGCGAATAGAGGAGAGTGAAACGAAATGAATGGATGCTTAGTGGAGAAGGCATGTAAGCCAACTTCATTTAACCAAGCGTTAATCAATATTTATGGTCAGATAAAAATAAGCTACAGACATGTGATGCATAGGATAAGTTGTACACATACATAACACACACACGCTCATATAAAAACAATCTGAGTTGATAAGTGAATAAATAATAATATCAAAACGTGACTCAAGTAGAATGGATAAATCGACCTGACCAGAAGCTAGAATAAGGTAATATGAGTTTAACATAGTAAATGACACAACAATGGTACCAAATGTGAATTATATTGTATTGTAAACTGAAGTTGATAAATCTGAATACTACTCTCAGGATATTAAAACTACGGTTTCAATAAAATCTTGTGTGAATTGTATGTATACTGATGAAGAATCTGAACTGTTGTTCATAGCTCTCTCTGATATATATCAATTCATTCTTTTTGAAAGAAAGATCTATATTCAAAACGGAAACATTTAAAAACATGTCAATAACAAATCATCTTCAAAATACACTACTATGATTGTTCAAACGGACATATTTCACGTGTAAACATTCAAAGAAATAATTGTAATGATCGTATTCAAACGTAAAATCTATGGTAGTTGGGAATACTCGATAGAAAACCCCTGAATCCAGGTTTCATGCTACATAACACTCGTCAGCAAGGTGTACCTGTATTATTCTTAAGGGAACTGATGCTCATTGACGGATTCGATTCTGTGTCATACAACATTACAGTCAGAAATGTTCCTGCTGAGTTATCCAGGTCACAAATGACCCGTAGGCCTGAGATGTATTTACAATTGATTGATCACTGGGTGGTGATCAATGTCATATATGTCAGGTTCTTCTTAGTGTAGATCGAACCCTATAGACCAAATTGCAATCTGGCCACTAGTCTAGATGACGCGATATTGCGTGCACTATATTGAGATAAGATGATGGTTTCCTGTTGACTATCTCCAAGTTAAGTTTTCGATTATGATCACAAATCGATTGATGTCAGATTACCATTAAAAACCTGGAAGTACTAGATGTCCGTTTCGTTCTGGCATGACACTCCTCATCAGTGTGCATCAACCATCCATCTAGCTGGATTCGAACTTGGGACCTTTGGTCTCGTGCGCGAATAAATAACCTCCAGACTACTGAGCTGGAATCCACAACCCAATACTGATAATTACCATATACTCACTGGAAACTGGCTTCGTGAGGGAATTCTCAGAATTCTAGTGAGAAACCATAACCAGTAAAGTTAATCCATATCAGGCAGAGACAGGTATCTATTCTAGTACAATGTAAAAGATGTTCAAGCAATTTCGTGGATTAGTTGAAGTTAGACATTAACACTGTTAGATATCAACTCAATGGTCTAAAGATTAGGCGTTTGTACATGAGACCGAACACTTATTACTCACGCCTGTTTCTCCTCGAGAAGGGGCATAGGCCGCTCACCAGCATTCTCAATCCAACCCTGTCGTGCGTAATGCTTTTCTAGCTCTTTCCAGTCATTATACATCCTTGTTATATCTGATTCTATTTCCCCACGTAATGTTTTCTTTGGCCTTCCTCTTTTTCACTTCCCTTCAGGATTCCAAGTTAGTGCTTGTCTCGTGATGGAGTTTGACGATTTGCGTAATGTATGTCCTATCCATTTCCAACGTCTTTTCCGAATTTCCTCTCCAGTTGGAAACTGCTTTGTTCTCTCCCATAAAAGGCTGTTGCTGATGGTATCCGGCCAATGGATAATGAGTATCTTGCGTAGACAGCTATTTATAAATACTTGCACCTTCTTGATGGTAGTTGTTGTAGTTCTTCAAGTTTCAGCTCCATACAGTAGAACTGCCTTGACGTTGGTATTGAAGATTCTCACTTTGATATTGGTTGAAAGTTGTTTTGAGTTCCATATGTTCTTCAACTGAAGGAATGCGGCCCTTGCTTTGCCAATCCTTGCCTTTACGTCTGCATCTGATCCTCCTTGTTCATCGATTATGCTTCCCAGATATGTGAAGGATTCTACATCTTCCAGACTTTCGCCATCAAGTTTGTCAGGGTTGCTGTTCTCCGCTTTGAATTTGAGAACCTTGGTTTTCCCTTTGTGTATGTTGAGGCCTATTGATGCAAAGGCTGCTGCTACATTGGCTGTCTTTATCTGAATTTGTTCGTGTGTATGGAATAGGAGGGTTAGGTCATCTGAGAAGTTCAAATCGTTTAATTGGTTCTGATATGTCTATTGTATCCTGTGTTTTCCCTCAGATGTCAAGTTTTTCATAATCCCACCGACCATCAGAAAAAAAGAAAGGGGGAGAGTAAACACCTTTATCTGACTTCGGTCCTTGCTTTGAATGCATCTGTCAGCTGTCCTCTATGCACGACGTTGCACTCTAGTTCGTTGTATGAGTTCCGGATAATGTTGATAATCTTCTCATGAACTTTGTATTGTCGAAGAAGTTTCTATGACGTCCTCCAATCTACACTGAAGACCGAACACCCTGGGTTCGAGTCCCGTGAGCGAAATTCTTCAACAAAAACTTATTCAAAATCATTAAAATATCAATAAAACAACTACATCACACATATATATACAATTAATCAATGGAATTTCATATTACATAATAATGTAAATCAATTGTAATTAATAGTTCCGGTCTAATTTCTAGAACAATATCTATTATTGCTAATGATTTCTATGTTAGTAAAAGTTGACAGAATTATTTTTTCTGGTTAGCGTTTTTTTTAGCGAGTTAGTTTTCTACAGGATAAGGTCGTTCAACTCTCCTCCTCTCTTACCCAGGCTTCAAATCAGCAGTAACTCTAGAAGAGCTATAGGAGGAGTTATGTTATTAAAAGCTATAACCTTAATTATATAGAATAGAATACCTAAGAGATATAAGAAATAACTAATTGTATATTATGCATAAATGATATGAATGTTTAAAAGGAAATGAATTAGACAATGATAAATTGTTATTTTATGGTACTCTAGTTGTCCGTTTCCCCTCCCCCTACCTCTCCCCCTCCCCACCACAAAATATTGGAACAGTATTTATTTAATTCAAGGAAATGGTAACCAAAATCTTAATAAAGGGGAGTATTGCATTGTGATTATTATGTCTACTGAAATCTTCTATTAAGTAGTTTCTGTATAGATTAATTTAATCTGTAAATTATGTTTGTTATAGATTGATTTCAGTTGAAAGGCCATTAGAAACCATCAAGTATTGAGATTAGGTGTTTTACTCTAGTATAGATCTCCACAGAAGTACACAGAAATACAACCCTGCCTAAGGACTGAACCTAGAAAATTCTAGTTTTGTGGTGAATATTTATCCAAAAGCCCTACTATTGTAGTGAATGAGAACACAAATGGGGGGGGGGAATAACAGAATCTCTTAGTAAAATATAAGAACCATCTAGTAATGTCATTCGATTGTCCTATACTTCATTATTGTTTTGTCTCCACATTAATCACTCTTTGTTGTCGTTCTCTATTCTTTGATTTTCTTAACTTTCTGCCTCCAGGTATTTCACTTTCGATTGATGATATATAATACTTATATCTGTCAATATCAGTAGCACACATCACATTATTCAGTACCTTTTAGTAAAAAATATGAATATGAATATATGAGTGAATTTATAAATCTGAAAAACTCTGCCTGGAAACCCTCTTAGGTTACTGCCAGTCTCATACCTGGATGAAAAAGAAGGGTTAGGCATATGGAGTTAGCAACCCCATCCCATAGAAAACTAACTCACTACAAAAAAGGCTAACCAGGAAAAATAAATAATCCAAGTAAATAAATCTAGAAGTTGATTGAAATATAGATATCAAGGGTTACTTATTTTCATAGGTAGAATTTAGTAAAGATTCATTTATATTAGATTTTTTATTCACCAAGGATGAAATTAATCTAAAGAACCATTTAAAACCAGAAAGCATTGCAGACAGGTTTGACCTCAGTGTAAAAGTCCTCAAAAATCATTCGATTTGTGTGATGGTGGATTACTTATCGGGTGCCCAACCCAATGTAGGTGGTTTGCTTAGGGAGTCACAACCTTCTCTCAGCCGTACCAAGGCACTTGAGTACTCCTAAAATTCAAATGATTTACACTCTAACACATCCTTTATCCAGTTTTACTGATGATGGCTATTTCATCTCTCGCACAACCAAACTCTACCATTTGTGACCCCCCCCCTATTAGAACCTGGGAAGCTCCTACGAAGGATGATGACTGAGATAGATTTAATTTATGAATAATATTTACAGTGATTTGACCTGTGTATTATGTGTGTGTGTTTGTGTATATGTGTATTTATTACTCTTGAATTCCATACTGAAACAATGTAAATGTTCAATATCCCGATGAGACTACAATTTATGGAGGACCTTCGAGTGACGCTAGAATGATCTTGAGAATGTCTATCTACTTACTAGGATTAAATGAGGGTTATAAACTAACGGTTAATGGTTAAGAATTAAACTCATCACGAACTGATATTAGCTACAATGCCAATGGCAAGACTATAATTTATTGGACGAACCAATTACGTATAAGATAACAGGTTTCGGATTTTGGCTTAGTATTCATTCATTTGTTTGGCTAAATAGCGTCTTGACATTTAAGATAATTTCAGTTTATGATGAAAACCCTAAATCTAATTCCTAACCTTAACCATCAAATATACAGTCAGTCAGTCAGTAACAACGTAGAACTTCGTACCTACGTATATCAGTTCGAGTTGCCACACCACCTTAACACAGAGATGCAGTTGTCGATTCAAATCCCATTGTGGTAGAGGTAGCAAGAGTGTAAGCAGTGATCGGGAAGATTAGGGTTTGGAGATGTTATTTAAAGAGTATAATTCAGTGAAATAAATTTGGAAAGAGGAAAAAAGGGACATGAAGAATTTAGAAGATTAGAATTCGGGAGAACACAAAGAGTAAATGCACCTGCGCCATTGCAAACGATTTTGGGCCATGTCATTCAGGGTCTCTAACCATCGGTTGCTATCATCTCGCGGTCCCCAACCAGGTAGTATACACCTACCAATATGACTCAGTCCACTTGTCAGTGACTTCATAGACTTGTGCCATGTTTTGGTCTGGCCGCCCCTAGCTTTCTTCAAACCTACTCCTATACCATTGAACATCGTACGTTGGGGCAGTCGGTGGTTGGGCATACGTGACGCTTGTCGCAGCCATCTCGACTGATGAATTTTCACTACTTCATCAATGTATTTGCCAACCTTACCTAGTACTCGTTTCCAAACAACAGTATTACTTATTCGGTGGTCCTGGGATATACGAGCAATGCTTCGAAGACACATACGATCAAATACTAGTAACCTACGAATATCCTCTACTCTTACCGGCCATGATTCACTGCTATTATCTTTATTTGATCCTAGTTATTAGATAAACAGCCTGAAGGTTATTTTACCATCGCTCAAAGGTCATCCATATATTAAAGTTTCAATCATTATTCAACTAAATGAATTTCGCGCTCAAAATTCAATATACATTATCTTACATCTAATTGGTTCATTCATAAATAATAATTTTACCGCTTATTTCTTTTGTTTACATAAATGATATTTTTCTTCTTTTTCTTTTATTTGAATAGATTATTTTATTAAATCAAAATTATGGGAAATTTTGTTGGACCAAGAAAAAAATTATCAAGAGAAGATTTAACATTTCTTAAAGAGAATACACATTTTACTAAACGACAAATTAAACAATGGTATAATGGATTTATAGTAAGTGTTTATATACTACTAATATTATGTTTATGAATGGCTTTATTCAGTTCATCATATTTGTGTGTGAGGGCTGTGTTACTGCCCGGGTGCCCAAACCAAAGCAGGTGGTTTTCTTAGGGGGTCACTCTCCGAGCCTTTGACCTGAAGGTCTGATCCACAAGGCAATGGAGCATCGTGAGGAGATGCATTCCAAAGGAAGCCGGTGACCAACAATCGGTTCATACGCCATTTGTTCCCGCGGGATACTGGAGCCCATGTGTAACATTGATTTGGTATGGGATCAGGTTAAAGCGCCGGACATTCGCTTTTCGTCCTCTCATCTTCATAAACAACAGTGATGCCACAAGAAGGCAATGAATAGGACATCCCTGGTAGATGCTATATACGCGTGGCCATGTGAGGGCATTTCGAGAGGGGGCGAGCCCACCTCACTCTCGGTCATACCAATGCATTTGGGGTCTTTATTCAGTAATATATATTTTGGCATTATTATATTTAGAGCTTAGATTATTTGATAAAACTTGAGCAATCGAATGCTAGGATCCTTCTCTTAAGTATAGAAGAGGAAGAACCGCATCATCATTATAGTCCTCTAATCTATTATTAACATTTGTTCATTAGAGAATATTCTTTTAAAAGACGTTTGGATGAAGTATTTTTGGTTATTTCTGAGCTTCTTAGAGCTTCCTCAAGTTCACCTTGAGGCTTTCCTTTCAAGTATCAGAAGGGGTTTTGTGGAGATTATAGTAATTTCAACAGTTGAGATCATGGGTCAATTGAAGCTAGACCACCATGAGAAACCTGGAAGCACTGGATGATGGTTTCGTTCTATTATGGGACTCATCTTCAGTGCGCATCCATGATTCCGGCTTGAGAGATTCGAGCCCAGGACCTATCAGTCTCACGCCAGGCGCTTAACCAACTAGACCACTGAGCCGACATCTAACGGTGTTAATGTCTAGCTTCAACTAATCCACAAAATTGAGCGACACATCCACCATTATCTTCAATGAGTTATTACCTCACAGCAGACCCGGTTGAACTCCACTGGTCACTGCTTCTCACTAGAACTCCAGGATATATCTCTTGAAGCCAGTCACTAGTGAGCATATGTTGATTAGTATCAGAAGGGGTTTTATGGAGATTGTAGTAATTTCAATAGTTGAGATCATGAGTCAATATATAATATATATAATATAAAATTCTCAACAGAATATATTTCAGAAAGTTTTCATTTTTATACTTCATGATTGATCCTAATGATAAATATTGATTGATCATTAGTTTATATGTTAACAGTTTAGTCAATCAATCTCTAAATAATGTACATTCGTTTTGTTGTATATTACTAGTAACTACAATATCTGTGATTGGTCACTATTATAACTTCAACAATGAAAAGTTGTATACATTTTAGAAATAAACCAGAATAGGTTATACGATTGATTGACATAATGATCTATTAAGACAAATAAGGAAATAGTAAACTGATTGAAAGATCTAGATGGTAGGAATATATAGCTTAGATATTCAAGCCGGTCGCTAAATTCTTTTGATTTTTAAAGAGACAAATACATCTAACTGACAAAACTTAATTAATTTCTGGATTTCATTTCTAATGATTATTCAACTTGTGAAAATAGAACATAATATCAACATATTCATTCATACCAGGAGATTAGATACTAGGAAACAATGTATGTGTGTTCTATTCTGTGTTTTACATCAATCTTTTAACAACAATAATACATTCCTATTCCCAAATTCACTATTAATAAACACAAATGGTACTGGGTTCGAGTCTCAAAGTGAACATCAACTCTATGGTATAGGTACATCCAGCTGACAAGTTTCAAATAGGACGAAACGCATGTCCTGAATTTCACTACTAACCACTATCCTTGTGATTTAAGGCTATATCGAAACAATCTGCACAAGATGCATATATACCAAATCCTAAATAACAATGAGAAGATACAAGTAAAACAACACCAGATAAATTTAACCATAGACATTATTTAGTTATATACCATTAGAAAAATAGCTGTTTACTTCTTCTTTAACCCAACCCACTTCCTCACCTTCAATGAAGGGCGTATGTTGTCAGCTGACACAGTTATATTACTTTTTTATTTTTTTGATTTCACTTATAAAACAATATCCCTTAACGACAATCAACTTAGTCGGTAAAGCAACAACAAAAAAACAGAAACAAAAATAAAAGATAATAATTATAAATACTTCAAATCATATGACATTTTATGGTTGATTTCATCAACAACAGCAATAACCACCACCACCACCACAACAACAACAACAACAAGATAGTTAGTCCCTTTACATATGAACAATCTTCTATCAATCAATTAACTAATCTGTTCATTGAATCATTTCCTTATTCATTTATCTATCTAATTATTTATTATTATTCATTTTAAAAAAATATAAAAAAACAACTTAACTGGAATTTTTTTTATTATAATGAATTACTAATTGAGTAGATTAGTTACTGAGTAGTATAGAATACAAAATTCCCACTAAATTGTACCTTTTATCGATTTTTGTTGTTGTTCTTGTTCTTGTTCTTGTTGAGATACAATATATTTCACCCATTAATGTTGTTTATTTTTATTATTATTTATGTCACTTGGATATACTACTTTATGTACTTTATCTAAGTAGTAAGTAATTAAATCTTACTATGTATATATGTATATAATAAGAGTAGTAACAACCATTTCCGGTGGACAAGTTACTGTAGAGAAAAAAAAAGAAATTTGGCATTTTATGATTATAATTACATATTACAATATACCTAACCCTACTGATTGATATCTTATATCCCTACATATCCACTCACACACATACACACGTACATACATAACTACTTCTACATGGATACACATATACAGATAATCATGGATACTTAAATTGCATAAATTGATGTTGAGTGAAACAACTAGGAAAGAGTAGATATTACCCTATGCCTAGTGTAATATAGAGTTAGCAACATAATATTAGATTGAGTGGAATAGGAAAGAATCAAAGCGTTATTATTATTATTATTATTATTATCATTATTAGTATTAGTATTATTAGTATTATTAGTATTATTAGTATTCAGTTTCACTATCTCAGTTTTTACCATACTATTTTTAGAAACAATAAAGAAAACCATGGAGAGGAAGGGGGGAAAAGTTTAATGTGTAACAGTTTATAAACCATTAATTATGGAATAAATGATTGAGTTTTTTTTAAGTAATTTATTCAATAGTAATCATTTTTACTATGGTTACTTACTTACGCCTGTTACTCTCAATGGAGTATAAGCCGTCGACCAGTATTCTCCAACTCAGTCTGTTCATCTGGTATTCATTTTTCTCATGTCTGTTTCCATTTCACGATGTAATGTGTTCTTTGGTATTCCTCTTCTCTTTTGACGTTCCCTTGATGGTTCCAGGTGAGGGCTTGTCTTGTGACGTAGTTGGATGCTTTCCTCAATATGTGTTCTATTCACTTTTAGCGCTTCTTACAGATTTCTTTCTCAACTGAGATTTGGTTTATTCTCTCCCACAGTAGGTTGTTGATGATAGTGTCTTGTCAACAAATCCGAAGTATTTTGTGCAGACAACTAGTTCAGGAAGAATAATGGACACCCGCTGACATTTATTGAGAAATATAGAAAACGTGAAGATAAAAAACCTAAAGAAATTACAGCAAATAAAAAGCCTTTTTTTTCAACTTAAATTCAAAGGTGATAATGTCACAGGATCAATCAATATAAGACTAAAAACTGCATTGACAAGAACTTATTCTTCAGCAAAATTGATTGTCCTGTTTAAAACAACATGTTCTTTGACACAATCAAAGGTCGACAGTTATCCCTTTCATGTTACCAACAACTGTGTATACAAATTTACATATATCTGCCATAGCAGTTACATTGGTAGAACAGAAAGGAGAGCCTACGTTCGATTCAACGAACATATTCCGAAAGGTTTGTGATCAAACGGACTAAAAGCATTTAGCAGCGCTATCGCAAGACATCTGCTTCACACAGGACATGAAGTTGATATACTGAAGTCTTTCAAGGAGATTAACAAACAGTCAAACTCCAACCTTCTGAAATTTACTGAAGCGTTAACAATCAAACATCTGAAACCACATCTATGTATACAAAAAGAGACCGTAGTAAATCTGTCTTTACTATGGTAACAATAGCCCCTCCCCCTCTTTTTGAAGTTTAAATTACATCATACATAATTGACTGATTTCAATTCTTATTTTTCTTTATTATCATTCAATGTTCTGAAATTTTAACTCCTAAACTTTATTTATTCAAGACAAAATTCTTATGACCTTATTAACTCTATCGGAATCTTCGTTACGATCATGATACACATGTTATTCATCCTTAATCACTCTCTTATGTATAAATATGTCAATATCTGTAATAATGTTGATTTCAGATATATTTTAGGTTGTAAACAGCTGATGGAAAACTTAACAAAATAAAATGAATCCATTTATTATTCTGCATCAATCTTTGTTCTTGTTCTCTTTAAGATAATAAAGGGAACTATGTGTATGAAAGTACTTCCAGATTTATGACTAGTGTGGTGTATGCTACTTATATTGACATAAGTAGTATATAACGCTAGTCATGAATAAAAATGTCTGGTAACAGAAACTCAAGAAGATCAAGGAGGAAAGAATAGGGACAGAAAGCAATTGGTATGGAAATACAAGGAACAATGAAGTCTGAGACGATTGACTGATATTTACAAAAGGAACAGTCAAGTTTGGTACAACTGATAGACATTCTGCAAATGAAGCATATACCGTATGGTTCTCAAATTTTACTGAGAGATTCTGTTATTTTTTACTCGATTTTATGTCCCCACCACCATTCAAAACCTGGAAGCATTGAACGGCCGTTTCGTCCTGGTATGGAACTCTTCAGAGCATAATGTTTTGTTCAGTTATGTCAGTCAGTTAGTCAGCAACAACGTAGAACTTCGTATATACGTACATCAGTTTAAGTTGCCATACCATATTAGCACAGAGATACAATTGTCCATTCAAATCTCATAGTAGCCGAGATAGTAATCGGAAAGATTAAGATTCGAAGATATTATTCAAGGAGTATAATCCAATGTAATAAATTTGAAAAGGGTCATAATGAATTCAGAATATTTAAATTTGAGAGAATACCAAGTGTGGATATATGTGTTCCAGTGTTTCATCTATTCCCAGAATAGTCTACAAAAATAGTTTTCCTAGATTAACTTCATTAGAATTTATCTAAACAACAAAATTGAGATAGAAACTTTACAGCTCAATTCATAGTAGTTTAGTTCTTACATTATATTATTGATCATTATTTGATGCTAAACAAGACTTAACTACTAATATAAGAAGTAAGTTAATAAACAGTTTAATAAACTATGAGTACATGTCAATAGTTGAGATCATCAGTCAATTGAAGCTAGATAACCATATAAAACTTGGAAGCACAGGAAGGCCATTTCGTCCTATTGTAGGACTTCTTAGCAGTGCTTTCAGGTTTTTCATGATGGACTATCTGCGATTGACTCATGATCTCAACTATTGAAGTTATTAAATCTCCACAAAATCCCTTCTGATATACATACATTGTTTACGATTATAATAACAAATAAACAAATAAATATATTCTCTTGGGGAATCTTGTTTATTTACTAATATACTGATAATATTATGAACAAGAACACAATTGAGGGACAACCAAATATATTTCATCATCAAAAATTACGTTACTTACTTATTTACGCCTGTTACTCCTCGTAGAGGAGCATAGGCCGCCCACCAGCATTCTCCATCCAACCCTGTCCTGAGTAATCCTTTCCAGTTCCAATTATTCATCCTTTTCATATCTGCATCTATTTACCGACGTAATGTGTTCTTTGATCTTCCTCTTTTCCGTTTCCCTTCAGGATTCCAAGTGAGCGCTTGTCTGATGATGTAGTTTGGTGATTTGCGTAATGTATGTCCTATCCATTTCCATCATCTTTTCCTGATTTCCTCTTTAGTTGGAAGCTGGTTTGTTCTCTCCTACAGAAAGCTGTTGCCGATGGTATCCGGTCAATGGATGTTGATTATCTTGCGTAGACAACTATTTATAAATACCTGTACATAATCTCTTAGTAAAATCTAAGAACCATCTAGTCTCAGACTTTCGTTGTTCTTTCATTTCCACGCCAATAATTTCTCTGTTCTCACTCACTTTTCTTAAATCTTCTTAACATTCTAACGTTAGACATTTCACTTTCGATTAATGATATATACTACTTATAACTGTTGACATCAGTAGCACATATCATAGTAATATAATAATGAGATTACTAATGAAAAAAACAACTATTTGTATCTACTTATCTGATATAAATTTTATCAAAAATTACTTTATTCAGTTCGTATACTCTGAAACTACTTTTTGTTCAGTTATAATAGATAGATAATGACTATCAATGGAATGTACAATGTATGTTATGTCCTTTTCAAGACTAATTACTTGAATAGATCCGGCATACTTCATTATTAGTATTCATATTGCGACTCAAACGTCAGAACGTTTATTCATTGTGCTTCTAAGTAATAAGGAGTTCATCAGATAACTTATTATTTCCGACAGGTCCAGTATATATATGCGTGTATATATATTAATTAAGAGTATAACAGTACCACCTCTGAAGCTTGACCAACCTACGTCCAATGTGTTGCACTGATTCTAAGCAACTCTAAGTTGTATCTTTTCATTTCTACAGAAATTTGAATGACTCTCATAGTCTCTTACATTGTACAAACATTCCATGTATTTAAATTAAAATGGTTACTCTGGTTGTCAGAATGGGAATCAGTCTCGTGATTTCCGAAGGAAATCGGTTTTCATCATAAGGCATCATAACTCTTCTTATTCCCACGGCAGGGTTTCCATAGTTTGAATTATTTATTTTTCTAGTTAACTTTTTTTAGCGAGTTAGTCTTCAAAAGGATTGGGTCGCTAACCACATGTTCAATCTTCCTACTTTATTGCGACTTGGGACCGATAGTATCCCCAGAGGGGCTCCAGGCAGAGTTCGTATATACATACATATATAACACTGTCTTCGGGATACCAATGATGAAAGATTAACTCAGATCCTTATTTTTTTAGTGATAGCACATGAGAAACATATCATGGTAATAGAATTGATTCAAAGTTTATCCGTAGTTCGTATACGTATCAGTAAATATCATGAATTAACAACAGCTTTTATTGATTTTTTTGGCAGAATAAGATAAACGTGCTTACATATTTACGCCCGTTACTCCTAATGGAGCATAGACTGCTGACACGCATTCTCCAACCCACTCTGTCCTCCACCTTCTTTTCTAGTTCCATCCAATTCTTGTTCATTTTTCTCATGTCTATTTCCATTTCCCGGCGTAATGTGTTCATTGGTCTTACTCTCCTCCTTTGGCCTTGAGGATTCCATGTGACGGTTTGACTTGTGACGCAGTTCGGTGCTTTCCTTAACGTGTGTCCTATTCACTTTCGGCGCTTCTTCTTGATTTCTTCCTCCGCTGGGATCTGTTTTGTTCTCTCCCACAGTACGTTGTTGCTAATGGTGTCCGGCAAAAGGATTTGAAGTATTTTGCATGGACAACTGTTAATAAACACCTGTATTTTCTGGATGATGGCTTTCGTGGTTCTCCAGGTTTCTGCCTTATACAGTAGAACTGTCTTGACATTTGTATTGAAAATCCTGACCTTGGTGTTGGTCGACAGTTGCTTTGAGTTCCAGATGTTCCTCAGTTGTAAATATGCTGCTCTTGCTTTGCCGATCCGCGCTTTCACATCTGCATCAGATCCAACCTGTTCATCAATGATGCTGCCCAAGTATGTAAAGGTTTTTACATCTTCCAAATCTTTTCCGTCAATTGTGACTTCATTGGTGCATGTTGTGTTGTATCGGAGAATTTCGCTTTTCCGTTTGTGTGTACTGAGACCTACTGCTGCTGAGGCTGCTGCTACACTGTTCGTCTTCTCCTGCATTTGTTGTTGCGTTTGGTATAGAAGGGCCAGATCATCTGCGAAGTCTAGATCGTCCGAATGCATCCTAGATGTCCATTGTATCCCGTGTTCCCCTTCAGATGTTGATGTCTTCATGATCCAGTCGATCGCCAGGAGAAAGAGAAATGGTGAGAGTAAGTAACCTTGCCTAACATGGGTTTTTATTTCGAACGACTTTGTCAACTATCCTCCATGCACGATTTTGCTGTTTAATCCATCATTTGAATTCTGTATTATATTGAATGTGGATTATCCTTGCAGTTACTGCTACATCGGCTTTCAGTGCCTCTTTCGGAGTGTTGTCTGGTCCTGCTGCTTTGCCACTCTTAATTTGTCTGATGACCATGCTGATTTCTTCAATTTTTTGTGGGCTAACATTGATTGGGTGGTCCGTGGGTGCTGCCTCGATGTTTGGTGGGTTCAGTGGAGCTGGCCGATTCAAGAGTTCTTTGAAGTGTTCTACCCACCTGTTTTGTTGTTCTTCAATGTTGATGATTACCTCGCCTTCCTTGCTTTTCACTGGTCGTTCTGGTTTCCGGCGATTTGCAGAGAGTTTCTTTGTTATGTCATATAGTTGTCTCATATTTCCTTCTCTCGCAGCCTTTTCCGCCGTCTTTGCTAAATCTTCCACATATTTACGTTTGTCGGTTCTGATGGTCCTCTTCACTTGTTTGTTTACTTCTGCGTATTCAACTTGTGCCTTGGCTTTTTCTGCTCTTGTTCGGCTGGTATTGATTGCCGCTTTCTTGTTCCTCCTTTCTTGAAACTTATCCATTGTATCGACAGTGATCCGTTCCTTGTGACGGTGCTTCTTGTGACCCAGGACCTCATGACATGTTGAAGTGATTGACTCTTTGATCCCCTTCCAGATGCTCTCCATAGTAGTTCCTTCTCCATCGAGTAGATCATGAACGGCCTGGAACTTATTTCTAAAGGACAATTTTGAATTTGTTGTGTTTGTTAGTATCCTGAAGAAAGGCCGTATTGAACTTTTGTGATATTGTCCGCCCCGTTGTCCAGTGCTTCTTGAGTTTCAATTTCATTTTGGCGACCACCAAGTGATGATCGGATGCTATATCAGCTCCTCTCTTGGTTCTCACGTCTTCCATCGTCCTCCTGAACGTTTTGTTGATGCAAATATGGTCGATTTGGTTTTGCGTGCTGTGATCTGGTGAAGTCCACGTGGTTTTGTGTTTACGTTTGTGTGGTAATATGGTGCCGCCTATGACCAGTTTATTGAAGGCACATAGGTTTGCGAATCTCTCACCACTTTCGTTCCTTTCTCCCAGTAAGTGTCGTCTCATGATGTCTTCATATCCAGTGTTGTCCGTTCTAACCTTGGCATTGAAATATTCCATCAGAATGATCAGGTCATTTGTTGGGCACTTCTCGACGATTGACTGTAGCCTATTGTAGAATTGATCTTTAGCGTCTTCATTGTAATCGTTGGTAGGCGCATAGCATTCCATGATGTTCATTGAAATGCCATCCTTCTTTTGTTTTGAAGGAGGCTTTGATGATCCTTGGTACATGAGATTCCCATCCTATAAGTGCATTTTGTGTTTATTTGAATAGCATCAATGCAACTCCTTGTGTATGTGGAGCATTTTCTTCTTCATGACCGGAGTATAACAGAAGCTCTCCTGAAGTTGGTCGTTGTTGTCCAACTTGCGTCTAATGTGTTGCACTGATCCCAAGCACCTCTAGGTTGTATCTTCTCATTTCTGCAGCAATTTGGAAGACTCTCCCGGTGTCGTACATTGTACGAACATTCCATGTACCTAAATAAATGGTCGCTCTGGTTGTCAGAAGGGGCATCGGCCTCGTAACTTCCGAAGGAATTCGGCATTCATCATGAGGCGTTATAGTTCTTCTAAATGAAGACCTTCTGACTCTCAGGGCAGATTTTAAAAGGTTTGAATAATTTTTTCTGGTTAACATTTTTTAGCGAGTTAGTTTTCTACGGGATGTGGACACTAACCTCATGCCCAATCCTCCTCTTTTATCCGGGCTTGAGACCGGCAGTAGCCCCCGAAGGGACTTTAAGCAGATAAACTACTCAAGTTGGACTGATTTGGAATATTGAGCAATTACATTCAAAGATATGAAATGATAAAAAAATCACATCAGATCTTGTTCAACTATAAACAACCTAAAAGCAATTAACTCAATATGATTAAATCAATGAGAGATTAGGTAATGTTTAACGATCGATCAATAGATTGATGGCAATTCAGTATTAAATCACTCCACCTGGAGCCCCTCTGTGGCTACTATCGGTCCCAAATCCTGATAAAATAGGAGGGTTGAACATGTGGTTAGCAGCCAAATCCTGTAAAAAACTAAATCGCTAAAAAAATAATTCAAACTATGGAAACCCTGCCGTGGGAATCAGAAGAGTTATGATGCTTCATGATGAAAACCGAGTTCCTTCGGAAATCACGAAGCTGATTCCCATTCTGACAACCAGAGTAACCATTTTAATTTAAATACATGGAATGTTTGTACAATGTAAGAGACTATGAGAGTCATTCAAATTTCTGTAGAAATAAAAAAGATACAACTTAGAATTGCTTAGAATCCATACAACACCTTCAGAAAAACTCTTTCACAGTGTAAGCAACCGAGAAATGATAGACAACCCCATTATACTTTTAACCAACACTCATTTCATGTTTAGTAACATCATTGTTGTTGTTTTGATTACTTTTCCTTTTTTTATTTCTTTCTTTTTTTTACCTTTCATAGCGTGATTGTCCATCAGGTCAATTAAGTAAAAAGAAATTTATTGAAGTTTATTCTGGATTTTTTCCTGATGGTAATGCTGAAAAATTTTGTACACATGTATTTCGTACATTCGATAAAGATAATTCTGGTCGAATTGATTTTAAAGAATTTTTATTAGCTATTAATATAACATCAGGTGGTGATCCAGAAGAGAAATTAGAATGGGCCTATCAAATGTATGATATTGATGGTAATGGTACTATAGAACGAACTGAAATGGTTGAAATTATTCGAGTAAGTTCTTGTACAGATTGATTTAATATAACCATTAGTGACAAGCTTCCTTTATTTTTCAAAGCAAAGATGAATAATGATGGCTAGTAGTGGAATCTAGTTTGATGCATGTTTCGTCCTATTTTGGACTCATCAGCTGGATGTACATGTATCCTATGAGTTGATGTAAAAAGAAAAAACAAAATCCGAACTACTGATTTACCTTTTATTGTTTTGTTCACCTTGACTAATTTACTGATGTTATAACTTGTTTGTGCTCCCTATCAATGTATGATGTAATGATATTGTCAATTAGAGAACAATAGCTTATCGATTGGGTCAATAATGCATGAGACAAGTATGAACAGTGTTAGCGGGACATAGACTGGATTAAAGCATGCTCAATACACGATTGCTTTGCTGCACGCCGATTGGCTAATTCTTCTCAAATCAGCGTTAGTCAATACTTAGAGAACACTCTAGAAATATACATGGATGTGTGTAAATTGAACCTAATCTTTTTACTACAAGTGACAATTTCAACAGATGAGTGTTAATTAATAAAATCGAATCTATAATTTCTATTGTTATTAGATTGTTTTGTACTGCTAGTTGTTTTATAACTAGACATCGATGGATGATTTTGATAGAGTTTTGTTCTATGAGCTGGATAGTTTGGTTGTGGACGAGAACCAGTGCTTTCAATATGGTATGGTCGTTGGCTTGTTTGTGGAGCTTTCATTGTTATTTTGAATGATAGCAACAGCATAATCTTCTCGCTGAATTACCCTCCAGTTACCAGCCAGCTCAGACCCATAAATGCTCTAGTGCAGTCGAGGGTGGAGAGAGTTATCTCTCCTTCAGCAAATGCTTTCACATGACCACGCATATACAGCCAGTGCTATAGAAGTCCAATTCACTGCGTTCTGAGTGGATAATCGTTGTATACGAAATCGAGAGGACGAAAAGCGAATGTTCAGTACTTTAACCGGATTGGTGGATACGAAGAGTCCACCTAGTGGAGAGGGAAAATTTTGATTCCAAACCAATGGTGAATATGGGTTCCAGGATCTTAAGAAAACAAGTGGCATTTGAACCAATGATTGGTCACAGGCTACTATATGACTCTATCTTATGACGTTCCACCACTGCCTTATGGATGAGACCTTTAGGTCGAAGGCTTCGCTTGTGTCCTCCTAAGAAAACCACCTACTTTTTTCAGAATACCCGAGCATTATCACAGCCCACACACAAATTCAGAGACTTTTGTGGTGCATATGTATTCTGTGCCCCATTTTGTACCAATATTTATGTATTCATATAAATCAATAATCCAGTTCATAGAACAAAACTCAATCATACTTAACGTTTTACAAAGAAATTTCAACACTACTAACAAGTAGCTAACATAATATAATAAAAATCATTCAATACAATCAAAATACCTCAAAGGTTAAGATCATGAGTCAATTGAAGGTAGACCACCATGGAAAACCTGAAAGCACTGGACTGCCGTTTCGTCCTATTGTGGGACTCCTCAGTAGTGCGCATCCACGACCTCGCCTGCTGCGAGACTCCGACCCGGGACCTACTGATTTCGCGCGCGAGCACCTAACCATTAAACCACTGAGCTGGCATCCAATGGTGTTAATGTCTAACTTCAACTAACTACATAGAGAATTATCATTACTGACCAAATAACTTCTAAATGTTCCAGAGTTCCTGTTATATTATGTATATAAAATGAACAGAATACAATAGTACAATGAATACTTGGATAAAATATTTAAAAAAATTAATGGGAATTCACAGGAACCGGATATTGTTCTGAATAAACTGATAAGTATATATGTATACAGTTATAGAGATGTTATAAACTATGCTTCTTGAATGACAACTAAAACTTATAAGTGAGTCGATTAATTCACTGTACCATATAAAAATCTCCAATTTTCTCCCCCCCTCTCTCTCTCTCTCTCTTAACAACTTATAACAAGATACAAACTATAAGTTTTATTCTAATCACTAACAACAACCAATATCAAAATATACTGAAAGTTGAAAGACATACTGCAAATGATTAGAAGGAGGGGTTGATATCTATTTGCTTATATTGCATAGAGTTAAACGATTATGGAATTCATATTTCTATTCCATCTTCACCCTCTCTCTCTCTCGCACTAGTAACTATCATCGGTAACCAATGGCAACCGGAAATTGACTACCTCAAACATAAATCATGGAAATTAAAGAATTTGCTTAAAATTATGATTAAAACCTTTTGATTGAATGATTAAAGTTTTGATTTAAGTGTAAAACTATTATGGATGTTCGTATATATAAGTACAATTAGTTTAAAAGAAGTGCTCGCTTTCAAAACAAGTAGGTCCTTGGTTCGAATCTCGCAGGAGGCAATATTGTGGATGCGCACTACTGAGGAGTCCCACAATAGGACGAAACGGCCAACCAGTGCTTTCAGGTTTTCCATGATAGTTTAGCTTCAATTAACTCATGATCTTAACTATTGAAAAATAGAAAACTCATATTAACATTATTTTCTTTCTTAAAGTTATCCACTATACCTAGGATACATTTCAATGATTGTTGCTGTTACGGAAACTAAAACAAACTTTCTTACTTCTTAATCTGTCAAATATACATTGACTTCTATTAGATTAGTTTTACAAAATACTCCTCTCCCCATTGATTAGAAGATATCAAGAGAAAATAGTAACAAACTCTCTCTTTTTAGATCAATTAGGATTGAGATAGCGATTTTATTGATTTTGATGGTCAAAGTATTGATCAACAGTGTTAGGGTATGGATAATATGATGGTTATTGTTTGATCTAAGGAAAGATATTTCTGTTTTATTTTTTTGAAAGAACTAATGGGTTTGTGCGTAGTTGTGTTTATTTTGCAGCAATTTGAAAGACTCTCCCGGTCTTGCACATTGTACGAACATTCCATGTATTTAAATTAATAGTTACTCTGGTTGTCAGAATTGGAATTAAACTCCTGAATTCAGAAGGAACTCAGCATCATAACTCTTCTGAATGAAGACCTTCCAATTCCCAGGGCACAATTTCAATGGTTTGAATTATTTCTTTCTATGGTTAGTTTTTTTGGCGAGTTAGTTTTCTACGGGATATGGTTGCTAACCGCATGCTCAACCCTCCTCATTTATCCGGAATTGGAGCCGGTGGTAGCTTCAGAGCGACTCCAGGCTCAGTTAATTATGTTTATTACTTCTGTCAAATTTTGTTTTCAATAGACAAAGATGAATTGTATCGCTAAACAACATTGTGATCTAAACCTTTTTAGTCAGTTACAAGACGGTAATGATAAATTTAGAACTTATTGTTTTAGAAATTAGGATCAATGTATGGATTTTAAGATTCTTACATCATAACTATTACCATTTCTATATGAAAACCTTAACTCTTTATTCCGTACCATATTTTGATAAATGAACCATGAATAAAACATTTACATATACGTTATAAGCTTAATGGTTTAGTTTAGCTTAGTATTGTCGTATATGGTTGTTAGTTTAATTACAAACGAAATAATACTTCCGTTCACTGAGATAATACGATTACATGATTTGCTTTTTGATTAAGATCATGAGCCGATTACTGATAGACTATCGTTGAAAACCTGGAAGCTGTGGACGTTCAACTCGTCCTATTGTAGGACTCTTCAGCAAAGCGCATCCACAATCCCGCCCCGAGGGATATATGATTTGTATCAGAGATTTTACTGTCACTAAACTGGATACTTGATTAATTAGTTATACGTAGACAAGGGTCATGTTACACTAGTCACATGATGTTTGATTAAAAATAAAGAGAAGTAAAGTTTAGATCGGACAATAGATTCATTTAATACAAACACCAACAGTTCATGTACACAATAAAGCCCAGAACAATTTAAGTGTCTGTTTGTCTTCTCTCAGTGGTCAATCATATATAAGTTTCATAGTGTTAATATCTAACTTCAACCAATGCACGAAATTGAGCAATCATCCACCATTATATTCTGTGAGTAACTATTTCATAACAGATCTAGTTGAACTCCACTAAACATTGCTTCTCACTAGAACTTCAGGAAATAACTCTTGAAACAAGTCACTAGTAAGCATATGATGACGATTATGACAAGAGGGTTTTGTAAATATTTTACTAATTTTTTTAGTTGAATTCATGAGTTAACTGAAGCTAAGCCACCATGGAAAACCTAGAAGCATTGAATGGCCGTTTCGCCCTTTTATAATGACTCCTCAACAGTATATGTATATGGGTCGTTGAAATTTTTGAGCTAAATGGTTCCATTGTGACGCTTTCATTTCTATCGTAGGAAAAGAAATTAGCTCCTATTTTGTATCGAAATAAGTTTCTTACTTATTCCAAAAATAATATGAAAGGTAATTTATAAAAGAAACTTTCATTCGCGATGATGTCACTTACCAGAGAATAATGAAAATGAAAGCTCCATAATTAAAATATCGATCGCTATTCAACTAAACTAGAAATCTCCACTATTGTGTATATCACTACAAGGCAATATACACTATAGAATAGTATGGATAATTGTTATGATTATTCATATCATGATAGAAACTCTTCTGTAATCTCATTTTGATTATGATTAATTTCAATTAAACCCTTTATATTAACTTACTTAACAGACAATACACCATATTTCTTTGTATTGTTATGATTAATAGATTATATGATAGAATCTAGTTCATATATGGATCCTTGAAATATCACTCGTTGATTCATTCTCTTCTCTATGTATATAGGTATGCAAATTCTATTATTAGTCGTTGCTTTGACTTACTTATACCCTTATGCAATATAACAATATATTTACCTATATAATTGCTCCTACATACACTTATTCAATTGTCTATTTTAAATCTCTTCGATGTGTTTATAGCTGTAGTGATCGTTTCTTCGAATATCGCGCCTTCGGATATTAAACCTCATTCAGGTTTATATAATAAGAATGACAAAAGTGATTCATTAATAAAGTATTTCTATTTCTATTTTGATATTTTATCATATATACTATTGATTTACTTAATTTTAGGCTATTTATTCAATGCTTGGTACAGATAATACAGCTGTAGATATTAGTCCAGAAGCTAGAGCTGAAGAAATATTTGAAAAAATGGATGAAAATGGTGATGGTGTATTAACACGTGAAGAATTTATGAAAGGATGTATGGAAGATAGTCAACTTAAAGCTATGCTATTAGCTGATGATCCAATTGAATAAATAAATAAAAAATTTAAACAATCACAAATCAAATAATAAATCATCTGTAAACAAACAAACCAATATGAACTTTATAACTAACCATTTCTCATTAGCATCATCATCATCATCATCATTATAGATTATTCCTATTCATCTATTTTCTTTTTCGGATTAGCGTATTTTATAACATGTTAGTATTCTATATGAGATGGAGTCATTCATCCAACTCACCTCTTCTTTTTTATCCAAGCTTAGGATTGGCAGTAGTTCCAGAAGTCCTCTAGCTGGAGTTCATATACATATATATATACATATTCTTCTAAATAATATTTCATATCTTTCTCATATTTGTTTTAATAAGTTTTTTAAAAATTTTCAAGCGGTTCATTCAAAACTTTACGATACATGAAATTTCCTCATTTCTTTTTTTTCTTTTCTTTTTTTACTATTTACATATTTCATTGAATCTATTCATATAAAAAGTATATTCTAATTATGGAATACACATTTCATATAGACATTGAATAGAATAAATCCTGTATGAAATGAATAATAATACATATTCCATAGTAACTATTTATTTCCTTTAATCATTTCTTGGATGACTTTTATGGATATTCATGTCTAGTTTATTTATTTATTTAGTTGCTAAGGGTGTAAATGTATTTTTGACATGATTTTTTTTTGTTTTTTTTCTTTTCTCGCTTTTTTGTTGTTTGTTTTGATTTTCAATTTCTTCTTCTAATTCACATCATGATTACACCATAAACAAACAAAAAACACAATGACGTAACATTTTTTTTCTTTGAATCTTATTCTCTATTCATCAATCATGAATGATTCATTGAATATGAGATGATTATAGAAAAGTAACATATAATAATTAAATAAAAGATTTCATTCTATATAAAGTACATCAGCAAGATTTCTAATCTAATGTTATAATTATTAATTGTATACTTATTGTTAAAGTGTTTAAACAAATAGGGCAAACTAACTATTCAAAATATATTCAAGTTTCAATAGATTCATATTATTAATTATTGAAATAATGATCATATCCATACACACACACACATACACCCACATACACAAACCCCTTCTTTCTGATGATGACGTAATAAATATACATTGGATTAGTTCATTTTATTTATATATAAATATCTTGTTTAACTTGTTTATTATCAGAAGGGGTTTTGTGTAACATCAATAGAAACAATCAATGATTATTCAATCAGTATTTGTATTTATTTTTAAAAAAAAAACTTTAAGAAAACAGGGTTAACCTTTTTAAAATATACCATACCCCCCTCTCACATTCACTCACTCACTCATTGTTACTCATCCACCCTCACTCACCCACTCATTCACTCACTCTTACTCTCGCTATTATTATAAATGTAACCTTAAAATGTATATTTTTGTTTGTTTGTCTTACATAACTCATTGAATTTTACTCATATTCTTATTGTTATTGTAAATAATTGATTATATAATTAAGCATAGTAACAAAAATATTCATTCTATTGTTATTGTATTAATACATATATACATTTGATTGTATACAAAATAAAATTGAGATAACAAAATTGTTTATTTTTTATATAAATGTATAAATATAACTCTTAAGTGTTTTCCTTTCACCCTTATAGAACTAAATTGAGATATGTTCCCGTATCCGAGTTGAAAGTGACCGGGAACATATCCCAGATTGGTTCTATAAAGGTGAAAAGAAAGCATTTAGGAGTCCTATACTTGAATATCTAATAGACTGTAACTATTCTATAGATCCAGAATATAAATATAAATATATAAATTATCTTGTAGTATGTACTACTATTGATGATAGATATAAGTAGTATGTATCATGAGTCAAAAATGAAATGTCTGGCAGAGTAAAGGGTTAAGAAGATGAATAGGTGAGATTATAATTTATGGACAACGTTTGAGTGACGTTAAACTGGCCTTGAAAGTGTCCACTTAATAACAAGGACCAAATGAAGGTTATAAATAAGTGTGTGAGGAATTAGAACTGATGATTAAGGTTAGGAATTAGATTTAGAGAGTTTTCATCCCATCGTCAAAAATACCAAAATGCTCTTTAAACAAATTACTTACTTACTTAGACCTTTTACTCCTCGTGGAGGAACATAAGCCACCTACAAGCACTCTTTATCCAACCCTGTCCTGGGCAATCCTTTCCTGCTCTTTCCAGTCACTATTTATATTTTTCATGTCTGCTTCCAATTCCCGACGTAATGTGTCTTTCAGCCTTTCTCTTTTCCGCTTACCTTCACGATTCCAAGTTAGAGCTTGCCTCATTATGCAGTTTGATGATTTGCGTAATGTATGGCCTATCCATTTCCATCGTCTTTTCCTAATTTCCTCTTCAATTGGAAACCGGTTTGTTCTCTCCCAGAAAAGTCTGTTGCTGATTGTTATCTGGTCAATTGATGTTGATTATCTTGCGCAGACAACTAATTATAAATAGTTGTACCTTCTTGATGATGGTTATAATAGTTTCAGCTCCACACATTAGAACTGCCTTGACGTTCGTATTGAAGTTCGTGACTTTGATATTGGTTGACAGACAGTATTTTAAGTTTCATATGTTCTTCAGTCGTTGGAATGCGACCCTCGCTTCGCCAATCCTCGCCTTTACGTCTGAATCTGATCCTCCTTGTTCATCGATGATGCTTCCCAGGCACAAGAAGGATTCTATATCATCCAGAGATTCGCCATCAAGTTTGTTTGGGTTGGTGTACTCCGTGTTGTATTTGAGGACTTTGGTTTTCCCTTTGTGTATGTTGAGGCCTATTGATGCAAAGGCTGTTGCTACACGAGTTGCCTTCATCTGCATCTATTTGTGTGTATGGGATAAAAAGGCTAGGTCATCTGCGAAGTCCAAATCGTCTAATTGGTTCTGATATGTCTATTGCATCCTGTGTTTTTCCTCAGATGTTGAGGTTTTCATAATCCAGTCAACTACCAGAAGAAAGAGCAAGGGGGAGAGTAAACAGCCTTTTCTGACTTCGGTCCTTACTTGAAATGCATCTGTCAGTTGTCCTCCATGCATGCTTTAACCAGAGAGGTGCATGAATCTCACGCCGAAATCCGAAACTTGTTATCTTTAACCTGAATGATTCGTCCATAAATTATATTCTCGCCGATTAAAGACAAGAGAATGATAATAGTGAATGAATGGTGTGAAAACGAAAGAACAACCAAGTTTGAAACGATTGATGAGCATTTTTGCAAATGAAGAATTTACTGTATAATTCTCAGATTTTACAAAAAATGGGACGAATCAATCAGTTATAAGATAACAGATCTCTAGGATTTTGGAGCGAAATTCATTTATCCATTTGGTTAAATAGAGTTTCGGCATTTAAGTTGATGTCAGTTCATGATGAAAAAAACCCTAAATCTAATTCTTAACCTCTAACCATTAACTGTAAATCATAATCCTAATTCCTCATACACAGGATTATAACTCTCATTTGGTTCTAGTAAGTAGGTAGACACTCTCAAGTTCGCTTCAACGTCACTCAAAGGTTGTCGATAAATTATTGTCTCACCTTAAGATGTTCTTTAATGTTATATTAAAATATATTTGATTGTCGTCAATAGTGTTCTTGTTCATTACACTACTTATCTTCTTGATATTCATGATATATGTGATTGAATATGACTTTATTGAAACCTAATGATCTCATGTGCGAAATTCCACCACAATTCAACATTGAATAAGTGGAATTGGTTGAAGTTGAATAATAATACTATTAAATGTCAATTACGTAGCCTACAGGTTGTGTTTGCATACACGAGACCAATATATCTTGAGGTGAAATCTCGCGAACGAGGTCATAAATACTCACTGATGAGGTGTCTCATACTAGGACGAAACGATCGCCCAGTACTTTCAGTCAGGAAGATATGAGAGATAATTCTATAGATAAACAGAGATTTTCATAAAAGAAACAAAATATAATGATAATAACAACAATTTTACGCCATGGTAAGAATGAGAATAGGATATGTTTCTTTTGTATCTATGCAATTCATTTTTTGTTCAATGAATAACAAGAGCTTTTTCCTGTTTCAAGATGTTAGTTACGAAGGGATCTTGGTAGATTTGAATGATTTGTATGATTAGAGATTTATAGATCAGTGAAGTGATTGGAGTGGATAAAATATTTAAGAATGTAGATTTGAGATGCATTCCTCCCATCTTTTGGAATATGTTCTAGTATTCAAGTTGAAAGTAAACACTGGCTACGGCCTATATATGTTAATCCACATGGGAAGTTGAACTGGTAGATGCACAAATCACTAATAATCACTGTCATGAATATTAACATTTTAGGTGTGAAGAACTAATTATTTATTTATTTATTTGAACACATTAATATTGGTACAAAAGGGGGCACCGAATACATATGCACCACACAAGTCATTTGGTATGTGTGTGGGCTATGATAGTGCCCGGATTCCCAAAACGAAGTAACTGGTTTTCTTAAGGGGCCACACCCAGAGCCTTCGATCTAAAGGTCTGATCCACAAGGTAGTGGAGCAACGCTGGTGACCAATAATTGGTTCATATGGCACTAGTTCCCTCTGGATCATGGAGCCCATATACATGATGGGTTTAAAATAAGGGTTTTCCAACTCCCTTAAGTTGGCCCTTCATGGCAACAGATGCAATGAAAGCGCCGGACATTCATTTTTCGTTTTCACAATTTCCTAAACAAGACCTTCGCCACGAGAATGCAGTGAGTAAGACTTCCATGCCAGTGGCTGTGTATGTATGGCCCTGTGAGAGTATTTCCAGAAAGAGAGCTAACTCTCCTCCTCTTCGGCTGTACCAATCTAATAACGAATATATAGATTGATGAAATCAACACCTTCTTCTTGTATGATAGATCTATGAGTATCATTTCAATATACTACTTCTGGATGGGTATTTGTAAGTAGTTTAGTTTATATATGTATATAGAATAGTGAATTTATGAAAGAAAAAATAATAGTTATCAACTGTGTGAAATTTCATGCATTTTCTTGTTGAATAAATGTCAAAATTGATAGGTCTTGCGTTCGAATCTCATGAAGCAGGATAATGAATATGAACAGCTGAAGAGTTCTACAATTGAACGAAATGGATATCTAGTGCTTCCAGGTTTTCATTTTACTCATGAATCCAACTATTATATTACTATAATATCCACAAATCATCTATGTGAATATGATCAATAGTTGTATTAGATCAGCATAATTCAATATGATAACATTTTGCAATAAATCTGTATGCATACAATCCATTGCATGTTGTAAAGTTAAAGGAAAGAAATGTCTGAATTACTAGCGATCGTTGATTATCAGTACAAAAGACTTGTATAGATTATAGGATTTTCACAGTTGACTACATATGAACACCGTTGGATGTCATCTCACTGACCTGAAGATTAAGCGTTTGTGTATGAGAATGAAGGTCCTGGGACCGACTCACAGTTTAGAGATCGTGCATACGTACTCCTGAGGAGTCCATGTACTAAGACGAAATATTCGTCTCGTATTTTCAGGGATTCATTAGTGGTTTAGATGGTAGTTGGTGGTAGTCAACAGGAAACCCTGGACCCGGGTTTCGTGCTATTTGGCACTTGTCAACAAGGACTAGACAAGAATGACATTGATCACCACCCAGTGATCAATCAATTGTGATTACATCTCAGTCCTACAGGAGGTTAATCACGGCTCAGATGGCTCAGTGGTAACGTCTCTGACTGTGAAGCTGGGTGACACGAGATCGAATCCTCCAGGGAGCACCATTTCCCTCAAGATTACAAGTACACCTTGCTGACGAGTGCCAAATAGCACGAAACCCGGGTCCAGGGTTTCCTTTTGACTACCTCCAACCACCATCTAAATCTCAATACATAGTGCCCGCAGTGTCGAGTCACCTAGACTGGTGGCCACATTGCAACACGATCGATACCATTCGATCTGCACTAATAAGAACTAGAAAAGCATGGCATTGATCACCACCCAGTGATCAATCAATTGTGATTCATTAGTGGTCTAGATAAGATCAGTTCATGACTTAGATTGTGAAGATCATGTATTGAATTGTTTATTAGATTATTTAATGTAAAATAAAAATCGATATGATTAGATGAAAACTTTTCTGTTAATGACTAATTAGGTCTAAACGATAAACCATTTTACTTTATAGTCTTAGACTTCCAATCGTCATTTCATACGAACTTACTTATGCCTGTTACTCCCAATGGAGCATAAGCCGCCTTTGTAGTTCTATACAATTGTTGTTCATTTTCCTCATGTCTATCATCATTTCTCGGTGTAATGTGTTCTTTGTTCTTCGTCTTCTTCTCTTTTGACCTTGCCTTGATGGTTCTATGTGAGGGCTTGTCTTGTGGCGTAGTTGGGTGCTTTTTTTAGTGGCCCGTGGATCTGAGTCCTATTTAGATCGTACGAATGTTTTTTATCGCCTATTCTCGTATATCATCGTCGACTTTAATCACGTTAGCCAATAACGGAATTAACTCAAATAACGGGAATGTGATTTTGAATAAGTATATTTTGTATATGAGGTGAATGGAATAGAAGGAAAAGAAGCGACGTAGAGTGAAGAGGCTGGTAGACCAACTCATTTTTAGTCAGGCGTTAATCAATATTTATAGGCAGACAAAAATAAGCTACAGACATGCAATGAGTCATGGGATATGTTGTGTACACATATATACGCTTATATAAAAACAATGAAGATTGATAAGCGAATAATTACCAAGGTCAACATTTGACTCAAGTAGAATGAATAGATTGGTTTGTCCGAAAACTAGAGTAAGGTATATGGGCTTAAAATAATAACCAACAATGTGTGTCCTATTCACTTCCAGAGCTTCTTCATGATTTCTTCCTCAACTGAGATCTGGTTTGTTCTCTCTCACAGTAGGTTGTTGATGATAGAGTCTTGTCAACAAATCCGAAGTATTTTGCGCAGACAGATGTTAATAAACACTTGTTTCTGACCTATACAGTTGAACTGTCTTGACATTTGTATTGAAAATTCTGCCCTTGTTGTTGATTGACAATTCTTTTGAGTTCCATACATGCTTCAATTGTAGATATGCTGTTCTTGCTTTTCCGATGCGCGCTTTCAATAAACTCCTTCTGGAGCTCCCCTGAGAATACTACCAGTCCCAAGCTCGGGTAAAGGAGGAGGGTTGGGCATGGGGTTAGCGAACCCATCCCGTAGAAAACTAACTCGCCAAAAAAAATAGTTCAAACCATTAATGGACTATCAACTAACTAGATTCTATGTATAGTTATATTCTTGTTATTATACACTTCCATTTGACCTATTGGCTTCTATGATACGGTTTACTATTCTTGGTATATTTTCTATATAATAGTCCTTCACAGTAACAGCCACTTTCAGCTAGATCTTGTATAAATGGTACTTTCTATGTTATGGTGTCATGAAGTTTGATTTGATTGTATATAAATCCAGTAATGTTTAACATATACAATTCATATCGTGGAAGCTGATATTGATGTTCTAGACATAATAGTCAAGATTAGTCAGGAAAAAGAATTCATAAAGACTTTAAGCTATTCATACTGAGTCATTGATTTGGCAAAATACTATGAAGGTAGAAGTTGTATTTTGATTAATGAATAAATCATGTAGTAGTTGAAAAGTTCAAATTCATTGATCATAAACTAGAAATCTTTTCATCAAATAAAAATTGATCTTTATTCTATGTTAAACGATCTCATAATAAAGAATTATCAAGAATTAAGTTCCATGTTCAATGGAACATAGGTAAGTTAATGATAAACTATTGACATTTAAATGGTTAAAATCATGAGTCAGTTAAAGCTAGACCACAATATGCTCACTAGTGACTGGCTTCAAGAGGTATATCCTGAAGTTCTAATGAGAATTAGTGACCAGTGGAGTTCAACCAGGTCTGACAGAGTAGCTCACTGAAGACAATGGTGGATGTGTCGCTCACTTTCGTGGATTAGTTGAAGTTAGACATTAACACTATTGGATGCCGACTAAGTGGTCTAATGGTTGAGCGTTCGCGCGCGAGAATGACACGTCCTGGGTTCGAATCTTGCAGCAGGCGAGGTCGTGGGTGTGCAATGCTGAGGAGTCCCGCAACGGGACGAAACGGCCGTTCAGTGCTTCCAGGTTTCCCATGGTGGTCTAGCTTTAACTGACTCATGATCTTAACCATTGAAATTACTATAATATCTACAAAACTTATCTGATAATGACATTTATTCAACAAGAAAATGCATGAAATTTCACACAGTTGATAACTATTATGTTTTCTTTCATAAATTCACTATTCTATATACATATATAAACTGAACTACTTACAAATACCCATCCAGAAGTAGTATATTGAATTGATACTCATAGATTTATCATACAAGAAGAAGGTGTTGATTTCATCCATCTATCTATTTGTCGGTTCATATGTTACACCCAAAATGTTAATACTTATGATGATAATGATGACGATATTTATTAGTGATGAATCTAATGTAATTTGATATGAATTACACAATGAATTGAATGAAAGCCTACTGTTTAATGAGAATTCAAAGAATATCTGTAATGTGATATTGATAATAACAAATTTCATAGGCTTTAAATTATCGTTTGCCATTTTGTGAATGTTCTATGTTGTTTGTTTATATGTACAGTAGTCTTAAGTTACTATATTAATATGATAAGTTTGTAAATTGGATCTTATATACAAATGATGGTTTAGAGGATAAACTTATTTATTTTATTTGAACATATAAATATTGGTACAAAGGGGGCAGCGAATACATACACAAGTTACTTGATATGTGTGTGTGTGTGGGCTGTGATACTACCCAGGTGCCCAAACCGAAGCAAGTGGTTTTCTTAGGGGACCATACTTGGAGCCTTTAACCTGAAAGTCTGATCCACAAGGCAATGGAGCAACGTAAGGAGATGCAGTCCCATGATAACAGGTCACTAACGATTGGTTCATACGCCATTTGTTCCTTTATGATCCTGGTGTCAAACAGGGTATTCCAACTCATCTAGGTGAGTCTTACATGTCCACCGACCACGGTTAAAGAGCCGGAAATTTGCTTTTTGTCCTCTCGATTTCGTGAACAACACCCTCGTCACGATAATGCAGTGATTAAGACTTCCTTGGCAGAGGCTATATGTGAGAGCATTTCGAGATGGAGAGTAGACTCTCCTCACTCTCAGCCGTACCATGGCATTTGAGGGAATCCTAACAACTAAAGTGTCATAATTGAGTTTATAATGAAAGATACATTAAAAAAATTTCCTAAACCAATTGTTTAAATACTCTAATGAATATCTTTTAAATTCATAGGAGAAAAATTCACTACAATAATAGATTCAACATATTAACTTATGTTAAATGTATATTTGACGTTTACCAGGATAGAGCTATACAGTATGACATATATATATATACCTTATTTACCACATAAGGTACATCTAGCTGATGAGTTTCAAATAGGACAAAATGTGCATCCCCGTTTCTACTGCTAATCATCAACATTGATTTTTACTTAAAAAGTTTGAGACTTAAGATAACATCATGGTAATACGTACAGGATGTATATAAATCAATAAGAGACTGATCAATTGCGATTGTAATCAACAATGAAGAGATACAAGTAAAACAACATCAAGTGAGAATAAGTTGTTTCTAAATGTTTATTGTGGATTCATAACATAGAGTGGTGTATGTGGATACATGTATGTATGTATGTACTAATGTATTTGCATATAGACCCCTGGGAGATTTTCAATTTATTTACCATAATTTACAGTAATATGCTGTACAATTGATTTTAATATAATTTCTTATTCTCCATGTTTTTATCTAGAACTTAAATTCTAGCTACACTAAAGTGTGGCGTCAATTCGTGGTTGACTATGATCACCACTACAGAAAGACTATGTGCCAGTTAACTGATAAGATTCCCTGTAGGCAAAAATATCAGAAGGTAGTTGATGACTGTAATCAAAATGTATTTGTTGGCGATCTCGTAGTATTGAAATAATATCAAGATCGTTCCAGGTTACAAGTGTGATTACTGAGCGTAACCGAATTCGTGCAAGGTCACAATCAACGGAAGAATGTACATCATTTGGTACAGTTAAACAAACAAGTTCCAATTAAACTAATCGCATTTTCTTCATAAAAATAGGTCACTCTACAACCTCATCGGGGTTCATCCCTACATCAACATATTTAATATCTTGATACTATATATATATATATATATATTACTACTTAATAATACTAAACAAATATAAGTAATATATGATTATTTTGATTTTTAAAAATGAACAACTTCATTCAACACATACATACATAAAAAAAAAACTAACTTTAACTATTCTCATCTAAATACTATAATATCTGATTGTTATTAGATTAGAAAGGATGTTTGTTTACATGTTGAATATGATTGGTTAACTATTATGTAACATTGAAGATAAGTCAAGATGAAGATATATAAAGAAAAGAAAAGAAAAGAGAAAGAAATCAACGAAGAAAATGTACAAGGATTTACATTTGATTGAATGAGAAAATGATAATTTTATAAAGTAAGAATTGTTTGTTTGTTTTTTTTCGACAAGAAACCATAAACTTAGATTTCATCCTACTTAACACTCATCATTAAGATGTATTTGTATTATTCTTAAGGGAATTGATACTATCTGATAGATTCGATATTATATCAATCAATTTCACAGTTAAAGATACTATCCGGTCTGTGATTGATTTATTGTAGGATGGAGATGTATTTATAATTGATTGATCACTGAATGGTGATCAATGTCATGTAGATCATGTATGTATCATGAATCGAATGTAGAATGTTTGACAGTAGAATATCTAAGTTGATTATTGTAACAAATTACTTATTCAGTATATCTGTAAAACTATTTTGGTCATTACATTCACTACTTTAATTGTAAGGTTATTTATTATTTTGTTGTTGTTGAGATTATGAGTCATTTGAAGCTAGACCACCATGGAAAACCTGAAATCAGTTGATGGCTGTTTCGTCCTACTGTGGGACTCTTCAGCAGTGCAGCCGTCCAGATGAATCAGGTTTTTTATGGTAGTCTAGCTTCAATTGACTCATAATCTCAACTATTAAAATTACTATCATATCCATTAATACCCTTCTGATATTAGTTTCTTGTTTGAATTAGTAGATGAAATCGTTTTCATTCTGAATAATTCAATGTCGTTTTAAACGTGGTATTTTCTTCTTATTACTATACTCTATTGTATGCAATTAGTGTTTCTTGGGTAGATACCTTGGTATAATCACAAATTTTATTATATTTTGGATTGTGATCATCAGTACAATACAAAACGTGTGTTTCATTCTAGTTGGAACTCATTTGTTAGCTAAGTGTTAACTGTTTCATTCTAGTATGAAACTTCACAACAGTGCTCATTTACGATCCTGAACGTGAGGATCAAACCAGAAGTCTTGAGTCTCATGTATGAATGCTTAACCATTAGACCACTGTGTTGACATTCATTAATTCACGACATTGTCATTTGGCTTTTAATGATGGTGAAACATAGATCGATTCATAAATTTAGTGAAACTCAAAAATCACCACAACTCTATACTGAGAATCATTATTTTTTAACTAATAACTAGCTTCGACAAGGGGATTTCTAGAGTTTTAGTGAGAACCTGTGACCAGTGGAGGTAAATCGTGTCGGGTTAAAGACAGTTATTCACTGAAGACAGTAGAAGTAAGCCGCTATGTAATCTGGAAACTGACGTTTAACGCACGATATCGAAAACCCTATGTTTGATTATCACGTTCAGGATCGTGGACGCATACTACTGAGAAGTTTTGTATTGGGATAAAACGTCTGTCTAGTGTATTTAGATTTCCAATGTTTGTCTAATTTAGACAGATTCATGTTTCTGATGAAAAACTAATCATGCTCAAGCATCACAATGTAACTAAAGAAGAATTCTCACTAATGGTTTAAAATGTTGACATATAGTCATATTGGTCATTACATATATACCAAATCACCTTGATCATAGTAGGAAAAGTATGTATCAATCGTAACTTCATGAATTAAAATGTTTGCTAAAGAATCACTTAAATTTGGGGGAAAACTCAAAATGACACATTATATCTACTATTAATTATATATCAAAAGTGGATAACGCGTTTAAAGCAAACGGTACTGGATTCGAGTCTCAGAATGAAAATCAACTCTGAGATTCAGGTCAATCGACATGACGAGTCCCAAATAAGACGAAACACACGTTGTTCATTCCATCACTAGCCACCATCATCCATATTTATTTATAAAGCTTGTGACTGAAGACAATTTCCAGGCAATTCTCACAGGATGCATATATGCCAATAAGAGACTGATCAATTGCAGTCCTAAACAACAATAGTACGATACAAGCAAACAATACCAGGTGAATTTCATCTTGTCCATGTTCTGATGCGTTTTCCTCCTCCTCCTCCTCTTCCCTCTCTCTCTACCTCATTCGTTCTGAATAATTTTCTATTTATTTATCAATCCATATCATATTCACAACAATTTTATGTTTCAGATCTAATGTATTTGAAAGAAGAAATTGAAAGAAATATAGAAATGAACAAGTCAAGAAGTGACATTCATTAATGAATTCATTGATTGTAGGTCTAATTTATATTGATAATTGTAGACTATCTGATTGGAGTATTGTTAGTACTAACTATAACCAATACTTTAAGGTGTTAAATAAAACTCTACTTCTATCTGAATTTTGAACTGATAACGACGATATCGTTCAGAAGAATGGTGAAAACTTCAAGACCAAACCATCCATCACACAGAACAAAACTCCGTTAAAAACAGTTCCTTGTATATCTTCTTATCATATCTTTTCAATGTTTTTATTATTTTTCATTATCCTAACAACTACTTTCATTCAATCAATCTATTTCTCATCTTTCAAATACTACTCATAAGTAGTAAATGACTTGGTTGTTAAAGAAAAATAAGCTGATGAAAAAATCAAAATGAAGACTAAGAAGTTGATTTAAAATAAATGTTGATTCGTAATTAACTGATGAAACTGTTCAGTAATTCTGATTTAATCAGAATCAAAATAGAAAACTATAGTTTATCCTTGTAAACTTTAAGATTTGACGGTGGATGGTATTCATTTTGTAGAGATTTGTAGTTATCTACTTACTTACTTGCTTACGGCTGTTACTGTCAGTGGAGCATAATCCGCCAACTCGCTCTGTCCTGGGACTTCCTTTCTAGTTCTATCCGATTGTTCAGTTCAAGGTTGATATCCTCTAAATAACTGAGTAATATATACACATGACTGATAATTGAATATTGATCAATATCACTTCGAACGTTAATAGTATGTGTTGATTCCACAATGAGAGACTTAACAGTTTCATAATCATTTTTATAGATGTTCAACTTCAGGATTATGGCATAGCTTCACTGAAATACAACGTTTTCTCTCACATTCAATAAACCTTAAATTCACTCGATATTGTTTTGCTTGCATCTTCCCATTGAGGTTTAAGACTGCAATTGATCAATCTGTTATTGGCATGTATGCATACTGTGCGTATGCCTCGATATTACCTTAATTCACTAGTTTTTATAACCGAAGATGGATAGTGGCTAGCAGTGGAATAAAGAACGCGCATTTCGTCCTATTTGAGACTCGTCAGCTGGATGTATAATTCTAGACGAAGAGATTTTTTGAGTCAGCCAATGCAATAAAAGATATAACCTGATGAATATATATTCTAACATAAATACTAACATTTGGAGTGTATATCACGTGATTATATCATTTGATTATGCATACTGGCCCGTAAAATCTCTCGTATGAATTCTCAAGCATCATGACTGATTCATTTTGTTTGTTTATATTTTGTTAACTACTTATTTAATAATAAGTAGTGTCATCAGTTTTAGTAAATTATATTGTTTGTGCTGAATGAATTTGTTTTCCGTTATTGTTACAACTTTCATGTTATTACACACACTGTTGTGATTTATTCTAGTTGTTGTATAAAATTTTGTGATTCAGATAGCATGTGACTATTAAGTCATTATTATCAATTTAATAACTATTCTCTACATAAACAATTATGACCTTCAATACTTTATATACTTCACATTTTTGTATCCTTGTCATTCCAGGCCCATACGTCTTATGTGTAATCTTATATATTTGTATACTTAGTGATTTATTCAGTGCTTGTCTTCTTATTGCCATTTCGTGTAGTGTTAACGACTGTGTAATGAATATTACTTTTCGATAGTTGATGTGCTGCTTCATGTTAAATATGTTTATCCCTATGTCTAGTTGATTTTTTGGTTACTATAGAATAAATGAAATAAACGTATCTTCACAAGGTTTTGGATTTCAGTTTTTTTTTTATTCAACGTTGGCTTGTGGTTTGTGTCATATTTGGAGATCATACTCATGATATACCACATACTAACTGAGCATTCGAACACTTGAATCTTTCAAGTCGTAAGTAGAAGACAGAACACTAGTGAAAAAGAATCTTGTTCCAAACAATGTAAGATATGGTACAAAACTCTCAGATATCTACAGTTTTTAATAAAGATGAAATCATCATTACATTCATCCAATTCACATGCAATGGTTCTTAGCATTTATCTGATCACGAATCTACACGTTGATATTATGTAATATTCTTCCAAAAGATGATTCAATGGAGTATTTCTCACTCTGAGTTTCTCAGAGCTTCTTTAAGTTAACCTGGAGGCCTTCCTCATATCGCCTTTCTTTAAAGTCTCTTGTATCAGACTCTTCTTTCAGATCTACTTGCAGCTCGATAACTGCTTTCCTGCGGCGTTCCAACTTTTTTATTATGCAGCATTTGTGAGTGTCCGTTGCACGTCCTGTCATTGGGGGATCTGCAATCATCACCAGTGAAAGACTCACTCATTCATCTGACATTTTCTACGTCCTCACTTTTCTGTGGGTTTGGTTGGTGTGCCTAATCCAGGATCCAAAAGTCCCTAGCACTTCGTATAAAACGATTCATTTTTCAATGACTCCAGGTGCACAACGATCTTTTCCAAGGTATGGCATGATGAACACCCTATCAACCACGTTAAAACTTCGAATATTTTGATTTTATCTGTGTCCATCCACTAGCATAGGTGGAAACATTGCGTCGAATATAGTTCAACTACTTCTTCTGAACATATCTTTAGCAAAGGACTTTCCATCTGGAATGATAGAATTGAACGTAGTTCCATAAACCGTTAAGAATTTTATAAATACCTGACATATCGCCACGTCTTTCTCTTTCATTGATGCTCTTCTAAATATGCCAACGAAGCGATCTGCCTGTATATTTGATTGAGAGTAATCGGGTAGAGAACGTATACGTGTAATTACATTAATCCTGAAAAAGTGCTTGGATGGTTCTGAAGTGTATTAAGAGCCGTCGTCTGTTACCAAAGTCTTCAAAACGCCGAGACAGCGGAACAATCCAGATAACTTGTTCACTGACTCACTGGCTGTGCAATTTGCCATAGCATAGATTTATGGCCATTTTATGAGTTCAACTATGGAAACCATTTTAGATTTCTGACACTTCCGGGCCAATAATCGTGCACCACAATAAAACTACCGACCACATAGCAACTTGGTAGATAGCATCCAATCTGCACTAATAAGGACGTGACACACATGACATTGATCGCCACCCAGTGATTAATCAATTGTGACAGCCTGTCTCAGTTTTTATGTGTGCCTGAAAATGAGATTAAAACTGAGAGATTTGGAAAGCTAGTTCATACAGGTGCAAGTATAAGAAACAAATCGTACCTCTGTTATAGAACGACTTTGCGAAACTTCACCCTATTTAAAAACAAAAATATTTGAGGAGAGAGACATATTAAAATGTTTTTATCCTGAACCATTCTTTATTGTCAGCCACATGAGAACATTTTAAATGGTCATGAAGTAAATGTAGTGACTTGCAAACTTAATTATAATGAAGATGCCACAGGTATTCGGAGTTTGAAATCACTTTAACCAGTAACATTTTCTAATATGAATCGTACTCACCAAGTGAAATCAAAAGACAGAAACGAGGAGGTTCGAAGATATATTTGACAGGCTATCAATATATCGAGGATCGTCTGATCTAATCTGGCTAGCGATTGCAGTAGATGTTGAGCACGTCGTTCCCACTCGTGATCTGGTTCGGATGCATGACTGAGCGCCTTCAGCTAGGTGAGTCTATTAAAGCTAATGTGGTCAGCATCCAATGTCGAAAACCTACAGAGCTATTTATTTTGGGGATTTATTTACCGCTACAGATCACTCACACCCTAGTGGGTTAGTGATGACCCTAAGACGTGGCCAGCCAGAAGTTAACACCCAACGAGTTTGTCGTTGGTAAGCACTCTTCTGATACCTTGCTAAGTTTAGCAGCGTCTGATTGCCTTTCCTTACTATAACGGAGCATGAATTACAATATAGTAAAAGAATAATGTATAATGAAAATTTTTGGTTCCTCGTAAACCTTATCGTTCTTTTTATCGTTTTTTCCAGCCCTCCTGGAAAAGAAAAAAGAATATATAAGTGCATGTCGAAATAAACTCGTACGCGCTTTAGGACACAAAATGGGCGAAAAAAGAGAAAAAACGTAAAAGCGATTTTTACAAGATGTTTTTTTTTAATTCTTTAATATACATATTGGCCAAATAATAAATATATATCAATATAAGCATATAAATATTGATTTCTTTTTATATTGTATATAATGCCATGGAAAACCGAAATGAAACAAAATGTTGACTAGTGTCTTACGTGTAATGGTCGTTTAAATATTCTGGAAATCTTATTATTCTTCCAGAACGCGTTGTTTTAAGTTTATTTTCAAATACTGCCGATGTATCATCGTGCGTTTTTGTTGTCGGATGAGATATTATAAGTGTTGGAGTCGTGTCGTTCGATTGTACCGAATGAAAATCGACGTAGATAGAATTTCTTTCTAAAGACACTGCTTTGAGGCGATCGACGCTGATGCTATCGTTGGTTCGGTTCTTATCGATTATATAGTACTTAAGTTCGTGTTGAAGAACTTTGAAAGGTCCTTCGTATGCTGCTTCGAAAGGTCGTCCATGCGAGTCTCAACGTACGACATCGTAAGTCAGGTTGAACGAAAACATCAGTTGATTGAGGTCGAGTGGAAACAAGTTTAACTGAACCCATTGTGTTTGTAAGCCTGTTCGTGTAGGAGGTTACATCCATGTCCATTGAAGAATTCTCCTGGAAGTCGAAGTGTAGTTCCATAAACGAGTTAAGCCACAGTGTATCCAAAGTCAGCTTTCACTGCATTGCAAATACCTAGTAGGACGAGTAGTAGAGCGTCGGTCCACTGTGAAAAGTTTGCAGTTGATAGCGAAACTATTAGTTGTCGATGAAAACGTTCTAACAAACCGTTTGCTTGTGGGTGGTAGGCAGTCGTTCGGAAGCGAGTGATTCTTAAAAGTGTGGTCAGACAACGGAAAAGTTCGGATTCGAACTGACGTCCGCGGTCTGTAGTGATAGTTGAAGAGCAGTCAAAGTTTACTACCCATCGTTCGACAAAGGAGCGGACCACTGTTTCAACAGTGATGTCCTTGCTAGGTACTGCTTCTGTTCATCACCTTAGATTTTTGGAAGCCTACACAGGAGCGTGCCCACTCACTCACGTCTTTATTCATACCGGGCCAACAAATCCGTTCCGCTATAAGCTTGATGATTGCACGAATAATTGGATGAGAAAGTTTGTGCAACGTATTGAAGACGTTGCGTCGATAACTTTTCGGCACGATTGAGCCATCCCTACCTGTAGATGTGTCACAAAGTAAGGTTTCCTTACCTGTTCCCATCTGTTTGATGCGCAGTTTGAGGGTTATAGATGATAACTCGTGCTGAAGATCAGTGCCGTATTTTTGAAGCTGAGCGAGTCTCAGAAAGTCGATTCCTTGGAAACTGTTCAAGGAAGTTATTCGAGACAAGGCGTCTGCGACTACATTGTTTGCTCCGGAAATGTGTTGAATGTCTGAAGTAAACTGCGAAATATAGTCCAGTTGTCGAGAACATCGAGGTAAGTACTTGTCTGAAGAAGAGCTTAAAGAGAAGGTAAGTGTTATATGGTCAGTGAAAAGGGTAAATTCACGGCCTTCGATATAGTGTTAAAATGCCGTAAAGCACAATACATAGCTAGAAGTTCCAATGTCGAAAACCTACAGAGTTATCTATTTTGGGGACTTATTAATCGCTACACTGGAATCGTATTTCATCAATACGTCGGTTGTGTACTTAAATCATTGATATCTAGAATTCGTATGATAGATTTTCCGATATTCTTCACTACAATCCCCATGGCTGGCCGGAGATCATTTTCACGATAATGCATAACCTCCTCAGACTCCAAAGACCTCAAATTCGAACGAAGAATTCTTCCTTTCAGTGGCTTTGATGGAGTCCCTTTCGTCACATAATGTTTAGCGTTTCTGTTATGCAGTAGAGAAGTATCTATTTGAAGTTATGAAAAACATTCAGGTCATTTCGACAAATAATCAATGACTACATGTGCATAGTATTTGTTAGGAAATGGACCACAATAGTCTGCATGAATTCTCTGCCACGCCTAAGACGATACTGGCAGTGAAGTCCACTTCGACGGCTGATTTTCCAACTTATGGCTTTTTTCACAATTGCTTGCTGTACGTTATATATGTATTTATCTCTGGCCACCACCATGTGAGCCTTGCCAAGTACATCATTTTCTCAACACCTAAATGTCCACTATAAAGATCATCGACGACAGATTTAGGCCACGAAGGAGGAATAACAAAATGATCATTTAAACACAAAATACCATCAGGAGTAATGGATAACTCATCCCGCACTGGAAAATAGACAGAAAATCTACGTTTCAGATTAGCATCCCACTTCCGTATAGCACTGAATATGCATTCAAAGTATCTACGAGTTTCCTCAATGAGATCTGGGGTTCTCACCGGTATAGGCTGCACTAACGAACAGTTTGAAGTATTAACAGGCCTATCTTATAATGATTGTCGAGAAAGGTAGTCAACGTGTTGAATTTGTTTAGCACTTCTGTGCTGAACAGTATAGTCAAAGGCACTCATAACAATACTCTATCGTCGAACCATAGCAGCTGAGGAATGTGCTAAAGATTTTTCAAGATGACAGGTGAATTTTAGAGCATCACGATCAGTAACAATAGTGAATTTCCTTCCGAATAAATATTTATGAAGTCTTTTAACAGCCCAAAACACAGCTTATGCTTCTCGCTGAGTCTGTGGATAACCTTGTTCAGTAACAGTAAGTTTGCGTGAAACACAGATAACTGGCTTACCTTCCTGCTTCGAAACTGCACCAATGTTCACAGGTGATGCATCAGTGGTAACTATAGAATGTACACTAGAGGAGTACGTTCGAAGAACAGTATCACTGAAGAAACCTTAGTAGACTTCGTAAGCATGACTCTTGTTCCTCACCCCATTTAAATGAATTGTATGTCGAAATATTAAATAATTGTCACGACAAAAAACATTAGGAACAAAGAGCACCCATCAGTGAACGCAGCCCTGTAATGTTCCTTGGAGACGGTGCATTTGTCGGTGGAGCTAGTCGTTACATATCTGGTCTAAAACTATCACCATCAACTAGGTATTCAAGACATTTGAAAGTAGATACACAAAATGAACACCTATTTGGATTCACTGTAATATTGTCAATTAAAAGAAGAGAACACTTTAGAACCATGAAGTCGTTTTAGAATATCTTCAGCCTCTACCGTCGTGCATGTCTGCTTCAACAAACGAGGATTCAGTGTTAATCTATGGTGACCACATATTCTAGGGGTCTTGCCATCTCAGTTCAATAACGTAACAATAGGAGTACCCCAAGCTCAAAACTGAATCGACTCAATTATACCTTTCGCACACAAATCGTTCAATATCATATGTACTGCTTCTCGAAGACCATAAGGAACTATTCGTCTTTTAAGAAAGACTAGATCACCCTGTACTTTTATAGGCTGAATTTTTATACCTCTACTGCACTTAGCACACCCAGTAATCAAATATTTAAGCAAGGCATCAGATTTATTTCTAGAAACTAGTAAATTCAACTTTACTTTAAGCCTTTTTCAGGATTTTTAAACCCAGTATTAGTAGTCCTGTTTCGCTAACTAATAACTGAGAAGGCATGAATGAAAAATTATCATCTTATTAGCAATCCGCAGCATCCTCGTGCGGGCAGTCTGTGTCCAGTAATTCTTAATATTGAGACTTCAGTGGGTCGCATCACAACGTTAGGATCTAAAGATTTCAAGTTCTTTAATGAAATAAAGGACTCGATACTGCCCGTGTCCACAATAAAGTCATGAAATGAATATGAGCATCACCTTTCGCAACGGTGGATAAAGACACATGATCATTAGGAACAACCGAATTGTTGAGATCTAAATTACAAGATTTAGTACTACTTGAAGTAAAACGAACAGTTGTTTTGCATATTGACTGAATCCCGGAAATAACGCAATTTAATCAACAAGTACTAGATACGCACGAACGAATATTCTGTATTTAGAATTCAAAATCAAGCATTCAACAAGAACAAGGGAATCGCTAGTTCATAAAAATACCACATATTGTCTACTCGAGTAAAGTTCAAAATAAATTATAGAGTATATAAACAATGAATTAACAATAGTCTGTACATAGGTGTCATTACCAAGGTTTGATTTGATAATTTCGAATAAATTGAGCACTGGGTTCATTGTTATAAATAAAAATAATATATTTGTAATATACCAATGAGTAGAAAATTGGATTTTCTGACGTTTCGTGACTTGGTGTAAGTCACTTCTTCAGAGAATAAATAACCAAATTAAAATTAATCCAAGTTTAAATAGTACCTATAAAAAGTGTTTTTGTTTAGTCAGAATATGGGATGTCTTTTGACGTAGTAAATGCGACTCTTTTTCCGGTAGTTGTTGGATCATTGGTTCTATAATTGGAGCAATTTCAAGAGTGCTAAGTGGTTTCCTGTGTAAATTGAAATTTAATCCCATCACTAATAGAGTGATTTCGTGACAGTTTAAGTTTCTGTTAGAGAGATTATGAACAGTTCTTCTTAGATCATTCGAATTGTATTTTGTTGTTGATGTTTTTGTATCTTTCTTCTTTTCTTTGATGTTTATGGATTATAAGACAATGTGCACAAATATAATTTGTCCTAAACTTGGATCCCATAACCTGGTAAATCAACTTCAATGCTTAGAATGATATAAAACCTCATTTTATCGACATCATACAACTGTCTCTCTCTCTCCGTTGTTCACAATGATAGCACATTGCACTTACTTGACGAAATTCGCACAAGGATGTACAAAAATGGGTTAAAGTGTTTGGCATGTCAACAGTCCAAAATTAACCGTCACACAATCCATCCATCGGCATTTTCTCATGGCCAGATGCACGTTTCGCCTACATGCATATAGATTTGGTAGGCTCTTTACCGCCTTCGAACGGTTTTAATTATCTGTTTACAAGTATAGACCGATCCACAAAACTACCTATAGCCATACCGATAACGGACATCACAGTTGAAACAATGGCTAAGGCCTTCATGCAAAACTGCGTGACCAGTTTTGGTACACCTATAACAATAACGACGGATAGAGGAGCACAATTTGAATCCAACCTATTTAACAACTTAGCTAAACTTCTAGGCTCCAATAGAATACGCATCACTGCATATCACCCTCAGGCTAATGGAATGATAGAACGTTTCCACTGTCAACTAAAGGTTGTCTTTTTATAGAACTAAAACTCCAATCAGTGGACAGAATTACCATCATTAGTTACGTTAGAAATACCAACGTCTGTCAAACGTGATGCACTGTTTTTACGGATCACAAACCACTGACCAATGCACCAAAAGCAAGTGCCGATAAATACTCAACTCGAGAAGTGTGTCTTCAATCTTGAAGGGACTGATACTCCCTAGCACATCCGATCCCGAGTTACAACCAAGCTCACAATCAACGACGTTAGCACCACGTTATTCAGGCTGCCGGTGACTTTCTTCAACATTAAAGTTACACCTTGTTGAAGAGTACCAGGCATCACAAAACCTAAGTATAGCGTCTCCTGACGACTACCTCTAAACACCATCCTGTCTTAACATAATGCACGCGATGTCGAATCACTTACACTAGTGACCACATTTAACCAGAAAGAATTGACTCACATAACACTGGTCACTACCCAGTGATCAATCAATTGTAAATAAATATAACCAGATTGTTATTCAGAGTGCATTAGGCAAATAAATAATATTTATTGTTGGATCAAACTGTCTTCTTAATTTACGCTACCAAAGTTCGAAGAATAGACTGACTGTGCTTTAACAAGTGTCAGGATGTGGTAGAATCTCATCACACTTTTCGGTGCACCAACAATATAACTTGGAAATACAAACCTTACTTCAGTGACAAAATTACCGTTACTTTGAGGTACCATAAATTTACTCATTCTAATCATATTGCTGAAAATTTCTTCACTATAAAGCTATTATTCCGGTCAAATATGCATATGTGAAACATACATACATTACTTATCTCAGGAGTCTCATGAACCATGGTCGGTTGTTGTATGTTATATGTTATATGACAATCATGGCAAGGATTCAGAAAAGTTGGCTAGACTTCGTGTAGGCGAGTAAAACGTCTGTTAACCAAAGGACAAGCATATTCCTCATTAGTCCTCTGCACAGTTTATAGTTATAAAACGATCTTATGGAGTAGAGGGCACGCGTAGGTTACAGATTTTCAAGGAAATTACTTCCTCCAGACACATGACTTATGGGTGGTCGCACTCTAATTACGGTTAAATCTTTAAAATAACGGCTATTTTCGTGAATGAATTACCGCATGACAGTAGCTCATAATCCCTAAATTTCGAAAAAGCATAAGCAAAACAAACTCCCTTGGATTGCATAAAATATATATTTCAATTCGGAAATTACAAACGACCTCATGCTAAGACAGAATTATTTCCTAAACATCAATGTGCCGTTAGCGTTCTCACTACCCACAATAAGTTCTTCCATTCGTGCTGACATCCAACTCGCATTATAGCATCGCTAGATCGCTAAAATCTAACTATTAGCAGTATGACAGGACTTAGTAAGGCTCGGAAATGCACACTACATGGTTCTCTTGTCCACAACTATATTATTAATAACCAACAGTATCCATTAACGTAATTTCAAGTGTACTGGAAGTTCTATCTATGCTTACTTCAAAAACGAAAGTACCAAGAGTTCGCGTGAAGAAATGGGCAAGATAATTATCAGAAAACCAAAGCCTGTCCTGAATTAAATTGTCAAGCAAGACCGTTAAAGCTATACATAGGCAGCATAATGATAACCAGTTCTAGATATGCGGACCAACGAGTAAAATTCGAACTTGTGGATTCTGATCTCAACAAACAATCGATTCGAGTTTAGAAATCACATCTCAAATGGTGTGCATCAACTCGGAAGACTGTTACAAATTGCTTACATTACCATAAGTATCAGATCCAATTGTGTATTGAGTAGAAATGACTACATTGAAGGGTGAAAAACGATGTTGTAACTGCACAGTAACAAAAATTACGAACTGTATCGGTTGACAGTACTATACATAAAATATACAATGACGGCAAAGTACTATCAAATGAGGAAAGTAGTTGTTTATGTTTATAAAACAGGTGAGAAAATGGGTGCAAGATTCCAAAAATTTACTTGCGACTACACTATTTCGGACTGATGCTAACAATAAACAGAAGTTTCAAATAAGGTTTTCTAGTAACAACTCCTTAAACTAGATGATGCTTCAACACGAGTAAACAGACTACTGAGCAACAAGATTAGACTGCCATAAAATCCGATACTCTCATTGATGCAGTCTTGTTCCCAACATGAAATCAGACTTTTCCTTAAAACAATCTCTTGAATAAACACAAGTTTTAATAGCTTTGGTCAAATATAAACAGATTACTAAATTCTGAGAAGATTAGATGATGAGTATCACGAGCAGCAATTGCTCAAGTAATGAATTTCTCGTAAAGTGAATTGATACAATTAAATATTTAAACAAGTGAAAACGTCTGAGTGAACCAATCTGTACCGCCAACTGTCACTGAACACGGCACAAGTCTTGTTCGAAAAGAAAGAAGAAATACTTGCGACAACCTTAAGAGCATTTTCACAAACGCAGAACTGACAAACCAGTAAGAATAGAATAAGAAAGTAAGGTTAATTGAAGGCTGAAAAAAATCGACCGACATTAAATGTAACACGTACGTCATCAATGAGTACAAGAAGAAAGGAGAAAATACGTTTATCGAAATGTTTTGTGTAGTGCCGTATCAAGGATCCATAGCATATTTCTGTGTCCACACTCGAGCTAACTCATCGTATTTCTTACGATCTGTTTTGTACTGACGTGCGACATCTGGGCAAAGAGGATCATCTGGATTGGGGTCCGTCAATAGTGAACAAATCGAGAGTAGAACTAATTTGAACACAAATTGAGCATTTATATACGAATGCATACCTTTCGATATTGTGAGGGCTGGTGACCATTGTCCACGGAGGATATCTAAGCAGATACTACCATTGGGATTTATATTCGGATGATATATTTTCGTCATGAAACTGATCTGTCACAAGGATGGCTAGAGAGTGATACAACGCTTACCTTAGGGGGTTTGAAAGGGTAGTCTGTGGGAAATAGTATTTTCAGGGAAAAGACTCCACCTTCATATGGACTATCGGCCTACAAGTACATTATTACAGAATAGACAGACGTACAGGTCCCATAATAGTGGCTTGCCAGACAAATACTAAATATAAACTAATACAACATACATTGACTTACGATCATCTTCACAAGGACCAGCTGAACACTGAGTTGGAGGATCTACACTTAAGTCCTGTAACTCCTTAATAAAACAATTCTGCTGCACAAAACACTGAACACGTTCTTACTTTAGATATACGTTTTAATGCCATTTGTACAGCTGTGGAACAAGAAATTCGAAACTGCGCGGCAGAATACCACAGTGAGCTCAAACGCCATTCACCTCGACTCCATATACAAGATGTTTGAAACGAGCTAATGCGTCGAAAAGGTTTCACGTCAGGTTGCATCTGCTCAAAGTATCACTCGACTGGTTGTTTTGGCCTCTCACATTGTTTGGACATTCCACAAAACCATGTTAATTGAAGCTCTGGCTGTCAAAAGGAGTACTGGCCTCACGATTTCCAAGGAATTCGGGTCTTTAATTTGAGATGAGGTAAGTCTTCTAGTGGAAACTCCTGAAACATCGTTTAAATAGCTAAGACGACTTTTCAGGTTAGCGTTATTCTAGCAATTTTGTCTGCTACTGGTTGAGGTTGATAAACCAAATTTCAACCCTCCTTTTACTATTTGAGCTTCAGAACATCAGTAGCTCTTGAAAGGCTTTAGGCGTGACTTGCGGTGTTATTCAGACGCTTCAATACTTTAGCGAACGCAGATCAAGACATTTTCCTTGTGTCATTAACGATTTTTCACTAACAAAATTTTTATTGTAAAGGTAAATAAATCACCAAAATAAATAGCTCTGTAGGTTTTCGACATTGGATGCTGACCACATTAGTTTTAATGGACTCACCTAGCTGAAGGCGCTCAGTCATGCATCCACACCAGATCACGAGTGGGAACGACGTGCTCAACATCTAATGCAATCGCTAGCCAGATTAGATCAGACGATCCTCGATATATTTATATCCTGTCAAATATACCTTCGAACCTCCTCGTTTCTGTCTTTTGATTTCACTTGCTGAGTACGATTCATATTAGAAAATGTTACTGGTTAAAGTGATTTCAAACTCCGAATACCTGTGGCATCTTAATTGGTGAGCTTAATGTGATCTGGTACACCAAATGGCAAACTGTGAGTCTGTTCCTTTTAGGGGTTCTGTATATCATTATCTTTTTATACATTGTGATGTCTTTTTGCGTTTTTGGATGTATATATATTTTTCCCTCGTTCATTCTCGTACTTCATATTTCACCATGACTGAACAGACACCCAAAGTACTTAAGCTAAAAACTATGTCCACACCTTCGTTCCAACTGATGCCCTTCTCGCCAGACAACATCGAAGCCGGGTTCTCGTACGTAGAAGCCGACTTTCCGAGCACGGCGTGATCGGCACACGTGCACAATTCCTCGCAATAGTCAAGGAATTACCGAGCAAATTCAACGGGTACGTAACACTTAGTATGCTTACTAGTGATGTCTGTGAACGCTGAAACGTTCTATTCTTAAACGCAGAGACCTAACCGATAGACAAACGTTAGACCAACTCCTCAATAAAATCGACCTGCAACACGGTTCTGCGACGGACATGTTGCAACGAATGAGAGAGGTTATCGGCCAAAGAACCTACGATGATGGTCTATTTAAACAACTTTTCTTATCCAAAATTCCTCAAAAGGTGCAAGCTGAGCTTGTCTCGTTTCGCAACAACGCCTTTGACGAGCTGGCTGCACCTGCCGACCGCATTTTAGAAATCACGAAATTTTCTAATGTCGAAATTTTTCAGTCAAAGAAAAGCCTCAAACGTCCCAGAATGACATAACAGAGTTATGTCATACACTTACGCGTCATCTTAAATTTCATAATGACCGTAAGCGGTCACACACCCCACAAAGAAGCGCTTCACGTAAGCAATGTGTCTTTGAACCACGAGAGACTGATAACCCCGACTGGTGCTGGTATCATAATCAGTATGGAAAGTCTTCCAGAAATTGCAGAAAACCTTGCAATATTCCCAACTCAAAACCGACCGACACGAAAAACAACTCGGGAAAATTTCAAGTCGGCACGCATTAACGGCTACCATGGCCGGCGAACGTAGCCGTCCGTTGTACGTCACAGATGTGACAACGAGAGTTCTCTACCTCGTCGACACTGGCACAAAAGTTGGCGTTCTCCCAGCGAATTCTAACGACTGGCTTCACGAATCGGCTTTAAACTTACAGGCGGCTATCAGAAAACTTATCGCTACGTATGGCAAAAGGTACGTTTACCTTAACGTGGGTTAACGCAAACCTATTCACTGGATTTTCGTTGTTGCAGATGTTTCTATGCCAATCACTGGTATGGACTTTCTACAACACCATAATCCCATCATCGATACGCGCAAACGGAGGCTAGTAGACGGAAAAACTAATTTATCCGTTTGCGTAACTTCTTTATCGGGTTTCAGATTATCCCCAGTCACAATTAAGCATACGATAGACTCACTTCATCAACCACTACTCGATAAGTATCCTGGGATTCATCAAACGCAACCGGAACTATCGTGTGTAACCAGCAACGTTACACATCACATCACGACTACAGGATCAATTGTATTCTCTAAAGCACGCCGACTAGCCCCCGAAAAGCTAAGGTTGGAGAAAAGCGAGTTCAACCAGATGATAGACTTAGGTATCATAAGACCGTCAAACAGCCCATAGGCATCTCCATTGCACATGGTCCCTAAAAAGGACAGAAACGATTGGCGTGAAACTTGTGACTTTCGGCGATCGAATGCGAAAACCACTCTCAATCGTTACCCGTTGCCTAACATTCACGATTCGACAGCTAACTTGAAAAGTACAACTGTCTTTTCGAAAATCGACTTGATTAAAGCGTGTAACCAAATCCCTATGGCTACTGACGATATTCCGAAAACAGCTACCATAACTCCTTTCGGACTTTACGACGTTTTTCGAGGTCTCAACTTCGTACATGTGTATGTTGACGACTGTCTAATCGCAAGTCCGGACAAAGAATCGCATCTCCAGCATCTGGATCTTGTTTTCGACCGACTACAAAAACAGGGCATTACTGTTAACATTCAGAAATGCCAAATCGAAAGCGACTCATTAGACTTCCTAGGACACACTGTAGATGCGCAAAGCATTCGACCCCTTAGAATCAAAGTGGCGGCCACTCAGGATTAACCAAAACCGACCAACATCAAGTAACTGCGAACGTTTAACGACGTTGTAATATTCTATAGACGATTCATACCGAAATGCGCGTTACTTATGAAATTTCTTACCGACCAACTTCGTGGAAATGCGAAATTCATCAAGCTGGACAACACCGCGTGAAAAGTATTCTCCACAGTTAAGGAACTTAACGCTCAAACAACAATACTTGCTCATCAGGACACTGAAGCACCCAATAGTATCGCAGTAAACTCATCCGACTCAGCAATCGGAGGAGTCTCACAACAATGGGTTGACAACTTCTGGCAACCTCTGGCATTTTCTCTTGACGGTTGCTAGACACTGAATCGAGGTATAGCACATTCGTTAGGGAACTTCTAGCTATGTATTGTGCTTTACGGCATTTTAACACTATATCGAAGGCCGTGAATTTACCCTTTTCACTGACCATATAACACTTACCTTCTCTTTAAGCTCTTCTTCAGACAAGTACTTAACTCGATGTTCTCGACAACTGGACTATATTTCGCAGTTTACTTCAGACATTCAACACATTTCCGGAGCAAACAATGTAGTCGCAGACGCCTTGTCTCGAATAACTTCCTTGAACAGTTTCCAAGGAATCGACTTTCTGAGACTCGCTCAGCTTCAAAAATACGGCACTGATCTTCAGCACGAGTTATCATCTATAACCCTCAAACTGCGCATCAAACAGATGGGAACAGGTAAGGAAACCTTACTTTGTGACACATCTACAGGTAGGGATGGCTCAATCGTGCCGAAAAGTTATCGACGCAACGTCTTCAATACGTTGCACAAACTTTCTCATCCAATTATTCGTGCAATCATCAAGCTTATAGCGGAACGGATTTGTTGGCCCGGTATGAATAAAGACGTGAGTGAGTGGGCACGCTCCTGTGTAGGCTTCCAAAAATCTAAGGTGATGAACAGAAGCAGTACCTAGCAAGGACATCACTGTTGAAACAGTGGTCCGCTCCTTTGTCGAACGATGGGTAGTAAACTTTGACTGCTCTTCAACTATCACTACAGACCGCGGACGTCAGTTCGAATCCGAACTTTTCCGTTGTCTGACCACACTTTTAAGAATCACTCGCTTCCGAACGACTGCCTACCACCCACAAGCAAACGGTTTGTTAGAACGTTTTCATCGACAACTAATAGTTTCGCTATCAACTGCAAACTTTTCACAGTGGACCGACGCTCTACTACTCGTCCTACTAGGTATTTGCAATGCAGTGAAAGCTGACTTTGGATACACTGTGGCTTAACTCGTTTATGGAACTACACTTCGACTTCCAGGAGAATTCTTCAATGGACATGGATGTAACCTCCTACACGAACAGGCTTACAAACACAATGGGTTCAGTTAAACCTGTTTCCACTCGACTTCAATCAACTGATGTTTTCGTTCAACCTGACTTACGATGTCGTACGTTGAGACTCGCATGGACGACCTTTCGAAGCAGCATACGAAGGACCTTTCAAAGTTCTTCAACACGAACTTAAGTACTATATAATCGATAAGAACCGAACCAACGATAGCATCAGCGTCGATCGCCTCAAAGCAGTGTCTTTAGAAAGAAATCCTATCGACGTCAATTTTCATTCGGTACAATTGGTTTCTTATACTTGCAACTGCATGAACTAGCATTCCAACTCTCTCAGTTTTAATCTCATTTTCAGGCACACATAAAAACTGAGACAGGCTGTCACAATTGATTAATCACTGGGTGGCGATCAATGTCATGTGTGTCACGTCCTTATTAGTGCAGATTGGATGCTATCTACCAAGTTGCTATGTGGTCGGTAGTTTTATTGTGGTGCACGATTATTGGCCCGGAAGTGTCAGAAATCTAAAATGGTTTCCATAGTTGAACTCATAAAATGGCCATAAATCTATGCTATGGCAAATTGCACAGCCAGTGAGTCAGTGAACAAGTTATCTGGATTGTTCCGCTGTCTCGGCGTTTTGAAGACTTTGGTAACAGACGACGGCTCTTAATACACTTCAGAACCATCCAAGCACTTTTTCAGGATTAATGTAATTACACGTATACGTTCTCTACCCGATTACTCTCAATCAAATATACAGGCAGATCGCTTCGTTGGCATACTCAGAGGAGCATCACTGAAAGAGGAAGACGTGGCGATATGTCAGGTATTTATAAAATTCTTAACGGTTTATGGAACTTATGAAACTACTTTTTGTTCAGTTATACAATGTATGTTATGTTTTTTCCAAGACTAATTACTTGAATAGATCCGACATACTTCATTATTAGTGTTCATATTGGGACTCAAACGTTAGAAAGTTTATTCATTGTGCTTCTAAGTAATAAGGAGTTCATCAGAGAACTTATTATTCCCGACAGTTCCAGTATATATATACGTGTACATATATTAATTAAGAGTATAACTGCACCTTCCCTGAATTTTGACCAACCTACGTCCAATGTGTTGCACTGATTCCAAGCAACCCTAGGTTGTATCTTTTCATTTCTACAGAAATTTGAATGACTCTCTTAGTCTCATACATTGTACAAACATTCCATGTATTTAAATTAAAATGGTTGCTCTGGTTGTCAGAAAAGGAATCAGCTTCGTGATTTCCGAAGGAACTCGGTTTTCATCATGAGGCATCATAACTCTTCTGATTCACAGGACAGGGTTTCCATAGTTTGAATTATTTTTTAGCGATTTAGTTTTCTATAGTATTTGGTCGCTAACCACATGTTCAACCTTCCTACTTTATTGGGACTTGGGACCAATAGTATCCCCAGAAGGGCTCCAGGCGGAGTTCGTATATACATATCACTGTCTTCGAGATACCAATGATGAAAAATTAACCCAGATCCTTATTTTTTTAGTGATGACACATGAGAAACATATCATGGTAATAGAATTGTTTCAAAGTTTATCCGTAGTTCGTATACATATCAGTGAGAATCATGAATTAACAACAACTTTTATTGATTTTTTTGACAGAATAAGATAAACCTATTTATTAACTTACGCCCGTTACTCCTAATGGAGCATAGGCCGCCGACCAGCATTCTCCAACCCACTCTGGCCTCCGCCTTCTTTTCTAGTTCCATCCAATTCTTGTTCATTTTTCTCATGTCTATTATTTTACATCTTCCAAATCTTCTCTGTCAATTGTGACTGCATTGGTGCATGCTGTGTTGTATCGGAAAATTTCGCTTTTCCATTTGTGTGTATTGAGACCTACTGCTGCTGAAGCTGCTGCTACACTGGTCGTCTTCTCCTGCATTTGTTGTTGCGTTTGGGATAGAAGGGCCAGATCATCTACGAAGTCTAGATCGTCCAATTGCATCCTAGATGTCCATTGTATCCCGCGTTTCCCTTCAGATGTTGATGTCTTCATGATCCAGTCGATCGTCTGGAGAAAGAGAAATGGTGAGAGTAAGAAACCTTGCCTAACATCGGTTTTTATTTCGAACGACTTTGTCAACTGTCCTCCATGCACGATTTTGCAGTGTAATCCATCATATGAATTCCGTATGATATTGACTATCTTCTGAGGTACGCCGTAGTGTCGAAGAAGCTTCCATACTGTTGTCCTGTCCATGCTGTCAAATGCTTTTTCGTAGTCAATGAAGTTGTTGCAGAGTGATGAATTCCATTCAATTGAGTGTTTCACAATGATCAGGAGATTTGCGATTTGGTCTGTACACGATCTATTCTTACGGAATCCTGCCTGTTGGTCACAAAATTGGGCGTCTACACAGTCCTTCATCCTGTTTAACAACACCCTGTTGAAGACTTTTCCCGGTATTGAGAGAAGAGTGATGCACCTGTAGTTATCACACTTGCTGAGATCACCTTTCTTCGGTGTTTCGATCACGAGTCTTTCTTTCCAGTCTTTTGGTACTTGTTCCTCATCCCAAATCTTATTGAAGAGAATGTGGAGTATCCTTGCAGTTGCCGCTAGGTCTGCTTTCAGTGCCTCTTTCGGAGTGTTGTCTGGTCCTGCTGCTTTGCTACTTTTGATTTGCCTGCTGGCCATGCTGATCTCTTCAATTGTTTGTGGGCTAACATTGATTGGGTGGTCCGTGAGTTCTGCTTCAATGTTGGGTGGGTGGAGCTTGTCGATTCAAGAGTTCTTTAAAGTGTTCAACCCACCTGTTTTGTTGTTCTTCAATGTTTGTGATTACCTCGCCTTCCTTGCTTTTCATTGGTCGTTCTGGTTTGCGGCAATTTTCAGAGAGTTTCTTTGTTATGTCATACAGTTGTCTCATATTTCCTTCTCTCGCAGCCTTTTCCGCCGTCTTTGCTAAATCTTCCACATATTTACGTTTGTCGGTTCTAATGCTCCTCTTCACTTGTTTGTTTACTTTTGCGTATTCAGCTTGTGCCTTGGCTTTTTCTGCTCTTGTTCGGCTGGTATTGATTGCTGCGTTCTTGTTTCTCCTTTCTTGAATCTTATCCAGTGTATCGACAGTGATCCGCTCCTTGTGACGGTGCTTCTTGTGACCCAGGACCTCATGACATGTTGAAGTGATTGCCTATTTGACCCCCTTCCAGTTGCTCTCCACAGTACTTCCTTCTCCATTGAGTAGATCATGAAAGGCCTGGAACTTGTTGCTGAGGACTATCTTGAATTCGTTGAGTTTGTTAGTGTCCTGAAGAAAGGCCGTATTGAACTTTTGTGATATTGTCCGCCCCGTTGTCCAGTGCTTGTTGAGTTTCAATTTCATCTTGGCGACCAGCAAGTGATGATCTGATGCTATATCAGCTCCTCTCTTGGTTCTCACGTCTTCCATCGTCCTCCTGAACGTTTTGTTGATGCAAATATGGTCGATTTGGTTTTGCGTGCTGTGATCTGGTGAAGTCCACGTGGTTTTGTGTTTACGTTTGTGTGGGAATATGGTGCCGCCTATGACCAGTTTATTGAAGACACATAGGTTTGCGAATCTCTCACCACTTTCGTTCCTTTCTCCCAGTAAGTGTCATCTCATGATGTCTTCATATCCAGTGTTGTCCGTTCTAACCTTGGCATTGAAATCTCCCATCAGAATGGTCAGGTCATTTGTTGGGCACTTCTCGATGATTGACTGCAGCCTATTGTAGAATTGATCTTTAGCGTCTTCATTGTAATCGTTGGTAGGCGCATAGCATTCCATGATGTTCATTGAAATGCCATCCTTCTTTTGTTTTGAAGGAGGCTTTGATGATCCTTGGTACATGAGATTCCCATCCTATAAGTGCATTTTGTGTTTATTTGAATAGCATCAATGCAACTCCTTGTGTATGTGGAGCATTTTCTTCTTCATGACCGGAGTATAACAGAAGCTACCCTGAAGCTAGTCGTTGTTGTCCAACTTGCTTCCAATGTGTTTCACTGATCCCAAGCACCTCTAAGTTGTATTACCTCATTTCTGCAGCAATTTGGAAGGCTCTGCCGTTGTCCCACATCGTACGAACACTCCATGTACCCAAATTAATGGTTGCTCTGGTTGTCAGAAGGGGCATCGGCCTCGTAACTTCCGAAGAAATTTGGCTTTCATCATGAGGCGTCATAGTTCTTCTAAATGAAGACCTTCTGACTCCCATGGCAGACTTTACAAGGTTTGAATAACTTTTTCTGGTTAGCGTTTTTTAGCGAATAAGGTTTTCTACGGGATGTGGACGCTTAGCCCATGCTCAACCCTCCTCCTTTATCCGGGCTTGGGGCCGTCAGTAGCCCCCGAGAGGGACTACAGGCGGAGTTCAAAGTCAAATTTGGAGAAGTATATTGAACTTTCTCATTTATATACAACATCGTCGGTAGTACTGTGGTCTGCTCTACTTATGCTGACAGACATACATAGTATGTTACAGGAATTTGAGGTAGAATTCTGATCAGCAGAAGACTGGAGCAAAAATATAATGTGCGAGCGGGGATGATAATTATTGGTTGTCTGCTTAGTCAGATATATATAGTCTGACAGCTGTCAGATGAGCCATGTATTCCCCTATCCTTATTATTATTATTACTATGACCCACTTATTATTGATTCTTCATTGATGTTGGATTGTCGGGTTTCGGGGTGGAAATATATTTACGTTGTGATCAGGCTAATCACGAGTTCTTAATCTGAGTTGTGTTGAAGTCCAATAAAACAGAAACTGGGAGGGAATCTAGTGTAAATAATCGTTTAATGTAAATTAATGTCCCAAACGTGTAAAACTTGGGAAACCAAACGTTATAACACTAGACGAACTAAAACTGAGCGTTATAACAAAATAAGAGGGAGAAAAACAAGGAGCAGTCATAATACAATAGGATCGAACAGATGTTTGCCTATGTAAAGTATGTTGCGCCTGAGATTTTTATCTTCAGTTATTAAGGCAGAGTATGTCAATCTACTTGTAACTTACGAACTCAAATTAAAAATAGAACCGAACTCCAATTCAGGTTCTAAAGTTTATTCGCAAATTATAAATAGTCGACCCAAATGTCCTTCTCCAGTTTTTTAGGTTCCCGGAGTAAAAACGTACAAATACCAAACCAAAAGGTTCGAAAGGAACGACACAAGCAACCAAATTCAGAAGTTGAGTACAAATACATGCAAAAAAAGCAGTGAAATAATTAATATTCAATATGGAATTTTTTATCAGCCAAATATCTTCAGTTCTCCTGTTGAAAAGGATAACTGAACGATGATGTAAAAATGATGTTATTAATGTAGGACTTTCATGTATAACAAAGGTATTGTTTGATTTTGCTCGAAAGAATAGATTGGTTTGCCGTATCTGAGTTTTTGTCTACTAAATTGAAACTCTTTTGTGGAATCAGAGTATTCAGTGTCAGGTGGTAATTATAACAAATTTTAATTGTTTTCCATCCTCGTTTAATGTAATCACACTGGGAGTAGCCCAAACGTACAACAAAAGTGGGATTATTAAACCATTGTCAACCACTTTGCCAGACTCTTTATTAACAGCCTCTTATAAATCGTATGGAATTTGTCTACCTAGAGCAAATTACAAATTTGTCCCATATGTTTTCTTGCTAAAGACGTGTGTCCAAAGTTCTCACCTCGTTTTCAGATGGCAGAGGTAACTTGATAGTCTGAAATCCAATTGCCACGGATGTTCATACCCAGCAAACTTCGGTAGTAGCCGCCTAATGTTAGCACTCAAGTCTGAAATAGCCGACGTTGTGTTGTACATTACAGCACGCAATCTGTCAGGACTGACCAATTATCATCTGGCTGGTCACTGACTTACAGGTGTATATCAATAGGGTCCGTTGGACAGAGACAAAGTTCTATCCACACAAGCACCTGTTTAACCGCAACCATATGCTGCCTCTTGCATAGTGCGTCTATATACTACAGTGACCAGGTTAATAACTACCTATTTATTGAACTTACCACTAAACAGACCCATGTCCGTCATTTCTTTTAATTCATAAATGATATCCACAGAAATTTCGCCGAATTCTGCCAACCCGATATTCCCTCAGTAGATACTTACAGGCCATAAGTGTTGAAGTAGAAATTCCATCTGCATTAATTTACAAGTCCAAGGTATAAAGATCACAATCACACAACCAAAGTTCAACATATCTTAACAGGTTGGCTTGCAATCCGAAATAATGGTAAACCCCACTTCTGATGAACTACGGTTGGACAATTGTGCACGTCCACAGAACACTTCTGATGCTTCTCGATAGGTCCAGAACGACATCTGTAAAATCATTCGGAATCCAGACAGCATTTTTGATGCTCAGACAGCTTTTTGCCATCAAATTCATAAATATCATGTTGCTCTGCTCTTTACGGTTTATGGACATTTGCGAATACAAATTGACGTTATGACATCCTAGAAGAAACATATTAACGAATTCACTTCCTTCACGTACAACTGTTATCCAGAAGCTTTTCACGGATGTAGCTACTGAATGTTAGCATAACTGATGGAATCTCATTGCAATTAATTTCAGTGTTGACTGCTATTAATGCAACATAAATCACTCCTAAGAACAGTTTTCGTTGATCGTGCTTTCATTAAAGAACTGACTAAACGAAAGCGAGTGTTTTTTTCATGAAAGCTGTTCGCATTTTATCCCACCATGTGATATAAGTCGATTTATGGCAACCAAGAACAAGTTTGACAAGTTCAATTTTGCCCTACGTCTACAAGCTCTCTCACTGACTTTTACTGAACCAATCTTACAGGACAAACAAGGTATTTAGTGATAATGAACATAAAAGCAGAGAACACGCCACTCACTTGCATCTCACGAAACATTTGTGATGACCACCATGCATATCGGAACACTTTACTTAAACAAACAACGAAACTTGGATACATGCATCTAGGGGGATTCCCTGCGTCTGTATTTTTTAGCATGTGCTAGTGATAGTTATCGTCGTCTGTTATTGAACAGTACCTCATTTTATGGATAATTATGCAGATTTAAGTACAAGAAGTGGCATATCGTAACACGGTGTTTCACATATATTTCCTTACAAGTTTCCCCCCAAACAAAGGACGTGAGGGAGGAAATCAACGTTTCCCCTACATAATCAACGTCAAGGATAAAAATCGAATTTCCCGTTTACCTACGCTTTCGTCCGTTTTATTTTCCCTTCATTGGTTGCTTGGAACAGTTCAAAAAGATGAGGTCATCCTTCACTTATAAATGTACTGGGTGAATTGACATTCAAGAATCAATTTGGTCAGCCTCATCCTCTAGTTTGAGACCATGTATATCAGCAATCACGTGGTCATAAAGTTGTATATGGAGTTGTTCACTAAAATTGCACCCAGAAGCTAGCGTCTGAAGTGGAATGAAATCTCTAATAGTCAGATTGGAGCATAAACTAACTTGTCTCACTGAATTATTTCACGTGTTCCGAATGTTACGTTAAAATGATCTGTTGATAACCTCTTTAGATGGTTGTACGGAAGTAGAATATGTTTGTCAGGATAAGTAAGGTTCTTTAACAAACTACAAGCTTCTCTCACAATCGCAGTAATAAGATGAGCTGAAATAATATCTCCCTTGAAGTTATGTCACGAACATGAAACATTAAAGTATTCCAAGTAATCTCTTAATTCCCGGGGTGACGCTCTGATGGGCATTTTCCCCAAGTTATTCGGATCCATTCGTATTGCAATGGTAGATGTGAATTTAAATTAATATAACGAAATAGTACCAATCAAAATAAGTCCAGAAACTCAACAAGACACAATCAAAAACTCCAATTCGAAGTATGCAGTATGAGACTGCATTACATTATTATGATCGGTTGAAGTACAATGTAAAACATTTAACTGTACATTGAATGTGTTGGTTATGCAGCGCGTCAATCTATCAAATTTCTCCATCAAATAAATTGTGAATATGCAGAACATATCACCATAATTTGTGAGCCTAAAATATGTAATTAACTGAACAACCGAAACTATTTGCAGTAAACATATTGCTAATACACAGATGATACATTGAACCAAATAGGTTTTTTTTTGTTTCATACTAGGGTAACATTTAGAAGTGGTCACTTGCGTCGTCTGTAGCGGATGTTTCTGCTATATTTCAAACTCTACATCACTGTCCATTTAGTCAATTCATACCAAGGATAACATTTTACTTTAGGTATAGGGATCGTCAATCGGTTAAAAATCAATGTACAATCGTATACAATGATGTATCCGTTCAAAATGTTAGACTTTACGACGCTACAGATAATTTAATTAAGCTATTAGATAACTTTCTTTCTCATTTGTATTGTGCATGGTAATGCTACTGTAGTCAAATAATCAAAAACCTATCCATCCTGTTTTTACTTTCACTACGTTGAATGTTTCTAACGAATGTTACCTCACTCCATCTTATATTATTATAATTTGATTGGTTCATTCCAAAAAAGTTAAACACGGTAAAAACGGAAAAGTTTATATTTCGTATACTTAGTGAGTGATTGGTCGATTGTTTTAAACTATTTACATAAACATTATAAGTCAAATCAATATAATTCTAGAAAGGCCTCGATTCAGTAACAACATTAAGGTAAGTAACTACAATTCAAGAATTGACTCGCTACTCTTCTGGTAGTTCTGATGGATCATTTTATGAAATTGCGTTCTTTCATGGTATTCTAAATTAGTAAGCTTTACATGGTTTTGAAGTAGTAGTTTGAGAGTTGTGTAAGGAAGTTAAATGGGCTCATCTGGAAACTACAAAGTTTTCAGGAAGCTATAGTCATCCTTTCCGATGAATATGAGCCATAATTTTACCATCTCTGACATCAGTCTTGGTCATGCTACATATTTTAAACCATACTATGCAATCCTCGAAATTGGAATGTGTACCCAACTGTCCAATCACAGGCCCCATAATGATGCCAATCTGATATTCAAAAGCATTCCAAATGGTATACTAACCAAGAATATTTGAGATAGTAATATTAAAGAAATGTGAAACTAAATGAACATATTTTCTTCGTAATGAGAGCACAATCAAGTACACAGGAATCATCCGTGAGTATAAATACAACACAATACTATGTAAATTTAGGGATAAATTCGGGACACAACTGAACAGCACCAATTCATGGTCTGAGTGAAGTGAACCACTGGAAGTTTTAAATAAGGATAGTATATGATTATCGGAATCACCTAAATTAATACGATCCGAATTACAAAGTTCAGCATTAGTCGCGCCTAAGTGAACAGCCCTATTTTACCTTACCTAAAGTACTCATCATGAAGCAGGATAGACGAATTACGTAAGTGAAATTAACCACAAGATAAACATTTACCATACATGTGATCACCTCTGTAACCTGTTTCATGACTCTTCAATCTATTGTTATCTACATTTTCATAAGGCAATTTGCGTTAATTAAGTGCCTACCTGTATGACGTTGAATACGAATCGGATTAGGATAATTAAGTTATGTAGCAGAATTCTTGATATCCTTGAAGTCGATTTCGTGCACTGAATCAAAATCAACACACACAGTCCTAGCGTCTTGAAAGGAACACTTAAGCATTTCATACAACGTGGTCAATTAAGCTTCACTATAGCACCAACATTGTCAACCAATTTACATATTTAATCATTAATCTTAAACTCGCCTCAATACTGTCCACTCGAGTAAAGTTCAAATTTTAGAGTATATAGACAATGAATTAACAATAGTCTGTACAGTTTGATCACCAGTACTCTGAAATCCTCAAAATACAATTAAGTCTAGAAATTAAATGCTTACAGTTTTACTATAATAATTCATTGGGATTATCAGACAGTAAGCACATATTCCCACTTCTAGTACTATTAAAAAGACAGTTCACAGTGAGAAACTGGTGATATATTTGTACAGTAGACATTTCCATCAAAGATCACATACATACTCAAGGCATTTACACATACACAGCAAGAAGAAACAATGAATGTCAACCGATTAAAAGACGAAATTAATCCGAAGTGATAAATGCAAATCGAAGATTGAGTGGATTATAAGACAATGTGCACAAATATAATTTGTCCTAAACTTGGATCCCATAACCTGGTAAATCAACTTCAATGCTTAGAATGATATAAAACCTCATTTTATCGACATCATACAACTGTCTCTCTCTCTCCGTTGTTCACAATGATAGCACATTGCACTTACTTGACGAAATTCGCACAAGGATGTACAAAAATGGGTTAAAGTGTTTGGCATGTCAACAGTCCAAAATTAACCGTCACACAATCCATCCATCGGCATTTTCTCATGGCCAGATGCACGTTTCGCCTACATGCATATAGATTTGGTAGGCTCTTTACCGCCTTCGAACGGTTTTAATTATCTGTTTACAAGTATAGACCGATCCACAAAACTACCTATAGCCATACCGATAACGGACATCACAGTTGAAACAATGGCTAAGGCCTTCATGCAAAACTGCGTGACCAGTTTTGGTACACCTATAACAATAACGACGGATAGAGGAGCACAATTTGAATCCAACCTATTTAACAACTTAGCTAAACTTCTAGGCTCCAATAGAATACGCATCACTGCATATCACCCTCAGGCTAATGGAATGATAGAACGTTTCCACTGTCAACTAAAGGTTGCCTTTTTATAGAACTAAAACTCCAATCAGTGGACAGAATTACCATCATTAGTTACGTTAGAAATACCAACGTCTGTCAAACGTGATGCACTGTTTTTACGGATCACAAACCACTGACCAATGCACCAAAAGCAAGTGCCGATAAATACTCAACTCGAAAAGTGTGTCTTCAATCTTGAAGGGACTGATGCTACCTAGCACATCCGATCTCCAGTTACAACCAAACTCACAATCAACGACGTTAGCACCACGTTATTCAGGCTGTCGGTGGCTTTCTTCAACATTAAAGTTACACCTTGTTGAAGAGTACCAGGCATCACAAAACCTAAGTATAGCGTCTCCTGACGACTACCTCTAAACACCATCCTGTCTTAACATAATGCACGCGATGTCGAATCACTTACACTAGTGACCACATTTAACCAGAAAGACTTGACTCACATAACACTGATCACTACCCAGTGATCAATCAATTGTAAATAAATATGACCAGATTGTTATTCAGAGTGCATTAGGCAAATAAATAATATTTATTGTCGGATCAAACTGTCTTCTTAAGTTACGCTACCAAAGTTCGAAGAATAGACTGACTGTGCATTCAGATTCGGAAGAAGAGGCTTTACCAAGTGTCAGGATGTGGTAGAATCTCATCACACTTTTCGGTGCACCAACAATAACTTCGAAATACAAACCTTACTTCAGTGACAAAATTATCGTTACTTTGAGGTACCATAAATTTACTCATTCTAATCATATTGCTGAAAACTTCTTCACTATAAAGGTATTATTCCGGTCAAATATACATGTGTGAAACATACATACATTACTTATCTTAGGAGTCCCATGAACCATGGTCGGTTGTTATATGACAATCATGGCAAGGATTCAGAAAAGTAGGTTAGCCTTCGCGTAGGCGAGTAAAACGCCTGTTAACCAAAGGACAAGCATATTCCTCATTAGTCCTCTGCACAGTTTATAGTTAGAAAACGATCTTAGGTAGTAGAGGTCACACGTAATTTCAAGTGTACTGGAAGTTCTATCTATGATTACTTCAAAAACGAAAGTACCAAGAGTTCGCGTGAAGAAATGGGCAAGATAATTATCAGAAAACCAAAGCCTGTCCTGAATTAAATTGTCAAGCAAGACCGTTGAAGCTATACATAGGCAACATAATGATAACCAGTTCTAGATATGCGGACCAACGAGTAAAATTCGAACTTGTGGATTCCGATCTCAACAAACAATCGATTCGAGTTTAGAAATCACATCTCAAATGGTGTGCATCAACTCGGAAGACTGTTACAAATTGCTTACATTACCATAAGTATCAGATCCAATTGTGTATTGAGTAGAAATGACTACATTGAAGGGTGAAAAACGATGTTGTAACTGCACAGTAACAAAAATTACGAACTGTATCGGTTGACAGTACTATACATAAAATATACAATGACGGCAAAGTACTATCAAATGAGGAAAGTAGTTGTTTATGTTTATAAAACAGGTGAGAAAATGGGTGCAAGATTCCAAAAATTTACTTGCGACTACACTATTTCGGACCGATGCTAACAACAAAACAAATCAGAAGTACCAAGGTAGGTCTCGATAAGGTTTTCGGGTAGCAATACCCCTAACGAGATTATGCTAAACTATTTCTATTCAGGCTCAACAGAGCTGATGCGTTTCTCAAAGCTATAATATTTGGCCTACTGAAGTAGAATTGCGAACCATGAGAGGATTCAGTCAATATTCGACTTGCTAGGATACATTAGTTTACAGTAGTAATGGCCGTTTTATGGCAAAGAAATAAACATGAGGTAATGAACCGCTTTAATTTTGTCAGAATACAATAGTCATGCACGGACATTAGAACCGATTAATTGAAAACAGTAGTTATATAAAGTAACAGAACTATGCTTAAAATCGTTACTAAAAACCTCATACAAACTAATAGGCGTATTATGCCAACGAAAATACACGCCTTAACACGAGTAAACAGACTACTGAACAACAAGATTACGAACTGTATCGGTTGACAGTACTATACATAAAATATACAACTACGGCAAAATACTATCAAATGAAGAAAGTAGTTATGTTTATAAAACAGGTGAGAAAATGGGTGCAAGATTCCAAAAGTCTACTTGCGACTATACTATTTCGGACCGATGCTAACAATAAACAGAAGTACTGAGGTAGGTTTCAAATAAGGTTTTCTAGTAACAACTTTAACTAGGTCATGCTTCAACACGAGTAAACAGACTACTGAACAACAAGATTAGACTGCCATAAAATCCGATACTCTCATTGGTGCAATCTTGTTCCCAACATGAAATCAGACTTTCCTTAAAGCAATCTCTTGAATAAACACAAGTTTTAATAGCTTTGGTCAAATATAAACAGATTACTAAATTCTGAGAAGATTAGATGATGAGTATCACGAGCAGCAATTGCTCAAGTAATGAATTTCTCGTAAAGTGAATTGATACAATTAAATATTTAAACAAGTGAAAACGTCTGAGTGAACCAACCTGTACCGCCAACTGTCACTGAACACGGCACAAGTCTTGTTCGAAAAGAAAGAAGAAATACTTGCGACAACCTTAAGAGCATTTTCACAAACGCAGAACTGACAAACCAGTAAGAATAGAATAAGAAAGTAAAGTTACTCGAGGGCTGAATAAAATCGACCGACATTAAATGTAACACGTACGTCATCAATGAGTACAAGAAGAAAGGAGAAAATACGTTTATCGAAATGTTTTGTGTAGTGCCGTATCAAGGATCCATGGCATATTTCTGTGTCCACTCTCGAGCTAACTCATCGTATTTCTTACGATCTGTTTTGTACTGACGTGCGACATCTGGGCAAAGAGGATCATCTGGATTGGGGTCCGTCAATAGTGAACAAATCGAGAGTAGAACTAATTTGAACACAAATTGAGCATTTATATACGAATGCATACCTTTCGATATTGTGAGGGCTGGTGACCATTGTCCACGGAGAATGTCTAAGCAGATACTACCACTGGGATTTATATTTGGATGATATATTTTCGTCATGAAACTGATCTGTCACAAGGCTGGCTAGAGAGTGATACAACGCTTACCTTAGGGGGTTTGAAAGGGTAGTCTGTGGGAAATAGTATTTTCAGGGAAAAGACTCCACCTTCATACGGACTATCGGCCTACAGGCACATTATTACGGAATAAACGAACATACAGGTCCCATAATAGTGGCTTGCCAGGCAAATACTAAATATAAACTAATACAACATACATTGACTTACGATCGTCGTGAATAGGTCCAGCTGAACACTGGGTTGGAGGATCTACACTTAAGTCCTGTAACTCCTTAATAAAACAATTCTGCTGCACAAAACACTGAACACGTTCTTACTTTAGATATACGCCTTAAGGCCATTTGTACAGCTGAGGAACAAGAAATTCGAAACTGCGCGGCAGAATACCACAGTGAGCTCAAACGCCATTCACCTCGACTCAATATGCAAGTTGTTTGAGACAAGTTAATTTATATCACATGGTTCGTTTGCACGAATTTAATGCTCTTGAATACGTTTATCATAGCTTTCATGGCTTCTATTAAACTTAGTCTAGTCATTCGAATACACTATTTTAATCTCATTTCTGAATTATTTGGAGGTTGGTATGTCTTGAGTACAAACGAATGCATTTGTCCCAGTGGCGTGACCTTTGATTATCAAAAGTCGAGCATCATATTTGTAGGGTGGGTGGAATATCATTGAACCCTAGCCATATAATCCGGCAGTTAGGTCACTGAATGTCCCAATCTGCCAGCTTTGGGGAAATTTTGGGGAATTTTGGGGAAATTTTGGGGAAATCCCCAAAGTGAAATAGCCTTCCCCAAAGTTTGGGGAAATTTTGGGGAAATTTTGGGTTTTTTTTCTCATTTCCCCAAAATTTATTATAGCGGCTTCCCCAAAATTTCCCCAAAATGGACTCAATTTTCCCCAAAGTTGGCAGCTTGGGGTCGTACAATTCACGATCCACTTCAATTTCAATAACAATCAACGTGCACCAATGATTGCACACCATGAACTGATCTATGAGGTGGTGATCATGACTTCTCCCCCTTACTTACTTTTGTCAATACATTTCCGTAATAACGTCGTTTGCGTTATGTGTTCTTCAAAGCAGCCATAGGATCCTGATAAGACGAAGTGATAATTCACGTTAGGTTTAAGTTTCAGTTTGTGAAGGACAGGATGCTTGATGGCATGTGTTAGTCCTGGCAATGGTGGTCTCTCAGTTGATCCAACTTTTTTATGAAAGAGTCGACGGATGGAGCCTCAACTACGTGCTGAGGTAATGAATTCCACTCGTTGATGATTCGGTGGCAAAGTCGATAGTCAGCTGACAAGTAATTTGTTCTGGGCTTGTGAACATTTTCGGAGTGTCCTCGTAAGTTCTCTGTTTTGGGAGACAAGAAAAATGAGGGCATATCAGGTGCGAATTTATCACTAAGCAATTTGAAAGCTGTAATCAAGTCACCTCCAGTCCTGCGATATGACAACGGGAAAAGGTTTAGCTTGGCCAGTCGAGCATCGTATGGAAGCTTCGCTAATCCGGAAATCAGTTTAGTTGTTTTTCTTTGAACCTTTTCCAGAAACGCACTGTCTTTTTTGAGCAGGGGCTAGCCGCTTTTATGAAGTACTGAAGTTTAGGGCGTACGAACACTGTATACAAAGTCAAAAACGTCTTAGTGTCTGCATGACATAAAGCCCTACGTATTGACCATAAAGTTCTAAAACCTTTGGCGGCTATTGCATGGCAATGTTTAGTAGTCTTTAGGTCTCGGCCAACGATGACTCCTAAGTCGTTATATGTCTGGATGACAGGTAGCTCAGTGATATTCATCGTGTATGTATCTGTACCTTGATGACCGATATGCATCACGACACACTTGGAAGTATTTATCGGCAACTGCCAGATTTGAGACCATTCAGATAATTTCTCCAAGTCATTTTGAAGTTCTAAGCTATTACCCTTACATCGTATCGTTCTCCATATCTTGACATCGTCAGCATATAGCAAGACCGATGATGATAGGAGACGAAGAAGGTCATTTACATACAAGAGGAATATTAGTGACCTACTTTTATCAAGAGAACGCGATGGGTTTAATGGAAACAATCATTATTATAACTAATTATACCAGTGATCGTTTTACTGTGCTCGTTTGTTTAACTGTGCTAAAGACAGCCATATTACTACTCCATTACTCTCCATTACTTTCCTGTGGACTGTGACCTTGTACGATTGTACTCTCGTCCACTAATTCTGCTTATATTCCTTTTGGTACGATCTCGGTATTCGTTCAATACCACGAGATCGCCAACGAAATAAATCTGGTTATGCTCCATCTTCGCCTTCTGGTTTCTCTGGTACGTGCTTTCTTGTAGTGGTGTTCATATTCAATCGCGACTCGACTAATTGCTAAAATTGGTGAACCCAAAAGTACGAACACTTCTAAACCTCTGGTCAAATCTTCCATATAAGCTAATTACGGTGAGTCTATTACTTATCTATCCACGTCTGTTGCACATTTTCAGATTGATATTTTTCAATATATAATATTCTGGCGACAATTCGTGATGACGGATAACGATAAGAATAGTATTATTATAATTATTATTATTATAGACTCCGATGTATGCGTATCCAATCCTAGGCACTTTTTATTAGCGTGGCGATGAATTCCACGTTTCATTCGAGAAATTCACCACATTAACTAAACCATTCAAGAAGATTCCATCGGTGACTAACCGTTTGGTATACCACATAGTAACCCACGGACCACCGGTCACGGCAAGACCACGCCGACTGGCACCGGACAAATAAGCCTTCGTTAAACGTGAGTTTGAGAATCTACTAGCTACTGGAATTATTCGTCATTCTCACAGTCCTTGAGCCAAACCTCTTCATATGGTGCGCAAAAAGAATGAGGTTAGCTGAAGACCACGTGAGCATTAAACGTAGTTACACGCTTTGATAGCTATTCCACCCCCCACATACACGACATCGAAGCATCGCTCAAGGGCACGCTATCTTTTCTAAGATCGATTCGGTACGAGCATATCATCAGGTCGCAGTCGCGCGTGAAGATATTGAGAAAACCGCTATCACGACTCCTTTTCATTTGTTTGAGTTCCTACGAATGCCATTTAGATTACGGAATGCTTCTCAAACTTTCCAAACGTTTATCGATAGGATAGTACGAGACTTATATTTTGTTCACGTCTATATTGATGAACTGCTAATCGCATCATCAAACGTAGATGAACATTATCAACACCGTACACTCTTATTTCAACGTCTCTCGGATAATGGATTAGTAGTCAACCAAGACAAGTGTGAATTGGAAAAATCGGAAATAATGTTTCTGGGTCACATCATTAAGCGAGAGGGTATTTTACCTTGTGAAGATAAAAAACGTGCAATAAGAGAGTACACCGTCCGTCCTCACTCGAGAAAATGAAGGCAGTTCTCGGTTTGTTTAACTTCCACCGACATTTCATCCCACACGCGGCAGAACGGTCAAGACCATTAACTTACTTAAATCGCGGTAATCCACGCAAGTTAGAACGATACCGCACGTACTTCACTTTCAGAGATCAAAACGGTCCTTGTTCTTGAATTTTTCTCACGACGCCTTACTTCCACGGAGACGAGATATGGCGCTTTTGGCGGAGAGCTCCTGGCAGCCTACTGTGCCGTCAAACATTTCTGGCGCGCTGTAGAAGATCTCCACTTCATTTTATTCACCGACCACAAGCCGTTAACGTATTCTCTAAGTACCAAGTCACTGCGAGAATGCAGACATTTGGACTATATCTCTCAGTTCATGACGGACCTTCGTCACATTAAAGGTGAGTCGAACTACGTTGCTGATGCTCTGTCACGTATGCAAGTGAATGCAGTTACTTCACCGGTGCTCGATCTTCCTGCTATAGCTGCCGCTCAGGCAAACGATCCTTTTTGTACAGAAGCACCGCACTCTTCATCCCTTCAGTACCACTAGCTACTACCCCAGGTACAATCCTGTGTGATATTTCTACCGGTCTTCCCAGACCCATCGTACCCTCCGCTTACCGTCGTCTCGTGTTCGATGCTCTGAATGGGTTCTCTCATCCAGGTATCGTATCTACATTACATCTCATCGCTGCACGATACGTCTGGCCATCCATGAATATAGATGTCCTTACAATGTCAACGATTAAAAGTGCACAGGCACGTAGCCGCCCCTATTGGCACGTTCGCTACGCCTGATGCTCGCTTCGATCACGTTCGTATCGACATTGTGGGCTCATTGGAACCATCGCATGGGTATGATCACATCCTCACGTGCATCGACCGTCTTACAAGATGGCCCGAAGCTATACCCATCGTGTCTATCACGGCGAAGATAGTTGCTCACCGCTTCATAGAACGATGGATAGCGCTGTACTTTTGTCCCTCGACTGTCACGACCGACCGAGAACAATAGCTCGAGTCCGCATTATTCTCCACACTGGTCAGGACGCTTGGTACCAAACGCTTACGCACTACTGCCTACCACCCAGCATCAAATGGTTTAGTTGAACGATTTCATCGCCAACTTAAAAATGCTCTTCGAACACACGAAAACAGCAATTGGTACGAAACCTTACCGCTCGTCTTCTTAGGTATCAGAAAGAGCTTGGGAAATTTTTCACACCATGGAGCAGTAACGATTTCGGTAAATCAGACTACGTCCATCGATTGTTTTCATTTATGCGAACACTGTTTCCGGTGTCAACTCTTGCACAACATCGACAGGTCGCCCTCCCTCGTGAGTTATCTACCTGTTCACATGTTTTCATACGAGTAGATTTGGTACGCAAAATCTGCAACAGCCTTACGAAGGCCCTTTTCACGTGATCGCTCGTCACGAAAAGACCTTCAAGGTTGGTCGACATGGCCACATCGAGATCGTCAGCATTGATCGTCTCAAGTCAGCACACATCGATGACAGTGCCCTACTTGATAACTTGAGACTCAATGCTAGACCTATCAAATCTACTAGCGGGATCCTTACATCTACTTCAGGTCTCACGCTAGATACATCAGAGACCTCATTCTTACATTCCGGTCAACAACACGTGTCATCTGAACCATCTGCGGACGAGACTTTAGTCTCACGTCCAGATCGGCATACCGCGCCGACCTTGATTTCGGATGAGATTGCAGGCTCACGAAATACGAACGAGGCTACCGTCTCACGTTCTGGTCGCCGAGTACGCTTGTACCTACGCGTTCGCGACTGCCCTCACAGCCAACAATGGATACAGTGTAGGACTATTCCTATACTACATGCATGCTACTCTTTTTCTCTTCTTTTGATATTTGTTGTATCCTGAGCCCACACCTCCGACCGTCTCTAGTTTGGCACCGTCGACTTCAGTCAACTTTGGAGAAAGCTGGTCTGATCACCCACGCTCTTGTAAACGCACTCAATTGATGTTCTGGTTTCTAATCTGCCTAGCATATGCTTGGTTTTGCATTTGGTTGCCATGGTCGCTTCCGGTTTCTTGGCGCAATGTGGTTTCGTCCTACGTCTGCAGCGTTTTCTGGTCCGCATTCCTAGGATCGCAATCCTCAGATCCTGGATACAAACCATTTAGGTGTGGTATGCTAACTCGAGCAACAAATACAACAGACTTCTGGTACCGTTCTCCGTAAAAGACCTTCGTTGGCAACTCGCGGTTGAACGATCGCTTCCTGTTCCAACAATCCTGTCGTCCTACTATCGCACGTTTTCCGATCAGTCCCACGAATCAAACCGCTCCTTATCGAGAGTGTAAACCCTTTCTAGCGGGAGCCTCTTGTAGTGAACTACTTTTATCAAGAAAACGCGATGGGTTTAATGGAAACAATCATTATTATAACCAACTGTACCAGTGATTGTTTTACTGTATTTGCTTGTTTGTCTGTACTAAAGACATTCTTCCTTCCTTCGATTGTAACCTTGCACGAATTAGGTTACGCTCAGTAACCTCACTTGTACTTCTTTGACACGATCTCGGTATTCCTTTGATACCACGAGATTGTCAACAAATACATCTCGACTACAGCCATCAACTGCCTTCTGATTTTTGACTCACGGGGTTTTTATCGGTTGATTGGCGTGTAGTCTTCCTGTAGTGGTTATCATAGTCAACCACGACCCGACACCACACAACAAGGTTATGATTGCGGCGTGTGACTTCAAAGTTAGTTGTTATTCACACGATTCCCATCTAACTCGATTAGATCTCATTCATTACACATAGACCATTTTCGTCGTTAATCTACATAATTATTGAAAAAGTTCTTGTAAATTTCATTTCGGTTCATGATAATTTCAAAGAATCACGGGTACATATGAGGTACTGTTTTCATTTTATTGCTTCATTTTGCAACAGCATCGACGTTGTGAGAAAACATTCTACGAACTTCGTCTTCACTATTTTACTTTTGTTGTGCAGTTTCCCGATTAATAATTTAAACAGACTACGTTTTCATATTTGCTGACTGTTCTTAAATGATTTTGTGGTAGATTCGTGACGCTATTGAAAGTTTACTCTTTCATATAGTTTCAGTTCACCGATTGTTGCAATGTATTGCCTGTTCAAGTTTCACTGCAGTCGAATATCTTTATCCACAGGTATTGCTCCATCCTGTGGATCAAGATAAATAGTTGACCTTCCAGATCCTCGTAAATACATCTTCGTACTCGTCACCATCATATTATTCATTCGGACAAGACCTAATCTTATTAGACCTTTATCTTTACAAAGTTAGTTCGACAGGTGAAGACATGATATCTGTATAAATAGTGAGCCAGTAGGCATTTGAATGTCAGTTGACGTCTAAAACAAATATTGTATCTTCAGATAGTGATAGTTTATAAAAATCCTTCAACTGTACATGAAGTTGACCTCCGGAATTGCATCTGGCACCTTGTCTTTACAATTCAACTATGAATTCCTTAAACTTCTGGTTATTCTGACGAATAATCTTATGAAATTTTGCCCTCTCACGAAATTCAAAACTGGTGCACTTTACAAGATTTAATAATAGTTCCTTAACAGTTACATAAGGAAGTGAGATAGGCTTTTCTGGATATGCAAAACACTTTAGTAAACTGTGGGCTTCTTTCCCAATGAATATAAAGAAATGTGCTACAGCTTTATCACCCGTAACATCTTGCTTATTCATGCTCCAGATTTCAAACCTTTCCAAATAACACTTAAGAGCTTCAGGAATGGAATGAATATCTGACTGTTTCAAAGCGACGCTAATATGATAAATAGAAGTATTTGAATTATAGTACAAACTATAAATCCCAGAAATAACGCAATTTAACCAACAAGTATTATATATGCACGAACGAATATTCTGTATTAAGAATTCAAAATCAAGCATTCAACTAGAACAAAAGAATCGTTAGTTCATGAAAATACCACATATTGTCTACTCGAGTAAAGTTCAAAGTTTAGAGTATATAGACAATGAATTAACAATAGTCTGTACAGTTTGATCACCAGTACTCTGAAATCCTCAAAATACAATTAAGTCTAGAAATTAAATGCTTACAGTTTTACTATAATAATTCATTGGGATTATCAGACAGTAAGCACATATTCCCACTTCTAGTACTATTAAAAAGACAGTTCACAGTGAGAAACTGGTGATATATTTGTACAGTAGACATTTCCATCAAAGATCACATACATACTCAAGGCATTTACACATACACAGCAAGAAGAAACAATGAATGTCAACCGATTAAAAGACGAAATTAATCCGAAGTGATAAATGCAAATCGAAGATTGAGTGGATTATAAGACAATGTGCACAAATATAATTTGTCCTAAACTTGGATCCCATAACCTGGTAAATCAACTTCAATGCTTAGAATGATATAAAACCTCATTTTATCGACATTATACAACTGTCTCTCTCTCTCCGTTGTTCACAATGATAGCACATTGCACTTACTTGACGAAATTCGCACAAGGATGTACAAAAATGGGTTAAAGTGTTTGGCATGTCAACAGTCCAAAATTAACCGTCACACAATCCATCCATCGGCATTTTCTCATGGCCAGATGCACGTTTCGCCTACATGCATATAGATTTGGTAGGCTCTTTACCGCCTTCGAACGGTTTTAATTATCTGTTTACAAGTATAGACCGATCCACAAAACTACCTATAGCCATACCGATAACGGACATCACAGTTGAAACAATGGCTAAGGCCTTCATGCAAAACTGCGTGACCAGTTTTGGTACACCTATAACAATAACGACGGATAGAGGAGCACAATTTGAATCCAACCTATTTAACAACTTAGCTAAACTTCTAGGCTCCAATAGAATACGCATCACTGCATATCACCCTCAGGCTAATGGAATGATAGAACGTTTCCACTGTCAACTAAAGGTTGCCTTTTTATAGAACTAAAACTCCAATCAGTGGACAGAATTACCATCATTAGTTACGTTAGAAATACCAACGTCTGTCAAACGTGATGCACTGTTTTTACGGATCACAAACCACTGACCAATGCACCAAAAGCAAGTGCCGATAAATACTCAACTCGAAAAGTGTGTCTTCAATCTTGAAGGGACTGATGCTACCTAGCACATCCGATCTCCAGTTACAACCAAACTCACAATCAACGACGTTAGCACCACGTTATTCAGGCTGTCGGTGGCTTTCTTCAACATTAAAGTTACACCTTGTTGAAGAGTACCAGGCATCACAAAACCTAAGTATAGCGTCTCCTGACGACTACCTCTAAACACCATCCTGTCTTAACATAATGCACGCGATGTCGAATCACTTACACTAGTGACCACATTTAACCAGAAAGAATTGACTCACATAACACTGATCACTACCCAGTGATCAATCAATTGTAAATAAATATGACCAGATGGATGTTGATGAAGATTGTCAAACATCGCAATGCCCAGATCAATAAGTTACATAAATACCACAAACACCGTGGCTCAAATAAGCACCCAGATTACTTCACTCTCCCATACATCTTCTTAGCCCAATCATGTGTATGTCCGGCCGTGTTTTAGGTATAGACCCTGTAAGATCTGAAAATTGTTGTTTAGTACTGGAATTAACATTAAAAGTTTGAACCGGTTTACCTTAATCTTTGTAATGTATTTGGATATTTTGACTGACTCATTAATCATAACTAGTAAGCTTTCCGCAGATTGTGGGAAATCAGTTTCTCTACAACATACAAATTGACAGACTGTAAACGTCCTCAAGCAATAAAAAGAGAAAAATATACTGCGAAAACAATGACGATAATCACTCAAACCTGAAGAACTGCTTAACTGCCTTTATGAAATATGAAAGTAATAAAAAGGAAATGCAAAAATATAATTGATAATTGTTCGGTTTTACATAAGTGTTTTGTTTTCGGGACAGATTGGCAAATTTGAAAGAAACAGAAACAGCGTAGATAACTCGTGTACGAAAAGGTATGAAAGCAAAAATTTGCTCTGTTAAAATGCGTATATGTAAACATGTGAATTTTTCCAGAAGTTGGACCTCTCACCCAATTCGATTAAGTCAGTCAGTACGTACATCAGTTCGAGTTGCCATACCACATTGGCATGGAGACGCAGTTGTCGACTCAAATTACGTAACAGTTCATGTCGTCATCATAAATTTGGGTTGGCGGTATCAATCTTCCTATTTTGGAGACGTCTTCAAGCGTCCAATGATCTTCTCCCCAAAATTGCGGAAATTTTGGTCTAATACCACGAATTCCGTGTTGCGCAGTTTTCCGGACAAAATGTTAATAACCAGTGTGATTTTTATACCCTTTTAGGATGAAATTACAACTAATAAATATGATTTCTAATATTATCATGAAGTTCATTCACCATCGCATAATTGATGTTCAAGTTTTGTTTTAGTATGTCAAACAGACACTAGACAATGAAGCGCCGGCTTCACACAAGTTTTTCAAAAATCTCACGCGATGCAGGTCCATTGTTTGTACTATCTACATTTCCATTAATGCATCTGTTCAGTCTGATTACAGACACAATGATACAGCTGGCTTTGGCAAATGTCAGATTTCAGGGACACGAATGTGTGGTCGGATGACTTTCTCCAATAGTGAAGACGACTGTAGATGTGATGTTGGTTTTCGTAGTAAGTCCCAATCGATCCATCACCATGGTAGAAGGTCCTTTGAAAAACCAGCACTAGATATGCCAAGTGCTGTGCAATCAGAACCGATGCACACGACATATTTAGGCACCACCGAAAAACTGATTTCCTTGTAAGTGTATCTAGTTAGTAAGTGAAGAAATAGGAAGAGTCAACTTTATTTTCGTATCCATCAGTGTAGCCCCAGACTTATGTAGACAACACACTGCATGTGAATTTCAAAGGAAATGCCATTCACTAAATGAAGATTTTGTATAGAAAGCAACTGAATGCCTGTTGCCTTTACTATACTCAGGTCCTGTTTTTCTCCGTGATAGGTTACTGCTAGCACTGTACAGAAACGTCCGACGTCTATATTCATCGGTATTTTTTTATCACACCCAAAGTTGCACACTACCTTCCCAACAGTGTTCACATTAATCTGAAAATCTTCTTATTGAGTTACGAATAGTGTTACTGTAGTGAACACCTAGTCTATAATGTGCATAGTTTGAAGCACATTTTTGACGACCTGATTGATCGTGGTTGTCATTTTCTGTCTTTCCTTTTGAATGATATATGTGGAAAATTAGGTTTTCAATACACTGACAATTTACGGTGGACTAATAAGCTGCACAGCAGTATATCGAAGAAGTTTACTTTTACAGTCTACTGAACCAGAACATGTCAGACAGTGTGATTGAGTCTGAAGTAGGCTATGAGTTCTCTAAGGAAATCGTCTTTTGCAAAAACTCAAAGCTGTCAAATACCAAACGTGACATCGTGGTGATCGCAAGCAGTCAATCATGGTTCATTGCACAAATTACTGATGGAGGCAGGATTAGGTTTAAGGCATTCGTTAACTTTTAGGAATTCTTTATTGAGTTCTTTCGCTCCAGTGCTATAGGTAAATTCAAGTATTATTATACTCAGTCCCTGTATGTAGAGCGTAATAAAAGAGATAAAATATGGCTTAGAGGTAATAGAGTCAAACCTGATAATCTTTTCTAGATCGGCCATTGCAGAAAGTTAAGGAATTTAAGATTCCTCTTTGCGAAAAAGTATCAGTAAACGAACAATGACTGTGAAAACTACCGTTCATTTGTTGAAGAAGTAGGCAACGCCGCAGCTACAGAGCGGTGAAGCAGTAATCTCCCAGAATCAGCCACCGCCTCATGTAATCACGTCCAATGTACACAGAAACCGGCAAGCCGCATAGTTTAGGTTTTTTTATTAACAAATTGTAGATGGCGCAATTACTGAAATGTCTCCACCTGTTCATCTCTCAACGATGCAACAGCTGGACAAATTTGTAATCAAGATGATGAGATGTGACATAGCTGTAACATGGCAAATAGAATACCAGATATTCTTCGGGTGTACAGAAGTATATTGCGTCAATGCCGTGAGGTAGAACCAACGTTTCTAGAAATAGGAGTCTACTACCATAGTGGATAGAAAACAAGTTTCCTGAGGGTTTCAGAAAATTGCCTACGTAAAATCAGTTTCAGCAAACTGGAGCTTCAACTGAACTACGACAATCTATCTTTGTTCAAAAGTTCTAACCAACAATTGTGGCAAATCCTAGGTCTCTTAGTAGGTCTATTACTTCGTGAAGTATTCATCTCATTTCAACAAAACCAGCTGAACTACCTTTGTTTACAACTTATGCTCTCCCCAACAATCATATAGTCATTGCTTCCTGTTTGCAATCTTGCGAAGATTTGCTTAACTGATAACATGCAAAGCCTTGGATATTCCAAAAAGACATAAGGTTGCGATTTCTATAAGCTCATACCTTCAATGGACCTATCCTTGACCACCAGTTGCACATTCGCAACTCGACTTTCATGAAGCGTGCCGACGGTGATATTGACTAAAACCATCTACATTCATATCTTTTAAATTATCAACCCAGCTGGATAATCTACTATAGTGGATATTTTATAATTTGTAAAAATTTGTCTTGCTTGTAAACTGGCATGCCTCATGTAACAAACTGTTATTTGAGAATAAATTATTACTATTATTATTGTTGTATAAGTTTTACCAAAATCAACTACTCATAATCCCTCCATTTGAAATGAGTCAAGTTCTACGTTATTCCACACTTGGGAAAATGTTAGTATGAATTTTTGGTCTATTGGACATAAGAACAATGAGCTAAAGGCATTTTTATCAGGCATACACTCATTCTCAAGGAATCGCCTGTTCGAAATTCTCCAAATTATCAGTAGAATTAAGTAATAGAAGGATTTATGATAATAACTTATATGGATTTGTAGTAGTATATATTTCTATCGCACTCAGGCAATGGTGAGGTCAAGAAAATCTCCCGTGACTATACAGATCCTAAAAGCTTGATAAGCTAACTAATAAAGTAGTTGGCATTTTTCCTCTCCACAGTTATACTTCTGTTTCCTCAATTGGCTTACTAATCCATATGCATTTGGGAATTAACACACCGACAGAGCGTTTGCATAAAGGCTAGTTGACTCTGTATTTTTAAAAAAATTGATTGTTCTTCCGTTTTATAATCCTACATCTCAGTACAAAATACTTGTACCGTCCTCTTACGTTCACGTGTTTACTCTCTTCCGTTATCAAAGCACGCTAAATCGATTCTCTTGTAACTTACGAACAAAAAATATCAATAGACCCAAACTAAAATTCAGGAACCAAATTTTATTCGCAAATTACAAGTAATTGACCCAAATATCGCTGTAGTAATATTTATAACAATTACAGAATAAACCTTTGATTTTCTAGATTCCGTAGAAAAAACATCCAAATACCGAAACAAAGACAGAGAAAAAAATGCTTGAAGACAAAGATATAAATAAACAACTTCAGATGTTGATTGAAACAGGTACATCCAAAACACAATGGAATTAGCATCAAATACAAAAGTTTTCAATCAATCAAATGTCTTCAGTTCTCTCATAACGCTTGAATAAGTTAAACTTTTAACCATCGGTTATTACTATGAACTTTGGGGGGTTTGTTATGATGGCTTCATACTAAATCATTGTTCTTGATTGTAATTTCGATCTATTTGACCATTAACTGATCCTCGATTAGATTTTTATCCTGTGCACATTAAGAATAAAATCAGATATTTTAAATTTACGGCCCGTAACGCTTTTGCTATCTTTGGTTTATCTTTAAGTTTATCTGAAGGACTCTTGTTATTCGTTTTGTAAAACCCGGCGCGCGACAATCCTACATGATTTAGTACTAATGCATTGACACGTTGAAACTGACAGTGTGAATTGCAGTACTGTTTGTCCCTAACCTCACAAAGTGGCTTACATTAAGTCACGAAACGTCAGAAATATAATCTTTCTTTTTATCGGCATATAACGAAAAGTATGCTTGTTATTACCCCCACGAAATTTCAAGATGAACATATAAATACTGAGAAGATTGACATTCAACATGAAACACTTTGAAGTCAAAAATGTTTACGCGGGAGCACAGGATTAGTATGGCACCGTTTGGTTTTGCAGGTGTGGTCATTTTTTACATCCCATTCTGTTCCCAGACCAAGAGTTATTTTAAGAAATGCTGAACATGTTACCACTGATTGTTAAATTTAACGATTCAGTATAGACATTGATGTGACCTTTAGGTAAGATTTTATAGACTAGGTGGTTACATCGCGACAGGCCTACAATTTCGGTTTCAGTTCTACTGCTTTCATACCGAGCTATATCACAGCTCCACAAAATCTTTGGCAGAGCCCCAATATTGGCAGCCGGATACAAATGCCAATATATGCCTTACAACAAACAATTTTGAAAGACCACACTTCAAAGAAGACTTCACGGCCTGTGTCACTTGAAGCTTGACAGCATATACATGCAGACGACCATGGTCAATTTTTCGACAGTACTATGCACTTGTAGTCATTGATTCTGTTTCTAAGTGACCCGAAGTTTTCTTCAAAATTTCACTAAATTCTGACTTCGCGATTCAGGCACTAGGAAACATTCTTAGTTGAGAAAAGTTCACCATGGTTCCAACTTTCGTTGTTAGTTCCATTACCAATGTGTACATGCTATATCATACAGATCCTATTTATTCATACAAAGCCGTATCAACACGGCATAGACCCAAAGAGAAGACGTACAATCATTTACAGGAATCTTAGACCCCAGTTAAGCTGCAGTGGCAGCAGTATTTGTGCAAACTACAAACTAATGATACATTTGTAGTTGATTTCCTGATAATTCCGAACTCCGAATATAATACGTCCAGTCACATATATCTACGTATCTTAAATTGCACTATTTTGGAAGTTCCTGGTTGGAAAATCAATGTTAACATTAATCATCATAAAACATCATAGAGAATTCAGCGGGTGGCTCACAAGCAGTTAGACACTTCGAACCTTCCGCATAACTTAGCTCTCCGATCCCATACGCAGCAACAAATGCAGGTGAAGACGGCCATTATGTCAATGGCCTCTAAAGAAGAAACTGAGATCTTAAAGTACAACATCTAGAACTTTAACCCAGACGCACTCGATGGAGATCTGGATGAGCTAGAAATGTTTATTATCCATGAAGATCTAGTAAATATACCAGCCATTTCGGTTTATCCTCATCAGAAACCGATTATTTACTGTGGCGTCTCGCACTTAATTTTGTGATGCCCGGTTTGCTAAACCAAGTAATGACAGAGATTTTGAAATTGTATAATCTCTTGTAAATGATCTTTCGTTGAATAGTATTTCCAACTTGCACACAAGTGGAAGCGGTTCGGTCCACTTTGGAACGCTTGCAGCTGAGAGTGAAAAATTTATCTGTTCGTGAGAGCGTTCTACCAGCTTGTCACCTTGTTGATGGTAGACGGTCGTTCGGACTCGTGTAATTATTAGTGGTGTTGTTGAAAAACGGAAAATTCTATATTCGAACAGGCGTGCACAGTCTATACTGATAGTTGAAGGACAGGCGAAGTTTTCTCTCACTGTTCAGCGAAGGCGCTGGTCATCGTTTCAGCAGTAATGTTCTTGTATGGTACTGTTTCTGGCCATCCTGTGAAACGTTTCGCACACGTCATGAGATTATGGTATCCATTTGAATACGGTAAGGGTGTTACTAAATTCAGATGAACATGATTAGAACGAGCTTCGGGAGTTATGAATGAGCCTAGAGGATATTTGGGTCTCATGACCTTAGATTTCTTTCAGCCTATATAAGGACGTGTTCAGTCACTCACGTTTTCATCAATAACAGGCCGGCCAAGTCGTTCTGGTATGAGCATGATGGTTGCTCGAGCACCTGGATAAGGAAACGTTAGTACGTACTGAAGACTCTGCGTCGATAATGTTTCGGCACGATTGGACGATCCCTACCTGAAGATTTGTTAAATAATAATATATCCATCTGTTTAGTACGTAGTTTTAAATTTTTGATGATAACTTGTGCTGAAGACCAGTGTCTTCTACTTGAAACTGGGCGAGTTTAAGAAGGTCGATGCCTTGGAAACTGTTCAAGGAAGTTATACAAAACAATGCGTCTGCAACTACTTTGTTTTCCCTAGGAATGTGCCGTATATCTCAAGTAAACCACAAAATGTAGTCCACTTGTCGAGACTCTCGAGGGGACTACTTGTTTGAAGATAAGCCTAAAGCGAAGTTAAGAGGTATGAGATCGGTGGAAAGAGTGAATTCTCAGCCTTCGATAGAGTGTTGAAAGTGCCTTGCAGCATAACACATGGCTAGAACTTCCTTAGCGAAAATGCTATAACTCAATTCCGTGACTAGAAACCGTCTAGCGAAGAATTCCAAAGATTGCCATATCTGTTTAACCCATTGTTGTAAGACTCCTCTGATTGAGCAGTCGAATGCTTCTATCGCAAGGCTAATGGATGTTTTGGAGTCATAGTGTTTAGGCGATGTTACTTAGGGTGTGAGCTCCTAAACTATGGAATGCTTCTTTGGTGATGTCGTCCGTGTTGACGTATTTCTCATTTCCACGAAGTTTGGCGTTTAGGGTTATCATGAGAGACACTCTTTTCAGTGTGAATCGTCCAAAGACACGTAATTGTTGATTTTGGTCTGTTCTGGGTAATCCAGAATGGCCGAGATACAACCAGTTCTATAGCGTTGTTTTGAAGTGGGACAAGCACAACCTGCAATTTCTGGAGAAGCTTCGACAAGAAAGCCAGTTAAACAGGCCATCTTCAAAGGTCCGTTGACCAACAACCTCGCTCATTAGTAGCAATATTTCTGTTTTCGAACTATGTTGTAGTATGATGTTGTTGAATAATTGGTCTAAATTTTGAAGGTCGGTTGGATCTCTACGTTTAAGTATAGCCTTGCTTAAAGTTTCTTTAGGTGCCGAAAAATCACTAGTAAACAAACTGATTGTGAAGTATCCATTGAAATCGCATGTTAGTACATTCACCAATGAGAGGAATCGTGCGCGTGTTCGTGGAAGGCAGCTTGTAAATAGCAGAACCAGACTTCGATGCTGTCGGGCTAAAATGGCATTATTTGAAATTAGGGAGGAGAAAAGGTCTTGATCTTAAATAAATTAGGAGTCTGCTCCGTCGCGACGAGAATAAAATATGCAAATAAACATGGAAGAATATCCAAAAATATGAAAACCATGATTATGTAAAAATGTTAGTTGAAAAAAGACATAATGTTTCAACGGGAAAAGAAACTACACTTTGCTGATTGGTGAACCGGATCACGTCGGTCGCGCCACTAAATATGCCAACAGTATTAGGAGCTTGACAGAGACTTAAACAGTACCACATTTATGATCGAAGTATGTCAATCCAGTCAAATCAAAAGTCAGGAATGAGGGAGTTTGAATATATATTTTGAAGCTTACAGATATATCGAGGAACTTTGGGTCAAAGCTATAAACTGGTTAAAAGGGATGTATAATATGGCGCATCCGCTCGCGATCTAGTGCGAATGTGTTACCGAACGCCTTCAGCTAGGTGAAACCATGGAAACTAATGCAGTAGGAAGCAAATGTTGAGGACTTACAGAACAACTGATTTTACTTACTTACTTACTTACTCTTAATGGAGCATAGAACGCCGACGAGAATTCCCCAACCCACTCTGTCCTCCGCCTTTTTTTCTAATTCCATCCAATTCTTGTTCATTTTTCTCATGTCTATTTCCATTTCCCGGCGTAATGTGTTCTTTGGTTTTCCTCTCCTCCTTTGGCCTTGAAGATTCCACGTGACGGCTTGTCTTGTGACACAGTTAGGTGCTTTCCTCAATGTGTGTTTCATCCACTTCCAGCGCTTCTTCCTGATTTCTTCCTCCGCCGGGATCTGGTTTGTTCTCTCCCACAGTACGTTGTTGCTAATAGTGTCCGGCCAACGGATCTGAAGTATTTTGCGTAGACAACTGTTAATAAACACCTGTATTTTCTGGATGATGGCTTTCGTAGTTCTCCAAGTTTCTGCCCCATACAGTAGAACTGTCTTGACATTTGTATTGAAAATCCTGACCTTGGTGTTGGTCGACAGTTGCTTTGAGTTCCAGATGTTCCTCAGTTGTAAATATGCTGCTCTTGCTTTGCGATTCCGCGCCTTCATATCTGCATCAAATCCACCCTGTTCATCAATGATGCTGCCCAAATATGTAAAGGTTTTTACATCTTCCAAATCTTCTCCGTCAATTGCGACTGCATTGGTGCATGCTGTGTTGTATCAGAGAATTTCGCTTTTCCGTTTGTGTGTATTCAGACCTACTGCTGCTGAAGCTTCTGCTACACTGGTCGTCTTCTTCTGCATTTGTTGTTGCGTTTGGGATAGAAGGGCCAGATCATCTACGAAGTCAAGATCGTCCAATTGCATCCTAGATGTCCATTGTATCCCATGTTCCCCTTCAGATGTTGATGTCTTCATGATCCAGTCGATCGTCTGGAGAAAGAGAAATGGTGAGAGTAAAAAACCTTGCCTAACATCGGTTTCTATTTCGAACGACTTTGTCAACTATCCTCCATGCACGATTTTGCAGTTTAATCCATCATATGAATTCTGTATGATATTGACTATCTTCTGAGGTACGCCGTAGTGTCGAAGAAGCTTCCATACTGTTGTCCTGTCTACGCTGTCAAATGCTTATTCGTAGTCAATGAAGTTGTTGCAGAGTGATGAATTCCATTCAATTGAGTGTTTCACAATGATCAGTAAAGTTGTGATTTGGTCTGTACGCGGTCTATTCTTACGGAATCCTGCTTGTTGGTCACGAAGTTGGGCGTCTACGCAGTCCTTCATCCTGTTTAACAACACCCTGTTGAAGACTTTTCCCGGTATTGAGAGAAGAGTGATGCCCCTGTAGTTATCACAGTTGCTGAGATCACCTTTCTTCGGTCTTTTGATCAGAAGTCCTTCTTTCCAGTCTTTTGGTACTTGTTCCTCATCTCGAATTTTATTGAAGAGAATGTGTAGTATCCTTGCAGTTGCTGCTACATCTGCTTTCAGTGCCTCTTTCGGAGTGTTGTCTGGTACTGCTGCTTTGCCACTTCTGATTTTCCTGCTGGCCATGCTGATCTCTTCAATTGTTTGTGGGCTAACATCGATTGGGAGGTCCGTGGGTGCTGCCTCGATGTTTGGTGGGTTCAGTGGAGCTGGCCGATTCAAGAGTTCTTTGAAGTGTTCAACCCACCTGTTTTGTTGTTCTTCAATGTTTGTGATTACCTCGCCTTCCTTGCTTTTCATTGGTCGTTCTGGTTTGCGGCAATTTTCAGAGAGTTTCTTTGTTATGTCATACAGTTGTCTCATATTTCCTTCTCTCGCAGCCTTTTCCGCCTTCGTTGCTTAATCTTCCACATATTTACGTTTGTCGGTTCTAATGCTCCTCTTCACTTGTTTGTTTACTTTTGCGTATTCAGCTTGTGCCTTGGCTTTTTCTGCTCTTGTTCGGCTGGTATTGATTGCTGCGTTCTTGTTTCTCCTTTCTTGAATCTTATCCAGTGTATCGACAGTGATCCGCTCCTTGTGACGGTGCTTCTTGTGACCCAGGACCTCATGACATGTTGAAGTGATTGCCTATTTGACCCCCTTCCAGTTGCTCTCCACAGTACTTCCTTCTCCATTGAGTAGATTATGAAAGGCCTGGAACTTGTTGCTGAGGACTATCTTGAATTCGTTGAGTTTGTTAGTGTCCTGAAGAAAGGCCGTATTGAACTTTTGTGATATTGTCCGCCCCGTTGTCCAGTGCTTGTTGAGTTTCAATTTCATCTTGGCGACCAGCAAGTGATGATCTGATGCTATATCAGCTCCTCTCTTGGTTCTCACGTCTTCCATCGTCCTCCTGAACGTTTTGTTGATGCAAATATGGTCGATTTGGTTTTGCGTGCTGTGATCTGGTGAAGTCCACGTGGTTTTGTGTTTACGTTTGTGTGGGAATATGGTGCCGCCTATGACCAGTTTATTGAAGACACATAGGTTTGCGAATCTCTCACCACTTTCGTTCCTTTCTCCCAGTAAGTGTCATCTCATGATGTCTTCATATCCAGTGTTGTCCGTTCTAACCTTGGCATTGAAATCTCCCATCAGAATGGTCAGGTCATTTGTTGGGCACTTCTCGATGATTGACTGCAGCCTATTGTAGAATTGATCTTTAGCGTCTTCATTGTAATCGTTGGTAGGCGCATAGCATTCCATGATGTTCATTGAAATGCCATCCTTCTTTTGTTTTGAAGGAGGCTTTGATGATCCTTGGTACATGAGATTCCCATCCTATAAGTGCATTTTGTGCTTGTTTGAGTAGCATCAATGCAACTCCTTGTGAAGACCTTCTGACTTCCATGGCAGAGTTTACAAGGTTTGAATAATTTTTTCTGGTTAGTGTTTTTTTTAGCAAGTTAGATTTCTAAGGGATGTGGACTCTAACCCGATGCCCAACCCTCCTCCTTTATCCAGGCTTGGGACCGGCAGTAGCCCTCGGAGGTACTCCAGGCGGAGTTAACAACTGATTTTGGGGATATATTAGTTGATTGACTTCAACAAACCCATTTAATAACAGTGAGCAAATATGAACAAGTATATTATTTTGCTCATATCGTTTGCCGAGATACTGGATGAAAAGTGCACAATAGTGAAAGAAATTTACGCGGAATATGTTTTTCCATAGCGTAAATGTTGTTGTGAAACGAAGCCATAAAATTAAATCTGTACCTTACTTGTACCGGGATTCTTCGCAATCACTATGGGCTGAAATTACATTTACAAGGGCTTCTGACATAATAAAATTGCTTAACCTTTGATAATTAAAGACCAGACGGCTGTGACAGCTGCATAAGCTTGTACTAACGATATGTCAACCTACAAATAACTCCAGATTAGCTTATAATAATGTTTTTGAGTGACTAAACTACCCTTATCGAACTCTATTAATGTAATTGAACCATGTTTTAGAGCGATAAATTCGTGAAAATAAACCAAATGACTCATATCAACACGTTTCGAATATCCTGTATATTGAATTGAGGAAAATGGCGTTGGGGCTTACCATGATCTTCTGCCGCGCAGTTTCGAATTTCTTGTTCCGCAGCTGTATAAATGGCCTTAAGGCGTATATCTAAAGTAAGGACATGTCCAATATTTTTGTGCAGCAGAATCGCTTTATTTAGGAGCTAAAGGACTTACGTCTTGATCCTCCAACTCAGTGTTCAGCTGGACCAATTAAAGATGATCGTAAGTCAATGTATGTTGTATTAGCTTACATTTAGTGTTTGCATGGCAAGCCACTATCATGGGACCTGTATGTTCGTTTATTCCGTAATAATGTACCTGTAGGCTGATAGTCCATATGAAGGTGGGATATTCTTCCTGGAAATACAGTTTCCCACAGACTACCCTTTCAAACCTCCTAAAGTAAGCGTTGTATCACTCTCAAGCCAGCCTTGTGACAGATCAGTTTCATGACGAAAATATATCATCCAAATATAAATCTCAGTGGTCATATATGTTTAGATATCCTCCGTGGACAATGGTCACCAGCCCTCACAATATCGAAAGGTATGCATTCGTATATGAATACTGATTTTGTGTTTGTAATAGTTCTACTCTCGATTTGTTCACTATTGACGGACCCCAATCCAGATGATCCTTTATGCCCAGATGTCGCACGTCAGTACAAAACAGATCGTAAGAAGTATGATGAGTTAGCTCGAGAGTGGACACAGAAATATGCTATGGGACCTTAATGCAGTCAATACACAGAACATTTCGATAGACATATTTTCTCCTTTCTTCTTGTACTCATTAATGACGTACGTGTTACATTTAATGTCGGTCGACTTTTTCCAGCCCTCGAGTAACTTTACTTTCTTATTCTATTCTTACTGGTTTGTCAGTTCTGCGTTTGTGAAAATGCTCTTAAGGTTGTCGCAAGTATTTCTTCTTTCTTTTCGAACAAGACTTGTGCCGTGTTCAGTGACAGTTGGCGGTACAGGTTGGTTCACTCAGACGTTTTCACTTGTTTAAATATTTAATTGTATCAATTCATTTTACGAGAAATTCATTACTTGAGCAATTGCTGCTCGTGATACTCATCATCTAATCTTCTCAGAATTTAGTAATCTGTTTATATTTGACCAAAGCTATTAAAACTTGTGTTTATTCAAGAGATTGTTTTAAGGAAAAGTCTGATTTCATGTTGGGAACAAGGTTGCATCAATGAGAGTATCGGATTTTATGGCAGTCTAATCTTGTTGTTCAGTAGTCTGTTTACTCGTGTTAAGGCGTGTATTTTCGTTAGCATAATACGCTTATTAGTTTGTATGAGGTTTTTAGTGATGTTAAGCATAATTCTTTAGCTACCTTATATAACTACTGTTAATTCATCTGTTTCAACGTCGTCCCTGCATGGCTTTCGTTGGCTGACGAGATTATCGCCTCGCTTTGCTTCATAGTAATGAATCATAAACAGAATAATTACTTATCTTTCAACTTTTTTGAAATTCGTATTATGAATTAGAATTCGTCCCAATTTATGCAGTTAAGTGGAAGTGTTGGTAGAAAATGTTACACTTAATAACCAGCGTTGTTCCACTAGCAACTATTTAGTCAATATCAAATCTCCATTTATTACTTATAGCCTTCTTTTGATTGCCTATCGGTTACTTTGATGACCCTATCACTCTTATGATCGCATTGTACTCCATAAGGAAATGCTGTGGACCATATAATTAACGAGAATGTTTTTATCGCGAACGTATGTGAAAAGAAAGCTGAAGTCTGTAGTTTATGTTACTTCGTGGACAGTTGTTCGTTAATCAATAAGGTAATCGGTAATATTTGGTACTGACTGCAAAGCTTATTTCCAGTAGTGGTTGAGAGTGCTTACTGGTCTTATCGTAAGCTTCATGAATATTGTTGCTTATGTGTCGTTCCTTCGTCTCCGATGGTTTATTCATTGGTACACAAAAAGGTAAAGGAAATCACAACTCTTATAATTGCTTTGTCAGTAATTTGTATGGCATGTAGTTTCTGGCTAGTGATACGGGGTCCTTGCCATGGTAATCGATGACGCTTCACTATATCATTAACCGATTTGTAACATTTGACTAGTATCCTATGCTTAACCACGAAACAAGCAATACATACAGGAAACCTATGGCCAAAATTATGTAACCTACGCGTGCCCTCTACTCGTTTTCCAACTATAAACTGAGCAGAGGACTAGTGAAGAATATGCTCGTCCTTTGGTTAACAGATGTTTTACTCTTGAGATAAGTAATGTATGTTTCACATATGCATATTTGACCGGAATAATGGCTTTATAGTGAAGAGGTTTTCAGCAATATGATTAGAATGAGTAAATTTATGGTACCTCAAAGTAACGGTAATTTTGTCACTGAAGTAAGGTTTGTATTTCGAAGTTATTGTTGGTGCACCGAAAAGTGTGATGAGATTCTACCACATCCTGACACTTGGTAAAGCCTCTTCTTCCGAATCTGAATGCACAGTCAGTCTATTCTTCGAACTTTGGTAGCGTAACTTAAGAAGACAGTTTGATCCGACAATAAATCTTATTTATTTGCCTAATGCACTCTGAATAACAATCTGGTCATATTTATTTACAATTGATTGATCACTGGGTAGTGATCAGTGTTATGTGAGTCAAGTCTTTCTGGTTAAATGTGGTCACTAGTGTAAGTGATTCGACATCGCGTGCATTATGTTAAGACAGGATGGTGTTTAGAGGTAGTCGTCAGGAGACGCTATACTTAGGTTTTGTGATGCCTGGTACTCTTCAACAAGGTGTAACTTTAATGTTGAAGAAAGCCACCGACAGCCTGAATAACGTGGTGCTAACGTCGTTGATTGTGAGTTTGGTTGTAACTGGAGATCGGATGTGCTAGGTAGCATCAGTCCCTTCAAGATTGAAGACACACTTTTCGAGTTGAGTATTTATCGGCACTTGCTTTTGGTGCATTGGTCAGTGGTTTGTGATCCGTAAAAACAGTGCATCACGTTTGACAGACGTTGGTATTTCTAACGTAACTAATGATGGTAATTCTGTCCACTGATTGGAGTTTTAGTTCTATAAAAAGGCAACCTTTAGTTGACAGTGGAAACGTTCTATCATTCCATTAGCCTGAGGGTGATATGCAGTGATGCGTATTCTATTGGAGCCTAGAAGTTTAGCTAAGTTGTTAAATAGGTTGGATTCAAATTGTGCTCCTCTATCCGTCGTTATTGTTATAGGTGTACCAAAACTGGTCACGCAGTTTTGCATGAAGGCCTTAGCCATTGTTTCAACTGTGATGTCCGTTATCGGTATGGCTATAGGTAGTTTTGTGGATCGGTCTATACTTGTAAACAGATAATTAAAACCGTTCGAAGGCGGTAAAGAGCCTACCAAATCTATATGCATGTAGGCGAAACGTGCATCTGGCCATGAGAAAATGCCGATGGATGGATTGTGTGACGGTTAATTTTGGACTGTTGACATGCCAAACACTTTAACCCATTTTTGTACATCCTTGTGCGAATTTCGTCAAGTAAGTGCAATGTGCTATCATTGTGAACAACGGAGAGAGAGAGACAGTTGTATGATGTCGATAAAATGAGGTTTTATATCATTCTAAGCATTGAAGTTGATTTACCAGGTTATGGGATCCAAGTTTAGGACAAATTATATTTGTGCACATTGTCTTATAATCCACTCAATCTTCGATTTGCATTTATCACTTCGGATTAATTTCGTCTTTTAATCGGTTGACATTCATTGTTTCTTCTTGCTGTGTATGTGTAAATGCCTTGAGTATGTATGTGATCTTTGATGGAAATGTCTACTGTACAAATATATCACCAGTTTCTCACTGTGAACTGTCTTTTTAATAGTACTAGAAGTGGGAATATGTGCTTACTGTCTGATAATCCCAATGAATTATTATAGTAAAACTGTAAGCATTTAATTTCTAGACTTAATTGTATTTTGAGGATTTCAGAGTACTGGTGATCAAACTGTACAGACTATTGTTAATTCATTGTCTATATACTCTAAAATTTGAACTTTACTCGAGTGGACAGTATTGAGGCGAGTTTAAGATTAATGATTAAATATGTAAATTGGTTGACAATGTTGGTGCTATAGTGAAGCTTAATTGACCACGTTGTATGAAATATGTATCATGTAACCGAGCCTCCTTTCACCTCACATTTAGATGTGGATTGTTGTGTGGGTGTTTTTGAAGAATGCTAGGTGTGTGCAAATTCAAATGTGGTATCATTCCATGAATTCACTGAGTTTAACGTGTAGATGTAGATTACCTAATTAAGGTTTGAGTAGTTATCTTGAACAACAGTTAGAATTGTTGAATGACATAACTGAGAATCGATCGCAATGATTCATGTAGATGGATTGACAGTTCGCTTATCCATTGAATTTGCAAACTATTTTATGCTGCATTTATTACTACTATCAACAGTATATGTTCATCAATACGACAGAAAGTGTTTCACAATGAAGAATATGATGCTCTCATTTGAAAAGTTCGATTAATTCCAAAATGTTTCATTTTATGATGAAACCCTTCATCAGTAGTATGTTTGTGGTGAACCTCATAATTTCTAATCAATCAATCTATCCTATCTTAATGTTAATGAATTTTTCAGTGAGTTAAATGTTATATTTTTCTTTTATCGGTGGATAATATTTGATATGTTCACTAGGCAAATCGTTAATCGAACAATGTAAATGGTTGCATCAAGATAACGATAATTAAGGATTTATTTGTCGTGTGAAATGATTCAGAAATTGACAGATTGATAGGAATTGAACTGAACAGTAATTGACAATCATTGTTTCATAACATTGTATGAATACAAATACACAATATCATACAATAAGATTGTGGTTAGTGGTATTCAACAGATAATCCTAAACCTAGGTTTCATGCTACTTGGCACTCGTCAGCATTGTATACCTGTAATATTAAGTGAACTGGCGTCCCCTGACGGATTCGATCCTGTTTCACTTAGCTTGGTCGATAGGATTCGTTTCGCATCAAGAAGGATCTGATATACATAACGTTGATCACCACCTAGTGATCAATCAATTGTAAATATCATACAATTAAACGACTATAATCAATAGATATAAATAATTTGCTAAGTTATGGGTTTATTTCGTACTTCAATCAATTAAGTTTTTGTCTCTTTGCGTCAATTTTGTTTAGTAATTGACAATAGTGTTTAAAATTTATTGACTTGGTATAGCTTCAATTACATTACTCATCAACGCACCAATTTGAAGCAGTCAGTAATTTATTTGACGAGATTAATTGATTATTTATTGTTCCTGGATTGGATTTTTGAAAGATACATTCTAATAGTGTTTCCTTAAATATATAACAGCTGTAAAATGTAAAACACGTGTTTCATCTTATTTTTTATTCAAAATTGTATCTGTTGTTTTGTTGAATTACTGAAAATTGTTTAAAAGTCCTAGTTAATTCACTTGGCATCAGTGCTTGAAGTCACTAACTTCTAGTCTGAGCCATGTTGGTAGATGCAAACTACTTGGTTGGGGTCCTCGTGACTATCGTAACTAATGGTTGGTGACTGGGTGGCATGATTCAGAATCAATCACAATGGCGTCGGTGTATACACTCTCTGTCTTCCCTTAAATTATACGATTAAAATTGTTTTTTATCTTTCATTTTACGTGTTTATTCTTTCTTCCTGTACTGTATCCTTATAGGCAATCTTTCTTTTGTATATTACCATCACTTAATTAACTGAGTCTATGCATTTGGCGTTCATCTTGTTGTACTAATGAGGTATGGCAACTTGGACTGATGCATACATGTTTCGGTCCTACGTTCTGGCTGACTGACTTAGAATAACATAATACTGTGATCGTAATCAAGTATCAATTTGTTCAAGGAATATGAATTTCATTCTTGCTTATATATGTTATGCTCGATAAAAATAATTTGAAAATAAATGTTTTTTACTCATTGTCTCTTTGGTTAGTAAATATCGGATGTTGGATATGCTCCTAACAGCAAAAAAACAATACTTATTACAATGCAATCAATAGAATTGTATTACTTTGGTTTCTACGCATTTAACAAGTCACTTATGTTACATGTCAGGAGTGATATATGACTTTAAGGCACTCAGTTGTATTCCGGACCAAGCCCCAGTCGTTATTATTTGCGTGACTAAATACGATCATATACTCATACATACACTGAATGTAGATAATCCACACACAATGATACAATCTGATGTCGGCTGGATAACTATTTGAATTTAAGGTATATTGAACAACAATTTTAGTATTTGTACGCAAAGATGGCTAGTGGCTAGCAGTGTAGTCCAGGACGAAAGTTTCCTCCCATTTGCGACTCGTCAGCTGGATGTATCTGCATCTTAGTTGCAGTCCTAAACATCAATTGTAAGATTCAAACAAACCATACCAAGTGAGTTTACTATTTGGTTCTTTTTGCTAACTTCGTCAGTGCCAACACCTGGATCTACCACAGAACGTATAATTCTATTATCTGGTTTATTACTCGTAAAACACTAGATAAGATCGTATTGTTTAACATAATTAACCTTCACTCAACTGTGAAACTATGAGCTTAATCCAACGGTTGTTGAAACAGTCAGTCAGTAACAACGTAGAACTTCGTACGTACGTACATCAGTTCGAGTTGCCACACCACATTAGCACAGAGATGCAGTTGTCGACTCAAATTCCGTAGTGGTAGAGGTAGTAAGTGTATAAGCAGTAATCGGAAAGATTAGGGCTTGAAGATGTTGTTCAAGGAGTATAATACAGTGAAATAAATTTGTAAAGAAAAGAAAATAAAGCGACGTGAAGAATTCAGAAGATTAGAATTCGGAAGAACACAAAGAGCGGATGCACCTGTGTCATTGCAAACGATTTTAAGCCATGTCATTCAAGGTCTCTAACCATCGGTTGCTATCATCTCGCTGTTCCCAACCAGGTATTCTATACCCACCAACATGGCTCACTTCACTTGTCAGTGACTTCATCGACTTGTGCCATGTTTTGGTCTGGCCGCCCCTAGCTTTCTTCAAACCTACTACTATACCATTGAGCATCGCACGTCGATGCAGTCGGTGGTTGGGTATACATAACACATGCCCCAGCCATCTCAATTGATGAAGTTTCACTACATCAATTGATTAGCCATCCTTACTTAGTACCCGTTTCCTAACAAAAATCACTGAATATGCGTCACCATAACTTACTCGATGGTCCCAGGATATACGAGCAATGCTTCGAAGACACCTATGATCAAATACTAGTAACCTACGAATATCCTCTACTCTTACCGGCCATGTTACACTGCCATAAAGTAGGACGGAACGAACTGTCACACAGTAAAGACATCTTTTGGTTGATAGACGGATATCTCGCCTACGGTTGTTGAAACTTCAAGAATGAATTTCAAAAATCGATCGCTAGTATATACATAGCTGTTCAGCTGAAATTTAGTTATCATTTACGAGCTAACTTCTATAACTTATATAACAATCCCTTGATATTTAATCGAAATTCTCAATGTTTTCACATATTACTAAATTGTCATTTGATCATTGATTTATAAGTAATTGTCTGTAACTCTATAAAACCACGTGATTGTTATAGTTTCCTACGAATATTAAAATACAAGAATGTTGGTTGGTAATTATCAATTTATTATGAAAAAAACAGACAGACATGCAGTGTGTATTAATGTATTGAATGGTTTACTGATTTAGTTACTGAATGATTAATGATAGAAATATGGTAACAAATGGTTAGTCAGATGGTAGGTAATCGATAGATAAACAAATAAAGAATATTTAAACAAAATGGACCTGGTCTATATATAGTCACTATGTAAGAATTTATTGAAGTTGATTTGATAGATGATTCCTTTGCTAACCATAATTTTTCTACACACTAACATCTTGCATGTCTTAATAGATTTTCTAACTGAACGTTTGAATCGGTTTCCTATGCTCTTTTAATTAACCCAAGCCGAATTTATACGACAACTTGAACTCTAGAGAAAAGGTGCGAAACGAGAAAAGAACTCCTTACTCTAAAATTAGTTTTTGTACAGAAAAACCAAGGGTATTAATAGCAATTCAAATGGCCTCGGGCTTCTGGAAGGTTCTGGAATTCCACTAAACATAGTAACAGGATAGGTAATTATCCAGTCAGATATGTGACGAGTGATGTCACTTTCTAGATGTTTTGGGGGATCTTTTATTCAATGCTGACTGGATAACATGTTTTCCAGCCTTATCAAGGAATACTCTGAATCTCCCCTAAAAGTACTGTATTTAAACATGTAGTTTGTTCGCCTTTGGCTGTTATATCATTTCAAATGTTCGACACTTATTACATTGGAGAATATGCGCACATAACACTGCATCTCCTCACGATGCTCCACTGCCTTGTGGGTCGGGGGCTCAGGGTGCGGCCTCCTAAGAAAACCACCTATTTCGGTTTGGGAACCCGGGCAGTGTCACAGCCCTCACACAAATCTCATCAGATTTGTGTGGCGCTTATGATTGTGGTGCCCCCTTGTACCAATACCTCTGTGTTCAAATAAATAATAAATAAATATTCTTCCTTATTCACATGGTATATGTGATTGCCTGACTGATTAACGAAATGATGAACGCTTTAAATGATTGAATTGACGCTAACCAACAAGACTGATTTTTTCTGAAACCGGATCGCAGAATATAGAACCAAAAGTCAACCGATTGGATGTTTATAAAAAGGATTTCTAAGTTTATCACTAATATGTATTAAATATCCTCTCAAAAGTTTCTCAGTTAGTTGTCCAATGTAGAACTTGGCATACGTGTGCATCGGTTCAAGTTTCCACACCATGATTTCGAGTGGTGTTAGAGGTATGAGTGGAGTTGTCACTCCTTATTTATCGATGCTATGTGAGTTGCTCAAAGGAAATAATTGGAAGAGTTTTGTGAGTGGTCGTTCACAGACCAAATCGCGACACTACAAATCATTGTGGAGCAATAAATTCAATGCAATTTGTCACAGTAGATAAACTTCCTTGACTATGAGAAAGAGTTATTTTACCCACTTTGACCCTATAATGTACCTGAAAAGATCGTCAATATCATACGGAATTCATAAGACGGAGTACATTGCAAAGTCGTGCATAGATGACAGCTAATAGATATATCTCAAATGAAGACCGGAGTCAGACAAGGCTGCTTACTCTCCCCATTTCTCTTTTTTCTGATGGCTGACTAGATAAAGAAGACCTCCACATCTAAGGGGAAGCATTGAATACAATGGACAGCTTGGAAGCAACTAGACGATGTGGATCTAGTCCTTTTTATCAAAATTATTTATTTGAACATTGGCACAAGAATGCACTAAATGCATATGCTCAAAACAATAACAATGAGGCCAGTAGTAGTCATCGTTGAGTTATGTGAGGGATGTGATGCTTCCCGGGTGTCAAAACCGAAGCAGGTGATTTTCTTAAGGAGCCACACCTGAAGCCTTTGGCCTAAAGCTCTGAACCATAAGGCAGTAGAGCAATGTTAGGAGATACGGTCCCATGGTAGCCGATCACCAACAATAGGTTCATACGCCATTTGTTCCTTCAGGATCTTGGATCACCATTGATTTGGAATCAAAGTTTCCCAACTCCCCCAGGTGAACTCTCCGTGTCAACTAACCCGGTTAAAGTGCTGGCCATCCACTTTTCGTCATCTCAATTTCGTAAACAACAATTTTACCTTGTGAAGGTTGTGAGTAGGACTTCCCTGACGGTATTTGTATACACGTAGCCATGTGAGAGCATTTGGAGAGGGAGAGCAGACTCATCTCGCATTCTACCATACACACCAACAAATGCAAATGAAGACAGCCAGTGTAACAGTAGTTTGTGCATCGATTGGCGTCAACATACACAAGGGAAAAAGTAAGGTCCTCAAACACAATACGGAGAACACTAAGTAAGTCACACTTGATGGAGAAACTCAGCAAGAAATGTAAACTTTCACGTACCTGATCAGCATCATCGATGGACAAGGAGGATCCGATGCAGAAGTAACGGCAAATATTGGGAATGCAAGGTCTCATTCCTACAGTAGCAGAATGTATGGAACTCAAAACAGCTGTAAGCTCACATCAAAGTCAGAATCTTCAATATGAAAGTCAGGACAGTTCTACTGTATGGAGCTGAAACTTAAGAAGTACTATAACCATCATCAAAAAGGTACAAGTATTTATAAAAAAATTTCTACGAAAGATATTCTATTTGTGGGCCGGATACCATCAGCAACATTCTACTATGAGAGAGGACAAACCGACTTTCATCTGAAGAGCAAATTAGGAAAAGACTATGGAATTGGATAGGAATTACATTACGGAAATCACTAAACTGCAGCACAAGGCAAACCCTAACTTGAAATCCCGAAGAGAAGCTTAAAGATGAAGTTCGAAGGACACACTGTACCAGGAATTGATGGCAGTTATCAAAAGTATTAATGGCAACTGTAAATAATTGCTTAGGATAGAGCTGGATGGAGAGTGGTGGTGGGCGATCCATGCTCTTCCATCAGGAGTAACAGGTGTGAGTAAGTAATACCATGACAAATGTATATATATGGTGGTAATGTGTTAGGTCCCGATAAACATAATGAATGGTAACTTTGGGATCCTTTTATGGACCAATACTAAACGTATATTTTTATCGTATAATTGTTAAACAACTAAACTATTTATATTCATGTTCCTCTTATTCTAAGCTTTATTTTGACCCATAAACTATTATTATACGTTTTACCATTCTTGAGTTATACCCAGTAAATTAATTACTACCTCCCACATTGACAGCCACATTTAGCTAAATCTTGTACAAATGTTATTTTCTATTTTATGCTACGTTGTGTTCTGTTTGATTGGTATATAGACTCAGTATGTTTGAAATGTAATGATTCATATCTCAGAGGCTGAGATTGGCGTTCTGGACTTAACTGTCTGTGCTGGGCGGGAAGCAGGGCCAATCAGAACTCTAGGCTACTCATACGGGGTTACGCGTCATTGATCCGATCGATAAGTCATATAAAATACTACTCATCTGTTTGAGTAATATAACAAATTAAGTGTTCCTTAAATCGTCTCTATTCTTATTAAATGAAAATAATATATGTGGATGTGTCACTCAATTCCGTGGATTGGTTGAAGTTAGACATTAACACTGTTGGATACTGACCGGCTCAGTGGTTTAGTGGTTACGCACGAGACTGATAGTTCTTGGGTTCGAATCCCACGAGACGGGATCATAGTTGCGCACTGCTGAAAAGTTCCATAATAGGACGAAACAATCTTCCAGTGCTTCCAGGTTTTCCATGCTGGTCTAGCTTCAATTGGCTCATGATCTCAACCATTGAAAATAACATATATTTTATAAAACAGGAAAATTGAATTAAATGTAATTATTTAAATATATTTATTAAAACAAAAATCATTTACGTTATATTAATGCATATTGGTCTTTTCTGTTCACTTATATTAGTGTTGTAAAGTTATTTGTATGTAAGATTAAAGTGTTCTAGTTATTCCGAAGAACTATTGTGGTGTGTGCTACTTATATTGACATAAGTAGTAGATGATGTCAGTCGTGAACAGGTTTAGCAACAGGGAGACAATAGGATCGAACAGTAAAGAATGGAAACAGGATGCAATTTGTATGAAAATGCAAGAACAATGAAGTCTGAGTCATTATGAGACAATTGATGGACATTTTGTAAATTACGTATTTACTATTTGATTGTTAGATTTTATTACCAAGTCCTGTAACTTTGAGCTAAATACACTCCATTGTCTCCACTGGTGTTCTTTTCACTACACTGTTTTTAGTGAGACTGTGATTTATGATCGACCTTTAAGCGAAGCTAACGTGACATTGAGAATATCCGCCTACTTACTAAGGCTAAATGAGGATTATAAAGCAATGTGAAGAATAAAGATTATGATTTACAGTTGATGGTTAGTGTTTAAGAATTAGATTTATGGTTTTTATTATGAACTGACGTCAGTTATAATGCCAAAAATCTACATGGACAAATAAGTGAATGAATTCGATGCCGAAATCCAAAACCTTTTATCGTAAATCTGATTGGCTCGTCCATAAATTACGGTCTCACCCTATCTTGTATTTGGAGTTCATTCTCATTACTAAGGTTGGTTAAACTATTACCGGGATCAAGGGATTATATGACATATGTTTTATTTTTATCTATTTTTTTAGCAAGGTTATTTTCTACGGAATGAGGTTGCTGACCGCATGCTCAATCTTGGGACGGGCAATAACTCTAGAACATATTGTAGTGGTCGGCATTCCATATAATCCTTAAACTTCGTATATAGTTCGTCCTGATAACTGTCACTAGATAACGCCCTAACGGTGTATTATCAGGAGAATACGAAGTGTTTATTACATTTATTACTACACCACTCACAGATAACCAAAATGACAGGCCCGCTAAACAAGCATGAAATAGTAGTGACGAGAAGCAAGTGAGTATGAGTTGAATGAGCCAATTGAGTCAATGAACAGGATACAAATGAACATATACATACATGGTGAAATCAATGAATCGTCGAATCAGTTAAGCGACTAATATTAAGGCTAGCGGAACGACTATATGCGTAGGCAGTAAGCAATGCTCAATCATACATATTTATACAAGTGCAACAATACTAAAGACAATGATATAAGATAAGTTGTTATGGTACGAATAGCTCTATCCGTTAAATAAGTTAACAAAAGGGCTTAACCAAAATTAAATCTGAACAAACTCAGGTGCATGTGAGCTTCTATAACATACATGCAAATGCTAACTTAGAATCATGAAGGGAAGAGAACGATCAAGGAACACATTGTGCCGAGAATTGAAAGTAGACATTAAAAAAAAATGAATAGCAACTGGAAATGATTACCCAGGATAGAGTTCGATGGAGATTCGTCGTGGGCAGCGTATCCTCTTCTATAAGTGGTAAATGGCATAGGTAATTAGGTTTTATTTCTAACCTGAAACTCTTTAGTAATTGACATATACACACACTCATTAAATGTAAATTAAAACTGATATTTAAAAAATATACATTTTATTTGGACATTAAATGGGCATCATGGAGGAAAGTTTTTAGTTTATAATAGGTGATTAGAATCAAATTTCATTTTTCACAAACGATTTATATCAGCTCCCTAATGCTCTAGTGCGGCCAAGAGTGGAAAGAGTCAGGTCTCTCTCTCGAATCTCTCTCACATGGCCACGTACATAGAACCACTGTCTCCTCGTAATATTACTGTTGTTTACCATATTGAGATGACGAAAAGCGAAGGTTCGGTGGTTGGTAGATACGAACAATCCATCTAGGGGAGTTGAAAAACTGGTTCCAAACCAATGGTGCACATGGGATCCAAGATCCTGAAGGAACAAATGATATTTGAACCTATTGTTAGGTTCGCACATCCTAACATTACTCTACTGCCTTATGGTTTAGAGCTTTAGGGTAAAGACTCCGAGTGTAACTCCTTAAGAAAACCACCTTGCGTCGGTTTTGACACATGGGCAATACCACAGCCCTCATGCAAATCAAATGATTTATGTGGCGCATATGTATTTGATGTCTTCTTGTACCAATGTTTATGTGTTTAAATAATAATATATCACCTAGTGAGGAACCATTTTAAAAGAAAGAATCATGAGAGAAATTCTCTCATCCTAGTATTCAGTGGTTCTCTTCAATACTATCCACTTATAATATCACTAAATATCCTATCTATAAAATATATATATCGCTAACATTATATCGCTTTTAAAATCACAAAATCATATTTCAAATTTCAATAGTCAATATTCACAACATATATACCGTATAATACTTCGGATCCTTTGCCCTCACACTATTAGCAACAACCTACTATAGGAGAGAACAAACCAGATCTCAGTGGAGGAAGAAATCAGGAAGAAGCGCTGAAAATGGATAGGACACGTTAAGGAAAGCACACAACTGCGTCACAAGACAAGCCCTCACATGTGATCCTCAAGGCCAAAAGAGGGGGGGGTGGAAGACCAAAGAACACATTACTTCGAGAAATAGAGATAGACATGTGAAAAATGAACAAGAATTGGATGGAACTAGAAAAGAAGTCCCAGGACAGAGTGTGTTGGAGAATGCTGGTCGGCGGCCTATTCTCCATTAGGAGTAACAGGCGTAAGTTTAATTCCTTAGTTACTAATATGATTAATGAAATCGCTTAACGAATGGTTCATAATTAAATTGCTTGCTTAAATTTACACATTAATCAATAGAAAATTGAAACTTTTGATGTTTCGTGACTTAGAATAAGTTGCTTCTTCAGAAAATACATAAGTAACTGAATTGAATTTACAAAATTTAATAAAATATATAAGAAACAAAATAGAATCTCTTTAGTTTAATCAAAATCAGTTTATTCATTGTAAATATCATTCAAATCAAATGGGATTGTTTGTTAGATTTATTTGTATGTATGTTAGTGAATGTAAGAAAATATGAAAGTGGAAAGTTAAGTATATTTGTCAGTTTTAACGGTATAAGATGTGAATGAATCTAGAGTGATTGTACGTTCGTACTTAATCAGTCATAGACAATGTAGAGCCTAATATAAGTTACTACCCAGTAAGCAACATCAGATTAAAACAGCAAGATGTAAATATTTCAAGAGTAGTAGAAGTAGGAATGGTGAAGGGTAGAAAAAATGTATCAAGAGATTGTGAGGCTAATGAACCTAGGGAATATAAAGGTTAAATGTAGATTACTATGACCAGCGTCAACTAAAATTTATTACGATTTGTTAAAATAGTATTGCAGATTTCAACCACGTAATCGGGATACGCCTAGAGGGCTCAGATCAACAGTTTACAACCAATTCCTTTGCATTAAACAGATTTCTCGGAATATTATAAGCAGTGAAATCCAGGATGCGTGTTTTATCCTATGTACCTGCATCTCAGAGTTGATAATCATTCTGGGACTCGAACCCAGTACTGTTCGCTTCAAACGTCATAGCGTTGTCTACTCGCCTACTGAGTCCTGACAGCCATTTGCTTATCCAATAGGGTGATTCTAATAAACAATACCAAATGAACTTTCGAAATATTGTTTGCATCCAGTTGAACCTTAAGTAGTATTTAAGTCTATTTACGAAGAAAAACATTTTCAATTTCATAAAATAAACTCCTTTTATGATCTATTCACTAATTTTTAAACGTGATGCATGTTTTGTAAAGGTGAGTTTTATACGAAATTTGTTTGACTGATTGACTAATGCAACCTGCAAAGACAAACAACATCGTGGAGTTTCAGGCGGAATTATGCAATCGTTTTTCTTCCCTGTTTCTGATAACACTTGAACTATACATTTCTTAAACGAGACTATTTTATATTTTGTATGTATTTACCAATTCATGTGTATATATGGTCACGTATGTACACCCTACCGTTGCTTCTACCTTGACGTGGTGGTCGTGTTTGACTATTGTGATGAACCAATCGAGTTGTCTGGAACAATCGTTTCTCAAGGTCCTACCATTCCAGACAGGTCGGTTGAAGAACGGTAAAACTAAAAGCAGGAAATCCAAGTTCAGAGGGTCTAATTGTACTGCTGACTATAAAGACATGAGACGTCAATAATTATTTTCCGCCAGACATCCAGCATAACAGCGATGCTGCCTCTCATTGGAGGAAGAGTGGGGCTAGGAAAGGTCGACCCTTAAAACTCACATCTCACCTTAACCCATGGATATCCGTCTCCGGCTGTACGGTCTCAACGAGTACATAGTTAACACAAAAATAGCCAACAAAAAAGTCCTGTGTAATCGGCCACAAGCAATTGTTCCTTGGGCAATCTCAGGTCACCAAGATCACTTGTAACCCGATTTTCTTCCACAGTGTGGACAACCAGGAAGTGAGAACTGCGCTCATAACTCTAACAGCACTCACGATCGTTTTAGCTGACTGCATAATGAGCTATACAGTTGAAAGTTGTTGAAATATTCATTAAAATTGATAATCCAGGCTCGATATTTTTTTCTCATATCATATTCATATTCAAAAGCATATTCATAAAACTTAAGTTTTTATCAAATTATCAGTAAAAATTAGTCGTCAGCATACTCAACTCCCTTCTAGAAGTATGATCGATCAAAAGAAATGTTTTGAGTTTTGTCGGCTTCTCAGAGAATTCTTAGAACAGTTCGTAAGATTTTCTAATAAATGTCTTAGGAGAAAGATGATAGAAGATTTCTCACAATGTAAATTCAATGTAATCAGTTATGTAATATTATTTACCTAAAGATTGATTAATTATGTATGCTTCAAATAATAAGAAATGAATAAATAAATAAATAAAAAGGGGCATAAAATACAACCCGGAGTCCCGATTTTGGGGATAATTCGGCATATTTTGGGGAAATGGCACAAAAACCCCAAAATTTCCCCAAAGTTGGGAGCTTGGAAATGTACCACAAATTACTATTAAATCTGTGGTCATCAGATCAACATGGAAAGTATATTTCCTTTATTTCATGTAAAAATTGATTAAATCTTTAGAGAATGATTACGTCATGAAAGTACATTACATATGATATCATTAGTTTATTGATGACTTTGATAATGAAGTTGTAGTGTGGCGTCGAATTGCGACTGACAATGATTACCACTACAGGAAGACTACGTGCCAGTAAACCGATGAGATCCCTCGTAAGCCAAATATCAGAAGGCAGTTGATGGCTGTAGTCGAGATGTATTTGTTGGCTATTTCAAGGTATCGAAATAATACCGAGATCGTGCCAGGTTACAATCAACGGAAGAATGTATGCCTTTAGTACAGTTAAACAAACAAATACAGTAAAACAATCACTGGTACAATTGGTTGTAATAATAATTGTTTCCATTACACCAATCGCGTTCTTTTGATAAAAGTAGGTCACTATAACGTAAATGACAAGTAATTATACTGTTTACAATACGTTGACTGTTAAGCATTAATTTCCAGGGTGATTGGAAAAGTGCAAAGTACAAATGATTTTCTTTGAACGTTAGAATAGATAATATAATGAATACATTTAGGCCATTCATGTGATACCTTCAAGTTGTCATTTGCTCAATATTGTAATTACTTTATCAAGTTCATCCATCTACAACTTTAAAGCCAAGATCATTATGAATATAAATAAAAACAATTAAATCTAGACTATCATGAAAAACCTGGAAACACTGAACGGTCATTTCTTCATAGTATGGGACTTCTTAGTAGTGCGCATCCACGATCCCACACGCACGAATCGAACCTAAGACCCAACGATCTCACTCACAAACACTTAACCACTACACTACTGAACATGTCTAGTTTTAAATGACTCACGAATTCAACTATTATATTACTAAAATCTCCACAAACCACCTCTCTCATTATAATAATATTCATCATGTGTTCACTAGTGACTGTGTTCAAGATGTACTTTCTGGAGTTCTAATGAGAAACCATAACCAATGTAGTTCAACTAGGTTTGTTGTGAAATAGTAACTAACTGGAGACAATAGTGGACACTGGCTTAATTTCGTAGATTGTTTGAAGTTGGACATGAACATTGTTGAATGCCGACCATCTTAGTGATTTAGATGTTAAGAGTTCGCGCGCAACACCGGAGGTCCTTGTTTCGAATTACTTTTGGTGAGGAATCGAGGATAGACATTGATGTGAGAAGTCTCATAATAGGACGAAATGATCATTCAGTGCTTCCAGATTTCCCATGTAGGTCTAACTTCAATTGAATCATTAAACTACTAAAATCTTCACAAATTAAATATTTTCAAATGAATAAGTGTTCCAAAGGTACACTGATGAATGAATACAAGTGTAAACATCTTATTCATACATGGTAAAGATCAACTTTCAAATAACCAATTCTAATCACAAGAATAAAATATCAACAATCAAAAAATGACGCATAATGGATTTCAGGTTTTCTTAAGGGTGAAATTATCCGCAATATCAATGTCCAATGCGTGTGTCTTCTTCAAAACTGTTGGACAATTTTCTTTTCATCTATTCAATTCCTGTAGAATATTGAAGTGTAATTGTCATCCGAGATTCTCTTTCAAGTCCTAATGTTCACGGTTTGTAACATCAAGTAATCTTAAACTTTCAACGAGATAGCTATCAAATGATGTTTTTCTTTTTTTTGTTGCTTGAGATCATGAATCTCTAGATATTAGACCACCATTGAAAACCTGCAAACACTGGAAAGCCATTTTGATCTAGTATACAACTCTTTGGTAGTGCGCACCCACGATCTCATACGAGTGATTCGAACCGGGAGCCTTTGGTCTCGCACGAGAACTATTAACCTCTATATCATTTAGCCGACATCCAACAACGATCAATTCGTGATCTCAATCAAAAACTTAAAATCTCTCCCAACTTCATACTGAATTTTTGTTTATTTTTAAGTCCATATTGAAAGGTATCGATCTAATCTAGTTGGATGTGCTTAACAATAACACAAATTAAAACAAAACTGTTAAGGTTATATTTATATCGCCATTATGTTTCATTTTTAAAAAATCTATATACACAAAACAATTAGCAAATGAAAAATCACTACTAACGTTTAGATTTCACACTTGATAAACACACCTTTTATTTTAGTGCTGATTTAAATTATACGATATCTATGTGTATGCGTACATAAGAGTGAGGCAGAATCTAGTCATCGAAGACAATGAAAAGTGATTGGGCAATGTCGTGGATTGATTAAAGTGAGACATTAACAGAGTTAGATGACGTCTTAGTGGTCTAGAGGTTAGGTATTCGTGCATCAGGCCGAAGGCGTTGGGTTCGAATCCCGTCTGCCAACAACAACACCATTTTCATCACACTACTCATGTTTGTGCGCCGTGTAGTTCGACACAGCTAGCACATAATCTACCACTACCAGGCATCACACTGATCGATTGATGATTTGAATGATGAAACTAGTCAACAATTTCCACAACCCTATACTGATAATTATTATGTTGTGCTAGCTGATGACTAGTGACTAGCTTGGAGAGGTGGATCTCGGAGTTGTAGTGCGAAGCTGTGACCAGTGGAGGTAATCCGTGTGGAGTGTGAGCCAGCAGTTATCCATCGAAGACAATGTAAAGTGGTTGGGCAATATAACTGAAATGCTTAAGTTCTTTTTAAAAAAAATCTTTAACCAAAAGAAATCCATAAAACACCACTAGAATCACTGAGAGAGTTGTTCTCTTCAAAAACGTTATCTTGACTATTGAAAATTATAAAAAAAGCCACTTCGATTTCAACTGTGAATTTTAACTTAGGATATTTGGAATATTGAGATTAGATGGTGGTTGAAGGTAGTCGACCGGAAACCCTGGATCCGGGTTTCGTGCTAATTGGCACTCGTCAGCAAGGTGCACCTGTAATCTTGAAGAAACTGGTGCTCCCTGGCGGTTTCGATCCCGTGTCACCCAGCTTTACAGTCAGAGACGTTACCACCGAGCTATCAGGGCCGCGACTAACCTCTTGTAGGACTGAGATGTAGTCACAATTGACTGATTGCAACAGGGTCGATAGCATTCGATCTGCACTAAATAAGGACTTGACACACATGACATTGATCACCATTCAGTGATCAATCAATTGTGATATATGGAACATATTTAGCCATGGAATTCAGTAAACTAGTTTCGTCCTACATTGGAGTTATCGTCTAGATGTAGGCAGAAATATCCATTTAAATTCAGTCGTAAAATTATTGATATTTATCATTGTTATTTGTGTACACACCTCAACGGAACTAATCAAAATCAAAGTGGTTATCAAATGTGAAAATGTGATATGTTTTTAAAAAGTGACATTATTTTGAATATCTTTGATAAAGAATGTGTTATACTGATAAATAACTAGTTTCCAGTAAAATGTATTTATCAATGTGACACCGAAGGCCATTGGGTTCGAATCCCGTGGGTGGCCGTCTATTGCTTTCAGGTTTTCAATGGTGGTCTAACATCAATCAGTTCATGATCTCAATCAAAAACTTAATAAACTTCGCTACCCCATTGTGGAATACGTGAGGAGTTTATTAGGCCTACTTATAAACGTGTCAAATGATTAGTAAAGTTTGCTTTAATATCAGGTAGTTAGTTAGATATCCTAATCGACCGAGGTTATGTACTAGTTAGGACTTATAACCAAGTCATGTACCATATATATAGTACACTCTTAGAGAAATGATACTGTCTGTCTGATTCAAACTTGCACCATTTAGCTCTATTCTATGAGCCATTATCACTGAGCTATTCATTTCATAACAAACATTTTGTTAAACGGAACTATTTAAAACCGATTGTTCATTGAACAATGAAGTATGTCATGCTTCTCTAATCATTCCATTCTGTTAAAATTCCATTGATATTTAACCATATTAAAATACATACTAACAATTTTGAATTCATCATTTTATAATGAATGTATTAATAATAAATAATTAACTGTATTATTCATTTCAATGATCAATAATACGTTTTACCATTGTCTTATTGTATTTGTATATGTGTTCAATATTCAATGTTAAAAAGAACTAGGAAGAAGTGATAAGATCATGTGATTCAATGAAGTGATGATTAATTTGTTATTAATTGTTACTAAGTTATATTACATTTTGATTTTATTGTATTATGTATATATTATTTTTTGATTGAAATCATGAGTCATTTGAAGCTAGTCCACGATGGAAAACCTGGAAGTATTGGACGGACGTTTCGTTTCAGTATAGGACTCCTTAGCAATGCACATCCATGATTCCGCACCCCGCGAGATTCGAAAACAGGACCTATCAGTCTCGCGCCAGGCGCTTAACCAACTAGATCACTGAGCCGGCATCCTATGGTGTTAATGTCTAACCTCAACCGTATATATTCTTGATTCGACGGTGTTTACATGTAAGCGATACATATATAACATCATAGATGAGGAAATTTTAAGTGTCACATACTGAATTATAGTCAGAGAGGGGTTTTGTAAAGATTTTAGTAGTTTAATGGTTGAATTCGTGAGTCAATTGAAACTAGACTACTATGGAAAACCTGGAAACACTGAATGATCATTTCGTCCTTTTATGGGACTTCTCACATCAGTGTCTATCCTCGATCCCTCACCAAAAGTAATTCGAAACAAGGACCTCCGGTGTTGGGCATGAATGTTTAACACCTAAATCACTGAGATGGTCGGTATCCAACAGTGCTAATATATAACAATCCACGAAATTGAGCCAGTGTCCACTATTGTCTTCAGTTAGTTACTATTTCACAACAAACCTAGTTGAACTCCATTGGTTATGGTTTCTCATTAGAACTCCAGAAAGTACATCTTGAACCCAGTCACTAGTGAACACATGATGAATATTATTATAATGAGAAAGGTGGTTTGTGGAGATTTTGGTAATATAATAGTCGAATTCATTTAAAACTAGACCTGTTCAGAAGTGTAGTGGTTAAGTGTTTGCGAGTGAGATCGTTGGGTCTTAGGTTCTATTCGTGCGTGTGGGATCGTAGATGCGCACTGCTGAGAAGTCCCATACTATGAAGAAATGACCGTTCAGTGTTTCCGCGTTTTCCATTTTGGTCTAGCTTCAATCGACTCATGAATTCAGTTATTGAATATACTAAATTAAGTAGATTTAATATGGGCAATATTTTAGCGGTCCAAGATCTTATTCGAGTTAGATCGTATGATGATTTTTATCGAGTTATTGAAATATACATCTCAGCTACCCTTTTGTATTATCATTTACTTAACAAGCGTTAATGAATAAAAGAATTAAAATAAGTTAACTATTTAGAATGAATTTTGAATACGTATATTTCATACAATCATTTGTTTAGACAGACGATCAATGAAACGAAGCGAGGATAGCAAAAAGGGGAGATCGAAGCGAAGCGAAACGATCCACGATGATGAAGACATGTGAGTCAGCCTGATTTAAGTAAGCGTTAATCGACATTTATAGTCAGAGAAAGCTAGGTTATCGACATGTGATGGATAGGATAAGAAATACACACACATATGCTTATAAAAGTACAGTCAAGTTTGATAAGCAAATAAGTTACAAGGTCAAAACGTGACTCAAGAATAACGATTATAGTGATCTGTCCAGAAGCTAGAATAACCTATGTGGGCCTGATATAGGGTCAACCACTATAACATAATAAAGGCCATAGCAACAAGCAGTCATAAATAAAAAGGTGATAATGACATATTTTTTTTATTGTTTTAGTGAGATGTTTTTACTGTTTAAGATTAATTCTCGTTACTAACCATGAATAAAAATAAATTGTGTCATAGAACTCAAAGAGATAGAACACATTGCCGATGACTATACAATTGATGATGTTGTGTTCATTTGAAGTGTGAAAGATTTAATGTGTTTAACAGGACAATCATGAATTCGACAACGTTCTCCATCACGATATTGAAGCAAGAAATTGTCAATGCATTTTTTCTTGAAGCTTTGCTAGATTACTTGAATCGCTGATAAGATAACATTCTTTCAAGTTCGAACGACATTTCCTGTTAAATCACCAAAATGAGGATGTCGTTGAAGTGTAAATAGATGACGGCATACAGTATCAGAAAGCCATCTACTGAAATATGTGTCACAATACATTGGGTGTCCACTTCACGAACAAACGTTTTTCTCATCGCACTTTGAGTGATGTATCCACTTTTCGCTGCACTTATGAGAGTTTTACGATTCTTACGAGTACCCTTTAGGTAACAGTTGAACCAACATACAACCATTTTCGTTAGGTGGTCTTTTGAAATATGAGTAGCGTGATAGAAAATCCGAGTGTGCTATACTATTAGTCACTCTGTGATCAATGATGAAACCATAACCACTGAACTCTAAACTCTATCTACTGTCCATGGTGGTGGATGACCGATGAAGTGACTTAGTTGGATAGTAGATAAAGTTTAAGACGAGGTGATCCGTTACGATTTGAAATGTTTCACCAAACAAGTGTTTCTGCAGTCGTTTTATGAGCATGCCACAGTCAAAGCCTTTATTTAGGTCCGAGAATAACCCTATTTATTTCTTATTAATAGTCTAAAAAAATAATAGGTTTGCCACTTTACCTTACAACCGCACATAACCCAAATAAAGATGAAGCTTTAGTAAGGATAAAATTTTCCCTCGGTGAAAACGGCCTTGAGAAATCCTCAGCATTTGAAAGCTCCTTGTTAAAAACTACTTCGATAATACTTTTGTAAAGTCGAAAACAAATCTGGAATGAAACCGTAGAGTACTAATTCGTAATCTGGGTGCTGAGATATTCACAGGTAGCGGTAGATTTACATCCACTTGTGTATCACAAAAACATCTAAGTAACTTTAAAAGACGTAAACTATGTGATTTCATATTTTCAGCTTAAACTATGATATCATACTGATTTATCATGATGTAACTACCTAATATATAAGATCTTATGTGGAAGTCACTTCACTGTCCACACTGGCTTATCGTATCGTAACAATCATCAATATATGATGAAGAATACATTAAGGCTCAAGATAGAACAATATATTTAATATGGATAAAAGTTACACAAGAATGACCACATCTGCGAAACTGGTCTATAAATCCCATTAATTCATTAATTCCTCCCGCTTTTTCCATTGTTGGATTTTTCTCCGCGTTATATGTTGAATATCTATTTTCCCGGCTGTCTTGTGTTCAGCTTTGAGGAGTGTACGTTTAGGAACTAATACTATTACACTATTATCAATTGAAATTTACAATGTAACTTGGAAATTTAAGAAAGACTAATTGTTGATATGATCTTTGCCAGCTAGATATTTCAGTTAATATATTGAGAATATCAGTTAGGATTTGTAGTTTGGCATCGAGTCGCGTTCGACTACGAACACCACTACAAGGAGGTTGCGTACCAGAAATCAGAAGGCAGTTGCAGGTTGCGACGAGACATATTCGTCGGCGATCTCGTGATATCGAAAGAATACCGAGATCGTGCCAAAGAAATACAAGAGGAATCAGTGGGTGAACGTAAGAGCGTACAAGGTTATAATCCACGGAAGGATAATGGAAGAATAATGGATGTTTTTAGTACAGTTAAACAAACAAGTACAGTAAAACAATCCTTGGTACAATTGGTTATAATAATAATTGTTTCCATTAAACCAATCGAGTTCTCTTGACAAAAGTAGGTCAGTACAGATTAATGTAAATCTAAACAAAAATCTTTGACTAAAATAAGTTTTATAGTTTCTAGATGTATACCTACTAATTACAATTGATTGATCACTGGGTGCTGATCAATGTCATGCTTGTCTAGTCCTTATTAGTGCAGATCGAATGCTATCGATCATGTTGCAATGTGGCCACCAGTCTAGGTGACTCGACACTGCGGGCGCTATGTGTTGAGATTTAGATGGTGGTTGGAGGTAGTCAACAGGAAACCCTGAACCCGGGTTTCGTGTTATTTGGCACTCGTCAGCAAGGTGTACCTGTAATCTTGAGGGAACTGGTGCGGATTCGATCTCGTGTCACCCAGCATCACAGTCAGAGACGTTACCACTGAGCTATCCGAGTGCCAAGTAGCGCGAAACCCGGGTCCAGGGTTTCCTGTTGACTACCTCCAACCACCATCTATACCTACTAATTATTAAGTAACTGAAAACATTTCTCATTGATCTTATGATGAATAGCTATGCTGTAATATTTACTGTTCGTTTTATCTGAAAAGTTGAAATTCACTACAGTATTATGTTCTTCATAGATATATGTCGATGGTCTTAGATAATTGGAATGTACTCATATGTTGACATTGACAGATTAAATGAATGTAAAAGTACTCAAAAATATAACATATTACAATTTTATTGATTAATCAAAAGATGAATGGTTTGTAGTGACCTACTTTTATCAAGAGAACATGATTGGTTTAATGGAAACAATTATTATTATAACCAATTGTATTAGTGATTGTTTTACTGTACTTGTTTGCTTAACTGTACTAAAGACATACATCCTTCCGTTGATTGTGATCTTGCACGCGCTTATTATTCCGCTTGTACTTCTTTGGCACGATCTTGGTATTCTCTCGATACCTTGAGATCGTCAACAAATACATCTCGACTACAGCCATCAACTGCCTTCTGATTTTCGGCTTACGGGAGATCTTATCGATATCTGGTACGCAACCTTCTTGTAGTGGTGATCATATTCAACCTTGACTCGACGCCGCACTACAGGTTATCTACATACTTATAAATTATTCAATTAGAATAAAAAGAAATGATATAATAATAAACTGAAATGAAGAGTACCGTTTTTCAATCTGGAGATTCTCATCGATTGGATTGTTATTGACATTCTGTCAACCAATTATAATCTTATTATTCTTGGCTATGCATTTACTTAAAATAAGACATCATATGAACTATGAGACATTCTAACCGTTATTGTTAAAAACAATTCAGGTCATTCATATGATAGTCTTGATTGTACTGTCAGCCGACTATTGACCGCAATCATGTGACATATTTCACCATTTCATAATTGTGTAAACCCCTTTTTATTATAAAAGCCAATAAGAATATCGTCAATCGGTTCATGATCTCAATTAAAAACTTAATGATCTCCACAACTCCTATACTAGTAATGAACATGTGCTCACTAGTGACTAGATTCCTGAGGGAATTCTCGGAGTTCTAGTGAGAAGCCATGACCAGTGGAGCTAATCCTTGTCGGGTAGAGACAGGTATTTACCTCAGTACAACGGAAGTTGGTCGCGCAATTTCGTGGATTGGTTGATGTTAGAAACTATCACCATTGGATGCCGGCTCAGTGGTTCAGTTGGTTAAGCGTCCGCGCGCGAGACCGAAGGCCCTGGGTTCGAATCCCGCGAGCGGGATCGTGGATGCGCACTGCTGAGGAGTCCCACAGTAGGACGAAACGGCCGTCCAGTGCTTCCAGGTTTTCAATTGTGATGGTCTAACATCAATCGGTTCATGATCTCAATCAAAACTTAATAATCTCCACAACCCCTATACTAGAAATTTACTAGACTTACATTTTGGAAATTTAACTTTTATATATTCGAAAATTTTCGCTTTCAATCCATCTCATTGTAAGGAATCATGTTAACTCACTGGTATATCTGACAATTTTCGGATAGAATATATGTGTGGAATGAATAGTTTGAGTTAATCATCAATCACTTTTCAACTATAGTTATCGAATTTCATCAAATGTATAACGGATTCATGACAAAACTATAATTTGTGGACGAACCAATCAGGTATAAGATAATGAATCTTGGATTTTGGCGCAAAATGTATCCATCCATTTGGCTAAATAAAGTTTTGGCATTATAATTGATGTGATGAAAATCCTTAATCTTATTTCTAGCTCTAACTATGAGTTATAAATCATAATTCCAACTCCTCGAACAGGTTTATAGCCATCGTTCGGTTCTATTGACGAAATGGACTCTTTGAAGGTCGATCTAGCATCGCTGAAAGATCGTCCGTGAATTATAGTCTCATCATGATTCACTTTTGACTTGGTTAAAGTTTCATATTATAAATTTCATAACTTTGTATTCGTATCCCTATTGAAATTTGAAATTCATGGCTTCTGAGATGATGAAACTTTGTAGCACAGATGAGTAAATTGTGCGGTCATTTTTTTCTCTGAGTTGTGTAATTCGCTTGTAAACAGAAGAACAGTGAATGTTTCATTATTAAATCATTTAGCTCAAAGAAAGAAACTCTACAAAAACTTATGGACTTGATGAAGATTTCAGTGAAAGTAGAAACAGTTTCATAAAAATATTCTGTTTATTAGAATGATTCATTTCTGATAAATTAGTTATATGTCATTTTTACCGGTATAATCTTCCTTACCACCAATACCTGCTGATCAGTGACTTGATAACCAGCTACCCGTGTTCTTGTCTACACCATTATTAACTACGATATTATATTTGTCAGATAAATGATTACTTACGCCTTTTGCTGCCAGTGCAGCGTAGGCTGCCGACCATCATTCTTCAACCCACTCTGTCCTCAACCTTCCTTTCTACTTTTGTCCAATTGTTGTTCATTTTTCTCATATCTGTCTCCATTTCGCAACCTAATGTGTTCTTTGGTCTTCCTCTTCTACTTTGTCCCTGGGGATTTCAAGTGAGGGCTTGCCTTGTGACCCAGTTGGGTGCTTTCCTCAATGTGTGTCCTATCCACTTCCAGCGCTTCTTTCTGATTTCTTCCTCCGCTCGAATCTGGTTTGTTCTCTCCCACAGTACGTTGTTGCTAATAGTGTCCGGCCAACGGATCTGAAGTATTTTGCGTAGACAACTGTTAATAAACACCTGTATCTTCTGGATGATGGCTTTCGTAGTTCTCCAGGTTTCCGCCCCATACAGTTGAACTGTCTTGACATTTGTAATGAAAATTATGACATTGGTGTTTGCTGACAGTTGTTTTGAGTCCCAAATGTTCCTCAGTTGCTGCTTTTGCATCAGATCCCCTGTGCTCATCAGAAAAAATATTTGACGTAGTTGACAGACCGTATTAACTCAAACATCTATTAAACCTACTATGAGTATATAATAAAATCAGATAAATTGTTACAATCCTCGATATTACCTCAATTCACAAGTTTTCATAAGCAAAGATGGATAATGGCTAGCAGTGCTATCCAGGGGGAGCGTTTCGTCATATTTGGGACTCGTCAGCTCGGTGTACGTGCATCTCAGAGTTGGTGTTCGCCTTGAGATTCGAACCCATTACTGTTTGCTTCAAACCCTATCGTGTTAGCCACTTATTTACTGAGTCCTGAAAGTCACTTGCTTGCGCAATTGGGTGAAGTTAAATTTCACCTTGTATTGTTTACTTTAATCTTCTGATTGATGTTAAGGACTGCAATTGATCAGTCTCTTATTGGTGTGTTTGCATACTGTGTGCATTGCCTTGATACTGCCTTAATTCACAAGCATTCAGAGCAAAGATTGATAGTGCTTAGCAGTGAAATCCGGGACGCACGTTTCGTCCTATTTCGGACTCGTCAGCCGGATATATTTGCATCTCAGAGTAAACAATACCAAGTGAATTTAAAACAAAAGTTAATTTACAATAATGGCTAAACCATTTTTTTAATAATCCGATATTATCTCTTATCTAATCTGTTGTTTATATTTTTTCAAATATTTTAATAATGTTCATATATTCATATTTTATTCCGAATTTAATTGCTTATCCCCTATTTAGTTATACAAAGTGAAGAATTCCACATTTTGTTTAAATTAACTGAAGTCTAATTAAACAAAAACTATTCAATATCACATATTGATTTATATCAATTGAACAAACAACTCTATTTAAATAAGACTGGTTTATAAGAAAAGATAGTAGTACTTCATGAATTAATTCTATATTCATTATTGAATATGTTTCTATTATATAACAATTAGAATAATGAATGATAACTGTTGGGGTCTATTTATAGATCAATATGATACATATAACTTTATTGTATAATAGTTGAGTAGTTAAACTATCTGTATATTCATATTCCTCTTATTATAAGCTTTATTTTGATTCATAGACTATTAGTATACGATTTGCCGTTTTTGAGTTGTGCCAAGTTTATTAATGACAGTCTACCATATTCATAGACATATTTAGTTAGAACTCGTAAAAATGTTGTTTTCTATTTTGTGGTGCAATGTGGTCTGTTGAGTTTGTATATAAATCCAGTATATTTGAAATGAATGATTTATATCGTGGAGGCTGAGATAGGTGTTCTGGAATTGACAAGCAGGGCAAAGCAGGTAGAAGGACCGATAAAGACTTCAAATTCTCGTACGGGTTTTATGTATTACTGGTTCGTTCAATAAGTCACTGTTCTGTAATTGACGGTATCACTGCGTCATGTATTCATAGACCACAAAACCACAATTTATTACGGTTTCATTTTGATAGACTTGTCTATTTGTTTCAAATGAAATAAAATTTTGATGATGTATGATTTATCTCAGCTACAAAATAACTAAGAAAAACAGAAAACAGAGAAGAATGGAATTCCAAACATGGATTTTGTTCGATTTGGAATTAGCCAGATGAATTTACCTGCATCCCGACGCTGATGTTCACTCCTACACTCGAACTCATTAGCACTCACTTCAACCGTTATCGCGTTATCAATTTAGCTTTCAAGTTCAAATAGCTGTTCGTTTGTACAATAAGGTGTAGTTGAAACAAAGTATGGACTTATTAGCTAAGTAGGTAAAGCGATAGCAGTGGGAGTGAATGATGCTGAGTTCGAGTCCAGGAGTGGGTATTAATGATGTTATGCAAGTATATCCAGGTGACGATTTCTAAATCGAACGGAATGCACGTACATGATTTCACTGCTAACCGCCATTCATATCTTCTTATAATGCTTATGACCTAATAGCAATACTCATCAGTCGGCATGGTATGCACACATACTTGAAAGAAACTGATCAGTTACAGTTCCAAATTTCAATAGAAATATTCAAACAGCTGATACATATAGTAACAGTTCATTTGATAATATCCAGTCAGTAAAAGTTCAACTAGTATAAGGAGATTAAATTAAGTACTCATTTTTCAACTTGTTTAAGGCTCGTAAACTAGACTCGTCAACTAATTGTTTTCAAGTCAATTAGATCAGACGATCTTATCGTCCACTGGAGCGAATCGAACCCAAGATAAAACGAACTAATAGACCGGAATAAGCTAACAGATCCGACTTCAGTATGTATGAACAAAAAGCATTCGACCGAAGCTATGAGTTTGTTGACTGTGTCTGAAAATCTTTATCGCAGTCCTTTGTTATCAGAAAAGCGAAAGAAGATTCGTGGTCCAAATATTAGACCTTGCATTATACGATAAGGCTGTACAACAACACCAATTTTTATATGTTGTCTTTCAGGCTTCTAGTGAAGAATTTATTGACCCAATCAATCAAAAGCCCAAAAGAACGATTGTATCTCAGCCCAACCTGTGAACCCAGGGAAACTTATGTTTAGCTGATAAATATTTTGCATCAACTAGTCCTGGTATTTTGGGAAGACTGACACCATTTAAGGGTAAAATGTAACCATTTTCCCAACTGAATAAGACGGATTTTCAGACGTAGGTTGCCTTGGAAACGCTATTTTATGAATATTTACATAGGTAATACTACCGCTATATGCGGTGAAATTTATCTCTATTGAATGCTCCCAAAATATTTGACTGACTGTACTCGTACAACGATGGCACTAAAGAAGCAAATACGAGACGTACCGGGAAGATAGCGTTTTACGAAAACATTTATAACAGCAAGACAAATATGAAACCAAATGATGATTTTTTGTATCGGACCGTTTAGTCAATCAACTTATTAATAAGGACGACTATGAATGGGACACAAACGAGTAAACAGTCATATACAGAAAAGCACATAAGTAAAGATGTATAGGTTTGGAGTGTTGCAGTTTTTATTAGTGTAGAATTATTAAGAAGATAAAAGTGAGTTTGTGGTCACATATTATTGTGATTATTAACATCTACACGAAAGTTAACAAATTTCGTGTTAGCACATGATACTATTACTTTGTATACAGGAACAAACATGATTACTTTCTAGTCAGAAGCTTGTTCTGCCTCAGTGAATAAACACCCAAAGAAAATATAGAGCTCACGCGATAAAGACCTAATATTTACTGAGAGTGTTGTAAGCTTACGTATACAACGACATGACGTTTAGACCAAACTCCATTTCTCACAATAAAGCCCTTGTTTTTGCATCAAAAATGGAAGAAATGGAGAGTGTGTAGCGCTTTGGAAGCGACAACTCTAAAGAGCTAATTACTTCTCACTTCAATATGGGATGTGGAGATTGTTAAATTCCATTTATATCATTCAAAGTTGAAAATTCGTTAGAAATTTCGGAGCACTAGACAGCTGGCCCGTACTAGTATGAGACTCATCGGTCATGCGCATTCAAAACTTTGAATCCGGGAACCAAATCTAGGCCTTCAACCTCGAACTCGAACTCTTAACCTTCAGACCACTGAGAAGAGGTATAATGACGTACTGGTTCAACTTCAGATTCAGATTTGTTTAGTGAGGACAGAAGGCTTACGGTCTATGTTATTCCTTTTCAAGTGTGCATCTGTGAGTGTCCCGTCCTCTCTTGAAAGAGTCAACTGAAGTTGCGGACATCACTGCTTCGGGCAGGAGGTTCCAAGTATTGATGAAACGGTGTGAAAACCTGTATGCCACGGGTATTCTGTTCGTTTTCGGCTTTTACACTCGCCTGCTATGTCATCTGAGGTGTCCCGATCTAGTGGGGAGAAAAAGAGAGAATAAGTTAGGCCCAAAATCATTTCTCAGTATTCTGTACATCAAAATTAGATCCCCCCTCAGTCTGCTATAGGACAGAGTAAAGAGGTCCAGCTTTTCAAACCGCCCTGTGTATGGTAAAACCCGAAGTTCTGGAATTGCACGGGTAGCTGTCCTCTGTACTTTTTCTAGGATATCCGAGTCACATTTTAAACACGAGCTTGCTGCTTGAACGCAGTTTTCAAGCTTAGTTCTCACTAAGGATGTGTATACTGTGGTGAAAATGGTAGTATATAGCTTAGTGAATGTCCGCTTTAAAGCCCAGAGGGTTTGAAACCCCTGGACAGCAACCTCCCGGCAATGAGCCGTCGTCTTAAAATCATGTCTCACTCTTACCCCTAGATCCTTATGAGATCGGACCACGGGCGATGGCACTTCCCCTATGTTGTACCTATTAACCACTGAATGCTCAAAGTGCATGTAGACACACTTTTCCGCGTTTATAGGCATTAGCCACTCTCTAGATCAGTTAACCATATTATTTAAATCTGCCTGAAGAGCACATGCGTCTGTGTCTCTAGTTATGGCTCGTCAGCGTATAATAACATTGGAGATTGTACTATACTTGGAAGATCATTAACATACATTGTAAAACGTAAAGGACCTAGAACGGAACTTTGAGGTACTCCACTAAGTACTGGTCTCCAGATGGAGCACTTGGAATTTGTTCTTGCTTTCTGTCTACGACCTACTAGGAAATCTTTAATCCATTTTAAAAGAGATCCGGCAATACCAAGGTTTTCCAACTTCAGTAGCAGTCTATTAGTTGGCACCTTGTCAAAAGCCTTACTGATATCTACGTAGACAACATCCACTGAGTTTCCGTTGTCTAGCGCATTAATCCAGAACTTCCTAGCTGTAAGGAGGTTCGTTGTACATGATAGACCCTTTCTAAAACCATATTGTGCCAAGTTATTGGTCTCCATAAATGCCGTTATGGTCCGTTTGATTATTCTTTCCAGTATTTTAATTACAACATTGATGAGACTTACGGGTCTAATTCGATGGGACTTGTCGTGAACCTGTTTTATGTATGGGAGTGACGATTGCGTCCTTCCAGTCCAAAGGTAACACACCTTGGTCAAGTGACATATTGAATATCACAGTCAGTTGGGCCGCGATAAAATGGGCAATATGTCTCAAAATGTTGGGGTATAGTTCATCTGGTCCTGGTGACTTCTCCATGTTTAAGGTACTAAGAGCCTTAAGCACATCGTTTTGGTCGAAGTCCACGGTGAGCAGCTGGTTCGTTGACTCTGTGTTTGGGTCTGGTTCTTTTTCTAGAGGAGGTTCCTGAGTGAAAACTGCCCCAAAATAGTCAGCCATAGCCTCTGCTTTTTCCTGATCTACCTCTATCCTTTCAGATTCACTCCCTCCTTTAATTACGTTGGGAATCCAACGATGCATCCTTGTTCTGTAGTTTGTGTACGAGAATGTTCTCTTGGGCTGTTTGAGTGCAGATTGTGCCGACTGCATTTCATATTTTATTTGAGCTTCCCGAATTTTTGTTATACACTTGTTTCTTACCGATCTATAGCGTTCCGTCGTATCTGCTATGCCAAGGCGGACTGCAACATCTCAACATTTTTCATTTTGTCTTAGTAAACGTCCAATATCCCGGCCTATCCAGGGATGACCGTGCTTCTTCTTCTTTGGAACTGTTCAGAGTATGTACAGTTGAGTTACCTGATTGTATAACTGCCTGAAAAGCGTCTGTGCCTCTTGTACTGATGCCCTTGAGTCTATTTCTTAGTTTTCAGTCGATGCTGCAGAGTTGATTGCCTCCATATCTGCCTTCCATATATTAAGACGGGCTGACGCAATTGTTTGATAGGCAATCTCAGCCATGAATTTGAATAAGATGACTGCATGGTCACTTCTCCCAAGTGGTGGGAGAAAAGCCATTTGACCAACGTAATCACCGTGTGTGAAGACTAAATCTAAAAGAGAAGAAGAGTTTCTTAGGTCGTATCTTGTTGGATCTCTAATGTGTTGGAATAAAGCTAGTCCAATAGAGGTTTCTAACAGTTTGCAGTCGAACGACATTATCGATGACCCTACTTCTAAGTTAACCCAGTTTATATATGATGCATTAAAGTAGCCTACTACGACGCCTTTACCCTTGTTACACCAGGACTGAAGTTTACTTAGCAGAACATCATCTGCTACACATCCTATAATAAATTCAATATCTTGCCGTCTACATTTCTGCTTACATCGCACCAGTTTATATGTCCCTGTAACATGTGCCACTGTCTCAGCTACGCTTATGTTTAGGGTAATTTTCATGTACAGGGTAACCCCACCTCCCCTAAGGTTTAATCTGTCAGCCCTATTGGTTAAAATACCAGTCAACTGAAATTCATTATCTAATATTCCTGACGCTAACCACGTTTCCGAGACAGCAATAACATCAGGTTTTTCTTTATTTAACACTGACATGAGCTTCGGCTGCGAGCATTTTTATAGCATACCTCTGAGTCTGTGGAGAACTTTCCCTTACCATCCAGAATGGTTTGGGGATCGTTTTGCTCTTTGAAAACCTGAAGAACGAGGTTTCTTTCATCGTTTAGGCGACGCTCATTTATTTTCACTTCTGCAGCTCGTTTCCTAGTACGATCAGCTAGGCTGAGATCCTCATGGGCGTATATTATGGATCCAATCGGTTTACGTGAGTTACCTAGAATTAGGTTTCTTTCTTCGACCGTGGCGAATGTAACCTTCAAGAGGTGGTTTTTTCGAGGACTTTCAAACTCCACCTTTCGTCCTATTCTATAAAGTTTACAAATGTGAACTGAAACTGTATCTGGGAGTAGTCTGCTTATTGAGGACTTAAAATGACTGATATCGTGTTCAAATCTAGCCTTTGGTTCCTTATCGGAAGATTCTCTTAACTTATGAAAAATGACTGACCTCTCACAGAGATGTCTGGACATGCAGTGGGGTTTTTGTTTCTGTTACCGTCTCTGCCAATGAATTGCTAACCAGCTGTATTTTGCCTACAGCTTTTTACTTCTCATTTCTTTTTCTCTGTACTGAAGTCCATTTATCATCACTCAGGACAGCTGTTGAGCGGCCTATGCTCCTTCATGATGAGTAACAGGCGTAAGTAAACAAGTAAGGACAGCCACACGGGTACTATTTGGATTGGTGACAGTCTTATCTGGGTCTTCAGTTTCCACTTTAGTTGTATGATTACCGATGTCAATATCAAGCCGCACTTCATTCCTCGTTAATTTTAACGTAGATTTCACTTTCTCGTCAATAACAATCGGGTGTTTAGCGGGTCCGGTAACAGCACGTACTACACTGACACCGTCAGTGCTCATGTTATCAGCGCAACCGCCATCGTTTTTCTTACAGGACAAATCCAATAGGCTCTCAGCCTCCTGAATTAGTAACTTCTTATTTGTATAACAAAACACACAAAGCCAATGCGAGTTAGGCTTCAAGCATCTTTTGTATGCCGTAGGACGTGTACACATCTTATGGTACCACTTTTTACACTCATCGCACTGCATTTCATTCCTCAACAGGGAACAAGCAGTTTGGTTGTCCACATTTATAAGTCGTTCTAACCATCATATTTTGATTAAAAAGGTTTAAAACATAATATGATCACAATGTGAACATGAGTGTCAGTCAATGAGTAAAAAAGGTACTACAGGACAAAGTTTAGCAAAAATTTCAAACCTTAACCAAGGCACTTTTAGTTAAAGTAGACCAAGAATGCTTTTTGGTGCAACAAGTACAAAAAGCAAAGATTATCACGACAAGTACAAAAATCACTGCCCTTTTTGAAAATTGCACATTCCGAAACTTGTGTAGATTGGATAATAAATTGTACAAAGTACATTTCAGCCTTCACAGGCTCGCAGTCAAATTTTTGCGGTTTCAAGGTCGACACGAACTATTGTGATTACCAACGGGTTCGCCGTGCGTAGTCAGTTATTCGAAAACTAGTCAGAAAGAACGTCTTAAACTTTTTTGGATACGTTAAGGATATAAATAGGAAGTTTCGCAGGACTTATAAACCGTCGTGTCACATAGACTCAGTGTGAATAATGTTAAACCCTGAGATGTTTCTTGACTCGGATACAGAAAATGATCTTATGCAAGACACAGTTGTTGCTTTCACTTCACGACACTTGACAGAAGCGATTGAGGGGCAAGTATTGTACCAGGAAAAATATCACAAGGAAAAGGTAGTGTTTCCATAAATGTTCGTATTCAATAGATTAAAACTTTAACAGTTGCTCTGGTTATTTGCCTAAATATTGATATTGATCCTCCGGATGTACAAAAAATTCCACCTTTCTCAAGAGTGGAAGCATGGGTCGACCCAACCGATGCTAACAGTCTACACGCTCTAGGCAATATCGGAAAAAATCTTCAGGTAACTAAGTTTTCTCATTTTTTTCAATAAGTTGTGAGTGTCTTGCTTTAATATTATTTATTTTGATTGATATTTATGGATTTTCTGACTCGCAATGATACTTTCCACTTTTTGGTCGCTTTCGCATCGTATAATGTTTTAATTCTTAAGCGTTTTAGTTGACATGTATCCTAAAAATTCATTGGATTTTCATGTGATCGATCGCTTGGAAAGCAATAATTAATCGCCTACTAATCAGCCATCTGTCTCATAACGTTTACGTGGATAATTCAGAAGCAGAACACTTTTCGTCTAGTTCAGATAATCTTTAATGATCAGTTTTTCTAGCTCACTAAATTAAGTTGTTGACTGGTAGCTAGTGTATCTGATTTTCAGTTGTTTGGTCACATATTCTAATCTTGATTCGTCTTTTGCATGTGTGTGGAACTGTATCTCCTGACGTCGCCCTATTGTCTTGTGGACCAAACTTTTAGGCCAAAGTCTCCGGACGTGGTCCCCTAAGGAAACCACCTAATTCACTCTCAGCATCCGGGCAATATCCCAGCCCACACACAAATCAAGTGACTTGTGTGGCGCATATGTATTTGAGGCCACTGTGTACCAATATTTATGTTCAAATAAATAAGTAATAGCACGTCTGTTTTGTCGCTTGTTTCACTTGGTCGGGACACATTTAACCATTATATCAGGTTTGAATTCTTTCGAATAATCTGAACTTTTTGAAATAGTATTGGATTTACTTGTTGTGATCTTTGGGATTTTACAGATTAGTGATTATATACCCTATATGTCAATACACCAAATCAATTATGATAGTTTAATTGCGTTCATTGTTTTAGTCTCTCCATCTGTTCTGCTATCAAAAATGTTGCACTTCAAAATGGAACACCATTCTACTAAATTCTTTATTTTTGTTTATTTACTCTTCGTAACTTCGTATTCAGATATCTTTTACACTAACAAACAGGTTTTACAACCTAGGTCAAAATTATCTGGATATCAAACATATTTATCCACCTTTTTGAACGAACTCATTAGCAGCATGCATATATTTAGTTAGAATGATCGTAATTGTGCATGTACCCAACGGCCATTTCCCAGTTATTATTACTGACGGCTTTGTTGTAGTCCTCATATTGCGCTCGTGTAATTTTTATCCACCTTAGTGCCCCCAAATGCCCTGGTATGGCCGAGAGTGGAGGAAGTCCACTCTCCCTCTCGAAATGCTCTCACATGGCCACGTACATCCAACCAGTGCCAGGGAAATCCTACTCATTGTCTTCTCTCGGCATTACTGTTGTTTACAAAACTGAGAGGATGAGAACCAAATGTCTGGCGCTTTAACTGGGTTGATGGACATGGAGAGTCCATATAGGGGAGTTGGAAAACCCTCATTCCGAACCAATGGTGCACATGGGCCCCAGTATCCTGTGGGAACAAATGGCGTATGAACCAATTGTTAGTCACCGGCTTCCATGGGATTGCATCTCCTTACGATACTCCACTGCCTTGTGGATCAGACCTTCAGGTCGAAGGCTCGGGTGTGGCTCCCTAAGAAAACCACCTGCTTCGGCCTGGGCACCCGGGCAGTGTTACAGCCCTCACACATATCGAATGAGATTTGTGTGGCGCATATATATTTGGTGCCTTTTTGTACCAATATCTGTGTTGAAATAAATAAATAAATAAAATCCACCTTAGTTGAGATGCCAATAGAATTAAAGAATGACATTATATGTCCATGGAATGAAAATTCACGTAGAAACATTGCAGAAGTCATTTTCTTTGAATAAGTATTATAAAATTTAATGTAGCTCAAATCATTGTTAGCCTTCCTGTTTTATTAGTTTTAGTAGTAGTACTTACTATCTCTAGTTAATTGAATGTTCTCTACTTTAATTTTTCAGGCCCAATACGAACGATGGCAGCCTCGTGCCAGATATAAACAGTGCCTTGATCCAACTTTAGATGATGTGAAAAAATTGTGCCTTAGTTTAAGACGTAACGCAAAAGATGATAGAATTCTATTTCATTACAATGGACATGGTGTCCCCAGACCCACCGAGAATGGAGAAATATGGGTTTTTAACACGGTAGGTATACAGTGATCTTTAAATTTGTTCTTTGAACATTTTTATACCTTGTGTCGTACTTTAGACTATTGTTATGGATTACTTTGTAAGTTTAATTTTAAACTTTACTATCTATATGCCAGTCGTCCGGGATTGGAATTTTTCAATATAATATAATAACGAAAAACATGTTTATGTATTCAGACTCAAGCCACACGTCTGGTGGTTCTGAGCTACTAATATTTGTTGACTTTGTGAGTAGTTTTAAATGTGTAAACCTTAATTTTAAGGGTGTGATACCTCAGTTAGTCAGGTGTGAGTTTTATAGGCCTGACCTTTTCTAGGTTTGTCGACCACTACCTCGCAGATATATTCACTCTTTGTGTTCTTCTAGATCTTGAGTTCCAGTAATCCATCATACAAACCTTTACATGCCACTACTTTATTTGTTATTGATCTTGTTAATTTCATCTCGTCGTGCTAATGTGCTTATAGGAACTTAGATAAATACACACGTATGCCAATCTCTACATTGGTTTTTGCTGACTGATGCTCTTGTTCTCGTCTATCATTTTTTATCTACCAATTAAATAATAATAATAAGCACTTAGTATTCACGTTTTTAGTAACAATCAGATATTTTGGCAATTAAACAGAACTACGATACTTGTTTTTGATGGCGATAAGTTGTATTTTGTGTCTAAATTCATTTAATTGTAGTTATTATTGTTCTTGTTCTTACTATTATTATACTGGAGAATCATTCCACATAATTACAAAACATTTTTTTCATATAATCATGTATGATTTTTTGAAAGATCAACTTCATTTTACCTTATTGTACTAATCTCAGGTACGTGTATCCCATAACACAATCTCTTTTGACTCTTAAAATCTAATGAGTTAATAATGAAATCACTCGAATTCTAAACCAATAAGTCTTCAATTTGAATCCGATTTCATCCAATTCAGGTTAGTAGGTCGGATAAAGTATGATTTATCTACGGACAGCAAAATGTATCTTTAAGCTGAATAAATCACACTGAGTATTGAGTAAATAATTTGCATCAAATAATAGATTTAATCTTTTTGAAAATATTCAATAGTATTTATTTTGATATATGCTTATTAATAATTAACTTTCATTATCTTGTTCAAAATTGTTTTTATTTTGTAGAAATTTACTAAATATATACCGTTATCATTATATGATCTACAAAGATGGTTAGGTGCTCCAACGGTTTATGTATTAGATTGTCAAAATGCTGGAAGAATAATACATATGTATGAAGTTTTCTGTGAACGTCGAAAAGCTGAAGTGAGTAATATACTGAAAAGAAGGAAAAACGATCAAATGTTTTGTCATAATGAGGCGGCCCGTGATCTGACTCCATTCAGAGTGTATGAATGTTTGCTATCGCCTATTCTCCTATATAATCGTCGACCTAAATCACGTTAGTCAATAACGGAATTTAGATAAGTCAATTAACGAGAATAGCCTTTGAATACATATATTTTGTATGTAAAGTGAATGTAACAGAACAGCGTAAAATGACGCACAGGGAAGATGGAAGATGGCTGGGAAGCCATATACGCTCATATAAAAAACAGTCAAGGCTAATAAGCGAATAATAGACAAGGTCAAAATATGACTAAAGTAGAATGAATAGAATGGAATATCCGAAAACTAGAATAAGATATATTATGGGCTAAAACTAATGACTAACACTACAATAACTTGTAGCCTGTGTGCCCTGTTAATGTATAACGTAACGATACCACCAATTAGAGAGCAGTGAATTATCAATCGGATCTATGACACGTAAACTTGTACAAGCAGTCTAGAGTCCTTATTGGTCCTACTTCCTGCTTAGCTCAACCAGTTACGTCCAGAACACCAATCTGCAATATGAATCATTTATTTCAAACATACGGGGTTTATATACCAATCAGACAGACCACATCGTACCATAAAATAGAAAACAACATTTGTACAAGATTTAGCCAAATGTGGCTGTGAATGTCGGAGGTAGTAATTAATGGACAGGGCATGATTCAAGAAAGGCAAATAGTATAATAGTAATTCATAGGTTAAAATGAAGCTCATAATAAGAGGGAAATAAATATGAGTAATTTAGTTATTTAACAATTATACGACAAAAGTATACGCATAGTATTGGTCTATGAATGGATCCCAAAAGTTACCATTCATTATTATCAGAACATAACATGTTTTTAGATAATTTCCTTATAATACAAGTCTATGCATATTCAGTCTTTTTAGGTATACATTTTTTCAATTATCCGGCTCAGGGTGTACTATACCACGAAAAATATCCGTTCATTTGACTATTAAGCATGTTAGTTCTAATGCATATATATATATATATATATATATATATATATATATATATATATATATATATATATAGACCTTAAGTTCAGAGCTTGTGCTTATGAGGATCCTCTGAGAAAAACATTTGTTTGGCTTTCGGCGTTCGAGTTTTATCCTATCCCTCACATAAATTGTAAAGCATAAATCTACACTTAGCTACTGAATTACACTTAAATCTCACTTAGGTATGTTTCTTTAATTGCAGTAATACAAAGTCATAGAATGAAATATGATCTAATATGTTATGTTATAGTGCAAAACATCCATATCTATCAAATTTATTGTTCTGTGTAGGATAGATGTATTGATTTTCATTCATTCATGATTGACTACTGATTAATTTGACAAAGTAACAATACTATGTAAATAACTACTGCTAAATTCACTTTTGAAGTATAGTTCATAAAATTGACCTACATTAATATATTAGAAAATGAGTTGTTTTGTATTTATAAACCCATTAGCATATTTCATACTGATGTAATAAAGTTATGATTTCAATTAGTTTTTTTTAAGGCGAAAATATACTGCTGAAATTTATGCAGATGACGTTAAGATTCAAATTTAAACGATGACAATTTCTTGACTGTTGAAACATTCGAATCACTAGTCTCTGGTAAAATGAATCACTTTCTGAGTTGTCGACTATTGAACTTACCATGTCATTGATCTCAATGTAGATTTTTGAAAAATTCGCGATTCTCGTGACTTTATTTGATGTTACATGATTTACTCCGGAATTAGTTGAGACATGCATTACTTATGTCGATTCATCGCCTACTTCTGTAGAACCTCAATAATATGTACATTTGCTAGTGAGATATAGTTTGGGTTAAAGTATGTTCCGTTCAGAGTTGTGTTGAGGCATGCTAATTGGCTATTTCCATTCCAACCAGGTCAAGTAGGTACATGGAGAAGACTCTAGAATCTTATGTAAAAACTATAAACATATTATTATGATAATTCCATTTAACATTTTTATTTGGAATATCATTACGTCCCTATTCAGACGTGTTCTGATTCGGAAAGTTGTCGAGTGATGTAGTTAGTGTCTAAGAACACCGACCACCACGACGTACAATGCTAACGGGTGTTAGATGGTTGCAAGAGAATTAGGGGCGGCCAAACCAAAACGTGGCATCAGTGCTTGAAGACACTAACCTCTAGTCTGAGCCATGTTGGTAGATGCAGACTACTTGGTTGGGGTCCGCGTGACTTTCGTAACCGATGGTTGGAGACTCTTGGTGACACGGCTCAGAATCGATCACAATGGCGTCGGTGCATACACTCCCTGTCTTCCCTTAAACTAAGAGATTAAAATCGCTTCATATCTTTTTTTTCTACGAACTAATTCTATATTCCGATACTGTTTCCTTATATGCAATCTTTCTCCTATATATTACCACCTTTAACCTAACCAGTCCTATGAATCCGGTGTTCATCTTGCTGTGCTAACGAGGTATGTCAACACGCAATGTTTGTCGATATGGGAGTAGGTTGGAAGAAAGCTATGGGCTAACCAAAGCAAGACTCAGCATCAATCTATAACAGCATTGACTATTGAACTGGACTGTGTTTCTGGGGCTAGACTGCCTTTTAAGAGTTCACGCGATAACCACGATCGGTGGTTGTAAGCACTATTTGATATGCCTCAGAATCAATCTAAGTATCCCAGATGGTTTCAATCTTTGTCTATCCTTGAGTTTAAAAATTTATTTTAAAATTAGACAATTCATTTTGTGGATTCATTTTTTTCTTCTTAAATCATGTTATCAGTGCCTAATCACTTGCACACTCCATCACTTTCAATCCTCTTCGTGCATTTTTGTTCTCGGAACTGAATGGTTTGGTCGGGGAGCTTTAACTGTTCTTCTGAACAACATCGTCATCAAAAACTTCAGGCAGAAGTGAAGTGTTCGAATTTTTCCACATATGACTCACAGCTTGTCCTGTAGATCTCGATCTTAACTGGCTATTGTTTACTTTATTTTGACTATATCTCCGATTGATTTGATTCTTGGTCCTTTGTTTTTATCAGAATGGGGGTTTGTGGAGATTGTAGTAATTTTAATAGTTAAATTCGTGAGTCTGATTGGTTGATAGATTGAATCGATTTCAATATGTTTATCGATTGCTGTTTGACCTGGGTGCCAAGCTTCTAAAAAATTCTTTAGTGTGTTTAGGATTCCCTCTATCCAAGATCTCAACATTTTTCAGTCGAATATGTGTCCACAGTTGTTCACATGCATTGATATAAGCGAGGATATGTCATGGAGTTTGACCGCTAATGAATGTTCGTGCAGGTAAAGGTGAAGAGGGCTCGCTTTTTCTCCGATGTGTTTTTCGCAACGGGAACAATTTATTTTGTAAATGATGTTCGGTTTTTATTCTTTTATCATTTTGTTCTTTGGTTTGCATAGGATTGATTGAAGTGAATTTGTTGGTTTGTGTGCTACACCTATTCCACTTGAGCTATAAATCTTCTTCATCATTTCAATCCTCTCTTTGTTCTCCTTCCTCTTTTTATTTCAATCTCCCGCTGATAAATATTTCAGTTCTTACTACATATACTACTTATATCTGTCCACATAAATAGCACACGCCACACTGCTACTGATGCTATTATTTCTTTCACTATTTTAGCTGTGCCGGTGTGGTAGTGTAGTGAAAGTGAACACTAATGGGGGCAATCAAACGTATTTAAATATGAAAATTACAGAACATCTTAGTGAAATCTGAGAACTATACAATAAACAGTTCATTTCCAAAATGTCAATCAATTGTCTCACACTTCGATTGTTCCTTCGTTCCCACACCAATCATTTTCTGTTCTCATTCTTTTTTCTTTGGTCCTCTTAATCTTGTGCCTTCAGACATTTCACTTCCGATTGATGATACATACTACTTATATCTGTCAACATCAGTAGCACACACCACAGTAGGACAACGCAAACCGGTACATCTATGTATCAGATTCATAATGTCTATAACGGATTGACTTTAATCCAAATAATTTATAGCGAATCTTTCATTGTCGCTATTGGATAATAGTTTCATCTGATCGAAGTGATCTTTACAGAATTATTTCACTCATACCAAATCCATTCAATCTAATCACGTTATATTGGATTGATTGTCTTTGTATATTTTGTTAATACTGTTGTTAGATTGACCTTTAATCATATGATTGATCATTTCACATCAAAGTTCATTGTTGTTGACTAAATCTTAATAGACACAGTTTACTAAACAGAATGCAGATTCGATACCTTTTTCAAACTACAAATGCATGATAGTGAAATTTTAGATACTAGTTGTAATATATATATTGTATACTAAGTGTCATGATCATCTGATCGCGAATCAATTAGAATCACACAGTTTTTAAATGGCTAATTATATAAAATGAGAATATGTGCATGTGTTTATGCTAAAGGTTCAATAATAAATGTATATAACTCATGTTGAAGTGATCCAGATCTTGAGTAAATGAATAATCTACTTGTTCATAGTATTCCTCTCATACTTTTGTTTCGTATTTACAATGTTATCCTGAGACAGTTTGTGATTTCTTTGGAATTATTTAGTTTATCACTAAACAGAAATTTCATCTAACCTTTCATGTATTAACGCATACTGTGAAATGTTTGTGCTGTAGTTGATTGACAAGTATATCTCGGGTTTCCTGGAAACTATTAGTATTAGTAAGCCAATAATCAATCAAACTAAGTCTCTCATTTTTCACAGTGTAGATAGGAGAACATTATGGAACCTTCTTCAAGACTATGGTGTACCTAAGAAAATCGTCAACGTCATACAGAATTCATACAACGGACTACAGTGTAGAGTTGTTCATTGAGGACAGCTGACTGACGCATTCCAAGTGAGTACCGGTGTCAGACAAGGCTGCTTACTTTCGTCCCATTCTATTTCTTCTGGTGGTTGACTGGATTATTAAAACGTTCACAATCTGATAGGAGCCACGGAATGCAATGGACAGCGTGCATGCAACTAGACGATTTAGACTTTGCAGATGACCTAGCTCTTCTACTCCATACACAAAAACAAATTTAGGTGAATACAGCCAGTGTAGCAGCAGTTTCTGCATCAGTAGTCCTCAACATACACAAGGGAAAAAGCAAGATCCTGGAATACAACATGAAGAACACCAGCCTTGTCACAGGCGGGGAGAAGCTCCGAAAGAGATGGAAACTTTCACGTACCTGGTCATCATAATGGACAAACAAGGAGGATCCGATGCAGAAGTAACGGCAAATATTGGGAATGCAGGGGTCTCATTCCTACAGTTGCAAAACGTATGAAACTCAAAACAGCTGTAAGCTCACATCAGTCATAATCTTGAATAAGAAAGTCAAGACAGTTCTATTGTACGAAGCTGAAACTTGAGAAGTACTACAACCATCATCAAAAATGTACAAGTATTTACAAACAATTGTGTACACAAGATACTCAATTTCCGTTGATCGGAAACCATCAACAACAGACTTTTGTGGGAAAGAACAAACCAGCTTCCATCTGAAGGGGAAATTAGAAATCCTGAATGGAAACGGAAAAGAGAAAAATCACAGAACACACTGCATGGGGAATTAAAGGCAGACGTCACAAGTATGCCTACCAACTGGAAAAAACTGCCTAGGAAAGGAGTAGATGGAGAATGCTGGTGGGCAGCTTATGCTCCTCCACGAGTGATAGCAGGTGTCAATAAGTAAGTAATTCATCTATCGACTATCTTTAGCATAGATGCATAGAGTTATAATTCTATATAGCAAATAGATTAGTAAGATTGTGAAAATTCATCATCTCCAGTGGGATTATTATGAAATGTGTATGTATTAGTTTACTATCTTCTCCAACTTGCAATAATGATTTGCATCTGATTGAATTAACCACAATCTTTTTTGTTTTTGTTTTAATAATAAATACATTAAATGAAAATTTGATTTTAGGCAGCTGTAGTTGAACAAAGACAAATGGAATGTGATGGTAAAACTGATCAATCAGAAACATTTCAATGCAATCATCAAACATATTCTGGATCGAATTTTCCAAATATTCATAATCAAGTAATATTGAATTAACGTTTTAGTGTTTAATAATAAATTTGGTAAACTGTCAGTCAATCAGTTACAACATAAAACCAGACATATATATATATATATATATATATATATATATATATATATATATATATATATATACGTGTTACGTATACCCAACAACTGACTGCCTTGACGTGCGATGTTCAATGGTATAGGAGTAGGTTTGAAGAAAGCTAGGGGCGGCCAGACCAAAACATGACACAAGTCCATGAAGTCACTGACAAGTGGTCTGAGTCATGTTGGTAGGTGTAGACTACCTGGTTGGGGTCTGCGCGATGATAGCAACCGATGGTTAGAGACCCTGAATGACATGACTCAAAATCGTTTGCAGTGGCGCAGGTGCATCCAATCTTTGTGTTCTCCAAATTTATAATCTCTTGAATCCTTGTCTCGTTTTTATCTTTCCAAATTTATTTCACTGGATTATACTCTTTGAATAACATCTTCAAACCCTAATCTTTCCGATTATTGCTTATACTCTTACCGCCTCTACCACTACGGAATTTGAGTCGACAACTGCATCTCTGTGCTAATGTGGTGTGGCAACTCGAACTGATGTACGTACGTACGAAGTTCTACGTTGTTACTGTCTGTCTGTCTGTCTATATATTGTAAATTGTACATTGTGTATTTTGAAATTGTTAGACGAGTGTCATACTGTTGATGTATAGTCATAACGGCTTATATCTAGACAAGATAGTTGGTACATTTTTGGCCTCTTCTACTATATTTAATGCTTCATCAGTGATATAAAGTCACGTTATTATTCAATGCCAGAGATGTTTATCTTATCTCGAGGATATCTAGTTATGAATAAAAATATTTACATGAATGTCGATTACAGTATTCAATGTCTTCAATTTAGCAGATGGTTGTCAAGCATGTACCGCATTATTTTATTTATCTAAACACATAAACATTGATACCAAGAGCCACTAAACTATGTATACTCCACACAATCATTATATTTATATACAGGTTTAGATGTTGGGTAGGTCCTCAAACTAAAGCAGCTGGTTTTCTTAGGCGGCTATTCCTTGAGTCTTTGGCCTAGAGAGGTTTAATCCATATGTCAGTAGATCAACGTTAGGAGAAGTGTTCTCATGGTAGCAAGTGACCAACAGTAGGTTCCTTGAACACATATGGACCACTGATTTGAAATGAATGTTTTCGGATTCCCCTAAATGGATCGTTCATATCCATGAATCTAGTTTAAATCCACACCGAATATTCGGTTTTCGTCCTGTCGATTTAACAAAGAACAACCCTGTCGCTAGAAGGTAAACAATTAGTAAGAGTTTTCTGATAGTATCCAGGTGTGGTCATATGAGAGGATTTGTAGAGAAGAGGGAGAACGGAGTCTCCCCACTTTCAACCGTACCAGGTCATTTAGGGGCCCACTACATGAATATTTTTAGATAATTGAAGTATCATTGTAATTCTGTTATCAAGTAGAGATGCATGTACGTGGCTATTTAACAGACTGTGAAGGTCTACTGACTGCTCAGTTAATCATGATTATGCGTAAAATTTAATGTAAAAGTACACACAATCAGCCATTTTGTATTAAACATGGACGAGATAAACTGTATTACAGTTAAACGTATATGTGTGGTTGACACTTCTTGGTTGTGCCCACACTGAAAGCGAAATTCATTTTGATTTGCTGTCTAGATGCACTAGGTCAGTGGATAACACGTTGTCTTCCTTAACGAGAGATTCTGAATTCAAGTTCCAACGTGTATTTTATAAAATAGTTTTCCATGTTTTATTATTTCCCTTATTATCTTACCCATTCTTAGTATTAAGTTAATGTTGTGTATACCCTGTCAGCTTAGACTAACTTTTCTTTTTCCTAATTTTTTTCTTCATTAATATATATCTTTATTGAATTCATTAGTCGATTTCAGCCAGACCACCACCATCTAAAACCTGGAAGCACTGTACGGTCGTTTCGTCCTAATATGGGACTTCTAAGCAGTGCGGAGCTCGAAGTTCCTGGGTTGGAGTCCCTCATGCGGGATCTTGGGTGCGCACTGCTGAGAAGTCCCATACTAGCACGAAACGATCGTACAGTGCTTCCAGGTTTTAAAAGGTGGTGGTCTGGCGGAAATCGACTCATGGATTCAACTATTAAAAGATTTGAAAAAATCAACACAATCTCCACAAATCCCCATTCTTACTTATTTATATCTTTAGGCCACATTACCATCGTCGTCCACTGTTCATCTTGTCAGCATGGAAAATACATTTATGTTGGCTGCATGTAGTAAAGATGAAGATTTACCACAGAATCCAAATCTTCCAGCAGATTTATTTACTGCTTGTTTAACTACACCAATTCGTATGGCACTTCGTTGGCACTGGTTACGTCATCAAGAATATTTTCCTGGTAAATTTTATTCTCTTTTTCTCTCCCTTAAGAAGTGGATATTGATGTTAGACAAATGGAATTAACGTGGACACGTTATTTCAAATGGGTTTTCTATTAGTGTAAAAGTAGATTAAGAAAAAGCTACTGTGCGTTCTAGATCAAGACGTGAAGTTGTTGTGATTGTTGTTCTGAACCACATTGAGGTATGCGAACCAACCTGGTTGGAAGTACACGCATTGATCCTCAGTCAGTCGTGATCAAGCTAGAGAGTGGCAGATATATGCATTAGGCTAAGTTTCCATACTACATTATCATGAGATAAATTTCGGTAGATGAATAACAAAAGAATGGAAATCATTTAGCCGCCATAGTAGTGAGGAAGACCAAAATTTGATATTGTAGGTCGAAAAAATGATGAAAGACAAACGAAAGAATATTGGAACTCGTGACCTAGAGTAAGATAATGATTAAATGCATCTGTCCTATTGTGATCCATTATGAACCATCTCACTTAACATCTCTAACTACTAATATGGTATTTATATCGCGGATATCAACCAATCGGTCTACATCTTCCAACATAACTGAAACAAATAGTCAGTGATTTCATAAACTTATGTCATGTGTTGGTTTAATTGCTTTAACCTTTTTCCAACGCATTCCCATTTCAGCCAACATTACCGTATCGGGGTAGACGATGATTAGGAATGCAAACGAATGTCCTGTTAGTTATAGAGTTAACAAATGGCATAGATTTTTACCAAATTCTACATCAGTCAATGATAATGAAGATGAAGCTTTGCTTATAAACGAAATAATCTTGGTGGCTGTTAGCGGTATGAGGGACGTTGTTACTTTCCAATAATCTATACTGTGGTTGAATTATTCTTCGGGTGCCTAAAAAGAATACTAGGTTAATGGTGGTCATCTAAACTTAGGAACTTGATAACAGTGCCTAGAGGACAACTATACATAGAATAAATGTAGTAACTCCAGTACTTTTTTAAAGGTCTTACCTATTTATTTATTTGAACACAAATACTGGTACAAGGGGGCACCAAATATATATGCACCACACAACAACAATCGGTCTAGTAGTAGTTACCATTGATTTGTGTGAGGGCTGTGATACTGCCCGGGTGCCAAAACTGGAGCAGGTGGTATTCTTAGAGAGCCACGCTCGGAGCCTTTGACCTAATGGTGTGATCCATAAGGCGATGGAGCAACGTTAAGAGATGGGGTCCCATGGTAGCTGGTCACCAGCAATAAGTTCGTACGCCATTTGTTCTCTCAGGATCCTGGAGCTCATGTGCATCATTGGTTCGGAAACAGGGTTTTCTAACTCCTCTAGGTGTCCACCAACCCGATAAAAGTATGAGATATTTGCTTTTCGTCCTATTAATTTCGTGAACCACAATTCTGCCTTGAGAAGGCAGTGAGTAGGACTTTTCTGACAGTGGCTGCATACGCTTGGCCATGTGAGAACATTTCGAGAGGGGGAGCGGAATCTCTTCACTCTCGACGGTACCAGGGTATTTGGGGGCTTATCACCAACGCGACTGAAATCCGTAAATAGGGTATGGTCTTCTTTATCTCGGGTCAACTAACTCATTGACTATGATTAATCAAATTATTTGGTTATTTTAGATCATAAATTCTCTTAGCCTTAATGTTTTTTTCTCGTAACTTTTCGATCACGTTATCACTAATAATTTTATATAGGCTACCTAGACGAAGCCTTATTAGATCGTATACCTGGCTCTCATTCAAATCGTATGTCATTACTTGGTGAAATTAATTGGATATTCACTGCAGTGACTGATACAATAGCATGGTGTAGTTTTCCATTGGATATATTTCAAAAATTATTTCGTCAAGATTTATTAATTGCTAGTTTATTTAGAAATTTCTTATTGGCTGAACGTATTATGAAATATTATGGATGTCATCCAGTGTCAGCTCCTCTGTTATTACCAACTTATCAGCATAGTATGTGGTAAGTATTGATCATAGTGTTAGTATTAGTTGCTGTTATTTTCTTTTCTTTAATCATATTTAACACTATGAATGGAACTGTGTTGTCAGTTGAATAAATTTGTATCCACTTGTGCTGAATGAGATCTAAATACTGATGGTTGTCGGGAGTTTGATTAGCCGGTTATTATTTACTGGTGGTTAAATGGTATAAATTTTCCGCTTCCAGTGAATTATTTGCATTATACAACACGATTATTAATGAGCAACTGAACCTTCATTTACTCCCCTATTAAAACTTTAAAAATATACTACTAGTGAATGATATAGTTAGATTTGTTTTTCGTTACTTGTTTAGCCATTTAAAATCGGTTTTTATTTGCAGGTCTTTTGGTGAGAATCAAACTAGTCTTTGAAAATTCGAAAATGTTGTAGTAAGACATCGTGATTACTGAAGTTCAACCGTATTAAGTGTGTTAAATTAAACAGTTTCCGTTGTGAAATAATGTTGAATTGATTAAAGTTTAAAACAAGATGGATCGTTAAAATCCAAATCAATATTAGTATGAAGATAATATTCTCATCACTGAACATTATGATCGTGGCTTCGATCTCTTGCGAAAAGATTCTTGACATTTTAGTTCACTATCTCTTCTTAGGGATTGGAACCTAGGTCTTCTAGCGTAATACCAAATACAATACTGTAGTAAATACGAGTTGGCATTCAACCCAGCTAAAATTATTTTTATGAAGTTGAGATGCGGTCGTCAGCCTAATTGATTCTATAATTTGATGCTTTATATGCGAATGGTTAGGGGATTGAAGGCGGCCGTTGTTAGTATTCCATAGGTTCGTGTTAGTGTTTTTTGCTCTCACCAGCGACTCACATCTTGATTTTTAGGTGATAATGATCCTACCTTCGTGGGATAGTCATAATTTATATACTTCGGATTAGTACATACTTGTTAATGCAAAGTTTGAATATCGTTCTGAGGATGACATGTATTACTAACGAGTAGTACTAATTGGGACGAGATTTCTGTGTCAAAGAAAGCCTCTTATCGATTGGTTCCATTTTATTTATTTCCCGTTTTGATTTTAACTACCTCTATGATGAGAAAACTATACTGAATAAGAAGTACTAGTCAGTGATGACTAAACTACACTATTTTTCCTTATTCATTAGTTTAAATCTGAGAGGTACAATTTTTCGTTTTTATTGTATTTAATCTTCTTTTGTCTTTCTTTGTATATCCATGTGTTGTTAACTCGATGTTTGTTTTGTTCTGTATTTATTCCCCCCTTTCTTTCTGTACATGTATCTGCGTGCTATTCTACTTGTATCCGAAATAAAAAAAGGGATGCATGGGATCATACTGTAGATCGTGTGATACATTATCTACCAAAAATGTTAAAAATCATTGAAGGTGGTAGCTTATACACCGAGAAATTATTGCCAATAATAATTCCCAACTCAAATACGGTTGTCAATAATAATAATGGTGGACTATTAATGAAAACAGTCAACAACAACTATCCAAATTCAAACAAAATTACTACCGCTACTACTACTAATAATAACAATGGTAATAATAATAATAATAATAATAATAATAATAATAATAATAATAATAATAATAATAATAATAATAATGGTAATAATAATCGTATACCAGGGCCACCTTGTCCAACTGGCAATATTCAATCGGATGTGTGTACAAATCGTTCTCGTCATTTTTCTACACAACAACAAACTCACCCATTACAACAACAGTATCAACGACAGGAAATTCCTCGAGGAATTCACTCAGGGTTAATACCATTGAAACCAGTCAAATCAACTGTTCCTTCAGTTTGCGTATATCCACCAAATAAGTCTCACAATGATAATAATAACGATGGCAGTAATATCGCTATTTCAAAGCAACTATTGACGAATCCAACTAATCCTGACCTGATTACGAGTTGTGATGTTGCGTCAACCATGACATCAAGTACGGTGTCCAATGTGACTGTGTCGTCGACTTTCGTGTCTACAACAACAACATCAACGACAGCTGTTACGAAATCAAGAGCAGTTGGTAAAGCTGATCTTTTGAGAAATCATCCAACCAACCAATTGATTGATACTCATGAGAAGAAATCTCAACTGAACCATGATTGTCTTCAGTGTGACAATAATAATCATTCTACAGCCAATATACTACAGTATGGATTGCCTGCTGTAAGTATTTATTCTTATAAAGTGCCAATTTTAATTTGAACCGGTAATTTGTCTAATAAATACATAATTTAGACTAACATTATTTTGTTTTATCATTTTAAGTATACTTCCAACTCTGTTGTCCTATCTCCGTTTTCATTGTTCAAAATATCTCTGAAAGTCTTCAATAATCAGCCCCCAAATGCCGTGGTACGGCCGAGAGTGGGGAGAGTCCGCTCTCCCTCTCGAAATGCTCTCACATGGCCACGCTTATATAGCCTGCTAGGGAAGTCCGACAAACTGCCTTCTCGTGGCGGGGGTGTTGTTTACGAAAATGAGAGGACGAAAAGCGAATGTCCGGCGTTAAAATAAATAAATAAATCTTTCTCTGTTGTCATTATTCAAAATATCTCTGAAAGTCTTCAAAAATCAGACTCCTTGTTGTCTCGCATTTTTTTATCTCTGCACTATGCTATTCGTGCCCTCGTGTTAAGGATGTTTTACACTTTGAGAACAAAATAGAATCTTAGGTGGGTTAAGTTTGTTAATGAGTAGTGATAAGTCTTGCTACTGACGCACGTAGAATGTTGGTTCCTATAAGCCCAACTACATCTACTTGTTAAGTGGAACAATAGAGAAAAATATGAATTATGAGCAAATGCTTTATCTCAAGGTTTGTTTATGTACAGAAAAAAAAACAAACGAGAACATTCCTAGAGTTATGCATTAACCTAGGTTTCTGGAATTTTCTGGAACTATACCCAACATAGCAGCAGTATAATTATTTAATCAAAGCTGCAACACGTGATTCTGCATTTTCTAAATATTTTTCTGACGATTCTATTCAACTCTGATTGAATAAAACATTTCTCGACGTTTCTGGGCCTCTAGAGACTTTAACGAGGGATATTTCGAGATTCTTCCGACAAGTAAAATAAAGTTACAGCAGGTTCGCCACTGGCTTCTTTTCTGGGCCATATCTTATAACGTCTTTAGCCACTGTGTTACGCCATCTCTAGGACCTGAACCACGGAGTTGTGAAGGTCCGACAGAAGCCAGTCCTGTACATCTTCTTTCATACCACGAAACCATGTGATACACTGACCACCTCTCCGCTTTTTCCAACCAGTCCCAGCGTCGGCAAATAATGCACGAGATGGAATTCTCTGGGACGACATTCGTAAAACACGTACAAGCCACCGAAGTCGATTTTTCAAGATAGTGACACCAATCGGATGATCATCTCTGTGCCTGAACACACGATGCTGAACCTCTGCATTACTAACATGGTGTTGCCACTGGATGTGAGCAATCCTTCGGAGACAAGGAAGATGAAACACAGAGAGACGTCTAACATCCTCAACTTGGAGAGGCCAGATTTCACAGGCATATAGCAGAACTGCTCTCACCGACGCATTGTACATCCGACGTTTTGCAGCCAGATTGACATCACGAAGGCCCCAAAGATGACCCAGATTGGCATAAGCCACTCTGGCTTTCATTATACGTGAATCGATCTCATCACTCACGCCACCATCAGCACTTATGCAGCTACCCAGATACACGAACTTGTCGAGTACTTCGTTCTGCTCACTGCCCAGGTTGAGTGAAGGTACAATGCGGTTATTTATTTACTTATATCCACAACCAAAAACCCTTAGTATATCAGTTCGCGTATTTATTAGAGAACATAGTGTGTACTCATGAATTTGTTAGAATTTTTCACTTTACAACTTGTTGTCAGGTCGAATGCTTCGATAGTGTTCTTTTGGTTTTCGGGCTACTTAATCTGTAAAATGCCAGGGTATTGTGTACTAGTGTGTGCTACCTATAAACAAGGATTGTGTTCCATAATAATGTCCTGTGCCCCCCCTTTGTTATTAATAAGGTATGATATAGGAATGAAATATTTCATATTTTTGATTTTCAGTGAATATTTATTTTTTGTTTTGACCTCATCAGTTGAATGCATCTTCTTTAATAAATTATATGCATCATATTTTATTTATAGGAATGTCTTGAAACTCAACATTATCCAGTTACTGTTACTACTATTACTACTAATACTGTGACTACTGCCACTCTTAATACATCTAGTCGAACTTCTGAGTTAGTATCAAAATCGAAGGTATTCAATCTATTGAGCTCGGATTTAGTTGCCCCACCTCCAGGATTTAATAATAATAATAATAATAATAATAATAATAATAATAATGATAACAACAATAATAGTAATAATAATGATAATAATGCTGATAAGCTTCAGTCGCAACCGGTAACAACCATGTTGATTGATTCAGAACAAAATAATCATCATCCTACTACTAATACTACTGTTGAATTTATCAGTAATGATAATAGTGATAGTAATAAAGATTTGATTGATATAAAATCAACTCTTCATAGAGCGAAACAGATGGATCATTTAGAAATTACTGAGTTTACTAATCAAAATACTAATGACGAATCCCACTTTACCAATGATGATAATAATGATAATGAACCGAAATTTCTCGCTACTACTACTACTGCTATGAGCAATAACGATTCTGCATCAATTACTCACCATACCATAACAAATGAAACAGAAAAGTCAGTTGAACAAGCGGATAACCAAATCTCGAAGACAACGGTACCGAGCGGTTTTCATTCTTCTCAACAACAACAACAACAACACCAGAACACATCAAATACTCATCATGATCATCGTCAAAAAGATTCATCTAGCCGGAACAATAAGGTTAAATATTTTGAAGATGAAGATAACCAGGTATTTTTTGTGCATTTATACGTGTGTGTGAATTCATGAGTCCATCTTTAAAAAAACGTTTTGTTAGTCTTTTTTATCAGATATAAATTTCTGTGCTTAACTTCGAGTCATACTCTGTGCATGTATGAACTAATGATATTCACCTGTTCGAATGACATTATATCGAATGAGACTCTTACTTATGACTTAGTGGTTTAGAGCTGAACTATTTAATCACTAAGCCACATTTCACAGTTATTCCCCGACCGTTGTTGCTATCTTGACGTGGTGGTCGGGCTTGCCTATCGTGATGAAGCAACCGAGCTATACTGACTGGAACAACTGTTCCTCAAGGTTCTACCACATCAGAAAGGTTGGTTGAAGAGCGGTAAGACTAAAAGCAACAAACTCAAGGTCCGAAGGCGAAGTCGTACTGCTGACTGTACAGAGGTGTGGCAGCAGTAAGGTGTTTTCTTCAGACAATCAGCATGACAGCGATGCTGCCTTCCCACAAGGAGGGGTGGTGTTAGAAAAGGTCGACCCTAAAAATACACACCTCGCCTTATCCCACGGATATCCGTCTCCGGCGGTAAGGTCTCAACAAGTACGGAGCTAACACAAAAATTGCCCATAAAAAGGTCGTGTGTGACCGACTTCAAGCAGTTGTCCCTTGGGCACTGCGGTCACGCTCCCTGGTCACTAAGACCACTTCTAATCCGATTTCCCTTTCAGGTACCTTCAGAAGAACCCTTCCACGGTGTGGGCAACCGGGAAGTGATAACCGCCCTCATACCTCTAACAGCACTCAAGATCACTGGGTTCATAATCAACCTCCCTCTTCAATTCCTATTATTCCTCCTACATCAACTTCAAACTCTAAAATTCTTTTTTCAGCTTCCCCTTAAGTGTCACCATAGCCAACGATTCTAGTGCTCAAAACACTGTCCCAGGTCTACTGAAACCTCGCTCCAAACTACACATCGGAGCCTTCAATGTACGCACCCTATGTCAAATCGGTCAGCAGGCTTCCATGGCTAGAACCCTAGAATCTCGTACCATTGATGTATGCTGTGTCTCCGAAACACGCATACAGGATCCCAGTGTGGTCATTCACTTAACCTCACCTCAGAGTCAACGAGATGCATCCTCCGTGTATCTGGTGACCTGATGGCCAGCAATGAAACCTATTAGTGACTTAAACCACAGAGTTACAAAAAACCAGCGGATTTTTTCAAAGTCTATCACACTGAAGGATTCTCGCAAACTCGTCCCATCAGGTTTCGAACATGATGAAGAGCAACAACAAATCAGATCTAGGTTAAGAAAAAGAAACGACCGTGAGCAGTGGTGGGCAACGAAAGCAAAAGAGATGGAAAAGGCGGCGGCTATATGGAACACAAGACAGCTCTACAGACTAATAAACGAAACTGGAACTAATAAGTCAAGCGTAAGTGAGATTATATCGGAAAAAGACGATACTCTCATCTATTCCCAGTCCAGACGTTTAGAACAATGGGCGGAACACTTTAGGGAACAGTTCAGCTGGCCTTCAGCTACTCTACAACTACCCTCCATTCCCAGACAGCGTGAATGGAACATTGAAGTAGGTCCCCCAACTCTTGCTGAAGTTAAAAAGGCTATAGATAATCTGAAACGAGGAAGGGCAGCTGGTCCAGATGGACTGGTTCCAGAAGTCTTTAAGGATGGTGGTCCAATTTTAGCTATTAGGTTGACTAATATTTTAGCTAAGATCCGGGAATTAGACGTTATCCCATCTGACTGGTCGCAATCACTTATGGTCCCAATATATAAGAGAGGGTTAAAATCATCCTGTGACAAACATAGAGGGATTAGTCTAAATAATATAGTATCTAAAATACTAGCCTCGATAATTATCAGACGCCTAACTAAGACTCATGAACTGCAAACACGAGAAAACCAAGCTGGCTTCAGACCTGGTCGTGGCTGCATCGACCACATATTCACCATTCGTCAGGTTCTAGAACACAGGCATACTTATCGGCGTCCGACGATGGTGGTCTTTCTTGACTTAAAAGCAGCATTTGACTCGGTAGACCGCGAGATTCTGTGGCAGTGTCTGTCATTGAAAGGCGTACCCCAGAAGTACATAAACCTTGTAAAGGCTCTTTACTCGAACACTACTAGTCGAGTCAGGGCTTCTGGCGAACTGTCATCTACTTTTGCAACCTCAAGTGGTGTCCGTCAAGGATGTCCACTTTCTCCATTTTTGTTTAACTTCATCATAGATCTACTGATGGAAATAACTTTCTCGTCGACTGAGTTCTCGGGTATTGATCTCCTTCCAGGAGGTCCACTTATCGACTTAGAATACGCAGATGATGTAGTCCTGTTTGGTGAAGACGCTGATAAAACGCAGAGTCTTTTGGTAGCACTAAGCAACAATGCCAGAATGTTTGGAATGCGCTTCTCTCCCTCTAAATGCAAGTTGTTGCTTCAGGACTGGCCTGCGTCAACTCCTGAACTAAGTATAGTGAGTGAAGTGGTCGAACGCGTCGACAACTTTACTTATCTTGGAAGTCTGATCAGCCCTAATGGTCTGGTATCGGACGAAATCTCAGCACGGATTCGAAAAGCTCGTTTGGCTTTTGTCAACTTACGTCACTTATGTAGAAGGCGAGATATCCGTCTATCAATAAATAGGACGAGTATACTGCGCGGCAGTCCGTTCTGTCTTACTTTACGGCAGCGAAACATGGCCTTTAAGAGTAGAAGACACCCATAAGCTACTAGTATTTGACCACAGGTGCCTTAGAAATATTGCTGGTGTCTGTTGGGATCACCGGGTATGTAATAGTGAGGTTAGACTCAGGGTATTAGGTAATGACGGTAAATCAGTTGATGAGGTTGTTAATCTTCATCGACTGAGATGGTTGGGCTACGTGTTGCGTATGCGTGAACACCGATTACCACGCCGTGCAATGCTAACGGGTGTTGGAGATGGTTGGAAGAGAATTAGGGGTGGCCAAACCAAAACGTGGCATCAGTGCTTGAAGACACTAACCTCTAGTCTGAGCCATGTTGGTAGATGCAGACTACTTGGTTGGGGTCCGCGTGACTTTCGTAACCAATGGTTGGATACTCTTGGTGACATGGCTTAGAATCGATCACAATGGCGTCGGTGTATACACTCCCTGTCTTCCGTTAAACTAAGAGATTAAAATCGCTTCATATCTTTTTTTCTACGAACTAATTCTATATTCCGATACTGTTTCCTTATATGCAATCTTTCTCCTATATATTACCACCTTTAACCTAACCAGTCCTATGAATCCGGTGTTCATCTTGCTGTGCTAATGAGGTATGGCAACCTGGACCGATTCATATATGTGCCTGGTCCTACGTTGTAGCTGACTGACTGACTGATTCACAGTTATTCATATTGATAATCTTTCGTCTTAATTGAATTCTTTCTAATCATCAACTTTGATTTCGTATAAGTGACTCGGCATTATGTATTTATTTGCTATGTTAGTTGATTGAATTAGAATCGATAATTATACTACCTCTGGAATTGATACTGCCTGATGTAGGATCGATTTTTTGAAGAAATCATTGTGATGTTGCGAAGCTTAAGTCATTCAGAGCTTCTTATCTGATTGGATCTAATAATTTAACATACATAATTTATAGGATTTATTTGTCACGGATTGATCTCTTTTGCGATACCATTAAAAGATAATGAAGGCGTAGATAACTGTTTAGTACCAGTATGGAACTACTCAGCAGTGCACGCTCACAATCACAGCTCAGATCAAACTTAGAACCTTCAGATTTCATGGTAAATGCTTCACCATTAGGATTACTGGATCTTTGTTCAATTTCATATTGTCAACTTCTATAAATTTGCGATATAACTCAAAGATCATCTACTGTCTATTTTTCTCTAACTTCTTTCTTGTTCTATCTGTCCAGCGTATCACTGATATTCCTCATTTTAGAGGTCTTAACACTCATATTCAAACATTAGATTTTTAAATCAAAGTCATTTTCATTTGAATTCCTCATTTAATTATTTTATTTTTTCTATAAACTAGAATAATGAAACCAGTCAAGAAAAAATCTGTCATGAGAATAATGATGACGATGATGATGATGATGATGCTGGTGATGACGATGATTTGACAGATAATTCTGAAACAGATGACGATGATGATGATGACATTGATGTTGACGAGGAAGACGATGATGATGATGAAGAGGACGATGATGGTGGTGGTGACGAAGAGGAAGAAGACAGTAGGGCAGAACAATACAAATGCAATAAATCTACTCTAAATGTTCCAAATACCATCGGTTCAACAGCAAAAGTTATGAATACAACAATAAGTCCCACGATTACTACTACTACTACTATTGATAATTGTTCTACTCAATTATCTTTGCATTCAACGGTAAATTGTCATGAATCGAATAAATTTGAAAATAAACCATCCATTGGAATTGTTGACAGTAGAACTAACCTTTGTATTGGTATTAGTAATAGTAAATTCATGAATAAAAAGCATGATAAACAGCTTTCTCATAGTATATCCTGTTCAGATTTATATACACATACAAATTGTAATGATCAACATGATTCGCAACCACAAATTACACATCAACAACAACATCAACAATCCCACTTGAAATTAACACATGAACAAGTAAACATGAACACATATGATGAGAATAATACTACTAATCGATGTCAACAATTACCACCGGGAGTAGTAGTAGAACATCAACAAACACCATTAAACTTGAAAAATACTAATCATGATGGTACTGTAACTACTGAAAAGGCAACATTAATCAAATTAACAGAATCTACTAAATTGATGAATATGACTTGTAAAAGTGAAACTAATGATCAAGCACAGAAACAATCACATGTTCATGTACAAAATAATGAACTAAAACAACAAGATATAGAGAATAGTGTAGTAGTTTCTGCAATAAAATGTAAATTAAACAATGACTTATCATCAATGAAACAAGTAAGTTCATTTTGTTTTAATTTGTATTTATCTAAACACTTGAACATTAATACAAAGAGCCACTGAAATATATATATAGGCCATACAATAAATGATTAAATATATGTATTGGCTGGAATACTGCCTTGGTACCAAAATCGGAGATATGTTCCCGTGGTAACAAGTAACAAACATTAGGTCCATACTCTGTTTGTTCCCTCAAGATCCTGTAACTCATGTAAACCACTGGTTTGCAATGGATATTTCCGAACTCCCTTAGATGTGTCGTCTATATCCATCAACGAACTCTTCCCACTCTCAGCCGTACTGGTGTATTTGTTTTATTGATATTCTTTATTCTTTGTAAAGTACAATGAAAATATTACTACTGTTTAATTTAATGGTTTATATCACTGGTTGACCTTAGCTATTGACGACCAAGAAGTGATATACAAATATTTCATGGAACTGTTCAACAGTGAGCGTCCGTTAACCTACTCGGGATTAAACTCAGAACCTTTCAGGTCTTGCGTTATTCATCCAACGTTTTGCCCATTTATCCAGCATCACATAGTTTAAGTATGTAACTGCAGTCGTTTCGCAATATTGTAGTCATCTCTTCGTGTTATTGGTAGATAATTACCTCATATCCACGTGGCTAAACTCCACTGAATATGTCTCATCATTGCAACTTTGTGAAATACGTGTCGAAGTTGGTTGCTGATCAGTTTACATTCTATGGATTATTGCTGAAAAGGAAGGCGGGAAATAGATCTACTAATAGATTTATAATTCTAAACCTTTTATTGTCTCCGTCGTCATAGAGCTACTGTCTATCCAACTCTATTTCTTTCTAACTTGTTGCAATGTCTCGATCGATGTTTTCTGACGAAAAATCTCAATCCTTTCTCTTTTGTATGCATTTTTTTCAATTTCAGGCTGAAAATTCTAAAAATTCTGGAAACTCACGTATTTTCACTCCAATGAAACCTCGTCAACCACCGATTCACACACAGTATCCACATGGCTATGAAAAGTTGTACCTGTTACCGAATAGTGGTGATATTCAGAAAGTGACTGGAGCCTGTCGGCATCGAGTTACTAGCAATCACTTCAGCAATAAATCAGCGACAGTAAGCCAACAACTAGGAGGACCAATAACAACAACTACAGTTTCATCCGCACAGACCAAACATATCAAACAGTATTTTGACTCTAGAACTTGTACAAAATTACCAAATGCAAATGATCATTGTAGCAATAGAGTTATTGTACCAAATAATGTTAATTATCAAAATGAACATTACCCGGATCCAAATAAATCTCAGTTATTATTACCACCACCGTCATCTAACCAACGAATGAATACATCGTCATCTACGTTACCACAATTGTCTCATTGTCAACAGTCAATAACTAATCAATTCGTCAGTCCCACGGTGTCGACGGCTTCCACTACGGCTGCCACTACTACTACCACCACGGCTGCTACAGTTTTTTCTGGATCAGTGATAGGTGGAAGTGGTCCATCATCATTTTTCACTAGTCAAATGACTGCATTCAAAATCTGGTTACAAACGGCTGATGAACGACGTCCTGTAGCTACGCAGTTACCAATTTTATTACAGGTTAGTGAGAGATGAAAACAATTATATTGCATTTTTTCAAACAGTTCTTCTGTCTATTCTGCTACGATTGTTGTTCTGGCTTTATTGACCCTTACTAGTGTGTACATTTGATAAACGGGGGATCAAGAGTTTACATCTGACTTGATTGATTTTTACGTGATTCTGTGTAGTTAACGTAAATTTGACTTTCAATAATCAACTTCCAGAACTGTATAACTATAAGCACCTTCTTAACGCCATAGAGTGAAGTTGTACTACTGACTGTCCTGAGGTCTGATTGTATTTAGGTGTTTCATTCAAACAACCATCATCATGTTTAGCAATGTTGCTTCCCTATAACGGAAAAAAGTGTTGGTTAAAAGATCGAATAAAAAATAGCACACCTCCCTCTGCCCCACTGATTTTTATCGCTATAACCTAGTAAGTATTGTGCGTTAACATATCGAAGACTGTTTCCAAAAAGCCAGTGCTCGACCAGTTCTAATCAGTTGTCTTTTGACGCTTGTGATCACACTTCTAAGTATCTTATTGAGAAATATCTTTCCATAGTATTTGCAACCACTTGCGCATCATAAAATGTACTCGAGCACAACTTGTTGACAAACTTTTTGTTTGAACCGTGTCCGTCGCTATCATCATTAATTCTTTGTCAATGAGTTACTGAATGTTGAATGTATGAATGCCTGTTGTGCTCGGTGAATGAGTTGAATCGTTATTAATAATGTCTTGGAAATTTTAAGGGTGTATTTTCGTTAGTTAATTACCAATTGATGCTGTAAATTCTTATACATGTGATTATAGAATAATAGATTTTAGATAATTGTTTTTTCAAGTCAACTATATCAAGCTTCCTCTGTTATAGATATCTACTATTTTCAGGGATAATCCTCGTCATCATATTTGGGGACTGGTCTGGATAGCATTTAAAGGTCCGAATTGATACAGGTGGTTTTTTGTGACCAGTTCCCGAGCTTTTGATCTAAAAGTCTAATTCACACTGCATCGCAAGCAACATCAGGTGACACAGTCTCATCGTATATAATGACCAAGATAGATTCGTATGCTATTCATTCCCATAGGTTTCTGCGACGCATATACCCATTGGTTTGAGGTCGGTATTTCCCAACTCCGCGCAAAGGGATTGAATATTAAATATGGAATCATTCATTTATTGATTACGCATATGTTTATTATTTACTGTACTTGGATGTGCAATGATTTACCCGTGACAACGGGAACTATGATTCATTTAGCCTTAATCGATGCGGATTTCCTAATATCTGGGCTCCTTATTCTTGCCATCTAGATGTTTCAACAAGTTATCTGTTTTTGTATGTTTCAACACATTATCATGTCAATTAATCGCACAACCTATTCAGGCGCGTTTATGAAAAGTTTACAACCTTTCGCTGTACAAGTTACAAAAAAGTACAATCTTAGTTGGTTGTCGACTGCCGTTGTAATTCAAGGATGTTATTTCGCTAGTTGAATGTACACCAGGACTGTTATATTGATGTTCACACCAAAACCGAAAACCAGGATCATTTGCCTCAAATCCCCTCTGGATTATCATTTAAACTACTGATTTCAAATTACTGTCCTTAATAACCGTGAAGAAAAAATTACTAGGCCTTACAAGTAACTGCATACCTGTTGCCGCATGGGTTTATTAGCTTTTTCAATAACGCACTGAACATTGAGTCAATACCATAGCTGAAATGCAAACACACTTAACTACCGAGTTCTAAGTAATCTGAAATCTGTGTTCAATGTTTCACACCTTCTCACAATTAAAAGTTACCACACCATCAAGAGTAGTCATTTATAGATTACGATGATTGTTCAAACAAAATAATTTTTACCTAGTACACACCTAGTTCTTTCCTAGCAATCGAAAGTAATCATCTGGAAACCTTGCTGGACCTAGGTTTATTTGTCAGTTGACGACACACATGTCAGCAAAGTGTATGTATAGTTTTACGTGGTCTCTGTCGTCACACTGTCACTGCCACTGATCTATTCAAGTCATGATCAATTTCCCTCATATATTTACATTGTTTGATTATTGAGTTTTATTGCTGTTTAAATTCTATCGTCCAAGTCTCTCTCAATGTATTGTTCTTAGCTTATGTTTTTCTCTCATTCATCAAATAGGTTTTTATTTCCATTATTTTTGTTCATAGATTTTATTAAGTCAAAGTCATCGAATTCGTGCAATGCAATTACTCAGTGAATTTCTTGACTTAGGACCATGGGCAGTAGCGCATTGTTTAACAGTTGGAATATTTCCTTACATTGTTCGTTTATTTCATTCACCAGTTTCAGAAGTGAAACCATATTTAGTATTTATTTGGGGCAAAATTATTGCCAGTGCACAAGTAAGTAAAACATCGTTCTTTTTGTTTAGTTAATCAAGACAGTTTTAAAATGATGAAAAAGATTTTATGTAGCTCTGGTGAATGTTTTTAAGTAATTGTTACATTCAATTAGTGAGGTTCGTTGTTTTCAAAAAAAATATCTTCGTTTAGTTTTCAAGCCACGCGTATACAACCACTGTCATAGATGTCCTATTCTCTCTATCTTCTGGCGGTGGGGGGTGTTTTACGATATTGCGAAGACGAAAAAACTATCATTAACGTTTCACCATTTCGTCAATTATAATTTGTAGTTCAAATGGATAATTAGTCGTTGAGGTAAACATGATCGGTAAAATTTTATTCAAGAGACACGAGCCAATCAGCATCGAGAATGCAACTATAAGGGTTTGCCACGTCATGCATAAAGAATAGTAGAAATATTTTCCTATATTTCTGAAAATGTAATAAATGATAGCGAAAAATGATCTCTTTTTTGCACCTATAGAGTTATAAATGACAGTGTTGAACGTATCAAATGCTTAATTCTGTCTCTGTAGGTTGTTTGTATGGGGTGAACTTAAACACGGTGGCAGTAAATTGTATGGCTGAACTAATCAAATAGAGTCCCCTGTATTTTCAAGCTAAGTTCATTCATCACTACACGTTGTTGTGTAGTCCTAAACGTCATTGGGAAGATTTCAATAATCGACACAAATGAATTTAAATGATTATTTAAATTATCGTTTCTTACTTACTTACCCCTGGTGTAACCCTTGTGGAGAAGCATAGAACATCCTTATGTTTTACCCGCCCTTAGGACCGGAAATAACCGTAGAAGAGATGCAGAGGGAGTTATTATCATTTCTACTGTTCATTGTTTTGATTTATGTACTTAATTATTCATTTATCTTGTACTAACGTGATACCGTAACTTGGACCAGCAAACATTTGTGTCAGGTTGTTTTTATTTATTATTTATTTTAACACATATATATTGGTACAAGGAGGCACCAAATACATATGCGCCACACAGATCTCATTTGATATGTGTGAGGGCTGTTACACTGCCCGGATGCCCAAACCGAAACAGGTGGTTTTCTTAGGGGGCCACACCCTGAGTTTTTGACCTAAAGGTCTGATCCACAAGGCAGTGGAGCAACGTCAGGAGATTCAGTCCCATGGAAGCTGGTGACCAACGATTGGTTCATACGTCATTTTTTCCTTCAGGATACTGGAGTCCATGTGCACCATTAGTTTGGAATCAGGGTTTTCCAACTCCCCTATGTGGACTTTCCATATCCACCAAACCAGTTAAAGAGCCGGACATTCACTTTTCGTCTTCTCAATTTCGTAAACAACATCCCCTCCACGAGAATGTAGTGAGTAGAACTTCCATGACAGATGCTGTATACGCGTGTCCATGTGAGAGCATTTCGAGAGGGTGAGCGTACTCTCCCCACCCTTGGCCGTACCAGGGCATTTGGGGCATTTGTACTTCACTTATGACTGAATTCATTTTTGTTTCATTCAGTGGGTTGACTAATTTTAAAATTTAATGCAGATTTAATAATCAGTTTAGTACAATTAGGGCATCAAGAAATTATTCGCCACGTAATATCGCGAAGAGATGATTAGTATTTCAGAAGTGAAGTAATATCTGCCCAAAATGAAGTATGGTATATTCATTTTAGTTGATCAGTTTAATAAAAAAAAGCTATATTAGCTTTACCATTGATCCCTATACCTAGTTATGCATCTGAACATCTCAAGACATTAAGTTGAATGATCTATGTGACAATAACTGAGAAGTCTCCTTTTATCTATCTAGTCAGTCAGCTAGTTATCATCAACATAGAGCCTGGTGTAGATGCTCATTGATCATACTACATTAGCACATGACGAGATTAAATCAACAAAATGATCGGCAAAATAATCGAAATAATTGTAGTAGGAATGATATGAGAGACATTGAACATGGAGAATATGGTTTGAAAACACTGAGTAGAAAGATTTATTCGAAGTAACACTGGAACTCAAGAGCCAGAGCAAGATAGAGGACAAATACACACATACCATAGTGAACGATTTCGAACCATGACACTTAATGTTTCCAAACAGTGATTACCGTTATCGCGTAGACCTCAAGGTATGGTTAGCAGCAGGACTCAAACCGAGGACCAATGATTACAGCGATTGATGTGAGGTTCAAGAATAGCTCCCATCCTTCCTTTAACCATTTCCAACGCTAGATGGTGTTCCATGTCGAATTATGTGGTGGTTGGTCATACGTAGTACTTGCCAATCATTTTAGTCGGTGAAAATTCTTTAGCTTATCATCAATCGACTTGGTACCTCACATCGGTAAAGGCGACAACTGGCAAAACAAGGATAGTATTTCTACAGTTGAATAACATTTGGAACTCAAAACAGCTGTAAGGTTACATTAAAGTGAGGATCTTCAATACGAACGTCATGACGGTTCTACTGTACAGAGCTGAAACTTGAGAACTACCACAACCTTCAGCAAATAGGCACATGTATTTATAGACAGTTATCTACACAAGATACTGAATGCCAGTCGAACGGAAAACATCAACAACAGACTGCTATGGGCGAGAACAAACCAGCTTACGTCTAAAGAGGGAATTAGGAAAAGACTGAAAGTGGATAGAACATACATTGCGGAAATCATCAAACTGCATCACGAAGCAAGTGCTAACTTAGAATCCTGAATGGAAACATAAAAGAGAAAGATCAATGAATACACTGCACCGGGAATTAAAGCCAGACATCGAAAGTATGAGTAGCAACTGGAAAGAATTGCCTCGGGCAGAGTTGGATGGACAATGGTGGTGGGCACCCTATGTTCCTCCACGAGGGGTAACAATCGTAAATAAGTAAGTATTTTACATTTGTATTCACGAGTTCTCTCCGTGTTTGTGTAATGTTTTTATCTTTTCAATATTTTTTCTTCATTTTCCTAGACTGAATTCGGTCGAAATGATTCAGTTCGTGATTTCGGTTATAAATATTTCATCGCTTGTTTAAGTGATACTGAAAATCTTTCTGTAAGTCATATTCGTCTGTTCATATTTTTTAAAAATTGATTAAATAACTTTGAATTCCATCATAATTGAGTTGAATTTTTCACCACAGTCTTTCCTTTATTTCTGTTAGCTATAGAATCTGTGGAGCTAATCAATCCCCGCGTTCCACAGTTATGCTTTTATCATACACCTTGTCATGCATTGTGTTGAATAAAGCAGATGTGTTAATGTATGTATTGTTGTGCGTGTAACACTTAAAGATATTTTCCCGTTCGTTTAGTAAATGAGCGTTGTATATTCACCTAAGATTTCATTTCAAGCCTCTGGAGTTGTACTAAACTGTCTACACTAAAAACACGGGATGGAAAACACAAATATTGTAAAGGAAAGGGTTTCCAGAAGGGGTTTTGTGGAGATTGTAGTAATTCCAGTAGTTCAGATCATTAGTCAATTGAACCTAGACCATCATGGAAAACCTGGAAGCACTAGACGGCCGTTTCGTTCTATTGCGGAACTCCTCAACAGTGCGCATCCACGATACCGACATGCAAGTTCCGAACTCAGGACCTATCAGTCTCCCTCGCAAACGCTTAACCATTAGACCTCTGAGCCTTCAGGATGTATATCCTGGGGCTCCAGTGAGTAGCAGTGACCAGTGGAGTTCAACCGGGTCAGTTGTGAGATAGTAACTCACTGATGCCAATGGTGGATGCGTCGCTCAACTCCGTGGATTAGTTGAAGTTAAGCATTAACACCGTTGGATGCCGACTGGTTTAGTGATCTGGAGATTAATCATTCTCGCGCGAGACTGATATGTCCTGGGTTCGAATCTCGCATGTCGGTATCGTGGATGCGCACTGTTGAGGAGTCCCATAATAGGACGAAACGGCCGTCTAGTGCTTCCATGTTTCCCATGGTGGTCTAGCTTCAATTGACTAGTGATCTCAACTATTGTAATTGGGTTCTGAAAATGAAGTCTCCAGTGAAAATTCCATGCTAATATCCTGCAATCATTCAATAAATAAACGGAAAAATGTCTGACAGTGTTGTTCACAACATCGTTATTGAACATTGAAATCTTTACTGATAACTTCAGGGTTAGAAGCTATCATGCGTTTCGTGTCACAGTATTATATCAGGCTACTGATCAAAATATTTCACGGTTCCATCTCATTTTTGTACATAATGAATAGATGAGATATCTATATTGTTGCTATTGTTTCCTAAACTGAACACCACTCAACTCTACTATTTGTAATCTTTACTGAATATGTATAAGGTCATTGGATCTGGTCCTCTTTCAAAATCGGTTTTTTAAGGAATTATTATGTAAGTTTGTGTCATAATATCTGAATCGATAATTAGGTTGATTCTAATTGTTATTCGATGTAAAATTCATTCGAGTTGGTTTAGAAAAAAAGATTTTCATCTAATTCATATCCATTTGAATTATTCTTCAAAATAAAATGAATTAAGACTAGGAAAGTGGATAAGATCAATTTATTTTTGTTCATTGTTCCTGATAGCTTCTTGGAAGTGTCCGTATTCCTTCATGATATTAGCTTATTATGACTACTACTACTTCAGAATCCATGGTATGTACACTTTCAAATAAAGTATTATCCAAAATTGGTTTCATTGTTTGGTCACTCCATGCGGCAATGAAATTCTGATCTGATTGTTTCTCTTAGGATTTGTTCTTGCGGTGTTTCAACCATTTGAAGTTGATGAAGCCTCAGGTCTATATATTTATCTGGATTAGAATCCGCTTATCGAGGCTTTCGAATCCACTACGTGAATGTGATTACATGGGGAAATCGTCGGAACCTCCCAGTCGTGGCTTGCGGGCGTCACATATAAGTTTTTACTCATGCATCTATTAGGATACACATAGTTATACATACCCTGTGAGCAAACATCCGCTACATGAACACTGGTAATACTAGTTTTTACTCATACATTCCATAGCATACATATGGGTATATTCGCTCACGTGGTAGGGTAGATGGTCTCCACTCCCTTCGAATGTATGTGCTACAATTGACTCTCATGAATTACATGCTTACCACCGGTACAAAGACTTTGATCCATGCACTTTATGACATACATATAAGCACAAGCACTCTCTCAGGAGGCTTGGTAGTCACCTCTCCCTTGTATTTGCTGGTATATCTTTTTATTATGACTTCAATCTGACGGATTAGGGGGTTGATTATGTTAGAAATGCGACAGATATTTCTTTAGTTTACGTTACTTGTGCGAGCCCAGAGCATAGTTTTTGCATATACTTAAACACAAAACTACACAAGTCGAGATCCATGCGATTCGTACACATAAGTATGCACATCGGACAGCGCGTTGCAGTTTTCTCAAGTCTCGAAGAGTGAACTCCGAGTAATCCAAGTACACAATTGGAGTGATCTTATCTCTTCATTGTTTATTCTTAATTTTTTCAACACCATCAGGCCTATTCATAATATCGCGTTATCTTTTTTTCCCATTGATCTCTATACCTTAACCTATTTTTCATATCTACACATTATTTTAACCAACCCACAGCCTCTTACTAGAACAATCACAGCGTTTGCCTTAGCTAAAATGTTGGAAAAAGATGAATCTGAAGAGGTTAGTACAAGGACATCATATTTTGGTTTCTTTATATACATATTTATATAATAACATTTTACATTTATGTAGATGAGATGATACGCGCTTTTCTACAAATATCTGTTGTTGTGAGTATATCTGGCGCATTGAATTCATATGATATTGATATTTTAGCTTGATTCTTTTTAGACGTGCACAATTGAACTCTCGAAAGAGGAAAAGTTTTTAATTTCAAGTTTAATTCATGTACACAGAAAGTTAAACCAAGATACACTATCAGTTCCTGAAATTATTCATTCTTGATCTGATCCATATGGCTAGATTTAAACTGCTTGGTTAGGGTCTAAATCATAAAGGCTATCAGTGGTTGAAGACATTGGTTAACACTAATCATAATTATTTTCAACAACTCAAATACGTCCAGCTTATTTCTATTCTTTGATCTTGAGTTTTGAATTCGTCCTTTTTAAAAACTGTACATTCGGTTAATTGAGAATCGTTAAAAGACTATTCATCTGATCAGTATTAGACCATAATGGAAAACTTGTAAGCACTGGATGGCTCAGTTCATGATCTCAATAAGAAAACCCAACAATCTTCAAAACCCCATAGTGATGATTATACATCCCTTATTCTTTTCACTCTCATTGACCGATATATATATATATATATATATATATATATATATATATATATATATATATATATATATATATATATATATATATATATATATATATATACGCGAAACTGAAGGCCCTGAGTTCGAATCCCGCGAGTTGGATCGTGGATGCACACTGCTGAGGAGTCCCACAATAGGACGAAACAGTCGTCTAGGTTATCGATGGTGGTCTAAAATCAATATCAGTTCATGATCTCAATCAAAAATATATATTTGTACTTGTATTGAAAACTGGTTTTCACAAATTGTCTATTTTCTTTTACTTCTTCATTTTGTATGATTTTTTAGCCTGATCCATTTTTTCAAGATGTTTATTTAAAACAAAATTTCTTACCAATTGTACAAACACAATTATTTGATAATACTCCAACAGAAAATGAAGAAATGCTTATACGTATGAGATTATGGCTTATTCTTGCATTGGCTAAAGTAAGTTATACTATGCTGATCACAATGGTTATACAGTTAGTATTTACTGTTTATTATCATCTCATCTTTGATAATCTCATCTGAATAAATACCACTGGTACTTGTTAATTAATCTGATATAAAAGGCTAGAAAACGAAGTAGTCGTTATTAGTGATCGATAGATGATCATTATAGAATCATTGAAAGTTGATCCTAGTCGTAGTATAAATTCATTGATTGTTTTTCTTCTCTTTGAACTCTGATTTAGTAATTTTTAATGCTGTGAATTCATCCTTTCATTCCAGAGGTTTTTTTTTAAAAAAGTTGTAGCATGTCTTTTGAGATTTGTTTAGTTTACAGGTTGTATTCATCACAGATTGGTAGCAGTTGAGATACCGTTGTGAAGCCTTTTTTTTGTCTTAGTACGAGGCTCCTCAACATTGTGTGTACAGGTCCCCCATATTCGTTCATTGTTTTTTAATAACTGATTTATTGACTGACTTTAACGTTCGATTTCAACGATGCCCGTAGACAGAGAACTATTATAGTTTGTAGTTTGAATATATCAATTACTAACTTGATATTTATCAAAATCATCATATATATCTATAAATCCTATTTGTGTGTGTGGTGTCCTATTTACTGTAAAATTATCAATTTTAACAGTCCTGGGTTCAAGTCTCATGTGAGATCTCATGGATGAAAGAGTTCAATAAGACCTAGTTGACGTTAAAGTCTATGAACATTCTCGATTTTCTGTACATAAAGTAAATGCGAAGTATTGCTGTTATTCACACTTATCTCCTGTTCGAGATGTTATTTATTATTTATTTATTTCAACACATAGATATTGGTACAAAGAGGCACCAAATACATATGCGCCACAGAAATCTCATTCGATATGTGTGAGGGCTGTGATACTGCCCGGGTGCCCAGACCGAAGCAGGTGGTTTTCTTGGGGGGCCACATCCCGAGCCTTCGACCTGAGGGTCTGATCCACAAGGCAGTGGAGCATCGTAAGGAGATGCAGTCCCATGGTAGCCGGTGACCAACAATTGGTTCATACGCCATTTGTTCCCGCAGGATACTGGAGCCCATGTGCACCATTGGTTTGGAATCCGGTTCGAGATGACACGTTGAAGTAGTCTTGGGTTATAAGAAACGACTAGGAAGGCATTAATAAGCGATCTGCTAATAAATCTTTCAGGTTTATAGAGTCGGTTCGATCACTGAAATGTGACCAACACCATGTTTGCCTAATCTTTTAGCGATGTGCGATCAAGTTGCACTATGACCATTAGTTTTGGAGAACTGAACTCATTCTCAACATATTCTGAAGTGAATGTTAGTCATTTACTTAATGACACTTTGGTTTCAATTCTGATTACGTCACAATTTCTTAAGCTTACATTCGAGGTCGGTCAAAGTTATAGGAGTGGTTTTGCTTCTTAGATTATTTATGCATCACTATGTGTAAATAATGGGTGGTTGTACACATTCACAGCAATAAACTGAGCGCAGACATTTGAAGCAATTGACCACATTGATATGGTGGAACAGATGACGAAATGTACCAACTAATAAAATAGTATGTAAACCATTGGATTGTCCCCGGTGGTCTAGAGGTTGAGCATTCTTGCACGTAACCCAAGGTCCCTTGTGGTAGTGTTATAGATTAGCACAGTTGTGGAGTTCCATACTAAGTTGGTGTACTTATCCTCTGCATCTTGGCTTCCAATTATTGTTTAACTGTGATCATCCCTTAATGTTAACTATGCAGTAAGTGAATTCACCACTAAACAGTGAAATGGACGGGAGAAATTATGCAACAAATACTGGTTACTCATAAATAATATAGATATATAAATGAAGGAATATTTTAGTTCACATACATTTGTTTAATCATTTATTTGGTTAGGGGAATCATTCATAGTGTTTGAGTTTAAATTGTACATAAACCGATATGTACTTGGTGTGAACTGATGTTAAATACACTCCTAGCTCTTCTTTAATTACTGCTGGTCTCAAGCTCGGGTAAAGGAGGAGGGTTAGTAAGTAAAGTGGCATCGCATAAAAATATATCATTCATTTTTGTTAACCTCTTGTTTGTTTTCCTTTTTTTCATTTATTTATAGTTGTGGTGTAAAAATGATGAAGCTCGATGGTTTGGTATACGACATAATTTACCAGAAGTACTTCTGGCTTATTTAAATGATATTTCACCGGAGGTATGTTGTGTATTTTGTCACAAAAATACTTTAATTCATATTATAATGAGTCGATGATAAGATTTCATTTATGTTTGTGACTAAATGTTCACGTGTTGTTTTCACCTAATGTGTTGGCTTTTGGCCTTTTTATAAGCTTACTACATTTAGACAGGGACTATTGACATTCCATTTGAAACGATTATGTTTAATAGTTGAATTCATGAGTCAATCTAAGCAAGACCACCATTGAAAATCTGGGTGCACTAGATGGCCGTTTCGTTTTAGTATGGAACTGCTCAGCTGTGCGTATCCACAATATTGCGCACGGGATTCTAACCCAGTACCTTCGGTCTCGTGCCTAACCTGTAGATCACTGCGCCGGCATCGACTATTTATCTTGCGCAACTCTTCATATGTTGTCTGAGGTGGACAACTATCTCCATTCGACACGGATCGAACTCCACTAATCACGGTCTTTTACTAGAACTCCAGCGGTTCCATCTTGAATCTAGTCACTCGTGAGCACGTGGTCATTATAAGTTTAGGAGATTTGTGGAGAATATAATTCGAGTCATGCATGTAGGATTGTTTGTGGGCAATACTGAGGAGTCCCAGACTAGGATGAAACGGATGTCCACTGTTTTCAATGGTGGTCCATCTTAAATCAACTCTTGAATTCAACTGTTAAAATGCTACGTTTTCCACAAATCTCCATACTGATTATGTTTAAGACCTAAGCTGTTAAACTCTTCAGTTGATCGATAAAGTAACAAAAGAAATTTACAGAGTTCAATTCGGTTTTACTTTAAGTGAAACAAAATGCATTATCAAATGGATAGTAATGCATATCCACTTTGTTTGCTTTGACTGGTGGGTCCTAGCGTTTTTTCTTATTATAACAAGATTGTTTTCCACGGAATGGGTTTGCTAATCCTATACCCATATTTTCTCCTTTATCTGAATTGAAGATTGTCAGTAATCCTGGAAGGTGCTTACATGTAGAGTTATTTTGACAGGTAGATTGTTAAAGATAAATCCATGTTATTTACCATATTATTAAACCATTTCTCTCTTAATGTTTATGTGAACATTTCAGGTTCGAGCAGCTACAGTTTATGCTCTTGGTAATCTCATTGAAAATCAAACTACTGATCCATCGAAACAAAATCATGCAGATCAAGTGAGCTACATTTTAGGTTTATTTCTTTTAGGTTAATTTAGTTTAATCACATAATCTTTTCTTGGCCTTTCTAGATAGCATGATCAGTATAAATGTTAATAATTAATAAGCTGTTTAGATTTCTTTGCACATGTTTTGTTGATTTTGAATCTTGATTGGTTATAGTTGCTTCTTGTTTGAGATAAACTATTGATGTATGAATGTCATTAAATGTTCATACCTGACTTGTGTCTGATTTCGATTTGTTCCTAGACAGGATAGGATCATATGTGTATGCTACTGTGATTATGAAGCTATTCAATACACTATAGATCACAGTATTTCATCTAATGTCAGTTTTTGTTTATTCGTTTAAATGTAACAGTTGATTAATTCTTACTTCTTCTTATTCTGTTACAGTTAAGCTTTCGTAATCACATTACTTTATATTCAATTATTCTGCGCTTTATGTGATATACTATATTAATAGTAGAACTAATTATTATATGCTTTCATGTACCTGTGTGTTTCTATTCATATGACACAAGGTTTTAGTTTCTTCTAAAATGTATATACAATCTTAAATCAGATTGCATAATATCTATGTTGTTCCTTTTTCACATTTGTAGCTGACTACCTTTATGTTATCAGCTTCCTCTAATGTGTTTAAATTAATTAGTTACTTTCTACCTGTTATAGTTATGACCAATGTTACTTACTTACGTCTGTTACCTCTCCTAAAGGTGCATAAACCATCCACCAGGATTCTTCATCCAACTTTGTGGAAATCTTTTTCAGTTGTTTCCACTTGCTAGTCATCCTTTTCATGTCTGCTTCCAATTTTCAGCCTTTCTCTTTTCTTTCCCTCTTCATGATTGCAAGTTAACAGTTGCTTCGTGATGCAGTTTGGTGATTTCCACAGTGTTACTTCCTATCCACTTTCAGAGTCTTTTCCTAATCTCCTCTTCACATGGAAGCTGGTTTGTTCTCGCCCACAGTGGCCTGTTGCTGATACAGTATCTTGCGTTGATAACTGTTTATAAATGTGTCTTTTTGATGAGGACTGTAGTAGTTTTCAACTTTCAGCTCCATACAGAAAGGACTGTCTTGATATTCGTATTGAAGATTCTGCATGAGCAATCTTATGTTATTTCTAATTCTTGTATTTGTTCTTTATGAATTATATCGTTTAATAAAGGAGCTTTTATTGTTTTTCTGAACAACTTCTTCATCGTCTACTTCATATAGAAGTTATTCAATCAATCTGTTCGTTCATTCTATTAGGCTTGTTTATGAATTTTGTTGTCTTCATTTATTTTTCTCGGTTTTTCAGTTGAATAACACAATTAAATCATCTAACTGAAAGAATACAACGTAATTACTAGAAAAACAATCATCTAAGCTACAAATCTTTTCCGTCATTACCTACTATTCCCAGATTGTGTTGAATGATTTTAATCGAATTCCTCTTTTTTTCTTCTTCATTATTTTATAGATAAGTCATGAAATTGGTGGTCAATTAGTCAAGTATTCATCACGTGATGCTTGTCCGTTAGTACGTTGTATGGTTGTTGAAGCATTTCGTGGTTTAGTAAAACAATTCGAATCACAATTATGCGCTATTGGTATACAATATATACAAGAAATATATAATAAACAATCTCAACAAAAATCACATCAAAATTGTACAAAATTATCATTACATTCAATAACATCATGCCCTGCAAAACGACCTATGCGTCATAGTACAATAAGTAAGTGTAATTTATTTATTCTTAATACAAGAAACCTGCAGTTAATTTTCATAATGAATGTAATTAGTTCTTGTAAATGTTTTAGTATAAATAACAATAAACATTTATTATTTTTGTTGTTGGTACAAGGAGGCACCAAATACATATGCGCCACAAAACTCTCGTTTGATTTGTGTGAGGGCTGTGAGACTGCTCGGGTGCCCAAACCGAAATAGGTGGTTTTCTTAGGGGGCCACTCCCGTAGCCTTCTACTTGAAGGTCTGATCCACAAGGCAGTGGAGCATCATCAGGAGATACGGTCACATGGTAGCCGGTGACCAACAATTGGTTCATACGTCATTTGTTCTTTCAGGATACTGGATTCTATGTGCACCATTAGTTTGGAATCAGGGTTTTCCAACTCCTGCATGTCTAGCAACCCGGTTAAGGCGCCGGACATTCACTTTTCGTCCTCTCAATTTCATAAACAACACCCGCGCCACGAGAGGGCATATGTAGGACTTCCATGACAGATGCTGTATACGCGTGGCCATGCGAGAGTATTTTGAGAGGGTGAGCGGACTCTCCCCTCCTTGACCGTACCAGGGCATTTGGGTGCACAAAAAACATACATCATACCATACGTTGAGAAATGGTTAGAAATGAATTTGGTTACTGAATATTAACAAGTAGTATAAAATAATACACAAAAAATGAGTTGGATAAGCAGACGATCACCTGTTCATATACTTTATTATAAACACTTCTTGTATATAAGAAGTTTAGTGTTATTAATACTAATTTACTTTAAATAGAGGAGCCATCAAATACTTGGTTACAATGGGAGGTGGGGAGAGTTCTCCTTCCAAAAATGCTCTTACATGGCCACATGTATTCAGCCACTGTGAACGAAGTCCTACACACTTCCTTTTCGCGGCGGGTTATTTTTGCGGAATTGACAGGATTATGTTTCACTTCTGAAAAGGAATCTTTTCGATCTCTTATTCTGTTGACTGACTTTTTTACATTACGTTATTTTCATCCGGAACATGATTGAGTTTTACCGGGTGTCTTGTAATAACAACATTACAACCTACACTTTGTTGTACGATATTCGGTAAATCTCCAAACATCCTTTTTATATGTAAACTCCTTATTAGCCGTTTACAAAATCTTGTTTTTCATTAGTTAAAAAGACGTAATTGGACAGATTTAACAGATTCCATATACCTTCAAAAATTTTATCCACTCTTCCCATGCTTATTTTTATTAATGCTCTGGTTTTTTCAACCACACACTTTGGATTTGATAACCTTTGGGTAATCTTTTCTTCTATCACTGTTACGGTTACTACTTCTACTATTCTGATTTTGATATTGATTGCTTCATTTCACTGTGATGATGTTGTATGCTAACTTGAATCGATGCCTGTGTTTGTGTCAGGTTCTATTTTGAGTATATCTGAGTGATTGAATAATTTGATCACCATGATGAATGATGACTAAGCATATTTAACATATGCATGCCGACAGCCTATATTCAAAAAACTTTTACACATATGGATCGATTGATCATTTCTACATTTCCTCCTAATCTCAATATTATTATACAAATTGACGTATAAAGTTAAACCCCTTTTTCCTTGATTGTCCAATTAATTCACTAGCTTTTTTTATCGATGGATTTATTCTATTTATTCATCGAATACATCCTCGTGTATTTAATTTTAAGAACTACACTCTAATTATGGTACTACTTAACTGCGGAGATCGAAATGCTTTAGGTGTGGGTTCGAATATGTGATTGAAAATCGAATGCCTCTAAATACTTTCCCAATGTCGCCCCCCCGCACCTAAATATCTTAATAAGAATGATATTCTAATGGTTTCTTGATTTTAAAAACGAAGGGATCGATTTAAACACAATGAATAATATTTTAACCAGACTGGTAGAATTTTGGCCCCTTAATTCCGTAAAAGAAATCTTTACAAGTGTAGTTTACTTCAAGTCAAATGTTTTGTATCTGTGCGTGTCTGTGAAAGTTACTGATCAAAACCAACTGTCCTAATCGAAATAGAACGTTTTTGACGGCCAAAGATTCGAATTCATATCTTTTAAATGTAAAAAGTTGTTACACTTCAAAGAACAAACAAAAGACTAGAGTATTTTTCATACAGAATATAAGATCCCACGGAATCTTGAAGGTAATGTTTCCCGTTGATTATAACAACGTAATCACTCATCATCTTAGGCGCACTTATTTCACAGTTCGTAAAAGAGAAAGGCTTGCATTTTGAAAGAAAACTAAACGTCTGGTTTGATGCTTTAAAATGATTTAATGTCGGATACTGAGTTTCTAATTCCAAATATTTTCCCATCATTAGTTTTCTGCGTATTGATCATGCTATTTACTGTCACACTTTTTATGAAAAGCATGAAGCCAACTCTTCGGAAAAGTCATGTATTTATTATTATTACTATTATTACTATTATTACTATTATTATTATTATTATTATTTAAATACCTAAATATTGATACAAAGGGGCACTGAATAAATATGTGATACACAAGTCACTTGATGTGTGTGTGTGGCGATACAGCCTGGGTGCCCAGGCCGAAGCAGGTAGTTTACTTAGCGGGCCACGTCCGGAGCCTTTGACCTAGAGGTCTGATCCACAAGGCAGTGGAGCAGATATTGAGGTATGATATATTTATGCATATATAATACATATATAAATAAGCTTCAGTTGTCCGTATTTTTGCACACAATATTCAAGTTATTGAGTTTTGAAGAATATAAATTTATGTATCCACTGCATTTTTTCATCAAGACTATTCATCTATTCTTGTTCTCCTTAATCACTTTTTTTAAAACGCAGGTGTAGTTACTCCACCAGGAGGTACGGGGAACGGCGGAGGTGGAGGTCTACTCATATCTCGTCAGTCAGAGTTAACTTCTAATCATATCAATTTACATAGTGGTTGGTTTTTAACAAAATCATCAAGTCGAGAAGTTGATCAACAGCATAACTACAATTATTATTATTATTCTCATCATAAATCTCATTTAATCAATACACAACCACAAGCTTCGCCAATTTTACGTAAATCTGTTTTCAATCCTGGTTCAGTGTTTTTCACTGGTTAGTTAGTTAGTATGGATTATTTTGTTACAGATGGTTGTTCGTTTTTTCTTTGTCAATAGTATTTTCAACATCTCCTGTTATGTGTTTTTCCTCGATATTTTTCTACTGTATTTACTAACCACGGTTATACGTAAAGAGATATTGTAGTGGTGATTTTCGTATGTATAAGATTTTTGGATAAAGTTTATGGACAGTTGATGAAGCAGATAAGTTTTCTAGTAATAGAGGGTGTAACGTGATCAGTTTATGGTGAACAATAATTTTATGTAAGTTAGAATAGAGTAGTCGATAATAAATCGTGCTAGTTGGTATCTGTCAGCAAGGTGTATGTACCTGCTATCTTCAAGAAGCTGATACTCTTTCGCGGATTCAAACCTGGCCACGCGTATATAGCCTCTGTCAGGAAATTCCTACTCATTGCCTTCTCGTGGTGGGGTGTTTACGAAATTGAGAAAACGAAACGCCAATGTCCGGCACTTTAACAGGGTTGGTGGACATGGAGAGTCCACCCAGAGGAGCTGGAAAACCCTGATTCCGAACCGATGGTGAACATGGGTTCCAGTATGCTGAAGGAAAAAATGATGTATGAACCAATCGTTGGTCACCGGCTACCATGGGACTGTATCTCCGTATGATGCTCCACTGCCTTCTAATCAGACCTTTAGTTGGAAGGTTCCAAACGTGACCCCCTAAAAAAACCACCTGTTTCGGTTTGGGCACACGGGTAGTATCCCAACCCTCACACAAATCAAATGAGATTTGTGTGGTGCATATGTATTTGTTGTCACACTGTACCAATATATATGTGTTAAAATAAATGGAATGGTCGAGAGTGTGAAAAGTTCACTCTCCCTCTCATCAATAAATCCTGTCATATGACCACGCGAATATACTCACTGTCTGCAAACTTCTACTTATATTCCGTCTTCTGGCGATAGGGCTGTTTCTTACGAAATTGACAGGACAAAAACCGATCGTTCCGTGTACCATTAAACTCGATTAATGAATAAGGACGATCCATTTAGAGGAGTTTGAAAACATTCATTCCAAATCAGTGATTCACATAAATTACAAGTTCTGAAGGAACAAATAAAGTATAAACCTATTATTGGTCACTTGCTCCTAACGTTGCTCTACTGCTTTATGAATTCGACCTCTAGATCAAAGGCTAAAGAAATAATCCTCTAAGAAAGCTAATTGTTTCGGTTTGGGCATGCACATAAATTGAACGATTTATTATTTATATGCTTGTATATATACATGATACAATATACTGTGTGCATTTATAATGAGAAATGTTAGTTTTTCTTTATGCTCAATGTATTCAGTATTTTGTTCTTATAACATTACACCTTCTCTCTCTTTCCCTCTCTTTCTCCAATTACATATTGTTTAAGGTAGTGGTAATACACCTAGTACCAATATCTACGTTCAATTTTGGCTTACATTAGTTCAATTAGCTCAAGATCCTCATCCAGAAGTTTCTCGTTTAGCTACAATTTTAATACAATATCTGTATGGAAAGGTAAACAAAAAAGAAAATCTTAGATTTTGATATTCTTACCTTCTATTAATTTTGCCTATTGGTTCCATTTACATATCATATATGTCTATTTAAATAGTGTAAAAGTGACTTTTCTATTTAATGTTTGTCAATGGGTTAAGTTTTCAAATAAAACATTTTGAGATTTATTTGGTTGAATCATTCAATCTTCTTTACTTTTCAACTAGATTCTCTTAATTCATTAGATGTTCGTTTCTTAACTTCAAGTTGGCTAATCTGTTAAGGACATTGAAACAGTTTATCCTCCTGTTTTCATGTAGTGGGTTCAATACTTTTTATATACACATTTCTTTGTTTTTTTCCTTACTCCAGACATGTAAATGATCCTACCTGGGTTGATTACTTACTTACTTACGCCTGTTACTCTTAATGGAGCATAGACCGCCGACAAGCATTCTCTAACCCACTCTGTCCTGGCTATTTATTTCTAGTTCTATCCAATTGTTGTTCATTCTTCTCATGTCTGTTTCCATTTCTCGTCGTAATGTGTTCTTTGGTCTTCCTCTTCTACTTTGGCCTTGAGGATTCGAAGTGACACAGTTAGGTGCTTTCCTCAATGTGTGTCCTATCCACTTCCAGCGCCTGTTCCTGATTTTTTCCTCCAGTGGAATCTGGTTTATCCTCTCCCACAGTAGGTTGTTGTTGATACTGGCTGGTCAACGGATGCGAAGTATTTTGCGTAGACAGCTGTTAATAAACACTTGTATCTTCTGAATGATGGCTTTCGTAGTTCTGCAAGTTTCCGCCCCGTACAGTAGGACTGTCTTGACATTTGTAATAAAAATTCTGGCATTGGTTTTGGTTGGCAGTTATTTTGAGTTCCAGATGTTCTTCATTTGTAGATATGCTGCTCTTGATTTGCTAATTCGCGACTTCATATCTGCATCAGGCTCCAGGTGGAGTTGTGTCACAAAGATCTGTATTTTTGTTATATGTACACAGTCGTTCTGCTTCAATTTCTTTCTTATTCAATATGGAATCTGTTTTGCAATTCCGCCTTCTAAGTTTCAATCATATAGGGTTTATTGGTGAGGAATTGTGTATGTCTCCTACAGGATTATAAAGTTTCTAACTTTTCCTATTTGTCTTAAAATAATTCCAATGATTTATAATAAAAAATTACCTTAGTATGATTTGAACAGATTTCAAGTTGCAGCATTGAAGCCAGGTTAGTTCCCAATACTTACTTATGTCATCGGTACAGTTAGGTAAAACTATCGAGAGAAATGCTAAATTAATTATTTCAACACATAGATATTTGTACAATGAGGTACCAAATACATATACGCCACACAAATCTCATTCGATATGTGTGAGGGCTGTGATACTGCCCGGGTGTCCAAACCGAATCAGGTGGTTTTCTTAGGGGGCCACACCCCGAGCCTTCGACCTGAAGGTCTGATCCATAAGGCAGTGGAGCATCGTAAGGAGATGCAGTCCCATGGAAGCCGGTGACCAACGATTGGTTCATTCGCCATTTGTTCCCGCAGGATACTGGAGCCCATGTGCACCATTGGTTTGGGATCCGGTTAAAGCGCCGGACATTCGCTTTTCGTCCTCTCATTTTCGTAAACAACACCCTCGCCACGAGAAGGCAGTTTGTCGGACTTCCTTAGCAGAGGCTATATAAGCGTGGTCATGTGAGAGCATTTCGAGAGGGTGAGCGGACTCTCCCCACTCTCGGCCGTACCAGGGCATTTGGGGGCAGTCTTATCAATCATAGTGAAGTAATATTAGGCAGCGAGAGAATGATTCAAGAAGAAACAGAGAATAGTATAGGAGTCCAATATCTGATAGATAGATAGACCAAGGCAGCGAACGCATTTACATCATTATGACCGATGATGAACCATGTCACCCAACATCTCTGATCATCGGTTAAGATCATCATGAATTAATAGTCTGAACCTATCGACATTTAATGACTTTATGGATTAATGCCACTTTTTGATTTGACTTCACCTAGTTTTCTTCTAAACTAACATTTAACCAGCAGACATCAGGTGTCGAAATTGGTGGTTGTTGATTTTAAATAATGATCAGTATACTTACAATATCCTATGTAGTTTAAAGTCAAATATCAACCTCTACAATAAGTAGGTTGAAAAACTTACTTAGGATGTTATATATATATATTATGAGACCATTAGCAACAGACTATTTGATAAAATGACTATTTTCAGTATTCAATTAAACATCAATCGGCATTATGCTGTGATCAAATAAAGTTTTAGCTTTTATTTCTCTAATATTGTTGATTGATTTATTTATTTTTCTTGATTCTCTTTTTCCCCCCTGTATAGATTCGTGAAAAGGTATGTAATATATTGATTACATAATAAAATATGGGTTTTAATAATTTACTGTTATTATTGTGTTGTAAATTAGTTATATAATACGACATAGATTTCATTGGTACTAAATTATTGTTTTCTCAAGTTCTCCTTATTTAATTACATATTTGAACACATAAATATTGACAGCGAATACATATAAGTCACTTGATTTATATGCAGACTGTGATACTACCCAGATGCCCAGACCGAAGTAGTTGGTTTTCTTAGGAGGTCACGTCTGGAACCTTCGACCTGAAAGTCTGATTACAAGGCAGTGGAGCATTGTCAGGAGATACAGTTCCATGGTAATCGGTGATCAACGATTGGTCCAGACGCCATTTCTTCCTTCAGGATACTGGAATCCATGTACACCATTGGTGTACACTCTCCAGGTTCACCAACCCGGTCAAGACGCCAGGCATTCACTTTTCGTCCTCTCAATTTCATAAACAACACCCCCGTCACGAGAAGGCAATGAGTAGGACTTCCCTGGCAGTGGCTGTATACGCGCGGCCATTTGAGAGCATTTCGAGAAGGTGAGATGACTCTTTCCACTCCGTGCCGTACCAGGGTATTTGGGGGCAAGTTCTCCCACCATATTGCCGCAAATTTAGAAAGCGCAATCGATTTTCTCCTATTTACTTCATTTGTGATGTTGATGAAATAACTTTAGGCCAACTGATGACGTGTTTGTTACGTAGCAGTTTTCTCCGTTCTACTCCATAACTGTGAAATGTGATCTTTGAAAATGGGGGATATTCGTAGCTTACTAGTATTTAGTCATCGGCACCTTCAAACAATTGCTCGTGTATTTTGAGGCTATGGAGCCAGCAATTCAGAAATTAGACATAGAGTACTAGTTACGCACTACAAGTTTATTGATGAGGTAGTGAATTACTATCGAGAGTGAGATGTTTGGACGACGTATTATTTATTTCAATTCGATTACCTCGACGCGTTGTGATTGGTGGTGTTAGAGTGAGTAGATTGGAAGAAAGCTATGGTTGACCAGACCAAGATAGGGGATTAGTCCATGAAGACGCTATTTATTGGACTGAGCCACGTGGATAGGTCCCAATTACATAGTTGGAGCTTACGAAATTATCTTAATTATTGATTTGAGGCTTTGAGTAACCTGTTTGAAAGTGTCACTGTGGACTGGTGCCACATTTTGGTGTAGTGATAATTTGCTTCCTTTTAACATATCCCCATTATTTCTTGAAATCGGTGGTAGCTATTGCTACATAACACATAGTCTGTCACTGTAGTCCATAAAGAGAATAGGCCAAATGAAATTTAGGAAATAAATTGATTATTAAGTAAGTAGTCCCAAGTGCGACATTTATTCATTGGTTAATAAAACAGTTATTTCCTCATAACATGAAACTTCTTAGAAGGTCACATTCATGATTTGATTGAGGAATGAGTTGTAGAGGAATTTCATATATTTTCAACTTCAAATCATTTCATGGTATTAAAAGACTATAATCTCTTTAGTATCGATTACATCTTTCCATAGCTTCTTATACTGATTTTTGGAATTCTTCTCAAAATTAGTCAGTCACTAAATAACCGTATGACTATTGTCATAAGTCTATTGATATTGACTCATCCATTGTATAAAGATTCGTATTCTTGTCTTTAAACTATCAATGAAGTATAATAACTAATCTTAATTCTTAGTTACGTAAACGGAAATCGAATAAGCCATCTACTCAAACGTGTTGCTTAGTAGCTGAAAGTCTAGCTCCTTAACCACAGAACCATCGTTTCAACTACTTTTCGGAATAAAGGACTTTGCAGCGAAATTAAGTAATTTGATCAAATAAGTTGTTCATTATTCCTTGAATTACCTGAAATCAATTTAAGTTGTGAATTACGAATGTTTCATGTTGTATTTTATGGCTTTTCAAAACTTTGATTTCATTGACTGTTTTTATTTTAACTCATTGTTTATTTTTTCTTATCACTTCACTGTTGATTATCAAAAAGGCTGAATTTCAAGCTATTTGTTACAATTCACCAAATAATAATAATAATGATAATAATGATAAATTTATAACAAATGAAGATACAACTTTAATCTCATCATTGAATACATCATTCACAAGTAGTAATACATCGAATGACAATGCATCAAGTACTATAAACGAGTTGAATTCTATGCCTGATAACAATAATTCAAATCGTTTTTCAGAAAAGTAAGTTTTTTTTTCCCGACAGAAATTTGTTTCATTCATATCGATTGGGTTTACTTCATGAATTAACTCCATAGAAAGAGAGAGATGGTAAATCACTGGTTAATTGAAGTTAGAAATCTGTACCATTGAAGATGATCATGTTTTGATCCTTAATGAGATGATAGACTATTGTTATGTTTTCTTTTTGATTGTCCTGATCTTTCCCTCTCATATTTACTTCTATACTAACAGGCATAATGGTTGGAAACAATATTCGTAATAAGTCTTTCAACTAAACATGTCTAAGATTATGATAATAACCATCTTGGACATCATTTTTAGGATATTCTTCTATCAGTTTGATATGTTTACACTTTTTCTTAGGTATCCAGCAATATATGTGATTTTGTTTTCAAAACTTTTTGTCTTTTTATTTTAGTGCTTCTATTAAGGAACTAAATTCTAATCTTAATACATCAATTACTACTAATTCCGCATTACAAATGACAACTACAAATTCCTCTTCCAGTTCCCTTATTCATTCTGCACAATTCCCAGGTCGACGACATCAACAAACTGATCAACGATTACGTGTATCTATCACAAATTCTCCACAGTTACCTAGTACAATAATCTCTAATAACCCTGTAAGTTCTTTCCTGTAAATCATTAGTCTGGTGTGTGATAAGATAATCTAATCAAGGATAGTTATATATTTCCATGATTTTTTAGAGAAGGTAGTGTATTTGGAAATGGGATTAGAATTAAAACAATTAGGTATAAATATAGATGAAGACATGAAACGAAATTTATTTGGTTCACTGTGTTATAACTTGAGGGTTTATGCCTCGATCATGTAATGATACCTCCAATTAGAGAACAGTGATTTATCGACCGGTTCATTTACGCATAAACCTATACGAGCTGCAAAACGTAGCCATTAAGGTTAGAAGGTACGTGTAAGCTGCTGTTATTTGGTCACATATGTCTTAAAAATATTGCCAGCATCTGCTGGGGTTACCGGTTAAGTAATAGTGAGTTTCGACCAAAACGTGGTATCAGTCCTTGAAGTCACTAATTTCTAGTCTGAGCCATGTTGGTAGATGCAGACTAAATAGTAGAGGTCTGCGCGACTATCGTAACTAATGGTTGGAAACTCTGAGTGACATTGTTCAGAGTCGATCACAATGGTGTCGGCGTATACACTCCATGTCACCCCTTAACTTGTGAGAATAAAACTATTTATACCTTACTTTCTCCCAACTAATTTTTTCTCCCTGTATATCCTTATGTGCAATCTTTTTTTATATATTACTACTATTGAAGTAACTACTTCTGTGAACTTGGTGATCATCTTGTTGCGCTAATGAGGTGTGGCAACTTGGACCGATGCATATATGTGCCTGGTCATACGTTGTATCTGACTAACTGACATCAGTTTAGCATACATTGGCACTTAATTATTGAGTAATGTTTGAAAATATTTTTTGTTTTTATTATGATTAGGTAACATGTGAATTACCGGCTACTACTACAAATAGTAGTGGTAGTAATAGTAATTACCCGTCATCACTAGATACTGTACATACGCAGTTTTTTGCTTGGTCTTGTCGATGGTTTACTCGTCCACTTTTATCTAAATATGGACAATTGAACAATGGACAATCGAAAAGTCAAACTACCTCAAAAAATTCCTTCGGTAACAATTTGAGATTTTACTTTATCTTTTGCATATGGTTCTTGATTTCATTATTCGTTGTTCATGTGAGGCGATCAGTTTCTGTTAGATAATGACAGCAAATCGGCTGGTGTTGTTGGGAATTTTTATCGAATGAGCTACTATTGATGATAGGGAAATGTGTTACACATGCCTAGAAACTACATCCTTCAACATGTGTTGTTGGATGATGTAAGAAGGTCATGAAGTCATTGACTGTTGTACTTATCTGTATCTGTATGTATAGAACACTTGGTTGGAGTGTACTCAATGGATAGAGACATTGGGTGATTTGGAACAGTATCAGTTTTAATTACATGAATACGTCCATTCCTGTTTTTTTCTAAATCCTGAGTGGTAAAATTGCCTTTTAGTTGTTACTTCACAAATACATTCCGTCTTGAACTGTATTGTGAAAGTCTGACATTTCCTAGTACTATTATTACGTTGACTACTTCCACTACTCTTACATTTTATCATCTCGTTTTACTGATATTTTGCGACAATTCGAAGCGATACACTTACGTTACATATGACTTGGTGACTGCTAAGTATTATGTTTCATTCTTTTCCATCGTAAATGTGAACACTATGACGGTGATTAATCTACTTGATAAGCACTCTTCAACCTGATGCCATAACTCGTGATCACATTTTAAATGTGTTAGATATCGTGATCCAAATCGGTCACATTTGCATAGTTACGCTCATCGTCTTTCGCTATTCATCTACATATATTAAGTGTCTCATCTATTTGTTGCGACTTGAGACGTGGAGGCTTGATTCCCATTTAAACCTATTGCTTTTATGCCCCATGGTGAGATATATCTATATATGCCGATGCAGTTTGATAGACGGCTCCTAAGTTGTCTTCAATGGTTTATTGATCATATAGTGGAAAGCATTTACATTCCATTTAACTAACCTGCATTTTGAGTTATGTTTCATGTATTTTTGTTTAACAAGTGGGATTAGTAGTTTGATCACTTTCTTTTATAACATTCATTCGATTATTTGATTGTCATCATTTGAAATCAAATTCTATAATGCTTGTTTTGTCCTATTACGTATGTAAGTTTCTTCTGCAGCTAACAAGACTTTTGCGTTCATTTTAGTCGAATGTAGTGATCACTACAAAATTATCGTCTATGGTATTTGGAAGCAACATATAATGAAAAAACTTATATCTGAACAGAGATTGTTGTGCTCCTCGTGTTGATATAATCTTGATTATTGTTAGTGGTATGTAAGTGATTGTCATTTTTCAGTCACTCATATCGTGTATGGTTACTTCTTGAGGTACCTGAATAGCGAACTGGATTAATAGTCGGGGATAAGGTTGTTTGTGCAAAGGACAAGTGTTACAAGCTCTTGAAAAAAATGATCTTAATATGAATAGATCTTGATATGTTAACTCCATACATTTAAGTTCTTTCTACAGACGAAAGCAATTCGTGAGGTAAGATAAATTCTGTTACCTCTATGGCCGTATTTTTCTAACCTTTTCCTTCCATTGTAGGAAGCCAACATCTTTGTATGAGTTGGTTGTCTGAAATTAACAGCTTACTAATGTTACACCACAGATGTCACCATGGTACTTTTAGTTTCATCGCTTTCCAATTGATCTACTTGTGACAGAAAAGCTTAAGAAAGTGAGTATTCCAGACAATATTTCTTGGTTGTCCCATCATGATAGGGAAATCCTACGATTAGTTCAAGTTAGCAGCCCACGGTCAATTGTCTTGATGTTAATGTTTTTGTATTAGTGTTGATATGACATTAATTATTGTTAGTAGTATGACTGTTACTTTTCACTATACTACTAACCAGCTTTTGTTATTCTTGTAACAATTATCCACAGATTATGAACCAATCTCATTGGGTACAATCTCTATTGATCCAAAAGCAGTCGCTTATACAGATCGTGTAAATCGTTTAAAAAAACAACGAAAAATATCTCATCTAGGACGTTTACAATGGGAACGTGTTGCTGGACAAATTTCACATCCAATAGTTACCTCTACTTCAAATGTTAACACTACAACAACTACAATCAGTCGAAATATTTCATTTTGTAATCCAACACCTATCACTACTACTACTAATAATAATATTAGTAGTATTGTTGGTATGAGTAACATGAGTAGAAGTCGTATTAGTCTTCGTAGCAATGATAGTGGTGATAATAATATAAATAATTCTCTAGATGATTATTGTTTACATCCTATAGCTTTTTATAATCATCATCTTAATCATAGTAATAATAATAATAATATTAATGATAATTATTGTTCTATATCAAGTCAAGTGAAATTTCATCCATATCAATCTCATTTAGTGATGATTAATTCAGAACGTAAAGGTGTTACAATACATTCAACAAAAAATTTAAAACTATTACATTCAATTAATACATTCACTACAAAATCATCATTATTCCCTGATTTTCCTTCAACTATAGACGGGTAAGTTAAGTTTATTGTTGATTTGGCAGTTGTATGACTGATGACAGTTTCTACTCTTTATTTGAATCATCTTTATTTATTTATTTTCATTTTAAAAAAAACAGCTAAACATTGGTGTAAGGAGGCGCCAAATATATGTGTGCCACACAAATCATCCAATTTTTGTATGGGCTGTAATGTTGTCCGGGTGCCCAAACAGAAGCAGATGGTTTTCTTAGGTAGTCACTCTTGGAGCTTTTGACTTAGAGATCTAATTTACAAGGCAGTAGAGCACCGTTAGGAGATCCGGTCTTATGGTAGCCGATGTTTAACAACAGGTTCATACGTCATTTGTTCCCTCAGGATCCTGGCGCACATGTGCCCTATTGGTTTGCAATGAGGGTTTTCCAACTCCCTTAGGTAGATCCTCCACTATGCAAGATACAAGGTTGACGACTAATCGTGGTGAGATTATAATCTATGGACGACCTTTGAGCAACGCTAAAATGACCTTGGGATGTCCAGCTACTTACTATAGGGTTAAATAAGGGTTCGTGTAAGGAATTATGATTACGATTTACAATTGAACATATAAAAATTAATACAAAGGAAGACCAAATACATATGCACCACAGAATAACAATCAGATTGTGAATAGATACAAAATGTAAGGTGCGTATAAGAAAAAGGGGGACGATAAGTAACAGAAAGTGTACGATTGTGTAGTGATAATTGAAGAGGCTGTTCTGTTAGCAAAGGTACAACTAGAAACAACTCTTTCGGTTAAGGAAGTTGCGTTCATTTTTTATGGAGAAAGTAGAAGGTAATAGCATGATCGCCACTGGCTTCTATTCTGAGCCATATCTGATAAAGTCTCGAGCCACTGTGTTACACCATCTCTAGGACCTAAACCACGGAGTTGTGAGGATCCGACAGAAGCCAGTCATGTACAGCTTTCTTTCATACCACGAAACCATGTGATACACTGACCACCTCTCCGCTTTTTCCAACCAGTCCCAGCGTCGGGAAATAATGCGCGACATGGAATTCTCTGGGACGACATTCGTAAAACACGTCCAAGCCGCCGAAGTCGATGTTGCAAGATAGTGACACCGATTGCATTATCGTCTCTGTGCCCGAACACACGATGCTGAACCTCTGCATTACTAACATGGTGTTGCCACTGGATGTGAGCGATCCTTCGGAGACAAGGATGATGAAACACAGAGAGTCGTCTAATATCCTCAACCTGGAGAGGCCAAGTTTCACAGGCATAGAGCAGAACTGCTCTCACCGACGCGTTGTAGATCTGATCTTTTACAGCCAGATTGGCATAAGCCGCTCTGGCTTTCATTATACGTGCATTGATTTTATGGTTTGAATTTTTATTTTTTTATTTTTTCGGATTATTTTTTCTGGTAAGCGTTTTTTTAGCGAGTTAGTTTTCTACGGGATGGGGACGCTAACCGCATGCCCAACCCTCCTCCTTTACCCGGGCTTGGGACCGGCAGTAACCTTATAAGAGCTACAGGCGGCCTATGCTCCTTCACGAGGAGTAACAGGCGTAAGTAAGCATTGATTTTATCACTCATGCCATCACCAGCACTTATGCAGTTACCCAAATACATGAACATCTCGACTATATTCTGCTCACCACGCAGGGTGAGTACAGGATTAGGATCCTGTCAGTCTTGTAAAAGTACTTTTCACTTCGAAGGTGCAAAGCACATACCATACCTACGGACACTAATTGCCAACTGGTTAAGTGCGGATTGCATGCCTTGGGCATTATCGCGCAGTAAGACAATATTATCAGCATACTCAAGGTCGAGAAGTCTTTCTCCAGGCAACAGATCCACACCACCATTACTTACATTCATCAGAGCTGTTTCCAGAATGTCATCGATAGCAAAGTTGAAGAGGAATGGTGAGATTGGGCGATTCTGCCTAACCCCACTACTCGAATGGAACAATGGAGAAAGGTGGTTGTATGCCGTCACTCTGCCTGAGGTGTTTTTATATATGACTTTTAGGATGTTGATAAACTTCTCAGGCACACTTTTCTTCAATAGACAATCCCAGAGAACAGTCCTATCCAAGGAATCGTTATTTTATCACTATATAATACCAGTCAACATGTGTAATCACAATCATGAATTCGACTGTGAAGTAGTCAAGATCTCGGAGACCTAGTAATCCTAAGAAATGCTTAAGAATTTTCAAAAACATGATCCAACATATCAGGTTTAATACAGAAAACCGGTTAGTTAATCACGTAGTCAACGATCAATCAACTTAACTAGTTAACAAGAATACAAAGACAATTGCATTTACAAATTATAAACTAATTGCAAACAGGATTGCCAGCATAGATTGATTCAGAGATTAAGAAATAACTGATAACTCACTTCTACATGAATTAAAATGTGAAAATATTGTTTAGAAAGAAAAAGAAAAACTTCACAATTAGACTATTTAATTCAAAGAATCAAACGAGGAGATCCATTTGAACTGTAAATTATTTTCGTCATATTGTTTTATGCTTACTATGTTTAATTGTTTTAGATATTCACGTGTTGGATACGTTACTGATATTGAATTTATAAATGCAGATGAAGAGGAAAGTTTGTTGTTAACTGCAACAGATGATGGTTACATTCGTATATGGCGTAATTACACACATCATCTTGGTCAAGATCCTGAAATTCTTACTGCATGGTAAGGTTATTACTTTGTGTGTGTGTGTGTGAGTTAATTAATCTGTTTTACACTATGAAACATTAGAAAAAAGATATTGTTCATTGAAAACATTGATCATTTTTGATTTGAAAAATTCCATTATTGTGATTTAGAACAATAGATGTCAGCGAACAATAGGCTTTGTGTAAATAGTCTCTGTGAGGGAAGTCTTACTCACTGCTTTCTAGTGGTTGGTTTATTGTTTACGAAGTTGATAGGACGAAAAGCGAATGTCCAGCGCTTTAACCGGGTTGGTGGACATGTAGCGTCCACCTAGGGGAGTTCGAAAACCCTGATTGCAAACCAATGGTGTACATGGGCTCCAGTATCCTGAAGGATTAAATGGCGTATGATTTATTTATTTATTTGAACACATAAATATTGGTACAAGAGAGTGCCAATATATATGCGCCACACAAAACAATGAAAATTCGAAGAGAGATAGAAAAAAAAAACTAAGGACCACAAAAGAAAAAGATAACGATAACGAAGAGATTGGTGTAAGGTAGTGTGGTCGTAACGATGGAACGGAAAGGTACAATCAGAAGAAATCTTTCAAGTAAGGGAGACACAACCACTTTTTATGAAGAAAGTAAAAGAAGGTTACAGCATGATCGCCACTGGCTTCTATTCTGAACCATATCTGATAACGTCTCTAGCCACTGTGTAGCACCATCTCGCAGACCCCAACCACGGAGTCGTGAAGGACCGACAGAAGCCAGTCCTTTGAAGCTTTCTTTCATACCACGACACCATGTCATGCACTGACCACCTCTCCGCTTTTTCCAACCAGTCCCAGAGTCGGCAAATAATGCACGACGTGAAATTCTCTGGGACGACATTCGTAGAACATGTCCAAGCCACCGAAGTCGGTGTTTCAAGATGGTGACACCAACTGAATTATCATCTCTGTGCCCAAACACACGATGCCGAACCTCTGCATTACTGACATGGTGTTGCCACTGAATGTCAGCAGTCCTTCGGAGACAGCGATGATCGAACACAGAGAGTCATCTAACGTCCTCAACTCGGAGGCCAGGTTTCACAAGCATAGAGCAAAACTGCTCTCACCGACGCGTTGTAGATCCGACCTTTTACAGCCAGACTAACATCACGAAGGCACCAAAGGTGGCCGAGATTGGCATAAGCCACTCTGGCTTTCACTATACGTGCATTGATCTCATCACTCACGCCACCACCAGCACTTATGCAGCTACCCAGATACGCGAACTTCTCGACTACGTCTATCTGCTCACCATCCAGGGTGAATACAGGATTGGAATCCTGCCAGTCTTGTAGAAGTACTTTGCACTTCGAAGGTGCAAAGCACATACCATACCTACGGACACTGATTGCCAACTGATTAAGTGTAGATTGCATGCCTTTGGCATTATCGCACAGTAAGACAATATCGTCCGCATACTCAAGGTCGAGAAGTCTTTCTCCAGGCAACAGATCCACACCACCATTACTTACATTCATCAGAGCTGTTTCCAGAATGTCATCGATGGCAAAGTTGAAGAGGAATGGTGAGATTGGGCGATTCTGCCTAACCCCACTACTCGAATGGAACAATGGAGAAAGGTGGTTGTATGCCGTCACTCTGCCTGAGGTGTTTTTATATATGACTTTTAGGATGTTGATAAACTTCTCAGGCACACGTTTCTTCAATAGACAATCCCAGAGAACAGTCCTGTCCAACGATTCGAAGGCAGCCCTGATGTCAAGAAACACTACGATTGTTGGCCTTTGATAAGTATGGCGGTGTTCTAACATTTGGCGGAGTGTGAAGATATGATCAATACATCCTCGGCCAGAACGAAACCCAGCCTGCTCCTCGCGAGTCAATCTTTCTCGGGTTTTGAACAACCTACGAACTATGACGGAAGCCAATAGCTTGGACGCAATCGGAAGTAGACTTATCCCCCGATAGTTGTTGCAGGGACGACGTGAACCCTTTTTAGAGATAGGGACAACTATCGACTCATTCCATGACGTTGGTACACTCTCTAATTCCCAAACCTTTGAAAACAACGTCGTCAATTCCTTAGTCAAAAAGTCACCACCATCTTTAAAAAGAGCCGGAGGTAAGTCATCTGGGCCAGGTGATTTGTAACGCTTCAAGAGTTGGAGTTCCTTGCGGACTTCCTCCTCGTTTGGTGGATCAGTCGTCACCGGCCATGGAGGGCAGGACAGTCTGACCGATGTTGCCGGAGCAGCAGGCCAGTTGAACTGCCCTTCGAAAAATTCTGCCCATCGTCCAAGACGTCGATGGATGTTGGTGATTGGCATCCCATCATCCTCGCAGATTGTTTCACTCACACCAGACTTCTTGCTGCCAGTGGCTCGGATGAGCTGGAAGAGCTTCCGGTAGTTACCAGATGCAGCTGCTGCTTCCAGCTCATTAGCACGCTCCGACCACCAGGCTTCTCGGTCCTTACGCAAGCTTTGCCCAATTTCCTTACGTAACATCCTTCGTTTATGGTCAAACTCACGGTCACCCGGAGTGGACCGACGGGCTTCAATGAGTTGTAAGGAACCAGAAGAAACCCAGTGTTTATAAGCGGGACGTTTCGCAAACCCACAACTGACTGTTTCCGCCATTTTCATGGCGTCATGCAATTGCAACCAATGCTCATCTATACTTTTCGGTGGGGTGGTAGCTAGCCTAGAGGCTAGCTCGGTTCGATACTTATTTGCAACCAGCTTGCTAATATCAATCCTTTGATGGCGGTCACTTCGTTGTCCACTGAAAAGTAAGGCAAGATTGGCGCAGACCAAGGCATGGTCAGAGTCCAGATAGGTACTCCAAAAGGAGCGGCAGTCTTTTACACAACCACGCCAGCGGAAGCTGATCGCGATGTGATCAATCTGAGTCCAGGCTTGGGATGCAGAGGGAGGACGCCAGGTGGCACATCGGCGATGACTGTGCCGAAAGTTAGTGCTAGCCAGAAACAGGTTGTGGTCTGTGCAAAGTTGCAGTAGACGGTCCCCGTTATCTGACCTGCGATCAACGAGTCCCCATCGGCCACCTAAACGACTCTCTTCTGTGCCTAGACGCCCGACCTGAGCATTCAAGTCTCCGGCTAGTACTACAATATCTGTCGAGCGCACTTTCTGGAGGAGAACAGACAACTGGGGGTAAAACTCATCCTTGATTGCATCCGAGCTGCAATCTGTCGGGGCATAGGCGGAGATGACGAAAAGACATCGTTTCTCACGCCGATTTCTTCTCACTTTGATGGAATTTTCTAATCTAACAGCACATAGCCGACTGTTAATGGGGATCCAATCGACTAGTGCTGCCTCAGCTCTAGCGCTTAGTGCGACACCAACGCCAGCAAGACCAGACGAAGATGCCACAGGGTCCCCGGATAAGCGCACGTGAAACGAGCTTTTCGAAGCGACAGATGGAGATCGAATTTGTAGTACTTCGCCAGAGTCTTGAATACGGGTCTCGGATAGACAACAAACATCAATATTAAGACTTTCCAAAGACATAGCCAGCCTTATCTGTTGTCCGACCTGCACTAATGTGCGAACGTTGAAGGCAGCCAGTTTGAATGGTGCACGTGGTTTCAGAAAAACTGCTTCAGTTCTCGTATTCGGTGGTAACATACAATTTTCAACCGGACAGTGACTCGAGAACGCTTAGATACAGTCGAATTTCCACCAAAGACGAGCCGCTGTATAAGTATAAAAGAGGGTGAATAATGTGGAAAATAATAATAATAATGACAACAATGGTAATAATAATAATAGTATTAATAATGACAATAATAGTAATGATAATTATTTGAATCGATTGATTGTTTATCGGATCTAGAAAAGTAGTTGCCATAGACATAGAATTCATCGTTTGTGTGTGGGCTGTGATACTGCCCGGGTGCCCAAACCGAAGCAGGTGGTTTTCTTAGGGGGCCACACCCCGAGCCTTTGACCTAATGGTCTAACCCACAAGGCAGTGGAGCATCGTGAGGAGATGCAATCCCATGGTAGCCGGTGACCAACGATTGGTTCATACGCCATTTGTTCCCGCAGGATACTGGAGCCCATGTGCACCATTGGTTTGTGATCCGGTTAAAGCGCTGGACGTTCGCTTTTCGTCCTTTCATTTTCGTAAACAACACCCCCGCCACGAGAAGGCAATGAGTAGGACTTCCCTGGCAGAGGCTGTATACGCGCGGCCGTGTGAGAGTATTTCGAGAGGGAGAGCGGACTCTCCCCACTCTCGGCCGTACCAGGGCGTTTGGGGGCAATGGCGTATGAACCAATCGTTGATCACCGGCTACCATGGAACTGCATCTCCTGAAGTTGCTCCACTGCCTTGTGGATCAGACTTTTAGGTTTGATCCCAAAGAAAATCACTTGCTTCGATTTGGGCTTCTGGGCAATTGTACAGCCCTCACACAAATCAAATGAGATTTGTGTGGTGCATATGTATTTGGTGCCCTCTTGTACCGTTATCTATATTTTCAAATACAGAAATAAAAATAAGGCTTTGTTATAGTATATAATAATATTACTGTATATTTGTACAATATGTCATGCGACTTGTATTTTCGCTGACATTTATCTCCGCGACCAATAATCTCAGCTCATGTGGTAATAATACATCCTAGATCTTAATTATCTTAAACGTTCGAAGTCATTTTCACTAGACAAACTTTTGACTATAATGTATTGGGTACTTTACAATGGATTTGCAGGAAATAATGCAATCTTTGTATCACTCCCTTACACCTGTCACTCCTAGTAGAGCATAGGCCGCCGATTAGGATTCTCCAGCTAGCTCTGTCAAAGGTTATTTTCTCCAATATTCCTCAAATCCTATTCAGTATTTTGATGTCTCCCTCTGATTGCCAATTGAATGTGCTTTTTAAAACCTTGAGCTCTTCTAGGGTCACTGACGGGCCCAAGCCTAAATGAAGGCGGAGGGTTGGGCATGGGGTCTAGCAACTCTATTCTGTGGAAAAGGACCTTTTTTCGTTATATCTCAATGAGTAGAAATTTTTTATTTCCGATGTTTCGTCACTTAATGTTAACCACTTTTTCATAGTGAATAATTATCCAACATTGTTACCCATAAATTTCTGTGTTCTAAACTAAACGGACTCTATGAATCTTGCATACTATGTTTGAGACAATAGTCATCTACTTATTGGAAACTTGTTTCGAGAGTTTATTTTCGGAATTGTAGTGAGAATCCGTTACTAGTGAATTTCGATCATGTTCGGAACTGAGGTGGTTACCCATGAATGGGATTAGATGATAGTTACGCAATGCCATGAGTAAATTGATATTAGATGTTGAACTATTGGATCTGAACTTGGTGGTTTGTCAGTTAAACTTTCTGTATGATTTGGAGATCCTGAGTACGATTCACTTTTCGGGTCATAGATGCACGGATTGGCATCGATGTTTCGTTTAAAGTTTTGTAAAGTTTAGTTGAAGTTGGATTGTAAAATCATCTACATAATTCCGTTGAATTAATTTTGTAGAGAACAATATACACACCTTTCATGTGAATGCAGAAAATACTTAAGAGGTTATTTGATTCATCTGGTTCCTTCAGATGATATCCTTTTGATTTTGGTTACAGTTGATGAATCCAGCCAAGTTTTTTTCTTATTTCTGCCTTCTAATTTTGTCTCGGAGATAAATAGTCGCGTTCAAGTATGATATGGTTTTATAGGAGACAGAATATAGTAATCACTTAAACAGTTAACGTTGCCATCATTCAATGTTTTAAGACGATAGTAACATATTTTTTTGTCTGTGTAGAGTGTAGATTTCGAAATATACCAATACTGTCATCGCCATGACAACTCTTGCAAAATTACTCCTAAACTAGGTTCAGGAATGATCTAGAACCAGAGGATTGGCTGATGATCAGTTACATAATAGTTGTAAAGAATGTTTTCACGGTGATTTACTGTTATAACTTGTGGTCTGAGTGTCCTGTTAATGTATACGTAGTGATACCGCCAATTAGAGAGCAGTGAATTATCGATTGAACCAATGATGCCCAAAATCCGTGCGAGCAGTTTAGAGTTCTTATTGGTCCTACTTCCTGCTTAGCTTAGCCAGTTATGTCCAGAACACCAATCTCAACCTCTGCAATATGAATCATTTATTTCAAACATACGGGGTTTATATACCAATCAGACAGACCACATCGTACCATAAAATAGGAAACAACATTTATACAAGAATTAGCCCAATGTGGCTGTGAATGTGGGACATAGTAATTGATAGACTGGGCATAACTCAAGAATGATAAATAATAGTTCATAGGTCAACATGAAGCTCATAATAAGAGGGACAATTATACGCATAGTATTGGTCCATAAACAGATCCCAAAAGTTACCATTCATTATGCTTATTAGGACATAACATTTACGCAGATTTTAATAATTGGCCATAAGCTTCAGAAAGTCATTCGGTTTCGACAATTTTATGTTGTAATTGATTATCTGTCTTCATTTCATTAACTTTTCTATAGTAATAGTAATAATAATAAATTGAATCTTTTCCTTCTTTATACACTTCAAAGGAATGGTATAACAGATTTATACCAAACTGATTATCCAGTTGGTGTTGTTGTACATTGGAGTCAACAATCAAATCAACTTATTGTATCCGGTGATACACGTATTATACGTATATGGGATTGTTTATGTGAATCTAGATTAAGAGATATTAATACAGGATCAGATACATCAGTGACATGTTTAACAAAAAGTATAGATAATCATTTATTAGCTGCTGGATTCAATGATGGTGGTATACGTGTTTGGGATGTACGTGTACCATCTTTGAATCATATTAGTTATAATAATATGTGTGGTAGTAGTAGTAGTAGCAGCAATGATAGGTAAGTTAGTTATATTATACCTCCTTTTTTTTCTTTACAATACTTTGCAAACATCATTCTAAATCTTAAAGCACAGTTCAGCTCCTTAGATTGATAGATTTTATAGTAGTGTGTGTGTCATTGAAAGGTATACCAAAAAGGAGCATTAAAGCACTTTACTCAAACTTGTAAAGAGAACTGTCATTGGAATTAATAACATCAAGTGGTGTTCTTCAACGTTGTCCGCTTTTCCTATTCCATTTAACTTTATCATAAACATTTTTAAAAAAATCTCATCGTATGACTTTTCAGGGGTTGATCTTCTAATAGGAAGTTCTTTTGCTTACTTAGATGATATTGTTCCATTTAGTGACTCTGTCATCATCATACACAAACTTTAGTAAATTCTCTAGTGCTATTATTTACTATACTCAAAAACTTGACATGATTGAATGTAGTTATGACAAAGTTACCCACCGAAGACACTCATCCACCGCGGACAGCGAATGAGGATTGGACTATGTTGCGTGTTGATTGGTTTTAGACATTGATAGTTTTGAACATCCACTCAGTGGTCTAGAGGTTAATCAGTCAGTCAGTTCACTCGCAACGTAGGACCTGGTACGTATGTAAATCGGTTCAAGTTGTCATACAGTCAGTCAGTCAGTCAGCTACAACGTAGGACCAGGTACATATATGCATCAGTCCAGGTTGCCATACCTCGTTAGCACAGCAAGATGAACACCGGATTCATAGGAGTGGTTAGGTCAGGATTGATGTCATGTTTTCGTTTGACCCTCTGGTATCCTTCCAGACTACTGTAATACCAGGCACCATTACTCTTCCAGATAGGCAAAGGGTTAATCGCTTGCACATGAAACTGAAGGTGCTGAGTTTGACTCCTAGACAAGGAATCGTGTATATCTAATTTGTACTACTTGAACGAAATTGTTACACAGTTCATGATTTCAATGAAACTCAGCAACTCTGTACTGTTATAATCGAATATTCTTAACTGACTGATAATGATTCCCTTGAATGCAATTGTTATATTTTCTGTAATTTTATTATCTTGTATTTTTGTTTTTTTCTAGTCTTATTTTCAACAGTCAAGCTGATACTGCTAGAATTTTCAAAGTTGTCTTTTCATCAACTAATCGATTATATGCTGTTGGTGCTATGGGTGGAATTGGTGCTTGGCATTTATCATTTCCAACTGAGAATAATAACACTATCCCTACAACAATCACTTCAAATACTCCACTTTTACCAACTACATTGAATTCTAATAATAATAATGGTGACAATACTCGTCATGATCATATCAATCTATCAAATCATCCACGTAGATATATATCCACAGTGGTTAGATCATCAACAAATAATACTATTAATAATTCTTCAACAACTCGACGATTTCGACGTTTACCTTGTCCACCACGTTTATCTTTACCAATGAATTCATCGGTTAATTGTGCCGACTTATTGGTAATTTGTTTGATTAATATTTAGGCGAATCTTTTTCTCATTTAAGTTTTATACGTTTCTAGTATTATTAGGAAAGATAAAAAAACACACGTCATTCACTGTTAGCTGATGTACGAGTTGGTTGGAATCGTGCGTCATGCGTAAATATATCAGTGCATGAAGTTATAGACTATTCACGGTGAATTATGGTATAGTTGGTATATGTTTTTAAGAAGTAACTTGAATTTCTAATATTTCTTTAGAGTTAATAAATGATTGTTAGTGGCTTAGAATTAATATTGCTCAGAATCAATTACCTACTTACTTACTTACGCCTGTTACTCCTAATGGAGCATAGGCCACCGACCAGCATTCTCCAACCCACTCTGTCTTGGGCCTTCTTTTCTAATTCCATCCAATTCTTGTTCATTTTTCTCATATCTATCTCCATTTGTATGTGTAATTTGTTCTTTGGTCTTCCTCTTTTCCTTCGACCTTGAGAATTCCATGTGAGGGCTTGGCTTATGACGCAGTTAAGTGCATTCCTCAATGTGTGTTCTATCCACTTCTAGCGCATGTTCATGATTTTTTCCTTTACTGGAATGTAGTTTGTTCTTTCCTACAGTGTGTTGTTGCTAATAGCGTCCGGACAACGGATTCGAAGTATTTGCTCAAAATAAATTAGAATGACACAAATGTATTCGCTCGTTTGTTTTCCCTTTAGATATTAAGTTTTAAAATTATCTCACAATTCTATTTATTCTGAGAATTCCTTCTTTCCTACAAATGCTCTAGTACGGTCGAGAGCAGGGTGATTTCATACTCGCTCTACAAATGCTCTTACATAGCCATGTGTATACGGCCACTGTCAGGGAAGTTCTACTCAATACTTTCTTGTAAACCTGGGTGTTGTTTGCAAAATTAAGAGGACGAAAAGAGAACATCTAGTGATGTAGCCGGGTAAGTGGTCACGGAAAATTCATCTAGGAGGAGTTGGAAAACCTTAATTCGAAACCGATGGTACACATTGGCTCCAAGATATTGCGGGAATAAATGGCGTATGAACCTATCGTTGATCACCGGCTACCATAGGACTGCATCTCTGAACATTGTTTTACTGCCCTATGGATTACAGCTTTAAATCACTGACTGGTTGCATACTAATTGTTTTGATTATCATTTAAATATCACTCCACTGGAAAATAACACACGAGTGTTTTCAACCCTTTCACCTTAATAATTTGCTTACTGTCAATCATGCTTCATTATAAGCTTCATACTACAGAATAGATTTTGAAGCATATGATAACCGTTTTTCGACCATATCAGGGTATTTGAGTCTGTGATCATAAATACGTAGATCTTTTTGCCAAACTTCATTATATTATATGTGTGTGTATGTATTGTTACTTTGTTTTTACTTAGGTTAATCTATCATCACCACATGCCCATCTTGCATTAGCTGGTATTCGTGGTCAATCAAGTATTTCATTACATCGTATTCAAGATGGTAGTTTACATTCTTCTATCAGAAATTTTAATATTACTAACAATAATAATTTTGGTCGTGAACAATTTGGAACTCCCACTTGTTGTGCTTTTCATCCAAACGAGGTTTGTATTCGTGTTGATATGATGCTTATTTCCTTTTGTTTATTTATGATATATTTATTGTTATTGTGCTTATGAAGTTAAAATGCTTCAGGGTTTTGATTATGAACACAAAATGATGTCTAGGAGAGTGATTGATGCATATGAGACTGATCAGTTCACAGTTATCTACATTGTGAAGAGATACTCTTCCATGAGGTACAAGGGTTAGAACTGGATTAGTAGTGATCTTAACGACCTAGATGAGACTGTGTAGTCGAAAGTATAACTTTCTGGTGTCTGTCACATATGTTTGTATTACGAGTAGTTCTTCATTTCTTATCTCCTCACTTTTAATGCGTCAGTACTTGAAGTCTCTAGAGCCAAATAAAGTGTGCTGCTCTTAGCATCGAACTTGAGTAGCCATAAATCTAAAATTTATCATCTCTATGTATGATGCTTGTCTGAAGGAAATAGCAGTGTTGTCAATTAACAGTACAACGTCTCTCTTGAATCTCACTATTTTCTAACCAATATGCTTCGTATGGATAATATCCTAAGTAATGAGTGCTCTACTCAATATAGCTTAATGTGCAATTTCATCTATTACATCAGAATTGCCGATTAGGATCGGGAGATATTAGAGTTAATTGATCTAAACTAATGTCAATAAATAGATACCTCCAGCGATTATGACAGCGGGTTTACCAAACACCCCATCCTAGAAGAACTATCCCTTCATACGGTTATACACTTGATCAATATAATTAGTTAAAATTAAAGAGAATTTTAACGTTTTTTTCTTCAGACTTTCAACATTTTGTTCTTATCTTCCAGTTAATCTCTGAATCAAAAGTAAAATGTTGATGTTGTAGACATTCCTTATTCAAAAGCATCAGTTAAACATGCTTTGAATCTGGGTATTTTGAACCAATCTATTATCGGAAACAATAACAGACGAGGACAACTAAATGTATTTAAACACAAAATTACAGAATCTTAGTAAAATCTGTAAACCATACAGTAATGACTTCATTTGGATAATGTTAATCAATTGTCTCAGACTTGATTGTTCCTTCGATTCTAAACCAATCACTTTCTGTTGTCGTTTTCTTCTCTTCGATTTTCTTAACTTTTTGCCACCAGGTCTTTGACTTCCGATTGGTGAAACTTCGGCATACATTGAAAGCATTGGTAACGTTGAACAACTGTTTTGCGGCTACTCAATGGTCCCTATCCACCACTGAATGTCGACTTGGTGATCTTATTTATTTTAACACATAGATATTGGTACAAAAAGTCACCAAATACATATATGCCACACAAATTTCATTTGATATGTGTGAGGGCTGTGATACTGCCCGGTTGCCCAAAACCGAAGCAAGTAACTTTTTTAAGGGTCCATACCCGGAGCCTTCGATCTAAAGGTCTGATCCACAAGGCAGTGGGGCATCGTGAGGAGATACAGTTCTATGGTATCCGGTGACTAACAATTGGTTCATACGCCTTTGGCCCCCTCAGGATACTGGAGCTCATGTGCATCATTGGTTTGGAATGAGGGTTTTCCAACTTCCCTAGGTGGACTCTTCATGTCCACCAACCCGGTCAAAGCGCCGGACATTCGCTTTTTGTCCTCTCAATTTCGTAAATAACAATCCTGCCTTGGGAAGGCTATGAGTAGGACTTCTCTGGCAGATGCTTTATACGCGTGTCCATGTGAGAGCAGTTCGAGAGGGTGAGCGAACTCTCCTCACTCTCGACCTTACCATGGTATTTGGGGGCTATTCACAGTTATATAATATACCCTTGTGGGCCAGAGTAATTTCACATTGATTTTCAGGAGAACTAGACACCACCCGATTTTCACGTCACAACCCAAACAGTACAGCTCAATCCCGTTTAAGACGAGAGCCGAACACCACCCAGGCTTACATTTTATAAACCTAGCAGTACAGCTCAATCCCGCTTCACAGGAGAACCAGACACTGTATAGGCTTTAATGCTACAATCTAAATAGTACAGCTCAATCCTATGGTGCAACCACACAGGTAGTTACCAAGCCCTCTGGTGGACTGAAGTGTCTTGTATTAGGACAAAACATCTATCTAGTGCTTTGAAGTTTCCAATAATTGTTTAACTATTTTTTTAAAAATAGTTTATGTGTAATTTTAAATTCTAATGTTGTTGTTGTTGTTTTATTTATACCATAAAACTAGCCATTGATTGCAGCCGGTTTTCATGATCGAACACTGGTTCTTTTAAATGTTCAAAATAAATCTATAAACAAAGAAGTATAAAATCTATTGAAGACTATTTTATCACACACACACACATATATATACACATTTTGTACATGATTCATTCTTCTCTTCATTTATTCTTTGCGAACTCTTCGATTATGATCAATGATTGTCTAGTTGTATGTTTTATTTATTACATAATAAATAAGAATAAATTTTAATTAATTAATGTTTCAATTCAATAAAAATGAAAAAATATCATATATAACCATGTTTATTTTATTTATCATTTTGGTGAATATCCCTGTGATCATGAAAATAGTTTTATCGTTTCTCATCTTAATGAATAGATTACATAAATGAATGAATGAATGAATAGTCTTCATTGTTTAGGAATCTATACACACACACACACACACACACACGTACATACATACATGGAGATAAGCTAATTGTTTCCATATTGTCTATAATTATTTTAATTTATAATTTCTTTGTTTATTCTCATCTATTCTACAATTGTTTATATTATTGAAAGAAGAAGAAGAAGAAGAAAAGCAAAAATGATATAACAAGTTAAATTTTTGTTCTATTTCAATGTTCATTATGTATGTGTAATCTATGTAATGAACAAAATACTTTCTTGATAATAATAATGATGCTCTTTTGGTAATGATGATGATGATGATGTTACAGTTAAAGTTTTCATTTATTTACATAATAAAATTGTCATTATTATTATTATCTTTTTTTTATTGGAGATTTTAATTAAACATTTAAATGTTCAATATAATTCAAACATTTTTATATTCATTCATTCATTCATTCATTCAGTACAATTGTAAATAGATATTGTTATAGTTGTGAAGTTTGTTTTTTTTCTTCTTTATAGAAAAGAAACTTCCTTTTTTGTTGTTGTTGTTGTTGTAAAGATAAATTGAATTCATATTTGAAAATGGTTTTTCGATTAATGATTGAATTATCTCTGTGTATATCAATTCGAGTGACATATTGTGTTACATCATATACTGTGTTCTGTTGTAATTTATTCTAATATCATGATGTTAAAAGTGTGTGTATGTATGTATGACATATGAACGTGTATAAACACAAGTGATCCTGACAACATTTCTATCTATTTGGGGTTGTTTCGTTTTAAAACTATTCTGTTCATATACAATGAGAAAAGAAGTCATATTGATCAAATGGTACTTTTTATGCTAAACGATTTTTATTTGCATTAAGTCAACTTGCCAATACTTTAACTGAATATGAGATTTCCAACTCGATAAGTTTGTCTCGTTTAATTCGGTTTGGGGAACTGCATATACCTTGACATGCTACGTTCGACAGTAGATACTAACTTCACAAAAGATGAAGGAATCGATGCATTACAAAAACAGATTAATGTTATATGCCACAAACTGAACTTAAATCAGAATGACAGTCAGAAGTGGTCACAAAGTTCATCGAGAGATAGAAGCCGATTATGCTCTGAGAGACGCTCAGCTCCTACAATATGCTGGTACCATCAACCATTCGACGACAGAGCTCGAAAATATAAATCATCATGCAAATTTAAACGATCTCGTCGGCTGTCGGAAAAGGCTGCAACAACTAGCACAGCTCCTAGAAATAATCCTTTGTCCAAGACAGACTAACAGGAGATCGATTCTTAGTAGACACGGGAGCAGAGACAAGCATCGTGCCTCCAGTGAGCGACAAAAGAAGAAACATTAATACGACACTAACCCTTATAGCACCAAACAAATTCGATATAAAAACATGGCAGGCGACAACAAACCTTGAATTTTGGTAGTAGTACTTCGTTTTGCTGGGAATTCATTATCGTAGATGTATCCGTGCCTATAAGTGATATTGATTTCTTAAAGAATCTCGACTTGCTAGTAGATTCCCGACGAAACGGGCTGGTGAATAGAGACCATTCAGTTGTGGTAAAAGGAGTGACCACTGATCACGTATCTATGAACTTAGTAGTATGGAAAGACAAAAGAGTGATATAGGTAGTAGTACTACACAGATTTAGCGAGGGTATCATAAGATAATAGAGGTTTTAAGCATATTGTGCAGCACCATATTCTAACGAAATACCCGCCGACAAATGCAAGACCACGAAGGTTAGACCCGAAAATGTTAAAAATTGCTAAACGAGAACTCCAAAAATTGATGATCATAAGTTCATCTAACAGTCCCTGGTCATCTCCGTTGTATATGGTTCAGGCCATGTGGAGATTACAGAACCCTTAACAAACAAACTGGCAAATAGGTATCCGGCGCCGCACATCCATGACACTACTACTGATATGGAAGATTCCTCGACCTTTTCAAACATTGATCTTGTTCGGGCTTATTACATTTGCATGGCGCCAGAAGATATAACAAAAAGGGCGAATGCCCTTTGAACAACTAATGCATCTCAAACCTCCCAGCAATTCATTGATCAGGTTTGACAGAAGTATACGCATGTCGATGATATACCAGTAGCCAGCGCTACCGTAGAAAATCTACGACAGTTGTTTCTGAAACTTCAAGAACATGGCATCACTATCGACATGTAGAAGTGTGAGTTTGGAAGGGAATCATGGCAATCCTGGATCATATGATAAATTCTCAAGGTATAGTGCCAGTTCCAACAGAAGCTGCTGCTATTCAAAGTTATCCGTTGCCCGAACCACAAAGGGAATTACGACGATTGTTAGGACCAGTAAATTATTATGGAGAATATATTCCAAACTGCGCAATAATATTACAAAAATTAACGGACACTTTGCGAGGACATATCCGAAAATTTCATGTATCAATAGAAGCTATACAAGCATATAAGAAAGCTACGCAAGTGCTATATAAGACGAAGTTAGTACAGCGAAAGAGCCGTGATGAGAAACGCATAGAACATAGCAATGGGGGCCGTACTGCAGCAGTCGGTAAACGGCACATTGGAACCACTTTCGGAGAATTGTTATCGATTCACTTGGCAATAAAGCATTTCCGACATGATAGAGAGTACCATTTTCATAGGGTATATAGCATTGAATACCAAGCAGGATAACTATTCGCCGAGGGAAATTCGAATTTATTTCCCAATTTATGTCTAGCATACAATATATTGAAGGCAATAATAGCGAAGTGGCACATGCGTTGTCCAGAACAATGATAAACGCCCTCATCCAATCTGAAATCGTTTGTCACAAATTAGCATCATTGCGAAATATGGATGTTGAGCTATATAGACTAGGGTCTGACAACACAACCACCTTGGCAGTAAAAGAAATTCCGTTCGAAAAAGTAAGCATCACGTGTGCTACTTCAACAGGCCAACCATGACCATTTATTCCTAACCCACTAAGATAAAAAGTTCTTGAAGCTATGCATAAAATATCGCATCCTGGAATAAAAACCACAATCAAACTAATCAGCAAGTGTTTTGTACGGCCAAATTAAGATACATCGTTACATTAGTTTTGCAGTAGGTCTTTTCCGTCATCCTGATAGCAGGTTCAAGCATATACATATCGATTTTGTCGGATCGCTGACGATTTCACATGATTTAGGTTATATTTTCATGTGCATTGATAAATTCGCGTGATGGCCTATAGCAGTGCCCAAGAAAGTTCAGCTGAAACAATAATCCAGTAACGACAAAATATGGTCACAACGACACATAGTTATTATTCATATAAACCTCTAAAAGCATTTAATGTAATCTATTGATCTTCTGTTATTATCTTATTTGGCCTCACCGCTATAAACGAACTGAAGCTTACACGTATTTGTAATAACTTACATAATAGTTATTATCAAACCTCTTAATTTCGTAAATTTCCAATGATGAATCTCACTTGATATTAAACTGGAATAGACTACCTAGAACAGAGTACGATGGAAAATTCTGATGGACAACCCTATGCTCCTCCATGAGGAGTAACAGATATATGTATGTATGTGTGTAAGTAAGTAAGTGCCCCCAAATGCCCTGGTACGGCCGAGAGTGGGGAGAGTCCGCTCTCCCTCTCGAAATACTCTCACACGGCCACGCGTATATAGCCTCTGCCAGGGAAGTCCTACTCACTGCCTTCTCGTGGCGGGGGTGTTGTTTACGAAAATGAGAGGACGAAAAGCGAATGTCCGGCGCTTTAACCGGATTCCAAACCAATGGTGCACATGGGTTCCAGTATCCTGCGGGAACAAATGGCGTATGAACCAATTGTTGGTCACCGGCTTTCATGGGACTGCGTCTCCTTACGATGCTCCACTGCCTTGTGGATCAGACCTTTGGGTCGAAGGCTCCGGGTGTGGCCCCCTAAGAAAACCACCTGCTTCGGTTTGGGCACCCGGGCAGTATCGCAGCCCTCACACATATCGGATGAGATTTGTGTGGCGCATATGTATTTGGTGCCTCTTTGTACCATTATCTATGTGTTGAAATAAATAAATAATAAATAAAAGTCAGTAAGTGAGTAAGTAAGTAAGTAAAGTATATATTATCAATGATTAATTACAAAAAAATGAATCAAGCACTTGATCAACAAATCAATGATAATCAGAAAATGTAACAGTAACATTAACAACAACAAATAGAAAAGAATAGGAAATATTATTGAACCATCCAATTCTTCATATGTACAACGATTCATGTAAATATGAAGTAAGAAACAATTTAGAATCAACATTAAACTCAAAATCAATTGACTAAATCAATAATGAGTAATTGAACTAATAAATGATCGGGATTATCATTTTGTCATTTAATGATCATTTCAAGATGAAATTTAAGAGGTAAGTATGAAATAATCATGATCTAAGATTTAAATAAAATTTGATGAATTTGTAAAATAGCTGCATTGAAACTAAGAAAATCTTAATTAATAGAGAGTAAAGAAAGATGAAAACATTGAAATATGGAAAACAAATTTGATTGTATCCTGAAAAATCATTTATCAATTTTAGTGAAATACACAACGATAAGAGAAAAAACATAATGTGAACCAATGAGTAGTAGTGAAGGGAGATGGATACAAAAACGACGACCATGACGACAACAACAACAACAATGAATTATTATTTTGTTGCCATCACTAATGATGTTAAATCCGTCGGAGATTTTAAATGAATATGACGTTGTCTTGTTAAAAATGATAAATTATTTTCTGTATTATAATCTAATAGAAAATTATTTAATTTATTTGTAGAAAAATGATGATTATTTTGTTTGAAATTTGATTCAATAAAATTTTTAGTTGATTTAATGACTAAATTATACCATGCAATTAATAGAATACGTTCGTCAGTTTCATAATGACGTCTCATTTGTTCATGATAAGTCTAGAATTATATAAAAAAAGAATATAATATAGAAATATAATAAAACATAAATAATTGAAATTGAAATAAAAAAAAGGAAGAGGAATCCATGAACAATTAATACAACAAATTAACATTATCAGAAGTAGTTTGTGGAGATTTTAGAAATTTTCACAGATTGAAATCATGAGTCAGTTGAAGCTAGACCACCATGTATAACCTGGAAGCACTGGACGGCCGTTTCGTCCTAGTATGGCACTCTTCAGCAGTGCGCATCCACGATCCCGCATCCCGCGGAATTCGAACCCAGGACCTACTGGCTTCGCACGCGAGCACTTAACCATTAGACCCCTGAGCCGGGATCCAACGGTGTTAATGTCTGACTTCAACGAATCCACGAAGTTGCGCCACCGTACACCATTGTCTTCAGTGAGCTGATATCTCACAACAGACCTGGTTGAACTCAACTGGTAACGGCTTCCCACTAGAACTCCAGGAGTATCTCTTGAAGTCAGTCACTAGTGAGCAGATGATTATTATCAGAAGTAGTTTGTGGAGATTTTAGAAATTTTCACAGGTCCTGGGTTCGAGCCCCGCGTGGTGCGGGATCGTGGATGCGCACTGCTGAGGAGTTCCATACTAGGACGAAACGGCCGTCCAGTGCTTCCAGGTTTTCAATCGTGGTCTAGCTTCAACTGACTCATGATTTAAATCTGTGAAAATTAACATTAATCAATTTCATTATCTATTTATTAATGAGAAGGTTTTTTTTTTAGAACTTTTCAGACACCTAAGAAATAATTGAAAGTGATTTATTTGATTAATATTCAATAGAAATTTCCCAGAAAAAAAAACTATAAGTTGTGTCATATTCAGTTTAAGCACATTTAAGGTCAGGATTTTCAATATAAATGTCAAGACAGTTCTACTGTATGGTGCGGAAACCTGGAGAACTACAAAAGCCATCATCCAGAAGATATAGGTGTTTATTAACAGTTGTCTAAGCAAAATACTTCAGATCCATTGGCCGGACACTATTAGCAACAATGTACTGTGGGAGAGAACAAACCAGATCCTAGCGGAGGAGGAAATCAGGAAGAAGCGCTGGAAGTGGATAGGACACACATTGAGGAAAGAACCCAACTGCGTCACAAGACAAGCCCTCATATGGAATCCTCAAGGCCAAAGGAAAAAAGGAAGACCAAAGAACACATTACGCCGAGAAATGGAAATAGACATGAAAAAGATGAACAAGAATTGGATGGAATTAGAAAAGGAGGCCCAGGACAGAGTGGGTTGGAGAATGCTGGTCGGCGGCCTATGCTCCATTGGGAGTAACAGGCGTAAGTAAGTACATCTAAACTATTAAGATCGATTATAAAACTGTAAGTATTCTTGTTTTCTATACTTAAAGTAACCTTAAGACTAAAGCTTTTTCTCCTATTTAAGGGTTTAGGTAGACGAAATTATGGAAAGATTAGGTTAAGTTCAAGTATCTGATATATAAATAGCTGAAGTAATGGTTTTCTTGGGGGGGCCACACACGGAGCTTTCCACCTAAAGGTCTAATCCACAAGACAATGGAGCATCGTAAGGAGATGCAGTCCCATGGTAGTCGGTGACCAACGATTAGTTCATACGCCATTTATTCCTTCAGGATCCTGGATTCCATGTGTACCATTGGTTTGGAATCAGGGTTTTCCGACTCCTCTACGTGGATTCTTCATGTCCACCAACCCTATTAAAGCGCCGAACATTCGCTTTTCGTCCTCTGAATTTCGTTAACAACACCCATGGTGTGAGAAAGCAGTGATTAGCACATAACCTGGCAAAGGCTGTGTATGCGTGTCCATGTGAGAGTATTTCGAGATGTAGAGCGGACTCTCCCCATTCGTATGGAAATTGATTTAAATCTAGCGAGAATAACAAATAAACTAGAGTAAAAATATTGACAAAATATCAATCACGCATATGTGTAGTTATCATTTTTTAGAACAGTAAACAATACTACTTACCTCTAATTTCTCAATAACACGTTCCTTTTCAACTAATAATCTACGTAAATAATTAATCTCTTCGTTCATTTTATCACTATTTATACTATTGTTCTTAATATCAGTACTATTAGTATTGTTTGTATCAATGATTATTTTCTCTTTATATTGTGGACAATTATGTTGATGTTGTCGATATTGACGTTCTAATAATCGAATCACTTCACGTGCTTTCCATAAATAACCTCGATATTTTTGTTCCATTTCAATGAAATCAGATTCTTTCTGAGTTAATTTTGTCATTAAATTTGTATATAACATTGTAGTGTTGGTAGATGGATTACACATATCTTTATCAACATGATTATGATAAGAATTTGTAGATGGTGTTTGTATAATATGTGTACTGGAAGAATTATTTTCATTGACAGTTAATGAATGGCAATCATTATCATTAGTATTTAGTTTGTTTTGTGATGTTAAGGACATATTAAAATGATGCACATCATTATCATCAACAAAACCAGTGTCATTGTCTAATATACCAGTTGTAATAGTAGTAGTATCGCCGCCAAATTCATTCATATTGTTATCACTACTCCCATCACTAACATACATTGATGTACGTAAACGACATAGTTCTTCTTGTAAATTTAACATTTGTGATTCCATTGCTGGTGTATCATCTAGCAAACAAGTAGCGGAAAATAGATTATAATGAATATCGTTAACAAAGATAAAAACACATATAAACCTTTCAGACAATATTGATTTGTACATAAACAAAGGAGAGAATAAGTGTACTAAAATCAATAAGTAACTAAACAGAAATAGTAGTTAGTTAAAAGTTTTAGTTCAGTCAGAAATGTAGCAAAAGAAAAACTAACTCAATATCATCATCATCATATGAATGTGTAATAAAAACAATACAATAAAAGAAACGGTGTCGATAGTTTCTGTTCTAAGCTATACTGTAATAAGTTAAGTTATGCAATAACCAAAAATGAACTCAAGTTAGGTACATGTGAACAATTAGATAATTATTGATGGATTTGAATGCTAAGATTTCGGTGCAAGGTCTGAAGATTATGGACTAGATGAATGGTAAGGTCATAGATGACCGTTGCTAAGAAGTACAATATTAGGATGGACACCGTTGATCGCAAGAAGGCCCTAAGAAGTTCGAAAAGAGTCGAAGACATTCCATTCAATCATATTTTCAAAGAACATTCCAGAATCTTGACGTATAGCTATCCGATTGGATAGATAATAAAAATTACTGAACATGGATTGGGTAACTATAATGATGATTTCGTTTTTACTGTAAGCTATAAATACCTAAGTAGTTATACCATACGTGACACTGTTTGGAATAAAATTTCTTGCCACTAGTCTTTTGTCTTCAAACTTGCGACTTACAGAGTTCTAGAGCTCAAGTTGGACGCAGTAACGTAGGATGAAACACCTATCCAGTGCTCAACAGTTGCCTGATATACATTGGTTCATGATTTCAATAGTTATATATTACTGAATAGCTCACAATGATGAACATAATTATTTTTCTCAGCGTCAAAAAACCAACACACTACCAAAATTAATGACACCTAACCCAATACGATGAAATAAATTAATGTACACCGTCCACAGTTGAGCGAAAACTTCAGTTCAAAACAATAATTTATGCAAACTGTAACTTTGCTCATCCACATGACTCAATAACGATAAGTTTAGTTCAATGCCACAGAATGAGTAAATGATTCATCTGATTCCAGGTTCAATAAACTATACCTCGTAGAAATACTTCTCTTTCAGATAGACCTTCAGCAAATATCCAACAGTAGCGGCCACTCTAACCTGATGATGAGGCTTGCTCATCGTGATGCGATTCAGTCCAGTATGTTGACTGAAACGTTGGCATCTTAAAGTCTGACTATGCCAAGCAGTTTAGTGAAAGGGTAGGACAACTACAGGTACGCAAGAGAAGTTGTACTAACAACAGCATAGAGATGTGACATAGTTGGGGTGTTAAACTAGAGCAACCACAATCTGGAGAGACGCTACCCCCTCATACCTCATCGTGTACCATTGATTTTCGCTGTCGATGGTGTGGTCTGTAAATTAAGGATCTAACGCATGAAAATGAACGGTAACTGATAAGGAGCATTCATGGACTGTTATGATGTATATATACATATATTCATATTGTATAACGATTAAGTAACTAGATTATATATATTTATATTACTTTTATCATAAGCTTTTATTTGACTTGTTGACTACCATCATACGATTTATTATTCATCAATTCATCCCAATCACAATTACAGTCACATTTAACTTGATATTGTATAATTGACATTTTTTATTTGTGATGTAATGTAATGTGGTCTGGTTTGCATGGATATAAGTCAAGTACGTGTGAAATATATGGTCTATATAGTGGAAGCTGATTTTGGTGTTATATATATGTTCCCTCGAGTTTATGACAATGGGTCCAAGTTGACAAGTTATATTTGTTTAAACAATATAAACGTTCTATCAAGGAGACATCAAATATATATTCTGGGTTACTACCCGAGAAAACAAACCGAAGAAGGTATTTCTCTTAGGAAGCCGTACCTCGAGTCCTTCGCCTAAAGATCTAATCAACAAGGCAGTGGTGATGCAAGTGATGCAGTCGCCCGGTAGCCAATGAACAGTAGATTTATACGTATTTTGTCTCCTCAGCATCCTGGAGAACGTGTGCATCATTGGTTTGAAATCAGTGTTTTTAACTCCTATACGTGGATTCTACATATCAACCAACCCGGACATTTGCTTTTTGTTCTATGCATTCTGTAAACAACACTCTCGCCACGAGAAGATAGTGAGCAGGAATTATCTGACATTGGCCATGTGAGAGCATTTTGAGAGGGACGGAGGACTATCCCCACTCCCGTTTGTGCATGGGTATTTAGGGCCCGGTTGGTAAGACCACTAATCTCAATTCAGTTTCGTTTTCAAGTCCTTGAAAACAGACATCGTTCAACGGTATGCGTTACTGGAAAGTGACGTCCGCCTCTATAACCCCTTAACAGTATTCGAGATCACAAGATCTTAAAATGTATGGAATAAATGCGAAATCCATTCACGAAGTACTCATCGACAAGTAGGATATTTTTTAATCCAAAAGTTAATTAGTAAGTCAATTCTACAGGACAAACTTACAATTTGATGCTTGTGCACATGATTGAAGACCTTCACAACAAGATTTAAGACGAGTAAGTTCAGAGAAGATACACTGAAAAATAACGGAGAAGGAAAAATGGAAAGATACTAAAGTATCAACATATTTGTTATGTAAGAATGAATATATTTCCCATTGATATATAAACACAACAAACAAAATAAATGTTTGCGACATAACCAGGCATTTTAAAATGAATATATACATGTACAGATCAAAGAAGTAATCTCATAGGCAAAACAAAAGATGCCATTCATTTATAATTTTGATGTCGTTTGTTGTATGAAATAGAGATGGTTGGACCATGTGTTGCGTATGCCTGAACACCGATTATCACGACGTGCAATGCTAACCGGTATTCGGGATGGTTGAAAGGAAGTTAGGGGCGGCCAAATCAAAACGTGGCATCAGTGCTTGAAGTCACTAACTTCTAGTCTGAATCTTCATCGACTGAGATGGTTGGGCCACGTGTTACGTATGCCTGAACACCGACCTCTAGTCTTAGTCATGTTGGTAGATGCAAACTACTTGGTTACGTCCGCGTGGCTGTCGTAACCAATGGTTGAAGACTCTTGGTGACATGACTCAGAATCGACCACATGACATGACTTTATCTGACTGCCCGTCATGGTCCCGATAAAGTGTTCAATTAATTTTATTATAGTACTGTCAAGGTTATAATATTTCTAGAATACTTAATATGCGGCCAGTAGTCGGATACAGAACTTTAGTTTCGTCCGACTCAGGGATCGCCAGAGAGATGTACTTTTTTCCCTCAATGGATGACGATCATATTGAGACTTAAAACTAGTATTTTTCGACTTAAATACCCAACGCATTATTCACTAAGATACTATGATCAGATAGACACTTACATATTCCGAAAGTAAAAAGGTATTTACAAAGATTTGCATTTTCCCGTTATTCAATTGATTTGTTTTGTTAATCAAAGGCCTTTAAATATGGATAATCAGTTTGAGAATTCCACATATAATGTAGACAAATGTAGCCTGAATAGCGAGACCTTTTAATCAGTCAGCTACAACGTAGGATCAGGCACATATATGCATCGGTTCAAGTTGCCATACCTCATTGACAAAACAAGATGAACACCGGATTCATAAAAGTAGTTAGTTCAGTGGTGGTAATATATAAAAGAAAGATTGCAATAAGGATATAGTACAGGAAGAAAGAATTAGTTTGTGGAAAGAAAGATATGAAGCGATTTTATTCTCTTAGTTTAAGGGAAGACAGAGAGTGTATACACCAACGAAATTGTGATCGATTATGAGCCATGTCACCAAGAGTCTTCAACCATTAGTTACAATAGTCACGCGGACCGCAACCAAGTAGTTTGCGTATACCAACATGACTAAGACTAGAAGTCGGTGTTCAGGCAGACGTAAAACGTGGCCCAACCATCTCAGTCGATGAAGATTCACAACCTCATCAACTGATTTACCACCATTCCTTAATACCCTGCGTCTAACCTCATTATTACTTATCCGGTGATCTCAACAGACGCCAACAATATTTCTAAGGCATCTGTGGTCAAATACTAGTAACTTACGATTATCTTCTACTCTTAAAGGCCATGTTTCGCTGCCGTAAATTAAAACAGAACGGACTGTCACGCAGCATACTCGTTCTTTTATATTGATCAATGTAAAGCAAGAAAATGAGTAAATGATATCATGGATGAACATTATCGAGGAGCTCATACTAGGAAGAAACAACAGTTCACAATCTTATATATACTGATAATAATAGAAGTACTTTGAGGATTGTGAAGAACTATTCAATAACATCAATAATGTATCAAATGCTTTATCAAATTGAAAAAGAAAACATAACCTCATACTAAAATAGAAACATACATACCTCTTTTTCACGATTTACATTAATTAATTCTTGTCGAATTTTTAATAAATTTTGTTCAGCTAATTCAGCACGTTTTATTGCTTCATTTGCTAAGAATTGTGCATCTTCTATTTGTAAACGTGCTTGAGCTTTTACTTTTGATCGTATATTCCCATCTAAACGTGTTTCTTGTTCTAATTCAGTTAAACGTTGTACACAAATTTGATTATCATTTTCTAATTGTGAACAACGTAAACGTAAACTAACTACTTCATCAGCATGTTTACGTAATTGTTCAATAGTTGTAGATAAACGTAATATATTAGATGCTTCTTCACGAGCAATATCTAATTCATCTTTTAAATGAATACTTTCTTCTGCTTTTGCCGTTAAAATGGTACACTATAGTGGTAGAAAGAGAAAGAGAGAGAAAAGATACAACAACAAGAAGATAGTTGAATAGAGCATCTATGTGCATGATTAACATTTCAATGCATTAATGTTCCGTTGTAATGTATTGATTTAAATCATTTATCAAGTGTTTGTGTAAATTGGTTTGCTAAAGTTGTTGAATTCTACAAATTAGAACATGGATTGATTATATCTAAATGATCATTGAAAACAAGGAATAATTGGATAGTTGTTTTAACTTAGTATAAAACTTCACAATGGTCGTAGGCATACATGACCTCAACCTAGTACATTCACGGTTAGAAGACTTCTTGATGTTTAATAACTGTCCTACAAATGATCCGTTCATATGACAGCTGACTTTCAGACATCCTATAATTGCATGTATATGTGTCCAGGTTTATTAATACGACTATTCGGTGAATAAACTGAAATATCTGGAACAATATTGAAACATGAATCATTTAAGCATTCAACTAATGTCTAACTCTATATAAAGCAAATTAATCAAGTATGTAATTACTATACTGGAAGTCTAATTGTTTGCGTTCGTTTAATAAGTGATAGAATCAAATTTTAACAATCGTATTAATTTTACAGCACAGTATTAATCCGATGGACAGATGTTTTAGATAGAAATGTTCAATCTCCATACTTTGACTCAAATTCAGTATCTTTCATTTGACAAACTATTGCGTTATCTACTGATCGACTGAGTCAAAATTACCGCTAAATTATTGTTGTAGTTGTTTTTTATTAAACATACATATTGTTATGAGTAGTCATGACAGTACTTAGGAAGATCATGGTAATTTGCATGAATGAAGGGGATATTATCAACTGTCAAATATATACGCCATAGAATGTACTTATAGATTAGTGGATCCAACAAATATACACGTGATACACCAGTTGTTGTTTTTTCTCTTTCGATGGTGGTCAAAAATCAATCGGTTCATAATCTCAATCAAAAACATAACAATCTCCACAACCACTATACTGATAATTAGCATGTGCTCACTAGTGACTAGCTTCGTGAGAAAATTCTCGGAGTTTTGATGGGAAGCCGTGACCAGTGGAGCTAATCCGTGTCGAGTAGAAACAGGTGTCTACCTCAGTACAATGGAAGATGGTCGCGCAATTTCGTGGATTGGTTGAGGTTAGAAATTAACACCATTGGATGCCGGCTCAGTGGTTCAGTAGGTTAAGCGTTCGCGCGCGAGACTGAAGGCCCTGGGTTTGAATCCCGCGGGCGGGATCGTGGGACCGCACTCTGAGGAGTCCCACGATAGGACGAAACGGCCGTCCAGTGCTTCCAGGTTTTCAATGGTGGTCTAACATCAATCGGTTCATGATCTTAATCAAAAACTTAACAATTTCCACAACCACTATACAGATAATTTTTCTCTTTCGGTTAGGAAACTTTTCAAAATAAAAGAATATTGTATCTTGTGTTACTCTAATTGGATAAATATCAAACTGTATACACACATACATAATAACTATTCGTTCCAATCAGTCAGTGTTATCAAGATATTCAACACTGATAACATGTGTTATCCATACAAACTCACATGCATATCTCTCTTTATCTTCTCGACACTTGATGATGGAATTTATATTCTACTATGAGGTTAGTTAAAAGAAGTCGACATGTTCATAATGCTAATAATTATCAACCTTAGATAAACATTTAATGCAGATCAGGAAACAGTAAAAGACTGTTTCATCCTGACAAAGAACTACTCAATGATAGTGAATATGAATATCATATGCACTAACTCACACAAAATTAGCAAGCGAAATCAATGATCTTTAATATAAATGGTATCAAGTGTATAACTCTTAGATTAATGCTGAGTTAGCGTGTCTATATAGTTTATACTTTTAAATTCAATAAAAAGTTGTACATTAATAACTATTATTTACCTACTTTTTGTTTTAATTCAAGATTTTGTGCAGTGACTTCGGTTAGTTGAATTTTTAATTCTTCTTTATCTAAATCATTATTTTGTATAATAGAGAGAAAAAAAGACGTAAAAATGAAGTAAAGAAAACAACCATTAAGTGACTATTAAGCCCAATGAATAGAATATGTGATAAAAATTATGAATATTTTATTATGGTTAAGCAGAGTTTCTTTAACTGGATGGTTTAATAATAAGCCGATCAATCCGATATACACCGAATCAGGCGTAGTGAACGAAAACCCAAAATGGGAAAATCAGTTTAACCCTTTTTATGTAGTTTTACTCAAAGTCAAAAAGTACGTTTGTAAAATATAAAAACCGTGCATCAAATACATCAATTGTATATCTTCCTCCTTCAGTTGTCCTTTACATATTTCATCATTCTTCTAATCCAGCTGTTATTCTGATTGCCTTCTTTTTTCTTTGCTCTTCACTTTATTTCAATCTTCTAATGATAATCATTTGATTTTAAATTCCTGTTACATACTACTGATGTTCGTATAAGTAGCACACACTATACTGATACAAGTGTGTATATCGATCCCAATTACCATAACCCGGATAAGTACAGTGATATGAAATTTCCAGATGACATAGCAGAGTAGTAGAGGTAGTTAACAGTATATCAATGACAATAGAAACGATTAGACATCGAAACTTTCAGTAAAAGATTGCGGATATTATTGAATTGGATTGAAATTATGAACCGATCTAAGTTGAACTGCCATTGAAGGCCTGAAAGCACTGAGTGACCTAGTATTTAACTCCTATGCGCTGCATACCCATGAACTTGTATGCGGGAATCGGACCCAGCACGCTCGGTCTTGAGTATTGGGTCGAGGACCACACAGTTGAGGGGTTTTATACTAGAACGAAACAGCCGTTCAGTACTTCCCAACCTTCCAATAGTGATCTGGGATAAATTGGTTCATGAGTTGAGTCGCATTTACTGATTTTTTAGATAATAACATCATTATCATCAGAAAATTAAATAAATATAAGCTGGTTAAATTTCATTACAATTGACTACAAGCATCTTGTTTTGTCAATACTAACTTCGATTGATTTTTACTATTTTCGATCACTGTCCTTTCATTGTTTACACATTTTATTTCGATTATCTTTTTTATTTGATCTGATTCTAAATTTTTTAGTTGTTAATGAAGATTTCACAAGTAAACTATAATGCTCAGAGAACACAACTCCACCAAAATCATCTATATGAGCTACAAACCATGCCCTCCATTTCAATGAATTATTCGTGTTATAAATTGGATTATGGTGTGCACTACTTATATGGACAGATATAAGTAGTACAAGGCAAAAATGGAAAATAAAATGCATATCAGTAGAAGATTGAAATGAACAGAAGAGGAACGAAAACAGAAAACAATCGAAATAACGACTGAATTGGAAGAAAAATGAGTATGCAAAGGGCAACTGAAGGAAGATATACAAATGATGTACATAATGCATGATTTTCATACTTTAAAAAATGGTAGTTTTTTACTTTGAGTAAGACCACATAAGAAGGAATTAATTGGGTGTCCTTTTCTGAATCTTCGTTCATTACAGTACAAGTAGAAGAGAACTTAGGTTGAACAACCTTTAAGAAACAGGATACACTATACAACTGTCATATCTTAATATGGCATTTATTAGAAGTGAGTGTTCACAATCTTCACAGAGACCTACAGGTTATATAGCGAGTACTTAAATACAATTTCCACAAATCATCATCCTAAAAATTCTCAAAAAAGATACCCGTAAGATAACAGTAGTTGACGGGTAAAACAAATTCCACAGGCGTATAAAATCTTCGCTGTTTTGACAGTATCATATGATTGGTTGAACTATTTGGAGGCAAATACAACGTAATGTGAGAAAAAAACTTGTCAATTGATACTGTCAAGTCCGAAAAAGTCATTTACCTAAGGTCTTCATTTCAGCTAAAAACAGAAAACAATATATGCTTTATCGCGAAATGACAGACGTAAATATTCAAAACACTGGATGCAAAACCGTGAGTTCCAAGGTTCAATACTTCCATCCGTCGAGGCCTGGAGTTTTAGGATTTAATCTCTAATGTTCTCGTAAAAATGAACACGTTGATTAGTTGCGAACTAAGATGTGTTATATCCGAGCGAAGATTAAATTACAGGTAACTCCCGAGGACTATTAGTGGACTAATGTTCTATAAATATTCTTATTGTAAAACTATTCAATCATTAGATTACGTATATTTATATCCCTCTTATTATAAGCTTTATTTTGATCTATAATTTATTATTGTACGATTTACGGTTCTTAAACTATGTTCAGTCTATTAATTACTGTCCCCCTCGTTCACAGCCACTTTTTGGCTTATTTGTGTACATATGTTATTTCCTAATTTATGGTGTGTTGTGGTTTGTCTGTTTGATATATAAACCGAGTATGTTTGAAATAAACGATCTGCTCTGATCCGCTCTGGTTCGAAGCTGGTATTTGTGTTCTGGACTCAAGTGGAAGGGCTCGTAGGACATAGGACCAATAAGGACGCTAGACTGCCCACACCGGTTGAACGTCATTGGTTGGCCTAGTGTGAAGATTCGTATAAGTCGTATCCGGATTGGTAGATAGGTCGCGTGATAGCAAAACCAGACATACCCAAGGTCATAACAGATGAAACAGCTTTCTAATGCATTATGGTTTTCAGTGGTTATATCCAACAAGAGACATACATTGATGAAGAAACTATGAGGTGCCACAATCACTACAATTTCCTACACACTAATCATTAATTACGATTACTCAAACTAGCCTCATGATGGATTTTCTGGAGTTCTAATGAGAATTCATGACCAGTGGAGTTCAGCCGTGTCTGTTGTGAAAACAATGGTGGACCGCTGCACAATATCGTGGATTGGTTGAAGTTAAACACTTACACCACTGGATACCGGCTCAGTGATCTAGAGGTTAAGTGTTCGAGAAAGAGACCGAAGGTTCCGCGGTTGAGTTACACATGTAGAATTGTTGGCGCGCACTACTGAAAAGTCCTATATTAGGATGAAACGGCCATCCAGTGTCTCAATAGTGATCTAACATTGATCCATTCATGATATCAATCGAACCTCAACTATCTGCACAACTCTATACTGATGATGAAATTAAATCGTTTTTATGAAACATAAACAACAAAATAACAGAGGGCGAGTGAAAGAGATAATGAATCAGAAAAGCAACAAAAAAATCTTACCACACTCAGTTCTATACAATTCATCACGTAATTTACTTAATTGATTTTGTAAATGATTTATACGTAAATTAGCTATGGTTGGACTCATTAGAACATTATTACTACAAGTAATTGCTGAAATGGAACTAGCAGATTGATTTAACAATTCTGTATTGATTGAATTCAAGTCACTTTCAATTGATTCAACTCCTGTTGTAGCTGTAACTACTGAAGGTGTTGGAGATGATTGAGAATTAATTGATGCTGTTGCCAATATCGCTGGATTTAAACCCAATGAATTGAAATACGTTTTAAAACGATTCAATTCAGATTGCTGATGTGACTTTTCGTCTTGTAAATTTAATACCTGACAATAATAATAATAATAATAATAATAATAATAATATAAAGATGGTAAGTTCATGAATGGAATAGTTGTCGACTTTATGGGCACCATATTCCTACGCCAACGCGTACACAAAGGCACATGGATCTCACACTACGCAGAACCAAATCGACCATATCTGCATCAATAAAAAGTTCACAATGACGATGGAGGACGTGTGAAACAAGGGAGGAGCCGGTATAGCATCGGATAATCACTTGTTGGTTGCCAAGATTAAATTGAAACTCAAGAAGCACTGGACAACGAAGCGGACCCCATAGGCGCTCAACTTCGAGACCAAAAGGCAGGATTCTGTAAGGATAGATCGTTTACAGACCAAATCGCAACTCTACGGATCATTGTGGAACAATCAATTGAATGGAATTCATCACTCTACATCAACTTCATTGACTACGAAAAAGCATTTGACAGCGTGGATAGAACAACACTATGGAAGCTTCTTCGACACTACGGCGTGACTCAGAAGATAGTCGATATTATACGGAATTCCTATGATGGATTAAAATGAAAAAAACAGTGCATTGGGGACAGTTTACAAACTCATTCGAAGTAAAGATCGGCGTCAACCAAGGCTACTTACTCCCATCCTTTCTCCTTCTCCTGCTGATCGACTGGATTATGAAGACGTCAACATCTGTGGGAAGCATGGGATACAGTGGACATCTAGGATGTAGCTGGACGATCTAGACTTCGCAGATCATCTGGCTCTTATATCGCACGAGCAATAACAAATGCAGAAGAAGACGACCAGTGTAGCAACAACCTCAGCAGCAACATACACAAAAGGAAAAGCAAGATCCTTCGATACAATACAACATGCACCAATCAAATCACACTTGACGGATCAGCTTTGGATGATGTAAAAACCTCTAAATATTTGGGCAGTATCATTGATGAACACGGTGGATCTGATGCGGATGTGAAGGTGCGGATCGTCAAACTAAGGGCAGCATATCTACAACTGAAGAGCATCTGGAGCTCAAAAATAATGTTTACCAACACCAAAGTCACAATTTTCAATACAAATGTTAAGAAAGTTCTACTGTATGGGACGAAAACTTGCAGAACTACGAAAGCAATCATCCAGAAGATATAAGTATTTATTAACGCTTTTCTACGCAAAATACTTCGAATTCGTTGGCCAGACACTATTAGCAACAACCTACTATGGGAGAGAACAAACCAGATTCCAGCGGAGGAAGAGGCGCTGGAAGTTGATAGGACACAGATTAAGGAAAGCACCTAACTAGGTCACAAGGCAAGCCGTCACTTGGAATCCCCAAGGTCGAAGGAGAAGAATAAGACCAAAGGACACATTAGGTCGAGAAATGGAGACAGACATGAGAAGAATGAACAACAACTGGATAGAACTAAAAAAGAAGGCCCATGGACAAAGTGGGTTGGAGAATGTTAATCAACAGCCTATGCTACATTGTGGGTAACAGGCGTAAGTAACTTATTGACTTTATCGCCGAGCCACCCTTTAATTCGATGCAAAGTGTTGTATGAAGTTGGAGTATATTGGAAAAATCATTTGAATAATCAAACTATGATATGGTATCAGTCCATGAAGACAATTACTAATGATTTGAGTCGTTTAGGTAAGTGTAAGCTAAAAGGTTAGAGTTTATGAGCTTGTTGTGATCAATGATTGGGGATGTTTGATAAAGTAGATCCAAATGGATCCCAATCGTACAGACACATTTCTATGATGTTTTCCCTTTAGATTTTTAGTTTCAAGATTATCACATATATTTTGTTGTACAAATGAATTCTTTCTTTACGAGTCACTTTGTCTAAACTGGATCCTTTTTACTACGACTGTTACTGATTCTAAAACTCTGGAGTCGATTTTTATAATTTCATCTTGGCGTAGTTGATATAATATAACAGAGCAGCGGAGCAACCTTAAGAGATGTAGTCATGTGGTAGCCAGTGACCAACAATAGGTTCATATGTCATTTGTTCCCTTCAGGGTCCTGGAGCCCATGTCCACTGCTGGTTTGAAATCAGAGTTATTCAACTCCTCTAGGTGGAACTTCCGTGTCCACTAACTGGGTTAAAGCGCTGGACATTAGCTTTTCGGTCTGTCAATTTCATAAAGAACACCCACACCACGAGAAGGCAGTGATCAGGACTTCCTTTACAGTGGATGTGTAACGTGTGAACATGTGAGAGCATTTCGAGAGGGTGATCTGATTCTCCCAACCTTCGGCCGTGCCAGGGTATTTGGGGGCAAGAATATCACATGTGAGTACTGTTAACGTGAGCGATTAAAAAAAGGATTATCTAACGCAAGTTGAGCTTTAGTAGTTCTCTATTAAAAGATATCAGTCAGTGGCAAGATACTAGATAATTCATAAACCACCAGAGACGTAAGAATAAACACTGACTTACTTCTTGCTGAAGATTTTTACACTGTTCAGCCAATTTCTCTTTTTCTATTAATAATGCTTTGCATTGTTCCACTGTCTTACATAACTACAATAGATTTGAAATATATATAACAGTAAATAATTTTGATTGATGATTGCTTTACGAATAATGCGACTTAATTAATCCAATAGAGTCAACTCTTAATATGTTCTTCCTTTATTGTGATTGATCACGTATTATAGTTTATCATCACTCTTTGGAGGTTCCTGGAAATTCAAAGCAACTAAGATAACTTACATTGTATGTAGAGATTGTCTTATGCAATATGACCATTTAACAAGTCAATAATACGCTCATTAGAGCATAACTTTGAAATCCCAGTGAAAATTCATAACTTAGGACCAACTACGTCGGAAATAAGAAATCTTGCACAGATGAAGCAGGGTGAGTTTAAAGTGATCCACCAGTGGCAAGACCCGGTCTTTGTGGGTTTGAACCCTGAAAAACTGGTCAGTAGGACTAGTTGAGAAGTCACAAACTAGGATGAAATAACTTTCCGGTGCTCACTAATTTTTAACGGTTCAAGAAATAAGAAACTCTGAGTAGTACTAGTAATCTTAAGATATAAGGAGTGCATCTCAGGAAGCCCAGAATAGTTGTTTGGTTTTTATGATTACTTAAGTTGTTTGTAACAACCGAATAAAGATGATTTTTACTGAAATACGACGTCAAACGCCGATAATCATAAGGTAATTTCATACCCTATGCATTCCTCCATACAACTCGAGTTGTCTAACGCAGTAACAACACCAACGTTTTTTTCTTCCACTGTTTATAATTGTTGTAGACTTCTTATCAGTCCACACATATAAGCTGCCTTCGCTCTTTTTCGTATTTAGAGCGAGACGGGATCAGTTTTTGGAAATTTTATCAGATCAGTGGGCACCGCTGAAATATATTGATTTTTCTTTATGTTTTAGATATCATACCAAACTACCTCAGGCTAAATAATACTTGAGTGATTGAATAACTTATTTCCTAGTTTTTTTTAAAAAATACACTTCACTTTTTCGAATCATTGCTCCGTCTTCCTTTTGTGGCTAATCGCTATCCCGTAAGACAGATAGTGGACGCGTCCTCAGAGCAGAATGGATTATGGAAGTAATTAATAATAAAGTGCAGCGCTGAATACGACGCCTGCTTAGTTCACCGAGTGATAACACTACTACTTTATATATATACATTACGAACAAATTAATTTTGTACTAGTGAATAAAATACTTAAACAGTGAAGTAACTACACACATTATATACCGACTAGCTGCGACTGGAGTCGTCTATAAGGCTATATTTAGTGACATTGATAATGGAACTTTCATGGCGTCACTGGAACAGCCTAAAAAAGCTTATGGAAAGTTAACGGACTAGTTGGCAAATTTCTTAAAACAATAATAATAATAATAATAATAATAATAATAATAATAGTAATAATAATAATAATAATAATAATAAATTAAGCATGAATAATGTATTTGTAAAGTCTTAGCGAATGAATTTGAAGTATATTCAAAGTTTCATTCAGTGATCTGGTTCAAGCGTTTTCAAGGGAATAAAATCACACATAAAAATTATCGAACAAAGACAGACACACGGTTCTTCCGTTAACTGTATACTAAATATGTCATCCAACCATGTTTGATTATATTTCTTCGAGAAAGAATGGACCAGATTGCTGAGCGAAATGCTGCGTTTACTTCAAATTCATTCTCTAAGATTTAAAGAAAATCATTCTTGCTTTGTAATGTCTTACATCAATTTGGTGCCTAAATGCTGTGAAACTATTCTTTTGAATTTGGACGAAGGTTCTTATAAGTAGTAATGCTAATTCGTTTTATTCAATACCAAGTACATTTGACTGTAAACTTGGGAATTGTGGATGGCCGTTTTGAACTAGTTTAGGATAAGAATGAAGAAGTTACCGACCAAAGGAAATGGGAGTTGGTCGTGTAATATCGTGGATTGATTGAAGTTAAACATTAAAACCATTGAATCCTGGCTGTAATCTAAACATTAGACGTTCGTGTTAGGCGTTGCTGAGGCGGATGAAATAGCTATTTAATGCTTCCAGACTTTCAATGCTTGTCTAACTTAGATCGGTTAGTGATACCAATAACATTCGACAGTCTCAACAACTATATACTGACAATAAATGAGCGTTTGAAAAAAAAATGGAGCAAGTTAGTTTGAAACCACATCTCGCTGAACTAAGCAGTAACTTTGAAGTTAAATATGCAATCGAATTTATACATTTAAAACCAAATATCACACACAATTTATGTGTCAAAAAGAAACAGACCATTGTTTCAACTTCAAAGATAGTGAATGTTGTCTTCCTTTCTAAGAACAAGCCTCATAATTAAGATTTTTTTAAAAAACATGTTCTTGCATAATTAAACTTAAGATTTCTATAAAAAGAAAGTACATATTTTACAATATAAAAATGTTTCATATCTTGTAGTGTATGGGTTTAAATTCTAATACTTAGTTTATCATCACGATTTGTAATTTTCCATTGTTTAAATTCAAAACTTTAATCGGACCAGTTCACTTATAACAACATAAACTAATCGATTGAAGCATTAAGCATCAACCACTACAGAATATAAACACCTTATTAAAAAGTATTCATTCTTATATGAATTAAGAGGTATAGTAGATAATGTATAAGTGTGTTTGAAATGAAAGGTGTTTAGTTCAAGTTTCAATATAAACATTAACACTAGGACCTAGATACAACCAATTAACTAGTTCTAAACAGGATGAAACACGCTACTAGCTAGTCATATAACAAACTTATCAATCTCTACATACATACATACCTACATATATGATAGCTAGTCAAATTTTTTAAAAATTTATATCCATAAAACATAAAAAGAAAAACACAATAAAAAAAAATAAGCATGGATACAACAAAATTTCCAACTAAGACTTACACGATCTTCATAATCCATAGTATCACTCATACTTAAACGAGTTGACATTAACTAAATAATGATAACAAAAAGAACACAAATAGGGAAAATGAAGAAATCAAATCAAAACCATCCCCTATTGAATTGATCTATTCATATAGAATGTTAATAATAGTAATATGTAATGGTAACAAAGATTATTGTGTAAACAACATATATTTATAATCAGGAGCATAATCGATGAAAAGTAATGATCAAATCAATAATAATAATAATCATACATAAGTATACTATACAGTAAACAATGAAACAACTTTCAGAATTGAACACCTTTCATCAGATGAAGAAAGAGAAGTAAACAATTTTAACTATTCAAAACAACTGACGATGATGATGATTGTAAAGTAAAGAATTTACAAATACCAATCAACGGTCTCTTCATCAGAGTTGTAATACATAAATACGTATATATATATTTGTGAGTGTGTGCGTGTGTGTGTCTGTATACTTCACAGAAACAAAGAGTACTCTAATTACTTTTCCTTTTCAAAGAAAAAATAAATTAAGGTCAGATCGATTGAGAGTGCAGAAACACACATATACAAAAAAATAGAACACAATAGAAAAGTAAACACAATATGTGGTACACGTGTGCACATACCTACTGATGTATACATATCACATGACGAGGAACACACAGATAATATATGCGGTAGACATGTACTAGAGACATGTATGTTGAAACACATAAGAACTGAAGTATAGACACACACACACGTGCCCATATATATGAAATAAGTAGTATATGACAAGATTTGAAACGAACTATAATTTAAAAAGGGCAATTTAATTAATTTTTATGAGAACAGAGTATACAAGAGAAAATGTATTGACCGGGAACTAATGTAACATGAAATAAGAATTTCATTCAAATGATCTTTACTTATTATTTCTAAGAAAAATCTTGATCCATTTCAAGAGAAGAAAGAAAATATGGCGGATTCGGTTCATAGAGTTGAGTATTTTCATAGACTGAAATGTTTCCAATATACATATAACTTATGTTTAAAAACCACCTACCTCTAAATGAGATATTTTCTAGCATAGGATTATGTTAACAGTAAACTGGATATGATCAAACAAGAATATGCCATCAGACCACGATAACATTGAGTCATGTTACTCGATATAAACTTTCTAGTTTGTATTCACATGATAACCGCGATCAATGGGGTTGAAGACTTTGGACTATTTTTTTCCATGAATATGATAATGTAGACAGTTGTTTGTGAAAACTCAGTCAGTCAGTCAGATACGATGTAGGACCACGTAAAATATATACATCGGTTCAAGTTGTCATACTACATTCTCATTCCCGACCGTTGTAGCTACCTTGACGTGGTGGTCCAGCCAGCCTATCGTGATGAACTGATCGAGCTATACTAGCTGGAACAACCGTTCCTCAAGGTCCTACCATGTCAGACAGGTCGGTTGAAGAGCGGTAAGAGTAAAAGCAACAAACCCAAGGTCCGAAGGCGCACTGCTGACTGTACAGAGGTGTGGCAGCAGTAAGGTGTTTCCTTCAAAAAACCAGCATGACAGCGATGCTGCCTTCCCACAAGGAGGGGTGGGGTTAGAAAAGGTCGACCCTAAAAATGCACACCTCGACTTATCCCACGGATATCCGTCTCCGGCGGTAAGGTCTCAAAAAGTACGGAGCCAACACAAAATTTACCCATAACAAGGTCGTGTGTGACCGACCTCAAGCAGTTGTCCCTTGGGCACTGCGGTCAAGCGTTTTGTGACGACGTTCTACGACACCTGTTTCCCACTTCCTATTACCCTCATACGATCTGACGAGTACCTTTTCACCCACCTGGAAGCTACGAGTGACCGTACGATATTCATTCGGAAGTTTATTTGTCTCTCTGGGCGGCAACATACTGTTAGGTAGATCCGAGAAAGAAGTCTTACTCAACGGACTTTAAAACGGGGAGGTGTGACGACGGACAACGGGTGAGCTCTAGGAGGCTGTAGGAAGCTCAGAAGGAGCCGGAGATATTCCATTCAACCACCTTTCAGAAGGATATTCTAGAATTCAACGTAAGGCCTCCTGATTGGTCAATGCTAATAATCCCATGAACGCGGATTGGTGGACTGTAATGATGATTTCGTTCTTACTAAAATCTATAAACACCTGACAATTTTGTACTATAATTGACACTGTTTGGAATAATATTCCTTTCGTTAGTCTTCTGTCTTCTTACTGCGACTTGGAAGGGTTTTGGTGTTCTAGTGCTCTGTTATACGCGGTATAACAAGAAATCAGTATTTAAGATATAACAAAAACATATTAAAAGAAAACTATCCTTCTTCAAATAATAGTCTTAGTGACCAATATACTAAAATTAAGCTTTCTATCGAACACAATCAACACATGTACACTCTATTACTTGATGGGAAACCAAAATAAGACGAAATAAAGTTCTTATATAATTTTTTTTCAAAACAATGAATAAGATTAATACACATACTTGTTGAATCGCTTCCATTATAGCTTGTTGCACAGTTTCTTCCATCCCCATAATTGTTTGAATATAAGTTTGTTTATTATCACAATTCACAGCGCATGCAAGTATTAATTGTAATAAACGAAATGTCGACTCTTCATTTTCATGTTCAGCTTGAGATAAAAGCACACAAAATTATATCATCATTATCAACAAGATTGTTGGAACACCAATGGAAAAATCGACTTAACCCACATCACACTACTAACTACATGAATCAGTAATATAATGATTCTCCAAGAGTAATATTCCTTTCAACTTCTGTGTCATCACGACGATACGTCTCAAATATTTTGCAGCAAACCGTTAACTACTTATGAGCACAATGATCAGGATAAAACATAATAAAATTGTTCTAGTCAGATAAATACATATTAGCGTTCCTCCACCCCACGGGTGAGGTTAAACCCATCACTTTTCAAAGTATATTTTTGCAAGACCAACACTTCTCAAGTTGATTTCCAAGTTTGCAAAATAAAATGAATTTACATTACTCTGCAAACCTTTTCGTTCTTGATCTGTTTACATTTATCATAGAATCTGGTTAAACGATTGTTAACTGAGTGTTTCATGCGGAGTTAACCAGACTAGTAACGAGTTACAGATCAGTTATGTAGCAAAACTTCAAACAAACAAAAATTGAAAATGCACTACGTAATATTAGATGACAGTCCATAGTATTCAATTGTTTTCACTCCATATGAGTATATATGTGAATATCCTTTACCGATACAAAGCTTTCCAAGATAGGGGTATATTGATTATTTATCCATAACGTCATTTCAATGTTGAGTGGAAATTTGCAGTTCATGTGAATTATTTTGGTGGTTTCGTTCTCTGAGCAATGTGGATGTAATTGTGGAATATTTTATTGTCCTTCTGAACAAAGTCATAGACAGTACGAATGTGATGACACTGTTATCTTATCTTCCCCACTAGTTCGTACATGAATATGCAGAAAGAGAAGTTGTCTCGAACTAGTTAACGGCTTATTGTGCTACGTTACTTGGTGTGTTGAAGACTGAATCGCGTAAGTTTGACTTGTGAATGGTCAGCCTTGAGAGGAGAGAGGAAAAAGCTACCGTATCACTGACAACTTGATGATTTATTAGCAAGCAAAAACTATAGCAGAATACTTTATCCGACTCATTCAACACGAAAATGTAGGACTAACGAGATCGCAACACACAATGAATACAATTATACTAACCGAGACTATTACAGTACGAAAATTTAATACAATGGTCACGTTTGAATTACATTAACTTTGAAATAGAAGAGAGCATGGCAGTAAGTTATAGATTAATCGAAAGCATGTGAATTATAGAGTAAGGTAGATACATTTAAATGTTAGTAGTTCACAGATTACGAATTAAGTCAGATAATGCCTAAAAAATATCTTGAATTGTTTGTCACTTCATTGTTTTTCTTCGCTTCACAACACAAAACTTCAGATAGCAATGAGCTATTCATATTTCTTCAAACATGACTGACAGCTGGTTCTGTTAACCTAGATCTTTACTGGTTATTGTTGGCTATTGTGTCCTGTTATCGTTCATATACTTATTTTAATTAAGTTTCTCGTTCACCTGATTTTCAACTTTCTGGAAGTTGTTCATGATCTTTTTACTTGGTTAAAAAATTCGATTAAACTTATATCGACAACATAAGATGTTATTCAACTGTAGGAAGATTTTTATAGCTCACTTTTGTCTGAAGTTTGTGATGATGATGATGATGATTTTGTCTGGAAAGATAATGAAAGCTTCACGATTAAATTATCCGGATCAGAGAACAAAACTCCAATAAGATTACTTTCTATATATACATTATTGAAAAATATTGTTTTAAGGAGGCAGTTTACTGAAAATCATATGATATGTGTGGTGTTTGAATGAACTGATGATTCTTTTGTACTTGTTGAATACTTGATTTCGAATTCTAAGTTATTAACACATAGATATTGATACAAGGAGGCCACACCCCGAGCCTTCGACCTAATGGTCTAACCCACAAGGCAGTGGAGCATCGTAAGGAGATGCAGTCCCATGGAAGCCGGTGACCAACAATTGGTTCATACGCCATTTGTTCCCGCAGGATATTGGAGCCCATGTGCACCACTGGTTTGGAATCCGGTTAAAGCGCCGGATATTCGCTTTTCGTCCTCTCATTTTCGTAAACAATACCCCCACCACGAGAAGTCAGTTTGTCGGACTTCCCTGGCAGAAGCTATATACGCGTGGCCATGTGAGAGCATTTCGAGAGGGAGAGCGGATTCTCCCCACTCTTGGCCGTACCAGGGCATTTGGGGGCAATTCTAAGTGCAGTATATTCGTTTGTGTTTATCTAGTACGTGATTGGATTACGTTATTTCTGGGATTCTTAGTTCATACTATAATTCAAATACTCGTAATTATCACATTGGCGTCGCGATGGAGCTTGTGATGGAATTGTTGGATATACATTCAGATCTTGACGCTTTTAAGTATTACCTTGAAAGGTTCGAAATTTGGGCTATGACAAATGCAGATGATGAGGATGTTAATATTGTAGCACATTTCCTCACATTCATCGGAAAAGAAGCATATAGCTTATTAAAAACTCTGGCTTTACCGGAAAAGCCCATTTCGCTTTCTTATACAACTCTGAAGGATCTACTGCTAGACTATGTTAAGTATACAAATTTCGAATGCGGTAAAGAATGAAAATTTCGTAAAATGATTCGTGAGGATATAAAAAATTCCACTGCGTTACTACGTCATCCCAACCCAGTGCATACTCAAGGTTATGCAGATAATCCATTCAGGAGTTGCGATGCAGTTCACGAACATGTACACAGGTTTGGTCAATGTTTGTCCTGTGGCAAGTTCCACTCTTTTAATTCACGTAAATTTCGTAATTCTAAGTGCTTTAAATGTGGTGATATTGGACATAATCAGTCAATTTGTAATAATAATGTTAATCTTATTGAAACTATTATAAAGTCTTGTAATTTTGATTTTACTAAGTCGAGTATTTATAATGATGATTTATCTTTATCAACGATTGCAATAGACAGTGTAGAGTTACATAGCAGTTCAGTGTTAAATGAAACTCAGAATTCTTGCGAGACAACGGTTTTTAATCAATCGACCTATCAGATTTCTCATGTTATTGTACCAGATATGGTTTTTCCTAATGACACATATTTCTGACGAAATTCCTTGCACATCTGAGGAAAATATGTTTAGTGAACCTACTCATGGTCGAAAACCTGATGCAGTCTTGATAGATACTGATTTTTCTAATGATCCATTACTCTACAATGACATTCTTAATAAATTCGAGGAAACTATTTCAGAAGAGTCAAAGCTTGTTGTTCTATCAAATATTATTTGTCTTCATAATGCATATGTTTCTTGTGGGAAACTTGTTTAATGCGAAGCACAAGTACTAAATGACCTTGATTTCGGTTACAATTCGGATGATTTTACATCAACTGCTGTTTATCCTTATCACAAAAACACTTCTAATGTTTACTGTAATCAATGTGAGAAATATGTTTTAAATGAAACCACACTATTCATAACTTGGAGATATGAAGATCCAACATAAAGTCGCGGGGGAGGATAATATTGGGAAATCTGTGCTTCAAATTCTAGATAGTGGTTTCGGTACACAACAGACACGGCGATTGTACACAATCCCAGGAACCAATTGAATCTGTTCCGATTTCGGTTGTCAATTCCAATACTAATGAGCACATTCTAGATAATACAGAGTTTTTATCCAATACAATGTCGGACAGACACTGGACAAACTAAAGAAGAAGATGTATAATCGATTACAGACACTTAGACTCTAATCTAAGCTGTGGCGGATGTGGTGTTTGAATGAACTGATGATTCTTTTGTACTTGTTGAATGCTTGATTTCGAATTCTAAGTGCAGTACATTCGTTTGTGGTTATCTATTACTTCTTGGCCCGATTACGTTATTTCTGGGATTTCTATTTCATATTATAATTCAAATACATCTAATTATCACAATATGATATTTGTTTTTGAAAGAAAAGAAAAAAAGAAATAAAAATAAAAACTATACAATCGACTAACAGAAAATCTTATACACATAAAAAGTAAAGAATTCAACTTACCAATTTCTTGTAGATTTGGAAGGAATTGAACAGATATCCTATCTTCAATTCCCTGTATGGATATGTTGAGTTTTTTTTCAACAACAAAAAGGCATATAATGAAGAATGTACAATGTTGAATTACATAAACAGATAAGATGATAAATGACTTAAAACTTTATTTTCAAACAGTATCTTATACAAACTTGAACTTTGATTCCATCTCTTTCAATTGGATCATGATCAACATTGTGTTAAGTCATTATTAGCCATTATAAACATGAATATTATTGCACAAAGTGAAGTTATATTATTTAACAAGTGAGCAGTTGTATAAAGAATAAATTTTTATCTTTGAAGATGCAAGAAAGGTTGTCAGTTTGGTTTGATGGAAAATTATAAGAATAGTTCAAACTGTTAAATTGGATGATTTAGTTAAAGTCATATATGATGAACTGATTTCGATTAGACAATTATAGAAAACTAAGAAATACCGGAAAGCTTTTAATTTTTAGTGTGTATCCACGACTACATCAAGTGTTAAACATACCGATCATTCGGTTAGTATTTATTCATTTACATTCTTAACTTCAATCGTTTGATAATGTTGATCAACTATTTTCCAATATGATCAATGTATGGAACATCACATATCGCACATGAATAATTTATTTAAGGAATAGATACGTGAACTCCAGCTGAATAGTCAGTGGTAAGACAGAACTATTGGCTTATTAAACTAAGTATGACATTATATCATAGAAAAATGATAGAGAATAATTGCAGTTCAAATGGATGATTTTACAAAGTGTAGTACTTTTTGAGCTAGATTGATTTAATTGCAAAGTTCTGATTGTAGTGACGTAGTACTCATTCATCAGTACAACATGAAGATAGTATGTAATGTTTGGTTTTCGGGGAAAGTTAATCATTCAAAATGATGTAATAAATCAGACGAAAAAAAACCCAGATCGGTAATCAGTTTATAATTACGACTGTATTTATAATGATTTTTTTCTTCATTAAATTTTGTTGACCATTACCATTAAGTAAAGTATAGATTAGAAAATATTACAATTGAGAGGAAAGAAAGATCAATCAATAGACTATACAGACACTGTTACGTAATAAAGTTGAAAGAAAATATGAATCTGGTATTCACATTACAGGTTGACCTCAGTTGCGATATCATTAAAAGTCAAGCGAAACAACAACACCTCAGGATTGCATACCACATCAAAATTTGACTAGAATGCCTTTGATCATCGTTTATTAACGGTGATGTGAGCGAGATGTTCATCTGCCAAATGAAAAGCAGTTTGTGCAGTAATCTAATGTGTATTACTTTGTATTTGTGAATCATGGCATACGAAGGTAGAAGACATAATTAGGCTGAAAGTATGTGACCATAGGTGTCTTCAAAGAATCACTCGTGCGTTGTCGAACAGATTGAATTCAGGCATAAGTTACAACTTAAATATAGTAAATTGACTAACGAGTCTATGAATCTTCATTAGCAGAGATACCTGGACACGTGTTATATACCCTTAACCACTCTGCGTACTTTGAGAAGCAATGTTGGCTGACATAGGAGTAAGTTTGAAGAAAGTAAGGGACGGTCAGATAAAAGTGTGGCATCAGTTAGTGAAATCATTGCCTACTGAACTAAGCAGTGACGTAAACCCAGATGACCCGGTTACAGACCTTAGGTGACTGGTCATATGCTATCTAAGGACAATATGGTAGATGATAGATAAAAGTTCGGAGTGAGTATTGTAAGTGAATTACTCACCTATCCAATATCACGACCTACATTTTTTTGACTAGATCAACTCACTTTAATACATTATTATTAAGCCTTGGCAGCATAGTTTCTTTTGCACACTTATTTTATCACTATAAATGAGTGATTGACCAAGTGTACATTAGTCACAAAATCAAACTGCTTGGACAGAGAACAATAAAATATCTCAGAATAGGTTTCAATAATGCAGATGCATTCATGCCTTGTCTTATTATCCCATCCATAAATCATGGGCTTTGGTATACATGTATCATCATAATTTTTATTGGCTCAATACAGTGACAACTTGAACCACTTAGCTTCACAATTTTAAGAGTGTAAAAATCATACTGAAACTGTTGTTTGGCAATGAATAAATGATTTATAAAATTTCTGTTTAATTCCAGCGTATTACTAAAATGATACACTCTGTTCACAGAGATTATCAACAATAACCATATGCTTTAAACGTGAAAAAACCAAAAGAAATTAATCTTATTTACCAAACTAACCTCATTTAGAAATTCAATAACAGCTTTCAATATCTTCTTAAGATTACTGACCTTTAGAGAGAGAAAGGATGGAGAAAAATAGAATAATGGGGAATATTTGTAGATAAGGATAAGAATGCTGGAGATGTTGTGTGATCCACCACTCAAAGTTGCATACCAATAATCTCACACATCGGTTTCTTAAGTGCATAGAACTAATGGTGAACGCACCAGTCTCTTCACGAGTGCAGAAGGTTGAATGAATTCAGGTTTAGTTAACCCGCTTAGTGGTAAATATCCTAGGCTGCAGTGTTTACTATTAGTTATATACACTCGAGAAACCAATGTGTGTGATTATTGGTGTACAACATTAAGTGGTGGATCACTGGGCACGTATATTGATGAAGAGTTCAGTCAACTGGGTGAATTGGTGTGCACTGCATGTTGCTTGAACATTTGGATCTTGAATGCACATTGAGACTGCACAATATACTGAGGCCGCGCTTGGCTGAGAGCTGACTTTTTATCTATCACAAGATACATCAAGTTTTGGGTCGAGAAAGTGTCTGTTGGCCTATATAGCCGCAAATCAACTGCAGTTGTTGGTCAAAGACTCAATCCCAATAGTTCGACCACAGTCCAATCCGGTCTAAATAACCGGTTTGAGACGTTGCGATGGGTTGTGTTGTTGTCGCGGCTAACACAACTGAACCATCAAGCCCAGAGAACACAACATCTCTAAATATACCCACTACGATACTTGTTACAAAAACAATGGACAATTTCAACGAGGAAATCTTTTTTTAAAATTTACACTATGAACTGATACTCATTGTAAGATCTTAACACGTGCAACGGAAACTCAGAGCAGGCTTTTCCTAACCTGGTATTTTCGCTATGAGGACATATCATTGGAGATTAAGGTTATCTGAAGGAAACACCTCACTACGGTTAAATCCCAATACAGTCAGCAGTACGACGTTGAACTCGAACATTAAGTTGTTGCTTTTAGTCTTAACGTTTTCCAATCGACCTCTGCGTAGCACAGTAGGATCTAGAGGAACAAGTATTCGGCCTAATTATAGCTTTATCAGATCATCGCAATACTCAAGTTCAACCACCAAGTGGCAAGGTAACAATCAACTACGACCAAGTCAAACATACGATAATAAATTTGTGAAAGTATATACACACATTCACAAGAATTACATAAATCACCTTTAGCCTCCAATTGATTTCAGCATCATAATTTAATTTTTGCAACCATTCATCAGTGAAATGATTTGGAGCACTGAAATGAAACAGAAAATATAAGAAAAAAATTAGGACAATTTGAAATTCTTGTGATCATAGGAATGAGACATCATTTCTAAAAAAACATGAAAAATACTGTCATTGACCAACCGATTAAAATTGATTGATTACTGAGTAACGGCAGTTTTAGGTTTGTTCAATGCTCAGTACTGGTTTAATTCTATCAATCAACATGCGATGTAGCCACTAATCTAAATGACTCAACATCGTATGGGTTATGTTTTGATGTTAGATGATTAGAGATTCTTGGGGGAAAGTCCTGTTTGAACAACGTTTCGCGCCAGTTGGTGTTCATCAGCAAGACATACTTTTAACCTTGTAGAAACTGATGAAGCGTGTGTGACTCTAATACGAGTCATCCACTTTTACAGTCTGAAACGTACTCACTTAGATGTTCTGACATTTAATTTCAGTCTCGACCATCTGGAAAGTATTAACCATTATGAATAAATTCACACTAGTGGCTATCTAGACTCAGCAGCTAAGTGGATAACGTACTGACTTTCAAAGTGTTAGAGACTGAACTTTAACTGGAAATTAGGTGTGAGCCACATCCGAAGTGTGAGGGTTGATGATACTGCTCTGATAACCATACCGATGTACGCAGTGTGAGGTTTGAATCCGCAGCTTGGAGGTTAAAAGTCGACGACTTTAAACATTGACATCGCAGACCTACTACTATACACAATCCAAATATAGCATAGCCATTCATTTCACAAGTCTCTTTTTAATTTAATCCGTATTTTATAAAGACCTTAACAAATAATATGTGTATACTGCTGTATAAATGTTAATTGTCATTGTAACGTTTTACGTTCACATAGTTACACACAAACATACACTCATTAGGTAACTATGGAAACTCTAGATAATTTGAAGACATGATAATTTTCTCTTTTTTTTAAAAAAGCCCAAGTGAACTGCTTACCAAAAATAAAATCAATACAGCATTAACTCTATGTTCACTTGTAATGAATAATGAATGTGGTCTGAATATTAAATTAATACTTTTAATAACTTCATTAAAAGTTTGTGCATGTTCGCACAAGTAAAAGAGTGGTAGAATAATTCGAAATACAAATAAACGAAAGTTCAGTACTATGGTTGTGATGATGATAATAATAACATTGTTGATAGAAATAGTTTTCTGTTAACTAAAAACTAAAGTTATTTGATGAATACAATGAAAATAAAAAAGATTTGTTCATTATGAACTTGGTATGTCTTTAGATTAAATTAATACTAACTGATCTGTTACTTAGGACAGAAGTAGATGAACGTATTCAGTTCCAACATTATGAAACGATTTATTGCTAGTTAATTGATTATTCATCAAATGGGAAACTTAGATTGATATCATGAATGGATCGATGCTACATCACCAATGAGACCCTCGACGGCCGTTTCGTCTTAGAATGGGACTCCTTAGCAGTGCGCATCCACGATTTCACACGTGAGACTCAAACCAGAACCTTCGATGTCACAAGCGAACGCTTAACCTCTAGATCACTGAGCCCACATTCAACCATGTTAATGTTTAACTTCAACCAATCCACGATATTACGCGACCGTCCATCATTGTCTTCAGTGAGTAATTGTCTCACAACAGAGTGAATAAATCCACAACAATTCTCCGTGCCAGATTTATTATTCGAGCTGTTGACTGGTGAATTATTATGTAACGGACAATGCTGTCTCTTTGAACACCTATCAACGTTACAAAGCCTCGTCAATCTGCATTCACTAGTTATATGTCTTTGCCTAAGACAGCATTAAACAAGATTTGTAATGTTTCTCGAACGAATACATGTGATTATCTAAACAACCGCTTCAAAATTTCTCCAGCTTTCCGATAACTAGCACAAGTGTCCATCTTAACACATCATTCAATGACTGCATTCATTTTACTCCTGCAGTAGTGTATCAAATATAACAAGCGCTGAACATCACCAATGACCGTTGACGCTACATAGGTCTCAAAATGGCCGTATAAAGTTTCAGTACACCTTTGGCTGTTCATCAAAGTAACTCCGTTCTACCTTCATGAGTTTTAGACCGACCACAACAGGCCATAGTGACTCATAGTGGCCTTAAGGGTGATCAGCTTTGTTAATTCTACCATTCAGATGATTTTTGAGTCTCTTTTTGCTCGGTTAAATAAACCTTTACGATGGGAATCATGAAAATAATCTAATTCTTTATTATCACTATTCTATATGGTTTTTTGGAAGAACAGAACCCCCAATGTTTGCATGGTTGCTTAAGGGTGGTCAGAAAACTATTCATTTTGTCACTATCTTCACCAAAATAAGTATTCTAAGTCAGCAAGTGGATCGCTTAGTACAAGATCAAACCCTAAAAAGTTAGACGATGAAAGTGTTATCTTTAAAAGCATGTATATGACAGTTAAATAAAAACGTGGAGAGCGGATGGCTTAAAAAACATTATTGACAGAAACCATGCTGGATGACAGTTCGCCATAAGCTCAGACTTGACCAGAAGTGTTCGAGTAAAGAGCCTGTACAATGTTAGCATACTTGTTTGGTACGCCCTTCAATGACAGATACCGCCATATAATCTCACAATCAACAAAGTCGAACATTTCCTTAAGGTCAGAGAATACTATTATCGTCGGACGTCGAAGAGTGTGTTTACGTCCTAGAAGCCGCCGAAGGGTGAATATTCGGTCTACGCATACACATTCAGATCTGAGACCAGTCTGGATTTCTGGGATTGGCTCTTCGAGATCTCTAGTTAGACATCGAAGTATTATTGAGGTTAATTTTTTCGATAATAAATTAGTTAACCTGATTCCTGTGTGATCTTCATAATAGGATTACTGTCCTTCCATGTAAACTGGGAAGATCAGAAATCGAGACCAGCTAAATGGGATTACACCCAGTAGTCATAACCCATACAAGATTTCAGTTGATCTAACTGCTAAAATTGTACCACCATCCTTTAAAGTCTCAAAGGTTAGTCCATCAAACTATGCTGCTCTCTCCCGCTTTCGATTGCTCATAGCCTTCTCAATCACACTAACAGTTGAAGCACTTACATAAGTTTCAAATCCAGGTTGCTTGGGTTACTGAAGGCCAGTTGAAGTGTCCCCTAAATTATTCCGGTTATCAGTTAAATTATCTGGATTGAGTGTGAATAATGGTCCCATCTTTTTCCGAAATAGTCGCACTAACACCTAGTTTTAATATTCATTTTCTCGATAATTTTGCTGCTGCCTTCGAATCTCTTCTGATTTCGCTACCCTCCACTTCACAGGATCTTTACGCTGGCTTTTGGTCAACCTTCTTTTAGGCTGTCTCCGCTCATTATCGTGATCGGAGCCAGGCTGGATGAGTTTCCGAGTGTTCTCAATAAAGTGTGACAATGAACAATGAATGTCAAGCTTTCAAACAAGGTTGGTGTATTCAGATGATTGTCATTTAGATTTGAAAAATCGTTGTTCCAAGACAATGTACTCTAAGTTTACTCCGTGTATAATGAAAGCCAGAATAGTTTTATTTTGGTCTCATACATCTTTGGCGTTGTCTTGACGTTATTCGAGCTGTAAAAGACGCGTCCAACAACACAACATTGCATCTAACTCCTCTTAATATAAGTGCAACCAGGCTCATTCAATGTAAGGATGCTCGGAAACTCACTCTATTCAATGATCGTTGTCACAGAAGTCCAGATCCAAAAATATGTATTCGGATGAAGTGACAGTATTTACACTGATAACACCATTTACAAAACATTGACTTCAGTGGTTTGAATAATATATTTAACGAATATAATTAAGAACCTTCTACAATTTACGTCATTTTTGAACTTCAATGACTTAGTAGTCAAAACTCAAAAATGGTCAGTCAATGTTATGACTTCACGGAATCAAATATAGCTGTGTAAAACTGGCTCATGTTGTCCCATAACGACTCTATGGTCGGGGTTCTAGAGATAGTGCAATTCAATGAATTGTGATATAATCCTAATGCAACTTACCATTACGTTTTCACAAAAATTGAGCTTCCTTAACTGAAATTTTTTTTCTTGGCTGTAATTCTAGCTGAACTACTTTTCCTATCAACAACTGTTCTTATTCGTTTATTGGTTGGCTGTATTATCCCAACCATACCATTATTTCTTCACAAACTATCGTCTTAGTTCTATAGTTAACAACCAATTATCTAGATCACCAAATATATATATATATATATATATATATATATATGAAAAAAGATACAATGCTTTAAAACCAAAAGCTTTTCTCATTTGAGTAACAATTATGTCTTTTTTCCCCTGTAATTATAATGGAATGTGACACGAAAGTTACGAAAATACTAAGCTACCAAATAAATGTGAATTCATGACACTTTACAGTTATTGGAAACTGTGTTAATAATCAAAAGTCATTTCTACATTAACAATAAAAATATACATTACTACTGTTAAACTGTTGAAGCTAGTCGGTAGCAAGCCCTACCTGACCTAAATCTCGTGCTAGCTGAAACTTGGAAGCAAGATATACTTGCAATTATGAAGGAACAGGCGCTCCACATGGAGTTCAAACTCGTATCGCCAAGACCCATGGTTTGAGGCATTACCACTGGAGAATGATAGGTGGTGTGAATTTGTATATACCATGGGTCGAAAGTTTCGAAAAAATTATAGGTATCCATTATTAATGTTTTAATTAACACGAAACATAGGTTCAGGATTTCCTGCCGTCTACCTTAAGTCACCTGATATCGCAACATAGTGTACACAATGTAAAGTTGCATAAATGAGTGGCTACATTCCGAATTCATCAATAGAATTCAATCACTACTGAAGGACTACAAAAACAATAAATCAGTCACTATTGTGACTAATCAGTATTACATAAAATATTACTTACATGGTATGCAAAACTTTACCTAATACAATCCCATCCGTAACATTATGTATAGAATAAACATTTGTTGCTATGTTAAAAGTTCTCAACTAGAAAAGAAAAAAAGGTTTTAAAAAACTGCACAGTACAGTGCAATAGAATATACCCATTCAAAGAGATTTTCAATCGGAAAATTTAGAGACATTCGTAAATATGAAGCAAGAATGTCGATGTTATTGATAAACGTTTAGTAAACAAATGAAATCCAATAATTTGTTTGAAAGAAACGAACAACCTACAATACAGAAGGATGTAGTAACAATTGTAAAAATCAGTATAAAAGAAGTTTATAGAAATTACTGAGTTTGTAAACCATATTACAAGAGGAACTTGCCTACACAATGGTGTGTTATCGATAGCAGTGAATGATGGTCGCTAAACATCATCAACTGACTAAAGTTAGAAATGTGAACTAACTGATACCAACGATGAAAGCTCCACGACCAAACTATCCAGCTCAGAGAACAAAGCTCCATCAAAACCAACTCATCCGTTTGAAAACCGAATGTTCGTTATAAGCGCAAAGGTATATTTATATTTCATTTGTGTGTACACGAGGATACTGCTGAAAAATCAAGCTGAAGCAGGGAAACGTTCTGAAACTGTTTCTTACACTTTTTGACTAAAGACAGTAGCGTGACTTCAGAAGATGCAGCTCGATAGTAGCGTCTAGCCGAAATGTGATTGTATGCAGGGGCGTTGTTTGCGAAATTGAGGGGACGAAATGCGAATGTTTGCTGTTTTACTGGGTTGATGGATATAGAGGATCCACCTGAGGTAGTTGGAAAACCATGATTCAAAACCAATAGTGTGAATGGGCTCCAAGATCCTGAGGGAACAAATGTATGAACCTATTGCTGGTCATTGGCTACCGAGGAGCTACATCTCTTAACGTCGCTCCATGGTTTTGTGGATTAGACCTTTGAGTAAAGGCTCGCAGTGTGGCTGCCTAAAGAAACTACCTGCTTCGGTCTGGGTACTCGGGCAGTATCCCATCCCTCACACAAATAAAATGATTTGTGTGGCGCTTGTATATTTGGTGTCTCATTGTACGAATGTTTGTGTTTAAATAAATAAACAAACATAGCCAACCCAATCTGTTGTCCAGTCTGCACCACTTTGAGAACGATGGAGGACTTTGCACCTTCTAAATCGAAAACACTTTTATAAGACTGACAGAAGCCTGTGCTTGTACTCACTCTTGGCGACGACCAGTTAAAGGTCAGTCAGTCAAACAGTCAGTAACAACGTAGAACTTCGTACGTACGTACATCAGTTCGAGTTGCTACACCACATTAGCACAGAGATGCAGTGGTCGATTCAAATCCTCTAGTGGTAGAGGTAATAAGAGTATAAGCAGTAATCGGGAAGATTAGTGTTTGGAGATGTTATTTAAAGATTATAATACAGTGAAATAAATTTGGTAAGAGAAAAAAAGAGACAAGGAGGAATAAGGAGATCAAAATTTGGGCGAACATAAAGAGTGGATGCACCTGTGCCATTGCAAACGATTTCAAGCCATGTCATTCAGGGTCTCTAACCATCGCCCCCGAACGCCCTGAAACGGCCGAGAGTGGGGAGAGTCCGCTCTCCCTCTCGAAATACTCTCACACGGCCGCGCGTATACAGCCTCTGCCAGGGAAGTCCTACTCATTGCCTTCTCGTGGCGGGGGTGTTGTTTACGAAAATGAGAGGATGAAAAGCGAATGTCCGGCGCTTTAACCGGATCACAAACCAATGGTGCACATGGGCTCCAGTATCCTGCGGGAACAAATGGCGTATGAACCAATCGTTGGTCACCGGCTACCATGGGATTGCATCTCCTGACGATGCTCCACTGCCTTGTGGGTTAGACCATTAGGTCAAAGGCTCGGGGTGTGGCCCCCTAAGATAACCACCTGCTTCGGTTTGGGCACCCGGGCAGTATCACAGCCCACACACAAACGATGAACTCTATGTCTATGGCAACTACTTATCTCGATCCGATAAACAATCAATCGATTCAAATAATTATCATTACTATTATTGTCATTATTAATACTATTATTATTATTACCATTGTTGTCATTATTATTATTATTTTCCACATTATTCATCCTCTTTTATACTTATACAGCGGCTCGTCTTTGGTGGAAATTCGACTGTATCTAAACGTTCTCGAGTCACTGTCCGGTTGAAAATTGTATGTTACCACCGAATACGAGAACTGAAGCAGTTTTTCTGAAACCACGTGCACCATTCAAACTGGCTGCCTTCAACGTTCGCACACTAGTGCAGGTCGGACAACAGATAGGGCTGGCTATGTCTTTGGAAAGTCTTAATATTGATGTTTGTTGTCTATCCGAGACCCGTATTCAAGACTCTGGCGAAGTACTACAAATTCGATCTCCATCTGTCGCTTCGAAAAGCTTGTTTCACGTGCGCTTATCCGGGGACCCTGTGGCATCTTCGTTTGGTCTTGCTGGCGTTGGTGTCGCACTAAGCGCTAGAGCTGAGGCAGCACTAGTTGATTGGATCCCCATTAACAGTCGGCTATGTGCTGTTAGATTAGAAAGTTCCATCAAAGTGAGAAGAAATCGGCGTGAGAAACGATGTCTTTTCGTCATCTCTGCCTATGCCCCGACAGATTGCAGCCCGGATGCAATCAAGGATGAGTTTTACCACCAGTTATTTGTTCTTCTCCAGAAAGTGCGCTCGACAGATATTGTAGTACTAGCCGGAGACTTGAATGCTCAGGTCGGGCATCTAGGCACAGAAGAGAGTCGTTTAGGTGGCCGATGGGGACTCGTTGGTCGCAGGTCAGATAACGGGGACCGTCTACTGCAACTTTGCACAGACCACAACCTGTTTCTGGCTAGCACTAACTTTCGGCACAGTCATCGCCGATGTGCCACCTGGCGTCCTCCCTCTGCATCCCAAGCCTGGACTCAGATTGATCACATCGCGATCAGCTTCCGCTGGCGTGGTTGTGTAAAAGACTGCCGCTCCTTTTGGAGTACCTATCTGGACTCTGACCATGCCTTGGTCTACGCCAATCTTGCCTTACTTTTCAGTGGACAACGAAGTGATCGCCACCAAAGGATTGATATTAGCAAGCTGGTTGCAACTTCTGTTGCAAATAAGTACCGAACCGAGCTAGCTTCTAAGCTAGCTACCACTCCACCGCCCCCGAACGCCCTGGTACGGCCGAGAGTGGGGAGAGTCCGCTCTCCCTCTCGAAATACTCTCACACGGCCGCGCGTATACAGCCTCTGCCAGGGAAGTCCTACTCATTGCCTTCTCGTGGCGGGGTGTTGTTTACGAAAATGAGAGGACGAAAAGCGAACGTCCGGCGCTTTAACCGGATCACAAACCAATGGTGCACATGGGCTCCAGTATCCTGCGGGAACAAATGGCGTATGAACCAATCGTTGGTCACCGGCTACCATGGGATTGCATCTCCTGACGATGCTCCACTGCCTTGTGGGTTAGACCATTTGGTCAAAGGCTCGGGGTGTGGCCCCCTAAGACAACCACCTGCTTCGGTTTGGGCACCCGGGCAGTATCACAGCCCACACACAAACGATGAACTCTATGACTATGGCAACGAATTTTCTCGCTCCGATGTATAATCAATCGATTCCAATAATTATTACTATTATTGTCATTAATAATACTATTATTATTACCATTATTGTCATTATTATTATCATTATTATTATTATTATTATTATTATTATTATTATTATTATTAGTACCATTATTGTCATTATTATTATTATTTTCCACATTATTCATCCTCTTTTATACTTATACAGCGGCTCGTCTTTGGTGGAAATTCGACTGTATCTAAACGTTCTCGAGTCACTGTCCGGTTGAAAATTGTATGTTACCACCGAATACGAGAACTGAAGCAGTTTTTCTGAAACCACGTGCACCATTCAAACTGGCTGCCTTCAACGTTCGCACACAAGTGCAGGTCGGACAACAGATAAGGCTGGCTATGTCTTTGGAAAGTCTTAATATTGATGTTTGTTGTCTATCCGAGACCCGTATTCAAGACTCTGGCGAAGTACTACAAATTCGGTCTCCATCTGTCGCTTCGAAAAGCTTGTTTCACGTGCGCTTATCCGGGGACCCTGTGGCATCTTCGTTTGGTCTTGCTGGCGTTGGTGTCGCACTAAGCGCTAGAGCTGAGGCAGCACTAGTTGATTGGATCCCCATTAACAGTCGGCTATGTGCTGTTAGATTAGAAAGTTCCATCAAAGTGAGAAGAAATCGGCGTGAGAAACGATGTCTTTTCGTCATCTCTGCCTATGCCCCGACAGATTGCAGCCCGGATGCAATCAAGGATGAGTTTTACCACCAGTTATTTGTTCTTCTCCAGAAAGTGCGCTCGACAGATATTGTAGTACTAGCCGGAGACTTGAATGCTCAGGTCGGGCATCTAGGCACAGAAGAGAGTCGTTTAGGTGGCCGATGGGGACTCGTTGGTCGCAGGTCAGATAACGGAGACCGTCTACTGCAACTTTGCACAGACCACAACCTGTTTCTGGCTAGCACTAACTTTCGGCACAGTCATCGCCGATGTGCCACCTGGCGTCCTCCCTCTGCATCCCAAGCCTGGACTCAGATTGATCACATCGCGATCAGCTTCCGCTGGCGTGGTTGTGTAAAAGACTGCCGCTCCTTTTGGAGTACCTATCTGGACTCTGACCATGCCTTGGTCTGCGCCAATCTTGCCTTACTTTTCAGTGGACAACGAAGTGACCGCCAACAACGGATTGATGTTAGCAAGCTGGTTGCAACTTCTGTTGCAAATAAGTATCGAACCGAGTTAGCCTCTAGGCTAGCTACCACTCCACCGAAAAGTATAGATGAGCATTGGTTGCAATTGCTTGACGCCATGAAAATGGCGGGAACAGTCAGTTTTGGGTTTGCGAAACGTCCCGCTTTTAAGCACTGGGTTTCTTCTGGTTCCTTACAACTCATTGAAGCCCGTCGGTCTACTCCGGGTGACCGTGAGTTTGACCATAAACGAAGGATGTTACGTAGGGAAATTGGGCAAAGCTTGCGTAAGGACCGAGAAGCCTGGTGGTCGGAGCGTGCTAATGAGCTGGAAGCAGCAGCTGCATCTGGTAACTACCGGAAGCTCTTCCAGCTCATCCGAGCCACTGGCAGCAAGAAGTCTGGTGTGAGTGAAACAATCTGCGAGGATGATGGGATGCCAATCACTAACATCCATCGACGTCTTGGACGATGGGCAGAATTTTTCGAAGGGCAGTTCAACTGGCCTGCTGCTCCGGCAACATCGGTCAGACTGTCCTGCCCTCCATGGCCGGTGACGACTGATCCACCAAACGAGGAGGATGTCCGCAAGGAACTTCAACTCTTGAAGCGTTACAAATCACCTGGCCCAGATGACTTACCTCCGGCTCTTTTTAAAGATGGTGGTGACTTTTTGACTAAGGAATTGACGACGTTGTTTACAAACGTTTGGGAATTAGAGAGTGTACCAACGTCATGGAATGAGTCGATAGTTGTCCCTATCTCTAAAAAGGGTTCACGTCGTCCCTGCAACAACTATCGGGGGATAAGTCTACTTCCGATTGCGTCCAAGCTATTGGCTTCCGTCATACTTCGTAGGTTGTTCAAAACCCGAGAAAGATTGACTCGCGAGGAGCAGGCTGGGTTTCGTTCTGGCCGAGGATGTATTGATCATATCTTCACCCTCCGCCAAATGTTAGAACACCGCCATACTTATCAAAGGCCAACAATCGTAGTGTTTCTTGACATCAGGGCTGCCTTCGATTCGTTGGACAGGACTGTTCTCTTACAATTGATTGATCACTGGGTGGTGATCAATGTCTTGCTTGTCTAGTCCTTATTAGTGCAGATCGAGTGCTATCGATCATGTTGCAATGTGGCCACCAGTCTAGGTGACTCGACACTGCGGGCACTATGTATTGAGATTTAGATGGTGGTTGGAGGTAGTCAACAGGAAACCCTGGACCCGGGTTTCGTGCTACTTGGCACTCGTCAGCAAGGTGTACCTGTAATCTTGAGGGAACTGGTGCTCCCTGGCGGATCGATAGCACTCGATCTGCACTAATAAGGACTAGACAAGCAAGACATTGATCACCACCCAGTGATCAATCAATTGTAATTACATCTCAGTCCTACAGGAGGTTAGTCACGGCTCGGATAGCTCAGTGGTAACGTCTCTGACTGTGAAGCTGGGTGACACGAGATCGAATCCGCCAGGGAGCACCAGTTCCCTCAAGATTACAGGTACACCTTGCTGACGAGTGCCAAGTAGCACGAAACCCGGGTCCAGGGTTTCCTGTTGACTACCTCCAACCACCATCTAAATCTCAATACATAGTGCCCGCAGTGTCGAGTCACCTAGACTGGTGGCCACATTGCAACATGATCGATAGCATTGGATCTGCACTAATAAGGACTAGACAAGCAAGACATTGATCACCACCCAGTGATCAATCAATTGTAATTACATCTCAGTCCTACAGGAGGTTAGTCACGGCTCGGATAGCTCAGTGGTAACGTCTCTGACTGTGAAGCTGGGTGACACGAGATCGAATCCGCCAGGGAGCACCAGTTCCCTCAAGATTACAGGTACACCTTGCTGACGAGTGCCAAGTAGCACGAAACCCGGGTCCAGGGTTTCCTGTTGACTACCTCCAACCACCATCTAAATCTCAATACATAGTGCCCGCAGTGTCGAGTCACCTAGACTGGTGGCCACATTGCAACATGATCGATAGCACTCGATCTGCACTAATAAGGACTAGACAAGCAAGACATTGATCACCACCCAGTGATCAATCAATTGTAATTACATCTCAGTCCTACAGGAGATTCGTCACGGCTCGGATAGCTCAGTGGTAACGTCTCTGACTGTGAAGCTGGGTGACACGAGATCGAATCCGCCAGGGAGCACCAGTTCCCTCAAGATTACAGGTACACCTTGCTGACGAGTGCCAAGTAGCACGAAACCCGGGTCCAGGGTTTCCTGTTGACTACCTCCAACCACCATCTAAATCTCAATACATAGTGCCCGCAGTGTCGAGTCACCTAGACTGGTGGCCACATTGCAACATGATCGATAGCATTCGATCTGCACTAATAAGGACTAGACAAGCAAGACATTGATCACCACCCAGTGATCAATCAATTGTAATTACATCTCAGTCCTACAGGAGGTTAGTCACGGCTCGGATAGCTCAGTGGTAACGTCTCTGACTGTGAAGCTGGGTGACACGAGATCGAATCCGCCAGGGAGCACCAGTTCCCTCAAGATTACAGGTACACCTTGCTGACGAGTGCCAAGTAGCACGAAACCCGGGTGCAGGGATTCCTGTTGACTACCTCCAACCACCATCCAAATCTCAATACATTGTGCCCGCAGTGTCGAGTCACCTAGACTGGTGGCCACATTGCAACATGATCGATAGCATTGGATCTGCACTAATAAGGACTAGACAAGCAAGACATTGATCACCACCCAGTGATCAATCAATTGTAATTACATCTCAGTCCTACAGGAGGTTAGTCACGGCTCGGATAGCTCAGTGGTAACGTCTCTGACTGTGAAGCTGGGTGACACGAGATCGAATCCGCCAGGGAGCACCAGTTCCCTCAAGATTACAGGTACACCTTGCTGACGAGTGCCAAGTAGCACGAAACCCGGGTCCAGGGTTTCCTGTTGACTACCTCCAACCACCATCTAAATCTCAATACATAGTGCCCGCAGTGTCGAGTCACCTAGACTGGTGGCCACATTGCAACATGATCGATAGCATTCGATCTGCACTAATAAGGACTAGACAAGCAAGACATTGATCACCACCCAGTGATCAATCAATTGTAATTACATCTCAGTCCTACAGGAGGTTAGTCACGGCTCGGATAGCTCAGTGGTAACGTCTCTGACTGTGAAGCTGGGTGACACGAGATCGAATCCGCCAGGGAGCACCAGTTCCCTCAAGATTACAGGTACACCTTGCTGACGAGTGCCAAGTAGCACGAAACCCGGGTGCAGGGATTCCTGTTGACTACCTCCAACCACCATCCAAATCTCAATACATTGTGCCCGCAGTGTCGAGTCACCTAGACTGGTGGCCACATTGCAACATGATCGATAGCATTGGATCTGCACTAATGAGGACTAGACAAGCATGACATTGATCACCACCCAGTGATCAATCAATTGTGATTACATCTCAGTCCTACAGGAGGTTAGTCACGGCTCGGATAGCTCAGTGGTAACGTCTCTGACTGTGAAGCTGGGTGACACGAGATCGAATCCGCCAGGGAGCACCAGTTCCCTCAAGATTACAGGTACACCTTGCTGACGAGTGCCAAGTAGCACGAAACCCGGGTCCAGGGTTTCCTGTTGACTACCTCCAACCACCATCTAAATCTCAATACATAGTGCCCGCAGTGTCGAGTCACCTAGACTGGTGGCCACATTGCAACATGATCGATAGCACTCGATCTGCACTAATAAGGACTAGACAAGCAAGACATTGATCACCACCCAGTGATCAATCAATTGTAATTACATCTCAGTCCTACAGGAGGTTAGTCACGGCTCGGATAGCTCAGTGGTAACGTCTCTGACTGTGAAGCTGGGTGACACGAGATCGAATCCGCCAGGGAGCACCAGTTCCCTCAAGATTACAGGTACACCTTGCTGACGAGTGCCAAGTAGCACGAAACCCGGGTCCAGGGTTTCCTGTTGACTACCTCCAACCACCATCTAAATCTCAATACATAGTGCCCGCAGTGTCGAGTCACCTAGACTGGTGGCCACATTGCAACATGATCGATAGCACTCGATCTGCACTAATAAGGACTAGACAAGCAAGACATTGATCACCACCCAGTGATCAATCAATTGTAATTACATCTCAGTCCTACAGGAGGTTAGTCACGGCTCGGATAGCTCAGTGGTAACGTCTCTGACTGTGAAGCTGGGTGACACGAGATCGAATCCGCCAGGGAGCACCAGTTCCCTCAAGATTACAGGTACACCTTGCTGACGAGTGCCAAGTAGCACGAAACCCGGGTCCAGGGTTTCCTGTTGACTACCTCCAACCACCATCTAGGACTGTTCTCTGGGATTGTCTATTGAAGAAGGGTGTGCCTGAGAAGTTTATTAACATCCTAAAAGCCCTATATAAAAACACCTCAGGCAGAGTGAGGGCATACAACCAACTCTCTCCATTGTTCTATTCGAGTAGTGGGGTTAGGCAGGGTTGCCCAATCTCACCATTCCTCTTCAACTTTGCCATCGATGACATTCTGGAAACAGCTCTGATGAATGTAAGTAATGGTGGTGTGGATCTGTTGCCTGGAGAAAGACTTCTCGACCTTGAGTATGCGGATGATATTGTCTTACTGTGCGATAATGCTCAAGACATGCAATCCGCACTTAATCAATTGGTAATCAGTGTCCGTAGGTATGGTATGTGCTTTGCACCTTCAAAGTGCAAAGTACTTCTACAAGACTGGCAGGATTCCAATCCTGTACTCACCCTGGATGGTGAGCAGATAGAAGTAGTCGAGAAGTTCGTGTATCTGGGTAGCTGCATAAGTGCTGGTGGGGGTGTGAGTGATGAGATCAATGCACGTATAGTGAAAGCCAAAGCGTCTTATGCCAATCTGGGCCATCTTTGGCGCCTTCGTGATGTTAGTCTGGCTGTAAAAGGTCGGATCTACAACGCGTCGGTGAGAGCAGTTTTGCTCTATGCTTGTGAAACCTGGCCTCTCCGAGTTGAGGACGTTAGACGACTCTCTGTGTTCGATCATCGCTGTCTCTGAAGGATTGCTGACATTCAGTGGCAACACCATGTCAGTAATGCAGAGGTACGGCATCGTGTGTTTGGGCACAGAGATGATAATTCAATTGGTGTCACCGACTTCGGTGGCTTGGACATGTTCTACGAATGTCGTCCCAGAGAATTCCACGTCGTGCATTATTTGCCGACTCTGGGACCGGTTGGAAAGAGCGGAGAGGTGGTCAGTGCATGACATGGTGTCGTGGTATGAAAGAAAGCTGCAAAGGACTGGCTTCTGTCGGTCCTTCACGACTCCCTGGTTGGGGTCTGAGAGATGGTGCTACACAGTGGCTAGAGACGTTATCAGATATGGCTCAGAATAGAAGCCAGTGGCGATCCTGCTGTAACCTTCTTTTACTTTCTTCATAAAAAGTGGTTGTCTCCCTTACTTGAAAGATTTCTTCTGATTGTACCTTTTCGTTCCATCGTCACGACCACACTACCTTACACCAATCTCTTCGTTATCGTTCTCTTTTTCTTTTGTGCTCCTTAGTTTTTTTTCCTATCTCTTCGAATTTTCATTGTTTTGTGTGGCGCATATATATTGGCGCTCTCTTGTACCAATATTTGTGTTCAAATAAATAAATAATCTCTAACCATCGGTTGCTATCATCTCGCGGTCCTCAACCAGGTAGTCTACATCTACCGACATGACTCAGACCACTTGTCAGTAACTTCATGGACTTGTGCCATGTTTTGGTCTGGCCGCCCCTAGCTTTCTTCCATCCTACTCCTATACCACTGAACATCGCACTTCGAGGCAGTCGGTCGTTGGGCATACGTAACACGTGTCCCAGTTAGAGGTAGTCGAAAAGTTCATGTATTTGGGTAGTCATATATTACTACGATTCATGTAACTACTATGGATTTGGTGATCATCTTGTGATAATGAGGTGACAATTTGGACCGATGCATATATGTGCCTGGTCCTACATTGTAGATAGCTGACAGTTGCGGTGGCATGAGTGCTGAGATAAACTAAAGTATAGTGAAAGCCAGAGAAACTTATGCTAATATGACTCATCTTTGTTGCCTTAGTGATACTAGTATGTCTGTGAAAGGATGGATCTACAATGACTCAGTGAGAGCAATTTTTCTCTATCCTGATGAAACCTAGCCTCTCCGTGTTGAGGGTGTTAAACAATATTCTACGTCTGGTCATCATTGTCTCTGAAGGATTGCTGACGTCCACTGACAATACTATATCAGTACTGTAGAGGTTCAGCAATATGAATTCAGGAACAGCGACGATAATTTAATTGGTGTTACCACATTGCAACACTGAGTTTGGTGGCTTGGATACGTCCTAAAAATGTCGTCCCAGCGGATTCCATATCGAGCATTATTTATTTATTTAAACACAATCATTGATACAACGCACCAAATAGATATACGCAACATAAATCATTCGATTTGTGTGAGGGCTGAGATACTGTCCGGGTGCCCAAACCAAAACAGGTGGTTTTCTTGGGGGGGGGGGCACATGGAGCCTTTGGCCTAAAGCTCTGATGAACGAGGCAATGAAGCAACGCCAGATGCAGTCCCATGGTAGCCTATGACCAATAATTGGTTCATACACCATTTGTTCCTTCAGGATCCTGGACCACATGTGCAACATTGGTTTGGAATCTCGGTTTTCCAGCTCCCCTAGGTGGTTTCTCCATATCCACTGACCCGGTTAAAGCGCCGGAGTTTCACATTTTTTCCTCTCAATCTCGTAAACAACACCCCAGCCGCGAGAAGGAAGTGAGTAGGACTTCCCTAGGAGTGATCATGTAAAATCATTTCGTGAGGGAGAGCTGATTCTCACCACTCTCAGCCCTACCAGAGCATTTAGGGGTATTATTTGTCGACGCTGAGACTGATTGGAAAACGAGAAGTGGTCAGTGCATGATAGTGTCGTGGTATGAAAGAAAGCTGTACAGAATTAGCTTTTTATGGTCATTCATAACTCCCTGATTGGGGTCCTAGAGACGGTACAACACAGTGGGTTGAGACGTTATGAGAAATGGTTCAGAATAAAAGCCAGCGGTGATCATGATGTAATTTTCATTATAAGAGTGAACGTAACTTCTTTAACCGAAAGAATTTTTTCTGGTTATATTTCTGATAATTGAAGTGCTCCCTTTATTGCTATCGTTCCACTGTAATATATTAATTTCTATTATTTGCTGTCCACATCTCGAAAACCATAGGATTTTGTGCACTGTTTGAGTATCGACGTAATCTCACAGGTGACCGGTCAATAAATGAAAACCGGTAGTTTCAACACTGTCCGTCGCACCTCACGACCACTATCGATTTCCTATGTAAAGGTCAATGGGTAATAACTTATGTCCACTGTTCTCTCTTTTCTATAGCTGGTGAACATGGAGATGAAGAACCTGGTGAATCAGATGGCTAACTTGTCGGTTACCATATTTTTACACATACGAGATTGCAACCGATGATCCAACACCGATTTTGATGATCACATGGCTGGAATTACTCGTGGTTATGGTGAGAACTTCATCACTTAATGAAGCGTTCACACTAAGCGTTTAGAATCTTGTGTAATCAGTTTTTAGCGCACTTCTCTGAGATTTGTTTCTTAGCCTTGGTTTTCAATTACATTGAAGATTCTAGTTAGAGGCTGAGAAGCATGACATAATATTAATATATGAAGGGGTCACTTCTATTGTTATATAGTATTAACTAGTGGAGGAAATGCTATCACGTATATTACTCGATAGAGAGAGAGTTCAAAATGGAAAGTGGTGACACTTAAAATATGAGGAAAAATGTAGACGTACTAGACAGCAGTGAGAGCTTTTGAAGCAATCGAACTTGAATCTCCGCTTTTAACCGCCCTACTAGGCGATTTACTACACTTCCAGCAACCGTTTCCATTCACATAGCGTTTGCAATACGTACGTAGAAAGATGTTCCAGCACAAAATAGAAACCATTAGTCGAGACAGAATCAACTATCACAGTGTTGTCGGTCACAAAATCAATTGTCTAACAATAAACGAATATACAACTTATATATCAAAAGGGGACAGACGATCTGAATTTTAAATTAAAGTTAGTGAATCATTTTTAATGATTGGTAATTTGAGAAATCACGTCAGTACTTAAACAGCGCGCAAAATCTTAAAATTTTCGAAGTGTTAAAAAATGAAGATTGCATATTTAACGACTTCCAGTCCCTGGCATGTGGTGAAATACTCGCCCAGCTTTTGCAAACTCAGTACTTTTATGCTAAAAAGCTGTATAAAAAATTCAGACGTCATCGCACAAACAATACCTGACGATACCTACGAATTATAACATTACCAACAAGTTTGTCACGATTTCTCGTGATTGATATTCACCATTTTATGGACAAAATATAAAATCGCTACGTTCCAAATGGCTGTTTAAAAAATTGACAATTAGACACGATTCTCAACGCTGTATTATCCACTATAAACATCCCGGTGTACAATATAGTGTATTTTCATAAAATTGTCAGCCATAGTTGACAAGTATACTGATTCTGTACGCCTGAAATGATGACCCAAAATATCGTTATTAGGTTCATTTCAGTTGATGACCACATAAAGGACGTATGACCGCCATGCATTAATGATGACAAACAATAATAAGAAAACATGAGCATTCTGAAAGACATTAATGTGTATCGACTTCTATTGCTTTTTGCTACGGACAGACATTTTGTTATGAGAACTATTACGGAAAACCTTACATATGGGAAAACGGTGCTTTTTGTCAATAATATGAAAAAGTCAACTTACTTCAGTCAGCCAGAAAGTAACCATCCACAACGAACATTCCGCTGTAATTGATTTAAACAATTCACTAGGCAGTTCCCCTAATGTGCTGTCGCTAACATCAAAAACCTTTCTATCATGTCAGTTTTTGATATTATTCCTTCTGTAAATATGTGAAGCGATTTTGTTATGTTCGAAATACAATAAGTGTATAAGGAGCTTGTGCAGATGGATTGTTGTTGAGATTGTGTTTTAATTTACATCATGGACTTATCAATATTATCCACCATTGAAATCCTGGAAGATCTGGCTAGCTTTTTGTCCCCATATGATACTGCCCAACACGTGGGGCCGGAATTCAGAACTTTCGCTCTGGCGCGTGAACGCCTAAATTCTAAACCACCGCCATCTAAGGGTGTTAATTTCTAATCTGAGTGACCATCTTCCGTTGTCTTCACTGAGTAACTATCTCACCCCCGGCACAGCTCAACCCCACTGTTCACGGCTTCTCACTTGAACCTAGAGAACTACTCATCTAAGATAGTCACTAGAGAACACTGGATAATTATCTGTGTGTGGCTTGCAAATATTGCTGAGTTTTAATTAAGATCATGAACTAATTAGTGTCAGATCACCACTGAAAACCCGCATTGATTACTCTTCTCACGCTTCTTTCCTTTTTGTTTGATCTCAGATATTTACTCATCTCGACTGCGGGTATTCTAGCTTCGGCAGCTCTTTGAGGGTTTGCATATCTTGTTATCTGAGTAAGTGGGATTGATACAAGGCTCAAAGGTTTCTGGAAGCAGTAGAAACTATGTTACCGAGCAGAAGTTTGATTGGTTTCAGTATAATAAATCATGTATTTGGGTGAAAATTGATTAAATGGAGACCACGTCATCTAGAGGTTACATTAACACACATCCATTCGGGAAACAGACATATGTTTGTAGAATTATGGTCCACTTCGATATTAGTATTGCTCTAATAATAGAAATAATCCTAAAATTGTAGATTTGCTTCGATGTAACTGCCTAATCTATAAGATATTACGTAGAAGTCACATCATAGTCTGCCCAGATTCGCTGCGTTGTAACAACCACCAATATATTGTGAAGAACACACTTAGATTAGAGATAGAACAACATATTTAATATGGACAAAAATAAGGCCACACCTGCATGGCCGGGTCATACCATAAGATCAACTCGAATTAATTCAATTCATTGTTCCAACCTTCTTCATCGTTTTGTTTTTCTACGCGTTGAACGTTGAATATCCATTTTCCCATTCGCCCCGTGTTCAGCCTTGAGGATTGTGTGGTCAAGGCCCAATACCACTAAATATTCTCCATATGGTGAACAAAGTTACCTCCAACCAATCAGTAATTCAATAGAACGACTGCTGACCACGACTGTCAGACAAATCTTTTATTTTTTAAGGAGACTATAAGGCATTCTGGAGTTTTAATTGTCCTTCATAACTAAAATCGAGTATACCTAAACGTTAAAATATATTAAGGCCGTTTTCAGTCTTTAAGGACATGTATATATGACCGAATTATCTAATTGTTTGGGACAGAAATCCCGCTTATTCATCAGTTGATCGGCTTTCCGATGATTTCCTTTCTAGTTACAAAACATTGTTGACCGGCTGGTTTTACTGACTCTTTTGATTAATTCTTATGGTTGAATAAAACTTTCTAGCATTAGGCTTTGCCTCATGACGTGTGAAAATCAAACAAACATTAGATCTTGAGAACATGAATCCTTAAAAATAGCTACATTATTTAGGAGAGATGTGTCTTCAGTATCCCATCTGTTCTCGTAAACGATGTTAATTTTATCTGCCAACACTCTGAAAATGCTAATTGATAATTATTCTAGAAGCAGCATTAACATTAGTAATTTATTTCTTCAATGATATTACAAACTTCAAATTTAATGATTTGTATTAAGATAACTCGGCAACCTAATATATGAAAATTTTTATAACTTTAATTTGTGATCCAAACCCAAAGATTTTGTACTGCTATTAAGGAACTAAGTTTTTGTTCCGTTTTTGGAATAGGTGGATTTAAATTTTCTTCAAACATAGCAGTATGAATCAATGATTCTTTTGTACTTGATGCCTAAATAATTTCGAATTCTAAACACAATATATTAGTTTGTGCTCAGTTCAATATTTCGAATACTACAATTCATCAAATTGATGTCGTTAGACAATCGGATACACAATGATATTTTTGTGGCTTATTTCTTCACATTCATCGGAAAAGTTGCCTACAGCTAACTAGAATCTTTGGCATTACTAAACAAGCCTGTTGCGCTTTTCTGTGCAACTCTCAAAAAATTACTACCAAACAGTGTAGGGCGTACTAATTTCAATTGCTGGGAATAACGAAATTTCATGAAAAGATTATTCACGACGTCAATTATTACGCTACGTTATTTAGTTATTCAAATCCACTGCGTGCTCCGGCTGATACAGATAACGTTTCATCGAGGAATTGCAAAGCGCATATTTGGTACATGTTGATCCTGCGTTAAAGTTTACGCGCGTAATTCACGTAAATTTCCTAGTGATGAATGCTTGAAATGTTGTGCAATTAGATACATTTGGTCTGTCTGCAGAGCTATTGTCAGTTTTGCCACTAACAAAGATAAACCCTGTGGTTTGGATTTGATTAGATTGGGCGTTTTGGGTGATAATTTATCTCAATCTACGATGTTGGTAGGTAATGTCCATATTCAGATTCGACTGTATATCTCACGTGATTCTATCCACGACTTTATTTTTGACATGGGCAGCAAAGAGTCATATCTCGGTGCAGAACTAAATGAAGCTTCGCTGACTTAGCAAAGCCCTGAAACTAAACGCCGACCAAATCAATCTTATGGTCCACGTGACATTCGCCGTGAGAGCTAGTAGGACTCCTTTCCAGAAAATAATTAGTGCACTACAATAAATATGGAAGCATCAAATGAATGTTAGATTAACTGTGTGATGAAATTTTCTTATCAACTTCTTATCACATTTCTTATGTTATTTTACCTGAGATGGACTGTCTTAATGATTAGCAGATTTCCGTTAGTATTTACTATAAAAGTGAGAAAAATATTTCTAATGAATGGAATCGTAATTAAAAATCTCATGCGATTATGGTTGATGCTAACTTATCTTATGATTCATCATTCTAAGATGAGATTCTTTATAAATCTGAGGAAAATGTATCACAAGAATCAATTCCTGATAATGTATAATGTTTCGAATTATTTGATTTATAGCACCAACTAAGAGTCCAAGAAATAACGCAATTGAATTAAGAAGTCACAAACACAAACGAATGTACTGTATTTGGAATTCGAAATTGTGCAATCAACATGTACCAAAAGTATCATTATTCAATTCAAACACCACCTGATGTCATATCAAATGTCAGTTTTTCTCATAACTTACTTATTTTTGAGAAAAAACTTGATAAATGTAAACAAGTTTACGTTAAATTTAAAACTAATTGCAGTCAGATTGATATAAAATCAAACGTTGTTTATCCTTAGTGAATCTGCTTGTCAAAGTGAGAAAAATGTTTTGAATCAAATTTCAGCATACGAAAATCCAAGATTATTTTGTGGTGACCTACCTTTTTGGAGAGAACGCAATTGGTGTGATGGAAGCATTTATTATTGTGACCAATTGTACCAGTGATTTTTTCACTATACCTGTTTGTCTAAGTGTTCTGAAAAACACACTCTTCTGTTGACTGTAACCTTGAGCGAACTCCCTTACGCTCGGTAGTTTCGATTGTAAACTTAGCTACGACCTCGGTACTACTTATATATCACGTGATCGCCTAGAAATACATGCAATCTTCAACTGCTTTCTGATATTTGGCCTACGGAAAGATCTAACCTGGTAACTGGAAAGTAGTCTTCCTGTTGTGGTGATTACAGTTAATGACGACTATACCCCACACTACAATTTCATGAGAGAAGACAGTGCTGCAAAACTAATGGCACGTAATTAATCCAGGTTTCATTTAAACGAACCTAAGCAACCTGACATGAGGCGGCCAATTCGGAATCCAGTTGCTGTGGATTTATTGCGTATCCGTAGGATTTGACGGACATTGTGTTCATATTTTTAAGCAGAAAAAACACAAAAATATTAAGATGAACACCAATTTGGTTCTTCTTATCTTGTAATGCACACGTTGGTACATTAGCTCGTTCGTAACTTGATTTAGTGAACCCCACCGCCTTTGTTTTAAACTTGAAAAGGTGCAAAAAGCAACTTAATGAGAGCCATCCATAGCTTACTTACTTATGTCTGTTACTCCCAATGGAGCATTTTCCAACCCACACTGTCCTGACTTTTTGTTTCTAGTTCTATCCAACTGATGTTCATTCTTCCTATTCCTGTCTCCATTTCGCGTCGTTAGGTGTTCTTTGGTCTTCCTCTTCTACTTTGGCCTTGAGAATTTTAGGTGAGGGCTTGGCTTATGACGCAGTTATGTGATTTCCTCGAAATGTGTCCTTTCCACTTTCAGCGCTTCCTCGTAGATTTCTTCCTCCGCTGGGATCTGGTTTGTTCTCACCCACAGTAGGTTGTTGCTAATAGTGTCCGGTTAACGGATCCGAAGTGTTTTGCGTTAACAACTTCTAATCATGACTTGTATCATCTGAATGGTTGCTTTCGTAGTTCTGCAAGTTTTCGCCCCATACAGCTGAACTGTTTTGACATCTGGGCTGAATTTAATGATGTGCAATAGAAATTACATACATAATATGATTAGTTCTTACAAGTATTCTCGACTGATAATGAAATATAAACGGTAGGGTTCAACATATTCTTGGACATTACAGTCCATTACGTTCCATAATATAACAATGATCTCATTGCTCATACGAAGAAAACAGTATGTACAGATTCAATTTTTACTCAAGAATCATCCATAAGCAAATGGGACCGTAACTTTTCTAACACTTGTCTTTGTATGGTATTCTTTATAATATAAATATGGATTGGAATTTCTTTGTAGAAGTCAATTTATTGATAAACTGATGAAAAGCTAAGTTACAAGCACAAACATTAAGAAAATTGTTGTGTGTCGGACAAGTGCCATTATTAGCTGATAGATAAGGACAACCAAAATCCTCGACAACATGTGGTATGTGCTCGAGAACACTTAGCTTGTCTTCCTCACGGTCCCTAAATCTATGATTCGACTAATGAGTACATTCTATATCTTGCAGTGTCTAGATTCAAAACGTAGTTCGATAGGTACACGGTAACCTAAATAAAAGAAGTACAGTCGATTACAGAAAGTTGAACTCTTATTTAAGCTGTGACAGTGAAGGTATTTGGCACGGACTGGCGGGTGAGCCACGGGTTTTCTCGCACACGTTACATATTGTCGTGGATTTTTTGTGTCGTTATTTATCAGCTGTTAACAGGCATTTTTCCATCACACATCAATTTCTGTATTGCTAGTGCTTCTAACATAGTTTTTATTCCAATTAATTAGCAGTTTGACGTATTTCTTGCTCACCACGTAAGTAAATCTGTAGTTAGCTTAATATAGTTATTTGTAACAACACAAACTCAAGCAAGGAAATTTCACCGTGTTTGTAATCAAAAAATACATCACAGATTGAGTTTTCATGAAAATGAGCCATAAAATCTCTTACATATGGTTCACCTCCTTGGTTGCGGTGACGGTGAACATGGATGTCGGTAGTTGTTTATAAAATGTAAGTAGAAGCAATCAAGCGTTAACTTAATTGTGAATATTATATAACTTGCTTTTATTTAGCCATAAAACGTTATATCCATTAGAGGTACCATTGTTTTGTACTGAAGTGACATAATTATGTAACGTATCTGAGAAAAATTATGTGAGTAACAATTGACGTTTATAGTGTTGTCCAGCGGCTTTCTGAACGTCTGCATTAATAGTGTATAACACCACATCAAGTAGGAACAAAATCTTCATGAGTAAAACGATCGGTGTTTCTTTTGAGCATGGTGACACAACCATGTTTTTTAGTTAATACTGATTTGTGACGTGTCTGTTATAGGGTTCACAAATGAGTTATTATATACTCTTCACTCCGTCTCGGTAATACAATTGTTGTGTTACTTAGGAAGTTATGAATGAATGTCACTACTTGTAAATAAAAGACTTATAGGCACAGTCTGTTATTTGAATAACTTATTGAATATGATATTGAGAACAAATTTAAATTGTTTGTTTCAAAATGGATTTGTTGTTTTTTAGAATAGTATGAAGCTTATGGAATTTAGGATTACGGAAGATCGTGTGGAAAACCGGTTTACAAGTTTACGATAACTGTTTTATATTGCCTACTGCTATGTTCATTCATTTAATGAATTATTGAAATATAAATATAACAACCATACGCAGTGTTTTACATTATAAATCCTGTAAGTTTGTATAATTATGGTCTAAATTAAGCCAAAACAAATATTGACGCAGAATCATGTGACTGCATTACATTTCGTGGTTTCTCACAAGTTGCGTACAACTGAATATGCATTATAATTTAAGATTGAGGGAAGAAATAGTATGAAAGATAATAGAAAGCAAATAATTGGAATGACCTAGGTTATCAATAATAACTATACATATGTATATGCTTGAACAGGTCAAAGGTCATTTGGTGTTAGACTTAAGGGAACATAAAGGATGAGTGTTGTAATAGTCGAGTGAAGCTCAGAAGCATATAAGATAAATTGTGTGATAATTCTAGATGTAATGAATAAACCAGTAAATTAAGAACTAATAAGATAAGTGAATACAAACTGAAGAGTTAACAAAATTAAGCAAAGAAGTGTGAGTGGAAGGGTGGTCTATGGATTACGTAATCCATCTTATCAGGGAACTAGTTGCATGAAATTGTCTAGTTCCGTACTAATACTAACTTGATAATGGACGTAATCTGACAACGGAAAATATGTAAGGCGGTTGTTTAATCTGTAACGTTTTACGTGGAAGTCGCATTATTGTTTTATGTGACTCGTTGATTCGTCACAATGAACAACGATATAACGCTAAGTTCTAATGACAGTTCGTAACTAATGCAGTAGTACAAATTCTTAATTTTCACACACAATTATTCGTTAAAGCGATTGGTAAACCTCCCCATGAAAGTATGAAGAAGACGAAAATAAAAAATGAGAAAAAGTTTATTGATTTTTCATGACTACTAAAGTGGAAAGATAAGTTTACAAGTTTTATAAATTGTGGTCTAAAATAAAGCCACAAAGAACTTTTAATCGTAAACCTGCTGTCTAGCTGTTTATAATTCTTAAGTAAAAATTGTAGACTTTTCTCCCCACTTGATTCGCAAAGCGTTCACCATATTTCTCAACAATTTGTTGTTTGCACATTCTTTGGAGCCGTTGAAGTTGTATATATTCTTTACTCCGTCTCGGTAATGAAATTGCTGTGTTGTTTTGTAAGTTGTGCGTATTGTCTAATTTCCATCTGCAGCAACACCTAAGAAGTTGATGAGCTATGCAGTTTATATTTTATAATTTAAATAGCTTACCTGTTAGATTTTGTCTTTTAACATATGCCAGCAGGAGATGGCGGCACGGATATCGACACATATTAAACGTTCTACAATTGCATTGACAAATACTTACATCCACTTCGTAATGTTGTCCGCGATCAACCATAAACAACCACTCGTCGCTTTCATATTCTAAGTCAACGAAACGCATTTTTTTAAGTTCGTATAACACCTTGGATCTTGCAAATGGAGTCAACATGTTAAGCATGGGGATAAGAAGCTGTGGAGCATCATAATTGTATGTTCTTCCACTGGTTATTTGGTCTTCAATGCTTTTTCTAGAGAAAGTCATTGAACTCCACTTCAAAGCCTTGTACATGCATTTGTGCAACCTGTCGGTTTTGCGTACATATCTTTTTATCTGCCTATTTAATGACTCAACACGATTATTCGTGTTGTAACCCAAAGTTAAAACACTGCCGTAAAAGGCACGGGCCCACATTGTTTTACATGGCATCCAGAAACGTGATAGGTACTGGCCTATCACTCTGTCTCTGTGGTTTATTATTCTGTAATATTGATTAAATCTAGTGAATAAATACATTAAAAAATTACCTTCCGACCGATTCCGCGGTTACCAGTGGAGTCAAGTAGGTTTTTAGTATTTTATAATTTGTCTAAGGGAAATTTTATGTAACCAACCATTGGTGTACCTTTTCCCGGAAAGCGCGAATTACATGAAAGGCGCACAAAATGATGTTTGCATGCTCGTGCATTATACGGACAGCCGCGCTTTCAGATCGTGCGCAATCCATCACAAATGTTTCTGTTTTGGTCGTGTTACCCATTATCTCCTTGAATTTATCCAAAATCCACGTAACATCGGCACGCTTTTCTTTTTGTGTCCATGCAAACATAACAGTTCGACCTCGACCCCAATTGTCTGTCACAACTAACTGGAATAATGAATATCTACATAGTAGAACAAAACGAAAATCATATTCACTTTTTATTATTAGTTTTATAAGTAGAATCAATACACACGACTTCGGGATATTGATTGTACAACCGTATCTGGTCATAACTGCTGAAGCATATTACCGTAATACATCCATTTTCTGCATGCTCTCTAACTTCACCGTTTTGTCACATCACGTGCATTACCTGCTTCCGAGTCCAACCTGAAATATATTTATATACACTTACCAGTGGAGAGTTCAGCTTTCATATTTTTGACATCAGCAGCGGTCACCTGCTTACCTTTTTTTTCCTTAATACTTTCTATAACTTCGTCCGTCGACTGACAGTGCAATATAACTGGTTTCAAGTTTTCTTTTTCTTCTGATGACAATCTTCTACTCAACGGATCACAAACCATCCACGAACTAGTACACGGATGGTTGTGAGACATGTTGTAAGATTTTATAACGTATTGTTGACCCTCCAATCTTACATGAAACATCGATTGGCAATTTAAAAACTTAGACCTTAAATGTAACACATTAGTTAGAGTCCTCACGGTTATTTATTCACATTCAGATCTTCTGATTTACGTTTACGACCAAACGTGCAACGAAACACTGCGAACAAGTATTTATATCTCACATCCTTCAACAATCTACTTTCTGCGTGAACATAGTGTGTATGGGTTATCTGAGAAAACATAGATTTATCCTATCATACTTTATGGAAATCCTTTAGCGCATTATCAAATTCAATCCAGCTTCCGAATCTCTTGTTCAGCATAATACGTTGGAACGCGTCGCTTACATCCACTGAAATTTCACTTGAGCATGAAGCACTAGAGACAACACGCAATAGTTATTAAAAAATGTTATTCCTTGAAAAAAATTAACTGAAGGAAGAACAACAAATATTTAGGACTTACCGTTCAGTTGACATTTCGTCTTAACTCACAAAAACTATGCGTATCTATAACCTTTTACGTTATTTTATCTTTCTTACGTTGTTTTCAGGACCTTATCAACAAATTATATATAGCTTTTGACTTTCACTACAGCACTTAGGACCACAGATCAAGTTTCGAAGGAACAACAGAGCTAAAGTGTGCACTACAAAACAGAAAATACTCAATTAATGCTCTTAGCAGTTATTTAGTGTTTATTATGCATCAAAAAATGACTTATATATGGAAAAATTTAATACTCATAGGACCCAACACACACAAGGCAATTGAAATACGGAATGCCCGCTTCCAGTCAGCGCGTTCAAGGTCGTTGAAACGAAACAGCGGACAGATTTGAAAGGGATTACCGTTTTTACCTTGCCAAGGTATTTGTACAAACTGATGATTCGTTTGTACTTAGCGGCCAATTCAATTTGCCATAACCTTGAACTTACCTTGTTATCCTTAAGTCATTCTATGGCCTAGGATAACACGACAATTTCTTTTTCTTTCTCTCCCTTTGGTTATTTTCAAATGAACTTTTATTTGTTTGACCTTTATTATTTTCATATTATTTTCATATAAACATGTCTCTTACACATTAATACAAATAATTAGTTATAAAAATTTTTGATTGGATGACGTATTCAGTATACAGTAAAACGAAGAACCTTGGACCTATTCATATTCGATAATTTTGTTGTTGGATTATATTTTCCTTGAAAAAGCTAGAACCAGATTGCCAGGCAAAACTTGGATTTACTTAAAATTCATTCGCTGAGATTTTACATATATATTCTTCTTTTTAATATTCATGACTGTTTTTTGATGCAGATTACGAATGTAGGCTGAGACCATAATTTGTGACACGAAATCTAATAGTAGATGGTAACAGTGTTTATTCATAACTGAAGCAAGACCTTCAATACATTGACAGGCGAACTACTTGTTTTAATTTCAGTTTGTTTTTAGAAAAGTAGTAGTACTCATTTGTAAAGTGAAAATTTCTATCATCTTTACTATGTGTGCGTAGTTGATCGTCAATCATATGAATGCATTATTAGATAACGATATTTCTAATTATGACTTGGATTCTTATTTTGCTCATCACACGTGATAAAATATCATATCACTTGATCAGTCAGTTAGAATACGGTGCTAGATAACAAGAAAGTATATTCATTGATATTTTTACAGAGAAGGACAACGAAGTTCAACAGACCGACATTCTTATAACAATCTCACTCTCACATAATGTACACTTTTATTATCATTATAATTAATTTAAGAGAAATATTTCTTGTGTGGAAACGCATATTAAATCAGAAGAACAAGAGTTGATAAGATTTCATTTTGCAATGTTCAAACGCTTAATGGTGACTGAATCGTCAATCCACAGTTCTCAATTGAAGTTATTCTATGAGGAATAAAGGAGCACATATTGTATTCAGGTAATCGAATACGTTTAATTTTGGGTAATATACAGGAGTTGAGTAACGTTGTCTTCTCAATCAGTTTGACCATACATTTCAGCTGTCAAGCGCATTATGTTGTCGAATAAAGAAAAAATGTGCAAGAGTCAAGTGTTCACTCAACCAAGATAATGTAACATGTATAAACAATTATTATTGTTTTTGATTAGATCCTGTAGAAAACATTACTTTTTCCTTATAAATACTGTTCCAAACTCAAATAGAGTAGACAAAATGCAAGCGAGTTACACAACGAACGATCAATGATAGTCATAATGTAACTGAAGTGAAGCACCACTATCTCCTTGATTATCACCCATAAGCAATACAGTAAATGGAGACGTTTCAGTTAAGAAACCTTTCTTCCTGACGAAATCGTATTGTGCGGCATTACAATATTATTGATAGTTGATTTAATTGGCATGTAGTAGAAGACTTCTCAGAATTATCGAAGGTATTCAGGCTTACTGAATTTGAAAACGATCAAAATTATGTAATGTTTTATATAGAATTAAACATTTAGTCAAAGTAATCAATAATCTCCATGTGTCAAACAACAATCTGTAAAGAGAAGGGTGATTTTCAATTTATTTGACATCCCCAACTACGGTCAGTTGATGTTCGTTGAAAGCCGTAGACCGACTTGTCCGTCTCCGGTCCTTACTTGGAGTGCATCAGCGAACTATATAAAATGTTTCATATACAGATTTAACTTTTTGATTGAATATCAATTGACGACAGCTGAAAGTAAATCTCGAGTATAGACGTGGTTCGCGACAGTGAGTCAGCATTTGTTCCTTAATTTGATGAACGATGCAACCTCATGCATCCAGTAATCAAGGAACTTCATTTTGAGACTGTGGTTAAGCATCCTGACAACATAATCCACAATATGTTCTTCTTATATTTTTATGCCAACATCAGTGACAGGTTAATAAGTCGATGCACATTTATCTGGATAGACACACTTGATTGATGACGAAATGTATGTTCGTGTTGAATATTGATTGAAGCTAGGTCTCGTGGTTAAGTGGACATGATCACATATTACAGCAGACCAAATATATTTCGGAAATATCATGTGGTATCTAAAGTCGCCTTAATTTTGCAACAGAATTTAAATGAGTTTCTTTATAAGGAAACACTCGTAGTTTAATATTCAAATAGCATGTCATGTATGACTGCCTCAACAGTTTCGAACTCGTATATCCAGGTAATGCTATTTAGGAGGTATTTTGACTAACTAAGACAACGTTTGATGTTTGTAATCCACCGCCAGAAAATAGTAAAGCTTGGTATAATGGTGGTTGGTACAGGTCAGTGAAGCGTATAGTCAATCTTGAAGAAATCATTACTCCTTAGGTGGTTCAGTCTCATATCACTCAATTTCGCCGTATGAGAATCAACTAATACTTCTTCACTGGAGCCATATCTAACCTCTCTAAGACGGAGTTATATGTCTTTGGAATGAACGCCGATCATGGTTCATGTCAATTGAATACAAAAATATCTTACGTTATGAAAAATAAAATATACTACGACAAAACAAAACAAACAGTTATCACATTAAATTAAAACGAGATCAATTTTGAACATATATCGTATTTAGTAAATCAATCTAATTTCGACTTTTCTTCCCTTCATACCACAGAGACGCTCATAATTATTAATCATAGCACAGTTATGGATGTCATGAGTGGTTAGTAATCGAGAATCAATGGAATACTGCTAATCATGTGTTTCGTATGTACAACATACGACTAACTAGTTGTTCTTCAGTATATGATCAAAATGATATGTTGAGACAGTTTCAGATTGATATTTTCATTTGAAAGTATTGACAAGACCGTCAAAACCAATTCCCTTTATCTACAAACATTTGGTTGCCGATATTGCTTTGCTGTGAATAACTCACACATAAATGCTTGTCACACATTTCTTCTTTTTGTGTCACGATATATGAGATTATGTTAAGTAAAGTCATGGTTACCTGACGATTTGATTGGATATATTTTACTGCTCATGGTGTCTGTATTTGTATCGAATATTGATTAATATTGAACAGTCGAGTGTAGTGGACCAAATTATTTAGGAAATTAAACGTCCATGATATGTCTGTCATTTTTTATTGAAATTGAATTTCGTAAATTAAAAGAACTGAAAACGTTCTCACTATTCAGCTAGTGAGTATTCAACCTTTCGATTATGCTCGTAAAGTCTATCATTCATAATGCTGTCATCATGTTTATCATTGTTATTTGAGCGACCAATATCAAAGGTCTGTTCTTGCTGTTCTATCCAAACCCAAATATTCGTTTGGATATCGCATGATCGATTTGTTGACAAATCAGCTTCCTTGTGGCCTGACATTCAATTGAATTATTCACTCACACACAGAAGCTTGTAATGAAGGAGAGATATGTTAGACAATTCAAAAATGTCTTCACTAATTACATGATATTGAGTGAGGAATCGTTCGGAGAAATATAGTATGGGGAAAACGTTCAGTAGTGATCTCATTTTCTCGTATGTTATGTCAACCCAACGGACTTTATTCAAGATAGATGTAAGACCAATTTATACACATTTTGTCAGTCATACTGTCATCGCTACTAAACAATCGACTACAAACATAACAGTCACATTCTTATTGACAACACGGACTTCATTCATATCTTCCAATATGCATCTGATGCGCATCATTCGTTTGATCATTCCAATGTTTGCAACTTGACACCTTACACTGAATCACTTCAAACTCTTATAAATATCCTTCCAAGTTTGCTAATGGAGAACAGTGTCCACTACAACATCATTTATTTCTAACCAATATATACATAGCTTTCTGGTCATTTCACCTTGCATGGAAGTTAGTTCACGGAAAACGGTTTGAAATTAATGAACGTGAGCTGGTTCAACGTGCGATTACACTGACACAACTTCAAACAAAGTAGGAGTGGGACATTGTCGGTGCATATACTCAATCATATTGACACAAAAACGGAAGTTCAGTAGCTCATTTAAACGAGAATATAGGTCAATGACTATTTTCACAGGTCATAAACATTGACCAAATCACACTGTCCTAGAACGAATGATTCAAAAAGTATAACAAAACTAATCTTAAGCGGACCTAAGTGGACGTTATGCATTGCAAACTTTCTTTTCATACCTAGCGCACATTTTACCGACTCACTAGTACACAGTCTCATACTTAAACCTGTCGAACACTCACACAGAATACCTTTGATTCAAATGTCATGACATAGTCGAACTCATTTTGATCTGGATTGATCAAAGGTTTCTTCCTTGTTCCTCATTACCACTCAAAATAATGACCACTACAGTATGGTCATTGAGAAGACTGAATAGAAGAAGAAGAAAAACCTGAACAGAAAGTGTTGAAGCTAATGATAAGTTTGGAAAAACAAACGAAGTTCATTCATTCGTCGAAAAATAGAATTAATTCGTTTCGGTGAAAAACCACATTGAAACAGCACACACAGACCTTCACAGATATGTCATTCCAGCAACGATCGAAGAAATCAGGATATCAATGAGAAAAGTAAATCTGGCTATGAACCATTCTATATGGTTGACATATGCCTTCCATGTAAGGACTGGAGTCAGTCAAGGCTGTCTTCTTTCCGCTTTCTTCTGATGTTCGACTAGATTATGAAGACCTCGATATCTGGGGGAAAATATCTGATACAATAGACAGCTCAGAAAAAATTATATGATTTTTACTTTGCAGATGACTTATCCCTCCTATCCCATACACACGATCAAATGCAGACGAAATCAATTCCTGTAGCAACAGTCTCTGCATTAGTAGGCATCAACCTACAAATAGGGAAAGCCGAATCCCTCAAATTCAACACGGAGAACGCAAACCGAATCAAATTTTATGTCAAAAATTTTGAAGATGTAGAATCCTTCACGTACCTGGGCAGTATCATCGATGAACAAGAAGGTTTAGATGCAGACTAAAAGGCAAGGATTGGAAAATCAAGTGAAGAACATATGGAACCCAAAACAACTGTTAACCAAGTTCAAAGCCAGAATCTTCAATACGAACGTCAGGACAGTTTTACTGTACGGAGCTGAAACTCGAAGGTCTGCTACAAACATAATCCAGAAGATACAAGTACTTTTGAATAGCTGTTAACTAAAGATACTCAACATCCTTAGGCCGGACACTACTATCAACGACTAATGTGGGAGATAACAACACAGCTTTCAGATTATGAGTAACTTAGGAATGGGAGATGTGTTGCTGAAGTCATCAAACGGCATCACGAAAAATGTGCTTACTTGTATTCATGAAGAGAAACGTAGAAGAGAAATGCTAAAGAAAATATTACAATGGGAATTGGAAATTAACATGAAATGTATGTATAGCAACTGGAAAATATTACACAGTACAGAGTTCAGTTATGAATGCTGGTGTGAGACGTATCTTCCTTCATGAGGGTTTAAATGCATAGGATAGTTAGCATTTTGGTTTTTTAATGACTGAGCTTTGAATAAAACTGTTAACGTTATACTTTTTGGGTTGACAACTTATCACTATAGTTATCTTAATTTGTCTTCATAAGATCAAGTTAACATTAGTTTGTCACTTGATAGTTACTGAACAGGGAGTACACTAGTAACGAATAATGGAAGTGCTTATTATATACTGATAAATTGTTGTAACGGAATACATTTAAACAATGTTCATCGGTGGTGAGATGGCATCAAGTTGGATATTCATAGCGGATTCGTTGTTGACTGCAGCTATCACAATATAACGTATGCACAATCTTACTAATTTCAAAACAAAACTTTGTGGAACTCCAGCGAAGAATCGCAGTTTATATTTTATGAAAACCAGTCGGCAAACGTTACATACAATGAGTGATATTTTGTCTTCAAGATAACATCACTTATAACATAGGCAAAAATAAGAATATATATAGTCACATAATGAAATTGACAAACGCATTAAACTAAATAATTAAATAATAGATTTTTTATTGAAATAAGGAAAATAAACAGTCGTTTAGAATAATAAAAGCGGGTTATTAAGCGTTTCTGGAACTCATTTTAAGTCGTTACTGAGAATCATTCATTGCTTTTCTTCTGTTATACAACCATCTTCCCAAAATACAACCGATGCATAAAACAAAAAAGGCGATGACCAAACTAATCAAAACATATAAGCACTGAAGTGTTTCGTTCTGTATATAGTTTTCAGTTGCTACAGTAGTCATATTCTGAAGGGAATAAACAGTTGTATTAGTTGTCAAAACGCAAGTACTTACCGAATATTGGTCAGTCCGTTGAGTAGTTTTCATGAAATGTTCGGTCGGTTCAAATGTACTAACCTTAACGAGACAATCATCCACTTTCAAGCTATGAGTATCTTTATCATTACTACCAATGCACATATTTATTCTTTCACACCAAATACAGGTTGTATCCAATGTTGACGCGTTGTTGCATGACTCAGTCGAATTAAATTTTGGACAATAGGCTGTGAAAAGAATAATGCGATTTCATTTCAGGTTATCGAATACAAGGTAAGTTAATAACAAAACATGTAACAAGAAATCAATTGAACACTTCATTCCTCGCAAATTCAGTTGTTCTTGGACTGGAGATTCATGTTCAGTGATGTTGCCCGATTGGAACAACAAAGGAAGGATGTCGCTAATTTTCCAATCATCAATGACATTTTCCTTGTGAATATTTCAATCAACCTACTATGATGAAGTATACGGAAGTGGGTGGCCGCATTCTGCTCTGTGTGTTGTCAGTTGATGTTCCACATTATTTAGATCAAACAGCATTCTTTGATGATAATAGTAACACGTTTTTGGTCACTAGAACATTGAATGATTCTCTCAAAGTTATATAATCTCCTCTTTCATTTTATCACTATGATTTTAAGTTAAATTCATCAAATCAAACACTTCAATATTAGTTCGAAATAGACTCTTATTCATTTCTAACATTCAACAATGAATTGACGTATTTAAAAATGGTAAAATAAATGTCAATTGAGACAGATGACTGTATGTTATTTGATAGTTGGTTACAGATACACATACAATTTTCAGTCTGATGAAACAAAAGTGATGTATTCAACTTTGAAAACAAAATTAATGCTCAATCAATAAGTTTCAACGTACTCCCGATGTATTCAAACTCCACTAAAGTGCCACTTTTTATCCATTCAACAGGAACAACCACCTCATATTCTTCAATGCCTTGGGTAAAAAATATGAACAAAAACAGACTTAAAATTTTGCTACGTTTATTGTTACAGCGGTGATGATTCGAAATCTCAGACAGTCATAGTTTAAGTCACTATGATTTTCAAAATTGATCAATGTTCAACCAGTCAGTAAAACACCATATTGATAAATTTGAAAATTAGTTCACAAAGATATCAGTCCGGCATCTTCCAAAAAATTTCGTTGAAATAAGAAATCATTTTTGCATATTGCAAATTACGATAGGCAACACAGTGTTTTAAAACCCAGAGAAGAAAAGTGGTTTGAATTGTAATCCAGGACACGCGTTTCGTCTTATTTAAGACTTGTCATGTGTATGTACCTGGACATCAAGTTTGGTGTTCATTTTGAGACGAGTACCCACCACCTTTCGATTTCAATGACGTACCGTCACACACTTATCTAATCACTTCCGACATAATGGTGTGTGGTACGAGGTGAATTAATCATTCCAGTATTGTTTAATAAATCGATTCGTTTGATCATCAGGAATGCAATTAATTTCAATGACAGCCACCATCCGTCCTTGCTTGCAATGTTTCTGAATTAACGCACACGCAAGATAGTCAGCACACGATGCACATTTATCTGAAGGAAACTGATGAATCGTAGTCCGAGGCACCAATGAGAGGGTTTAAGCAAACATCACAAAAGTGTCAATTATCTTCAATGTTCAAAGACTCAATAATAAATTTCCTCCGAAAAATGTATACCACGTGACCGAACATTTAGTGCACTTTCTCACATTTAATCTTAAAAGAATGTACTCGCCTGTTCGCTTACTCTAGATTGTCGTCCAGAAACTCAGCTTTATTTTTCAACACCACATGAATAGTTCAGTGAAGCATGACAGTTGAGCATTTTACAAAGGAAATATCAGTTCTAAGTATCACTCGTTTATTCCTATCTCATAGAATACACACTTTCATTTTTCGTTGAATTCTCACTGTAGTATTGTGTGTTGTTATTCACAAATCCCTGTCTTGATCCGTCGACCGTCAACCGTAATCGTGATAATTCCTCGAATTGCCTTCCAAACGTTCGCGATAAATACATTTAAAAAGCTTGGTTGTTTTATTCGAATTATATGGTTGAGTGACAGTCAGCAATATGAATGATGAAATTCATTTTCTATGAAATTCCTCACGGATAACTAAAATTATTCGGCTAATATGAGTTTTCTTTTGTTTGATAGACGTAATCACGAAATTCGAAAACTTTTAGGGTTGGAATTGACACGGTATTGTTTACTTGAATCTTACAATTTATGTCCAGGATTGCAATTGATAAGTCGCTTATTGACATATACGTATACTGTGCATATTGCCATAATATTGCCAAAGTGAACATCAAATCTGAGAAGTTAGCAAGAGACTCTGGACCCTGGGTTCGTGATAATCGGCACTCGTCAGCAAGGTGTACCTGTAATCTTGAGGGAACTGGTGCTCACTGGCAGATTCGATCTCGTGTCATCCAGCCTCACAGTCACAGACGTTATCACTGGGAAATCGGGCCACTTAATCTGGGTTCAGGGTCTCACGTTGGACACCTCCAAACACCATCTTAACATAGTGCACGTAGTATCAAGTCACCTAGATTGATGACCACATTGCAACTTGATCGATGGTAGTCGATCTGAACTATGGAGGACTTGACACACATGACATTTATCATCACCCAGTGATCAATCAGTCGTGAGTGTAAACTTTTATTTGACATTAAATACTAAATATTCAGAAACATATAGCCGGTGTGTACAACAAAGTGTTGGAAAAATTCATTCAAAAGATTCTTACCTTTTACACACTTTTTCAGATAGACGAGTTTTGATTTCCACTTTCCCCTATCAATTTTTTTTGGAATCTGAAAAGAAGAATTACATGTTTGTGTCAAGATCTGTCAGCATGCAACCTCTTATATCATAACCATTTGAACATAAGAATAATGTATCATTATTCGGATTATCTTAATCAAAGACATGTCTACAGACTAACAATAAGCATAATGCTAGTCTACATTTCCTTAGAAGAATGTTTCGTCTAGTCCTCATATATATTCGGAATCACTTCAGTAGTCAAATTTAGCCACCTTTTTGATGGACTGTTTATATTTTGTGGATTGATGAAACGTGAATGTAAATAACTGCAAACATTCTGTAATCACAATATTCTACAGTGATTTTTATGATAGCTGATAGTAAAACTATGAAATAAATGTTGACAGAATATGACATTTTGTCCGCAAAGTACTCTAACATACATTATCTGTTACTATTCGGAACGAACACATTAACAATTAGTTGCAGTCTTTAACAAGTGCTTGAAGAAAGTGTTTTTGATCACTTTCTGTCGTGTTCAATGGGACTTGTTACACTGAACTTTATTGATACAAATAAAATAATAGAATCGTCCAAAGTACTTGAAACAACATGATATTTCATTCAATTGTACAACTCACATTGTCATAATAAAAAGATATCTTCCCACTTGGATATATGAGATAAGTTATCTTGGACGTAATTTCTACAATAAGAAGACTATCGGTACTTACAAATTCAGAAATAGATAATTAGCAAGTTAGTGTTAGATATAAAACTGTATGTGTCTATCTCTAAAGAAATCAGATTTCAATAAATATTCAATGTGTTATCTGAAATGTATTCTTCAGATGAAGTTGTCATAGAGATATTCAAGTAGACGTCATGTAAAAAAAATGAGCATTTATCTTACAAAAAAACAAATGCAATATGTATAGTTTCTAATGTTGTTCTACTGTTGTTATGTGATAGAAAAATTAACATCACTCATGTCAATCAGCAATCAACAAGCATGTTGAAATCAATGCAATTAACCAACTAATCAGGAAAATCATGAACAAATATAGGAACAAAAATCAAACCAATGGGAGACACAACCAAAACAAAGAAGTAAACAATGACAAATTTAGGGTCAATACGAACCAGGTGTACAGAACAAGCTGTGAAACGCATAGGGAAAAATTCGAACACTTCACTTCTACTTGAAGTTTGTGTTGATGATGTCGTTCAGAAGAAGGGTGAAAGCTCCACGACCAAACCATTGAGCTCAGAGAACAAAACTCCATCAAAAACAACAAGTCAGCTAGATCATCATTAAAGTTGAATAGTCGAAGAGATATTCACTTGTACACAATGTTTTCTATGACGTTTTTTTAAACAATCGACTCTAATTATAAACGTAAATGAATCTATGAATTCTTTTACTCACAACAGATATCGTATTACGACTTCATTGATGTATGTTGATCAATATATCACTCGTCACATCTCTTCCACAATTCATTTCAACTGTAAGTAGATATCATATATATTTTTAATCTTATTTCTCAGTAAAGTTGAAAATCCTTCATTTTTCAGGTTTTTTTGGAAGACTTGAGTCTCCCAAACTGTGAATAATGAAAATTAGTGGGTATAGAAGTGTGTGGATTTCATACGTAATCAAACAATCGTTCAATGGTCACTTACGTGTACCATCCTTCTCTTCACTTTTGATAGACCACTTAGCAGCAAGTAATTCCACTGAAATAATGAAAATAATGAAACAAACGTTTAGATTTCTGAATAGTGAAAAAATATATTTCTCTCACTTAATGTACGTTTTGACACAGACTACCAACACATAAAAGTTATCGTCATTCCGATGAGTAAGATACATTTAATTTCTAGCAGACACAACGAATACAAAATCTTTCTTTTTGAGATTCTGTTGATCATCGTTTCTCATAACTGACCAAAAAGAATGATATAACCTTGGTATTCTATGTGTTATTCTATGAGTAAAGCATTTTGTACCAGTGGATAGTTCATGGTTGTTCATTCACAAAGTGCCAGAGTTCGATGTTCGTAACCATGAAAATATGATTACAAACATGGTGTTTAATATTCAATGGTCAGCTGACAGAAAACTCAGAGACATTAAACTCTCATCAGTCAAGTAAGTGCTGGAAAGGTATTAAGTTAGATCAAATATACTTCGATAGTTGACAGACTTCAATAATCGAAACTCACTTCTTTCAAAACATTGCTTATTGTTGCGCATGTGATCTGTTAGATTCGTTCAGTCTACCAAGACTTATTGTGTAAGTGAAATATCATCTGCATTATAGTATTTATAAACCACAGAGAAGATAATCTTCTCTTTGACAATAACAATAATGGTTTTATATTTTCGAATCAGTCAATCACGGAGTGAATCTTTGTTTTATCATATATTTTCACCAATACTTGTTGTGACACAAATGTTGTGGTAGGAAAATTACGCCAACAGAAAAATCACTGTGTAATGATTTAGTTTCGTTTATCACTCAAGTAAAATACTGAATCATTTACATGAAAGAAAATGTGAGAAAAAAAAGAAATACAAACTATAACTGGATACTGTAAGAACTTACTACTATCCAAAAATTCATATTCAGCATTGGAATCGCGTGATTGGTGACCCACAATCAATCCAAAGTATATTTCTTTGAATACACTTATTACACCTTTGTTGAAAACATGAATCAAAATTTTTGAAATAAACTGAACACTATAATGAATTGCAGAAACTGTATTTGGATTGCTGTAAAGTCTAATATTATTGACAAGTTGAACAAACAAAGATATCTAAAGAAGTTTCGTATGTGATAAGGAGCATAAAACTTATTCATTGAAGAAATTAAATTAACTTTAATTTGTGGAATAAAATATGAAAAAGGTAACAGTAAATTGTTAAGTTCTGAAAACCATTTAGACGTACCAATAGAGTCAATTTCAATGTTATGGACTTCAGTATCAAAATATTTGAACGAGAATTTTGGTTTAATACTCTAGAATGATGCAAACATATGGATAAGCACTTTCGCTAAAAAATGTAGTCAACTCACTTTGGAAGCAGTGATTTTGTTGAAACTGCCGTTCACAACCGGATGTTGCTTATTCAGACTAATTTTCTGTAAATAACCAAATCGAAGAGACTAAGTATGTGTATTACAAACTGACTGATTACATACATATCGATGTGAACCATTTTCATGTAATACGTTCTCTTCTTCCAGTGGTTCATTTTCTTTACAAACGGTTTGACATTCGAAGAATACGTGAAGCACCACGATGATCAAATAAAGTGTTATCGACAAAATAAATGAAAAGGTGTATCTAAAATGATTCAGATGAACAAAACAACGGTATCTCCTTGAATTAAATTTAAAAGCATATGATACAATCATTGGTTGATTATGGTATTTCAACACTTACTTCATCTTCCTGTTCAAAGTGGTAAATCTAATTTCTAAAAAGAACTTCTCAGGCCTATATAGAATTTTTCTTTGTTTTGTTGTTTCCTTCTGATTCGATGTTTTAACGTGACCATTGAGAAGATCAATTTTCATAAAATCAATGGTTTATTGATAACCAATCATGTTGATAGATGAATTCATCGCTATTCAATGTTCTTCTAAAAATTAAAATAATGAACTGAAATGTATACATGATTGGTTGAAATTCTTGGCTTTTATTGATAAAACGTCTCTTGAATGTGAGTCATAATGTTTAAGAAGAAGTGGTTGGTTAACTTTCAGTTCAAAATATATACTGATGTTTTCACCAACAAATATTTTGTGACATTGACAGACGTTATTCAGCTGTCGATGTGGCATTGTATTGATTTGATTAGTAAAAATAAAAATATTACAAACTGTTTTGTTTGGATGACAAAGTTTATACTTTGACCTTGAATTGAATTTCATCAAAGAAATTCTGTCACATGATTTCATCATCGTATATTTTGAAATTCCAAACACTCATCAAAGCGGTAGCTATTCTGTTCATATCAAAAAAGAGACAAAAATGTTCTTATTAATCACGTAGAAACTGAACCGAGTATACTGAATGATGTAGATTGAAGTTGTCAAGAATTGTAATAAAAGAATGACATATAGTTGTAAATACAACAACGATAGTTGTATCACTAATGTAATATTATTTTTCAATATTTAAGGCAAAGACTGATTTCCACTTAGGTATTTCAATGGATTATTTTCACATATCATTTAGGCTTGTAATAATTATCATCTATGTTAATACACAAGAAAAAAGCAATATGATGATACAATGTATAGTGTACACTGTATTCACGCCAATCATTTAAGGTTCACCAATGAATAAACGTCGACACCTCAGTAAATGAACAGTAAATCCAGTGTAATATTTCAGGAATGATTTTTTAAATGATAAAATTTAGAATAGTGTTGTTTAGTTTGATGAAATCACCATGAATAGAACAATAGGGGGTCACAGATTGCACAGAATCATGAAATACGGAAGAATATTATCAATTTATTTGGAATTCATTGAGAACATGTTAAAATGACAATAGTTCTTTGAGAAGTGTTGTTCGCATATTTCATAACAATGATGGGATAAATGGTCCACTTTACAAATGATCACTACTACTGTCATAAAAACAAACTGAAATTATAACAAGTAGTTTCCCTGTCAATGTATAGAAGATCTTGCTTCAGTTATGAATAAACACTGTTACCATCTACTATTCGATTTCGAATGAGTTAAGTGGTCAGTTTGTTTGAGATAATCAGACGTGCCAATTATATTGGTCTGTGCGACCGTGATAAATCGTCTTTGTGAAAGTTTTTATGTCATATGCTATTAAGTAAGCCAAGAACATTTGAAGTAATTGGTCAACACGCAGAACCTAGTGTGGTCGAAAGAATATCAGGTTTTGGTTGTCATATTACAAACGACCGTGTTCTCAGGACTTCTGTTATTGACAATCTCAATTTTCTAAGATGTAAAGTTCTACATGTTGATGAATTATGGAGTCTTTTGGGGAAATTCGTGTTTCTTCAGAAGTCAACAGAACGTTGCTGCGTCCAACAACCGATGCATAGTTTCATGAATCTCACTGGAGCACACGAAATGGAACCAGGTAGTTCATATGTGCAGCAATAAAAAATTCCGAAGGACAATGGAAGATGTGAGAGCCATGAGAAGAGCTGACTTAGCTTCAGATATCACCTGAAGGTAGTCAAGACAAAAAAGAAGCTTAAGAAACACTGGACAACTGGAGACACAGAATTAAAAAAGTTCAACATAGTCTTTGTTCAGGATTCCAAAAAACTCAACGAAATGAAGATAGCTCTCAACAACAGGTCTCAAGCCTTACAGAATCGGCCGAAGGAAGAAGAATCTATCATGAAGTTTAACTGTAAATACTTCAAAGATCCATCAAGTTCAACGTGTCAAAAGGCTCCGAGCCGCAAGAAGTATCATCATAAGATAAGAATATTCATAGAATCACAGGAAAAGATAAAAAAACGAAGAACAAAAAGACAGCAATTAAAAACAGCCGAATAATAGCAGAGAATGTCGAAGCACAAGCTGCGTAAAGAGACGCAGACAAGCAGGCGAAGAAGATCACTGAAGTTGGCGAACCGAGTAAATTGGAAGAACTGGCAACGACGGCAGGAGAGCTGCAGAAGAAGGTGATATGAAAAAACTATATGGTGCAACGAAGAAACTAGCTGGGAGACATAGTAAATTGGTGAGATCGATCAAAGACAAAGAAGACAGGTGAGTCATTGAAACTCAAGAACAGTGGAACAGACGCGTGGAGCACTTTGAGGAACACTCAAATAGGCCAGCTCCTTTGAACCCACCGGACATCAAAGCAACAAACACAGACCATCTCATAGATGTCACTCCACAAACGACCGAAGAAAACAGTACGGTCATCAGACAATTCAAGAGCATAAAAGTAGCAGAAATTGACATTATACCAACTGAAACTCTGAATTCAGACATCGAAGTAACTACAAGTATGCTCCACTTTCTATTCAAGGTGATTTGTGGGAGGAAAATGTGCCGGTGAACTGGAAAAAAGGAGATCTGAGCAAATATGAAAACTACAGAGGCATCAAACTACTGTCAATACCAACAGTTTGTAGTTGAACCGGATGAAAGACGCAGTAGACTCTAAATTTCTAGACCAACAGACTGGATTCCTTAAGGAACAGCTGTGTATAGAACAAGTTGCCACACTACAGATCATCGTCGAACATTCAGCTGAGTGGAACTTGTCACTATACATCAACTCCCTTGAATACCAGAAGGCGTTCGAAAGTGTACATAGAGGAACATTATGGAACGTTTTCGACACTATGGAGTTCCTGAGAAGATTGTCAACATTATCCGGAATACAATAGACAGCTTAGAACCAATTAGAAAATTTGGACTTTGCAGATGAGTTATCCATCCTATCCCAAACACACGAACGAATACAGATGTAGACAACTAGTGTAGCAGCAGCTTCCAGTTGAAGAGCAAATTAGGTAAAGACTATTGAAAGGGATAGTCTATACATCACGAACATCACCAAACTGCATCACGAGATAAGCCTTATCCTGTAATCTTGAAAGGAAGAGGAATGGTGAAAGGTCAAAAGGAATACATTGCGTCGGCAAATAGAAGCAGATATGAAATGGATGAATAACAACTGAAAATAGCTAGTAAAGGATTGTCCAGGACATGGTTGGATAGAGAGTGCTAGTGGGTGGATGTGCTGCTCCACAAGGATCAACAGGCGTAGGAAAACAAGTGTGTAAGTATTATTATTATTATTATTATTATTATTATTATTAATGGCTTTATTCAATATTATATTTTTGGTACAATATAGAATTCTCAGCACAGGGTATTTCAACAAGTTACTTACTGAAAAAAAAAAACGAACAAATAGGCAGTAGAAAATACAAAAAGAAATTTTTTTTTTTAAAAAAAAAGTTTTTTTTTAAAAGAAATTTAAAAAAAAAGACCAAAAAAAAACTGTGCAAACTTTTTAAAATTAAAGACATGTTAAGAATGTAAGTTATTAACTAGGTTATTTCTAACAACCTGTTCGTCACATAGTATATTTGCTAGGTAAGGAATTATAGAACTTTTATACTTTTCCTTACGTGCATGGATTTTAATGTAATTACGTCTCGTTCTACCAGAAGATATACAAGGAGAAAGATAAGAGTGAAGGGGATGGCTAGTATCTGATAAGTAAGTATTCACTGACTCACACTCATCCACACGTGATTTTAACATCATCTAGCAGTGTGACCACGTCATTTAGCACACAAATACTAAACCACTCAAAATTGTTTCTCAGTCCTTCCAGATTTTTAGCGTACTTATTTCATCTTCATGGATTAGATCATTCGGGATTTTAAAGTACAAAAGTGAAGTATAGCAAAGTATAATAGCAAACAATTCAAACATTTACAATCATTATAACATTGTAGTTTATTTATTTAGTACATCGAGAGGATTTCAGTTCTCTTTCTTCTTCTGATGAACTGGATTTTAAAGACCTTTACAACTCGATTCAGTCGTAGAATGCAATACTCGAGTTACGCCTGATAGTGTGGTCAGAAACTATCTGCAACGACCTGTTACAGGATTCTTCAAACTAGATAGAAAGCCAGTACTCACACTAGAAATCATCATGAGAAGAGAAAAGGGGGCAGACTGAAGAACACAAAGCTCTGAAAATTGAAGTCAGACACCAGATGAGTGAATGAACGATTATTGGTTGGCGACAGCTGAAAATAAATCTCGAGTACAGACGTGGTTTGAGACAGTGAGTCAGCGTTCCATATTCCATGAAGGGTAAAAATGTGCACATTAGTATATAACTGTGTAACGACAACTACAAACAAGTCTTCATCACAAGGCTGAAGCTCAGATGAGTGCAAAAGATATTGCAAGAAACGAATACCTTATTTCATTCACTGACACACACATCTAAATGTGATTTGCGAGACATCTAGCAGTATGTTCATGTCATTAAGCACACAAACACTGAATCATTGGAAATTGTTTCTAGCTTCTTCCATAATTAGAGCTTACTTAATTTTTCTTTATGTATTAGGTCAATCGTCACTTTAAGGTATAATAATTTGCATGTTTGACTTTGTAAATAATTAATCCCATCAATTCAGTGTAGTAAGCAGCTGAGCACGCATCACGAAGTTAAAATAAATCCATGTCACTCTGCTGGAACGGTTCTTCATGCTTCACTCGATCCCGAATGTTGATCGAAATTTCAGTTGACTGACATAACCGAGATCTAGTTGCTTGCATGTTGACATTTGGTTCGCTTTTTCAATTATATACAGTTATTTGTGATAAAATGTAGAAGAGTGTTGTTTAGTTTGACGAAATCACCATGAAATGAAAAAAACGGGTCACAGGTTGTACAGAATCACGAAACATGGAAGAATGTTATCCAGTTATCTGGCAATCATTAAGAATATGTTAAAATGACAATAGTTCATCGAGAAGTGTTGATTGCATATTTGATAACAATGATGAAATAAATGGTTCAATGAAACCAACTCATTATTCAAATTCATCAAATTTGTCGGAAATGAGTGACAATGCCATATTTCTGATGGATTCTACCACAAAGTTTATCAGTCGAAAATCCACAGAAATCAACTTTGTTAGATATCCTTCCGTTAGACTGGTCTCGTATACAAATTCGTGTGGCACTTTGTTTTATGAAAATGTTTATCAACTTACATATCCGTAAACAACATAAGTTGAGTCAGCTATGAGAATCAAGTTGAGTCACGTTTCTGGTCTAATTTTGATTTGTGTAAACTCGAAGCATCCAACACAGATAATCACACAAAACATTCACACTATCAGCATGTCCATAATAGAATTTCCCAGGGATATGCAAGCCAATAGATAACTCGATTCTCCAACACGTTTTCAATTTAAGTCACACACAATCTGCAAAGTCACCGTTTGAAATCTCCGAAACACTAAAATGAACCAGCTCAAAATAGGTTCAGATGAGATGTTTGTGCATTGCTGAAGCTAGAAAGACTAACCAATTCAAATCGCGAAACCAAATTTTGGTAATAGTTGACATGTTACCGAATTAAATAAACACAATCCTACTGTGCCAACAGCAAACCCTATTTGCTAAATATGACACAAATTTTGGGATCGACAGTAACAGGTTTTGTGATGTCATCGTTCATGAAATACTTGAAAATCGTAATATATATGAAAAATGATACACACAAATGTTCACCTAATGGACAAGAATGGGTAAATTTTAATATTTACGTAATGGATTTAAATTGCTTACTCAAATATTGTAAATATATACCTAATGTGGGAGAATATTCTACAACATTAATTGTGACAACAGTTCAAAAGTGGGCTAGAAACAATCGATTACATAATGAATAAACATAGATAGGAATATAGTGATGAGAGTTCAGTTGAAAGATTATCCATTTGAAAGATAGTTGAAAAAATTAAATAAAATCAACGATGTGACAAATATAAAAGAAAAAATGGAAAACAATTTTTAAGGTGTGGTGAAGGAATATTTGTCACCAGGGCAAGGAAAGATTAACCACCGTCTCCTTTTGAATACGTAGTTCAGGCTTTTGACTCCTGATGTCAATGGCTTCAGCAAACTTCAGCAAACTGGGGTTTGTCTGCTTACTATTCACCTTAAAGGAATGTAAGTTATCTACCTGTATCAATAAGATGTTTGGTGATTGCACGGTTCAGAGTCTTTCTTTCCCTTGTTCTAAGACTTTTTAGAACGTGTTCAAAAACATCTATGATATGCTCTTCTTTCAGTTCGGCAGATGTAGCTGCTTTGGAAAGTACACGTTAATTTATAAATACAGTTGGCGTTAACATGAAAGGGTTGCTTGTCGATCTTCGATTGGGTTATTGAATATGTTGTTTTATAGAGAGTTCAAAGTTTAGCCGCAGGATAAGTGCCGGCTAGAGCAGTGTTCTGTCTCCTGTTGATGATTTGTGCGACGTTATCACCTTTGAAGTTAAGATTCATATAATTAGGCTTTTTATTTACGGTAGTTATTTCCGCCTTGTTTTCTTTGGGCATTTTATATTTGTTATTAAACTTTTGTGGATAAAAGTTGTCTTTATACGTTCATTAATTCTTCTCCCATTTTGTCAGTGGTACATATTTTTTCTACCCTGTAAAATAGTGTTTTAACCAATGTCTTGTTCTAACTAATTAAATAAAAACTATTGAAATTCAGGTAGAGGCTATTCCAATTACTTTTTCTATAAACTGAACGTTGGACTGTCCCGTATCCCCTGCGTTTTATGGCGACATCAAGAAAGTAGAACATGTCGTTCTGTTCGTGCTCCATAGTGAAATGTATATTAGTGTGAGCGTTATTGTAAATTTTTAGCAGGCGGATTGCATGCTGTTCATTGTTACAGATAATAAATGTATCCTCCACATATCTGGAGTATTCCGTTCTTTCACCAATTGCCTGTTTAAGTACCGTGTTTTCAAGATACCTCATAAAAATATCTGCCATAATTGGACCTAGTGGGCTTCCCATTGCTACGCCATCGATTTGGCGATATGGTGTTATTGAACTGGAATTGAACATCTTTTATGCACATCAGTAGTAGTTTTTCGGATTCTGAGGCTGGTAAAGGTAGATCATCATTCTGAAAAATTATATCAATATTTTCAAAAAGTGGTATATTGGTGAACAAGGATGTTACACCAAAAGAGAACATGAACTTGTAGACTAAATTCGTATGTTTTAGTCTATCAGCAAACTGGAATGAATCTCTTAGCGTATATGTTGCTTGTCTGCGACGAACTATTTCTAGTTTAACTGCTAACCAGTGTGCAACTTTATGATACCAAGAGTTGATCATTAATAGAATACGTCTAAAGTGAACGTCATGTTTGTGAACTTTTGATAAACCATAAACTACAATCCTTTAGGGTGATTAGTAAGCAGACAAACCCCAGTTTGCTGAAGTTTGCTGAAGCCATTGACATCAGGAGTCAAAAGCCTGAACTACGTATTCAAAAGGAGACGGTGGTTAATCTTTCCTTGCCCTGGTGACAAATATTCCTTCACCACACCTTAAAAATTGTTTTCCTTTTTTTCTTTTATATTTGTTACATCGTTGATTTTATTTAATTTTTTCAACTATCTTTCAAATGGATAATCTTTCAACTGAACTCTCATCACTATATTCCTATCTATGTTTATTCATTATGTAATCGATTGTTTCTAGCCCACTTTTGAACTGTTGTCACAATTAATGTTGTAGAATATTCTCCCACATTAGGTATATATTTACAATATTTGAGTAAGCAATTTAAATCCATTACGTAAATATTAAAATTTACCCATTCTTGTCCATTAGGTGAACATTTGTGTGTATCATTTTTCATATATATTACGATTTTCAAGTATTTCATGAACGATGACATCACAAAACCTGTTACTGTCGATCCCAAAATTTGTGTCATATTTAGCAAATAGGGTTTGCTGTTGGCACAGTAGGATTGTGTTTATTTAATTCGGTAACATGTCAACTATTACCAAAATTTTGGTTTCGCGATTTGAATTGGTTAGTCTTTCTAGCTTCAGCAATGCACAAACATCTCATCTGAACCTATTTTGAGCTGGTTCATTTTAGTGTTTCGGAGATTTCAAACGGTGACTTGCAGATTGTGTGTGACTTAAATTGAAAACGTGTTGGAGAATCGAGTTATCTATTGGCTTGCATATCCCTGGGAAATTCTATTATGGACATGCTGATAGTGTGAATGTTTTGTGTGATTATCTGAGTTGGATGCTTCGAGTTTACACAAATCAAAATTAGACCAGAAACGTGACTCAACTTGATTCTCATAGCTGACTCAACTTATGTTGTTTACGGATATGTAAGTTGATAAACATTTTCATAAAACAAAGTCCCACACAAATTTGTATACGAGACCAGTCTAACGGAAGGATCTCGAACAAAGTTGATTTCTATGGATTTTCGACTGATAAACTTTGTGGTAGAATCCATCAGAAATATGGCATTGTCACTCATTTCCGACAAATTTGATGAATTTGAATAATGAGTTGGTTTCATTGAACCATTTATTTCATCATTGTTATCAAATATGCAATCAACACTTCTCGATGAACTATTGTCATTTTAACATATTCTTAATGATTGCCAGATAACTGAATAACATTCTTCCATGTTTCGTGATTCTGTACAACCTGTGACCCGTTTTTTTCATTTCATGGTGATTTCGTCAAACTAAACAACACTCTTCTACATTTTATCACAAATAACTGTATATAATTGGAAAAGCGAACCAAATGTCAACATGCAAGCAACTAGATTTCGGGTAAGTTCATCAACTGTAATTTCGAACAACACTCGGGATTGAGTGAAGCAAGAAAAACTAGTCCAGCGGAGTGACATGAATTCATTTTAATTTCGTGATACATGTTCAGCTGCTTACTACACGGAATCGATGGGATCACTTATTCACAAAGACAAACATTCACATTTTTAAACTTTAAAATGCCGATTAGGGAACCGTTGGTTCTGGAAGACATCAATCTGTGAATAAAATCTCTGTGAAAAATAATGTAAGTCAACTAAATGGAGTTGGAATTGAAGTGAAACTGGTGGCATTTGTATTAGCAGAGTTGAGTGCTCTGAGTACAGAGAGAACGTCACTCAATTCTACATCATGAAGAGTCAGGCTAACATATTTTGAACTTGCAACAGATGGTGTTCTGAACATAATCCGACAAACATTTCTGGAAAATGCCTTTCAAACAATCTCAATTATTAACAGTGATCGGAAACATTTATCAAATTAAAGTATCACCCTTCTATATTCAGACTTTAACTTGACATACTTGATGATTCTTGATAATTTCAATACAGGACGTATTTAAAAATGCTACACCACATTCTTTTAACCGACGTCAACTTCAACTAGAAATTTGTTCTACTCTACACATTCAGGAGCCAGGTGATCATAAACAAAATACACAACTGATTATATGGTTAACATAATCTGGCGAACACTTGTGGAGAACGACATCCAACGCACATCCACTGACAGTAGTCTGAAATGTTAAATAAATTGAAAATCACCCTTCACTTTACAGATTGTTGCTTGACACATGTGAAGATTATTGATTACTTCGACTAAGTATTTGATTTTACATAGAACATTATATTGTTTGGATCGTTCTCAAATTCAGTGAGCATGAATACCTTCGATAATTCTGAGAAGTCCTCAATTTTATCAAAAACTATTACATGTCTATTAAATCAATCATCAGTAAGATTCCGAGGCTTCACAATATGATGTCGTCAAGAAGGAAGGTTTCTTATTTGAAACGTCTCCATACACTGTATTGTTTATCGGTGATAATCAAGGAGATAGTGGTGCTTAACTTCAGTTACATTATGACTATCATTGATCGTTCGTCGTGTAACTTGCTTGTATTTTGTCTACTCTATTTTTGTTTGGAACAGTATTTATAAAGAAAAAGTAATGTTTTCTATAGGATTTAATCGAAAACAATATTAATTGTTTATACATGTTACATTATCTTGGTTGAGAGAACACTTGACTCTTGCACATTTTCTTTATTTTACACCATAATGCGCTTGACAGCTGAAATGTACGGTCAAACTGTATGAGAAGACAATGATACTCAATTCCTGTATATTACCCAAAATTAACCGTATTTGATGACCTGAACACAATATGTGCTCCTTTATTCCTCACAATATAGTTTAGGATGAGAATTGTGGATTGACGATTCAGTCACGAGGATGCGCTTGAACATTACAATAAATCATCTTATCTACTTGGGTTCTTCAAATTTTATATGCGTTTCCACACAAGAAATATTTCGCTTAAATTAACTGTAATTATAATAAAAGTGTACATTATGTGAAAGTGAGATTGTAATAAGAATGTGGTTCTGTTGATATTCGTTGTCAATCTCTGTAAAAATATCAATGAATATACTTTCTTGTTGTCTATCACTGTATTCTATCTGATTAATCAAGTAATATGATATTTCATAACGTGTGATGAACATAATATGAATCCTAATTATAATAAGGAATGTCGCTGTCTAATAGTGCATTCATATGATTGACGCTCAACTACGCACACATAATAAGGATGATAGACATTTTCACTTTACAAATGAGTACTACTACTTTCCTGAAATCAAACTGAAATTAAAACAAGTAGATTGCCTGTCAATGTATTGAAAGTCTTGCTTCAGTTATGAATAAACACTGTTACCATCTACTATTTGATTTCAAGTCAGTTGAGTGATCAATTTGTTTGGGATAATCATACGTCCCAGTTATATTGGTCTGTGCGACCGTGATAAATCGTCTTGGTGATAGTTTTCATGTCGTATAGCATTAAGTAAGCCAAGAATACTTGAAGTAATTTTTCAACACGCAGGACCTATTGCGATCGAAAGAGTATCGCATTTTGGATTTCATATTATAGAAGACTGTGTTCTCAGGAAATATTTTATTGACAAAATTAAATTCATAAAATTGATAATAATACATGTAGATGAGTTAACAAGCCTTATGTGGAAATTCGCGGTCCTTCCGTAGTAACTGGAACGTAATAATTGAATGATTTCGATTGTGAGAAGTTTATGCTGTTTCACTCCGATATAATACATTACTTTTTTATGTTTACATGTTGATGAAGAAGTATAAATTTATGCATCTTTGTCTGGTCTTGCTGGCGTTGGTGTCACAATAAACACTAGAGCTGATACAGCACTAATCAATTGGATACCCATTAACAGTCGGTTATGTGCTGTTAGATTAGAGAATTTCATCAAAATGTGGAGAAATGGATGTGAGAAACGGTGTCTTTTTGTCATCTCCACCTATGCTCCGACAGATTGCAGTCCGGATGCAATCAAGGATGAGTTTTAACACCATTTATATGTTCTCTTCCAGAATGTACTTTCGAGTTGTTGTATAAGTCGAACAAAATAAGTATAGACAGAGTAGGAATAAAATGAGTGTGAACAAATACCCAGTAAATTATAATAATAATAGCAATACTAATAACAATAATATTAAAAATAATAATAACATGAATAATGGTAATTGAATCGTTTGAATGTTAGTTGAAGAAAAAGAATAACTTTCCATAGCCATTCTTAATATATATTTAATATTATACGGTATTGAGACTGCCATCGAGATGATTTATTACAGTCACAGGAACCAATATACTCGGGAAGTATCATGTTTCTAGAGAAAAACGACCAACAAACTCATTTGTTTTTTGAAAGCAAACGGATATAGTGTTCACTCATCAATGAAGTAAGACCTGCTATGAGTTGACGGACAAACTATTTGTTTCCATATGATTCTTTTCTTAGTAAAGTAGTATCAATCATTTATAAAATGCATATTCTATTCATCTCCGTTCTTCGTGCCAAGGTGATCGTCAGTCGCAAAAACACATTATTATAAAACAACAATGATTATTCTGAGATACATATTGGGTTCGGAAAACAAGAGAGAAAACCGTAAAATTGATTAACAAGACAGAATGTGGTGATAAATAACAAGAAAGTATATTCAGAGAATGACAACGAGGGTCAATAGACAGGTATTTGCAAATCACGCTCTCAGTAAATGTACTCTATTATTATCATTATCATCACTTCTGGAAAAAATATTTCTAATGTGTAAACAATTACTGGATTAACAGAATCCAAGTAGATGTGATTATTTTTGTAATATTCAAACGCATAATCGTAACTGAATATTCATTCTACAGTGTTCATCCCAAACTATTCCATGGGCAATGAAGGAGCACATATTATGTTCAGGTCAAACGATTACAGTTCACCGAAAATAAAAAGTAGGTGTCTGACAATGTTGCCTTCTAAATCAGTTCAAACATGCTTTCCAACTACCAAACACATTGTGGTGTCGAGTAAAGAAGAAGTGTGTTGTGCACTACTTATATATGCATTAGTGGTATGTGATAATCGACAAGAAAAAGAATGCAATCCAATAGTAGATCGAGAAAGTCAGAATGAAAACGAATATTGATCGGTATGAAAATACCGAAAAATGAAATCTGAGACGATGGATTGATATTTTGAAAAGCAACGGTACAGTTTCACATAATTGTTTGATATTGTGCAAATTGACTAATTACGGTACAGTTCTCAGATTTCGACAGTATAGGTGCAAGAAACGAGTGTCTACTTGACCGAAATCGAGTGGACAAAATATAAACAAGTAACACAACGAACAATCGATGATCATCGTTAAGAAACTGAGATCCCGTTTTTGAATTTATAAGTTGTAGATATTGTTAAAATGACAATAGTTCATCGAGAAGCGTTGATTGCATATTTGATAACAATGATGAAATAAATGGTTCAATGAAACCGACTCATTATTCAAATTCATCAAATTTGTCGGAAATGAGTGACAATGCCATATTTCTGATGGATTCTACCACAAAGTTTATCAGTCGAAAATCCACAGAAATCAACTTTGTTAGATATCCTTCCGTTAGACTGGTCTCGTATACAAATTCGTGTGGCACTTTGTTTTATGAAAATGTTTATCAACTTACATATCCGTAAACAACATAAGTTGAGTCAGCTATGAGAATCAAGTTGAGTCACGTTTCTGGTCTAATTTTGATTTGTGTAAACTCGAAGCATCCAACTCAGATAATCACACAAAACATTCACACTATCAGCATGTCCATAATAGAATTTCCCAGGGATATGCAAGCCAATAGATAACTCGATTCTCCAACACGTTTTCAATTTAAGTCACACACAATCTGCAAAGTCACCGTTTGAAATCTCCGAAACACTAAAATGAACCAGCTCAAAATAGGTTCAGATGAGATGTTTGTGCATTGCTGAAGCTAGAAAGACTAACCAATTCAAATCGCGAAACCAAAATTTTGGTAATAGTTGACATGTTACCGAATTAAATAAACACAATCCTACTGTGCCAACAGCAAACCCTATTTGCTAAATATGACACAAATTTTGGGATCGACAGTAACAGGTTTTGTGATGTCATCGTTCATGAAATACTTGAAAATCGTAATATATATGAAAAATGATACACACAAATGTTCACCTAATGGACAAGAATGGGTAAATTTTAATATTTACGTAATGGATTTAAATTGCTTACTCAAATATTGTAAATATATACCTAATGTGGGAGAATATTCTACAACATTAATTGTGACAACAGTTCAAAAGTGGGCTAGAAACAATCGATTACATAATGAATAAACATAGATAGGAATATAGTGATGAGAGTTCAGTTGAAAGATTATCCATTTGAAAGATAGTTGAAAAAATTAAATAAAATCAACGATGTAACAAATATAAAAGAAAAAAAGGAAAACAATTTTTAAGGTGTGGTGAAGGAATATTTGTCACCAGGGCAAGGAAAGATTAACCACCGTCTCCTTTTGAATACGTAGTTCAGGCTTTTGACTCCTGATGTCAATGGCTTCAGCAAACTTCAGCAAACTGGGGTTTGTCTGCTTACTAATCACCCTAAAGGATTGTAGTTTATGGTTTATCAAAAGTTCACAAACATGACGTTCACTTTAGACGTATTCTATTAATGATCAACTCTTGGTATCATAAAGTTGCACACTGGTTAGCAGTTAAACTAGAAATAGTTCGTCGCAGACAAGCAACATATACGCTAAGAGATTCATTCCAGTTTGCTGATAGACTAAAACATACGAATTTAGTCTACAAGTTCATGTTCTCTTTTGGTGTAACATCCTTGTTCACCAATATACCACTTTTTGAAAATATTGATATAATTTTTCAGAATGATGATCTACCTTTACCAGCCTCAGAATCCGAAAAACTACTACTGATGTGCATAAAAGATGTTCAATTCCAGTTCAATAACACCATATCGCCAAATCGATGGCGTAGCAATGGGAAGCCCACTAGGTCCAATTATGGCAGATATTTTTATGAGGTATCTTGAAAACACGGTACTTAAACAGGCAATTGGTGAAAGAACGGAATACTCCAGATATGTGGAGGATACATTTATTATCTGTAACAATGAACAGCATGCAATCCGCCTGCTAAAAATTTACAATAACGCTCACACTAATATACATTTCACTATGGAGCACGAACAGAACGACATGTTCTACTTTCTTGATGTCGCCATAAAACGCAGGGGATACGGGACAGTCCAACGTTCAGTTTATAGAAAAAGTAATTGGAATAGCCTCTACCTGAATTTCAATAGTTTTTATTTAATTAGTTAGAACAAGACATTGGTTAAAACACTATTTTACAGGGTAGAAAAAATATGTACCACTGACAAAATGGGAGAAGAATTAATGAACGTATAAAGACAACTTTTATCCACAAAAGTTTAATAACAAATATAAAATGCCCAAAGAAAACAAGGCGGAAATAACTACCGTAAATAAAAAGCCTAATTATATGAATCTTAACTTCAAAGGTGATAACGTCGCACAAATCATCAACAGGAGACAGAACACTGCTCTAGCCGGCACTTATCCTGCGGCTAAACTTTGAACTCTCTATAAAACAACATATTCAATAACCCAATCGAAGATCGACAAGCAACCCTTTCATGTTAACGCCAACTGTATTTATAAATTAACGTGTACTTTCCAAAGCAGCTACATCTGCCGAACTGAAAGAAGAGCATATCATAGATGTTTTTGAACATGTTCTAAAAAGTCTTAGAACAAGGGAAAGAAAGACTCTGAACCGTGCAATCACCAAACATCTTATTGATACAGGTAGATAACTTACATTCCTTTAAGGTGAATAGTAAGCAGACAAACCCCAGTTTGCTGAAGTTTGCTGAAGCCATTGACATCAGGAGTCAAAAGCCTGAACTACGTATTCAAAAGGAGACGGTGGTTAATCTTTCCTTGCCCTGGTGACAAATATTCCTTCACCACACCTTAAAAATTGTTTTCCATTTTTTCTTTTATATTTGTCACATCGTTGATTTTATTTAATTTTTTCAACTATCTTTCAAATGGATAATCTTTCAACTGAACTCTCATCACTATATTCCTATCTATGTTTATTCATTATGTAATCGATTGTTTCTAGCCCACTTTTGAACTGTTGTCACAATTAATGTTGTAGAATATTCTCCCACATTAGGTATATATTTACAATATTTGAGTAAGCAATTTAAATCCATTACGTAAATATTAAAATTTACCCATTCTTGTCCATTAGGTGAACATTTGTGTGTATCATTTTTCATATATATTACGATTTTCAAGTATTTCATGAACGATGACATCACAAAACCTGTTACTGTCGATCCCAAAATTTGTGTCATATTTAGCAAATAGGGTTTGCTGTTGGCACAGTAGGATTGTGTTTATTTAATTCGGTAACATGTCAACTATTACCAAAATTTTGGTTTCGCGAGTTAAACAATCGTCTGTCGAATAAATCATTTCTTGTTTGATTTCGTAAATTTATCGATATCACAATCCTTCACACTGAAATATTTTGTATTCATTGCCGTTGAGTAGTGTCTAATCATGATAAGAAAACGTATCTATGTATGTCATGATGTAAATCAGACTTTTTTGTGCTCTGTTAGAATATGATTCAAATTGTAAAGTAATTAATGGTGTCTTCATGTATCTACTTGTGTATTTTATGTGTTGAATAAATACTTTGTGGCGAACGAATTGTTCTAGTTGACCTGGTCAATAACTTATATCCTCACTCACGTTTCTAATTGAAAACAATGTACAGATTCCTAATCTTCTGGTCAAACATTTCATACAATAACAGGTAGTTTATCTACTCACTTTCTGCATACGATTATCAGTTTTTGTTTTCAATTTACCACCTATCTGTAAAAGAAACTTATCAAAACTACTTGTGCTGAGAACTCTTCATGATACTTAACACGTTATATTGAAGAAACACATTGATCTTTATGACAATAAATCATCATCCTTATTTCTCAATGTATTCTCATGATGATATTGCGAACAATCTTCATAATTTAAATGATGAACATTATCATTGACGGATTCACTATTGTCTGTTTAATGCAATGCAGTTTCCACAAACATTCATTGACACAACTTGTTAATAACACTGATTTACCTACATGAGCCTGTTACATCTCGTGATGAAGCATAGATCGCTCACCAGCATTCTCCATCCAATTCTAGCTTAGTTAATCAAATTCAGTTCTGTTTAGTTGCTGTTCATCCTTTTGATGTCTGCTTCTGATTTGCAATGTAGTGTTCTTCGACCTTCACGTTTTCCATTCCATTTCATAATTTTAAATTCAAGCCTGCCTTGTAGTACGATTCAGTTATTTCATAGATACATGTACCATTCACGTTCAGTGTCTTTTTTGGTCTTATCTTTGTTCAAACTCTGTTTTTCTTCTCTCTCTCTCTCTCTCACGATAAGTTATTATTAGTGGTGACCGTTCAATGGATATTGATTATATTGAGATGACGTTGATATAACTATGATTGTTTTACTATTGACAGAATAGAGTGTCCTGGAAGTCAAGACCGTTAAAACCAATTCCATCAATATACAAATATTTGGTTGTCCATACTGCTTTTCTGTGAACAGCTCACACATAAATGCTTGTCACACAATTCTTACTTTCGTGTAACGACATATGAGACTATGATAGACAAAGTCAAGATTACTTGACGTTGTGGATGAATATGCGTGCACGGAAGTCAGTTTACGGCAAATCGTTTGAAATCGGTGAATTTTAGTTGATCCAGCGTGCGATTACACCGCGATATGTGTTAGAAAATTCAAAAACGGGATCTCAGTTTCATAACGATGATCATCGATTGTTCGTTGTGTTACTTGTTTATATTTTGTCCACTCGATTTCGGTCAAGTAGACACTCGTTTCTTGCACCTATATACTGAACAAAACCACGATTGAGGACAACCGAAATTATTCGATTATAAAATTACAGAATATCTCGTCGAAATCTGAGAACTGTACCGTAATTAGTCAATTTGCACAATATCAAACAATTATGTGAAACTGTACCGTTGCTTTTCAAAATATCAATCCATCGTCTCAGATTTCATTTTTCGGTATTTTCATACCGATCAATATTCGTTTTCATTCTGACTTTCTCGATCTACTATTGGATTGCATTCTTTTTCTTGTCGATTATCACATACCACTAATGCATATATAAGTAGTGCACAACACACTTCTTCTTTACTCGACACCACAATGTGTTTGGTAGTTGGAAAGCATGTTTGAACTGATTTAGAAGGCAACATTGTCAGACACCTACTTTTTATTTTCGGTGAACTGTAATCGTTTGACCTGAACATAATATGTGCTCCTTCATTGCCCATGGAATAGTTTGGGATGAACACTGTAGAATGAATATTCAGTTACGATTATGCGTTTGAATATTACAAAAATAATCACATCTACTTGGATTCTGTTAATCCAGTAATTGTTTACACATTAGAAATATTTTTTCCAGAAGTGATGATAATGATAATAATAGAGTACATTTACTGAGAGCGTGATTTGCAAATACCTGTCTATTGACCCTCGTTGTCATTCTCTGAATATACTTTCTTGTTATTTATCACCACATTCTGTCTAATTAATCAATTTTACGGTTTTCTCTCTTGTTTTCCGAACCCAATATGTATCTCAGAATAATCATTGTTGTTTTATAATAATGTGTTTTTGCGACTGACGATCACCTTAGCACGAAGAACGGAGATGAATGAAATATGCATTTTATAAATGATTGATACTACTTTACTAAGAAAAGAATCATATGGAAACAAATAGTTTGTCCGTCAACTCATAGCAGGTCTTGCTTCATTGATGAGTGAACACTATATCCGTTTGCTTTCAAAAAACAAATGAGTTTGTTGGTCGTTTTTCTCTAGAAACATGATACTTCCCGAGTATATTGGTTCCTGTGACTGTAATAAATCATCTCGATGGCAGTCTCAATACCGTATAATATTAAATATATATTAAGAATGGCTATGGAAAGTTATTCTTTTTCTTCAACTAACATTCAAACGATTCAATTACCATTATTCATGTTATTATTATTTTTAATATTATTGTTATTAGTATTGCTATTATTATTATAATTTACTGGGTATTTGTTCACACTCATTTTATTCCTACTCTGTCTATACTTAGTTTGTTCGACTTATACAACAACTCGAAAGTACATTCTGGAAGAGAACATATAAATGGTGTTAAAACTCATCCTTGATTGCATCCGGACTGCAATCTGTCGGAGCATAGGTGGAGATGACAAAAAGACACCGTTTCTCACATCCATTTCTCCACATTTTGATGAAATTCTCTAATCTAACAGCACATAACCGACTGTTAATGGGTATCCAATTGATTAGTGCTGTATCAGCTCTAGTGTTTATTGTGACACCAACGCCAGCAAGACCAGACAAAGATGCATAAATTTACACTTCTTCATCAACATGTAAACATAAAAAAGTAATGTATTATATCGGAGTGAAACAGCATAAACTTCTCACAATCGAAATCATTCAATTATTACGTTCCAGTTACTACGGAAGGACCGCGAATTTCCACATAAGGCTTGTTAACACATCTACATGTATTATTATCAATTTTATGAATTTAATTTTGTCAATAAAATATTTCCTGAGAACACAGTCTTCTATAATATGAAATCCAAAATGCGATACTCTTTCGATCGCAATAGGTCCTGCGTGTTGAAAAATTACTTCAAGTATTCTTGGCTTACTTAATGCTATACGACATGAAAACTATCACCAAGACGATTTATCACGGTCGCACAGACCAATATAACTGGGACGTATGATTATCCCAAACAAATTGATCACTCAACTGACTTGAAATCAAATAGTAGATGGTAACAGTGTTTATTCATAACTGAAGCAAGACTTTCAATACATTGACAGGCAATCTACTTGTTTTAATTTCAGTTTGATTTCAGGAAAGTAGTAGTACTCATTTGTAAAGTGAAAATGTCTATCATCCTTATTATGTGTGCGTAGTTGAGCGTCAATCATATGAATGCACTATTAGACAGCGACATTCCTTATTATAATTAGGATTCATATTATGTTCATCACACGTTATGAAATATCATATTACTTGATTAATCAGATAGAATACAGTGATAGACAACAAGAAAGTATATTCATTGATATTTTTACAGAGATTGACAACGAATATCAACAGAACCACATTCTTATTACAATCTCACTTTCACATAATGTACACTTTTATTATAATTACAGTTAATTTAAGCGAAATATTTCTTGTGTGGAAACGCATATAAAATTTGAAGAACCCAAGTAGATAAGATGATTTATTGTAATGTTCAAGCGCATCCTCGTGACTGAATCGTCAATCCACAATTCTCATCCTAAACTATATTGTGAGGAATAAAGGAGCACATATTGTGTTCAGGTCATCAAATACGGTTAATTTTGGGTAATATACAGGATTTGAGTATCATTGTCTTCTCATACAGTTTGAGCATACATTTCAGCTGTCAAGCGCATTATGGTGTAAAATAAAGAAAATTTGCAAGAGTCAAGTGTTCTCTCAACCAAGATAATGTAACATGTATAAACAATTAATATTGTTTTCGATTAAATCCTATAGAAAACATTACTTTTTCTTTATAAATACTGTTCCAAACAAAAATAGAGTAGACAAAATACAAGCAAGTTACACGACGAACGATCAATGATAGTCATAATGTAACTGAAGTTAAGCACCACTATCTCCTTGATTATCACCGATAAACAATACAGTGTATGGAGACGTTTCAAGTAAGAAACCTTCCTTCTTGACGACATCATATTGTGAAGCCTCGGAATCTTACTGATGATTGATTTAATAGACACGTAATAGTTTTTGATAAAATTGAGGACTTCTCAGAATTATCGAAGGTATTCATGCTCACTGAATTTGAGAACGATCCAAACAATATAATGTTCTATGTAAAATCAAATACTTAGTCGAAGTAATCAATAATCTTCACATGTGTCAAGCAACAATCTGTAAAGTGAAGGGTGATTTTCAATTTATTTAACATTTCAGACTACTGTTAGTGGATGTGCGTTGGATGTCGTTCTCCACAAGTGTTCGCCAGATTATGTTAACCATATAATCAGTTGTGTATTTTGTTTATGATCACCTGGCTCCTGAATGTGTAGAGTAGAACAAATTTCTAGTTGAAGTTGACGTCGGTTAAAAGAATGTGGTGTAGCATTTTTAAATACGTCCTGTATTGAAATTATCAAGAATCATCAAGTATGTCAAGTTAAAGTCTGAATATAGAAGGGTGATACTTTAATTTGATAAATGTTTCCGATCACTGTTAATAATTGAGATTGTTTGAAAGGCATTTTCCAGAAATGTTTGTCGGATTATGTTCAGAACACCATCTGTTGCAAGTTCAAAATATGTTAGCCTGACTCTTCATGATGTAGAATTGAGTGACGTTCACTCTGTACTCAGAGCACTCAACTCTGCTAATACAAATGCCACCAGTTTCACTTCAATTCCAACTCCATTTAGTTGACTTACATTATTTTTCACAGAGATTTTATTCACAGATTGATGTCTTCCAGAACCAACGGTTCCCTAATCGGCATTTTAAAGTTTAAAAATGTGAATGTTTGTCTTTGTGAATAAGTGATCCCATCGATTCCGTGTAGTAAGCAGCTGAACATGTATCACGAAATTAAAATGAATTCATGTCACTCCGCTGGACTAGTTTTTCTTGCTTCACTCAATCCCGAGTGTTGTTCGAAATTACAGTTGATTAACTTGCCCGAAATCTAGTTGCTTGCATGTTGACATTTGGTTCGCTTTTCCAATTATATACAGTTATTTGTGATAAAATGTAGAAGAGTGTTGTTTAGTTTGACGAAATCACCATGAAATGAAAAAACGGGTCACAGGTTGTACAGAATCACGAAATATGGAAGAATGTTATCCAGTTATCTGGCAATCATTAGGAACATGTTAAAATGACAATAGTTCATCGCGAAGCGTTGATTGCATATTTGATAACAATGATGAAATAAATGGTTCAATGAAACCAACTCATTATTCAAATTCATCAAATTTGTTGGAAATAAGTGACAATGCCATATTTCTGATGGATTCTACCACAAAGTTTATCAGTCGAAAATCCATAGAAATCAACTTTGTTCGAGATCCTTCCGTTAGACTGGTCTCGTATACAAATTTGTGTGGCACTTTGTATTATGAAAATGTTTATCAACTTACATATCCGTAAACAACATAAGTTGAGTCAGCTATGAGAATCAAGTTGAGTCACGTTTCTGGTCTAATTTTGATTTGTGTAAACTCGAAGCATCCAACTCAGATAATCACACAAAACATTCACACTATCAGCATGTCCATAATAGAATTTCCCAGGGATATGCAAGCCAATAGATAACTCTATTCTCCAACACGTTTTCAATTTAAGTCACACACAATCTGCAAGTCACCGTTTGAAATCTCCGAAACACTAAAATGAACCAGCTCAAAATAGGTTCAGATGAGATGTTTGTGCATTGCTGAAGCTAGAAAGACTAACCAATTCAAATCGCGAAACCAAAATTTTGGTAATAGTTGACATGTTACCGAATTAAATAAACACAATCCTACTGTGCCAACAGCAAACCCTATTTGCTAAATATGACACAAATTTTGGGATCGACAGTAACAGGTTTTGTGATGTCATCGTTCATGAAATACTTGAAAATCGTAATATATATGAAAAATGATACACACAAATGTTCACCTAATGGACAAGAATGGGTAAATTTTAATATTTACGTAATGGATTTAAATTGCTTACTCAAATATTGTAAATATATACCTAATGTGGGAGAATATTCTACAACATTAATTGTGACAACAGTTCAAAAGTGGGCTAGAAACAATCGATTACATAATGAATAAACATAGATAGGAATATAGTGATGAGAGTTCAGTTGAAAGATTATCCATTTGAAAGATAGTTGAAAAAATTAAATAAAATCAACGATGTAACAAATATAAAAGAAAAAAAGGAAAACAATTTTTAAGGTGTGGTGAAGGAATATTTGTCACCAGGGCAAGGAAAGATTAACCACCGTCTCCTTTTGAATACGTAGTTCAGGCTTTTGACTCCTGATGTCAATGGCTTCAGCAAACTTCAGCAAACTGGGGTTTGTCTGCTTACTAATCACCCTAAAGGATTGTAGTTTATGGTTTATCAAAAGTTCACAAACATGACGTTCACTTTAGACGTATTCTATTAATGATCAACTCTTGGTATCATAAAGTTGCACACTGGTTAGCAGTTAAACTAGAAATAGTTCGTCGCAGACAAGCAACATATACGCTAAGAGATTCATTCCAGTTTGCTGATAGACTAAAACATACGAATTTAGTCTACAAGTTCATGTTCTCTTTTGGTGTAACATCCTTGTTCACCAATATACCACTTTTTGAAAATATTGATATAATTTTTCAGAATGATGATCTACCTTTACCAGCCTCAGAATCCGAAAAACTACTACTGATGTGCATAAAAGATGTTCAATTCCAGTTCAATAACACCATATCGCCAAATCGATGGCGTAGCAATGGGAAGCCCACTAGGTCCAATTATGGCAGATATTTTTATGAGGTATCTTGAAAACACGGTACTTAAACAGGCAATTGGTGAAAGAACGGAATACTCCAGATATGTGGAGGATACATTTATTATCTGTAACAATGAACAGCATGCAATCCGCCTGCTAAAAATTTACAATAACGCTCACACTAATATACATTTCACTATGGAGCACGAACAGAACGACATGTTCCACTTTCTTGATGTCGCCATAAAACGCAGGGGATACGGGACAGTCCAACGTTCAGTTTATAGAAAAAGTAATTGGAATAGCCTCTACCTGAATTTCAATAGTTTTTATTTAATTAGTTAGAACAAGACATTGGTTAAAACACTATTTTACAGGGTAGAAAAAATATGTACCACTGACAAAATGGGAGAAGAATTAATGAACGTATAAAGACAACTTTTATCCACAAAAGTTTAATAACAAATATAAAATGCCCAAAGAAAACAAGGCGGAAATAACTACCGTAAATAAAAAGCCCAATTATATGAATCTTAACTTCAAAGGTGATAACGTCGCACAAATCATCAACAGGAGACAGAACACTGCTCTAGCCGGCACTTATCCTGCGGCTAAACTTTGAACTCTCTATAAAACAACATATTCAATAACCCAATCGAAGATCGACAAGCAACCCTTTCATGTTAACGCCAACTGTATTTATAAATTAACGTGTACTTTCCAAAGCAGCTACATCTGCCGAACTGAAAGAAGAGCATATCATAGATGTTTTTGAACATGTTCTAAAAAGTCTTAGAACAAGGGAAAGAAAGACTCTGAACCGTGCAATCACCAAACATCTTATTGATACAGGTAGATAACTTACATTCCTTTAAGGTGAATAGTAAGCAGACAAACCCCAGTTTGCTGAAGTTTGCTGAAGCCATTGACATCAGGAGTCAAAAGCCTGAACTACGTATTCAAAAGGAGACGGTGGTTAATCTTTCCTTGCCCTGGTGACAAATATTCCTTCACCACACCTTAAAAATTGTTTTCCTTTTTTTCTTTTATATTTGTTACATCGTTGATTTTATTTAATTTTTTCAACTATCTTTCAAATGGATAATCTTTCAACTGAACTCTCATCACTATATTCCTATCTATGTTTATTCATTATGTAATCTATTGTTTCTAGCCCACTTTTGAACTGTTGTCACAATTAATGTTGTAGAATATTCTCCCACATTAGGTATATATTTACAATATTTGAGTAAGCAATTTAAATCCATTACGTAAATATTAAAATTTACCCATTCTTGTCCATTAGGTGAACATTTGTGTTTATCATTTTTCATATATATTACGATTTTCAAGTATTTCATGAACGATGACATCACAAAACCTGTTACTGTCGATCCCAAAATTTGTGTCATATTTAGCAAATAGGGTTTGCTGTTGGCACAGTAGGATTGTGTTTATTTAATTCGGTAACATGTCAACTATTACCAAAATTTTGGTTTCGCGAGTTAAACAATCGTCTGTCGAATAAATCATTTCTTGTTTGATTTCGTAAATTTATCGATATCACAATCCTTCACACTGAAATATTTTGTATTCATTGCCGTTGAGTAGTGTCTAATCATGATAAGAAAACGTATCTATGTATGTCATGATGTAAATCAGACTTTTTTGTGCTCTGTTAGAATATGATTCAAATTGTAAAGTAATTAATGGTGTCTTCATGTATCTACTTGTGTATTTTATGTGTTGAATAAATACTTTGTGGCGAACAAATTGTTCTAGTTGACCTGGTCAATAACTTATATCCTCACTCACGTTTCTAATTGAAAACAATGTACAGATTCCTAATCTTCTGGTCAAACATTTCATACAATAACAGGTAGTTTATCTACTCACTTTCTGCATACGATTATCAGTTTTTGTTTTCAATTTACCACCTATCTGTAAAAGAAACTTATCAAAACTACTTGTGCTGAGAACTCTTCATGATACTTAACACGTTATATTGAAGAAACACATTGATCTTTATGACAATAAATCATCATCCTTATTTCTCAATGTATTCTCATGATGATATTGCGAACAATCTTCATAATTTAAATGATGAACATTATCATTGACGGATTCACTATTGTCTGTTTAATGCAATGCAGTTTCCACAAACATTCATTGACACAACTTGTTAATAACACTGATTTACCTACATGAGCCTGTTACATCTCGTGATGAAGCATAGATCGCTCACCAGCATTCTCCATCCAATTCTAGCTTAGTTAATCAAATTCAGTTCTGTTTAGTTGCTGTTCATCCTTTTGATGTCGGCTTCTGATTTGCAATGTAGTGTTCTTCGACCTTCACGTTTTCCATTCCATTTCATAATTTTAAATTCAAGCCTGCCTTGTAGTACGATTCAGTTATTTCATAGATACATGTACCATTCACGTTCAGTGTCTTTTTTGGTCTTATCTTTGTTCAAACTCTGTTTTTCTTCTCTCTCTCTCTCTCTCACGATAAGTTATTATTAGTGGTGACCGTTCAATGGATATTGATTATATTGAGATGACGTTGATATAACTATGATTGTTTTACTATTGACAGAATAGAGTGTCCTGGAAGTCAAGACCGTTAAAACCAATTCCATCAATATACAAATATTTGGTTGTCCATACTGCTTTTCTGTGAACAGCTCACACATAAATGCTTGTCACACAATTCTTACTTTCGTGTAACGACATATGAGACTATGATAGACAAAGTCAAGATTACTTGACGTTGTGGATGAATATGCGTGCACGGAAGTCAGTTTACGGCAAATCGTTTGAAATCGGTGAATTTTAGTTGATCCAGCGTGCGATTACACCGCGATATGTGTTAGAAAATTCAAAAACGGGATCTCAGTTTCATAACGATGATCATCGATTGTTCGTTGTGTTACTTGTTTATATTTTGTCCACTCGATTTCGGTCAAGTAGACACTTGTTTCTTGCACCTATATACTGAACAAAACCACGATTGAGGACAACCGAAATTATTCGATTATAAAATTACAGAATATCTCGTCGAAATCTGAGAACTGTACCGTAATTAGTCAATTTGCACAATATCAAACAATTATGTGAAACTGTACCGTTGCTTTTCAAAATATCAATCCATCGTCTCAGATTTCATTTTTCGGTATTTTCATACCGATCAATATTCGTTTTCATTCTGACTTTCTCGATCTACTATTGGATTGCATTCTTTTTCTTGTCGATTATCACATACCACTAATGCATATATAAGTAGTGCACAACACACTTCTTCTTTACTCGACACCACAATGTGTTTGGTAGTTGGAAAGCATGTTTGAACTGATTTAGAAGGCAACATTGTCAGACACCTACTTTTTATTTTCGGTGAACTGTAATCGTTTGACCTGAACATAATATGTGCTCCTTCATTGCCCATGGAATAGTTTGGGATGAACACTGTAGAATGAATATTCAGTTACGATTATGCGTTTGAATATTACAAAAATAATCACATCTACTTGGATTCTGTTAATCCAGTAATTGTTTACACATTAGAAATATTTTTTCCAGAAGTGATGATAATGATAATAATAGAGTACATTTACTGAGAGCGTGATTTGCAAATACCTGTCTATTGACCCTCGTTGTCATTCTCTGAATATACTTTCTTGTTATTTATCACCACATTCTGTCTAATTAATCAATCTTACGGTTTTCTCTCTTGTTTTCCGAACCCAATATGTATCTCAGAATAATCATTGTTGTTTTATAATAATGTGTTTTTGCGACTGACGATCACCTTAGCACGAAGAACGGAGATGAATGAAATATGCATTTTATAAATGATTGATACTACTTTACTAAGAAAAGAATCATATGGAAACAAATAGTTTGTCCGTCAACTCATAGCAGGTCTTGCTTCATTGATGAGTGAACACTATATCCGTTTGCTTTCAAAAAACAAATGAGTTTGTTGGTCGTTTTTCTCTAGAAACATGATACTTCCCGAGTATATTGGTTCCTGTGACTGTAATAAATCATCTCGATGGCAGTCTCAATACCGTATAATATTAAATATATATTAAGAATGGCTATGGAAAGTTATTCTTTTTCTTCAACTAACATTCAAACGATTCAATTACCATTATTCATGTTATTATTATTTTTAATATTATTGTTATTAGTATTGCTATTATTATTATAATTTACTGGGTAGTTGTTCACACTCATTTTATTCCTACTCTGTCTATACTTATTTTGTTCGACTTATACAACAACTCGAAAGTACATTCTGGAAGAGAACATATAAATGGTGTTAAAACTCATCCTTGATTGCATCCGGACTGCAATCTGTCGGAGCATAGGTGGAGATGACAAAAAGACACCGTTTCTCACATCCATTTCTCCACATTTTGATGAAATTCTCTAATCTAACAGCACATAACCGACTGTTAATGGGTATCCAATTGATTAGTGCTGTATCAGCTCTAGTGTTTATTGTGACACCAACGCCAGCAAGACCAGACAAAGATGCATAAATTTATACTTCTTCATCAACATGTAAACATAAAAAAGTAATGTATTATATCGGAGTAAATCAGCATAAACTTCTCACAATCGAAATCATTCAATTATTACGTTCCAGTTACTACGGAAGGACCGCGAATTTCCACATAAGGCTTGTTAACTCATCTACATGTATTATTATCAATTTTATGAATTTAATTTTGTCAATAAAATATTTCCTGAGAACACAGTCTTCTATAATATGAAAACCAAAATGCGATACTCTTTCGATCGCAACAGTTCCTGCGTGTTGAAAAATTACTTCAAGTATTCTTGGCTTACTTAATGCTATACGACATGAAAACTATCACCAAGACGATTTATCACGGTCGCACAGACCAATATAACTGGGACGTATGATTATCCCAAACAAATTGATCACTCAACTGACTTGAAATCAAATAGTAGATGGTAACAGTGTTTATTCATAACTGAAGCAAGACTTTCAATACATTGACAGGCAATCTACTTGTTTTAATTTCAGTTTGATTTCAGGAAAGTAGTAGTACTCATTTGTAAAGTGAAAATGTCTATCATCCTTATTATGTGTGCGTAGTTGAGCGTCAATCATATGAATGCACTATTAGACAGCGACATTCCTTATTATAATTAGGATTCATATTATGCTCATCACACGTGATAAAATACGATATTACTTGATCAATCAGATAGAGTACGGTGATAGACAACAAGAAAGTATATTCATTGATATTTTTACAGAGATTGACAACGAATGTCAACAGAACCACATTCTTATTACAATCTCACTTTCACATAATGTACACTTTTATTATAATTACAGTTAATTTAAGCGAAATATTTCTTGTGTGGAAACGCATATAAAATTTGAAGAACCCAAGTAGATAAGATGATTTATTGTAATGTTCAAGCGCATCCTCGTGACTGAATCGTCAATCCACAATTCTCATCCTAAACTATATTGTGAGGAATAAAGGAGCACATATTGTGTTCAGGTCATCAAATACGGTTAATTTTGGGTAATATACAGGAATTGAGTATCATTGTCTTCTCATACAGTTTGAGCATACATTTCAGCTGTCAAGCGCATTATGGTGTAAAATAAAGAAAATGTGCAAGAGTCAAGTGTTAATGTAACATGTATAAACAATTAATATTGTTTTCGATTAAATCCTATAGAAAACATTACTTTTTCTTTATAAATACTGTTCCAAACAAAAATAGAGTAGACAAAATACAAGCAAATTACACGACGAACGATCAATGATAGTCATAATGTAACTGAAGTGAAGCACCACTATCTCCTTGATTATCACCGATAAACAATACAGTGTATGGAGACGTTTCAAGTAAGAAACCTTCCTTCTTGACGACATCATATTGTGAAGCCTCGGAATCTTACTGATGATTGATTTAATAGACACGTAATAGTTTTTGATAAAATTGAGGACTTCTCAGAATTATCGAAGGTATTCATGCTCACTGAATTTGAGAACGATCCAAACTATGTAAGCTTCTATGTAGAATCAAATACGTAGTCGAAGTAATCAATAATCTTCACAGTTTGATCAATTTATTTTATATACGTAGTAATTGAATGATGTCGATTGTGAGATGGTTATGCTGATTCACTCTGATATAATACATTACTTTTTCATGTTTACATGTTGATGAAGAAGTATAAATTTATTCAAACTCGAATTGCAATATTCCTCTACATCACTTTATTGTTCGTCGTTTGCGCAATATCATCACTGTACCTTTTAACTGAATTTGAGAACGATCCAAACTATGTGATGTTCTATGTAGAATCAAATACTTAGTCGAAGTAATCAATAATCTTCACATGTGTCAAGCAACAATCTGTAAAGTGAAGGGTGATTTTCAATTTATTTAACATTTCAGACTACTGTCAGTGGATGTGCGTTGGATGTCGTTCTCCACAATTGTTCGCCAGATTATGTTAACCATATAATCAGTTGTGTATTTTGTTTATGATCACCTGGCTCCTGAATGTGTAGAGTAGAACAAATTTCTAGTTGAAGTTGACGTCGGTTAAAAGAATGTGGTGTAGCATTTTTAAATACGTCCTGTATTGAAATTATCAAGAATCATCAAGTATGTCAAGTTAAAGTCTGAATATAGAAGGGTGATACTTTAATTTGATAAATGTTTCCGATCACTGTTAATAATTGAGATTGTTTGAAAGGCATTTTCCAGAAATGTTTGTCGGATTATGTTCAGAACACCATCTGTTGCAAGTTCAAAATATGTTAGCCTGACTCTTCATGATGTAGAATTGAGTGACGTTCTCTCTGTACTCAGAGCACTCAACTCTGCTAATACAAATGCCACCAGTTTCACTTCAATTCCAACTCCATTTAGTTGACTTACATTATTTTTCACAGAGATTTTATTCACAGATTGATGTCTTCCAGAACCAACGGTTCCCTAATCGGCATTTTAAAGTTTAAAAATGTGAATGTTTGTCTTTGTGAATAAGTGATCCCATCGATTCCGTGTAGTAAGCAGCTGAACATGTATCACGAAATTAAAATGAATTCATGTCACTCCGCTGGACTAGTTTTTCTTGCTTCACTCAATCCCGAGTGTTGTTCGAAATTACAGTTGATTAACTTGCCCGAAATCTAGTTGCTTGCATGTTGACATTTGGTTCGCTTTTTCAATTATATACAGTTATTTGTGATAAAATGTAGAAGAGTGTTGTTTAGTTTGACGAAATCACCATGAAATGAAAAAACGGGTCACAGGTTGTACAGAATCACGAAATATGGAAGAATGTTATCCAGATATGTGGCAATCATTAGGAATATGTTAAAATGACAATAGTTCATCGAGAAGTGTTGATTGCATATTTGATAACAGTGATTGTTCAGTGAAACCAACTCATTATTCAAAATCATCGGTTTACATTCTGCCGCAAACTGAAGTTCATTGAGTATGAATTTGTCGAAAATGAGTGATCAATCCATATTTCTGATGGATTCTACCGCAAACTTTATCAGACAAAAATATTCAGAAATCAACTTTGTTTGAGATTTTTCCATTAGACTGGATGTTACGTTCAAGTTTTGCTCTTCCCAATTATTCAATTACGAACTATCGATGAACTTGAAAATTACGAACCCAGATTAACAACAGAACCAAACTCCAATCTAGATACCAAGTTTATTCGCAATTCACAGATAGTCGACCAAATGTTGTTCTATCAACAATAATTAAAACAATAACAAAACAAACCTTCAATTTTGTAGGTTCTCGGAGCAAAACTACCAAATACCAAACCAAAGACAAAGGGAAACCAGAATGTCCGAAATAATGATGAAAACAAACAACTTCAAAGGTTAAGTAAAACCAATACATGCAAAAACACATTATAATTATAATTGTAGAGTAAAATGTTTTTGTCAGTCAAAGTTCTTCAATTCTCTCGTAACACTCCCAACCAAAAGCACCTTGGTTATTTTCACAGACAAATAAATAGGTAATCGCAGTAATTCAAGTATATGCATCACATGCAATTAACAACACGCATTCAATATGCTAACAATTTCGTGATTCCCAGGACTTACAGCAGTACGCCTAGGGATCGGAGTAGCTACCTAAGATCTACAACTTCTAGACGCAGTTTTCAACTTACGTGTCCGTAAAGAACATAAGTTAAGTCAGCTATGAGAATCACGTCAAGTCAGATTTCTGGTCTAAGATTGATATGTGCAAACTTGAAGCAACCAACGCAGATAATCTCTCAAACACATTCACACTAAAGGTATGCTGATTATTGAATTTGTAGAATGTCTCCTTGGAACGATTATTACAATCGGTATTACGATCCAACTACCTTTCCCTATTTTTATTCATATCACCATTTGTATGCGAAAAGCCGGTTATACCCTGTAACCTTACATTCTAATCTAGCAATATCAACCTCTTCTTCAACCTCTAACATCTTGAGCTCCATTTCTAATTCAAGCCTCTTTTCTTAATTCTTTTTCCTAAGAAGTGTCATACCTAACTTCAGTTGAGAAGAACTAAGCCGTTCAGAACACATACTATTAACACTAAAACCACGTTTATCAACACCAGACATGCCACAAACAGCTCTGGAAATTTTACCATACAATTCGTCATTTGTCCTCCGTCCTTTGCTTCGTGTTTCCGTAGTATGCCTTTGTTCCAAGGAATCGATTACCCAAACAAATCTTAATTAATCCAAACGCATTCCATTAATAGGAGGAGGAATTGGGACTCAAAATATCCAAAAATATCCAAGGTGTGGACAGAGAACCAAAACTGAAGAACTCTATGTTACGTCCACGTTTTGCTCGTCTCAGTTACTGAAGAACGGACTATCGATCTACTTGCAAATTACAAACCCAAATTAACAACAGGGATTACAATTTACCCATTCTTGTCCATTAGGTTTCACATTTGTGTACGTCTTTTGCCACATACATTATTGTTTTCAAGTACTTCATGCACGATGATATCACACAGGTTCTTGTCGTCTATTCCCTAATTTCATTATGAGACTGTGGTGAAGCATCCTGACAACATAATCAACAATATGTTCTTCTTATAGTTTTATGTCAACCACAGTGACGGGTGAATCGGTCGATGCACATCCATCTGGATGGATACACTTGACTGATCGCAAAACGCATGTTTGTGTCTAATATTGATTGAAGTTAGGTCTCGTGGTTAAGTTGAAGTGATCACATATTACAGCAGACCAAATATATTTCGGAAATATCATGTGGTATTTAAAGTCGCCTGAAATTCTCAACAGAATTTAAATGAGTCTGTTCTTAAGAAAACACTCGTAGTCGAATATTTAAATACCACGTCATGTATGTCTGTCTCGATAGTTTCAAATTCTTACATTTAGGTGATGCTATTTAGGAGGTATTTTGACTGATTTAGACAACGTTCGATGTTTTTATTCTACCGCCAAAAAATAGTGAAGCTTGGTATCGTGGTGGCTGGTACAGGTCAGTAAAGCGTATCTTCAATCTTGAAGACGTCAGTACTCTCCATCTTGCCCAATCTCATATCACTCAATTTCGCTGTATGAGAATCAACTACTACATCACTCGAACCACAACTAACCTCTCTAAGACAGAGTGATATGTCTTTGGTTTGAAAGCTACTTTTTTAGATATAGTCGTCGCCGTTCATGTCGGAATCGCTTATCACATATAATGGATAAACAAAGAGTCACTGCGATTCCTAAAGACGGTTAGAAATGAACATTTACTAGCCGTTAATTAATATTGTTTTCGATTAAATCCTATAGAAAACATTACTTTTTCTTTAAAAATACTGTTCCAAACTCAAATAGAGTAGACAAAATACAAGCAAGTTACACGACGAACGATCAATGATAGTCATAATGTAACTGAAGTGAAGCACCACTATCTCCTTGATTATCACCGATAAACAATACAATGTATGGAAACGTTTCAAATAAGAAACCTTCCTTCTTGACGACATCATATTGTGAAGCCTTGGAATCTTACTGATGATTGATTTAATAGACATGTAATAGTTTGTGATAAAATTGAGGACAGTCTCAATACCGTATTATATTAAATATCGTAAGACTGGCTATGGAAAGTAATTTTTTTTCTTCAACTAACATTCAAACGATTCAATTACCATTATTCATGTTATTATTATTTTTAATATTATTGTTATTAGTATTGCTATTATTATTATAATTTACTGGGTAGTTGTTCACACTCATTTTATTCCTACTCTGTCTATACTTATTTTGTTCGACTTATACAACAGCTCGAAAGCACATTTTGGACGAGAACATATAAATGGTGGTAAAACTCATCCTTGATTGCATCCGGACTGCAATCTGTCGGAGCATAGGTGGAGAAGACAAAAAGACACCGTTTCTCACATCGATTTCTTTACACTTTGATGAAATTCTTTAATCTAACAGCACATATCCGACTGTTATTGGGTATCCAATTGGTTAGTGCTGTATCAGCTCTAGCGTTTATTGTGACACCAACGCCAGCAAGACCAGACAAAGATGCATAAATTTACACTTCTTCATCAACATGTAAACATAAAAAAGTAATGTATTATATCGGAGTGTATCAGCATAAACTTCTCACAATCGAAATCATTCAATTATTACGTTCCAGTTACTACGGAAGGACCGCGAATTTCCACATAAGGCTTGTTAACTCATCTACATGTATTATTATCAATTTTATGAATTTAATTTTGTCAATAAAATATTTCCTGAGAACACAGTCTTCTATAATATGAAAACCAAAAATGCGATACTCTTTCGATCGCAATAGGTCCTGCGTGTTGAAACATTACTTCAAGTATTCTTGGCTTACTTAATGCTATACGACATGAAAACTATCACCAAGACGATTTATCACGGTCGCACAGACCAATATAACTGGGACGTATGATTATCCCAAACAAATTGATCACTCAACTGACTTGAAATCAAATAGTAGATGGTAACAGTGTTTATTCATAACTGAAGCAAGACTTTCAATACATTGACAGGCAATCTACTTGTTTTAATTTCAGTTTGATTTCAGGAAAGTAGTAGTACTCATTTGTAAAGTGAAAATGTCTATCATCCTTATTATGTGTGCGTAGTTGAGCGTCAATCATATGAATGCACTATTAGACAGCGACATTCCTTATTATAATTAGGATTCATATTATGCTCATCACACGTTATGAAATATCATATTACAGTTCTGACGTAACACTAGAATCCATCAAAAATATCGAATGGTCATTCGTTTCAGACAAATGTCATGCTGAATCAACAGTTTTGACAAATTACATAGAACCAGTCAGGAAGAAAACTGTACAAATTATTTGAGTTCAATGTGCACATCGCGGAAATTATTATTGAATGTGATAATTTACTGTGTAGATTGTATTGAATCAAGTTGACGGAGTGAATCGATTATGTCACTTAACTTGTCTTGACATTGGTTGAGTTTCCGATATCAAAAACACTGGATATATATTCAATTATGAGATCAGTACTGAGGGTAAGAAATTCCGACTCAAATAATTTCGGAAGCTATAAGCTAATCTTTCAATAAGTTCACTGCATAAGGTTTCTGTCATCCATTGCAAAAACTGCATATTGAAGACACAAACCGAAATTCACTGAATAAATCATGATGTGGTAAAAATAAACGATATGTTTGAACCGTCTGATCAACGCATTACTTGATGTGAGCTACAATCTTCTTTAACATGATAACCGAGATCAGATATTCATTCATGACACTGCGTCTTATGCGTTACTAAAATTCTTCGAATGCACTCCTACTATATTTAATATCATACGGTATTGAGACTGCCATCGAGATGATTTATTACAGTCACAGGAACCAATGTACTCGGGAAGTAACATGTTTCTAGAGAAAAACGACCAACAAACTCATTTGTTTTTTGAAAGCAAACGGATATAGTGTTCACTCATCAATGAAGCAAGACCTGCTATGAGTTGACGGACAAACTATTTGTTTCCATATGATTCTTTTCTTAGTAAAGTAGTATCAATCATTTATAAAATGCATATTCTATTCATCTCCGTTCTTCGTGCCAAGGTGATCGTCAGTCGCAAGAACACATTATTAGAAAGCAACAATGATTATTCTGAGATACATATTGGGTTCGGAAAACAAGAGAGAAAACCGTAAAATTGATTAATTAGACAGAATGTGGTGATAAATAACAAGAAAGTATATTCAGAGAATGACAACGAGGGTCAATAGACAGGTATTTGCAAATCACGCTCTCAGTAAATGTACTCTATTATTATCATTATTATCACTTCTGAAACAATAATTTTTGTGTGGAAACGCATATTAAATTAGAAGAACCCAAGTAGATAACTTTTCATTTTGTAATGTTCGAACGCTTAATGGTGACTGAATCGTCAATCCACAGTTCTCAATTTAGTTTATTCTATGAGGAATAAGGTAGCACAATATGTGTTCAGGTCAAACGATTACAGTTCGTCGAGAATAAAAAGTAAGTGTCTGACAATGTTGCCTTCCAAATCAGTTCAAACATGCTTTCCAACTATCAAACACATTGTGGTGTCGAGTAACGAAGAAGTGTGTTGTGCACTACTTATATATACATTAGTGGTATGTGACAATCGACAAGAAAAAGAATGCAATCCAATAGTAGATCGAGAAAGTCAGGATGAAAACGAATATTGATCGGTATGAAAATACCGAAAAATGAAATCTGAGACGATGGATTGATATTTTGAAAAGCAACGGTACAGTTTCACATAATTGTTTGATATTGTGCAAATCGACTAATTACGGTACAGTTCTCAGATTTCGACGAGATATTCTGTAATTTTATAATCGAATAATTTCGGTTGTCCTCAATCGTGGTTTTGTTCAGTATATAGGTGCAAGAAACGAGTGTTCACTTGAACGAAATCGAGTAGACAAAATATAAACAAGTAACACAACGAACAATCGATGATCATCATTATGAAACTGAGATCCCGTTTTTGAATTTATAAGTTGTAGATATTGAAATGATCAAACGAATGATGTGCATGAGATGCATTTTGGTAGAATTGAATAAAATCCGTGTAGTTAATGATAATGTGACCAGAAATTTGTGAATAATACAATTGAATGTTAGGCTACAAGGAGACTGATCTGTCAACCAATCAATCAGGTGATATCCAAACGAATATTTGGGTTTGAATAGAACAACAAGAAGAAAACTACGATAGTGCTGACAGAAATAACAATGTTAAACATGATTTATTAATGAGAGACACTACAAACGAAATCTAATTTCAATGAAAAATGACAGACATATCATGGACGTTTGATTTCCTGAATAATTTGGTCCACTTTACCTGGCTGTTCAATATCAATCAAAACTAATCAATATATGATACAAATACTGACATAATCAGCAGTGAAATATATCCATCCACAACGTTAAGTAATCTTGACTTTGCCTATCATAGTCTCATATGTCGTGACACGAAAGGAAGAATTGTGTGACAAGCATCTATGTGTAAGCTATTCACAGAAAAGCAGTATCGACAACCAAATATTTGTATACTGATGGAATTAGTTTTGACGGTCTCATGCCAGTTGTTTAGGTAACAACACTTGATTCAACGTTCTCTGTTTATTATTCATCTCGATGTACTCTGAGACATCAACACACTTGCCGAAATCTTGCAGATGAGGACTGTTCCGATGTCATAATTCCGAGTTGTAATCAGATGACCAGAAACCGCAAAATGTTGTGAATTCAAATTGTCTGACGCATCTCTTGTTCTGGCTTAAGTAGAATGTACAGGTGTAAAAAGTTTTATAAAAAACGGTATTCATTATCAACCTCGTTTCACAGTTGTTTTCTAACAAATCCCGTATATTCAATTAATACTCTACATGGAAAATACACATTTGATTTACAGTTAAATGCATCTATTCAGTTAATTTGTATGGATATGTTAACATGTAACAGTGATTGATATGACACGATACACAGAACATGATGTGGACTTTGTCAACAAAATAATTGGACATAGTCTGAATGCAAATGTACTTGAAACGTATTTATTAATTGGATCTGAATGCATCAAATTTATTCTTGAGTGTTTCATAGTTTGATACGCTGATGACAAGAAAACTAGATGATTCTCTAAGAAGATGCTTACTGAAATCATTTAAAATTAGATGATGATAGTTAAGTAACTTAGGTCAGTGCGGCACTAGGCTTCGTATTGAAAGTTGATTAAATCACGGCAAAATGTGCTACTTCTTTGGTCATTTGTAGATTATAAGACAGAATCACACTTATCAACTATATTTGACAGTGATGACAGTTTCAGTTATTACGAGTTCGAATGCAGAGTTCAGTCTTCAATTCAATAGATGCTTATGTCAAAATGTGAACAAATTGATTTTTAAAAGCAAAATTAAATATTTCATGTAATGAAATAAATGCAAAACTCATTTTGATCGACAGGCGTTAAGATGATATTAGGGAGAATGCTGTTAAACAAAACCAACATCTCGAGATAGAAGGAGACCAACATTTTGTGATACATAGGGTAAATGATCTTAAAGTGATTTGATAGTGTTATCATTTAAGGTCGATATTTGTTAAAAGGTATAGTGATGATATTGCGCAAACGACGAACAATAAAGTGATGTAGAGGAACATTGCAATTCGAGTTTGCATAAATTTATACTTCTTCATCAACATGTAAACATAAAAATGTAATGTATTATATCAGAGTGAATCAGCATAACCATCTCACAATCGACATCATTCAAATACTACGTATATAAAATAAATTGATCAAACTGTGAAGATTATTGATTACTTCGACTACGTATTTGATTCTACATAGAAGCTTACATAGTTTGGATCGTTCTCAAATTCAGTGAGCCTCAATACCTTCGATAATTCTGAGAAGTCCTCAATTTTATCAAAAACTATTACGTGTCTATTAAATCAATCATCAGTAAGATTCCAAAGCTTCACAATATGATGTCGTCAAGAAGGAAGGTTTCTTACTTGAAACGTTTCCATACATTGTATTGTTTATCGGTGATGATCAATATTCAATTTTGAAATAATACTCTGCATGGGAAATGCACATTTGTTTTACAGTTAAATGCATCTATTCAGTTAATTTGTTTGGATATGTTAACATGTAACAGTGATTGATATGACACGATACACAGAACATGATGTGGACTTTGTCAACAAAATAATTGGACATAGTCTGAATGCAAATGTACTTGAAACGTATTTATTAATTGGATCTGAATGCATCAAATTTATTCTTGAGTGTTTCATAGTTTGATACGCTGATGACAAGAAAACTAGATGATTCTCTAAGAAGATGCTTACTGAAATCATTTAAAATTAGATGATGATAGTTAAGTAACTTAGGTCAGTGCGGCACTAGGCTTCGTATTGAAAGTTGATTAAATCACGGCAAAATGTGCTACTTCTTTGGTCATTTGTAGATTATAAGACAGAATCACACTTATCAACTATATTTGACAGTGATGACAGTTTCAGTTATTACGAGTTCGAATGCAGAGTTCAGTCTTCAATTCAATAGATGCTTATGTCAAAATGTGAACAAATTGATTTTTAAAAGCAAAATTAAATATTTCATGTAATGAAATAAATGCAAAACTCATTTTGATCGACAGGCGTTAAGATGATATTAGGGAGAATGCTGTTAAACAAAACCAACATCTCGAGATAGAAGGAGACCAACATTTTGTGATACATAGGGTAAATGATCTTAAAGTGATTTGATAGTGTTATCATTTAAGGTCGATATTTGTTAAAAGGTATAGTGATGATATTGCGCAAACGACGAACAATAAAGTGATGTAGAGGAACATTGCAATTCGAGTTTGCAACCATGAACTTTATAAAACATTTTTCTCTCGGACTTAGTCAGTTTGATTTCCTGAAAACGACAAGTCTCTGATATTCCTCAATTGCGAAGAAGATGGTTTATAATATTATTTTTATTGTTATTAGTATTGCTATTATTATTATAATTTACTGGGTAGTTGTTCACACTCATTTTATTCCTACTCTGTCTATACTTATTTTGTTCGACTTATACAACAACTCGAAAGCACATTCTGGACGAGAACATATAAATGGTGGTAAAACTCATCTTTGATTGCATCCGGACTGCAATCTGTCGGAGCATAGGTGGAGATGACAAAAGGACACCGTTTCTCACATCGATTTCTTCACACTTTGATGAAATTCTCTAATCTAACAGCACATAACCGACTGTTAATGGGTATCCAATTGATTAGTGCTGTATCAGCTCTAGCGTTTATTGTGACACCAACGCCAGCAAGACCAGACAAAGATGCATAAATTTACACTTCTTCATCAACATGTAAACATAAAAAAGTAATGTATTATATCGGAGTGTATCAGCATAAACTTCTCACAATCGACATCATTCAATTATTACGTTCCAGTTACTACGGAAGGACCGCGAATTTCCACATAAGGCTTGTTAACTCATCTACATGTATTATTATCAATTTTATGAATTTAATTTTGTCAATAAAATATTTCCTGAGATCACAGTCTTCTATAATATGAAAACCAAAATGCGATACTCTTTCGATCGCAACAGGTCCTGCGTGTTGAAAAATTACTTCAAGTATTCTTGGCTTACTTAATGCTATACGACATGAAAACTATCAACAAGACAATTTTTCACTGTCGCACAAACCAATATAACTGGGACGTATGATTATCCCAAACAAATTGACCACTCAACTGACTTGAAATCAAATAGTAGATGGTAACAGTGTTTATTCATAACTGAAGCAAGACTTTCAATACATTGACAGGCGAACTACTTGTTTTAATTTCAGTTTGATTTCAGGAAAGTAGTAGTACTCATTTGTAAAGTGAAAATGTCTATCATCCTTATTATGTGTGCGTAGTTGAGCGTCAATCATATGAATGCACTATTAGACAGCGACATTCCTTATTATAATTAGGATTCATATTATGCTCATCACACGTGATAAAATACCATATTACTTGATCAATCAGATAGAGTACGGTGATAGACAACAAGAAATTATATTCATTGATATTTTTACAGAGATTGACAACGAAGCTCAACAGACCGACACTCTTATTAAAATCTCACTCTCACATAATGTACAATTTTGTTATCATTATAATTAATTTAAGAGAAATATTTCATGTGTGTAAACGCATATCAAATTAGAAGAACCCAAGTAGATAAGATGTCATTTTGTAATGTTCGAACGCTTAATAGTGACTGAATCGTCAATCCACAGTTCTCAATGTAAGTTATTCTATGAGGAATAAAGGAGCACATATTGTGTTCAGGTCATTTTGGCTAATATATAGGAGTAGAGTATTGTTGTCTTCTCAACCAGTTCGACTATGCATTTCAGCTGTCAAGCACATAATGGTGTCGAAAAAAGGAAATGTGCAAGAGTTAATTATTCTCTCAACCAAGATAATGTAACATGTATGAACAATTAATATTGTTTTCGATTAAATCCTATAGAAAACATTACTTTTTCTTTATAAATACTGTTCCAAACTCAAAAAGAGTAGACAAAATACAAGCAAATTACACGACGAACGATCAATGATAGTCATAATGTAACTGAAGTGAAGCACCACTATCTCCTTGATTATCACCGATAAACAATACAATGTATGGAAACGTTTCAAATAAGAAACCTTCCTTCTTGACGACATCATATTGTGAAGCCTTGGAATCTTACTGATGATTGATTTAATAGACACGTAATAGTTTTTGATAAAATTGAGGACTTCTCAGAATTATCGAAGGTATTCATGCTCACTGAATTTGAGAACGATCCAAACTATGTAAGCTTCTATGTAGAATCAAATACGTAGTCGAAGTAATCAATAATCTTCACAGTTTGATCAATTTATTTTATATACGTAGTAATTGAATGATGTCGATTGTGAGATGGTTATGCTGATTCACTCTGATATAATACATTACTTTTTTATGTTTACATGTTGATGAAGAAGTATAAATTTATGCAAACTCGAATTGCAATGTTCCTCTACATCACTTTATTGTTCGTCGTTTACGCAATATCATCACTATACCTTTTAACAAATATCGACCTTAAATGATAACACTATCAAATCACTTTAAGATCATCACAAGACATCACAATTTGTTTGATATTTGAAAAGCATGTTTGTACTGAATCAGAAGGCAACATTGTCAGACACCTACATTTTATTCTCGATGAAATGTAATCGTTTGACCTGAACACAATGTGTGCTCCTTTATTCCTCATAGAATAACTTACATTGAGAACTGTTTATTGACGATTCAGTCTCGAGGATGCGTTTGAACATTACAAAATGACAACTTATCTACTTGGGTTCTCTTATTTAATATGCGTTTACACACATGAAATATTTCTCTTTAATTATAATGATAACAAAATTGTACATTATGTGAGAGTGAGATTTTAATAAGATTGTCGGTCTGTTGACCTTCGTTGTCATTCTCTCTAAAAATATCAATGAATATACTTTCTTGTTTTGTATCACCGTATTCTATCTGAATAATCAAGGTATAATAAAAAAATAATCACATCAACTTGAATTCTGTTAATCCAGTGTTTGTTTACATATAAGAATTTTTTTTAAGTGATAATAATGATAATAATAGAGTACATTTACTGAGAGCGTGATTTGCAAATACCTGTCTATTGACCCTCGTTGTCATTCTCTGAATATACTTTCTTGTTATTTATCACCACATTCTGTCTAATTAATCAATTTTACGGTTTTCTCTCTTGTTTTCCGAACCCAATATGTATCTCAGAATAATCATTGTTGCTTTCTAATAATGTGTTCTTGCGACTGACGATCACCTTGGCACGAAGAACGGAGATGAATAGAATATGCATTTTATAAATGATTGATACTACTTTACTAAGAAAAGAATCATATGGAAACAAATAGTTTGTCCGTCAACTCATAGCAGGTCTTGCTTCATTGATGAGTGAACACTATATCCGTTTGCTTTCAAAAAACAAATGAGTTTGTTGGTCGTTTTTCTCTAGAAACATGATACTTCCCGAGTATATTGGTTCCTGTGACTGTAATAAATCATCTCGATGGCAGTCTCAATACCGTATGATATTAAATATAGTAGGAGTGCATTCGAAGAATTTTAGTAACGCATAAGACGCAGTGTCATGAATGAATATCTGATCTCGGTTATCATGTTAAAGAAGATTGTAGCTCACATCAAGTAATGCGTTGATCAGACGGTTCAAACATATCGTTTATTTTTACCACATCATGATTTATTCAGTGAATTTCGGTTTGTGTCTTCAATATGCAGTTTTTGCAATGGATGACAGAAACCTTATGCAGTGAACTTATTGAAAGATTAGCTCATAGCTTCCGAAATTATTTGAGTCGGAATTTCTTACCCTCAGTACTGATCTCATAATTGAATATATATCCAGTGTTTTTGATATCGGAAACTCAACCAATGTCAAGACAAGTTAAGTGACATAATCGATTCACTCCGTCAACTTGATTCAATACAATCTACACAGTAAATTATCACATTCAATAATAATTTCCGCGATGTGCACATTGAACTCAAATAATTTGTACAGTTTTCTTCCTGACTGGTTCTATGTAATTTGTCAAAACTGTTGATTCAGCATGACATTTGTCTGAAACGAATGACCATTCGATATTTTTGATGGATTCTAGTGTTACGTCAGAACTGAAGACATTTGATCGAATAAAACATTTATATTGTATACTAATCATTTTACTGTTTTTCTTTGATTTACAGTTATTGTCAACTCTTGTCTAGAGGCTTTAGTATATTCGGTTCAGTTTGCACGTGATTAGTTTTTCCATTCGTGTCTCTTTTGTGATCTGATCACGTAGAGACCATCTACGTATATGGCATTCCAAATGAATAGCTATATCTTTGATCAGTTGGTGGAATTTCAAAATATACGATGATGAAATCATGTGACGGAATTTCTTTAATGAAATTCAATTCAAGGTCAAAGTATAAACTTTGTCATCCAATTATAACAGTTTGTAATATTTTTATTTTTACTAATCAAATCAAAACAATGCCACATCGACAGCTGAATAACGTCTGTCAATGTAACAAAATATTTGTTCTTGAACACATCAGTATATATTTTGAACTGCATGTTAACCAACCACTTCTTCTTAAACACTGTGACTCACATTCAAGCGACGTTTCATCAATAGGGGTCAAGAATTTCAACCAATCATGAATAAATTTCAGTTCATTATTTTAATTTTTAGAAGAATATTGAATAGCGATGAGCTCATCTACCAACATGATTGGTTATCAATAAACCATTGATTTTATGAAAATTGATCTTCTCAATGGTCACTTTAAAACATCAAATCAGAATGAACCAACAAAACACTGAGAAAGTATATAAACCTGGCAATTTCTTTTGAAATTTGATTTATCACTTTGAACAAGAAGATGAAGTAAGTGTTGAAATACCATAAGCAACCACTTATTGTATCATAAGCATTTTAATTTAGTTCAATGAGATAATGTTGTTTTGTTCGTCTGAATCATTTTAGATACACCTTTTCATTTAGTCTGTCAATAACACTTTATTTGATCATCGTGTTGTTTAACAAATTCTTCGAATGTCAAAATATTAATGAAGAGGAAGAATTTCCACAAGAAAAAGAGTTCGTAGTTCATGAAAATGGTTCACATCGATATGTATGTAATCAGTCAGTTTTTAATATGCATAGTTAGTCTTTTCTATTTGGTTATTTACAGAAAATTAGTCTTGATCAGTCACATCCAATTGTGAACGGCAGTTTCAACAAATTCACTGGTACTCAAGTGAGTTGACTACATTTTTAGCGAAAGTGCTTATCCATATATTTGCATTATTCTAGAGTTTTAAACCGAAATTCACGTTCAAATATTTTGATACTGAAGTCAAAAAATTTGATTTTTACTCTACTAGTACGTCTAAAATGTTTTTTATACTTAAACGTTTACTGTTATGTTCTTCACATTTCATTTTACGAATAAAAATTAATTCAATTTCTTCAGTGAATAAGTTTGATGCTGCTCGTAACATACGAAACTTTTCCAGATATTTTCTTTTGATCAACTGGACAATAATATTAGGCTTTACAGCAAACCATATTAGGTTTATGCAATTCATTATAGGGTTCATTTCAGTACTAATTGCTTTTATTCCTGTTTTCAACAAAGCTTTAGTGAATGTATTCAAAGAAAAGTACTTCGGATTGATTATGGGTCACCGATCATTCAATTACGATTCTGAATATGAGGTTTTAGATAGCAGTGAGTTCTTGCATTATTCAGTTATAGTTTGTATTCTTTCTTTTTCTCACATTCATTTTGCGTAAATGATTCAGTATTTCACTTCATTGATAATCGGAACTAAACTATCACACAGTGGTTGTTCTGTTTGAGTGGTTGTTCTTTTTGTTCTGTTCCCACGACAACATTTTTTTGTCGCAACAATTATGATGAAAATGTTTGATAAACCAGAGATTTACACAGTTATTATCTGATTAGAAATGATAAACCAGTTAATGTTATTGTCAAAGAGAAGCTAACCTGCCCTGTGGTATATAAATACCACAATGTAGAAAATGTTACACAGACACAATAGTTCTTGGTAGACTAAATGAATCTAACAGATCACATGCGCAACAATAAGCAATGTTGTGAGAGTATTGAGTTTCCATTATTGAAGTCTATGAATTGTCGAAGTATATTTGATCTAATCCAATACCTTTCTAGCATTTACTTGATTGATGAAAGTTTAATGTCTCTGAGTTTTCTGTCAGCTGACCATTGAATTTTAAGCACTTTCTTTGTAATCATTTTTGTATCGTTACGAACTTCGGACTCAGGCACTTTGTGAATGAACGACCATGAACTATCCACTGGTACAGAATGCTTTACTCATAAAATAACACATAGAATACTAAGGTTATATCATTCTTCTTGGTCAGTTATGAGAAAGGATGATCAACAGAATCTCAAAAAGAAAGATTTTGTATTCGTTGTGTTTGCAAGAAATTAAATGTTTCATATCCATGAAAAAGCTCCTAGAAAAAATATGACGTAAACGAAATATTTTTCTCCATAGATTTCATTGAAACTATCTTTGCATCGTTGAAATGATTCGAATAATTGAACTGTCTTCAAATGAGTTGATTATACATTGAAGTATATTCGTTCATTTAAATCTCGGAATGATGATAACTTTTATGTGATGGTAGTCTGTGTCAAAACGTACATTAAGTGAGAGAAATATATTTTTCACTATTCAGAAATCAAAACGTTTGTTTCATTATTTTCATTATTTCAGAGGAATTACTTGCTGCTAAGTGGTCTATCAAATGTGAAGAGAAGGATGGTACACGTAAGTGACTATTGAACGAATGTTTCAATACATATGAAATCCACACAATTCTATGCTCACTAATTTTCATTATTCACAGTTTGGGAGACTCAAGTCTTCCAAAAAAAACCCAGCTTGTTCTGTACACCTGGTTCGTATTGACCCTAAATTTGTCATTATCAACTTGTTTTGGTTGTGTCTCTCATTGTTTTGATTTTCGTTTTCACATTGGTGCATAATTTTCCTGATTGATCGATGAATTGGATCGACTTCAATATGCTTGTTGATTGCTGGTTGACTCAAGTGCTGTTATTATTTCTATCACATAACAACAGTAGAACAACATTAGAAACTATACATACTGCATTTGTTTTGTTGTAAGATAAATGCTCATTTTGTTTACATGACGTCTACTTGAATGTATCTATGACAAATTCAAGTGAAGAACACATTTCAGATAACACGGTGAATATCTATTGAAATCTGATTTCTTTAGAGATAGACACATACAGTTTTATATCTAACATTAACTTGCTAATTATCTATTTCTGAATTTGTAAGTACCGATAGTCTTCTCATTGTAGAAATTACGTCCAAGATAACTTATCTCATATATCCAAATGGGAAGATATATTTTTATTATGACAATGTGAGTTGTAGAATTGAATGAAATATCATGTTGTTTCAAGTACTTTGGATACTTCTATTATTTTATTTGTATCAATAATGTTCAGTGTAACAAGTTCCTTTGAACACGACAGAAAGTGATCAAAAACACTTTCTTCAAGCACTTGTTAAAGACTGCAACTAATTGTTAGTGTGTTCGTTCCGAATAGTAACAGATAATGTATGTTAGAGTACTTTTCGGAAAAACTATAATATTCTGTTAACATTTATTTCATAGACTTACCATCAACTATCATAAAAATCACTGTAGAATATTGTGATTACAGCATGTTTGCAGTTATTTACAATGACGTTTCATCAATTCATAAAATATAAACAGTCCATCAGAAAGGTGGCTAAATTTGACTACTGAAGTGATTCGGAATATATATGCGGACTAGATGAAACATTTTTCTAAGGAAATGTAGACTAGCATTATGCTTATTGTTAGTCTGTAAACATGTCTTTGATCAAGATAATCCGAATAATGATACATTATTCTTATATTCAAATGGTTACGATATAAGAGGTTGCACGCTGACAGATCTTGAAACAAACATGTAATTCTTCCTTTCAGGTTCCTAAAAAAATTGATGGAACAATGTGGTTGTCCAAAATCTCCTATCTAAACGACTCCAGATTCGGTAAGAATCTTTTGAACGAATGTTTTCAACACTTTGTTTTACGGACTGAATTATTTTGTATACAAGGTCAATTAAACGTTTACACTCATGAATGATTGAATACTGAGTAGTGATAAATGTCATGTGTGTCAAGTCCTTCACAGTGCAGATCGATTACTATCGACCAAGTTGCAATGTGGCAACTAGTCTAGGTGACTCGACATTACAAGAACTATGTTGAGATAAGGTGGTAATTGGAGGTAATCAACAGGGAATTCCTGAACCGGGGTTTCGTGGCTCGGATAGCCCAGTCGTAACGCATGTGACTGTGAGGCTGAGTGGCGATTCCTGGAAATATCACGAATATGGATATCGGTTGACTGATTGCGATAGGGATTTGTGACTAATGGCACACGATACTACATTCAGAAATCAACGTAAAATGAAAATGTGTATTGTGTGAAATAGTATTGAACGAGTGATACTTAGAACTGATATTTTCCTAATAAAATGCCCAACCGTCATGCTTCACTGAAATATTCATGTGGTAATGAAAAATAAAGCTGAGTTTCTAGACGACAATCTAGAATAAGCGAACAGGCGAGTACATTCTTCTACGATTAAATGTGAGAAAGTGCACTAAATGTTCGGTCAAGTGGTATACATTTTTCGGACGAAATTTATTATTGAGTCTTTGAACATTGAAGATAATTGACACTTTTGTGATGTTTTCTTAAACCCTCTCATTGGTGTCTCGGACTGCGATTCATCAGTTTCCTTCAATACTGGAATGAATGATTAATTCGCCTCGTACTACAGACCATTGTGTCGGAACTGATTAGTTAAGTGTGTGACGATACGTCATTGAAAACGAAAAAGGGTGAGTACTCGTCTCAAAATGAACATCAAATTTGATGTCCAGGTACATACACATAACAAGTCTTAAATAAGACGAAACGCGTGTTTTGGATTACAATTCAAAAAACATTTCTTCTCTATTCTATAAACACTATATTGCGTGTTGTGATTTGTTGCATGCAAAAGTGATTTATTAGTTAAACGAAATTATTTGAAAGAAGCCGAACTGATATGTTTGTGAAATAATTTGCGAAATAATCAATATGATGTTTTACTCATTGTTTAAACATTGATCAGTTATGAAAATCACAGTGATTTAAACTATGACTGTTTGAGATTTTGCATCGTCACCGCTGTATCGTTTATGAGAATTGCTTTTTAAGTTCTTATTTTGAAAGCATTTGAAATGATGCAAACAACCTGTTACAAATAAACGTAGTAAAATTGTAAGTTTTTTTTGTTTATATTTTTTACTCAACACATGAAAGCACATGAAGTGGTTGTTCCTGTTGAATGGACGAAAAGTGGCACTTTAGTGGAGTTTGAATACATCGGGAGTACGTTGAAACATATTTATTGAGCATTACTTTTCTTTTCATTCTTCAGTACATCACTTTTGTTTCATCAAACTAAAAATTGTATGTGTATCTGTAATCAACTATTAAATAACATACAGTCATCTGTCTCAATTGACATTTATTTTACCATTTTTAAATACGTCAATTCATTGTTGAATGTTAGAAATGAATAAGAGTCCATTTCGAACTAATATTGAGGTGTTTGATTTGATGAATTTAACTTAGAATCATAGTGATAAAATGAAAGAGGAGATTATATAACTTTGAGAGAATCATTCAATGTTCTAGTGACCAAAAACGTGTTACTATTATCATCAAAGAATGCTGTTTGATCTGAATAATGTGGAACATCAACTGACAACACACAGAGCAGAATGCGGCCACCCAATTCCGTATACTTCATCATAGTAGGTTGATTGAAATATTCACAAGGAAAATGTCATTGATGATTGGAAAATTAGTGATATCCTTCCTTTGTTGTTCCAATCGGGCAACATCACTGAACATGAATCTTCAGTCTAAGAACAACTGAATTTGCGAGGAATGAAGTGTTCAATTGATTTCTTGTTACATGTTTTGTTATTAACTTACCTTGTATTCGATAACCTGAAATGAAATCGCATTATTCTTTTCACAGCCTATTGTCCAAAATTTAATTCGACTGAGTCATGCAAAAACGCGTCAACATTGGATACAACCTGTATTTGGTGTGAAAGAATAAATATGTGCATTGGTAGTAATGATAAAGATACTCATAGCTTGAAAGTGGATGATTGTCTCGTTAAGGTTAGTACATTTGAACCGACCGAACATCTCATGAAAACTACTCAACGGACTGACCAATATTCGGTAAGTATTTGCGTTTTGACAACTAATACAACTGTTTATTCCCTTCAGAATATGACTACTGTAGCAACTGAAAACTATATACAGAACGAAACACTTCAGTGCTTATATGTTTTGATAATTTTGGTAATCGCTTTTTTTGTTTTATGCATCGGCTGTATTTTGGGAAGATGGTTGTATAAAAGAAGAAAAGCAATGAATGATTCTCAGTAATGACTTAAAATGAGTTCCAGAAACGCTTAATAACCCGCTTTTATTATTCTAAACGACTGTTTATTTTCCTTATTTCAATAAAAAATCTATTATTTAATTATTTAGTTTAATGCGTTTGTCAATTTCATTATGTGACTATTTATATCCTTATTTTTGCCTATGTACTAAGTGATGTTATCTTGGAAACAAAATATCACTCATTGTATGTAATGTTTGCCGACTGGTTTTCATAAAATATAAACTTTAATCCTTTACGGGATTTTCACAAAATATTGTTTTGAAATTAGTAAGATTGTGCATACGTTATATTGTGATAGCTGCAGTCAACAACGAATCTGCCATGAATATCCAACTTGATGCCATCTCACCACCGATGAACATTGTTTAAATGTATTCCGTTACAACAACTTATCAGTATATAATAAGCACTTCCATTATTCGCTACTAGTGACAAACTAATGTTAACTTGATCTTATGAAGACAAATTTAGATAACTATAGTGATAAGTTGTCAACCCAGAAAGTATAACGTTAACAGTTTTATTCAAAGCTCAGTCATTAAAAAACCAAAATGCTAATTATCCTATGCATTTAAACCCTAATGAAGGAAGATACCTCTCACACCAGCACTCATAACTGAACTCTATACTGTGTAATTTTTTCCAGTTGCTATACATACATTTCATGTTAATTTCCAATTCCCATTGTAATATTTTCTTTAGCATTTCTCTTCTACGTTTCTCTTCATGAATACAAGTAAGCACATTTTTAGTGATGCCGTTTGGTGACTGCAGCAACACATGTCCCATTCCTAAATTACTCATAATCTGAAAGCTGGTTTGTTCTCTCCCACATTAGTCGTTGATAATAGTGTCCGGCCTAAGGATGTTGAGTATCTTTTGTTGACAGCTATTTATAAGTACTTGTATCTTCTGGATTATGTTTATAGCAGTCCTTCGAGTTTCAGCTCCGTACAGTAAAACTGTCCTGACGTTCGTATTGAAGATTCTGGCTTTGAACTTGGTTAACAGTTGTTTTGGGTTCCATATGTTCTTCACTTGATTTTCCAATCCTTGCCTTTTAGTCTGCATCTAAACCTTCTTGTTCATCGATGATACTGCCCAGGTACGTGAAGGATTGCACATCTTCAAAATTTTTGACATAAAATTTGATTCGGTTTGCGTTCTCTGTGTTGAATTTGAGGGATTCGGCTTTCCCTATTTGTAGGTTGATGCCTACTAATGCAGAGACTGTTGCTACAGGAATTGATTTTGTCTGCATTTGATCGTGTGTATGGGATAAAATGGATAAGTCATCTGCAAAGTAAAAATCATCTACTTTGTTCTGAGCTGTCTATTGTATCAGATATTTTCCCCCAGATATGGAGATCTTCATAATCTAGTCGAACATCAGAAGAAAGAGGAAAGAAGACAGTCTTGACTGACTCCAGTCCTTACATGGAAGGCATATGTCAACCATATAAAATGGATCATAGCCAGATTTACTTTTCTCATTGATATCCTGATTTCTTCGATCGTTGCTGGAATGACATATCTGTGAAGGTCTGTGTGTGCTGTTTCAATGTGGTTATTCACCGAAACGAATTAATTCTACTTTTCGACGAATGAATGAACTTCGTTTGTTTTTCCAAATTTATCATTAGTTTCAACACTTTCTGTTCAGGTTCTTCTTCTTCTATTCAGTCTTCTCAATGTCCATACTGTAGCGGTCATTATTTTGAGTGGTAATGAGGAACAAGGAAGAAACCTTTGATCAATCCAGATCAAAATGAGTTCGACTATGTCATGACATTTGAATCAAAGGTATTCTGTGTGAGTGTTCGACAGGTTTAAGTATGAGACTTGTACTAGTGAGTCGGTAAAATGTGCGCTAGGTATGAAAAGAAAGTTTGCAATGCATAACGTCCACTTAGGTCCGCTTAAGTTTAGTTTTGTTATACTTATTGAATCATTCGTTCTAGGACAGTGTGATTTGGTCAATGTTTATGACCTGTGAAAATAGTCATTGACCTATATTCTCGTTTAAATGAGCTACTGAACTTCCGTTTTTGTGTCAATATGATTGAGTATATGCACCGACAATGTCCCACTCCTACTTTGTTTGAAGTTGTGTCAGTGTAATCGCACGTTGGACCAGCTCACGTTCATTAATTTCAAACCGTTTTCCGTGAACTAACTTCCATGCAAGGTGAAATGACCAGAAAGCTATGTATATATTGGTTAGAAATAAATGATGTTGTAGTGGACACTGTTCTCCATTAGCAAACTTGGAAGGATATTTATAAGAGTTTGAAGTGATTCAGTGTAAGGTGTCAAGTTGCAAACATTGGAATGATCAAACGAATGATGCGCATCAGATGCATATTGGAAGATATGAATGAAGTCCGTGTTGTCAATAAGAATGTGACTGTTATGTTTGTAGTCGATTGTTTAGTAGCGATGACAGTATGACTCACAAAATGTGTATAAATTGGTCTTACATCTATCTTGAATAAAGTCCGTTGGGTTGACATAACATACGAGAAAATGAGATCACTACTGAACGTTTTCCCCATACTATATTTCTCCGAACGATTCCTCACTCAATATCATGTAATTAGTGAAGACATTTTTGAATTGTCTAACATATCTCTCCTTCATTACAAGCTTCTGTGTGTGAGTGAATAATTCAATTGAATGTCAGGCCACAAGGAAGCTGATTTGTCAACAAATCGATCATGCGATATCCAAACGAATATTTGGGTTTGGATAGAACAGCAAGAACAGACCTTTGATATTGGTCGCTCAAATAACAATGATAAACATGATGACAGCATTATGAATGATAGACTTTACGAGCATAATCGAAAGGTTGAATACTCACTAGCTGAATAGTGAGAACGTTTTCAGTTCTTTTAATTTACGAAATTCAATTTCAATAAAAAATGACAGACATATCATGGACGTTTAATTTCCTAAATAATTTGGTCCACTACACTCGACTGTTCAATATTAATCAATATTCGATACAAATACAGACACCATGAGCAGTAAAATATATCCAATCAAATCGTCAGGTAACCATGACTTTACTTAACATAATCTCATATATCGTGACACAAAAAGAAGAAATGTGTGACAAGCATTTATGTGTGAGTTATTCACAGCAAGGCAATATTGACGGTCTTGTCAATACTTTCAAATGAAAATATCAATCTGAAACTGTCTCAACATATCATTTTGATCATATACTGAGGAACAACTAGTTAGTGGTATGTTGTACATAAGAAACACGTGATTAGCAGTATTCCATTGATTCTCCATTACTAAACAATCATGAAGTCCATAACTGTGCTTTGATTAATAATTATGAACGTCTCTGAAGTATGACGGAAGAAAAGTCGAAATTAGATTGATTTACTAAATACGATATATGTTCAAAATTGATCTCGTTTTAATTTAATGTGATAACTGTTTGTTTTGTTTTGTCGTAGTATATTTTATTTTTCATAACGTAAGATATTTTTGTGTTCACTTGACATGAACCATGATCGGCGTTCATTCCAAAGACAAATAATTCCGTCTTGGAGAGGTTACATATGGCTCCAGCGAAGAAGTATTAGTTGATTCTCATACCGCGAAACTGAGTGATATGAGACTGAACCACCTAAGGAGTAATGATTTCTTCAAGATTGACTATACGCTTCACTGACCTGTACCAACCACCATTATACCAAGCTTTACTATTTTCTGGCGGTGGATTACAAACATCAAACGTTGTCTTAGTTAGTCAAAATACCTCCTAAATAGCATTACCTGGATATACGAGTTCGAAACTGTTGAGGCAGTCATACATGACATGCTATTTGAATATTAAACTACGAGTGTTTCCTTATAAAGAAACTCATTTAAATTCTGTTGCAAAATTAAGGCGACTTTAGATACCACATTATATTTCCGAAATATATTTGGTCTGCTGTAATATGTGATCATGTCCACTTAACCACGAGACCTAGCTTCAATCAATATTCAACACGAACATACATTTCGTCATCAATCAAGTGTGTCTATCCAGATAAATGTGCATCGACTTATTAACCTGTCACTGATGTTGGCATAAAACTATAAGAAGAACATATTGTGGATTATGTTGTCAGGATGCTTAACCACAGTCTCAAAATGAAGTTCCTTGAATACTCGATGCATGAGGTTGCATCGTTCATCAAATTAAGGAACAAATGCTGACCCACTGTCGCGAACCACGTCTATACTCGAGATTTACTTTCAGCTGTCGTCAATTGATATTCAATCAGAAAGTTAAATCTGTATATGAAACATTTTATATAGTTCGCTGATGCACTCCAAGTAAGGACCGGAGACGGACAAGTCGGTCTACGGCTTTCAACGAACATCAACTGACCGTAGTTGGGGATGTCAAATAAATTGATAATCACCCATCTCTTTACAGATTGTTGTTTGACACATGGAGATTATTGATTACTTTGACTAAATGTTTAATTCTATATAAAACGTTACATAATTTTGATCGTTTTCAAATTCAGTAAGCCTGAATACCTTCGATAATTTTAGGAAGTCCTCTATTACATGCCTATTAAATCAACAATCAATAATATTGTAATGCCGCACAATACGATTTCGTCAGGAAGAAAGGTTTCTTAACTGAAACGTCTCCATTTACTGTATTGCTTATGAGTGATAATCAAGGAGATAGTGGTGCTTCACTTCAGTTACATTATGACTATCATTGATCGTTCGTTGTGTAACTCGCTTGCATTTTGTCTACTCTATTTTGGTTTGGAACAGTATTTATAAGGAAAAAGTAATGTTTTCTACAGGATCTAATCGAAAACAATAATAATTGTTTATACATGTTACATTATCTTGGTTGAGTGAACACTTGACTCTTGCACATTTTTTCTTTATTCGACAACATAATGCGCTTGACAGCTGAAATGTATGGTCAAACTGATTGAGAAGACAGCGTTACTCAACTCCTGTATATTACCCAAAATTAAACGTATTCGATTACCTGAATACAATATGTGCTCCTTTATTCCTCATAGAATAACTTAAATTGAGAACTGTGGATTGACGATTCAGTCACCATTAAGCGTTTGAACATTGCAAAATGAAATCTTATCAACTCTTGTTCGTCTGATTTAATATGCGTTTACACACAAGAAATATTTCTCTTAAATTAATTATAATGATAATAAAAGTGTACATTATGTGAGAGTGAGATTGTAATAAGAATGTCGGTCTGTTGAACTTCGTTGTCCTTCTCTGTAAAAATATCAATGAATATACTTTCTTGTTGTCTATCACCGTATTCTATCTGATCGATCAAGTGATATGATATTTTATCACGTGTGATGAGCAAAATAAGAATCCTAATTATAATAAGGAATGTCGCTGTCTAATAGTGCATTCATATGATTGACGATCAACTACGCACACATAGTAAAGATGATAGAAATTTTCACTTTACAAATGAGTACTACTACTTTCCTGAAAACAAACTGAAATTAAAACAAGTAGATTGCCTGTCAATGTATTGAAGGTCTTGCTTCAGTTATGAACAAACACTGTTACCATCTACTATTAGATTTCGTGCCACAAATTATGGTCTCAGCCTACATTTGTAATCTGCATAAAAAAAAACAGTCATGAATAATAAAAAGAAGAATATATTTGTAAAATCTCAGCGAATGAATTTTAAGTAAATCCAACGTTTCGCCTGGCAATCTGGTTCAAGCTTTTTTAAGGAAAATATAATCCAACAACAAAATTATCGAATATGAATAGGTCCAAGGTTCTTCGCTTTACTGTATACTGAATACGTCATCCAATCAACGTGAAAAATTTTTTATAACTAATTATTTGTATCAATGTGTAAGAGACATGTTTATATGAAAATAATATGAAAATAATAAAGGTCAAACAAATAAAAGTTCATTTGAAAATAACGAAGGGGAGAAAAAGAATAAGAAATTGTCGTGTTATCCTAGGCCATAGAATGACTTAAGGATTACAAGGTAAATTCAAGGTTACGGCAAATTGAATTGGCCGCTAAGTACAAACGAATCATCAGTTCGTACAATTACCTTGGCAAGGTTAAAACGGTATTCCCTTTCAAATCTGTCCGCCGTCCCGTTTCAACGACCTTGAACGCGCTGACTGGTAGCGAGCATTCCGTATTTCAATTGCCGTGTGTGTGTTGGGTCCTATGAGTATTAAATTTTTCCATATATAAGTCATTTTTTGATGCATAATAAACACTAAATAACTGCTAAGAGCATTAATTGAGTATTTTCTGTTTTGTAGTGCACAATTTAGCTCTGTTGTTCCTTCGAAACTTGATTTGTGGTCCTAAGTGCTGTAGTGAATTTCAACAGCCATATATAATTTGTTGATAAGGTCCAGAAAACAACGTAAGAAAGATAAAATAACGTAAAAGGTTATAGATACGCATAGTTTTTGTGAGTTAAGACGAAATGTCAACTGAAGGGTAAGTCCTAAATATTTGTTGTTCTTCCTTCAGTTAATTTTTTTAAAGGAATAACTTTTTTTAATAACTATTGCGTGTTGTCTCTAGTGCTTCATGCTCAAGTGAAATTTCAGTGAACTTAAGCGACGCGTTCCAACGTATTATGCTGAACGAGAGATTCGGAAGCTGGATTGAATTTGATAATGCGCTAAAGGATTTCCATAAAGTATGATAGGATAAATCTATGTTTTCTCAGATGACCCATACACACTATGTTCACGCAGATAGTAGATTTTTGAAGAATGTGAGATATAAATACTTGTTCGTAGTGTTTCGTTGCACGTTTAGTCGTGAACGTAAACCAGAAGATCTGAATGTGAATAAAAACCGTGAGGAATCTAACTAATGTGTTACATTTAAGGTCTGAGTTTTTAAATTGCCAATCGATGTTTCATGTAAGATTGGAGGGTCAACAATACGTTATAAAATCTTACAACATGTCTCACAACCATCCGTGTACTAGTTCGTGGATGGTTTGTGATCCGTTGAGTAGAAGATTGTCATCAGAAGAAAAAAGAAAACTTGAAACCAGTTATATTGCACTGTCAGTCGACGGACGAAGTTATCGATAGTATTAAGGAAAGAACAGGTAAGCAGGTGACCGCTGCTGTTGTCAAAAATATGAAAGCTGAACTCTCCACTGGTAAGTGTATATAAATATATTTCAGGTTGGACTCGGAAGCAGGTAATGCACATGATGCGACAAAACGGTGAAGTTAGAGAGCATGCAGAAAATGGATGTATTACAACAATATGCTTCAGCAGTTATGACCAGATACGGTTGTACAATCAATATCCCGAAGTCGTGTGTATTGATTCTACTTATAAAACTAATAATAAAAAGTGAATATGATTTTCGTTTTGTTCTACTATGTAGATATTCATTATTCCAGTTAGTTGTGACAGACAATTGGGGTCGAGGTCGAACTGTTATGTTTGCATGGACACAAAAAGAAAAGCGTGCCGATGTTACGTGGATTTTGGATAAATTCAAGGAGATAATGGGTAACACGACCAAAACAGAAACATTTGTGATGGATTGCGCACGATCTGAAAAGCGCGGCTGTCCGTATAACGCACTAGCATGCAAAAATCATTTTGTGCGCCCTTCATGTAATTCGCGCTTTCCGGGAAAAGGTACACCAATGGTTGGTTACATAAAATTTCCTTTAGACAAATGATAAAATACTAAAAACCTAATGACTCGACTGGTAACCGCAGAAACGGTCCACTGCAATGCTCTCTGTTCAGCTTCTCTATTCAGTCCTCTCAATGTCCATACTGAGGCGGTCATTCTCTTCAGTGGCACTGATGAACAAGGCGGAAATCTTTAATCAATCCAATTCAGAATGAGTACCATTATGCCATATCATTTGGATCAAAGTTATTCTGTGTGTGTTCGAAAATTTTGAGAATGCGTGTATGTGCTAATGAGTCGATGAAAATTGCGTCAGATATGAAACGTGAGTTTGTGATGAATGACATCCACTTAGGTCCGCTTAAGTTTAGATTTGTTTTACTCTTCAAATTACTCATTAAATGACAGTGTGATCCGGTCAATTTATATGACTTGTTAAAATGGTCATTGACCTATATTCTCATTGAGATGAGCTAATGCACTTCTGTTTTATGTATCAATAGGATAAGTTATACCCACCGAGAGTGTCTTTGTTTGAAGTTGTGTCGGTGTAATCTCACGCTCGATTAACTCCAATTCACTAATTTCAAACGGCTTGCCATAAACGTACATTCATGCAAGCTGAACTGACCAGATATTTTAGTTTATATTGGTAAGAAATAAATGATGTTTTAGTGGACCTTGTTCTCCATTAGAGAACTTGGAAAGATATTCATAAGATTTTGAAGTGATTCTGTGTAGGGTTTCAAGTTGTAGATATTGAAATGATCAAATGAATGGTGCGCATGAGAAGCATGTTGGAAGAATTGAATAAAGTCCGTGTAGTTAATAATAATGTGACCAGTAATTTTGCGATCAATTGTTTAGTAACGATGACAATGTGACTCAAAAAATGTGTATAAATTGGTCTTACGTCCATCACGAATAAAGTATGTTCGTTGGCATAACATACGACAAGATATGATCAATACTCAACGATTTTCCCATACTGCATTTCCCTGAAAAACTCCCCCTTCAATATCGTGTAATCGGTTAAGACTTTTTTGATTTCTCTTGTTCGTCCCTCCTTATTTGCTCGAGCGTGAAATCGGTAGTGACTCCAGACGATCTACATGAGGTGTTTGTTTTTCAAGGGATAACAAAATTACAGAAATAATATTTCTTTGTGAATTATGTTTGGTTGTTCATATTACGGTCGTCAGATGTAACGTTGTTGTACATTGTTCACTTGTTGTGAACAAAATTTAACTCTAACGCATTTCAATAAACCAAATACTTCTCGATTATAAGATTGGTCAGAACTAATACAAAAGAGCATAGGAGAGCTAACGTTTACACGAATAGGCGTTTTGCTAGTAGCCACTCATACATATTTCACATATGTGCGATTTGTTCAGTGTAGTTTATTTATATTTGAGCCTTAGTTTAGGCTCATGTTGGTTTAAGAAAATATTGATTTCACCATACAATAAAAGTGACTGAAGGGTATTCAAAAGTTACTGAACACCAATTTTTAGTAAGGAATATGCATCTATTAGTACATAAAGATATCCGCCATGAATGTGTTAATCACATTCTTTTCTCTATTATGCCTCATGAATTTGGTGTGAATGATTGTGTGTGATGGTCATAAATAGCGGAATTCTTAAAACAGACCACCAATAGATAACATGACTGATAAGCGCTCTCGTGGTTTTGCGTATTTCTTTGCAAGATCAAGGACGGTAATGGTGAACATATCCAGATGTATTTTACTTCAAATTCAAGTCAGACACCGAATAACAAGCAAAAGAAATTGTCCATTCAGAGAATTGATGACAACAAGTGCAGAGTATTTGGGGGTGACAACAACAGTCTAAATGGATTCTCTCATAGGCTTTTGATGACACTGATCATTGAATTCATTTTCAAGGATTGCTTTTGGACTAATGACGTTTCCCAGAATTGTTCGCCTTGAGATATGTACATGATTCTCTCGTGAACTCAGCAGTGTCCAAATCAGTAAGTGCAGAATATACACTAGATGAGTAAGTACAAAACACATCATCAATTTAAATACTTTTTAGTGGATTCACATAGCAAGACACTCGTTCTGCAACATAAACAAAGGACGTGAGTGTGAAAATTAAAATCGATTGGAAAAACATCTATTAGTCGAGCTAGTCGAATTAAATGAAATCTAAAATCATGGCCATCAACCAATCTCCCTGGACTTTCAAGAACAACTACACATAGGATTAACGATGCATTTTATTTAAAGTAAGTGAACGATAATGAATGCTGACCACAAAAAATAAAAATTATCATGGCAAAACGTAAACACGTTACGTACGATGACGGCGCTCTTCATCACTTCCTAGAATATGTTTGGATAACAACTCAAACAGTAGTTAGTTCTGTTTCAATAGATCACAGATTGTTACTTCCGAATCTAAAAACAAACACCTTCCAAATCAGCTTCACAGTATATGACGAAACAATGATGATGACAAAAAACATAAACAGCGATAATTTCAGAATATATGTGCACCTCAAAACTGCAATTGAAGTTGCAACGCTAAAACTTTAACCATCAAAAGCATTTAACACACTTGACAATCAGCATCTTAATCAAAACTGCTGAGACCTATATGAAATGATGAAAACAACTCTGGTTTGGGCCCTGCCACACTGCAGCTAATCATGGATCACCATCGGTTTCACGTACACTAAAGAAATAGGGTAGAGTTGTGGGTCTTCATTGACTGAAATTTTCGGGTTACGTGTTACGTATCCCTGAACACCTGTTATCACGTCGAGTAATATTGATCGGTGTTGAAGATGGTTGGGAGAAAGTTAGGAGCGGTCAACATCAAGCGTTACATCAGTGCTTTAAGTCAATAACTTTGAACTTTAGTTATGATGGTAGATTCAGAATACAAATTCACTTATTCCGTGAATGGGATAAAAACTCAGTGACCAGATAACCAAATGAGCTAACTGCTCTTACGCGTCCTGACCTCGCTATATAGAATGAAAAGTCCATAATCAACAGAAATAAATGTACTCCACATAACTGAGATCAATCATTCGGTATATCAAACTACAAGAGCTGCTTTGACGACCGTTTTACTCAAAAGATATTATTATAGAGATATATGAATAAGAACGAGCGCAGAGAAGAATTTGTTACTACCACCAGATGAGCAAACGATTAGCTGACGGTCGTTGACTGTCTTTGACCTTAACGAGCATCGATGAACTGTTCAAAGTTCACTATGTCAAATGCCGGGTCATTTAGTCAGATCGAAGTGATATTTCACTGACGCCACAGATATTTACCGAGTGAGGTCACTTGATCTAGCATCCTCAACGCTTATACATACCACGACTGTCTTAAAAATCAAATAAACTTACAAACGAGCGCACAGAAAATACACGAAACACATTCACATTTATAGTTTCAAGCCTAAATTTACAATATCAGCCTGAGAGATAAATATCTCTGTATTAATGACATTTTTTTGCAAAGATCATAAACTGTATATAAAAATGAAATAACCATTGTAGCTGAATAAATTGTCGTTCGAAATTATATGTGTTGACTGCTTTACGACACACAAATATGTACATTACCTTCGGTTACATGAAATTTTGAAATTCGTGCGTTCAAAAATTATGCGGCTGTTAAAACTTATGTATGTTGAAGGAGTTGTAACGTGTGAGACTGCAGGTTTTGATAAGCAGCGTTTTATTGATCGATTCAGTGACACGGAAAACACGTAAGGACGACCTAGAGTCCCGATTGGTCCTGCTTCCCTGTCTAGCACAGCCAGTTGAGTCTGGAACGCAAGTCACAGCCTCTGAGTTAGGAATCATTTTATTTCAGACATACTCTATTTATATACCAAACAAACAGACCACATCGTACCATAGAAATAGAAAACAATATCTGTACAATATTTGACGAGTGAAATAAATAATTGCCAATGTGGAATGTCCATTTAACGTCCAAGGACATCATTAGACTTAATATTGTAATGATCGGCACATTATTCTGCATCCATAACATTCCCTTTTTGAAATTCTGGAGTTCATATTCGGATTTAAGAATTATTTTCGCGCCTATCCTAACCCGAGAAATAATGTTGGGTCGTCATAATCCCAAATTACAATTAATTTGATTGTATTTAAGACATATTGGACAGAGAATTCAGTAAAATTGATCATATGATGAGGATAAATACCATTCAACTCGAAATCATCAGAGTTTAAATCTTCTGTGATATTGTTACCAAATTGATGGGGAGCATCACTAGTAGATAATGGATCATTATGATAATCCGCGTCCATCAAAACCGTACCAGGCTCTTGATTATTATTCGATGCGTGAGACACATATCCTGGCAAAACAATGTGACCTTCTTGTGAGCTGGATTCCCCACTGTCTGTACATGTTTCGGGTACAGTGTGATTAGAACTCACGACAGAGCATGATTCTGAATCGGACATTTTTGAATCGCTGGACGAATCATGAGCGACTACCTCGTTTGCATTACTGATCATCAAGGATTCATAGAGACTTTAGTTTTCATATTTATACGTCCTGCAGCCATTTTCGAGTTCAGTATGCAAGTGAGAAATTAATTCATCAATTTTTTTCACATCTCCGAAACATGAGAGATTTAGCAGTCGTCTGCGTAAATTGTCCAAAACATTCAACTGACTCTTTCTGAAATATTTGACGAGTGAAATAAATATTGGCCAGTGGGGAATGTCCATTTAACGTCCAAGGACATCATTAGACTTAGTATGGTAATTATTGGCACATTATTGCTCATCCATAATAGAATGGTCATTCATTTCAGACAATCTTCGATTTTTACCGACCTCTACTTTTACCACAACTACAATAACTACTATGCCCGTTAATCATTTTAACACAACACCTGTTAGACATACTTTTTTCAATACTATGAATAATGATACGACAATTACAGGAAGAACGGCTACTTAAGTTGGAACTACGCATACCAGTATCACAACCCTTGCAATTACTATCAACACGATTAGTACTACAATATAAAGACGTTTATCTACACTAGAACAACTACATTGGTTGAAAGTAAGGTCACTGATTCTGTTAAGCCAACTAGCACTACTTCTACGAATAATGGTAGTAATGATACTGATATTACCAGTTTTATTAATACAATTGATAGTTGTTCTATCATACCATACTTTAACAGCCTTTTTATTTTTATCACTTATACATATATTTCTACAAGTTTGTCAATAGAACCGAATCTAAAACTCGTTTTACCGTAACTAAAATCGGTAATAAGATTATTATTTAAACCGCAACCGCCGCCGCGATTTTTCATGAAACTGTGATAGCTTAAGTTTACAAGTTAAGAATAGACCTCAAACAACTAAGTATAAGTCACAACAGTAGAGCTCAACTATTCATTCACTTCCCTGTTTCCTACTGACATTATATTTACTTATTTCTGATATTGAATGTTGGAGCGCTATAGATAAGAAACTGATGAGCTCTGTCCAACACAAATTTAATTTTGTTATTATTATTTATTTACTTAGCTGTAAAATAGACCTAATTATCCTGAACCAAAGTTTGATATATATATATATTTATACATAGTTTCATCTTATCAAAGAAAGTATCATTACATCTCTCAAGTTGATAGAAACGCTCCAAGTGAGAGCAGGAATATTTCAGTATAGACTTGCGGTATTTCTGAATATAAATAAAATGAACGCACAGATTACCAAAAGCGGACTAACATTAGGTCATACGATCAAAATAAAAATCAAACCAGCAACTGATAAACTCAAAATCGCGTGACTTGAATTTGACTACATGCCACAACTGGGTATCATCCGTCCCACTGATAGTCAACCGGCATCCTTTTGCATATGGTCTCAAAGTAAAATGTAGGAGATTGGCGACCGTGAGAGAATAACGAAATCCAGAACCGTCGAATCGTACCAGATAGGTACCCAAAACCTCATATGCGAAATTCCACAAACGGTTTACAGGGCAAGGACGTATTTTTTAAAGTTGATTTAGTCCGAGCATATAATAATATCGCAGTAGCTGATAAAGATGTCTTAAGAAAGACAGGTGCTACTACTCTTTCTGCGATGCTCGGATTTTTATGTATGCCATTCGGCCTGAGGAAAGCGGAACAAACATTTCAAAGATTCGTTTATAACCTAACTGGAGATATGCCGTTTGCTCAGGTGTATATACATGTATTGTTAATTGCAACACCTGATATACGATCACACGAACATCGTGTACCAGCAGTGTTTAAACGGTGAAATGAAAATTGAATGAGAATACATCAAATTAAGTTTTTTTTGGGTGTTCGAACTCTTGAATTTCCCAAGCTCATAATAAGCTCAGAAGGTTTAACGCCTATAAAAAAAGATATGGACACCATCAAACAATACCATAAACATAGTTCACTAACACAAATAAGGGGTTTTCTAGGTCTAACTCATTTTTCCTACAGATTCATACCAGGCTGTGCACAACTAATATGTCTGTGGATCACAAGTCACTGACTAATGCGCTCAAAGCGAGAGTCGCTAAATATTCATCTACAGAAATCCGACACTTAGACTGTACTTCATAGTTCGCAAGTGATATCCGACATGTCACAAATCAGGCAAACAGATGACGGATGCATAATCGCGATTAGAAATGAATGTCATGCAACAGATTACAGTAACTTTAGCGACATTGAAGGACGGACAAGAAGGGGACCTAGAATTACGGAACCTTCTCACAACAGAAAACTTTAGTCTCAAACTAGAGCAGTTACAATCGCCTAGTGACGGTATTCCGATTAACTGTGACACGATTAAGGTAATTCCGTGACCTTTCGTCCTCAAAAGTATGCAAAGTCGATACTTAATAACTTTCATTCTTTGTCTCTTCCTGGCACAAATGCTTTGAATAAGCTGACCAATGCAAGATATATATATATATATATATATATATATATATATATATATATATATATATATATATAAAAGAATGCATCCATGTGAGTTTGACAGTAGTCGGCATGTCAGCAGTCCAAAATTAATCATCACATAACTTCAACCATAAGCATTTTCTCAAAACGAGATTCACGTTTCGCGCATATGTATATTGACCTAGTATTCCCTTTACCTCTTTTGAATGACTTTAATTATCTGTTAACATGTTTACTTACAGAAATACCGATAGTGAAAATCACAGGCGAAACAGTATCTAGGGTCTTCACGCAGTACTGGGTGACCATGTTTGGTACACCTTTAACGATAACGACGAACAGAGGAGCACAATTTGAATGTGAACTAATTATTAACTTATCTAAACGTCCAGGCCTCAGTAGAATATGTTGCACTGCATATCGCACTCAAACCCCAATCAGTGGGCAGAATTCCTGCCATAAGTTGTGCTGAGAATGCGGATAGTGGTCAAAACTGATGCACATTGTCCAGCAGTAAAACTGGCTTACAAAACAGCTATGATACTACCGAATGCATTTATTAACCTAAGGCTATTTATCCGTAGACAAACATCGAGTGATATAAGGCGAAAACATATCACAAGCGGTAAGTCACAGGAGAACGAAGTATCTTCGACTGAGTCGAGTGATGTGAGCAAGCTTCACAGGCCAAATTAATCATTTTCTTGGGTTTTGCTATTTATTATAGACAATGGGAAAGTTGGATGGATGACATCGAATACATTCTCTACGATCAATTTCTATAAACTTGAACAATGAACCCTGGCAATAAAGATAATTTTCAAAAGTAAGCAAGACTATTCTTACCATTTTTTTCTGCGTTAATTCACTATGTTTTTAGTACTTGTTCATTTATGTAGAATTTTTCCTTTAGACTGGATATATTTATTTTATTCGAGCCACCATCGAAACATTTTCTGGTATAAGATATGTTTAGTAGCTTTATACGACCAATACCAATATTAACAAGTGGTGTTTTAGGTGAAGCTTTTTAGATCAAACAATTAGTTATTATTCCAGCGAAGAATAAAATACGAGTAACATCTGAGACATATGATTAGACTAATATTATCTATATATTCTTGTGCTGAAACTATTCAGTAGATAGATTGTGTATATCTATATTTCGCTTACCATTAGCTTCGTTTTATTCTACAGATTATTATTGCACGATTTACTGTTCCTAAGGTGTGTTGCGTTTGTTGGCTACTGTCTACCACGTTCACAGCTTACTTTCATGGGTTTAATTCAATTTTTTCTGTGATATTTTCAACTTTTGGCTGTATTGAATGAACATCTTATGAACCATCAAACATTTTGGACATGTTAAGCAGTATTACTTACCCAAATTAAAGCCATTCATAAACGGTTTCTCTATATCGCCTTATGAACTTGTTACAATTGGACAATCACGTAATATGGTCGACTAAAAAGCTGAAATTAGAAACTAAATTAGCCAATTTCATGACCTAAAACTCTTTACATAAATAGAGTTCCTTTCTCACAGTTACTTTTATACAAATAAAGACCACAAGTTCTCACACACGGGAATCTATCGGCCATGCTTACGCTGAATCACCAAGTGTCAGTAGTAAATACGAAATCCTGAAACATACCACTAGTATTATGTAAAAAACATACTTTATGTAACTGAGCCATACATTTTTTTCTTGTGTGTCTTTTAACTGAAACCGACCCTACAAGTGACTTCTCTATTTGATTATTATCAATAAAATATAACAGTTGCGGCTAACGCGATGTTAAAATATGATTTGTTAGGGCACCTTGTCCCTTCGAGGTTATCGCTTCCTCATGTCCCAGCAAATCACAGACGGCGAAAACGGAATTCACGTGAGTTTTATGGGCGTCAACGTCAACTTTGCATACACACACACACGAACCTCTACCTTTCTGAATGATAAACCACAAACTAAACTAATAGACCACACCGACCAATTATGGACGTGACAGCAGCATTTTCCTGCACTTGTGACTGATAAGACTTACATACCTGTCAACTACAGACCAACTGGATATATTGGTGTCCGGAGGAAATGAAGTTTCAACACATCATGTGATCAAATGGTGGCTGATTTTAAAATACGACATTCCATTTTTGCACTCTATCGTTTTTCTTCCTAACCGTATATTGTATTTTTCCGGGTTCGGATTTAATCTTATGCACTAGCATTAACAATACGAATGTGAAAGGAGGTCATCATAGACTCAACCTCATTAGTTTGGTCAAGTTTGGTGAGGAGTTAAACTTCTATCAAATACATACATTTAATGTACGCACTTTAAAAGAGACCTTTTCCGTTTTCATAACGTTTCCTACACAAGTTGTTCACACTGTGTCTATTTCTTTCCAGACTATCAATACATTCCAAAAGATGATAACGTACGTGGAACTCAACAATTATCAATTATATTCATGTTTTTCATTTTCGTTCCTTAGCAATTCTTTCAGATAGTTGAGTAGTTCTTCAGGTTTGATTGGCTGTCGTCATGGCAATTGAAGTAGATGCTTTTTAATTTTTTGTTGAGGGCGACTCAAAAGACTTGTATGTAAACAACTGATAGCTGGACAGTGCATGAAATGATTGCACCTCTCCAACATGGTGTTAGGTAGTCCGCAAGCTGCACGTCCCCAAATATTCTTGCTTCGCTTCTTCACCCTCTATTCTATTACAGAGGGAACCTAGCAAACCATCAGTGATAGTTGTGAAAGAAACTAATCGCTGTGAGATTATATATCAAATTAATAAATGAAGAGGTATTCTAAGATCTAAATAAAGATCTATTCACTACTTAAGTGGTTTTTAGATTCAGTAAAACGAGGGTTACCTTAAGACACGATAATTAACTGCTAATATTACTGCTGCTACTACTACTACTATTGAAAATTCCGGAAACCATAACAATATTATTCCGCTTTATACTGCCTGAACCAATAAAAACACTGTTGGAACTCTTATTTCTACTAGTACTACCAATAGTACATCTCATATGACTGAGGGGAAAGTTAAGACAGAGAAACACTTTGTGTTCTACCAGCGCACACAGTAAATGTGTTAAATTTGTAAACAATACATTATATACATAATTTACCCATGTTTCTTATGTCGTTCATCACAAAATCCATGGTTCTTTCATTTCTGTTATTGTTTTAGCTGCTTACAGTCTTATTTTCACTTATCTTCATTTTTCACTTTTGTGTTTCTGATTTATGCATACAATTCTTGAAAAAATTCACATTCATCTGTCCACACACGAAGCATAGAACAATTTTCAACTCTTTATAACACTTCCTTTATTTTTACTTGATCTACAACGATTAACACTATCTATACTGTAACTGGTACAGCTACTTAAAACAATGAACCGATCAAGGTTAGAAATGTGAAAGCCGAAGCCTGAAAGCACTCAACAGCTGTTTTGTATAAGACGTTATGAAACCATTCTTGTTTTGCTTTTAGCGAATAACTGGAATTATGTGTATGATACGGTGTTTTCGCTCTACATATTCACAACTTCAATAAGACTTGTGTTCAACTGTTATTTTAAAAATATGACAATGTAATAAATATTTTTAGCCAAGATTTAAAGAATGTACAATGATTTCTAATAGTTCTATCATTACGTAAACCTATAATGTAATGAAATCTTTCATTTATTATATTGTGTAAAAGTATTAAGAAAGAATAAATGATCGTAAAATGATGACATTTTCGTGTGTTGTATGATGTCATTCCAAATAACTTATACTTATGTATTCATTTATTGTGAATGTATTCAGATTTGAAATTTATTCTGAAAGATTAATGTCGTCGTTGAGGAAAAAAATATTTTCACGTAAAATACCGTGATATCTAGGCGGTTGGAACCTATTACAATTTAAAAGATCATAGATAGGAATCATCACTATTTAGATATGAAAACATTTTTAAATTATTATGCCTAATTTCATTGTTTCTCATGTTTGAGTAAATTAAATTTTATCAAATGGATATTGTTAAAGGTGAAGCTGATTCTTCTGAATTCCTCTTTAATACAACTTTATTGTATTACTATTAAAGAACCAAATGATATGTAAAGTCATTGATATTGATTCAATTTATCATGATCTGTCGAATATCCTACTAACTATTGTAATACGATTCACCATTACTCATCTCTGGCCAACTTAACATTAACAGCATCTTCTACTCATAATCATCTTTTGGCGTATTCTTGTACATTTTTTACATGTTTTATTTTACAGTTGAATGTGGTCTAATTTGTCATTTTGTTAATCACGTCAGTTTGAGCCGCATTGTTAATTAAGTTTGGTACTTGAAATCTGTTGTCAAAAATGCAATCGTGATCTAATAAGAACTTACCAGTCGAATCAGAGTAAGTTACATCTTGTTATACATTTAGCGATACCAATGATAGCGATACTAATTCACAGATATCGAGCTTGTGATTGATGGTTTTGTTATTGCATTTTCATCGGTAGTGAAAAGACAGCGACATGTTCTTAATATCGGTTTTCATATTTTTAATTGATTCATTCCTAATCTGTTGTATAATTCACTAGTCAAGAAGGCAAACATCATTCATTGGTTGACGCTCTTCAAAATGAATTTTCGTTTCGAAATGTAATCAGAAGACGCACCTACAATATCATATTATTGATATTAGCTATCAAGATTTTTATGCATATATTTTTTTATAGTTACTGCTTGTCAACAACATGTACTTAGAGTCCTATGACAACTTATAAAGACACTTTGATTCAAATCGCGATATTCATCAGTACAGTTCAAAGCAAAAGGCGTATGAAACTACGTTTGGTTACCTGATAACATGAAACTGCATCTTTTTTAAGATTGTTTGACGGCATTTTGTATTGAACCTTCAGGGAAATGCTACGGTTGTGGTCTTCTGCTCTGGTGTGAGCAATCGGTCATTGTCACGGCCTTCAAAAAAGATACTGCTTTTAATGCATTTGCACAGTGAATATGTACGTGATGTACTCACGTACCAACGTTTATGTGTTTTAAATGATAAATCAGTACCATGATTGCAATTAACATAGATGATAATATGAATATCCTATTTTATGAGTAAACTGTCAAATAAATATCTCCTGAAGATGCTTCAGTCTTCTTCATTTGTAGACTGTTAGTTGGAATATATCATACCTATCCTTGATTTACATTACTGGAGAGTCCGACAACCTGAGCGGAATTACCGAACAATCACAATTGTGGATTTTTAGTACCAGAACCAATCCGAACACGCACCAACTTGGTGAATCTAAGCAAAGTCCCAATTTTTTTGTTGTATTTGTAACAACTAACATTATTATTCGCTCTTAATAACTTCGTTGGTATTTTTTCACGTCCATATTTGTCTGGTCCACCACATGACTATTAAGAGAAATATTTCTTTCAAGTTAATGTTAGCTATGATCACACTGCCTGTTTATATTGAAATTTAACTGAAAAGTTATTTTGACATTCGACAGCCAAAAGCAACTCCAACAAATTTTCAAGATAATTTAGGTAGAAACTTATCGACAAGTGAAGTCACCCTTCTGAAACAAGTGATCATCCTCTCATTTTAAAATGTTGCATGACTTATCACTTCGCGACGAAGTTAGTGCTGCTTATAATGAGCATCTTAGTACATAAATAATATCTTAAATGTCTTAAAAATTGTATGTGTACTGTAAAATCATGATATAAGCTCTTGATAAGACATAATTATGTATCCTCTTTTAAGCTATGACTGAAAAGCTTGATTCAAAATTGCAGACTGTCATTCTAAATTGCACGTATTATTTTAATTAAAATTAGATTCGTTTTCCTATCGGAATCAGGAAAGATTTCCAGTAGATTGGCCATCAATATATAAACCAAGTTTTAATGACTGTGAAAGCTGGTCACTATTACTTTATATAATTGATATTTTGCTAGATGAATCCATGATCTTGCTTTATAATGAGTTGAGTCAAAAAGGATTTCATGGAGTTCCTGTAAGAAGCTGTGACAATTTGCGGTTATTTAGCGTCAAATAGAACTAGTTATTTTCCTTAAACAATAAATGAGTGGTTTCGCGAGATAGTGGATCAACTAAACTTTTCAGTAGCGGTCTATATATAGACATATCAATATTATAGTCGCAGAATGACCAGTTTATGTCTATTATGAATTAAAGTTAGAAAACACTTGACGAATAATCACCAGTTTAAAGAAGCAAACAACTAAAGAACGAGGACTTTTAACCTCGAAATATTAGTGTACATAGATAAATTATGTTTACGACAAAATCGTACCTTCATGTAAGCAGATTGATTAATAATATATCGCTTCTGAAGACAGTGTTTTAAAAAAACCTAACTGTAGTATACACTATTTCCTTATTTAAAACACTTGCGTGAAATCAAATTCAAATGCAACTTTTCTATCAAATACATGTGAAAAAATCAGTAGGTAAATAGGAGATATTTGTTTTCCCGCTGGAACCATTTCTCATGGTCTTGATCGACTGACAACTAAAATCATCACGAGTGGTAAAAGAAAGGATGAACAAGGGAATTAGTTTTTTGAACTTCTTATGCTGGATGTTCTTATTAACTTGGAGGTTAAATGTCTAAGCTCTATGTTTACTCGTAAAGGTCTGTCTCATAAAAACTCCCTGAGTATGTGTAATTTTCTATAAAGAAAACACAGATGACAGGCTCATTGGAAGCGATAATCAGCTGAATGTTTGAGAAGTAAATAAATCTTTCATGCGTCAGGTTTCTGATTTGGCACATTTTGTACACAGGTTCAAAAAATAGAAGTGTTGTCATATTCACTAAACCTGATGTCCTAAAATGACACCAGTCCCTTGAATTACCTCAAAGTTAAGAATGTGATGGTATTCAAAACCTCCTGTATGAAACGTGTGCTGATGTTCTTTGTTAACAGTTCACAAGTAATTCCAACAGATCCTTCTTAACTAATTTTATACCGGAAATGTGGAAAATTGTAATATCTACATCTAAACAGTATCTTGTGATAGGATTGTGAAATTTTGACCATTATTCACGGCTTCATCTTTCTCCAAAACAATGGAAAAACTATTGATACTTCACTTCAACCTGTAATAAAAGAGCACACTTTTCCATATCAGTTTGCTAACAACTGTGAAAGTGGTACTTTTTCATCCCGTTGTTTTTCTGAATTACCAAATTGTATTCAGCTTGCAAAATGGTGAAAAGTATGTTCGATGTGCTTTTCTGTACTGCACTTGTGCTTTTGACTCTGTCACACGACAATATTTACCTAACAAGTTATTCAGTTGTATAACCAATTAACAATTTCCGTGATTGTTGAAATACCTCTTTAAGAGAATTCTATCATGTACCAAAATATAATAAAGCTAAAGCAATTGTTAATAATTGAAACTCACATGTAGCTTATCTTTGTATATACACATTGACATGAATCGTGAAAGCAAATACAATGGTGTTGATAAAATTGTGTGACATTATTTTAACATAGTGTAAAAACGTTTTAGACGGTAAGCTCAATGACAGTCGATTCAAGGCTCTTTGAACTTATTGGGAAATACGCATCGTCGTACAAGAATGTTGACTAACAATATTTAAAGGCAGTTTCTTCGTTATGTGATTCTTACTCTCACAGTATCAACTATTTTCATTTGAACTTAATGCAGATCAACCTCAATGGTATGTTGGAGAATTCGAAATAACAATTTATCGTATTAACAAATTGCTAGGTAGAATTGATTAGATGCATTTACAGTTACATTTTGTGTTTTCTCAGTAATGAAATCTGTCATATTAGCTTGGTGATAGTGAATATTCTTTCTTGATATATTGTTGGACTACCGTCCTTAATACAATATGCTCATGATTTATGAAAATCATTTTGAATTTATTCTATCAAAATACTCTTTGTGACTTATTGAGCATAGTTAGCTAAAGAAATGAGATGTAAGTTGCAAGAATATGATGTTATATAAATTTTGAGCCATTCTCACCATACTATTTATTTATGGTCGTTAAAAATCACTGTTGACTTTGTTTATCTGCTCGACATTAAGTGAATAACGGTTTACGCATTTTTTAATAAAATCAACTCTCGACTGTTGAAAAACATTTAACAATTTACTATACAAATAATAAAATAGTAATTCAATTTGAATTATTTCATCTTTTATCATGTTGAATTACAAACGTTTTTGAATGAGATGCGTTTATTAAATTAAAGTATGGTATGAAAATGGCAGTGTTATTTATTTTGTTTTGTCATTTAACAAGTGACGAGATCGCAAACCAGAAACAACGACATTTATTATCTTTACACTGTGTCAATCTAACGACACATAAATCAGTACGAGTAGTCTAGAGTCAGCTTTGTATTCTTATTGGTCCTATGACATTATAGCTTCGTACCTAGCTAACCTAATTTGATCCGGAACACCTAAATCAGCCTTCTCTGCACAAATCATACATTTCAGACATACTGGTTTTTTATATACAAGGATATAAGATAGAAACATACAATAAAACAGAGAATAACAATTATATAAGATCAAGCTTAATCGTGACATTATTGGTGAGAGATCGTTACTGACGAATTAAGAATATCTTAAAAATGGTAAATCGTATAATTGTAATCGACAAGACGAATTAAACTTGTAATAAAAGATACATCACTATACGTATAACAGAGTTACTCAATAGCTACACAATAAAGCCATATCTATTATAACGGTTCATAAGTAGATTCCAGCAGTTACTACTCACTTATTCTGCGTTCAGATATAACAGACGGTACAATTATTTCTTCTGCTTCAACCATACAATTGTCAGAAAGAAGCTTAAACTTGAAGTACACAAACGGTTAAACGGAATTAGCAAACATGGGAAAATAATTAGGCCTCGTCTTGTGATGAAGCAATGGCATACACATCATCTTCACATTCGTTAATCGCTAAAGCATGATTTCAATGCATACAGAAATCAGTCAGTTCAATAATCGGAAAAGTTCGAATATATGCATATATGTATTTCCCAAATGGTATCAGTAATTTTGACAGTCTACAGGCTGAAAAAGGTGAAATTTGAAAAAGAAAATTAAATTGCTTGAACAGAATGTGATTCGTAAATTAATTGAATTTTACAATCATGAAAAGTTTGTTTTTATAACATGGTGAACATTGATAAGTTTAAACAATAGTGACATTTTATTAGGCTACGCAAAGTGATATTTATGAATGCAGTAATCATAAAATCATGTCGATAAGAAATTTGAGTAAAATTTAGATTTAATATAACTACGCTGTTTAGGTTTCAGAATGGAAAATGCTATGTAGTTGTCAAGGGTATAAAATTCAAACTTCTATTCACTGATCTTTTGCTTGATTTCGAGTGCCTTTTGCGGAGTGTACTAAACAGAATAAATTGTTGGTCAATAAAATCATAAAATGTTGTGTATTTGCACAATGTAAATAATTTTAAGGAGCAAAACGAGTTCATTGAACTGCTGAAATTTACGTGATTTGGTTTATCGTGGATATTGGGTTTTTCTAGGATTATTAAACAATTTCGCAGTCGTTTGGTGTAACAAGACAGATAAGAGGAATTGTAAATTTTTTTGAATACGTTAGCAAAATTGATTCTTATTTATCTGGTGTATTTGTAGGCCACTGAATTTTCACAAGTCTCTGTAAAATGCGGATTTTGTTAAACATTTATTATCTAATATTTTCTTTAAAGTAGTACCAAAACGTGGGCTTTACGTAAAACCACATTTCAACATGTAAATTTACATCACTTCACTCCAGTCGCAAAGTGCGGATGGACGTACAATGTAGCAGAGTGAGAAGTGTGTTCTTTCAAAAAATATTCTTTTATATATGTTCTTGAATAAATTTCAACGAACTGACTAAGACAAAGATTATTTGAACTAATATTCTGTTCAGTATGGTCCCGTCTACACAAATGTCACTGTTGCACTATACGTCACTGCTGACGGGGATAACTAAGGTGGCTGCAGCAATAAACTCATCATTGGTTAAAACGCAAGTTAAAGAAATACAGATCTGTTGAGAGAACTGGCAAAATATTGATAGCAAATAATTAAGCGGAAATCTGTCTCAGGATAAGATTTACAATAAGAAAGATTCATAAGCACCACATTTTTGTTCAACTTAATTCAACATCTGACATGACCCATAACATCACAGAAATTTGGAAAAAATATTAAAGAGCACACAGTTCGTTGAACAGCACAATGCACACACAGTGCTTTTGGATATCTTTCTTGCGCTGCTTCTGAAAGTAAAGCAACAAAGAGGGCTTACTTAACATAGTATCCATCATCCAATTCTTTATGACAAGTTCTGATACAGACACTAAAACTGTCATAGCAATCGAATAACAACATGTTTACTCGAGTCAAAACTGACAATTCGCTACAGAGGTACCGTGAGATCGCCGTGTTACTAAGACGTCATCACTTGGTTACAGGAATATTGCGGTAATGTATGACGGTTAAACATTAATGTTACTTAAATCAAAAGTTATGTATCAAGCCATTTAACCAATTGTTGGACATATTTCGGTAAAATTCATCTTTCATATCATCTGAGCTTCAGTTAGTGTGGGAACAGGCAGAGCCAACGACTAGTGTCCCTAACTTTCCGAGTCCTTACTGTTCCGTTCAGTCGGACAGCGCACAAACGACTGTCTACTAGGATCTAGTCAAAGAGGGCTAGTTCTGCCCTAAGACTCAATGCTATGTCTACGCCAGCGAGGCCACGAGAAGCAGCATCAGTGCTTTCAGATACACAAAGCGTGAATCGAGTCGGTTCTTTACTTTGAAATGATTTCAAATTAACAATGCTACTCGGATCCTATGTGCGCGTTTTGTAGACGCATCACACATGGATGACGCAAGATTCTAAATTTTTAGCTAAGGGAGCTTGCTGTCCTATTTGACACGGTGATCGAAAATTAAAAACTCCTAAATTTAGTTAAGAGCGTGGTTTCACAAAACCAGAAATAACGTTCCGTAAACTCGAATAGTTCTGATTGGGGACCCGAAACGTTTAAGGAATGATGGAAGGATTAGTCGTGAAGATAAGAGAGTTGTTCGCAGTTGTAGGAAGGATATAATCTTGAACAACATGGTATCTTGTGCTGATGTCACTTCCCGGCTGTTCATATCTCTTATTAACTCAAGACCATAATGTGTTTGACGGCGAAAAAGTAAGACTGAAGAGATTCGGAAGATAAAATTGTCAGACATGGATATACTATACTCTATGAACCGTATTTGTTCAACCTGTACACAACATTTCCTTCTTTCGTCCACTCAGAACTGTTCACACTGAGGACTGTCAACTGGCGATTCACTAAGGAATATATGTGGTTGAATACTACTTAGAATGATCGCATCTACTATTTTAGTTCTTCTCATCTAATATACGTTTCCACATAAGAAAACTTTTTCTAAAAGCAATGATAATAATAATGATAATAATAATAGTACGCGCGACTTGAGAGTGCGATTTTGAAGAAAAAACATCTGTCCTTTGACCTGAGTTGTTGTTTTTAGAAATGTTATTGTTCCATACTTTCTTCTTTTATATCATCAGATTTTATCAAAATGATTAAATAATATGGTTTTCTTTTTGTTTAATAAGCCTGATATAAAACTGAAATAGAATAAGGAATGTCGCTGACTAATGATGCACCCATGCAAACAGAATAAAAATGAATGAAATTTTCATTTTACAAATAAATACTACTTTTCTATAGAGAAACTGAACCGTAAACAAATAGTTTTCATGTGGATTTATAGATGTTCTTATTTCAGCTTTGCATAAACTCTGTAATCATCTACCATCTTATTCCAAATGAGTTTCATAGTATTTTCTATTTATGACGTTCCAATTTCATCAGTCAATAGACTTATGATTAATCATTCTTAAGCTCTTAGACTCGATTAGTTAATGCGTCTCACTTTAATTGACTATGAGAGTGTGATCAATATTCCGGATAATTACATTCTACTATTTGCCAAATGTGTATTTGTGTTGAATATTACATAAAGTTGGATATCGTCGTTATGTGAAAGCGAGCAGATTTTGCAGGAGATCAAATACATTTTGAAATGTCATTCGCTATTGGGATTCATCATGATTTCTCGACAGCGTTAGTAGTTGAATATTTAAATATCTGTCATCTACGTTTGTGTCGATAATCTCAGGTTTGCTTATTTAGTTGACTTTGCTGCGGAGTTATCTTGATTGAATTAAATAATACTTAGGTCTTAAGCTACTTCGTTTTATCGACAAATAAGTTCTGTGTCAAGCCTTTCAATTGGTTGTTGGACAGGATATAGAACGGTTTCAAATAGTAATCGTCACCAAACTTGTGGACCTTTCAAATTTAGCTGCAGTCAAGAAATCCAAAAGCAGCATCAGCTCATGCAAAGAGCATTCGACTGGACGGAATAAAGCTCTAGAATCTTATCAGAATTGCTTAGCTTTATATAGTGATCATGTTGCGAAGCTCAGAGTTGACACGTATTTAGCTCAATTGGATTAGTCGTGCGCTGATGAAACAAAATGTCTCATTGCAAATATTACGTCTTGGGATATGTTCTGACATTAAAGTGAAGATGGCACACTCTATATTCCTGCCAAAAAATGATTACTATGTTGTAAGGCATTCCATGAGTAGCAGCTAATTTGGACGATATCATATTTATTTAAGAAGATAAACTGAACTGACAAAAGAAACCTGACCAAGTGTCAGTACGCAAAGCTGAATATTTGTTTTGCACCATGAGGAAATCTTTGACTGCTCTATGCGACAGTGACAGTAGCTCGATTTCATAATGGACGGACATGGACGACGACCAGATTTTTGGAATATTGATGCCCTAGAAACTATGATTAGACCTAAAAATGTCCGTACTCTAAGAACAGTCTTCTAATTGATCGGTCATCAAGATAGTTTCATTCTTAATATATATCGTTTGCGTTTTTGACTAGACCTTCTACTGGTACAGAATGCACAATGCGATTGATTGACAAGTTGACATTCACCTTTTGAGGGGAATATACAAACAATCTTCAATCTCTTATTTACGCATTATAATCTTTCTTTATTACTTGCGATCTATTCAGCTGCTTCAAAATACTGAATCGAGACGTTCATATCTCATGATTTTCATGACTTGTCTGAAAAAGCGATCTTTCATGCAGATAAATCAATAACAATGAGAGATCAAAATGAAGTAAGCCACAGAGCAAAGACTGCATTTTCATTTTCAAGATACTTCCAAAATAATACCAAGCCTGAAACTAGGACTTTTGCATTTGGACCACTTAATGACTTTCAGTACCAAAATAAATTATTTTGAACCTGCTGCATATCGTCAAGAAGCTTTGTTTAAAAATTCAACCGTTTCATTGTAGCAATGTAGAATAGGCGAATTTTGTATTGAAACAATGGTTTATCAGGCTACACATTTCTGTAATTAATCCTGAATGAAACTCTTCAGTTAATTTTAATCGCCATTGATGTGACGTAAAGTTTTCGCGACGTCTTTCGAATTTCAGTATTGAGATTGAAAACAGCAGTGTTAAAATTTTTGGCATATAACCCGATATTACTGTGTAAGACTTAAGTACATCTATTTGTTGAAGTGTGCAGAATGAAAATTGAAAGTGTACAATCCTGGTTCTCCTTGTAATCTAGCACAATCAGATCTGATCAAAATGCTACTTGCTACACTGATAACGTGATGTTTAGGCGATTAAGTAGATGACATCTGATTTTAATACGAACGATAGGTGGATCCAGCTTTATTAAACAGATAAGACAATGTTTATTGATTTTGTCGCCAAGCATCAAGATGTCATTATGCTTTGTCAATACACTTCAACCGTCATTGTAGTGTGCAAAAGCTATATACAAGTATGACAATTCAGTGAAATGCTGTGAAGAGTTTAATATTTGATTTATAATCATTGAGGAAAAGTAGACAGATTTGATTATCATGAGTTAGGAAAAGTCATTGATTTCAAGAAATTGTTATTAGGAAGTCAATGAAAATAAATAAAGTCATAACAGGCTTCAATATAAACGCAACATTTTGATTGATTGCCGTGTATATCTTTGTATATTGTTGGCTTGCGTAGGTTAAAAATTGGTGTTTGAGAAAATAGCGGCGACACTTATATACGTTCCTTCTTATCAGTAGGTCTCTAGTTTACGATCATGTGACAACTCAATCAATCTGCCATGAAACGTTTCACAATATGAATAGAGTCTGATCCTACGTCATATGATATCTTATCTTGTTTCCGAAATGTATTTTAATCTACGTCATAATAACGGTGTTGTCACTTATACTTTGTTTATTGCATCTTGTATCAAGATTTTTATGTGGCATGAATAAGCTCTCTGACACTAATTAAGCATTGAGAGAATAAAAATACAGGTATTTAATTCATCAGTTTCCAAGCCTTTTTTCAAGAAGCTTGAAATTTGACAAACTGACTAATGTGGTCATACAACACATCACGAAAGGAGGACCATCGGAGTTCTCACTCCCACAATGTTCTTTCCTCGCTTATCAAGCACTCCCAAAAAACCAATTTCAAAAGATTTTGAATTTGTCCATCATAGCTTTGCACGACAGTCCGTGGACAAACACATTCTATATGTGTACATGCGGAATCATATGCATATATTCCCACTAAGAACAGCTGCGCTCAATTTTCAGGGTTTTATTGAATAAGCAATACATGGTTTTGCGTGTGTATGCTCTCACACAGATGACGTACTCTTGATCAGCCAGGAAGATTATGGAGATCATCATCAGGCTGTCACAGAAATGATAAACGGGTTCAATCAACAGCTAAAAGACTCATTGACAGAAAGAGAAGGTAATTACAAATAGAAAAACATGCATATCTTGGTGCCACTGAGCATTCACTCAACTATCAAAAGAGACATCGATTGTTGTGCTATTGAGTTGGTTTATGAAACAGTGTCACATTTGAATGATCAACTCATTTTTACTATGCAAGCAATCAACCATGTATATGGACCAGAACGGCAAAATGAATTTCATATGTTCCGTAGAATTACGAAACGCGAAAGCAAGTTGGTTCGTTTCCACTGACTTATACAAATGCCTACATGTATTCATCAGATGACAGCTGTTACAGACGCCTCACGATTACATAATGAAAATCATCTGATAAGACAGTAGAACTGCCACAGGAGAAGGACAAGATAAACTGACACTACTAAAGACCATTGAGTCAATCCAGCGTTTTGAGTGTGAATCAAGAAATAGACAAAAATAAAATCGTTTAGATAAAGAGCACACAAAATATCAAACAAACTATCTGTAAGGGACAATACAAAACACAATTTTGTTAGCAGCAACAGAAACCACAATAACACCATGAAGAAAGATATACTGGCCAGACAGATACACAGCAATCAACATCTGTATCTGGTCCAGCACACACAAGCTATCACTTCAGTTTGGCGCTTTTTCATCACGTCGAGCTGTTTTTGTTTCAACGGTCAATTTTTTATATCTATTTGTTGCATGTAAGAAGAGGCTCAACACACTTGTTTTATTACACAACCAGTGCGTGAAAAAGCAGAATAAAGTGCGAACAATTATGACAAACAAAACATGAAAAAAACGGTTTCAACTACACTTCGACATGCGTTTTGATTCCAACAGTGATTAACGAGTACAGTCAGTTGGTAACTACAATGAAAGCACATGGAGATGAACGGGAAGCTGAAAAAAGAAGTTTATGAAAAATTCATGTGAATGTTGATCAAAAGATAAGTATAACAGCGACCTTCTGCAAACTGAATTTAAACGTTCTATGGGTTTCTGCCTGAGTATAATTACCGATATATGACATAAACCTTTTAACCGGTGTCTACCTAAATATAGCTGCAACGAAAGAACTATTTTTGAAATAATCTCAGCAAATGAAATTTAATTGATTCCAACGTTTTGTTTAGCAAACTTGTCTGATCTGCTTCTTCATAATATTCGAAATAAAAAGGCACGAAAGATATAATAAAAATAATTAAATATCTACTCACACGGATACGAAGTGAGGCCTAATACCTTAATTTTCATGCGTTCATATATCTTTCAGATTGCACTATTTTTCACACAAATCACAAACAAGCATAAAACAATATTTCTAAAACTATACTTCATTAAAACAGTTTTAGGCGGTAAATCCACATTCTAATCACATTTTCCAACTTTTCTTCATGTGTTCCAGCCTAAACAAGATAACTTTAAATCCATTCATTTTCCTAGTAATTATGGCTTGTTGCAAAAGAAATTACCTTAATTACTGAAAATAGGTGGTCGGAATCTAGTTGAAGTTTATGAGTGATTGACGCGATTCGAAAAGAAAAAATGAATTATGTGGATATTCACACCAAAGAAGTCAACACGTAGGTGACCACAGAGACTTCAAGATGAACATAATAATCGTCTGCAAAAGTTGTGGGTTGACCACGATTTCAAGTTCGATATCTTGTTTTTGTATCAGTCAGCTTGTATCACGCCGTAGAGAAAAGTGTGCTACAATATCATCACATTCTTTGGTGAACTGAATTCGGGTTGTACATTGTGAGATGTATTCTAGATAATCTTGCGTCACGTGATGAATATCGATTCTTTGACGTGTTAAAAGAGTGATACGATGATGTCCTTGTAATAGGAAATGGAAATATTTAACCACGAAATATATAGTTAGTGATTGGTGCCCGAAATCTCTTTGACGCGTTTGTGTTAATGACAAACATTTAGAAAAATTTGTCGAAGATGTGAAGTGCCACGTACGTTATAAAGGAATTCAAGCAACCGAATTGGTCTCAATAATTCTTCATCTGTAATATGTCATTGGAATAGTAGCTTCTCATTCAGTAGGAGTTGTAATAGTTTCCTATATCCCATATTGCATGCCGTTGATAGCTGTTGTATTCTTCGTTCTCCGTGGAGGTATACATCATCACTAAGATCAATAAAATCATGAGTTATATATAAAATCCTACAGATTTGATATGGCACTCATTAGTAGTGCTAATCAGGAAGCGGTATGTTTGTTTTCCTTTTTCTGTTTCGCACCAACAAGTATTGGAAGTTGATGTCAAATATGATTGGTTTAATCTCAAATGTGTAACATGAACAATCAGGCTGTCCATGTGATCTGTGAACATAATCGGTGTTCTGTTATCGCCCGGCTGATAAATGTGAGCAAGATGTGTCACTTTTTAAAATTATAATGAACCGTGAAAACTATATAATTTATGAAAGTGAAGGAATCGATAACAATAAGTTACTCCAAAAAACGTTCAATTTCACTATTTCTACAAGCATATGTTGTGAATCAATTCATCAAACAGACTATTTAGTGTTAAACGTACTCTTGATGTGAGCATTATTGAAACTACCCAGATGATCTAATCGAACTAGACAAAGAAGGATTCAAACGTATTACCAAATGACAGAACAAAGAACACCACAACTAATGAATCACTATTCCACTTCAATATAGTACATTGAAAACATAAGCCAGTGACATAAAAGCATACTGATCTAAATTCAATAGTTTCACGGATAATATTATGGCTTATAGAGTGATTGAAATGTCAGACAAGTTTGTTTGATTCCGGTTATGGTTACACAATATCAGCATATTTGCCAGAGCCTAAAAAAACTAATGTTTCATACTTAGGTTTCAATATCGAAACACCATAAATATCATGATTATTATGTACGCAATCCGACTTTGAGAAGAAGAGCTCTAGACTTACTTCGATTTTAGCGCTCTCAAACATTGACCAGTTTCTGCGTTGCAACTTATTTCTGATTTTGATTCAATTCGTACTATGACTATCAAGTACTTTTGTTCCTGCACGCATGTAAGCGTCGTACTGTTGATTGTATACTGGTAATTATTAACACATCCGACGTGAATTCGCACATCGATCCTAGCATATTTTTCTCAATATTGACACTGTGACTGCACAATACTTTTGTCAAAATCAGCTTGCAGATCACAATTATTATCACTACTATCAGCACACTATCAGCACATTACATTAGTAGAACTCAAAATGATATGATAACTATATGTAGTATTCAAACACATAATCGTTACTGAATCGTTAAGTTACAGTTCCCAATCTAATCACATATTGTGAAAAGGTCGAACACATACGGCTGATTGAAGATACTAATGTCCTGTTGACCAGCATTACCTTTAAAATCAGCTCAACCACACTCTCCTATTGCTAAATACATTGTTGTGTTTCTCAAAAATACACTCATTTTCGTCTCTTCCAAGTCAGTCTCATAGGCCTCCATCGTTAATCATATGTATTGGTTTTTTTATCATGCCTTAATACGGTTTTGTATCAAACAGGGTCAAGCACATCTCTCTCTAGCCACTCAAGGCTTCACGACTTAGAAGGAATATGACTTCATTTATCACGTCTCACAATCGCTATTTTGTACCTCTGGTCATTCTACTAATACGTATTCAACGATGACTCGATGCATCTGCTATAACGCGAACGACAACATAAGCTGACTTCAAATTTCATGATTATTGTCAATTGCAGTACAGCAAAGAATACACCCGTCGATGCAGTTATCATTTCATGACTTGACTATTTTTATCCTACAAAAGGGAAATCTACTCATTTAAATTTGAATCCACTCATCGCTAATCAATGCAATTTACTCTACTGTAGCTCATCAGAACATGTTCATATTTCTCTATTCTGTCATCATCATAGACCAATTTCTATTTTATTCCATCCTACTTATTTTCACGATTTATTACCATGTCATACATACACAAATGATTTATTACTGTTTTCACGATATTCCAATCGCTACTATGAACATGTTATTTTATAGTGAATAAACGCAAGTTACATTTTCGTACGCTTAATAACTTGCTCATAATTGAGTGCTAATACATTCATTTTTTGTCTGCGCCTTTATGAAATCCATATACTCTTTTACATAATTATGGCACTTTAGTGTACTACACCCACCGCACATGTGACATTGTATTTTATCGAGTACAGTACACTTTATTTCTCGCTACGTATTGGTAAACTTAAGCACTTACTACTTCAGTGTTATTTTCGAGAGCAAACATTTATTAAAATGTGTTATTTGCTACAAGAGGGCTACGTAGTGTCGGTTAATATGTTAACGCTATATGCCTTATTCTAGCTCTCGGAAAGATCAGTCCATACATTCTAGTTGAGTTATATTTTTTTGGACCTTGTTAATTATTCTTTATCAATCCTGACTATTTTATTTGAGAGTATGTGTGTGTACACTTCTTATCCTATTGACTACAGGTCTGTAATTTATTTTTTTGTGACCATAAATATCGAATAACGCATGACTAAATGGAGTTGGCTTCCCCGCCGTCTGCACTGCGCGTCATTTTGTTTCACTTTCATCCATTTGCTTCATGTACAAAATATATGAATTCATAAGTTCATTCACGTTATTTGACTTATTTAATTCCGTTAATGAGCAACGCGATTTAAGTCGATGATTATATACGAGGATAAGCGATATGTTTATTTAAATAACAATAAATCAAATTTGAGTCAGATCCTGGCCTCCACAAAACATGTCGGTAATGAAAATTTTCTTCTTGATGAATAACAATTGGTGAATGTGTACAATCGTATTAAAAGATGATAAAATTAAGACATTTTATCAATGAAAGTGTATCTATAGAAGTAAATGTCGACCAAATGAGACTACTGGTGCATAAATAAATATATTACAGTCGAAATAATCAAAAATCCTCAATTGTGTCAAAGAATATCCATAAATGGAAGGCTGGTACCTCAATATAATTGAAGTCTTGTAGTGCTAAATGAAAAAACGTTTACATCACTTATCAAATTACAGCACAGTGATTAAGAGCTCACGTGTTGTAATCATTCTGGAAGTAATCGATTAAAAGGATATGGGCAACTTTCCATTCGGTAAATGAGGAAGAGATCAATTTAATAGTTGGCAATTGGATTTATTAAATTCGACGGTGCAGTAAGACTATTAGAGAATAAGGGGTTGATCGTGAATCTTCTGTACACAGAATTCGTATATATGATTTTGAACTGCTGTAGTTTTGGCTGTTCAGTGACATCTTAAGCGATTTTATTTTAAACTAGATACATGTACTTTGTATTCTAGTACACAGGCTCAGTAATTGTTTAGGTAGCACATGTATCGCAACAATCCAATGTCGGGAAGTTTTAATTTTTCTTAAATGTACAGCCTGTTTATTTATGGGCGGTGTAGTTAAGGTCATTTCCTGTGCCCGGTCCAAATTAAAACGAAAACAGAGATCGTGGAACAACATAGCAGTAATTACTAAAATATGTCAATCAGGTCTACCAAAATAGATGTGTCATGTGACACTGATACACTATTGATTTTAGATATTATTCACCTTATTTAAGGTTGCTAGGGTCAGTGCTAACGTAAAGTGACAGTGGGTAGGTGGTTTTAATTAAGGAATTCGCTAATGAAAATCGCTCAACATTTAAATTTCCTATGATATGACTTGTGGAATAAGATGAACGTGTGGGTGCTAGAATATTCAATGCGTGTTCAGAGGAGCAGTATGCATCAAGCAGAGAATAATGGAAGGGCTTTGCTGTGCGGATAGATTGAGGTACATTATTCTACATTCACAGACATGTTAATTCACATAGAGATATAATTAAAGAATAAGTCTGTTTCACTAGTGACGAGGAGATACGGATGTCATAATGAGAAAATTCTGCATATTGAATCACTTGATTTGATGTAAAGGATAGTTTATTGAGTATTTACTAGGTGTTTTTACATGGGAAATTCAATAATAACAACGGATGAACATTCAAATTTTCCATAATATTGCTTATGGAATGAGATACACTTACAAGTGCTAGAAAAGTGAATACAATTTCAGAGGCCGTCTGTTTCGACAGCTGCTATATAAACGACACGTCCTAGAAGTACCCAAGTCCAAGTCTACTACTGTGCGTACAATAAATAACATTTACCGTTTATGGTAAGACCTAGGTTGATTGATGTATCACTGAATCATATCCACCCATATTTAGCTGTATTAAGCTCCATCTATCATATCAAGCATCATGTGGCTACCTTGTCATGCTCAATACTGATGCAATTTCGCATATTTTTTAGCTGATGAGGAGAAAAAGTACACTACTTTAAGATCATGCGAATACAGAAGGACAGGTCAACACGAAAACCTTCTTAAATATGATCGATAAACACTAAAATGAGCAAAGGGCCTAGGTTTTACACTACGTCCAACAGGGACAGCGTTTGTCAGTCAAGAATGAATTATAACTATTTGATGTCAAAGGCTTTAGAAGTGTGCAGATATAGGACTAAAACTAGATAATTCGTTTGTCTCAAAACACGGTTTTTGTAGGCGCTTAGATTATTATGATATTTAGCTGTTATATATAATTCGTAAGGCCTACTAACATTGTACGTTTTAAGATGTGCACAGCAATCTGGACAAAAGACAATGATCATATAGAATGTGCCGATTGCGTTCATGAAAATATTACGTAAGAACAACTATCGCTGTCTTATAATTTAACCAGTGAGTGCAGGAGGTCCCAGCTAGCATATTTATAGTACCTCTACCAGAATTTAAACTATCAGGACCTCTGTAAATACGTCATAAAAGTGAACTATGATCCAATTTGTTAGTTGATATCCAGGCTGATTCTGATAAACTATTCAGGACACTATCTTCCAATTTATTAGTTGTTAGGGTATCCAAAGCATAAGTAATACTATCAATTCCTGACCTAGTTTCATTATCATAGTGATAGAGTCCACAGTTCTGGATATTTAATTCTGAATCAGATACTGCTTGTTAGCATGAGGTTTCAGTGATAAGTACGAAAGACAGCTCGGTTGGAAAAGCTAATATTCTCAAGGTTGACATTTTGTTCAAAGGCGAAAGTACGTTGATAAAAAATAAGTTTAAACAGGGAGTATAAAGTTTAATGAAAACCGAGGGATTCCCTTTGGATGATAATGATTTTAAAATTGCATACACTGTGGTTTAGTGAGTTTGACCGAACGTGTGGGCTATCGCTTGAACAAACTTTAGAGCTTGTGTGACCAGGGATTTTTGAAGGCCAACAAATCATTATTTTGATACAGTGAGTGTATGATATCATATCTCCGTTGAATTTGATTTTCGACAGTAGAACACTCATGGAAGTTGTGTTGATTCTTACAGCACGACACCTTGATTTCAGAATAATGTCTACAAGTGAGAACGGTTGGAAGCCTTTTACCCAGAGTTTTTTGTCAAATAATATTCAGATCATCATCAATAGTGTCTTCATTGCATGGCCGTCTAACTCTTGTGGATTACCTATGGATTAGTGAGCTCGCCTTACGCATATAACTCTACTCTGAAGCTTCCCTTTTTGCTCTTTCCACTTCACTTTCATTGAATGGCTACTCCACAAGTTCATTATCTTTCATCATTTTGTAAAACTATTTTGTTTTACTGACGAGGTGGCATTTAATCCACCATATACGTGTCGCATGTCTTACCAGCTCTTCATTCTATATCATTCGATCTTCATTTTCAACTTCGTCACTCATCTCAATTCTCGTGTACAGGGGAAATTATTGGTTTCAGGGTATCAAAATGAAAGCTTCTAACAGTGAGCTATATTTGCGATATCAACTAGACTGGACATTTGAATTTTTGATGCAAATAACCGGAGTCATTCAAAACGAGTTTGAATGGTGCGGAAAAGCAGGATTCAATGTTTTAATCAATCGAAGCCAATGTAAAAGTGATTTTGTCATTGTCATGTTATTTGGATCGAAACTATTTTACGCAAATAGTCACCGCTTAAGCTTGTGAGTGTCTATGCTAGTGGATGTGTTAAATGTGGCATTTATAATATGAAGGTGTGGAGTGAAAATTAGTGTGTGTTAGTGTTGATTGTGTAATTAAAATGTGGTTGTTTGAACTGTTTTGTTTCGATCAATTACTTTTCAAGGTTGAAAGGATGTTATTATAAATATAATTTTTAGCTTTATTAGTTTTATTGTACAATTCCCACGGGAAAATATTTAAATAAAATCTTCTTTGTTACTTCTTGATCGATCATGACAACAACTATTGACTAATGGTCAGCTAGAAGTAAGCATTCAAAGAAAGAACATCTAAATAATGTGAAATAATTTCGCTATATATTGCCCGCAACAGCGATGTCCATGATAAGGTTTTTTTGTAACTTGAAAAGTGATTGCAGACATTTCATATACAAACACGAATAGATTAAGGAAATAATAAACGTCATGATGTGTTAAAAAGAGCAAAAGAGACAACTTGCTAAAAAATCAGGATGGCCGAAATAGATAGCATAGATTTTCAATTAAGCTAGGAATGTGGTGAAAGATGTACAAAATCAATTAACGAAGGAAAAAAACCCTCAATTAACTCATTTTACGGAATGTCATTCATTGTCTCATGTACAAATTAATTAAACGAGTCAGTGGTATTTTGAACATCCTATATATGTAATTCATCAAGATACCTTTCGTTATTGACTAGTTTGTGGTCGGTGTAAGTGGTTTGAATATATTTCAACTTCGTAATAATATTTTTTTTCTGGGTTCTGTCGTAGCTCAATCTAGAAATAAATTGTTTGCTGAATGACATATTCATTAATTTTATTAGTCAGACGAAATCACCTGTTTTCACCTTTACAGAACAAGTTGCGGCGGTTTGAAGTTATAATGGCGCGTTTGCTCAACCATTTTTCAGTTGGACTTAGTTAATTCGACGATATAAATCAAACGCATTTCTGAAATATTTCGATCATGAAGAAATTTGTCTGTGAGATCAAATTCGTGTATTTCAGTTTGTTGTTAACAGCATTCCTTAGGATACAAAACTTGTGTTTAGTAAAAAAGAATTTACTGGGTAAAGTGTTTGATAGTGAAAACAAAAGTTATAAATTAAATGAGAATTGGTAGTGAACGTGATTGCTCGAAATACATTAGTCCAATATATTCACGGTGAACATGATCGGCAACCTTGAAAACTCAGGAAACATTAAAAAGTAGATTGTATTTGATCAAGGAATTAAAATGAGACGCCAATCGTTTTCACAAAATAACTTCTGAAGTTTGTTGAGTAATCAACAGTCAAAACACTGGACATATTTAATAATGAGATCAGTACTAAACGTTTGAAATTTCGATTAAAACATCACCATAACATATAAGCAGAACGTTCAATGAATCCATTGAACAAGGTTTCCGGTATACAATGCGGAATGATGCCTAATTTGGAAATAAACGCAAATACATTGACTATTATGTGTGACATAGTTTGAAAAAGGATTATATTCGAAACGTCCAGATAACGAACTGTTTAATGAGAATAACCATTTCCGTAATGTGACGAAAATGCGATGTTAGATTAGTGAAACCAAGTACTGTGTGCTAACTAATAACTTCAAGCGCAGTCTTTGTTCCAATAATAGATTTTAGGTGATAAGATTTGTTACCTCAGTTGGATGGTTCGGTAACAAACTTCGTTCAACCGAAAAACATCAACATCGACAGGATAATCTGTGAACAACATGTAAAACATACAAGAACATCACTAAAACTGAACGATCATTTTGTAGATGTACTTCAGTAGAACGATGAGAACTACAAAAAAATCATGCAATAAAAATCAAAACCTACAATAAATAATTCACAAGAAATGCAAATAATCCACATCAAATAACATCATGAAAAACCATGAGAATTGTCACACAAATCAAAATAATCAAAACGTATCAAGTTACTAGACGAAATCGACCAACAAACTCACAATTTGATGGAAAACGATTGCAGTGTTCATTCATCACTGAAGAGTTACCTCCTATGAATTGACTGACAAACTACTTTTCCCTACTTAACTTTGTTTCTATGTAAGTGATAAGCATTTGTAAAATGAAAGTTCCCTTCATCTTTGCTTTCTGAGCGTAGGTGATGTTCTGTCACATGACACATCATTAGAAATCGACATTCCTATTTACAGCAAATATTGATGTCGCGCTTCCTACACATTACAGAATGCTATTTAATTTGAATAACTGAATGCAATGGTGAAAGAGAACAGCAACGTATGATTATTGATATTTCTATAAACAACTGAGGTCAACTGACAGGTATGTGCAAATCACACTGTCAGATAAAGAACAACATAATTAATGTTATTTGGAAACATAGAGCAGTTTGCAAAGATTTTGAGATGTAACATTGTTTAAAGATAATATACATCATCATAACACTTGCTCGGAGTTCCACAAGTCTTCCTTGAAAACGATATTCTGAATGACGATATACTGCTCGATTTTCTCATTTTCTGTTGTCTTTTCATCTTATTTTGTCCACAGGTTTTTTTCAAAGCATAAAACGTTGAGTCACTTCTCCCATTGTTCATTCTTCATGTCTTGAATGATGATGGAATTTGATGACTGTCCCTAATAATTATCTGCAGATCTTTTGTTTGTCAGTCATACATGTTTTCATGCATTAGTTCTATGTGCATTTGGCTTTTCAATCTATTCTATCATAGGCTTTCCGGTTATTTATTTTTTAACCTCAGAACTAAGTCTTAAACACAAGAGTCATATGTGCACTATTTTGTACATATTTTAATTGCAAAATGAAATTAATCCGTCGATATTGTAAAATGAATTGCGTTTGTCATCTCAGTCGATAGGTTAAAAATAGCGTTCAGGAACAAGCGAATAAAATATATGATTTGAATTTGATTGGGTTTGTTACACAATCCGTTTAACAACTGACTGATAGATTACGTTGATCAAGTTAGTATATACATAGAGTTGATGAACAGTTATCAGTGGAAGTAAAAAATACATAATGATGTTGTTTGAACGCTACTGCACGAATGAGGAAACGTGAAATGCTGTAGAGGAACACATGGATTCCTCTAACAAAAAATATGTGCAAAACGTTCATTGTTGAACATTCGAAGGTAATTTAGTGATGAAAATGTTGATAAGACCAGAATGTATAACTGATCGAATGACAATGAAATGCACGTCACCAGTATAAAATTCGAAAGCTGATGAAATATTTGTAGTGGTTTTTCATATCTATGACTTCGTGTTTATAGAGTTGAATACCTTTCCAATATTCTATCACAGCGACTCAACAAATTTCACTACATTTATACACATTTCATGACAGAAAGTGACCAAAGTATTGTTGTTAGAATTTCTAAACGCGCTTATCCGTATCCACAGTTTCCTATTTAATTCGTACTACTGAATTATCATCATGCGGATACAGAAAGTTTCAATAATCTCTCACAGTGACTCAACAAATTTATTTAGCAGTCGTGATTCTTTCATTGTTTTGTGTATAAATTTGGGGGGCTCGGGATGTCAATAAAGAGTTGTAGACAATTAGGCGACATAAGGTTGAAAAACATTTCGTAAACTAACGGTATAACCACGACCGTATATAGAATCTTCAATTACTGTTCACAGTGCGCCGCTTAATGTAAATGGTGATATTTATTGAAGATTATCGTAGTGTAATTAATTTGACAAAAATCAATGTCTGTATTATCACTACAATAATCGTCGCATCAATTTGCGAAATTATTATGCATAACTATTTAATCAGTGTGAAATAGTTTGTAAAACTACTTGAAGTAGTCATTCATATAGTGTGAGCAAATAATTGGTTTTGTAATGGACGTTCACTTCAACCAAATTCAAATGGAGAAAACAAATCATTGTGTTTTGCGTAAGTGAAATTAATTGAAACCGATGTTGAACAAACCATTTTTAAATACAAGCAGTCTTATGTATATTTGATCTTCCAGACTTTCCGTTCTGTCAATGGTAAAACACTCAAGATTTATTCAAGGTTAACCCTATCCGTTGTTTGATATTTAAAGCAGTTTTCAGCACATATTGTACATTTAAATCTGCTTATTTTTAATTTTATAAACCCATTTTACTACCGCAATCGTCATCAAACAAGTCCGAGTATTTAAAAATAATTGACAACTCAAGATACTCAAAGTCGGTTGAATGATCACCGTAAGCGAAAAACTATTGTGGGAAAGAAAAAACGGGCGTTCAGCTGGAGATTAAGTAAGAGAACATCACTGATCTGAATAGGAAATATCTCACTAAACTAAACAGACAATCTTTGACATGCAATCCCGAAAGGTGAGAGAAAACTGATTTGTTGTGAACTGTTAGCAAGCAATCATTTATTCTTGTTCAGATTGCCTATTTGGTTATATCAATTATTCCATAATAAAATTTGGATAAACCATAGTCTTATTTCAAAGCATACAGTTCACCTCAGTAAAATTTATCGATTGACAATACAATGACTATTAAACGTCTGATGAAATCCGGTTAATTCAAAAATTATACTCTTTACGGTATAGCTCATGAAACATTAGCAATATATTTAATGTTGATCCAGAATCGCAGTATTAAATACCTCAGCAGATTCACCACACCTTACTAACAGCCTTCATCACTCTTCACAGTACAGTAAAGTTTTTACTTCAAAAACTCAACAAGAGAGAATGGAAAACAATGAACGAACACCAGTTTGTATGAAGTAATCGGCAAATTTTAAGAGATATTTTTGCGAAACCCCGAACGTATTAGCTTTTTGACGTTGTTAAACACAATGTGAAATATACACGTTGGTAAAAAGAGACACTTTAACAAATACTCTGTAATCTGAATCATCCTGGAACTATATCTGATTAACGCTATTACGCAGTTCTATACATCAGTTCTCTACTGATCAACGACACAGAATGGACAATATATCAGTGAAACAATTTTTATGTTGATGAACTCATGGAACTTCACAAAAACATTTTGCTCGACTACAGACTGATATCTCGGTAAACAACCTTTTAATCACATTCTTTTTTTTTCCTCAAAGTAAACTGTTATAGCTTGTCTTGGCTATTTTAATTCTACATTTTGTATCTGATCGTCACTGAATGTTATGTCGGAAATGCATATCACTTGTACTCGGAACGAGGGATCACTGCGATTCCCCCGATGCGGAAGTAAGAACAAATTTATATATTGATATTACACCCATTTTGATAAATAATTAGAATGTTATCACATATATGAAAATTACTTGGAGTTATAAGAAATCAATTACTGAGCATAGTTCATGTCAATGGAATACAAGTATATCGCATATTATACAGAATAAAGTATCATATGCGAAAAAAACCTTGAGGAATCATTACATCAAATCAAAATAGAAGCAATCTCGAACAAAACTCATGATGAGTAAATCAATCAAAAATTGACTTTTCTTTCCATCCTATCACAAACAACATACCTCTACTTTACCGAGGAAAAAGATTATACAGAAAACACCCAATCACAAAGATTTTCAGTTTATTTTGCTTTCAATATTATTATTATTCGAGAAGGCATTGACTTTTCATTATTCATGAAACTTCTATTTTTAGCGTGAATTATCTTTACCTTTGTCATCATCGTAGCACAGTAATTAACATGTATGTTTTATCACAGTCTTTAAATAATAGAAGACCATTTGTGCAAATACTTCATTGAATTAGTGAGACGGAAATCATTCTCCTCGTTGTGTATAAACAATTTTATTCCATTCAATGGGTATTGTTCGGCAAGTTTATTGCCATTAAAGTTTAAAACTGTAATTGATCAGTCTGTTCTCGGCATATGTGCATACTGTGCGTATGCCTCGATATTGCCTTAATTCACAAGCTTTTTGTAAGCAATGATGGATATGAGCTGGCAGTGGAATCCAGTTTGACGCGCGTTTCGTCTCATTTTTGTACTTGTCGGCTGAATGTACCTCAATCTCAGAGTTGATGTTCACTCTGTGACTTGTACCCAGCACCATTCACTTCAGGTGCCATTGCGTAATTCGCTCAGCTACAGAGTGACACAATTTTTTACTTGAACATCTATTAACGGTTAGTGATATTATATGACAGACAAACAGAACCTAAGCAGCTTTGTTAATGCATAAAAAATTTTACAATGCAACAGCGTTAAAAAATTTTTTTTCTTGAAATAAAGTTTAGTTGAAAAAATGTACATTCATACATCCAATCAAAACAGTTTGCGTTACTTTGATATTAACCAGTGGAATCAAAACAATTCAACATTTATAGCTAATTAACAGATAATTACAGACCATAAACTGTTTGTTCATGAACATACAAGCACATATTTTGAAGTAAAAGTTAATCAACCACTTATTTGAATGTGTGTCTACTCACTTAAAAAAAGGTTTCATCAATACAACTCAGGATTTTTAAACAACATTGGATATAAGTTAGCTTACGTTTTAACCAGTCACAAGAATATGGCGTACCTATGAGTTAATCTGCCACGATGACTGGTTGCCAAAAAACGTGTGATTTTATCTTCTTTTAGTCACTGTAAATCATCAGATGAGAAGACAGATCACAAACACCTAAAAGATCTATATAAACGTGACACATTCTTTTAAAATATGATATACTGACTTGAAAGAGAAGATGAGGTGAGTGTTAGTTGAGATCAAAATGTAAATGGGTGTATCGTAGAACTGAACTGTGAATTAATGTGATACCATTGTTCTGTTCATCTGAATCGTTTTAGGTACAATGTTCAATATGCTCTGTTGATACGATCTTATATGATCTTGAATTTGTTTTCCAAATTCTTTGGCTGTGAGGACATTTGTAAGCAACCTAAATTGAATAAATATGAAAACATAATTTCTCAAAGTGCCTCATATCAATATGTGAGTAATCAGTTTGATTTTAATACATACATTTATATATTCAGTCTCATTATTTCAGTTATTCACAGAGAATTAGACTCGATCAGTTCCACCCATTTGTGAATGGTAGTTTTAACAAAACTTATGGTACCACAGTAAGTTGTATACTATTTGTGGTGCAACAACTTATTCATATGTTTTCATCATTTCAGGATTTCAAACTGAATTTCCCATTTAAATATTTTAATATTCATGTCAAGAAGTTGACTCTTTACACGAAAGGTAAGTGGATAATGTCTTTCATCCAAAATTGTGGCTGAATTTTCTTTTTTATTCATATTTGATTCCATGAATCGAATTTCATTTAATTTCTTCAGTCTGTCATTTATATGCTCCTTATCAAACGAATACATTATTTTTCTTCATAAATGTAAATCATATGACGTGTGACAGCAAACTTACCACAATGTCAAATTATCAAATATATTGCCTGTTTCCTTTTTATTGCTACAGGTGAGATAAGCATATACGGTGATAATTATATTGGAGAAATTCTATGTTTTTTGGCAGACGAAATGCATTATGAACTTGAGGTTCTAAATAACAGTGAGTTTTTATAGTATACACTTAATACTTGTTTAATTTCACTTTCTTACAATTTGATATGTGTAAATGATTTAGTATTTACTTGATTTTTATACTGCCGATGATCTTTAGAAATTGATTGTTTTGTTCATGTAATTTTACTGCCAGGACAATGATTTTAAAACAAGTATTGCTTATTCTCAAATGAAAATGTTGAATAAACCAATGATTTATCTTAAGATAAACACACATTGATTGTGTAGAAATTATAAACCACGAGATGTTATTACTAGAGTGAAAACTACCTATTGCGTAGTGTATTGAACTACAAAGTAGAAGATCTCACCGTCATGAAACTTTTCGATAAACTAAGGAATTAAAATGATAACGTATGCAACAACAAGCGATGGTGTATTAGTTAGTATAAATTATTGAAGCACATAACCTTCTGAATTATATTTGTTATTCTCAAACATATTTCCAGCAATTACTCGATTCATGAAGGTTTAGCATTGTTCAGTTGTTATCCGTTGGCCATTGAATATTAAACACGGTCTTTGTAATCATACCCAAGCGATGAACGACCATGAACCGTTTGGTGTAAAAAGATGATTTTCTCAAATCAAAACACTTAGAACATCAAGTTTACATACACTGATTACGTTAAATGTTCATAAATAATAACTAACAGAACCTCGGTAAATGATTTTGTATGGGTATTGTTGGAAAGATATTAAAGGTTTCTTACTTTTCTCAATTGGTTGTGTCAAAGAGTTTATCATATCTTTAGATTTGTAATATTTTTTGAAAATTTCTTATGTGGTATTATTGAGCAAAATGAACTAAGCCTTTTGATTTAAATATTGAGATGCAAGTGATAATTGGTATGCAAACATAGTCTGTTGGATAACGTGAACGTATTGATATAGATATGCAGATTTGTAAAACCAATTTCTCATTCTTTTATTTCAGACGAATTATTCGCTGTCAAATCGTATATTATACATAGTGTTAATCCTATATGTAAGTGAAACTTGAGTATTCATTTCATCACACGTATGTCATCTCCACATTCACAACTTCACTCATTGTGACTACTTAAAAAGTTTCTTGTTCAGTTTGAAATGAACAAAAATATGAAGGTATTGTTATTCTGAAAAACAAGACATAATTATATGTAGATATCACTGATTTATTAAATACAATAAAGAAGAAATCTTAACAGTCACCATTAACTACTAAAAAATTTGATCTGACGACACATAAGTCGTTTATCATGGATAAATTAAGCAACAATCTCATTCAACTTGTAGACATACGGAGATTTGTTTTCGTTCTCAGGCCTAAATAAAACCAAATTAGAAGTCTGTTTCACAGAATAAGTTAGTTGTGTTGTACATTCGTTACACATCTATTTCTCTACACAAAATATTCACTATCAAATTCATTCATCATATGAAGCAATCGTGAAAGCAACGTATTTAAAGCTATACGTTGCTCATCTAAAACAAACAAATCGGTCCTCCTCATAAACACAAAGTCAATCGATCAATGGAATATGTATACATTACGTAACCAATTAAATTCCCAAATTTTATTTGTAAACAAACATTACATACATCTCGACGATTGTTTCAGACGAAATTAAAAAGAAAACCAGCCACATCTGAAAAAATCTCCGACTATTAGATCTTATTGAAAAACGTGATGACCTAATAATTTACTAATAGTATAATAGTAACACAGATTCAGAAATTTCAAGTATCAATTAACGTTCAATTTTAGATATTGCGACCAAAATAACCAACTTGATATATCCGAATGGAAAGATATCTGTCTATTTTGAGCAGGTCAGTGGTGCAATTAAATGAAAGTATAATTGTAAATGAACTAATTCAAATTATTCTAACATTTCGTGCTTATAAAGATTGCCGTAAGCATTACGTTGCAAACATTTTTTCAAGCTTTACTTTGCCTCCTGAAGATCGAATGCGCGGAACGTTCGTTGTTGAATATTTTGAGCAAAATCCTTGCAGTTAATTACGATCACATTTCATTTCAATAGATGCAGATATACACTATACAGTGCATCGTCTCATGTCATGATATAAAGATAGATGTATCAAACATCACTGAATGTAATGACTGAAATGATTCAGAATATCGGTGCAAACAACATGGGATATTCATCATAGCTAACTGGGAACATTAGCAGGCTTACTGTGCGATAAGTTGTTCTTCTTCAAGAGCATTTGAATACAGACACGATAGTTCACTAATTAATCGATTTCGATATAGGTGTTTGTGTAATGAATGATCTTAACTAAGACTAAAATTCTTCTTTAGGTTCCTATTGAAGTTGAGAAAAAGGATTGGATTTCGGAAATTCAATACCAACATCAGTGTGGAAAAAGTAAGAACTATTTCGACGAATTTTGTTAATATTTTGATGTAGATCATCAACCATCTCCTAACGTTATATTACTCTCAGTGATTATCTGGTTATCAACACAGAGAATACCTTTTTTAATCTGTATGTTCTTATGTAGTTCACATAAAGTCTATATAAATCAAAGGTTGCATATCAAAAACAAGTTAACTGAGATGTCATTGAAGATTTGTGTCTTCAATTTATAGACCATCATCTTTGTAAATGTAACATAAGTGATTTGAGATGGCGACGTGCAAAATACTGGAGTTGATTTTGTTTCCTTTGTTTAGTTCCTTATTCCGTAAATTTTTTAGATCACCATTTATTGACCCTCACCTGACCATATACATACAAACCGATAAGTAATTTGTGTGCGTCTATTCGGTGAGATATTACGCTCATGGTCACTGATTGACTGATCGAGACAGGGATGCACGAAATACGGTATTGAGCAGACGACATATGCACGATTTTGCTCATTTACTTACAATACGGCAGTCGCACTTGTAGTGTTCAGTCATATGTGACAGAACGTGTGTTTTGTATGAAACAGGCATAAACGACTGAAACTTCGACATTACATTTTCGCTGTAAAGTGCTTTACTGAAGTAATCCAGTGTTTTTGTAAGTGAAAGCTGAGTTTCTAGACCAGCAATGAATGTGATTTTGTTGAACACAGTGTTTTATGATTAAATATGAGTAAATGCACTAAATATTAAGTCAGTTGCTATATTTTCATCAGTCAAAATATCTTAGTGAGTCTTTTTGATTTCCGTATTATTTGTTTGAATACTCTCATTATTGTTTCCAATTACGATTGATCAGTCTCATATTGACATAAGTGCATCCTGTGCGGATCGTTCCCACGTGACCTCACTTCACATGCATTGTGAGCAAAATTGAATGGTGGCTGCCAGTGGAATCAATTGAAGCCCGGACGATTAAAGGAGTATTTCGATAAATAATACAGAAATGAATTAAAACCTCACCTCATCATTCAAGTCAGTGCCTATCTGTATCTGGTAGCTAAGTGTATGACGGGACAGTGACGAAAGTAATTTGTAAGCGTCTCAGAAAAAAAATCAAATCTGAGATGCACGTTAATCCAGTCAACAAGTCTTCGATAAGACAAAACGAGCATCTGAGACTTCACTAATATGCAACGTTCTTCCCTGGTTCCTAAATTACTGTGTTGCTTTTTTATGATTTACAATGTGATGAAATGTTTTTCTATTTAAACCTTATTTTTAAAGATCCTACAGAGATTTCTTTATATAACAACTATGAAACCTGCCGATTTTTAGGGCAGTGAGTGATCAAACAAAATTTATCATAAAACATTCTTCAGCTTCTTAGTTTGACGGCTAACTACATGATACAAACAACTTGTTATATTTGAATAAGAAGTAACATTTTTGAGTATTTTTTCTCTTCAATTCATTACACAAGGTACTACTGAATTCGAGATATTGATACCTGCAAAGTGGATCAAAAGTGGCACGTTGGTGGAGTTTGAGTTCTTCGGGGGTATGTTGAACCTTATTTAATCATCAATAATTAGTTTTGCTCTTTAATGCAAGGCATCGAATGTGAAATTCCATGTATGACTGTATTCAACCGTTGAATTATATTTGGGCATCCGTCTTAAATGACGTTTCCTTTACCACTAACAACAAAATGTCGATCTATTGTTGAGTAATATAAATGATATACGACCTATTTCATACTAATATCAAAGTAGCCACATGAATGGAATTTACTTATACACATGAGCAGAAAACTATAGATGGGATGATATTAGTCTCAAAAGAGATTTGGTGTCACTTGTGTGAATGCATGTTGACGAGCAAGCGCCCGTTGTTTTTCTTTTGAAACATGAAACGCTGAATTTTCCTGAAGCATTGGAACTGCAAAAGCAATTTATAAAAACTGTTATTACAATGAAAATGATTGTCCCATTTCTGAAAACTCTGCTTTTTCATATATATTCAATAAGTTGAAAATATAGATCAATCAATTGTCGAAATTACAATTCATCATAGTTAATATCAATATTAATTTCACCGTGTAAAACTTTGTTCCTTTTTATAAATGTTAAATGGGTAATTAAAAACAAATTTTAGCTCACCACCATTAAGACTATTGAAATAACATTTTGGCAACTGAAATAATTTTCATATGATCTAATGATCAAATCGAGTGAAATGTTGTTTGTATATGGTGATACTTTTAAAATTGATGACTTTTCTTCTATCTCACAAGTTTGATACGACAGCTGACAGCATGCAGACCAGAATGCGATCACATATTTTGATATGTTACAACAAAGTAGGTCGACTGAAATTTTTTTAAGAAAAGTGTCATCGTTACTATTTGATTGTTATTCAAACAAACTAATATAATTGAAAGTGAATTTCCAGTCTAAGTACAAGTGACATTCACTCACTGTTTTTTATCAACAAACTGACATCATGAACACAGACAGAAGAACAATCCATGACAGCATCTTGTGTTCATCTATACATTATTGATATCTACCAAAGTCGTATGTCGATGTTCATCGTTCAAACGTGGCATTCAACGAAGCCTCGCTCAATTCAAACATATCGTCATGAGATTGAAAGTGAGCTGAATATATCATTTTGGAATATGCTGACAAATTTCCAGAAAAAGAAGTAATCACTTTACTCTGAAATGATTAATATAACTTGAATTTATTTGTACATGTTTCCCTAATTTACTTAAGATTTGTTTAATAATTCGAGATCAAATCACCCTTTTTTTCACAGAAACGTGTCCAAAATACGGTTCCGCTGAAGCATGCCAAAATGCAAATCCATCGAATATGAAATGCATTTGGTGTGAAAAAGCTAAAAAATGCATAGATAGTAATGATCAGGATACTCATGAATTGAAAGTTAATGATTGCCGTATTGAGGTAAGTACATGTTTAGCTTTATACGCCATTCGTAATGTCACCTCATTCCACATCTCAAGTAGATCCATTTACTAGTGAAATCAATTTATTGCTACTAATATAAACAGACTTGTATATTTTCCTTAATGATCGGGTGAAAAAAATCATAAACCTTGACAATATGTTAACAAATATGAATACAGTGATTAGATGTGACATACAGAATACAAATTTCACTACTCAAAATATTGATCTTTTCGTTGTAAGATAGTTTATTCTTAACACAAAGATTGTCAAATCGAAAGTAGATGTTCTAAATCACTGTTTAAATGCTAATTCTGTAACTGTTTGCTAAATATTTTTGAATAATATATTGGATTTAGTGATAAGTGCTATTGTTTTTTTTTACTTTAGAAGACCCCGGATATTACCGATCAGACTACATCAACACCCATCATTCGCACTGAAAAGACATCGATGACCACTAAAATCGAAGTTAAAGAAAATTTGAAGTCGACTACCAAAAATACGGATCAACATCTGGTAAATATTTGATATTCATAATTAAGCGCTTCTGTTTTGTTTTTCTTCAGAATATCACTACTGAAATAACCAAAGAGAATATACAAGGCACATCGATTCAGTACACATATGTTTTGGTTCCTTTGGTTGTTTCTTTTTTCTTTTTTTGTATCAGTTTTGTGATTTGTGGATGGTCGTATAGAATAATCAAAAGCAAAAAATGATCTTCAGTAAAATCTTCGAATGGCTTTAAATATTGCGAACACGTTTTTCTCCTATTTCGTTTTTCATATAAAAACTTGAAATTTGAATATTCATTTTATTCATTTTTTATTAAAGAACTTTGTACTTTCTTATTCCTGTTAACGTAATGTTCAATTTTGACAAAATATCACAAATGGTTTTTAATGTTTGCGTTCTTGTTTACCAATAACCAAAAATCTAATATTTCACAAGAGTCAAATAAAATTTGAATTGTAAATTAGTGGTACTGTGTTTGTGAGATATTGTGATAGTTACGTTCGACAATGATTCTATAGTGAATGATCAATTTGATTAGGTCTCACTACAAAAAAATATCATTTGACATTACCAACATTCATTGTCCTAGAATCTTCTGGTCGAACCGATTACGAATACATGATTTTGCACTTTCATCCTACCTTACTTGATTGATCACTGTCCACTACATAGTGTGTGACAAACACTTCTTAAGTCAGTGTCATCTACACTGATGATTATTCCTTTCATGATTTCATCATTGACAAGACTGTATACGGTCAATCCATTTTATTGAAGCTCACTCTTCAGAAAAGCCTATGATGGAATTTTCTCCATGAGCTTCAGTGCAGATTCTGATTCTTTGATTAAAGATTTATTAGTTTTGTGTGTTCATTTCTGTTGAGGGATAGTAATCCAGTGTCGCACATTGAATCCTTTATGTAAGAGGAACACATACAGACACTGAAGATGTTTTTAGTCAACTTCGTTTGGTGTAAAGCTGATATGAGAAAACGCTTGTCTACAGTTCCAGAAGATGATCTTTTATCAGTTTTGACAAAGATTACAACCCTTTGTGTTTAATTGTCAAGTGGTTTATTTGTTTTCCAGTCATGTATCAGAAATGAATAAATAGCGATTAAGTAAGCTAAAAAATGCTTAGTTTTGAGGAGATTAGTTCAGTTTTCGTGATTAGCATAAATTGTCATTTGACTGGAGATGTAGTTCTGTTCTACGTCATCTGCTCTAGGTAGGTGTTCATGTTGTGCATTGGTTTTTCAACTACAAAGACACTTTGATAGTGGCCATTATTTCCAAATTGCTATAAAACAATCTGTGAAAACTCTCACTGACATACCAGTTATTGGACGTTCTTTAATATTTTACCGTTTTATTTCACATGGAGCGAAGCTTTTGCTTTGTTATTCTACTGAAAATTCTGAAATCTGATGATGTACTTTAAACTTACCTAGTGAAAATTCTACACCTTTCAACTTGAACGACGATGTGGTTTCGAGAAAATAATCGAAATTTCAGATGTATACCAAGGAGTGTCGAAACGGTTGAAATTCTAAATGGGGACGAAAATTTCGAGTTTATTTACCAAACATGATTAGTTTTCCTTAATTTAGAATTACGGCCAAAGTGATTACGCTTTAATGCTTTCTTCGTTAAATAAATTTCAACGGGGGAAAATTTAATGCTAGAAGAAACAAATATTTGACAAGACCCACGTTTTGGTGGCAGACGATTTTCATGGCTTTTTGTCACATAAAACAATAATGAAATGTGTCTTTAGTCAAACAGCGGCCCTTCAAAAAAATTTGACAGCCAGTATCATCTGGACCCTGTGTAAACTTTCATTCAAATGATTATGTTTATATGTCCATCAAATACTACGTACTGGTGTTCATCGATTTTTCTAGGTGACTTCAGAGTTTTTCACATTCAAACAGCTTGTTTGCGCATTAATGCCTGCTGCCTATTTTGAATTCTGAATACAAAACACCTTGATATAATCAACGCTGTCTCTCTGAATTTGTACTGGTACATACAGAACCACAACGGATCTTAAATGCGTTAGTAGTCGGTATTCCAAATTTCCCTATGTTCATCATACAGAAGCACTTACAGCAAATTCACAAAGAATAATAAAGAACTGAATGTGATCAACACATACTTAGCAGAAATCTATGATTGTGAATTGATGCACAGTTAATATCGATTATCGGTTTACTGTTACTCTCAAATACCCTTCAAATAATTTTTTTTCAATGGCTAAGTAAAAGTTCTCCTATTCAACCAATTATCATAATCATTACGAAGTCATTTTCAGCTTTAAACCACTGCATATATATCAATACATGCCAACAAATATAAAAAAAACGAATATTAACGTTAATTATGTAAAGGTCTTTAAGTAAAATATGTTCAAATCTCTGTCGTTTGTTATGACTTGAAACGTTTTGACGAAGTCTACTCTGTGCACGATGATCTTTCAAAGCACTTTTTGGAATGTAAATTTGAACGAGGCGAATGCACATAAAAAATGACATGGTTCTGAAGCCAATGTAGCAATTGTTGTTTGGTCTTCAACAAAGGTAAATGAAGCCAAATATATTACGTTTGACCACTCCTAACGTCGAGGAGTATTCGGTTTATAGAATAGTTTTAGGTGATAACAATTTGCTATTAATTTATTTCTCAGTTTCGCGGACAATTAATGAAGTTCTAATGAATGCACGTAAATTCTTATTGCAACAACAACACTTTTCTTCAGTCTAATTAATGAAAACAAAAAAGGTGAGATGAACTTTAGTCAACAGAATGTTATTTATACTCGGGAACTGATGATAAATGAAATACAACAGTTAAAACAAACCAATATTTGGAAATAATTAGGTACAATAAAAAATTTATTATATGTCTGTATATGGATCGAGAATATCTATTGAGAATATCTACAAAATTAGTCAGTCCACTAATTTTTCAGGCCATCTTTGTCTGCAGGCAAAAGGTTTGTCGAAACAACACTGTTCAAATCAAGTAAATAGGCTCTATTTGACTGCCACATAGCATGCCTTATCATAACCTTGATGTGAGCGGAAATCTTTTAAAGATAATACTGACGAAAAGAATCAAATCGGTTGAACCCGATTGGATAAACCCACAATTATATTATTCTTCTTCATCTTGTCGATTATGTAGAACAATGACTTTCAAGTTATACAGCATTTACTGATCAAGCAAAAGAGCGGATATTCATCTTATCTAAGCGTCAAATCGATGTAAATATTTCAATCCTTCATATTCATAGTTTTTCATGCACAAACATCTGAGACCTTTTGAGCCACATACCGCGTTTTGGCTTTAGTTGAATACGATCCGATATCTAATTTTAACCAATCACATAAAACTGATACAGATGTTAAGGCCATTTCACATTTAATTATTTCGTATTCGGAAAGATTATTTATTAATGTAAACTAGTAATACTTTTTACATTAGTAGGTTGTAGTAGCAAATTTGAGACAGCGGATTTGAATTGGTTATCATAATGACTATGCTGAACACGAAGAATGAGTTGGAGAGCACTTTCTCGCTATATGAAACTAGTCGATAAATATCTCACTCGAAACAATCATATCATTCTCACTTTTGATAATCCACATGCTATGTTATAACAGAACAACATAGCTGAAATATAAACTTCTTTTGAACATATTAATCAGACGACAACACCTTTATTGATGAAAAACAACGAAGTGATTCGATTTAAATTATGTGCAATAAAAATGTTGATGGGACGATACACTTTCTGTTAGCTGCATGCATATTATCGTTCTTATGATGAGAGTCTCAAAGAACAAGACATGTTGCAAAATACGAATAAAATGATGGCATAAATTGTAATTAGTGATTGATCGCTGGCTGTTCACTAAATATTAAGCAACGTCATATTTGCATTCGTGGTCTTATATCTGACTTCCATTGGATCGTTTTCTTATTGTCATCAAAAAGCAAATGCTGTCAATCGTCGTTCCTTTTCATCAAATCAACTCGCTTTTGAGAATAAGAGAACAAAATATCATAAATGTGCAAGTGTATATTTAACACATGTGCTTCGCAAACTCAACAACCAGGACAGGCAACTAGAGAAATAATGAGAAGGCCAAGAATACTTACTTTAATACAATTGAATGAAAGTTCTCATGTAATGTTTTCCTCTCTCTTGCTTGTGACAGTTCCATAAGGTATTTGTTTATTATGTTTCTGTTCCTGACATATTAATCGAAAGCCATTCTTTTTACTAATCGTGAAGTCATGTACCAATTGTCCAGACTTTATTTTGCTTAAATTTTCATTGATTTATTTGTGATTCTCATTGTTTCTCTGTCACCATTATTGTCTTGATAACCGATAGCATTTCAGCTCTTCAATAAAGATTATTATATGTTTCTTCTGAAGTCAACAAATTACTCTTAATAATTTGGCAATTATTTCACTTCGGTATTGTAGCCTGAATGAATTTTTGTGACTAATTATTTTTATAAACTTTCTATTTAAACGTATTTTTGGCTTACTCAGACTTAGCTTGCTTGAATGTTCAATTAAAGACAAGAATATTCAAACTAGCTCTACCAACGAGAAAAGTTAAGTGGTCACTCGCCTGAACATCATCACGACACTCGTTACATTTTAATGTTTGCCCAGTTAATTGCCATAATTGATTTTGTGAAAATCCGTCCAGTTTGAAATGTTTTTGAATTGAAATGTTAAACTTAGTCAGTTTAATGCACCATTGATTCAAATCGCTCCTCAAAAATCATAGCAGAGAGATGATAGTTATACTAAAACACAAGCATCCACTGAGCGGAAAGTTGGATAATCTTCAATATCTACACTAAATATCGTAAGGGTAACCAAACAAACTGACAGATTCTGCGAAATGTGTTATGGATGGTTTGTGATGCGATGGCTCAAGCGTATCTGGGGAGATTTGGTTCAGTCAGTCTTAACATAATGATTACAAATCGCCTAACAATTATGACCTCAGTTGGAGAAAAGTATAAGGGATTCATTGTTTTCCGTGTGTTCTACAACTGAAATCCGTCCACAATGAGATCTACCTCCACAAAACAGAGTCGAGTTAGTAATTTTAAAAATCATCATGACATTTACTTTCAAATCATATTCAAAATCAAAATAAACAAGTATATAATATCAGTGATATGAACCATGTAAATGGAATGCTTGGACAATGTGGAATACAGGGAGGGTTAATCAAAAAGCCAAAAAATGGGAAAATGCAATCTAGAGACAATAGAATTTCGTGAAACCAATTCAACACGTGCCGGAAATAAAGAAGCTCGTTGAAGAGAAATGTTGCCGTACTTTAATATTGTAGAAGAAAAGGCTCCGCGTGTACAGTTCTTAGTAACACGGAGAGTACCTTTGGGATGAGGATCTCACGGTTTCAGCATTCTACGAACCAAAGAATGGAAGGTGTTATACAGGGCAATACATTCGAATCAGTTTCACCAGATGATAGCAAAATGCCATGGAAATAATTTAGACATTTAAATGGAAGACTAAGACACTGATGTAGAAATGGACAACAAGGATTCGAACATATCATGAGACGATATGAACTGTTCGCTTAGCAAAATGGTTAGATGGTGCACAATATTTCATCCACAAAGGCTTAGACAAAGCTGCATGGGCCTCATCGGATCATACTACGGGGAATCAGAAAGATCAGAGCTGTAAAACCCAAAAAATTCAAAACGTCAATGGAAGATATCAGAAACTAATAATGATAGGACGTTGATTCAGATCACTTTCGAATTTTTATCAAGGCAAAACTGAAGCCGAAGAAACACGAGATAACTAAGGAAACAGAACTTTAAATGTTCAATCACATCAACCACATCATGATAATTCTCAACAACTAGTTCGAAGCCGTGCAAGACGTACCCAAATAAGAAGAAAAGTGTGCTATAAAGAAGAGCAGACGAAGGACAAAGAAACATTTGTTTCATTGATTCAGTAAGTTCTGAGACTAAAGAACCATCATCATTAGAAATGATGTCTATCGAAACCATGACAAAAATCAATAAAGAAAGAACAAGAAGACTGTAAAGAACAATTTCTCAGTACAAAACGGAGAAAGTCAATACAGAAGCTGAATGCGTTGAACTGAACAAACAAGTGAAGTAGAGCATTATAGCTGGCAAACATAAAAACATGAAAGACCTAGCTACGACAGCAAAATCAAAAACAGTAGATGGGAATATAAAGCATTTTAAAACTGAAAAACCAGTAAAAGACAAAACATTCAAGTCAATTATTGTGATTTAAGAATGCGGAAACAGTTTGATAATTTTGTTGTAGACCGGCTTCAATGAATTCTCCGAGCGTCAAAGCAGCACACACAGACTTTCCTACAGATGTCACTCCACCAACAATGGCAGATATAAGGATGGTCAATGGAGTAATCAAGAAAGGAAAAACCGTAGTATCTGATCCAAAGAAAGTTGATGTAAGTTTGAAAATTACATATGCATCATACTTTTGTCGGTACCGGGTTACGCTTTCAAAGCAGTGTGGCTGAAATGGATGAAAGACTCAGCCAGCACTGATCTTCAAAATCAACAGGTCAGGCTCCTTATGGATCGGTTTCGCCATATTATTGATCATCGTCGAGCAATAACTTGAGTGGGACTCGCTACTATAAATCAACATCATTAAGCATGTGAAGACTTTTGACAGTGTGGATAGGAGGACCTTATTAAATTTTTTTCGACGCCATGCTGAACCTTAGAATATCGTCAACGTCATCTGGAATTCATACGAGTTACTACACTGCAGAACTGTGCCGACAGCTGACAGATGTTTTGCCACTGAGGCTGCCACTGTTCATTTAACTTTTTCTGTTAGTTCATTGAACTAAAATAAATATGCATTTAAGTGAAAACACGTTATAAAGTGGCCAGTCAATAACAACATTTTACTTCACACACGACATGGACATGCAGATATAAATAAGATAATTGCTAGAGAAAGTACATCAATCAAACAATTAAAGGACATATGGAACTCAAGCGAGCTGCCAACGAATATCGAAGCCAGAACATCCGTTGAGATAACCACGACAGTCTGACGTTAATCCTGAAAATCTACCACAACCGTAACCAAAAGCGTTCAAGTATATATAAACGAATGTCTATTCAAGATAACTAATGAACGTTGATCGGACGTGGCGAGCAAAACTCTACTTAGAGTGAAAACATTCCAGCTTCCAGGTAAAGAGAAAATTAGAAAAAGTCTCATATTGGATAGAGAAAAACTCACGCAAATATCATATGTGTTTCGTTTTTAAAATTATGATTTTGTGAAATGGACAGTCGAATCGGTATTGGATATCGAAAATATAGTTTCCAGAACCTCGCATGAAGTGTATTACCTTGATAGGTTTAGTGAGTGGAAGCACATCACTACTCTAAACTAACTTCTCTTCACGATGTCAAAGAATACGTGGGAAATTATAAGCAGGACACGTTAGTGTATTGAGTGGATAATGCCACAACTGATGCTCTCAACCTATGTTGTAACATGCGTCCAAAAACAGTCGTGCATAAACCTATTATTTGAATTCATTAAAATTCGGTTACAACTGAGTTGACACAAATTAAGTCATATTTTCAACTTCATCTGTTTATCTTTTTCTCCTACGGATAGCAAAAACACGAAAAGTCCTAAAAAGTCAACATTCCATAACTAGTTTAAATAATGAAGAGAAGTATTAACAATACTGAACTAACTAGTAATCCTCAGGACAATGCAACTCAAGTTAGACAGAACAACATGAGCACAAGCGAATGTATCGTGTTCGGATTTGGAAATCAATTGCATGCATTATGCAAAGTGATGACGTTCGTGAGATACACACTTTCTCTCAAACTTTTAATGCTCACCATTTTACGACACGCATATAAACACGTGCGCATATATATGTTTATTTGCACCGGAAAGACGAATTCATGAATTGTGTGTTGACATTTTTATGCAATTGATATCTTTCATAAATATAGAATGAACACATATCTGCCAAACGTTTTTCTCATCACTTTTGTACCACCCGAACAACTGACACCACCCCTAAATCTACTACGAATAACAATACAATGCACACCGATACAATAGCTGTGGACAATACTCATAAGATTGTTTGCAGTGAAACATGAGGTCAAAGGTGTCACATTCTTTTGAAAACGAGAAGTGCTTTTGAAATTCAGAAGCACAGACTAGTCGAAACACTTAGAGACCGGGCAAAAGCCATGTTCAGATCGTCACCAACATCTTAACAAGTAAAGGGGTTAAGAAGAATAAATATCTGTGTGTAATGCAGATGACTTGTTGTTTCAGACGATTGATATAGCGCTTTTTGTGGACCAATGCTCATGCTTATATCAAAAACACTACTGTCAACACTACGAATTCTAATGCGACAACACTGGAAACAACTTCTGTTATTGTAAGAACTATGAGTACCATTATCTCAACTAATAATACTACTACCACTACTAATACCACTATCATCAGATACGTTACTAACACTTACATAATCTAGATGACTAAAGCTACCGATATCGATACTGGTACAACAATTATCACCACCGCTACTATCATTATTATTAATATCGCTAATATTACCTGTGATATTACCACAGTTAATAACACTTCAATCACTCATATTACCACTGGAATTAGTAACAATAACACCACATTTACGGCTTCCACGAATTCAGTAATTTGCATCTATACCTTATTTATCATTATTATTTATCCTACTACCAAAACTCATATTTCTACAAGTTTGTCAATACTACCTTATTTAAAAGTACTCCTGGCATAGCTGTAACCCACTATACTATTTTTGTTACTATCAAAAAAGCGTCAGCTGTTTGCAAGTATAATAAAATTATTATTATTTTAATTGCAAATATTGCTAACATTTTAATAATAATACCACTAATTATAAAAAAATTCACATATTATTACAACGCTTTATATTATCTGCACCACATAAATCGCTATCGGCACTTCTACTACAATCAATACTATCAATAATGCATTTGGTATGAATGAGTAGTAGGTGAGACGTAACATCTATCTGTATCATTGAAATATACAACCTGCATCTATGAAATTTGTAAACAATACACGACAGACGCAATTGATCCGTCTTCTTTACGTCGTCCCTTACGAAATCCATCGTCCTTTCATTTCTTTTGCATAACTATCAGGTAAACGGGTTTCATATAAGTGAGTAGAGACGTTGATTCCATTTGGCAATATTTAACGAATAACCTGTTAACTACCGTCATACAACTGACGATTACTAATCGTTTGACACCATATTACTTACAGCCTTTCTACTGAAAACCCGCTTTCCATTTAGTCATGTAAACTTTTTATTTCCATTCTGCTGTTTCGTGTTGTCTGGTATGCCCGTATGTTAAATGTGTTTATGATTGACAGTTTTGTCACACGACTTTGATCAGTAGTGACAGAGCAACAAATTATTGTGAATAACGGTTTCCATATATAATTATATCCTTCATAATTTGTTGCATTATACACTCGTTCAGAATACAAACGTTTTATTTTAGGTTGGTTGATTGACTTTTTTCAAAATGAATTTTGATGCAAAGTGTAAACGCGAGACATAGTCGTAATGTTATCTGGTTAAACGTTGCCGTCAAAAACCTTAAATCTATGTTTTATATTAGTTGATCCTAGTCAAAATCATTTAGTTATTGCTGATAAAGCCACTAATGTTTCGTTGAACATCAAATTCACACAGAAAAATTTTTCAATCACACAATAAGAGTTGAAGAAAATCTGAATAAGGAAAGTTGGTGATATCTATCGCATAAACTTTTACCATGAAACCACTTATCCATTCCTTGAACAAATGATTAGTAATTTGAAAATGTAACCGAAACTATTCCTTATCATTCTAATAATTTCAGTATCACAAGGTATTTTTGTTTGCTATCAGTAATTTAAAGCGAACCTATTGTAACTGCTAGAATAGTGGCCAATAATTACAGCCCAGTATGACAATATTTATGTTGTTTTATTCTGTAAACTGGGCGGTTTAGTCGTGGATTTTTTATTTTCATTCTTGAGATTATAATCAATAAATACAGATGAAAATTATGTTGGCACATTTGACACTGTCATGATATTTGGAAACGAAATAAAATACCTAGAACATTGAGCAAACATGGATGAACTACAACACTTCATTATGAAACGCTTATCAAACTCATTTCTTATAAAAATATATCTCATCTAATGAACATTAATCTAATAATTTTAGATTTAAAATAATGTGATTACCGTTCATGTATTACTAACACATTTATAATCTATCTAATAATAATACATAAAAATGTAGTAGAAATAGTTCTATGTAGTAGAAATTGTCATTTTGTGTCGTTAGGTTAATGAATTTAAGGGTTTTAATAATTAACAAATATAATAAGGCAATTAAAATAATGAATGATTAAAGGTCATAGAGGTGTTAAAAGAAATAAGAATACCATCTTATTTATGAATAAAATAAGAAGAATATAAAAACAAGCTGAAACCACCAGAACTATGCGTACGTATGAAGTACATCTTACCGTTAACTTGGCCTCCATTATGATCTAAAAATACTCATTATATCACCTTATTTATTTATTTTACACCTCTATTACTTTGAATTACTGTTACAAAAACATTTTAATAACCAATTTATTTATTACATTGAAATAAAACTTCAGTATACCTAAATGTTAATTGATACTGTAGACCAGGTTCATTGATTGAGAAAGAATTTAAAGTAAATCTAACGTTTCGCCTGACAATGTGATCCAAGCTCTTTCAAGGAAAGTATAATGAAACAACAAATACAAATACCAACTTCCTCTTTAATGTATGACATTAACTTGACGACAATATATTGTGGAACTATTCATTAAAATTTAGACGAAATTTCTTATTTATTAAACAGTTATTAGTTTCACTGATAGAAATCATGAATCAATTGAAACTAGACCACTACTGAAAAATTCTAGTATGGAACTTTTCAGCAATGCGCATCCACGAACCCGCACCCCGTGAGATTCGAACCCAGGACCTATCAGAATCACACCAGCCGCTTGACCGGGAATTTTCTTTTATTGAGATACATCTAATAAATCTTGTAAGGATAACTAACAACTTCAATTGCAGTTCAACTTGATCGAAAAAAATATACATTCACTGACAGGAGTAAAGCAGGGTAGTGAAATGTAGTTGGTGGATTATTCTTCAGAAATTTAAATTTTTCATCAAGTTGTTCAATCCAATGAAATCACTTGATGCTGTTTCGATTTTGACTAATCAGATTATAATAATAAATGGCTTACTGACCAACTAAAAAATTATTAAGCGTGAAAAAATATTTGTTCACTATCACTTGAGCACACACTTGCTAAACAAGTACACCAATCACCAACTCCTATATTTTTTTGTCATACTCTATAATTTCTAATCAATGGGTTGTAGGGAGTCACAATGTTTGTGCAATTAATGTCAGCCGATGCTATGATTTTCATATACTTCATTTTTGTTTGCTTCTGCCGAATTCCTGCCAAAAACGTCTCTAGATTTTTAACGCATCCAAACTTTGTGCCGTTTTCAGAGCACTCCGGGGTTTTCAGTGTGAATTGATCCAATAAGCTGGTTAAACTGCGCTATATCACTTCAACATCATACTCCTCATTTTAAGAATGTCGTGCGTTACGAAACTAAGGGCTATCCATTATAAAATGTGGAAACTTGGTCTTTCGAAGCAACTAGAGCATGTTCATGTACTCACGCACATATCCTCAAAACAATTCGTTAACACTTTGATCTCTGCTATTTTTCTTACATGGAATAGGGATTCAAAGATATAATCGGTGGTGAAGCTAATACTGCAAATAATTCCGCCTCTAGCTCTTCTAGAGTTACTGCCGGTATCAAGCCCGGGTAAAAAGGTAAGGTTGATGATAGGCATGGCGACCCTATCCAGTAGAAAACTAACTCATTAAAAAACGCTAACCTGAAAAAGTAATTCAAACCATTAGTACATTTCATGGTGAAAACCGAGTTCCTTCAGGATTTACGAAACCGATGCCTGTTCTAATAATTAGATCAAAAATTTCATAGCTGAATGTAACGTCCGGACAATGTTGGAGACCAAAAGCACAAGTCAAATAGCAGTGAATATGAGGAGATAGAAATTGACAGTTCTTGGAATCAGCGAATCTCATTGGACCAAAGCTGGACAGAAAAGGCTAGAGACGGAAGAGCTGCCGTTACACTGCGGCCTAGCAAAAGAAAGTGCTCTTCACACTCAGTAGTTGCTCTAACACTGTCCAAAGAAGCACGAAATGAATTTTTCCGGATGTGAATCTCGTGGATTGAGAATCATAAAAGCATCATTCGAAACAAAGAAGGAGGGGATCACAATGAATATTGTCCAGTGTTATGCACACATCAATGATAGCAATGACGCCGATGACGTTCAGTTGTACAATATTCTGCAATCAATCATAGTGAACTGCCTTAGAAAGAACGTCACACTTCTGATGAGAGATCTAAACTTCAAAATCGGAATAGACAGCACTGGTTAAGAAGATATCATCGACGACATGGACTGGGGGAGAGGAACAAAAATAGAGAAAGATTTGCAAATCTATTTGCATTCAACTAGCTGATCATAGGCGGTACAAAATTTCCACAAAGACGTGTACACAAGGCTACCTTGAGCTCAACGGACTACAACACAGAAAACAAGATTGATCAAATTTGCATCAATAAAACATTTTGAAGGACAATGCGAGATGTGAGAATCAAGAGAGCAGCTGAAATAGCTTCAGATCACCACCCAGTTTTGGCCAATTTAAATCTGAAGCTCAACAAACCCTGTGCAACTGGACAAACAGCACTACCAAGGTTCAATACACCTTTCCTTCGAGATACCAACAAGATAGCTCTCAGCAACGAGTTTTCAAGCTTTAAAAGATCTACTGAAGGAAAAAGAAACTACTATGGAGGACAACTGGAAATGTATCAAGGAAACATTACCATAAAGAATGAACGTCTATGTAGACACTGTACTAGATCAAAGAAAGGAGGAACAAAAAGACAGCAATTAACAACAGTTGAACACGAACATAGAAAATCAAAGCGCAATCTGAACAAACTGAAGCCAACGAGCAAGTGAAAGTGAGCATTAGAGCCAACAAGCAGAATTACGTGGATGAACTAGCAACGACAGCAGAGAAAGGTGCAATAGAAGGAAATATGAAACAGATTTACGATACAACGAAGAAATGTTGCAGGCAAATATAGTTAACCAGAGAGACCGGTCAAAGAGAAGGAAGGCAAACCAGTCACTGAAATTCATGAACAGAGGAACATATAGGTAGCATAATTCGAAGAATTTTTGAATAGTCCAGCTTCACTGAATCCACCGGACATTGAAGGAGTTCACACAGTCTTTACTATATGTATACCAGCGAAAGCATGGAAGTCAGACATCGATGTAACTACAAACATGTTTCAACTTCTATTCAAGAAAATTTGAGAGGAAGAACAAGCGCCGACGGACTGGAAAGAAGGACAATTCATCAAGAAAAAGCAGATATGAGCAAACGCGAAAACTATAGAAGTATCACACTATTGTCAGTACCATGGAAGGTCTTCATCATAGTGTTTCTTAAAGGGATAAAAAACGCAGCGGACCAAGAACTTCAGGATCAACAGGCTGAATTCCGTTTGGATAGGTTGTGCACATACCACATTTTGACACTATGGAACAAGCAGTTTTGTAGAACTCGACATTATACATCAACTATGGGAAGGCATTGGACAGTGTAGATAGTAGAACATTATGAAAACTTTTTCGACACTATGAAGTTCCAGAGAAGATTTTCAACATGACTCTGAACTCAAACGACAGACTACTGTGCAAATTCGCGTGTGGTGGACAGTTGACATGCGTTCTAAATGAAAACCGGAGCCAGACACATTTCCTATTTTCCGCCTTCGCAGATTATTGGCCGTCCTATCCCATATAAACTAACAAATGCAGATGAAGACAGCTTTCAAAGCAGCAGCCACTGCATCAGTGGGCCTTAACATACACAAAAAGTCAGGATCCTCAAATACAACACTAAGAAACTTAATTCAGTCGAAACTCTGGAAGTTGTGGAGTACTTCACGTACCTGAAAATTGTCATCAATGAACAAGGAAGATCGTATGCAGAAGAATTAAGAGGATTAGCAAAGCAAAGGCCTCATTCCTGCAATTGAAAAACATATGGAATTCAAAGCAACTATCAATCAATATCAAATTCAGAATCTTCAGTACGAACGTAAAACAGTTCTACTGTACTGAGCTGAAAATTGAAGAACTACATCAGCTATCATTAAGAAGGTACAAGTATTTATAAATAGCTGTCTTCTCAATGTACTCAACATCCACTGGCTAGATACCATCAGCAATAACTTTCTCTGGGAGAGAACAAACCAGCTTTCAGCTGAAGAGAAAATTAGGAAAAGACGATGGAATTGGATAATGCATATATTACGTAGATTACCAAACCGCATAACCATACGAGCGCTAAATTGGAATCCTGAAAAGGAAGGCCAAAGAACACAATTCGTCAGGAAATATAACTCAATGTGTTTGCAGAAAATCTATCAGTAACATCAATATTCTTGCTTATATTTGCGAATGTTTTTTGTCTCTCAATGTGAAATGTCTTTGAATGGTTATATTCTTTTATATTGTTCTGTGAAATTTTGAAAGACTAGTTGCCAACTATTAACATAACATATGTTTATTCTATACATAATATTATGAGTGATATTGTATTCGTTAAAGTTCGATATACCATGTAAATATTATTTCATATAAAAGTGATTGGTTACAGAATTATCTGATTTAATGTTATTCTAGTCCTTCAGTACTGATTGAATTCTATTGATTAATTCGGAATGAAGCCACTCATCATGTGCACTTTGTCGCGATATCAGTTTATTTGAGGTAGACGGCCAAAAATTCTGATTGTTTTGTGTTGACTAAAACAAACTAACAATAGTTACCCTGAATTTTCTGAAACATAAGTTCCATGCTTTATACAAATTCAAACCACCCAGCATACTTCAGTGGAAATTCCTCAATCTATGGGTCTTGGTAATACGAGTTTGAACCCCATGTGGAGTTCCTGTTCCTTCATGATTACAGTTATGACTTGCTCCCAAGTATCAGCTGGCAGAAAACTCAGATCAAGTAGAATTTGCTAGCTTCAACAGCTTAACAGTAGTATTGTATAATTTCATCATTACTGTGGAAATGAATTTTGATTATAAACACGATTTCCAATAAATTTAAAGTGTCATGAATTCACAGCATGTTTTCATCGTTTTTAGGAGCTCATTATTTTTGAACTCCTGAGTCTCATTCCATCATAATTAGAGAAAAAGGGAAAGAGAATTTTTACTCATACGTGAAAGGCTTTTCGTTATTAAGCATTTTATCTTTGCTCATACATATAGATGTCTAGTGATCCGGATAATTGGCTGTTACCTATAGAACTAAGACGATAGTTTGTGAAGAAATAATGTTGTGTTTGAAATAATACAGACAACCATAAAATGTATTAGAACTGTTATTGGTAGGAGAAATAGTTCAGCTGGAATTACAGGTAGGAAAAAAATTCTAGTTGGGGAATCTTATTTGAAATTTTTATGAAAGTATTGATGAAAAATTGTCAGTCAGTCAGTCAGCTACAACGTAGGACCAGGCACACATATGCATCGGTCCAGGTTGCCATACCTCTTTAGCATAGCAAGATGAACACCGGATTCATGGGAGTGGTTAGGTAAAAGGTGGAAATATATAGGAGAAAGATTGCATATAAGGATACAGTACCGGAACATAGAATTAGTTCGTAGAAAGAGAGACATGAAGCGATTTTTATCTCTTAGTTTAAGGGAAGACAAGGAGTGTATACACCGACGCCATTGTGATCGATTCTGAGCCATGTCACCAAGAGTCTCCAACCATCGGTTACGATAATCACGCGGACCCCAACCAAGTAGTCTGTATCTACCAACATGGCTCAGACTAGAGGTTAGTGTCTTCAAGCACTGATGCCACGTTTTGGTTTGGCCACCTCTAATTCACTTCCAACCATCTCTAACACCGGTTAGCATTGCACGATGTGGTAATCGGTGTTCAGGCATACGTAACACGTGGCCCAACCATCTCAGTCAGTGAAGATTAACAACCTCATCAACTGATTTACCATCATTACCTAATACCCTGCGTCTAACCTCACTATTACTTACCCGGTGATCTCAACAGACGCCAGTAATATTTCTTAGGCATCTGTGGTCAAATACTAGTAGCTTACGGGTGTCTTCTACTCTTAAAGGCCATGCTTCGCTGTCGTAAAGTAAGACAGAACGGACTGCTGCGCAGTATACTCGTCCTTTTATTGATAGACGGATATATCGCCTTCGCCAAAGGTGACGTAAATTGGCAAAAGCCAAACGAGCTTTTCGAAACCGTGCTGAGATTTCGTCCGATACCACTACATTAGGGCTGATCAGGCTTCCAAGATAAGTGAAGTTGTCAAAGCGTTCGACCACTTCATTCCCTATCCTTAGTTCAGGTGTTGACACAGACCAGTCTTGAAGCAACAACAATTTTCATTTAGAGGGAGAGAAGCGCATTCCAAACATTCTGGCATTGTTGCTTAGTGCTACCAAAAGACTGCATTTTATCAGCGTCTTCATCGAACAGAACTTCATCATCTGCGTATTCTAAGTCGATAAGTAGACCTCCTGGAAGGAGATCAATACCCGAGAACTCAGTCGACAACAAAGTTATTTCCATCAGTAGATCTATGATGAAGTTAAACAGAAATGGAGAAAGTGGACAGCCTTGACGGACACCACGTGAGGTTGCAAAACTAGGTGACAGTTCGCCATATGCTCTAACTCGACTAGTAGTGTTCGAGTAAAGAGCCTTTACAAGGTTTATGTACTTCTGGGGTACGCCTTTCAATGACAGACACTTCCACAGAATCTCGCTGTCTACCGAGTCAAATGCTGCTTTTAAGTCAAGAAAGACCACCATCGTCGGACTCCGATAAGTATGCCTGTGTTCTAGAACCTGACGAATGGTGAATATGTGGTCGATGCAGCCACAACCAGGTCTGAAGCCAGCTTGATTCTCTCATGTTTGCATTTCACGAGTTTTAGTTAGGCGTCTGATTATTATTGAGGCTAGTATTTTAGATACTATATTTTTTAAACTTATCCCTCTGTGGTTGTCACAAGAAGATTTTGATCCTTTCTTGTATATTGGAACGATAAGTGATTGCGACCAGTCAGATGGGATAACGTCTTATTCCCAGATCTTAGCTAAAATATTATTCAACCTAACCGCAGAGTTTTGTTTGGTGATTAAGCTGCCAAATTGCAGAGTCTTCTGTCTATTCTAAACAACAATGCAAATGTTACATTTGTCTTACATTGTTCCTACTTGCATACTTTCCACTCTTTTATATATCGTTATATACTACTCATTTATATTGAGTAAGCAGTTGTATTCCCAACAATTTTTCAACTTATGTTGTAACGCAAGATGTAATATTCTGAAATGCTAACATAAACTTGAAATGTTTATGGTACTTATCATTGTATTTATCATTATAATCACTGTACCTTAATAGCCGTAGCGGTTATCCACAGTTTTGTACGTTTGTTTAAACGCAAAACTTTCCATATTATTTTGCTCTTGGTGCGGGTTTCAGTTGTTCATAAACTGTTATCAAATTTGAACACAGCTATCAGCTGTATTTTGTACTATCGTAATTTACAATTATTCTTTATGTTACTGTTACAGGAAGCCTTTTTATTTTCATACTTAAAGGACACGTTTAATTGACGCAGACACCTTACAAGTTGAGGCATGTAACTAAATTTTGTGTATTATCTAATAAAGAACCGCTATTGTAGACAAATCGTTGTTTTCGAAACTTCGGTTTTGCGAGTATTTTACGCAGTCCATAGCCATTCGCTTGTTTGATTTGATTCCTTCCTCAGAAACAAACACAAAATAGTTAATGAGGTAGTAGATTCATTTTCTCCTCATAAGCTAAGCATTATTCCAAATTACATCACCATTGAGCTTTACAAGGTAGAACAGTGGTGTTCAAAATGGCGGCTGCAGCTTAGCACAGCTAAATGTGGATGAATATACCTCGGCAATACCTCACTCGACTTCGATCTTAGCATAAATTGTGAGGTTTTACTTAAGTTACAGTAGTAGACTTCAGACTTAGGTATTCCTATAATTTGTCATTTACGGGACAAATATTGAAACAGACACACACGTCTCAACGTCGGATACGTTGCATAACTTCAAACCTTTGTAGAAATAAGTCACGCATTTCGATGTTGAAATTTTGTGTTTGAACACTCCTATAATATTGAACGCTTATTCTTAGTAGTGTGCGCATATAGGATGAATAATTGTTGAAGTCAGTACAAAAAATATTTACTCTTGGGATTCGTGGAACCCATTGCACTTTGAATTAAAATTCCAGGTGTACCAAACTTGGACTCAACCATTTATGAAAGAAAAGACTCGAAATAAACATTAAATTCTTCTTCATAAAACTCAGTAAGCTATCCTTTACATCCAATCAAGTAGTTCAATATGCGGAAACGTCTTATTGAAACATCCTTATCCCTTTGCAATCAGTGAAACCAACCTATCCTAAATCAGCTTTCAATATGAATCACTTTACCCGTAAATTTTCCCCACCTTTGAAAAATCTGTCATAATCTGTCCGTAAGATAAAATCACTCCCATCTTTTGTTTGTTGTACTGATGCATACGCTCGTCTAAAAATGTGCCTGTCAATGTATCTTTTTCTGCAAGCTGTATTATAGGAATTACAAATGTTTAGCTATTCGTAGTACAGAATCCATAAAGTAAATATGTTGTAACTTTAAATTGGCACCCTAAATATTATCCTTCATTAACTTGAATGATATCCAACATGAAAATTAAATCACTGATTCACGTGACTAATCTATTTTAATAATTATTGCTTCGTTATTCCATGCTCTCTGTTTCTGGTTTATTTTTTCTAGTTACGGTCGATTATAATATGTTCACTATGACGCAGGAAATGCCTTTAAGTTCACCCTTCATAAATGAACTGAATTTCCTCTTGAAAAGAATTATGTGATCCGTGTACATGCATTTTATTGCTGTACTTTATGTCATTAATGTACTGTTTAAGCGATTTTCGACTGGTAAACTCAAAAATATCTCATATCATATGTTTGTTCTCCAAAATTATTGTTACTATTTATATCAAGCAGAACATGACTGTAGAATGGTATGAATTCTGTAATTCTTATCTTCGAAATGCACACGCAATAATTATAAAGTGTATTCTCAATCTGTGGTATAACGTCTTCCAATTTGCCGCCCGGAAACAACTTAAGTTTTAGTTATCGAGATGCATATGAACATAATGCTTCCTAGTCATACAAGGTTAAAATTGGTAAACGTTGCACAGAGTTGTTCGGTTCATGACTGAATTTTGGTCATGAATTGACAAAATTTACTAAAAGGAAATCTGTCGATATGAATTAAACGACACTCCGATCAACTCACACAAAATACAGAACAATTTTTAACGTGTGTATAAATTTAATGACTAGTATCGACGATTAATTCATTACAGACCGATGTCTAATATCATACTTATCCGCTCTATCTCGTAGATCAGTTTGTAATACGATCAAAATTCTAACATGAGTGGCATGTTCTGATGTCTGATTATTGTTAGTCAAAAATGAAACCATGACATAGGTCTCGAGCTAATTAGCCTACATCACTAACCAAAAATCTCGGTATGCTGTTTCGACACAAACACAGTTGAAGGGAGCTGTAATGCTAAACGTGCATTCTTCAAATAGACCCCAACAACCTGACATTCTTACTGATGGCTTTTTTATTTCCACGAAATAATACATTAGAACAAGTACACATAGGCTCAACGTGATGACAAACTCTTATTCTGAAGAGTTCCAGATATTTATTTCCTAAAAAATGCATTGTCATCATTTTAATTCACCTTTTCATCTTCCCCTTCTGGATGACTTAAGTCACGCCATTCTTCAATTACATTGCATAAATCTACAGTACTTAATGGTACTTTGATTTGTCCAATCTGATCATGTTTTGAAAATCGATCGAAATCATAAACAGTAAACGAAATCGTTTTTGAACTGATTTCAGTTCATGTCGTCAAGCTTGAATGTATGCGAAATCATCTGGACAATGGTAACTGAGAAATTATTGTGATTGAGATATACCGAATGAAGTTGAGCATGTGCCTATTGATTATTCTGGGCCCAATTTTTTGTACATTATTACTCAGTTTGGCAGTTAAAGATTTTTATTCATTACTGTCTTCTGAGTTTGGTACACCATGAAAAGGATATATCGTAAATGAATTGAACCTTAGAATACATCATATACACTGAGGAGCACTTTTAAGTAGTACAACAATAATTCAGAAGTGACTTTTCCAACTTCCACACTAGATTATATGAGTTCGAATATATGAGATTGCCCCAACCACTACAAAGCTACACCAGGATTTGAATGTGATCAGTATTGTCTCACGTGCTGTTACAAGTATGTGAGTTAATGTTACTTCCCCGCTGCCCACAACATGTAACGGTACTTTTTAAGAACCTTATAAGAAACTTTGATTGTTGTTTATCTTAACGACACGCGAGCGTGACTGCAGAGCCCAAGTGACACCTGTTTTAGGTCGAACGCGCACAGCCTTCATCAAATGGTCTCACCGCTGCAGATGCTGTTACACTTCTCAACAGTCAGCAATGCGACTTTGTCCTCAAACCCTGAGTTGATACTCTTGGTCCTATCGACCTGACTGACATGGTACAACACGGGGAAACACACGTCACAGCCAATATAGCTCGACTGGGTCATCGCGATACGCAAACCTGACCACCATGTCAAGGCAGCAGCTATGGTCGGGTACATCAAATGATATGAGTTCGAATATACGAGTTTACTATCATTTGTTTACAGATAAAACATTCACATTGCTGATGCAGTTAATCTCCACAAAAATTAATTTAAAGCGATTGGTTTTAACAACGTGGTAAACATCTCAGTATGATGTAATTTTGAGTGTTGATTTGGCGTCCTATTTGATATATAGTTGGATGCGCCATCCTACCTTTCAACAGATATCCCTTCAACCCATTTTGATAAACTTATTTCTAATTACTTGTCTTCTCAAGTTTTATTATCTCTATCTGTCCTATTATACCTGTTAACTGTATTGTTGACGTCAGACTATTTGACATAATTGTAAACTCCGTCTGCATCAAAGCTGACTATTTCTCAAATCCTCTTACCTATCTTCACTTGATTCAATACAGTCGGATAATTCAGGACTCACATTCGACTATGGATATGTTAAAAAGGTGAATAGGACGAGTAATAAGAAGATCAGAGAATTTTTAGGAGATTGAGCCTCAAATCAATACACAGTCCATAAACACATGTTAGTCGATCCAAGTTTCAACTAGTGAGGAAAACCATAAACAAATAGAAGCACCAATAGTCAATTCAAAGAGGGATAAGTAAAATAAGTAACTGGGCATCGACAGGTTAAAGTTTAGCACTTACTAATCACGATCAAGATCAAGAGTACAAGTCGTCAGTAATACGTGGAGAAATTGGAATATGTGATTCCTATTTGAAGCTTGTCCTGGTGAATTTGTTCAGACGAACAATAAAAGCTTCCCAGGTAGACCATTCAGCTCAGAGAATGTACGTTCTCAGTTCGCAGAAAAATAACAGACAAAAACGTACGCATAATTTTACACGCAGTGAGTATGCTATTAGCTTGTTGGACTCAGTAAATTGATACAAAATTTGATGGTTTTTCACGTGATATGTATCAGATCCGATTTTTAATATTAACATAAACATTGGCATGCGAGTGAGTCCAGCCAACAGGTCCCGAAGATGAAGTGAAGATATCTTGGACTCCACTACTAGTTATATTAAGAGCCAAATAAAGCATACATTTATTTGGTCACTTAAACACCGAATACTGGTAAACAGGAAGACTAAGTAATAGGTTTTATGATTTCTGAATTGTTTCACAGTAACCTAAAGACTTATGCTGGCTAGAATCAAATAACTAACTGCTAAGGTGTTCATTTAGGTGGTTACAATTCTTAATAATTTATTTTCTAACATCATGAGTAATTTGATGCATTGTGTCAAAGTATTCTAGACACTATTGTTTGGCTTACCTTCCCCGATAGTAACTGAAATTTCATGTTTCTCTAGGCTGCACCTGGGCATAAATATTATATTTCAAAATTATTATAGTCAATGGAGAATCACTGCCACGAGAATCGGCTTGCTAATTGTATTAAGTAACCTTTCTACAATTTAATTTTCGTCTATTATCAATTGCTCGACGTTCACTGAAATCTTCCATTTGCTAGATTTCATAGTGGTAGAGTGATAGTAATAGAGCCTCCAGTTTCGATCAAATAATATTTTAAAACCCCATTCCGATGTATGCTACTTATGCTAACAGACCTATATTGTATTCATCATCTACGAGAAGTGGAATGCATGTCAGCAGGAGGTTGGAAATATAAATCTGAAGTGAATGGAAAAAGGGAATAATTGTCATGAGGTGACAGAAGTAGTTGAGTTGTTTGTAAATGACAGAAACACAAGGAAGATATATTATTTTTATTCGAGTCTCTTTAGGTAGACTCATTTATGAATTTAACGCATAACTGAATGAACTAGCTTGTAATATTGTAATATTTTGCTTTTATCACGTATTCACTAGTAATTGGATGCATGAGAACCCGCAGAGTGATGAATTGTCTTGATCTCTAGAGTCCAGCAATTTCGAGTGAGACAGTCACACCAAGAACATGTGAGTTTTCAAGTATAAAAATGTATGACGTTTTATCCCGACTGAGTCAGTGGTCAAGTGCTTGTTGTGAGATATGAAGTCCCTAGGTTCTATTCCTTGTAAAGTAAAGGTTGATCCATTACACACAGTTTCATATTAGAATAAACCAGCCATGCAGAGCCTAATGCTTATAATAATTGTCTAAGGGAGGTCAGTTCATGGTACAAATTATGAGATTCACTAATTCCCACAAACATCCAATACTAAACATCAATTTATGTATCTCTTAGATTTCAGTAATCTTTCTTCTCCGACTTTATTTAAATTGTATTTTGATTGTTATTATTCTAATGACAATCAAGAATGTCTGCTGGTTATTACCGTTTAATTAAGTAACCGATAAGGACAGTTACATTTAACAATGTGATGAACAAAACACAAGTGTGTTGTGTTATCCAAACTAAAATACCTTGTAATTAGATGAACCTCATTTCAGTACACGGATGACTATCTGTAATACTGGTTGTTCTAATGCCATATCTGGCCAGTGGATCGATATCTGAATGTGCTGAAATACTTTCATTGGTATGTTATTAATGATTCCTTCAATTTAAGTTCTCGTGATAAGCAAGTTTTAATCAGGAACAGGTAACGTCCGTTGATCTATTTACCGAATTTAATCGAATCTTATTACTCATCATGAGACTTGAATAACTTGGCTTCAGTCATTTGTTGTATTCTACAGAAATATTTTAAATGATTATCCAGTGAATATTGTTTGTTAAATCGTTCTTCAATGATGTTTTGATTAGCAATTTTACAAAACAAGTTTTTATCAGTATAAGGAAATGTGGAGATTGCAGTATATTCATCATTGAATTCATGACTTCATGTAAATGGAGTCTAATTCGTATGAGGTATCGAACAATGGAGGAAGAGTTATGAAATATTGTGAATTCATTGAAGTTAGGCATTGACACTGTTGGATGCTGACTATGTGGTTTAGGAGTTGTGAGACAGCTCGCGATACCGAAGATCCTGAGTTTGAGTTTTTGAAGAAACTTTTGTCAGTTCTTTCGATTCTTTCAAAATTCATCATTATCAGACTACAAAGTCTAGTGATCTCCACATCTATCTACTAATCTTTAACAAATTATCATTGAAATGATTACTGATTTCTTGATAAAATTATTCACATATATTATAATTAGTGAGAAGAAGCTTTACAATGCAAATATAAATACAATGAAAAGAAGAATTAAACGAAACTCAATTCAAATCAAGCTGTATATAAATATATAGATATAGTATGAAATAATTGTTTAAATCAATCAAATTTTTTAACAATCTTTTTGGCGGGTTTTACAACAGTTAGTTTCTTAATCAATACTTTTGTGAAAAAACCATGAAAATAAATGCAAAAAGAAGCCAAATAATAAGTTTTGAATATTTATTAAATCAATAATCATTGAATGAATGACAGTGTCATCATTACATTACTAAGTATTATTGTGTATGATGATTTAGATGGTGGAGAAGACTTGTAGTTTAAGAGTGGATAGTTTGATCTTGAATCTTTCATCATTATTCTAGAGCTTCACTTCTACTTGGAGTTTGTGATGATGATGAAGACTTCATGACCAAACTAATCAGCTCAGAGCACAAATCTTTATCATAATGTGTGATCTACATTCATTGTTTAAATCAACATCCGCAATACAGTTTTGTTATGTTGATTATTGATGATTCAAGCAAAGAGTTGGTCACAATAAATAAACGACTGAAGTATATAGTTAATAAGCAAATTTTATACGGATATCAACAGTTTGCTTTGATAATGAATTTTCAATCTCATTTAATATAAGCATAATTTGTTCGGTAAACATTCAAATTACATAAAGGCTATACGGTGTGATATAACATAATTGAATATTGAAAAGGTTTCTTTGATTTATTTTGAAGAAAGAACAATAGATTCAATTCTTTTCTGGCATATCTTGTAATGTATGCCATTGTGCTATAGGACGTCTTGGATTAGCTAACATATCTGACCAGTGACGAAGTGCTGCACCTGTTGCATTACAACCTAATACAATTCGACCTATTGGTTCAGATGTTCCAATACGATCATAGTCAACAACAGTGACAATTAGATTGACTTTCTGTAAAATTGAGAATTGAACAGTGAATGTGATATAAATACATTTTAAAACGTATTAAAGCTTAGATATTCGATAAGCACATCATGTAGCTGTGGCTGGATATATCATATAAATGTTAAACGGTTTGGTGAGATTATAAACAAAAAAGTCTTTTGGGGTACACCATTACGTCATCACTAACTACTAATGCGTTATTATTTAAATACATAACCTTTGAGACAAGAAAGAACCAAATATGTATTCGCCACACAAATCATTCGATTTGTTTGAGAGCTAGAATACTACCCAGGGGCCTAAACCGAGGCAAGTGGTTTCGTTGGGGAGGGGTCACTCTTCGAGGATTGTAATACCAATGCATAGGAAGAACTAAAAACGTGATTTGGTGAATCGAAGAAATTATCAGGAAAATCTTCATAGAATGCCTAAACAGATTACGTGATTTTAAAATCGGCATGAAACCTAGGAAAAATGTACATTTGCTAATGCCGACATGCTACATCGGACATGCAAGATAAAAATAAAAATATTAATACAAAGAAATCTTAGTTTTGTTATTGCAACTTTTTTCTGGCTTACTATTACTTAATTGAATCCAGGTATCGTGGTAAACGGTGGTTAGGTTTTGAGATTCATTGATGGTTGGAGGTAGTCGACAGGAAAACCCGGACCCGAGTTTCGTGTTACTTAGCACTCGTCAGCAAGGTGTACCTGTAATCTTGAGGGAACTGGTGCTCCATGACAGATTCGATCTCGTGTCACCCAGCTTCACAGTCAGAGACGTTACCACTGAGCTATCCGAGCTATGCATATCTTAGCCACACGGAACGACAAAATCCAATAAGGTAATCAGCTGATTTGTCAAAATAGAGAGTCAAAATGAGTAATTCTATACTTGAACAAAACGGTCATCCAATGGTTCTAGATTGTACACGATGGTCTAGCCCATGAATTGAAGTATTAAATTAAACTACAACTAGATGTATGCAAATCATTAACTTACTTGTATTTGATCAAATGGTACATCAAATGCAAATGATTCATTGTAATAAGGATTTAATGTGTATTTCTTAATTGTTGTTTTCTTTTTTTTAATACGTTTACCATTAAACATTAATGAAAGTTTTACATATGGATCTAAAGAGAAAAGAAAAGAAGGCAATAAAAAAATTTCAAAAGAAATTTCAATTATTGTCACAGTAAGAAATAGTTCATAAACATCTTTGTATTACCGCTGAATATATTCCATAAACAGAACTATGTCGTCTGAATTGTGTATGTTGATAGATTTATCTTTTAGTAGGAGTTCAAACCTTGAGATCCCGTTGGCGGGGTCGTGGATACGCACTGATGAGGAGTGTCACAATAGGACGAAACGACCATTCAGGTATCTAACATCAATTGGTTAATGATCGCAATCAAAAAAGTATTAAATTCAGACAATCATTGATGCTGGAACCCTGAAACCAAACACATAAGATGGATACATTATAAAACAGGTTTCTTTAAAAGATAACTTTGATGTGATGTATGGTGTTCGAATTCTGATACTGATGTATGATATGCTATACGGTAACCTCTAAAAACTGATTACGTGAGCGAGGAAAAGATAATTGGACTAGTGGATGAAATACACAAATACGCATTCATATATATGTTTATATACTAGTCTAGCCTTAGGAAATTGACCAACTGACCTCAATGAAGTGCATTGCACCTTTAGTTCATTACCGTTTGTCATAAATTGACTTCTGTCTACTTCTGATTGTCTCTTCACCTCAAATTTAATTACAGGAAAAAATATAAAAAAACAAATGGCGATACTCTAATTTATGGACGAGTCAATCAGAGGCGTTTTAGAAACTTCAAGGTTACAGCGCCAACTTCAGTGCTTAATGAAAACGTATAATCGATTCAAAGAGAATTTTATACTAATCGTGATAATTGAGCGGCTATGATAAATAAGACGGCAGGACTATAATTTATGAACTAATCAATCAGGTATAAGATGATAGATCATGTGTTTTAACGCGAAAGCCTCTAATCCACTTGGTTAAATAAATTTTTGGGCATCACAGCTGATGTCAGTTCGTGGTGAAAACCGCATTTATAATTCCTAACTAAGGCTAAATTATGACAATTATTGAGAACTGGATAATAAAAGCACAATTAACACTGGCTGCAGCCAGGTACTACAATATATACGGATGTTTGGAGAACGTACAAACTCCTACATAGGCATGACTATGTGCATCGTGTCGTTATCCACAAGTAGCACTTTGTGCACTCACCAATCGGAGTGCACATAAACAATATTGAAGTGATGTGGTCGAAGCTGAAATACTTTTTGAGACCTCATCATGATTCCAGAGGACGACTATTATGGAGCCATATGTACGAATTCCTATATCGTATGCATTAAGATTTCAGAACCTCCGAATCTATTTCAAACGTTGCCAAGTTTTTGAACCACGTATAAGAAGTGTATCCACCTTATTTTTTTGGTTTTATATAACATATTTTTACTCTATACTGACTGTTTGTCGATCGACTATTATTTTCCAAGTTCGATTAGGATTCGTTCAAGGGTCGTCCATAAATTAGAGTCTCGCCGAACATATAATGAGAAATTATAAATCATGGGTTCATTAAACTAATGATTGTTAGTAAACTATTGGATTGTGATATTTTTATATTCTCCTATTTTTAAACTTTAGTTTCATCCATCAATTATTCTCATAAATATTATTATTTTAGATTTATCGATAATTAACTATTTTCCAATTACTCCGGTTTTCATCACGTTTGACTGAGTTGTGTGTACATTGTAATTCCTTCACTATATTACTGTGTAGTCTGACATTTCAAGTACATATTATTATGAGCTTTAAGTCATAATTGAATTGAGTGGCATAAAGTGTGTTTATAGATTACATATAAGATTTCAATGGACTCGTTATGATTATACTAATGGTCGTAAATATTTTTGATTTTAAAACGATAGTTCTTAGTCAGTCAGTAACAACGTGGAACTTTGTACATACGTACATCATTTCGAGTTGTCACACCACATTAGAACAGAGCTGCAGTGGTCGTAGAGGTGGTAAGATGTTATTTAAAGAGTATAATCCAGTGAAATAAATTTGGAAAAAGAAAAAAAGAGACAAGGAGGATTTAGAATATTAGAATTTGGGAGAACACAAAGAGTAGACGCACCTGCGTCATTGCAAACGATTTTAAGTCATGTCATTCAGGGTCTTTAACAGTAGTTCTAAGCCTTCTAAAATAATTTAAAAGATGGAAGAAAAATCGAAGACATTTTGTTCAATTAGCCTTCAACAATAATTTTCCACAAAGTTTTACAAGAAGAATGAATGATCTGTTACACAATGAATAAAGAATTACTAAGACTTTTGGAAACTTACACAAAACTAAGGCGGTTTAAGTGGATTATATTTTCTACATCGAAACTAACCTTGAAAGTAAAATGTCATTCATGTTCTCTAGATTATTTCTTTAGTTAATAGGGTTTATGTGAGACTCTAATTTAGGGAAGACCTTTGAACGAATCTTAAATGCCCTTGAGAATTATTAGACAATCAGAAGACAGTCAGTATAAAGTGAAAATATTTTATTAATAGTGAATTACAGTGGATATTCTTCTTTTAAATGACTAAAAAACTTGTGAAGGTTTGATAAAGGTTCAGAGGTTCTGAATTCATAATCCATATGGTATAGAATCTCGTCCATAGGGTTGGGGTTTAGGGTTAGTTTAGGGTTAGGGTGCTTACATGCAATCGGTTTACAACGGATTTTAGAGGTTAGTGCTAGGGTTTAGATTTAGAGGTTAGGGTTGTAGCCTCTCAATAAACACCTCTTCTCTAAAATCCGATGTAAACCGATCGCATGTTAGCACCCCAACCCTAACCGAAACCCTAACTTTAACTCTAACCTTACACTTACCCTATGGACGAGTTTCTATATCGTTTGCATTATGAATTCAGAACTTCTGAGCCTTTATCAAACCTTAACAAGTTTTTTAAATCATGTAAAACAAGAATATCCACTGTAATTCATTACTTCCTTGTAATATATTTTTATTTTTATACTGTCTTCTGATTGGCTAATAATTGAAATCACTCAAACGCTATCATTGGCTCATAAATTCAACTATTAAAAAAATTACTATAACATCCATAAACTGCCATTTTCATCATAATTTGTACATCATTAATGAAGTCCGTATTCCAGTTCTATAATAATGATTACTAATGATTACATTGACTATAAGAATTTATCAGGACCCGGGAAATATAATGAATAGTAACTTTGGGACCCATTTATGAGCCAATATCAAACGTATATTTCTATTGTATAATTATTAAGTAACTAAACTATTCATATTCATATTCCTCTTGTTATAAGCTCTATTCTGACCCATAAACTATTATTATACGTTTTACCATTCTTGAGTTATACTCCGTATATTAATTATTACCTCCCTCATTCACAGCCACATCTGGCTAATTCTTGTACAAATGTTCTTTCATATTTTATTGGTACGTTGTAGTCTGTTTGATTGGTATATAAACAGAGTATGTTTGGAATAAGGGATTCATATCGCAGAGACTGAGATTGGCGTTCTGAAGTTAACTGGCTGGGCTAGGAGGAAAGCAGAATCAATCAGGACTCTAGGTTACTCGCACGTGTTTTACACATCCATAGTCCGATCGATAATTCATTGTCATCTAATCGGCGGTCACAAGTTATGACAGAATTATATACCATATAGTTCGAAAACATTCATACTACTTATAATAACTAATTCACTCAGTAAACTACCTGAAAGTCCTCCAACATCCATTTTTTTCAAATTTTTGGCTTCTAATATATTCACATTTAATCGACCAGATGTTGGAACATAACGTAATGAGAAGCAAATATCACCTAGACGATTTTCCTTTTTGAAATAAGAAATACAAGAATACATTGAGATTAGACATTTAACACAATAAGTTAGACAATTACTAGAAAAATAAGAAGTAATAAGTCGATGTTTCAGTTCTAGTAGGAAAATTCCTTGACCTATAATTCCATAAGGATGTAAGGGATCCAACGGTAAATATGTGGAATAAGATCCATTTGATATGATGCATAATCATTATTATTCATTTTTTAACACTAGAAGGATATTGAAAAATGTTTTTGATATATAAAGGCTAACTTTTTGTGAAGAAGGCAATTATAAAGCGAATTTCAACAGTTGAGATCATGAGTCAATTGAAACTAAACCAGCATGGAAAACGTGAAGGCACTGAACAGCCGTTTTGTCCTATTGCAGGACTCCTTATCAGTGCGCATCCACGACCCCGCCTCGCGGGGTTCGAACCCAGGACCTATCAGTCTCGCCTCAAGAGTCCGGCTTCAAAAGATATATCCTGGAGTTCTAGTGAGAAGCAGTGACAAGTGGAGTTCAACCGGGTCAGTTGTGAGGTAGTAACTCACTGATGACAATGATGGATGTGTCGCTAAATTTCGAGGATTAGTTAAAGTTAGACATTAAGACCATTGTTGCCGGCTCAATGGTCTAGTTGGTTAAGCACCTGGAGCGAGACTGATAAAGTGAATTCTTAATATGGTGCGATGATATAACATTTTCCGATTATTTGACTGGAAATAACTTTTATGATTTAATTATCGAGATGCTTCCTTATCACACAAAGTTATACAAAGTTATCGGTTTAATGATTGATGTTTGATCATAAATTGACAAAGTTTATTACAAAGCAATTTGTCCGTATGAATCAATAAATCAATTTGTTCAATCTACATAAAATAGAGAGCAATTTGTAACATTTGGATAAATCTATTGATAAGTATTATTGTTTATCACAGAGCGATGATGAATATCATACTGATCTGTTAATGTATACCTGTAGCGTGACGTCGAGTCGCAGTTGACTGTAATCACCAATACAAGAAGGTTGAGGACCAGATAACAGAGAGCAATTGAAGGGTGTAACGAGATATATTTTTTGGCGATCCCGTGGTATCGAAAGAATACCGAGATCGTGCCAAAGGAGTACAAGCGAAAACACTAAGCAAACGTAAGTGCGTGCAACGTCACAATCAACGAAAAGAAGAATGGAAGAATAGTAGATGTCTTTCGTACAGTTAAACAATCACTGGTGCGATTGGTTATAATAATAATTGTTTCCATTAAACGAATCGCGTTCTCTTGATAAAAGTAGGTCACTACAGGAGCCCTCCGCTAGAATGGGTTTACACTTTCGATAAGTAGCAGTTTCGTTCGTGTGACTGATCAGCAATCGTGCGATTGTAAGACGAAAGTGTTGGCGAACAGGAAGCGATCGTTGATCTCCAGTTGCCACCGAATGTCTTTTACGTAGAACGGTACCAAGAGAAACGTGATGTATTTGCTGCTCGAGTTAGCGTACCACACCAGAGTGGTTCGTATCCAGGATCTGAAGATTGCGTTCGTAATAGTGTGGACCAGAAAACGCTGCAGACACAGGACGGAAGCATGTTGAGCCAAGGGACCAGATCATAGATCAAATTATGAAATGACCTACATTCTAACATGTGTGCCATGTTCTGATGTTAGATGATTTAAGTTAGACAAAAATAAAACCTAAACATAGGTTTCAAGCTAGTTAGCCTATATCACTGAATCAAACCATCTCAATTTGTTATTCCAACACAAATTTAGGTAAACAGATCTAAAATGCAACCTAAACAATCTGAAATTCTCATGTATATATTTTTCTTTACATGAAGTAACTACTTAGAACAACTACACGTAGGGTCAGAGTAATGCCAAACATTTACTCTGAAGCGTCCAATTTGATTTTTTTCCTAATAAAAAGCCAGTGTCATCATTTTAACTCACCTTTTCACCTTCTCCTTCTGGAGGACTTAAGTCACGCCATTCTTCAATTACATTGCATAAATCTACAGTACTCAATGGTACTTTGATTTGTCCAATCTGATCATGTTTTGAAAATCGATCGAAATCATAAACAGTAAACGAAATCGTTTTTGAACTGATTTCAGCATAAGGAATCTATGAAGAAATCAAATGACAAAATATTAGTTTCAGTTCATGTCGTCAAGCTTGAATGTATGCAAGATCATCTGGACAATGGTAACTGAGAAATCAATGTGATTGTGATATACTGAATGAAAATGATCATGCGCCTATTGACTAGTTCGGGTCACAATTTTTGTACATTAGAACTCAGTTTGGTAGCTTAACACTTTTTACTCATTCCAGTTTTCCCATATTGGTATACCACAGAAAGTGTATATCGTAAGCGAATTAAATCTCAGAGTACAACACATTTATTGATAAACGATTGCCAGTAGTACAACCATAGTTATGAGGTGATTTCCTTAACTACCACACTAGATGATATGAGTTCGAATATATGAGGATAGTATCACTTGTTTAAAGATGTAACATTCACATTGCTGATGAATTTATGCACCATAAAATTGAGGTGATCTTACTTGTCCACATGTTGCAATATCGAGGTTTCCTTCGGCGTTCTATCTCACTTAAAGTTTCATTTTGATAAACTTATTTCTAACTAGTTATCTTCTCAATTATTATAATCTTTATACCAGTTAACTGTTTTGATGAACAATGACTATGTGTGTGCTTCATATTTACCTAGTGCATTGGTAATCTCGATCTATGTTCATGTGATTCATGATTGCGAGTTGATTTACGTGCTATGCTTTATGAAACTATATAAAATTCTTAGAATTTATTCGAACCACAGTTCTGTTCGTAGTTGTCAACATCGATTGATATAATTGACAGTATATCCATTGATAATCAATGTCTGTGTATCAGTATATCAATGAATTGTCGATCTTGACTATTGTGGTACTTCTTGAAATTTACATGAATTGTTTTGTATTTATTCGCTACTAAGCCTTTTGCTTTGCAAAAACTGGTACAAATTTTTTTTTAGTAATGGTGATTCCAAAGTGAATTCTGTCACGTATCTCATATGATGAAGAAAGATCTTGTTTCAGCCTGTTGATTGTATGACAGTTTGCCTATTCGCTAAAATCCATTTCATGGATTTGTTCCAGTAGACTTGCCTACACGTGATGGATACGAGATGAGTCATCTTAACCATTTGTACATTGAAAACGATGAAATGAGTTTTGGTTGACGTGTAACGTATCTTTCGCAAACCTCATCTTATGAACCGTTTGATTTATTACTGTTGTAACTTGATATTTGGTCAGCACGATCAACCTTTCTGCATACTTGATTTTTTACTCTTCTTCCTGAATAAAGCATTCTTCTCTCACATATTTGATAATGTGTAATTAATAAATATTTCTAAGGTTATCACATTTGAGGATAATGAATACATCAAATCTTTGGTTCGTTCATACAACTCGATGCAACAATGTTTGCAAGCAATTGTATCACTCTGTTGTTGTTGTTGTCAAACACAGCAACTGATCAGTCTCTTTTAACATCTGAACATTCTAAGCTTTTGACTTCATAATACAAGTTTGAACAAGTCTAAACTCAGTAGCTAAGTGCAGATCAAATGCTATCGACCATATAAAAATGTGGCCACCAGTCTAGGTGACTCGACACTGCGGGCACTATGTATTGAGATTTTAGATGGTGGTTGGAGGTAGTCAACAGGAAACCCTGGACACGGGTTTCGTGCTACTTGGCACTAGTCAGCAAGGTGTACCTGTAATCTTGAGAGAACTGGTGCTCCCTGACGGATTCGACCCCATGTCACCCAGGTTCACAGTCATTGACGTTACCACCTAGACTGGTGGCCACATTGCAACATGGTCGATAGCATTCGATCTGCACTAAATAAGGACTTGACACACATGACATTGATCACCACCCAGTGATCAATCAATTGTGAGTGTCTAAGTAAATATGTAGTATGATATTCGATGATAGAAGTCTCACTGTATTCATCAGTATATATATATATATATATATATATTTTGTGTCCAGCTAATGAGTCTTAAAAAGGATGAAACGTACTTCCCGTATTCTAATATAAGTGACTTGACAACCCGAAAAATTTGATATTTATGACTCATTTGTATATATAAATTGCAAGACTGAAGTACATGGTCTAGCGTCCTAAAATGCCCTGGTACGACCGAGAGTGGGGAGAGTTCGCTCTCCTTCCAAATGCTCTCGCATGGCCACGCGTATATAGCCTCTGTCAGGGAAGTTCTACTCAATCTGTATTCAATTAAAATAAAATGATTGATCTTACTTACCTTGAAAATAAATGTTTCATTAAATATAGGATTTAAAATTTTCCGATGTACTTTTGTTTCATATTTTTTCTTTTTATCCGGTAATAAAGTAACTTTAACATAAGGATCAGAAGTACCACACATATCCATAGCTGGTAAATCATTAGCTTGAATTACACCAACTGTTAACTGAATAATGTAAAAAAAAACATTGAATTATAGTCATCAATTTGAATTTAATAGTTGAATTCATGAATCGATTAAAGCTAGACGACCATTTGTTCCTAGTATGCAATTCCTCAGCAATGCACATCGACGGTCATGCGCATGGGGTTCGAATCCAGGACTTATGTCTTGTACGCAAACGCTTAGTCTATAAGCCATTGAGATTGTATCTAACAGTGTTAATATCTAAATTCAATCATTCCACGAAATTGTACGACCGTCCACTAATGTCTTTAGTGATTAAGTGCCTCATAACAGACATGGTTTGATTCCACTGATCGTGTCTACTCACTAGAACTCCAGTCACTTGTGAGCACAACATGAGAGTTATTGTCGGAATGAGAGTTTGTAGAAATTGTAGTAATTTAACCATGGAATTGAATTGTAAAAACGTTGTATAACATTATAGAAAATAGACTTGAACATGTTCGATTTCATATAAAATTCAATAAGTAATTGATCTAGTCAAGTGTCTTCGATGAACAAGTAAATTGAGGCTTATACGTTTTTTTATTTTAACACACAGATATTGGTACAAGAAAACATCAAATACATATGCGACACACATATTTCATTTGATAAGTTTGAGGGCCGTGATACTGCTTGGATGACTAAACTGAAGCAGGTGGTTTCATTAGGGGGCCACACCCGGAGGCTTTGACCTGAATGTGTGATCCACAAGGCAGTGGAGCAACGTAAAAAGATGCATTCGCATGGTAGATGGTGACGAACGATAGGTTCATACGCCATTTGTTCCTTTAGGATACTGGAACCCATGTGCACCACTGATTTGGAGTCAGGGTTTTCCAACTCCCCTAGGTGGACGCTCCATGTCCACCAACCCGGTCAAAGCGCCAGACATTCGCTTCTCGTCCTCTTAATCTCGTAAACAACAGTAATACCACGAGAAAGCAGTGATTAGAACTTCCTTTTCAAAGGTTATTTACGCGTGGCCATGTGAGAGCATTTTGAGAGGAAGAAGGGAATCTCCTCACTCTCGGCCGTACCAGGGCAGTTTGGGAGCTGAACAGGTTAAGATTGTTTGAAGTGTTTCTCATGTTCAATAAGTGTATTTTATTCAGTGCTTCACATGTTTATGTTTATTTCGTGTGTAAGTATTCAGTAAAACAGTGGCATGTTAATTTAAATATTTTAATTTAATCGTCTGAAGTTTTCCATAACCTCTTTGTGTCAATCACCATGCTAAGCCAACACACCTTATTCTCGCATCTGGACAGGAAAATTTATCCATTCTTCTTGAATCACATTTTTTGGCCATGTGAATTATTCGCTTATTAAACTTGACTGTTTTTAAATGAGCATATATTAATGCACTTCGTATTCTATTCATTACATGTCTATAACTTATATCTGACTTTAAATATCGATTCATGCTTGATTAAATCAAGTTGATTCACTAGCCTTCTCTACTGAACGTCATTTCTCTTTTGGTGAGTGGTCGTCAGCTAGAAAATGGCAATCCAGGAATCGACATCTGAATTATGCACACTGTTTCTGCTGGATAATGTCATCAATCACGATATCTGTCATTAGGCAATTTTGTAACTTGTACAGCGGCAGACTTTTCATAAACACACCTTAAGAGGTTGTGCGATTAATAAACAATGATGTGTTAAAACAAGCGGAAGCGAACAACTTGTTGATATACATAAAAGGACGGAAGCAGGTAGACCAAATGTTCAACAGCCTATTTATGTAATTTTGCTTCGTTTAAGAAACATATGATGTCAAATAAATTCAAAATATTTGTCAACAAAATTAGGTGATCATTCTGGTCACCCACCATTTTTTGGTAATTAACAAGGTTTATTAACATTCTTCGAAATGCACTGTCTGAAGTCACTGTTGGCTTTTTTGTTTACTTCAGTAGATAATAATACTGAAATACGTTGCATTTACTTCATAAATATTCTATTAACTGTTCTTGTTTGTGTCAACAGGAAATAAAAATTCGAATACCAAAGTAATCTTAGTGGTTGAATTCATGAGTCGGTCTAGACAAGGCCACCTTTTTCAACCTGAAAAAACTAAACGACCGTTTCGTCTTTGTACGCGACTCTTCAGCAATGCTCACCAACGATCCCAAACGTACGACTCTGATCCAGGAGCTTCGGTTTCGTGTGCGAACGCTCAACCTCTAAAACCGTGAGCCGACATCTAACGGTGTCAATATCTAACTTCAATCGATCCATGAACACGAACGTGTTTCGGGATAGCATACCTTAAACGTATTATTGTGAAGTCAGACAACAACGAACATAGGAAAAAGAACGGCATCACAGCTAACTCATTTTACCTAAGACTGGTTGAAGATTTATAATCAGTAAACGAACTAACGGTAGACAATGCATAGAGTAAACAATGAGTATGTAAACATTCAAAACTAAAGGTGAAAAAAAGAAGGCAAATATATGGAGATGTAAATCATAATCAAAAAGATTAAAATGACTTGTCTGTCCATGAGCTGATATAACTTAGCTGAGAGTGTATAATGGTTTTTTACATACTTTTCATAACTCCACCTGCAGTCCCTCCAGGGGCTACTGCCGGCCCCAAGTCTAGGTAAAGGAGGAGGGTTGGGTATGGTGTTAGCGACCCCATCCAGTAGAAAAATAACTCGCTAAAAAACACTAACCAGGAAAAATTATTCAAACCTTTTAAACTGTGCTCCGGGAGCCAGAAGGTCTTCATTTAGAAGAGTTATGACGCCTCATGATGAAAGCGGAGTTCCTTCGGAAGTCACGAGGCCGTTGCCTCTTCTGACAACCAGAGCAACCATTTATTTATGTACAGGGAATACTCGTACAACGTGGGAGAGTCTTCCAAATCTCTGCAGGAATGAGATACAACCTGGAGATCCTTGGGATCAGTGAAACTTATTGAACGAAGTTGGACATACTTTTCATCACTTGTATGAAATTCTTAAGAGTTTTCGCTCAACTTGCATAAGAATTTCATAGTTTCTATGTTCATTGCTCACACTATGCATATTTATGTACATACACTCAATCGAAATTATATAAACATTAAGTTTTATTCATACCTCAGCTTTTTGAAAATCATAATCTAATGAAAATTGTAACTTTCCAAAATATTGTTTCTCCTTTTCATGATCACCCGCTTGTTCTTGTTCATTCATTTCCATGTCGGTTTTCAATGCAACCTTATCCTGATTGTGAAATGAAAGGCAGTTCAATATACACTTCACTTTAACAAGAATATAAAGAGTAGTTTCAAGATAAAGAATACTGTCAAGTGTATCAAAATAGTCAGTTTTATGCTCGGTTACTTAAATTTTCTATTCATTGAATCATATCAAGGAAGTCTACAATTGTAGATATGGTTCAGATTAGCGACCAATGCCTGTGAATTACTGTTGTTGACAACTTTCATAGTTCTGTAAATCTGTCTTACTTGTAACTCGTCATTTGGATGTACCTGCACTGGAACAACAGATTGATCAACTGCAGTCCTAAACATCAATGGGAAGACACAAGCAAGTAACACCAATAGAATTTACACTTCACCGCAATGCACAAACGGGTTGCTATCAGCACTCAGTAGCTAAGTGGATAACGCGGTGGCGTTTGAAACGAACGAAACTGGGCTCGAGCCCCATTGTGAGCATGAATTCTGAGATGCATGCACATCCAGATGACGAGTCTTAAATAGGGTGAGACGCGCATCGTGTATTATATTGCTGACCACAATCTATCTTTCCCATAGTTCTGTATTCATTATCAGTTTATCATGTAACTTTGAATATATCTATCATAAATCTGCACACCAACCACTTTAATCGACATTTCAACAGTATTCACATAAAGTACACAAGTCGTTAACAATTTTGTGACCTTCATTTCCTTTTTTTCTTTTAAAGTGACAAATTCAAATTCTCCACATATTATCTTGTTTATACACTCAGTCAGTTATTATTTGGTATTTAAAATCCTCTCAATGGATTATTTCACGAAGTAAATTACAGACATTCAGTTCTTTCAATCAGTTGAATTGTCAGAACAAATACCTAATTTATTAAGGTATGATCTAAAACGAATTGTAAGGCATGTACAAACAGTCAAACTTAACCACTCAAGCTCCCAAGTTTCGGGAACTTTGGGGAAATTTCGGGGAATTCTGGGCAAATTTTGGAGGAATCACCAAAGTCAAATGAGCCTGAACAAGGTTAAAGAGGAATTTTAAGGAAATATTGGGGAATTTCCCTAAGTCTGGGGAAATTTTGAGGTTTCAGTGCCATTTCTCCTAAATTTCCTCAAAGTTTACTATAGCGGCTTTCCCGAAATTTCTTCAAAATGAGTCAAATTTTCCCCGAAATCGGGAGTTCGGGAAGGAATATATAGGTAAGAATTCATGTATTTATGTTTGTCCACCATAGCAGTGAGTTACTTCAGGATGATAATTTATGATTTTTGCCAAGTCTCACTTTCGGGGAAAATTCCAATCACTTTAGGGAAATTTCCGGAAAGCCGCTATGGTGAACTTTGGGGAAATGGTACAAAAACCCCAAAATTTCCCCAGTCCTGAGGAAAGCCTCCAATATTTCCCCAAAATTCCTCTTTAACCCTGGTCAAGGTGATTTGACCTTGGGGATTTTTCCAAAACTTCCCTCAACATTGGTGAAGGTCATTTGACTTCAAGAGTTTCCCCAAAATGCCCCAAAATTTCCCCAAACTTGGGAGTTCGGGTCGAACACACAGTCAACGTGCTCGGATTTTTATTATCGTTATAAAAGATTTATTCGTCAATCATATTATCGTACTAAAAAGAAGATTAGATGGAACATTTAAATGAAATCTACATAGAAAGTAATCACATATACTCCATAATAAACACCGTCCGGAGTTCCCAAGTTTGGGGGAATTTCGAGGAATTTTTGGTTATTTTGAGGAAACTCTCGAAGTCAAATGACCTTCACCAGTGTTTGAGGAAATTTTGGGAAAATTCTGGGTTTTTGTGCCATTTCCCCAAAGTTCACTATATCGGCTTCCACAATTTTTCCCTTAAATTGGGGGCTCGGTGAGTGTCTCATTCTGATATTTTGCAAGAAAAAGTCCTAGTAGTGATGTTATGATTGCATCATCCGATTAACGATAGTAATCGTAGTTTCAATAAAAGTGGACATTCATTGTACACTTGAAAGTCAACTCTTTTATGTTTGTCACAGTGATTGCGGTTCTTTCATCACTTCACACAATGCACGTTTGCTTTATCACAATTTTATTTATCCACAACAAATACATATGAACACTTATTTGACTTTTTAGATCAATAAGTAAATTTTCATTTATATTCGATTAACAGACTAAACAGTTTCAAGAGTAAGAAACAGTCTTCATTATCGGATTATGATGTGTCATATGTACTGAGAAGTGACAACCGACAGCTACCGGGTCAAACTCACACAGTCTCAAACAGTAGTAAAAAATGTTACTGTCGTGTGAGCTACTTATATTGATATAAGTAGTATATAACGTGCGTTAAAAGAACGTAATGTCTGGCAGCGGAAGATGGCGAAGATCAAGAAAGGTAGAGCGAGAACACAATGGAATTTGTAAGAAAATGCATGAACAATGGAATGGGAGACAATAAATTGGTGTTTGCAACAGAAACAGTCCAGTTTCGTTTGATGCATGAATATTTTGCAAATTGAGGATTTACTATACGGTATACAGATTTTGTTGAGATAGACTGTAATTAGTGTGTTGAATTCATCCGTTTGTCCTCACCCGTGTTCTTGTTCACTACAGTGCTAATGATTGCACAGCCATAATCCAAAGTAATTCTAGTTGGAGTAATACTACTGACTGTTGACCTACTAGTTTCCGTAGTTAAACCTCTGCATTTCCAACTGAAGGTTCTGGGTACTATTCCTGGAAGAGTGGTAATTATCTATTATTGAAGAATCTCTTACTAGAACAAAACGGCTTTCTGTTACTTTTTGCTTCTCAACGGTATCGCAAACTAACACTAATCAAGGGAGAATGCAGCCTACAAGTTTATCATTTAGAAATCATGAAAAAGGTTAAACACAAAATAAGAGTCAAACCTACTTGACTTTTTAATGCTTCTGATAAATGAGCTGCTGTTTTTAAATCCGCTGCTAATTTTCCACCAGCTAATGACATTTTTTTACCATCTTTTTTTGATCGACGCTTTTTCAATAAACAACGTTTACAAAACCAAATTAATAATAATAAACCAAAAGTGACCCCCAGTATAGAAAGACTGACGATACCACCATAGGACACTTAAAATTAGATAAAATATGAATGACACATTATGTAATCAAAAGAAACCAATGGAAAAAACAATAAATGAATGGACAAATTTTGTTAAAAGTCGATCATATATATCAAAAGTTCCAGTTAGTTAGTACTGTGGTGTATGCTACTTATATTAACATAAATAGTAGATGAAGTTAGTCGTGAATAAAAGATTTGGCAACAGAGAGACAAGAGGATCGAACAGTAAAGAATGGAAACAGGATAAATGCAAGAACAATGAAATCTGATTGATTTTGAGACAATCGATTGACATTTTGCATTGGACATTTACTATTTATTTAACAAGTCCTGTATTTTTGTGTTAAATACATTCGATTGCCCCCATCCATGTTCTGTTCACTACAGTACTAGGGCACGTTTCATGAATGAAATTTAAGATTCATACATAATATTCATTGACATTATAAGCAAATTTTAATGTTAAACTAAATGAATTGTGTATATCCGTTAGGTACAGAATGAATGTTTCGTCTTATTTAAACCCTGTCAACTGGATGTAACTATAACCTAGTATTGATATTTACTGTGAGAATCGAATACATTACTGACCTTTTCAAACTTCAACAAGTTCTACACTGATTTACTGTATCTCAGTCATGTGTCTAAGTTTGATGAAAGCCCACAGACGCAAGAAATTTGAGAGCTCATTTTTATTTTCAACTTCGCCTGTAGCTCTTCTTCGGATACTGCCGGTCCCAAGCACGGGTAAAGGAGGAAGGTTGGGCATGGGGTTAGCGTCCCCATCCCGTAGAAAACTAACTCGCTAAAAAAACGCTTACCAGTAAAAATAATTCAAACCATTTTAACTCTGCCGTGGGATTTAGAAGGTCTTCTTTTAGAAGAATTATGACGCTTCATGGTGAAAGCCGAGTTCCTTCGGAAGCCACGAGGCCGATGCCCCTTCTAACAACCAGAGCAAAAATTTTTGTGGGTAAATGGAACTTCCGAACAATGTGGGAAACCGGGAAGACCAGTCAAATAGCAACGGAAATGAGGAGATACAATTTGGCAGTACTGTGAATCAGCGAAACCCACTGGACCCAAGCTGGACAGAAAAGGCTAGCTACGAGAGAGACGCTCCTATACTCCGGTTACGAAAAGGAAAATGCTCCACACACTCAGAGAGTCGCTCTAATGCTGTCTAAAGTCGCACAAAATGCACTTGTAGGATGGGAATCTCACGGATCCAGAATCATCAAAGCATCATTCAAAACAAAGAAGGAGGGGATTTTAATGAATATTATCCAATGTTATGCACCCACCAATAATAGCAACGACGACATTAAAGATCAATTCTACGAGAGGCTGCAGTCAATCGTAGAGAAATGCCCAAGAAATGACCTCACCATTCTAATGGGAGATCTAAATGCCAAAGTCAGAATAGACAACACCGGATATGAAGATATTATGGGACAACACGGACTGGGACAGAAAAACGAAAATGGATAAACATTTGCAAATCTATGTGCATTCAACAAATTGGTCATAGGGGGCACAATATCTCAAGCGTATACACAAGGCTACATGGATCTCAACGGACCACACTACAGAGAACCAGATAGATCATATATGCATCAACAAAAAATTCCGAAGGACAATAGTAGATGTGAGAACCAGGAGAGGTGCTGACATAGCTTCAGATCACCACCTAGTTGTAGCCAATTTAAAACTGAAACTGAAAAAAAACTGGACAACTGGACAAACAGCAATACAAAGGTTCAATACAGCCTTCCTTCGAGATACTGACAGACTCAATGAATTCAAGATAGCTCTCAACAACAGGTTCCAAGCTTTAGAAGACCTACTGAAGGAAGAAACTACTATAGAAGACAACTGGAAACGCATCAAAGAAGCATTAACTTCAACGTGCCAAGAGGTTCTGGGCCTAAAGAAGCACCATCATAAGGAGTGGTTCTCTATAGAAACTCTAGACAAGATCAAAGAAAGGAAGAACAAGAAGGCAGCAATAAACAACAGCCGAACACGAGCAGAGAAAGTCCAAGCACAAGCTGAATACACAGAAGCAAACAAGCAAGTGAAGAGGAGCATCAGAACAGACAAGAAGGAGTACGTCGAAGAACAAGCGACGACGGCGGAAAAAACTGCTAGAGAAGGAAATATGAAACAGCGAAGAAACTATCAGGGAAATACAGTAAACCAGAGAGACCGGTCAAAGACAAAGAAGGCAAGCCAATCAATGAAATTCAACAACAGCGGAACAGATGGGTAGAATACTTCGAGGAACTCCTGAATGGGCCGGCTCCAACGAATCCACCGGACATCGAAGCAGCACACACAGATCTTCCCATAGACGTCAACCCAAGGAAGAAATCAGAATGGCTGTCAGACAAATCAAGAACGGGAAAGCAGCAGGACCCGATAACATACCAGTTGAAGCACTGAAATCAGACATCGAAGCAACCACAAGCATGCTTTACCTTCTATTCAAAAAGATTTGGCAGGAGGATCAATTGTAGATGGAATGGAAAGAAGGGCACCTCGTCAAGATTCCAAAGAACGGAGATCTGAGCAAATGTGAAAACTACAGAGGCATTACATTACTGTCAATACCAGGGAATGTCTTCAACAGAGTGTTGCTGAACCGAATGAAAGATGCAGTAGACGCCCAACCTCGAGGTCAACAAGCTGGATTCAGTAAGGATCGATCGTAAGCAGACCGAATTGCGACACTACGGATCATCCTCGAACAATCATTTGATTGGAACTCCTCACTATACATCAACTTCATTGATTATGAAAAAGCATTCGACAGTGTAGATAGGAGGACATTATGGAAACTTCTTCGACACTACGGAGTTCCTGAGAAGATTGTCAACATTATCCGGAACTCTTATGACGGACTACAGTGCAAAGTCGTGCTTGGAGGACAGCTGACAGATGCATTCCAAGTAAAGACCAGAGTCAGACAAGGCTGTTTACTCTCTCCCTTCCTCTTTCTTCTGGTGTTCGACTGGATTATGAAGACCTCGACATCTGAAGGAAAACACGGAATACAATGGACAGCTCAAAATCAATTAGACGATTTGGACTTCGCAGATGATCTAGCCCTCCTATCGCATACACACGAACAGATGCAGACAAAGACAGCCAGTGTAGCAGCAGTATCTGCATCAGTAGGCTTTCGCATACACAAAGGGAAAACCAAGGTTCTGAAATTCAAAGTGGAGAACAGCAATCTGATCACTCTTGATGGTGAAACTCTGGAAGATGTAGAATCCTTCACACACCTGGGAAGCATCATCGATGAACAATGATTATCGGATGTAGGTGTAAAGGCGAGAATCGGCAAAGCAAGAGTAGCATTCGTACAATTGAATAACGTATTGAACTCAAAACAACTTTCAACCAATATCAAAGTGAGAATCTTCAATACCAACGTCAAGGCAGTTCTACTGCATGGAGTTGAAACTTGGAGAACTACAACAACCACAATCAAGAAAGTACAAGTATTTATAAATAGCTGTCTACGCAAGATACTCAACATCCATTGGCCGGATACCATCAGCAATAGCCCACTGTGGGAGAGAACAAACCAACTTCCAGCTGAAGAAGAAATTAGGAAAAGACGATGGAAATGGATAGGACATACATTACGCAAATCGTCGAACTGCATCACGAGGCAAGCCCTAACTTGGAATCCTGAAGGGAAGCGAAAAAGAGGAAGGCCAAATAACACATTGCGTCGGATAATAGAAGGAGATATGAAAACGATGAATTACAACTGGACGGAGCTAGAAAGGATTGCCCAGGACAGGGTTGGATGGAGAATGCTGGTGAGCGGCCTGTGCTCCTTCACGAGGAGTAACAGGCGTAAGTAAGCAAGTAATTTTTATTTTCGAAAGATGTTTGTATTGTATATATTTGATTGATAAATAAAACATCACATTTGATTCATGAGCTAATCAGCTTTAAATCTGGAAGCACTGGGCATCTTTTTCATCATAGTGTGGAACTCCTCAGCTATGACCGCTGGACTTCAACCATATGACATATGAGGCAGTTACCGACTGGAGACATTAAAAGATGTTTGCACAATGTCTCATATTGATTGAGGTTCAACAATAATAACTTTGTATGGAGACTCATTGGTTAAGAGACTAGGAGTTCACGTGCAAGAATGAAATCCCTGAGTTCGATTCCTAGACGCAGAATCATAGATGAAAGCTGTCAAAGAGTCATATACTTAAACGAATCGATCATGTGATTCTCCTAGGTTTTTAATGATGGTTTAATATTGATCCGCATTATGAGTACTGATGAAATTTAGCCACTTACACTAATTGCTATGACATGCAAACTAAGTCTAATTATATACATCAACACAATGATGTATAGATACACATAAGTATGTAGTCATTGAATAAATTCTGAAATAGGATAAAACACATAGATCCCAATTTTTCACTACTCACCAATATCATCAACAACAAAAAATATAGTCACATATATAATCAATAAATCAATGAATTTTTTCTTTCTCTCTCTCTCTCTTATCAACTAAACAGCTTAATGATTGTTATTATTATTATTTGAAGAAAAATTTATTTCAGCTCAATTTTTCATGCATAAATTCATGGTAGACACCATAGAAAAAAAAAATAAGAAAGAAAAATAATAAATCGTTGTTATATTAGTACAAGAAAACAAAAGAGAATAAATGGGTGAGACAAGGTGAGAGCGAGAGAGAGAAAGAAGTAAAGATAAAGGGAGAGGGGCAGAGAAAGAGAGGAAGATGAACGGAGTGAGAAAGAGAGAGAAAGAGCGAGAGCGAGAGAGAGAGAGGGAGAATGAGAGACAACACCATGAAATGTAAACAATTTATCTAGAGAGAAAAAATGTGTTATAGAAAATGAATGTTCTTTTATTTTAATTTTTAAAAAAAATAAAAACAAAATAGATAAAAATAATTTTTTAATAACAAATAAAAAAAAATGATAAAGAGAGAATATTGAATATTGAATGAATGATTGAGTTGATGTTTACTAAGCAATTTATCATATTATGGAAATGAGTCTTGTATGATAGAATCTCCGAAAAACCTCTTCTGATAATAATCATCTGCTCAATAGTGGCTGACTTCAAAAGAGTTCTAATGAGAAGACGTTACAAGTGGAGTTCAACCAGGTCTGTTGTGTAATAACAACTCACTGAAGATAATGGTGTACGGTAGCGCAACTTCGTTGATTGGTTGAAGTTAGACATTAACACCGTTGGATGTCAGTTCAATGGTTTAGTTGGTGAAGCGCCTGGCGCAAAACTGATAGGTTCTGAAGTTCGAATTTCGCGGGGTGCTGAATCATGGATGCCTACTGCTGAGGACAAAACGGTCGTCCAGTGCTTCCAGGGTTTTCCACAGTGATCTAGCTTCAATTGACTCATGATTTCAATCAAAAACTGTATCAAACTGGAGTATCGAAGAACAATTGATTAACATAAAACTAATGCATATATTACGAAATGCATAAGTCCTAAGTACAATCTGCAAATAGGGTATCGAATGTAAGTGAATAGGAAGTCTCAAAAGGTGTACTTAACGCTTCTTCATATTTCTATGGTTTTTAAACTAAGATCAATCGATGTAATAACAACAAATTATAAACATAATTAAAAAGTTATAAAAAAAGTCAAGAAAAAAAAGTAAACTTACATCCTTTATGTTCAGTTCTTTCAATTGGATGCTTTAAAATTAGTTGTTGATGTTTCAATGTAGCTTGTCCAGTTTTTGTATGAGTTATATCAACTGGTGCTGAGAATGATCTATAAACTTGTTGTGTTTCACTATCTTCTATACGTGATATATATGGTGTGGATAATGAAGTTAATGATGACCATGAATTCATATTAACTTCTGTTATTTTCTTAGAATTTACATCGATAGTAGGATGTGTAGTGATTGTTCTTAAATTCTCTTTATGATAATCTACTGTAATATAATTAGTAGTATCATTCATGATGGTTATATTATCTGTTATATTCATCATTATTGCTGTTGTATTCACTATCTCAATCTCATTGATCATTGATTCAGTCGTTGAACTGACACTATGAGTTGTACTATTTAAAACAGTTTCATTATGAACATGTTCATTATTCAATTGTTGATTATTCATTGAATCATTGAAATGATTATCATTTATTGGAATATTCAAAGATGTTAAAGAATCATTGAATAAAAGTTTCATGATTATGGATAGAAATGGAAATTATTCTGGATGGTTCTCTTTTCTTTTTGTTTTTTGTATTTAACAAATCATTCACTGTTTCAATATCTAGAGAAAAAAAACAAGTCATCATAAGACATTAATACATCATTGTTCCTCTGTTCATAGTTCGCTAACTATCGTCATAAACATAACGATACACTTTCATAACAATGATGGTCTGTTTATCAGTTGGTAACTTTAGGAATCGATTTGTAGAGTACAATTAAAGTTTGACCATGTCGGATGTGAATTAAAATATCACTTCAAGGAGAGGATGATGATTGCGTAAAATATTAAATGAACTGATGCTAAAATAGTGGAACACTAGAAGTTTATGTGCTAAAGGTTCAACCCCTGGTAGTGTTATGCACATGCACTAAAGAGCAGTATGAAATTAGGACGAAACATCTATCTTATGCTTACTGATTTTCAATTGTTGTCTAAACAAAGTTATTTTGTGGTATGAAATTCTAAATGAAGAACAACTCTATTTAGAATGATGAGTTCTAAACTAGCGATAATGTTGTGGTTGCATATACCTTTCTGATATTCAATTACATAATCACAAATATAATGCGTCATTCATGTTCATGTAACGAGAAAGAAATAAAGACATGAATTAATAATATTGTTCTTCATAAAATGGATTATTCATTAATTCAATACTTTAAATAACTCCTCCTGGAGTCCCTGCTGGGGCTACTGACGGTCCCAAGCTTGGATTAAGCAGGAGGGTTGGGCGTAGGGTTAACGACTCCATCCCGTAGGAAACGAATTCTCTAAGAAAAAAAAACGCTAACCAATACATTAAAGTTTTCTCAATCGAACTACCCTATGTTTTTCTTGCTTGATTGGAAACAATCAATCATAGCTGGCTTTTTAAATTTTAACATGTATTAATACTTGCAAAGTAAGTGTTTTATTGAAAAAGAAAAGAAAACATTTAAGAATGTACAAATACAATATCTTATTTACTCGAACTCAGGTACATCCAGCCGACGAGTCCCAAATTGGACGAAACGCGCGTCAAACTGGATTCCACTGATAGCCACTATCCATCATTGCTTACAAAATATTTATAGTAGCTTCTAACTAGAAATATTTGTGACAGATATTTGTGTTTGCAGAGAAGTATTAAAATTCGGCTCCCAAATCCCCTGGTACAGCCGAAGGTGTGAAGAGTCAGTTCTCCTTTTTAGAATGCTTTTATATGTACACCAATACATATGAATTGCCAAAAAAAGCTTACTCACTACGATCTCGCGTCCAGGGTGTTGTTTGCGAAATCGATACGACGAAAAGCGAATGTTCTGTGATTCAACTGGCTTGGTGGACCCTCCGTGTCTACCTAGAAGAGCAGGAAAACCCTGATTCCAAACCGATGGTGCACATGGGTCCCAAAATCCTGAGGGAACAGAAGGTGAATGATTCCATTGTTGGTCACTGGCTAACATGTGAGGGAATTTCCTCACGTTGCTCCACTGTCTTCTGAATCAGACCTTTAAGTCGAAGGCCTCCTAAGAAAACCTTCTGCTTCAGCCTGGGCACCCGAACAGTATCACAACCATATTCAAATCAAGTGACTTGTAAGGCGCATATTTATTCTGCGCCGATGTTGGTCAATATTTATGTGTTCAGATAAAATGAGTTTTCGAAGTTGTGAAGAAATCCTGTTTTATAAATACTATGCGATACAAAATCTATTTGAACTTGAAGTTGACTTCAATTATTTTAAGTCAAAAGAAATCTCTTTAGCTACAAGACTTAGAAATCCATTTCATAAAACACTCTTTGAACGGTATATCAATGTAGTTAAGAAATGAATAGATCGAGACAAAATAATTAGTAGAAGAAGAGCTTTGTGGGGATTGTAGTAATTTCAACAGTTGATATCATGAATCAATTGAAGGTACAACACCCTGTAAATCCTGGAAGCACTGGACGACTGAGCACTTCTGAGGAGTCTCACAATGGGATGAAACGGCCTTTCAGTTCTTCCAGATTTTCCATGGATTTTCCATGAACTCAATTATTGACAAAATAATTACTCTGTACATTTTCATTCTAATGAATATTTTCGTTAAATTTTATTTTATTCAACGTTTCACATACATAACTTATTAGTACATACTCATCAGAGTAATACGATGATTGTAATTATCCATCAAGAAACTACCAGACCTTCATCTTATTTTAGATGGACTAATTGATTGATAGAATTAAATCATCAGTAAATGAATAAAAAAGTTTCGATAATGTAATAAGAAGATGAAGATGATCAGAACTGAAGACAATGGTGTACGGTGGCGCAACTTCGTGGATTGGTTGAAGTTAGACATTAACACCGTTGGATGCCGGCTCAGTGGTCTAGTGGTTAAGTGCTCGCGCGCGAAGGCTGTAGGTCCTGGTTTCGAGCCCCACGTGGTGCGGGATCGTGGGTGTTGAGGAGTCCCATACCAAGACGAAACGGCCGTCCACTGCTTCCAGGTTTTCAATGGTGGTCTAGCTTCAACTGACTCATGATTCCAACTTGTGATATTTGATGATAGATTAGCATAATACATTTCGAACAATCTGATCACACATTATATACTTGTTAAAAAAATTTATGCCTGAAGAATAAAAGGTCAACTAGACTGCAAATGGGGTAAGATGAGACCAGGATAATAATAATAATAATAATAATAATAATAATAATAATAATAATAATAATAATAATAATAATAATAATAATAATAATAATAATGTGGACAGAATTTAAAACCTAAGTCAATATTACCAGGGTAGGTTTAAGGTGAGAACAAGCTGGATTTTGAATACACAAAGGGGATTTGAATTTTCGCATGACTAAGACTTCAATAAACCTTAGTATACTATACTTTTATACAACAGCATAAACGCCGAGTTAAGATTATTCTTATGGCCCATTTCGATTATATGTTTCGCAATAGAGGATAATCGATGTTTATCCTCTCATTATATTAGGTCACTTAATTCTAATTGTTTCTGCAACCAGTTTGGTATATGTTCACATAACCTAATTTTGAAATCACCATTAGTCCTACCTATGTACATGTGACTACAAACACATTTAAATTAGTAAACATAGTAGGATGGAAGCATGGACCTTTTTCTTTGACCTTTGTTGCACAATATGTTTTGTTGATTATTGATTTAATCTTTTGTTTTAAAAAAAGTGGTAAGGTGATGTAGATAGGCATTATTTTGGTTTTTTTACCAAGACTACAGTAGTTCTCATTGTATCATGAACTTACCATTTATTTATGAATTTCAGAAAACAACCATTTTCCATGTATGTTCTATATAACAACCTAACATTAATAAATCATTCATAAACTCCTATATGCAATGCTCAATAAAATTCACCTACTTTAGTTAATGTGAGACTGATAATAACCTTAGCAACAAAATTTGCATTTCGTTCCCTCATGTTACACCCCCTCTCTTTAGTTACTAATTAGGGCGTTGATTAGAAAAAAAGTAATCAAACATTCAGTCATCCAGACTAAATTATACATCTAACATGACCAATTTTGTAAACATTAAATTATTCACCGATTGAAATCACGAGTCAATTGAAGCTAGATCATCATGGAAAACCTGGAAGCAGTGGACAATCGTTTCGTCCTATTATGGGACTCCTCAGCAGTGCGCATACACGATTCCGTACCCCACGAGATTCGAACTCAGGACCTATCAGTCTTAGGTCAGGCGCTTAACCAACTAGACCACTGAGCCGGCATGCAACGGTGTTAATGTCTAACTTCAACCAATCCACGAAACGACCGTCCAGTGATTCCAGGTTTTCCATGGTGTTCTAGCTTCAATGAACTTATGATTTCGACTATTGAATTTACTATAATATCCATAAAACCCATTTGGAACATTTTGTACTTTTATTGAATTTCTCAATGTATGCGTTATTATTATTATTATTATTATTATTATTATTATTATTATTATTATTATAATTAACGTTAGTTATAAAACATTTTTCCCAATTCAAAAGTTGACCGATAATTGATATTAGTCAATATATGCTCGCTAGTGACTGGCTTCAAGATGTATATCCTGGAGTTCTAATGAAAAACAGTGACCGATACAGTGCGACCTGGTCACTTGTGAGATAGTAACTCACTGATAACAATGGTGGATATGTCGCTTAATTTCGTGGATTAGTTGAAGTTAGACATTAACACCGTTGGATGTCGGACGGCTCAGTGAGTGGTCTAGTGGCTAAATGCTCGAGCGCGTGACTGATATATCCTGGGTTCGAATCTCGCAAGGCAGGATCGTGGATGCACCCTGCTGACGAGTCTCACACTAGAATGAAATAGCTATCCAATGCTTTCAAGTTCTTCATGCTGATCTAACTTCAATTCACTCATGATCTCAACAACTGAAACATTCTACTGACAACATGAATCACTTTTGTTTTTGTTTTTCTTGAGTAAAATAGATGAAATCGATTTTGATTATTTTCGATTTGGTCAAGGTTATTGATTTATTGAAAAATATTTTCTAATTTTTTGTAATTGGTTTATTTAATAATTTTTATCAATGTAAACAATGATTCCATTTCAATGTATAAATGCAAATAATAAACTATCATCATAAATAGATTTTCAGTAATATTGAGATCAATCCATAATCTACTAATGAATATTCAATGTTGAAGAGTTTTTGATAAGACTATACATTTATGAACGACATTTGAATAATGCTGTACTAATATTGAAAGTGTTCACTAAATAACCAAAATTAAATGACGGTTATAAACCAGTGTATAAGGAATTAGAATTAAAATAAGAAATTTGATATGTGGAATTTTTATCACAAACTAATATCAGCTATAATGCTATGAATGGATTTAGCCAAATTTGGTGAATGAATTTCGCGCCAAAATCCAAGACTTATTATCTTACATCTGATTGGTTTGTTCATAAAGTATAGTTTTGCCGAATTGTTTTTTTTTTACTGGGACATAAACAACTATTCAATGGTTTAATTAAGATCAATCTATAATGTATAATATTGAAAACTTGTTTTACTAGATTTAAATAATCTAATTAGCTTAATTGAGTTCAGGTAGGTAGTAGTAGTGGTAATGTAGTGAACAGCGCGCGGGTAGGGACACTCAAACACATTTAACCCAATATTATAGAGCATTTCAATAAAATCTAAAAACTATATATTAAATCGTTAATTTGCAAAATGTCCACCAATTGTCTCAAAATGCCTCAAACTTCATTGTTCTTACATTTTCATACAAATTGCATTCTATTCCAGCTCTTGCTTTCTTGATCTTCCCTCATCTTCTGCTGTCAGACATTACATTCCTGATTCGCGTCATATACTACTTATATCAATATAAGTAGCACGCACCACAGTAGCAGTAGTAGAAGTGATAGTAATAGGATATGTAATACGAAAGTAATGGTTAACAGAATTGAAACACATATAATCTCTTTTCAATAATTACAGTAATATAAAGTTGAATTTCATATAGCGTTTTATCTCTGTTATTCTTCAGACATAGATATTAAATTAATGGAGTCATCAAATTGATTTAATTAAGTACTACGCTGTTAGGTAAAGATTAGTGTAGTTGACTTTAATCTGCATTATTCTACTTGACTGTATAACAAAACATCAGGTGAAATGAAGTTACAACCTGTTACCTAATGGTTAGGAACCGGATCAGTATACCTCTACGTTACCCAACATTAGTCGATTTAGAGCCACTTACAAATTTATGTCCTATTGGTATATCAAATGAACTCAACGGGTTGAAACTATCTAACTAATTAATAAAAAGAAAATTCAAAGTAACGTGATAACCAGAGTATTTGGGAAAACTAGATATCGAGAATGTGATTTGTTTAGATAAAACTCAAGGGTTGCATTCAGAATAAAGTGAAGATGGAACAGTAATCAATAGACGACCTTTGAGGGACTCCAAGGTGTCTTTGAGATAATGAGAGTCAAATGAGCATTATGAATTTGTATTAGCAATCACCAATAGGATTTGAAGTTAGGATTTATTGTGAACTATTAAATTTAGGGTATACACTACAAACTGACCTCAACTTTTCTACCAAACCTCAAGACTTGCTATCGCTAGTTTCATTAGTTTGTCTATATATAACAGTCTCATAAAAGTGAATTCTCTTGAACCTCTGGAACTGATTCTGTACCATCTTATCAAACGTTTCAGACCACTGTTCACTGTTATCAAGATGATTCTAACCAGGTTGTGCACATCTATCAACATGGTTTAGATCAACAGTTAACATCATATCGGCCTACAAGACTGTGACATTCGTTTATCAAGTATAATGTTTCTTTATGTGGTAATCATGTTTTGTATTTAGTGTGTGACCCTTTTAGTGAAACTACCAGACTACTTAAAATGAATCAAATGACTCAAGATTTCAAATAGTTTTAAATAATCTTAAACCCAGAAAGAAACTAACTTTACTCATTTCAGTTAAAAATTAGTGTGATGAAGTCTTAAACAATAAAGTTTACAGTATACGTTTTAGTTATAAGAATGTCATTTAATTAACTTTGGCTTTTCAACCCTAATGAAGATGCATTCTTGAGGTTTATGAAGGTACATCATATGGATTTATGAAGTTATCGTATATTGTTCTTTAAGAGACAAGTATTGTATTGTATGTTAAAATTACTCAGCATTCTGCATTCACCTTGCATGAATTTGAGATTGTTACATTTCTCTACAAGTAAAATACCATTTAGCTAACGTATTACAATTAGACTTGAAAAAACCCCAGTTTAAACATCTATTCATAATGTATCATTCCTTGATTGATAGTCTCTACAAATGTCACCATCTCAGAAGAAACAATCAGTATTCATTATGAAATAAGTCATAATATAGAATATACTACAAGGTTTTGTTACTTTTATTTGAATAATAAGTAGTGTAGTGATGAAGAACACTAGTGAGGAACACTCGCATATAATGCCAAAATGGTATTTAGACAAATGAATGGATGAATCTAGCGCCAAAATCTAAGACCTGTTATCTTAAATCTGATTGGTTCATCCATAAATTATAGTTTGGCCGAAAAAGATTTTAGATCATTTTTATTCTCTAATGGTTAATTATCAACCAAAAGAGGAATTCTCTTGTTATGTTTGTTTTGGTCTTGTTAATTATCATCTGACTAAAATTTCCAATCAGAACACGATTTATATAATCTTGGCATTGTACCAAACTAATGTTGTATTGAACGGAACAAGAAGTCTAGATTCTTTATTAGTCCTTCTTATCTAGCCTTGCTTGTTTAGTCCAGAACACTACTATATGAACCATATATTTCAGACATATTTGGTTTATATACAAGCAAACTAGATCTCGTCATACCATACAAAATAATAAATAACAATGATAAGGGCTCAAACTAAAAGTGGCTGTTATTATGAGAGACTATAACTAATGCATTTGGGGATAACTTAAAACTAGTAAATTATGTGATATCAGTCAAAAGGTCAGATAGAAGCTTAAAATGACGGTTATTGGGTAAGAATATATATATCATAACAGTCCATGAATAGTTCCCAGAAGTTACTCACAATTTAATCTTCTCAGGTTACAACAAATTCTCACAATAGCTCCTACTCAACAAATGTTCATTTCACATTGATTTTGCACTAAATTGCGTAGAAACTCACTCACACGTTCTAAGTTTTCTTGAACGGTTGTAAAACAAAACATGACAGAATTATTTCAATTTATGTCCTACAATACAGATTGATAATTTAGATTATACAAAGGGAAGTTAGTGAGTAAGTGAGTGAGTGCTGTAAGCAATTTGATCATTTTTAGACTATTATTTGTTACACTGATTGAAATCACGAGTCAATTGAAGCTAGACCAGCATGGAAAACATGGAAGCACCGGATGGCTGTTTCGTCATAATATGGGACTCCTCAGCAGTACGCATCCACAATGCCACACCCTGCGAGATTTGAAACCCAGAAGCTATCAGTCTCGCGACAGGCTCTAATTTACCATATGCAATACAGTTGAATGTAAATGAATTGGTGAATGTTTATGTACGTGTACTTGTTTGTAAGTTAATCGGTTGCATTATAATAATACTATATAACCCATTTGTATATCCTGAATTTTTTTAGGATTTAAAAATTTAGAACATGAAAACATTAAAAGAATGACATGTCTAGATGATGTTGATGAAGTTTTATAATCTGAGATGGATAGTTTGGTCGTAGAGATTTTGTCATTATTGTGAAAGGCATCATCAGCACTTCAGATAGAAATCCATGACCGAACTATGGAGATCAAACTGCATGTACTTTTAACAGAATAATATTGATACCTAATTATCACTGATCCTTTTTATATTGAGTTACGTAAATTATTAATCGATAAGACTGTAGTGTGTGCTACTTATATTGATATAAGTAGTAGATGATGTTGATCATGAACAGAAGATGTGGCAGCTGAGAGACAAGAGGATCAAACAGTAAAGAATGGGAACAGAATGCAATTTGTATGAACATGCAAGAACAATGAAGTCTGAGACATTTTGAGACAATCGATGGAAATTTTGATTTTTTTTATTAGTCAGTTGAATGGTTCCCATCCGTTGTGTGGACTGGAATTTTGGCATAGTTATTGGCTTCTCAACAGTTTGTACTCACATATTCATTTATAAAATGACCAAGAATTTTCAAGGTTCACAATGAACTCGATACCAATTCACAAATTCATTTCATTGTGTCCTTAAATTCGATATTGCTAAACTGGACTGGTTGTAGCCTCAATCGGAATGAGTTATGCTCGCAGAAAAAATTCAACATCATGGGTTCTCTCAATAAAATTTGTATAAGCGTAATGTTACTGAAATTATAAATATCAGTGAAATAGTTGTCAAGTGTGATAAGTCTTATACATCAATCCTTAATAACTGACTTTCCAACTGCCTCCTAGTCAACAAGATTTTTCCACTCTTATTCATAGAACAGCAAATACTTTTACTTAGATTATCAGTTGAGAAATTTATAGGAATACCTACAAGATTCTGGAAGCTTCTGGATAGAGTGTTTCAGCAATTTGGACTCTCCCAGTCTCCCACATTGTACGAGCATTGCATATACATAAATAAGTTGTTGCTCTGGTTGTCAGAAGGAGCATCAGGTTCGTGAACTCTGAAAGAATTCAGCTTTCAACATGAAAAGTCATTACTCTTCGAAATGAAGACCTTTTAATTTTCAGGGTAGAGTTTAAATGGCTTGAATTATGTTTTCTAGTTAGCGTTTTGTTAGCGAGTTAGTTTTCTACTGGATGGGGTCGTTAACCCCCTGTCCAATACACCTCCTTTATCCGGTTTTGGGACCGGCAGAAGCCTCAGGGGTCTCCAGGAGGAGTTGAATAGAGTGCCTAGTTAATTAACTATCCAATCAGGATCATTAAAACACAAACTTTTGCCGTCTAGATTTCTCTTGGAGGTTTCTAGAGAACGTATGTTTAAAGTTTCTCTAGTTTTGTCTGAAAAAATTCCCAAGGCTCTCTAACACAAAGTCTCATCACTGTCAATGACTTTCAAATAGTTTCAAAATCAAACAACCAATCTAACCTAATTGTTTTCAATGGCAACAGTAATTTTTATTTGACTGAAACAATAACAACATAAATCACTTCAATCAAAGATGGACAGCGTCTAGCAGTGGAATTTATGACTCGCGTTTCTTCCTATTTTGGACACATCAGCTGGGTGTACCCTCATCTCAAAGCTGATATTCACCCTAGGACTTGAGCACAGAACAATTCGTTTCAAACGCCATCACGTTGTCCTGAAAACTATTGGCTTGTTCAACGAAGTGAAGTTTAAATTCACTTGGTGTTGTTTGCCTGTTAATGCTTTACTCGAATCTTCCCATTGATGTTTAGGACAATACAAAGTAAAATAGATCATTTCGTCTAAATACTGAGTTATTCAATAATTTCTGAATCCAGTATACTCAGGATATCACATACACACATAAACACACAAACGCTCATGCAAACATAAATAAACAAACAAGACTACTGTCAATTACAAAATAGTTATTCAAGTTACTATGGTAACAATGAACCGAAAGATAAAACACAACACGATTCAAAATATATTTTTATTGTCAACTCAATCAACTGGGTTCTTTTTCCTGTATTTCTTGGTATTGTAATTTATTTCATTGAAGGAAAATAATATTTCTGTGGACATTCCGAATCTTAATATGTATAAATTTACACGTATGTATGTATGTATGTATGTAGGTGTGTGTGTGAGTTTACGTGCATATGAACTTGTTCGAATGAAAAGATGAATGAAGTAAACATGTTGACGAAATAAGAATTTATTTATTCTACTCCACTTACAGGACATATATACACATCTATATATCAGTAGTATTAGTATTAGTAGTAGTATGTTACTAAGATATTCAATCACGTCTATTAGTGTAGATCGTTATACCGGAATCATATGCCTATTAGTTAGCTAATTTATAATGAATTTCCTGAAATATCATCATATGGAAAATGCTCTAACTTGTGTCAAGTTAAGCAAAAAAGATGATATCATCGTAGATTTATGATTCAAGTGGATTAATCGAATTCAATTCAATGTGTAAAATTGACAGATTCATATTATTGATCTGTTATAGAGTAGAAATAAAATGATACTTCTCAAATATAAAATAGATTAGTGGATCTAATCCATATGCGGTAAAGACAGGTATCTATTTGAAACAAATGAAGCTGGTCACACAGTTTTGTGGATTGGTTGAAATTTACACTGTCAGATGTCAATTCAGTAAGCGTGAACTTAGGCGTTTGAGTGTGAGACCAAGTGTCTTGTGTTCGATTCCTATGTACAGGATCGTAGATATGCACTGTTGAGGAGTTCCTTCCATACCACGACGAAAAGGCCGTTCTAGTGCATCTAGGTTTTCAGTATTGGTTCAATATTGATTTAATTATGATGTCATTTGACATTCAACAATCTCCTAAAACCATATACTGATAATATTCATACAATTTAATAAATAAACATTTAAGAATAATGGACATGATGTTAAGTGATTTCGACCAGTGGTTATGTGTTGCGTGCTACTTGTATCGATACAAGTAGTATATGACGCGAGTCAGAAATGTATTGTCTGGCGGCAAAAGATGGGGAAGATCAAGAAAGAAAGAGCGAGAATAGGAGGCAATTAGTATGAAAACGCAAAAACAATGAAGGTCGAGACATTTCCTGAACATTTGGTTGTCCTCACCTCTGTTCTCCTTCACTACAGTTACATTGAATATTAGCATTCGATCAGAATTAAAGAGCAGAGAGATAAAATATGCAATACAACTCAGAAGGTCTTTCTTTATCAAAACAACTGAAGGAACATGATATACTTGTGCATTTTTCTGAGCTGGAATATAGTATAACATAAATTGAATGTCAAACAAACTAATGGATTGTAAATTAATGACATCAACGGTAGGATACTCGGTGTTAGACATGAAAGTTATTAGAATAAATTCAATTAAGACTCTTAGACGTGGACTGTTTTCAAGTGATACATTAGAACTTAACTACTGTCTAATACGATATTGAAACCTATGATAACCCACTTTCAATAAACACTTATATTTTTAATGGTTGAGATCATGAATCAATTGAAGCTAGGTAGCCATGGAAGATTTAGAAGCACTGGACGACCATTTCATCTCATTGTGCGACTCCTCAGCAGGGCGCACCTAAGATCTCGCCTCTCAAGGTTCGAACCCAGGGGCAATCGGTCTCGTGTGCGAACGGTTAACCATCAGACTATTGACCCGCCATCCAACGGTATTAATGTCTAACTTCAACTAATCCACAAATTTGGATTTCTCAATTTTTAAAATAAAACTTTTATCATATTTTGAGGCCTTTCATCTTTTGTAGAATGTTTCAAAACAGAAGAGATTCTCAGGGACTAAGAAGTTTGTAACCATTTATTCAAGTGAAAATTCTAATATTTCATGTTTGTCTAATTAATATTATTAAGCTAGACATTAAAACATGTTGAGTAGAACGTATAGAGTAAGCGTGTGTGTGTGAGTGAAAAGGATGGACAACTTTCAATTTTCTATCGCCTTTTATTGTTATCTTCTCTTTGTTTTTCATAATTTTGTAAAATGTATGTATATTTATGTAACCTTAGTTACGGTGACAAAATAAACAGAGGTGTATTTATTAAGTTATCTGAGTAAAGTTGAACTTAATAAATAAGAAAAATACTACTTTATGGCTCTCAAACTACTAATATTACTCATACTAATTCTGCTATTAATCAATATATTCATATTACTGCTTCTCACACCGCAGCTACTACTACTATTGAGTGTGGAGCTGTGATCAGTGGAGTTCAACCGTGTCTGTTGTAGAGGTAGTGAGTCACTGACGAAACTGGTGGACGATGGAGCGATATCACGGATTGGTTGAAGATAGACATTCACACAGACAATTGCCAGTTAAGCAGTCGTGCACCGGAACAGTGGTCCGAATGGTTCGAATGCCATGTGCGGGATCATGGATGGGCGCTGCTCAGGAGTCTCATACTGGAACGAGATAGTCGTCCAGTGCATCCATATTCCCCATAGTGGTCTGGCATTAATCAGCTCATGTATTCAGCTATTAAATTTCTATTGAATTTCCTTAAATACGGAAATTATTTGCATTTTTCCTAGTTTATCGATTTTTTCCTACTAATTACATGTCAGTAGTACTTGGTACGCCAAATGTTACTGTATTTGCATGATACACCATCCACATGTATAGGTATATACAAATATACATGAATAAACACACCTACATACAAACATACATACATACACAGATACAGAAGAATAGAAACACTGAGCATGATATAACTCTCAACAGACTACCTATTAAACACCTAATGGATAATCACAATGCATAATGTATGAGAATGTTGAATAGCTAGACGAAAAGGAACAAAAACAAATTTATTTCTAAATGCATCGTAATTCATAATTACGAAACGTTACATTGAACATATTGAACAAGTTATTTAGTATCCATAGGATATTGTTGATTATATCAGAATGGATTTAGTGAAGATTGTAGTAATTTCAATAGTTGAGATCATGAGTTAAGTGAAGCTAGACGATTATGGAAAACCTGGAACTACTGGATGGCTGCTTCTTCTCATTGTGGGATTCCTCAGCAGTGCACATCCACGAATATGTTTGTACTTGTGATTGTGCATTACATCTGATAATCAGTAGTTAGAAGCTGTTAGCTGAATAAATTGTATTTCATATAATAATCTGTAAAAAGATCCTCTCTGTTATGTTTGAATCTTTGAAGAAGAGTGATTATGAATATCTTTAGATTAAATCATCCAGTTCAGAAGAACATAACACCACTGAAAGTAATTTAGCTTTATTGGAAACTGGTTTGATATTGATCAACAAGCAGAGTTTATTGTATACGAGGCAGTTATTTATAAGAAAATGAATCGGTAATATTACGAGTTGATTGAGGATAAAAATGTGAAACACTGGAAGCAGACTTTGTGATATAAAGGTTAAGGGCTCGATATATGAACTAAAAACTTCTGAGTTCGATCCCTGGTTAGGTACTGGGTGTTTACTGCTATTGACTCCATGAAGAAACATTTGTTTAAGGTGATCTGGTTCTCATTAGTTATATAGGTATGGTCATTCTATGAAGTAAGTGACAAGACTCTATAACCTCGACAAATTCTTTATACTGGGGATAATTTATTATCATGATAGTATTAATACTCGAACATGTATCAACCTAGTTAACTGACTGTAGTCGATCATTGCTGTAAAGTAAAGAATGTGTTAGGTCCCGATAAACATAATGGATGGTAACATTTGGGATCCATTTATGGAGCAATACTATACGTATATTTCTATTGTATAACTGTTAAATAACTAAACTATTCATATTCATATTCCTCTTCTTATAAGCTTTATTTTGACCCATAAACTATTATTATACGTTTTACCATTCTTGAGTTATACCCCGTATATTAATTACTATCTCCCTCATTTACAGCCACATCTAGCTAATTCTTGTACAAATGTTCTTTCATATTTTATTGGTACGTTGTGGTCTGCTTGATTGTTATATAAACTCAGTATGTTTGGAATAAAGGATTCATATCGCAGAGACTGATTGGCGTTCTGGACTTAACTGACTGGGCTAGGCGGAAAGCACGACCATTCAGGACTCTAGGTTACTCGCACGTGTTTTACGTGTCCTTGGTTCGATTGATAATTCACTTTCATCTAATCGGCGGTCAGAAGTTATAACAGAATGCTACAGTAACCATTAATAGGTAGTAGGTAAACATCTTGATCGAACACAGAGGATGATCAGTCACTAGTATGTTATCACTAGAACGGGAAAATGACTGAAAACGTTGGATGCAGCATAATTATTAAACATTAGAAACAATTGTAACCTACGCTAACTATGATACTACAGTCAATTCCTATAAATAATGATTGAATTTTTATATTTCTTGAACTCAGTTGTTACATATATTTGTCTAGTCGTTGATATACCAAGTAAAACTGAACAGGAATTAGTTAAACACTCAAATATATAAAACTTGGTTCAGACTAACTGCCAGTTTAGACTGTAATCAGTTGAAAAAAATAGAATTAAATATTCAATGAATTCATAATGTGTAGTAAATTGCTTTACAATTCCTGTTTTAATATCAGATGGCCAGTGGAGTTCAACCAGGTCTGTTGTGAGATAGTAGCTCACTGAAGACAATGGTGGATTAGTTGAAGTTAGACATTAACATACATTGGATGACGGCTCAGTGGTCTAGTGGTTGAGTGCTCGCGCGCAAAACCAGTAGGTCCTGGGTTCGAATCTCGCAGGGGGCGAGGCCGTGGTTGCTCACTGCTGAGGAGTCCTACAATAGGACGAAACGGCCTCCCAGTGCTTCCACGTTTTTCATGATGGTCTAGCTTCAATTGACTCATGATTTCAATCAAAAAAGAAAATTATTAGAATTTAGTGGTTTAAGGTATTTCGAAGGTAAATATTAATACTAAGACTTTAATTTCTTAGAAATAATTTGCATGGAAATTCATTCACATTGATTGTTACTTTTTGACTGTTTCTCATAGTTACAAGCGATCCAATGTCAATCTCATAATAATTTACAAAATCTTAATGAATAAACTTTGTTAAGAATAATGAAGATAAAATGGTAGACGATGTATCGATTTTTACCACTACAATCTGAAGAAGCTATAGGTATTATCATTATTTATTTTGACATCTCTAACTCATTTCAGTTCATCTATTATTCAATAAATCAATGATAAAATGGTTCTTTTTAGATCTTCCTGCATATAATGTGAATCAAAACAAACCTAAATGATTCATGTGTTACGTAATAATCTTGATGAGAAATTAAGAGCCTAATGCGTTAAACATCAATAATTTTATTACATAACCTGTTATAACTTGTGTCCTAAGTATCCTGTTAATGTATACATAGTGATACCGCCAATTAGAGAGCACTGAATTATCGATCGGATCAATAATGCCTAAAACCCGTCCGAGCAGCCTAGAGTCCTGCCTGATTGATCCTGCTTTACGCCTAGCCCAGACAGTTAAGTCCGGAACACCAGTGTCATCATCTGCAAAATGAATCCTTATACTTCAAACATACTGAGTTTATATACCAATCAAACAGACTACAACGTAGCGATAGAATGTGAACAACATTTTTACAGGTATTAGCCAGATGTGGATGTGAATGAGGGAGGTATTAATTAATATACGGGGTATAACTCAAGAATGGGAAAACGTATAATAATAGTTTATGGGTCAAAATAAAGCTTATAAGAAGAGGAATATGAATATGAATAGTTTAGTTACTTAATAATTATACAATAGAAATTTACGTATAGTATTGGTCCATAAATGGATCTCAACAGTTACCATTTATTATGCTTATCGGGGATAAAACAAATCACAAAAAATAAATTTCCCTTAAAATGTGAAATATTTCAAGCATCATAGAAACGTAGTTTTGCTGAGATGTTTACACGGTCAAACTTCAAAACTATCGATTTTCGAATTTTATACCCCAAAAAAAAATTTCAAAAGCAATCGCAAGAAGTCTATAAAATAAATGATTGAACCAATCAGATCTCAGAAGACAGGTAATGAATTTTGGCGCGAAATTTGTTCATCTATTTAAAAAAAATAATGTTTTAGCATTTTACCTAATATCAGTTGGTGATGAAAACCCTTAATTTCAATTCCTAACCATAATCATCAACTGTAATATATAATCTTTAATCTTTAAATTCGTTTATAACATTCATTTAGCTCTACTAAGAAGGTGGATATACTCAAGATCAATTTAGAATCGATCAAAGGTCATCTGTAAAGTATAATTTCACCGCTTTCTGAATTGTGACTGTGTTATCGGTATAGCACATTTTACATAAAAAAGCAGTTTCTTTCAGAAGAAAACTTTAGCTGGCAAATCATTGATAACAGAGTCATTAATTTTGGTGGAGCTTTTTTCTCTGAGCTGGATGGTTTGGTCGTGGAGATTTCATCGTTCTTCTGAAAGACATCATCAGCACAAAATTCAGATAGAAGTCTGTCTGAATTTTGTGCTGATGATGTCTCGCAGAAGAACGATGAAAGATCCACGACAAAACCATTCAGCTCAGAGAACAAAACTCCACCAAAATCATCCATCTGCGCTAAAAATCTTCTCCATCATCTCAGAGTCATTAATCAACAACTTTCAGTAAACATGCAGACGTTTCCATTAGTATAAACTAACATTAACTGTTATAGATAGAAACCGGAATCAGTTGGATCTCATACAGATATGTTCAGTTCCTTTAAAACACTCCATTCATCTTCACAATTCCTGGCACTAATTTGCATTAAAAATTACTTAGTCACATCATTAATTTTGAAGATTTTGTCAATTACAAAACTTCTTCAGCAGCATGAGTGATTTTTTTCGAATACCTTTTTCAAAATAACTTCTCTCAGTTGGTGATTATACTACTTTACATATATGGAAGTAAATAAACACTAATTAAATATATTCCTTTATATAAACAAAACGAAATGTTTAATATCAGAAGGGTTTTTGTGGATTTTTAAGTCATTTTAATGGTTGAGATTATGATCCGATGGTAGCTAGACCACCATGGAATACGCGGAAGCATTGAACAGACGTTTCGTCCTACTGCGGGACTCCTCAGCAGTGCGCATCCGCGATCCCTCCTCGAGGCCATCCAGTGTTTCTAGGTTTTCCATAGTGGTCTAAATCCAATTGACTAATGTTCTCAACTACTAAAATGACTTTAATATCCAGAAAACCTCTTCTTATATTAACCAACATATGCTCATAGGGCTATTTCTTGGAGTTCTAGGGAGAAACAGTGACCAGTGGAGTTCAACCGGGTCCGTTGTGAGATAGTAACTCGATGAAGATAATGGTGGATGTGTCGCTCAATTTCATGAATTAGTTGAAGTTAGACATTAACACTTTAGGATGCCCGATCAGTGATCTAGTGGTTAAGTGCTCGCGCGCGAAACCAGCAGGTCCTGAGTTCGAATTTCGCGAGGCAGGATCGTAGTTGTTCATTGCTATGCATGAAACATCCGTTCAGTGCTTTTAGGTTTTTCATGTCGCTCTAGCTTCATTGAACTCATTATCTCAACTATTAAAATGAAATTTTAGTTTAACTACATTTTTAAAATAATTATATATACTAACCTTTAATTGATTCCTATAGCACTTGAATCTATCCAGTTATGATGCATATGAATAATATGAACAATTGATGCTGGTTTAAGTAATTGTATTCTGTATAGTTCAATGATTGATTATACTATGATTAATTACAATCTCTATGTTATGTATATATATAGATCTATTTGTTATGTCTAGTCTCAATTGAAGAATACATTGTATTGTCCATATAAGTTTGTTAATTGTATGCTTAATATTCACTGTAATGACTGAATAGTTTTGTCATGATCATTAAATAAACGTTTTACTGAGGTGTTTTCTGTTTCCCCACAATTCAAAGTAGAATGGTAGGAATTGAATGGATGAAAATAACCAATCAGAATGTAATAGAAAAGTGATCATATTTAAATTTGATTGGTTGAAACAAATTAACGAATGATGAATGAAGGCTAGTAGAGAAATCTACAACACGCGTTTTGTCCTAGTTGGGACTTGTCAGTTAAATGTATCTGTATTCCACTCTGGGACTCGAACTCAATACCGTTCACTTCAAATGTCATCACGTTATCTACTTAACCATTGAGTCCTATTAGTCATCAGCTTGTACAATTGAGTGAAGTTTAAATTCCCTTCGTGTTGTTTACTTGAATCTTCCCATTGTTATTTAAGACTACAATTGATCAGTCTCTCATTGGTAGAGATACATTCTGATCAGAGTGCTTGGGTATTTCCTTAAAGTATAAGCGTCATAGACTTATTGTGATTAATAATGAATATATTCAATATATATTGAAATCAATTTTTCATTTCAATATACAATGGTCTACTAGATTTCCTCATTATTAATTTGACTTTCGTGTTGATGACTTTTGAAGTGAACTACAATTCTAAAATGCAAGTACATTAAAGTGTGATGTAATATGCATTTGAAGATTTCAATGATAATCATATTCTGTCTATTTTATAACAAGAAAAAACACTTTTTCAGTATTCCGGAAAGTTATGTTTGTCTTTTTTCAATTCAATTCATGAAAATGTTGGAATAGTACAGTTATCTGAATAAAATAATATCTAGCGAATATTTGATTAACCTACTGGACCACTGAACAAGTCGGCATCCAATGGTGTTAATTACTAACCTCAACCAATCCACGAACTTGTGCTACCATCTACCATTGTAATGAGGTAGACATATGTTTCTACTCGACACGGATTAGCTCCACTGGTCACGGCTTCTCACAAAAGCTCCGAGAATCATTTTACGAAGTTAGTCACTAGGACGAAACGGCCGTCCAGTGCTTTCAGGTATTCAATTGTGGTCTAACATCAATCGGTTGATGATCTCAATCAAAAACTAGTTATTTCCTTAATACTGATTAATATTACATTCATTAAAATGTTGATAAATATTAAATCATGAAATTCACTTGGTATTGTTTAATTTTACCATCAACTCTGATATACACGTACATTCAGCTGACGAATCACATGTTAGACGAAACACGCGTTATGGTTTACACTGTTAAACACCATCAATGCTTAGACATAATTCAATATACGTACATTCCACACAAGATGCTAATATGCGACTGATCAATTGTAGAACTAAACAATAAAAATGAACTAAAACTTCACTCCGTTGTACAAGCAAGTACCTATCAGGACTCAGTATCTAAGTAAATAACGCAATGATTTTTGAAACGAATAGTACAAGGTTCAATTCTTCGAGTGAACATGAACTTTGAAATGCAGATACGTCCAGCTAACAAGTTTCAAATAAGACAAAACCCAGGTCGTTGATTACACGACTAGCCACTATATATCCATCTTTCCTTATTGAGTAATTACATAATCATATGACATTTTCAACAACGAAAAAATGTCATACATTTTGGCAACGTCATCCTTTCAAATAATTATTCACATAATCTAAACATAAACAAATGGGACAGACAAATACAGATTGGTTGAAGTTAGACATTAACACCATTGGGTGCCAGCTCAATGGTCTAGTGGTTAATTGCTCGCTCGCGAAACCAGTAGGTTCTGGGTTCGAATCCCGCGTGATGCGGGATCGTGGATGTTCATTGCTGAGGAGTCCCATAATAGTACGAAACGACCGTCCAGTGCTTGCAGGTTTTCCATGATAATTTAGCTTCAATCGACTCATGATTTCAACCTATGAAATATAGATAACCAGACTGATATATAATCAGACAGACAGACAAACAACAGATAGACAGACAGACAGACGGGTAGACAAACAGACAGTCGTATATTACAGGCAGATATAATGATTATTTTCATTGAGTAAGAGACTAGATGTGATATTACATCACAAATTCGTATGAAATATTTTCAGTGTTCAATATTATCCGAAACATTGTAAATAAGAAAAAACTAAAGACTTCTTATAATATCTATCCCTTTATTTTTTTGTCTCGTTATCATTTACATTTATATATAGATAGATACATACTTGTATGCATTTGACAAGATAAAACAACACCATTTCAATAAGGGTTCCTCTTTCATGATAGAGAAAACTGTGGTGGGGGGGTTTGTTGTTGTTAAGCTAAACAGAAGTTTGATGAAAAGATAAATAAACGGATGAGAAAAAATTCTAAATAAAAACTGAATTGTTCGTTTACTTTTCTTTTGTTGTTGCGTTTTTTGAGTTGATCGATTGAACATTGTTGCCAAGTATTTTATTGATGAAATGATGAATATGAAATTGTGTTATATCTCAATAGTCACCGATTAGAAGGCAGTGACTTATCGATCAGATCAAGGGTTCATAGTCTCGATAAGCTATTCTGATCCGTTGTCTCCAACTCAGTTAACTGGATCCAGAAGTCTTGGTAAAACGTGGAAAGTGTATTCTACAGACACTCAGAAGATACCAGGTCCATCAAGCACATAAATCAAGCGTATTTACACAAATATATACATATATATAATCGATATTGCCATGGATGTTTTTAAAGATTTAGTGGATAAGTTCGTCAATCGACTATATGCGTGGTTGTTGAAAAATGCACAAGCATATATCTGCATACCAGCTCCACAAAGATAAAATTACAAAATATGAGTTTTGTGGATCTAACGTCCTCAACAAGTTGTGAAGATTATTAAATTTCGATTGAGGCTGTCAAAGGATAAATGTTGAATTATTATTCAGATCTTTGAGTAAACGTAAAACTGTTAATTGTATATGGGATGTGTGATGATTGTGGATTTTTTCACTGATAAAATCATGATTACCAATTAAAACCTGAAAGCACTGGATAACTGTTTCATCCTAGTTTAGATTGAACACTATTGAAAAGTCGCTTACTTATACGAAACAGCTCTACAATAATTCAAAGATCTGAATAATAACTCAACATTTATCATTTGACAGCCTCAATCGAAATTCAATAATCTTCACAACTTGTTGGGGACGTTAGATCCGGGGACAACGGATCAGAATAGTTTATCGAGACTCTGAATCCTTGGTCTGATCGAAAAGTCACTGCCCTCTAATCGGTGACTATTGAGATATAACACAATTTCATATTCATCATTTCATCAATAAAATACTTGGCAACAATGTTCAATCGAACCTATGCAAGGGAAGTCCAAATCATTGCCTTCTCAAAGCAGAATTGTTTCTTACGAAATTGAGAGGACGAAAAGTGAATGTCTGAGGCTTTAACTGGGTTGTTGAACATACTACTTATGGGGATATAAGTAGCGCACACTACAGTAGTAGTAGTAGTGGGTTAGAATAGGATTACCGAAGTTAATTTATCAAACTTTTTTCCTGTTTACTTTTCTAGATAAATCTAATTGGAAACAAGAAGAAGCAATAATAGTTTTGGCTTGATTTATTAAATCATGAATTGCATAAATACTGATCAATATGTTGTATCCTGTGTGTGTGATTGAGCATATCCGTCATGTGTTAATCTCACTTGACGACAATTCTTTAACTCATACATAATTTTAATGCTGCTAATCTCTTCATTACTAGGTGTCGTGTCTATTTACATTTCTAATAAGACAATCATTACAACTTTGTCTATAGTTTCGGTTCTTCAAAATAATCTTGGCTATGGTATGATGTTTTGTTAACTAAGGCATTTGTTCCATTTAATAACATACTATTTTGACATGTTTCATCATTCACCTTTGAGTTGATTAGTCAATTCGTTCGATCACTTGCAAACAGAATCACAAGCCCAACTTTTTTTGTTTTTCAGGAAACCCTAATCATCTTGATAAGTAATTAGTTTTATGTTATTTAACCAAGACATTTGATGAATAATAGATTTGATTGTATCATATTTGAAGAACATTTTCTTTGCTTTATGATTCACAAACCTTATACTGAAGAAGAATTCTTTCATGACAAAATAACCTGTGACCGTTATATCTCTGATTGATAGTTGAGGTTATAGGTCACAGTTTCTAAATGTCGAAGAAATGACTTCACATAACAACCATGTTCAGTAAGGTTCCCTTTCCAAAAAAAAATTCTCTCCCATTCATTTCCCACAATCCAAATATTTAACACTTCACAAGAGAGTAGTAATTTTGATAAAGTTTTGTTCTTTAAGCCGGATGATTTGGACATGGAGCTTTTATTCTTCTTGTGAACAGAAATCAACAATACAAACATTAGATAGAAATGCATGAAACTATCCATTTAAAAAATACAAAATTCAATCCACATCATTCATCTCAACTACAAATCTTTGCAACTATCTCAATAGAGTAATAAACAAAAAGTACAATCATTGGATAACACTAAAGAAATTTATCATTATTTCATAAATTTACACTTATGAGGAACACAGTGAATAAATCAATCACTTATTAATTAAATAGATTAATCGACTTGATACATCCATTTATCTCACTGATTGAAATTGAAGCTAGACCACCATGAAAAACCTGGAAGCACTGGACGGCCGTTTCGCCCTAGCGTGTGACCCCTCAGTAATGTACATCCATTTATTCCAAGTTCATTTTATATTGTTTATTTGTATCTTTCCATTGATTTTTAAGATTGCAATTGATCAGTCTCTTATTATTGGGATATCTGTATCCTGTGCACAGGTTCAGATAAACAATATGAAAATAAATTTAAACTTCACCTAATTACATAAGCTAGTGACTAACAGGACTCAGTAGCTAAATGGATAATGTGATGGCGTTTGAAGCGATCGGTACTGCGTTCCAGTCATGGAGTAGACCTTAAGTAAATCCAGTTGACGAGTTTCAAATAGGACGAAAAGCACGTCGTAAATTTAACTGACAGCCACCATCCATCATTGTTAAATGACATGTTCTTATACCATTATACGAATAAATCATTATTCTTAGTAGTAAAATTAATTAAGAAGTATATAAATGTGTGCATGTTATTGAAATGATAGAAGATTTTTGCAGTCCAAGTGAATGTTTCCGGATATTGTTTAGTACGTGGTACTGGACAAATTAATCTAAATGAGTTTATTATTGTTATGGACAATATAATCAGGTTCTCCTTTGTGTAGGAATGAACTACTCAGCCATTATCCAATCTTGAATTCAATCTGTTTTTAAAATCTTATTTGGAATATTTTTTCTATTACCTTCATTTATCCTTGTATTGTAGTGTGGCGTCGAGTTGCAGTTGACTATGATCACCACTACAGTAAGATTACGTGCCAGTTAACCGATAAAATCCTACATAAGCCAAATATTAGAAGGCAGTTGATGGCTGTAGTCGAGATGTATTTGTTGGCGATTTAGTAGTATCGAAAGAATACCGAGATCGTGCCAGGTTACAAATGTGGTTACTGAAAGTAACCGAGTCCGTGCAAGGTCACAATCAACGAAAGAATGTATATATTTTGGTACAGTTAAACAAACAAGTACAGTAAAACAATCCCTGGTAAAATTGATAATAATAATTTCACAGATTGAAATCATGAGTCAGTTGAAGCTAGACCACCATTGAAAACCTGGAGGCACTGGACGGCCGTTTCATCCTAGTATGGGACTCCTCAGCAGTGCGCATCCACGATCCCGCACCACGCGGGGCTCGAACCCAGGACCTACTGGCTTCGCACGCGAGCACTTAACCACTAGACCACTGAGTCGGCTTCCAACGGTGTCTAACTTCAACCAATCCACGAAGGTGCGCCACCGTACACCATTGTCTTCAGTGAAGAGTCCCATACTAGGATGAAACGGCCGTCCAGTGCTTCCAGGTTTTCAATGGTGGTCTAGCTTCAACTGACTCATGATTTCAATCTGTGAAATTTCTAAAATCTCCACAAAACCCATTCTGATAATAATAATAATAATTGTTTTCATTACATCAATCGCGTTCTCTTGATAAAAGTAAGTCACTACAGAAGTCAACTAATTTGAAAATGTAACCACTAATATCGAACAGGTTGAGAGTGAGATAATATTCACTCTGACTCCCAGGGCAGAATTTAAAAGGTTTGAATATTTTTTTCTAGTTAGCGTATTTTTAGCCAGTAAGTTTTCTACTGGATGTGGTCGTTAAACCCATGCCCAACCCTCTTTCTTTACCCGGGCTTAGGACCGGCAGTAGCCTCTGGAGGGACTCCAGGCAGAGTTGTAGGATTAAGTTACTCAGCCATTATCCAATCTTGAATTCAATTAGTTTCTAAGTTCTTATTCGGAACACTTTTTCTATTACCTTCATTTATCTTGGTAATATAGTCAATTATCTTATTCATTTGGTTGACACAATGTTATTCAGAACGATTATCAAAGCTAAGAAATTGAAGGAATCTGCTATAAATATTTAATCAATACAGAGAATAAACGTACATATTTCTTTGTATAGATTCTTTACTCATTAAATCAATTATGAATTTGAGATATTTACCCATTTAACCTCGTTTTTGTTTTAATCTGCATTGAATCAAATTCTTATGAGAAGATTTAATTTCTTATCAATCAACTAGAATCGATCTTATTATCCAACTATGCAAATTGTTCTTTGATTTAATGTCAACCTTCAATGATGGATTGAGTAATTGATTGATAATGATATCATGAGTCAATTGAAGCTAGACCACCATGGAAAACCTGGAAGCATTGGACGGCCATGTCGTCCTAATATGGGACTCCTCAACAGTGCGCCATGCGCCTAATTTACTAGACCACTGAGCTGGCCGGCATCCAATGGTGTTAATGTCTAACTTCAATCAATCCACAAAGTTGCGCCACCGTACACTACTGTCTTCAGTGAGTTACTATCTCACAACACACCTGAATGAACGCCACTGGAAAGTGCTTCTCAAATAGAACTCCAGGAGTATCTGATGAATTCAGTCACTAGTGAGCAGATGATTATTATCAGAAGGGGTTTGTGGAGATTTTAGAAATTTCACAGATTGAAATCTAGTTGGTTAAGCGCTTGGCGCGAGACTAATCGGTCCTGGGTTTGAATCTCTCGGAGTGCGGGATCGTGGATGCGCACTGCTGAGGAGTCACATACTGGGACGAAACGGCCGTCCGCTGCTTCCAGGTTTTCCATGGTGGTCTAGCTTCAATTGACTCATGATTTTAGTCTGTGAAATTTCTAAAATCTCCACAAACCGATTCTGATGATAGTGATATGTTGATCAAAATAAAAAAAAACTTGAGCTTTGTTTACTTCACTTTCAGTGAACTTCATCCAATATATCATTGTTATTATACGAATGTATTATATACTGGACAGTTGTTTAATGTGATTATTAAAGGTTTGTGGTGATTGATTAATTCAATTAACATCATTAACAGATGTAAATTATTAAGCTATTAAAGATCTTGAAGTACTAAACGATGGATAATCAGCAAAGAAGATGATTGTACAGCATCGTAAGTTAATTAAAGTCAGACAATCAATAAACCATTGGATTGTGTCTCAATGATCCGACGTTTAAGCGCAAATTACATGATTTGAAGATCCTCGTTTCGGTTGTCAGAAAAGTCATCCATATAACTTGCTCTTGATACTTTCTTTCTGAATATACTGATCTGATTTAACATTGATCAGTTCCGTTGAATATACAATCAATACCTGAAAATACTGTCTCATTAAATCATTGTACTTCGTTATTAATCTAATTTATCAGTTAGGATAAATGTAACGACTTGAACAATAACAAACCAAAAGTAAATTAAATCAGTTATTCATTACCGTTATATTCATCTCTCCGGAAGCTGAAAAAGCTTTTACAAAACTTCAATCAGATCAATATATAAAAGACATTTGTTGATTAGTTCTTGGAGTAATTATTGTGAAGTCTCAATATCTCTACAAGATTATTCTTTACAAACCATTTTGCCTAAAGGATATTCATGTTTGAATTATATGGATGTTATGGGATTTTTTTTGTTTCTCAGTAACATCTATTCCAATATACACTGTATATTGTGTAATGATGATCTAGTTCTAGTGTGAATGTTCATTTTCTTCGTGATAAATTAGTGAGAAGTGACTGAATTTTCAAACAGTTATAACAAATTGTAATTAAGTAGATGAGACTATTGTGTTTGAAGCGTAATTTACCGGTTTGGTATCCTGGATTGATTACCAACCGCGGTATAAAGATTCATTCAGCTGATGTTCCTGAAATAGGAATCGCTCTTGATACTCATTCTAATATACACTTTATATTGTGTAATGATGATCTTGTTCTAATTGCCTTGTGATTGCCTACAAATGAATAATCTATTTATTTTTGGAGAGAAAAAATAACAAAAATGAGAATCTTTCTATGATATTTGTCTATCTGTTTATTAAAGTAGCTCTTTTAAGGTCACATTGAGTAGTGTATTGATCAATTTAATAGATTATTTGTTTATTTTTGTTTAAATGATTCATTTTGATTCAATGAACTATTAGAGACAACAAATAAAAATGCGGTGAATTCATTTTTTGAAGTCAAGGTCATCAACATCAAGGTCACTCTTCATAATGATGATTTAGGATGATAATACAACGTTAATATTATTATAATTATGAAGTTCATTGTTCATATTATAATGAATGATCCAAGCAAGTGGGTTGGAGAAAATATAGAATAAAAAAAGCAACTAAAGGTTTGATTATAAAAGGTTGCGACAGCAGTAAGGTAATATCCTCAAATATTTAACATCTACAACAATACTGTTTTCTCTCAACAGCTGTAAGGGTTAAAAAAGATAACTCTGAAAATGTAACACATCATGCTATCCTATGGACCTAAGTCTCCGGCGGAAAAGCTTTTTAAAGCTCAGAGCTAACACATTCAAAACCCCCATAAAAAGGGTGTGAGCGACAGCCCTCAAGCAGTTGTCCCTTGAACCTTGCGGTCACAGACACCAAAACTGGTTCATCTTCTTTTCAAAGCGCCTCACAAAAAATATAATTTCACGACGTGAGCAACAAAACTGTGACAATAGCCCTCTTATCTTTATCAACACTGAAGATCATCTTGTTGACAATTCAGTTGCTCCCACATCTCTTAATCATTCTTCCATTCAAACGACTATCTCTTCTCACACATCATCACCACCACACGATACTAATGCTAGCGCTATGAGTTGACCAAAAAATTTTTCCTGATCTCCTGAAATCACACTCTAAATCACATGTTGAAGTTTTTAGTGTTCAAACCCTGTATCAGATAGAAAAAGGCTTCTTAGCTAGAACTGAAGAATCTCACGCCATCAGTGAGTGCTAACTTTCAGAAACGCACATGCATGATCCAAACACTGTCATTCATATAACCTCATCTATTCACTAAGAAAGTACACGCACGAATGACCCTACAAGTATTTGGAGACCCCACCCTACGCTGTGTGGCAACGGCGTAGATATAGCATTAACTTCAAAAATAAGACACACTTTCAGGATGAGTTGCAATAGAAACTCGCTTTTGCATTGTCCGACTATATGGGACAGTAAAAATTCCAAAAGATAAGGACATGTGCCGTTGGTTCTTTGTTATCTCTCCCTACGCTCCCACTGATTGCATCTCGTATGAAGTTAAATATCACTTCCATAGAAAGCTAAATAACCTCCTAAATAAAGCAAAACGCTTGAGATTTAGTATTTGTAGAAGATTATTTACATTGTTTAAGTAAGTAAACTTAACTAAAATGCACTTCAGAAGATCTGAAGATGTTGCAACTCACCGAACAGACAATGGTGACCGTCTATTGCAACTATACTCATTGAACCGTCTATTCCCCGCAAACACTACTTTTAAACGTAAGGAGGAACATCGACCACGTGATCAGTTGACTGTGAAAGTACTATCCACCCCAAGGTAGATTGATATGATAACCAAAAAGCCGTGAAAATGCTATCTAATAGTAACCTAAACTAAAGGATCGAACAATGTCAATGTAAACCAGTGGTGTCTGAGAACTGATTGACTGGAATTAATGACAAGAAATCTAAAATTTCCCAAACTTATGAGGAAAAAATTGAATGAAGAAAAAAGTGTATTGAATTTCCGTTACTAGTTTGACTGTTGATAAAACTGAGTTGGATGCTCAATGGTCTACAGGTTAAGTGTTCATGCGCTAGACCAAAGGTTCTGAGTTCGAATCTTGCCAGCGGAATTGTAATGTGCACACGCCGGTAAAACGGCCATCCGATGCTTTCAGGCTTTCAATGATGGTCTAGCTTAAATCGACTCGTGGTTTTAGTAGGAAATACTACAATCTCCATAAATCAGCATACTGATAAACCTGAGTATCTCCTTGATAGCTTTAGCTGAAATCACCAAACTGTATCACAAAGCAATCGCCTATTTGGAATTCAGAAATGCAACGAAAACGTTGAAGTCCTAAGAGCATTAGGAATTGGAAACAGTCATGAAAACGATAATTAGGAAATGGGAATAACTGGAAAGGAGTGTTTAGAATGTAGTTGGATGAAGAATATTGGTGATTGGCGTATGCTCCACCATCAGCAGTAACAGATGTAAGTATGTAAGTAATTTCGAGACGATTACATGTGACAAGTTGTAAGTATTTCAAGTATTGACTTTACATATCAACTTAGATCTTTCGAATTTAGTTATATACACACACATTGAAATGACTGATTTCTAGTCCACTTGATATTGTTTCGCCTGTATCTTCCCATTGAGGTTTAAGACTGCAATAGAACAGTCTGTTATTGGCATATCTGCATACTGTGCGTATGTCTCGATATTGCCTTAATTCACAAAGTTTTTGTTAGCAACGGTGGCTAGTGGCTAGCAGTGGAATCCAGTTTGACTCGTGTTTCGTCCTATTTGGGACACGTCAGTTGGATGTACCTGCATCTCAGAGTTGATGTTCACTAAGGGACTCGAACCCAGTACCGATCGCTTCAAGCGCCATCGCATTATTCACTCAGCTACTGAGTTCTTATAGCCATTTGTTTGTGCAATGGGGTGAATTTAAATTCACCTGGTATTGGTCCTGGATTACACTAGCCACAATCCATTGGTACTTACAAAAAGATTAATTTCTAGTTTTATACAGACTTAAAAGTATTAGATACAATTATTAATTGAAAATTTTTGTACAAAGTTTAACAATCAGATACTACTTAACCGGATGTTAGTAATTAAATGATTTATTCTAAAAAAATTATCATCCCATAATTACGATTAATCTAATTTGAAATGAAAATAACCAATTATATTGATTGATAATCTCAATAACAATGAACGGATCATGACAACTGATGAATTGACTATTCTTAATTGATGATTGGTTCGTCAGCTAACGTATCAATCATCAACGTTTACTGGTGATTAGTGTCTCTCACTAAAGAAACAATCGAATTACATCCAGTCTCAATTTTTCATTAGAACTTTAGTTCTTCACATCATCTCAGTGTGTGCCCTATCCACTTCCAAAGTCTCTTCCTAATTTCCTTCTCAGCTGGAAGCTCATTTATTCTCTACTATAGTAGGCTATTACTGATTATATCAGATCAATGGATATTGAGTACCATGTGTAGACAACTGATTATAAATACATGTTTCGTTTTATTGATGGTTATGGTAGTTCTCTTCAATTTTTAGCTCCGTATTGAAGATTATCACTTAAATGTTGGCTAACAGACAAATGTTTAGAGTTGCAGGTGTTCTTCAGTTGTACTAATGATATCCTCGACTTGCCGATCCTCACCTTTACATCTTCATAGGATCCACCCTGTTCATCTACGATGTTTCTCCAATTGGAAAAATACATACTCATATAAATAGTATTCAATATCATGTCAAAAATATCAGATCAATACTTTGGTTTAAATGATTTCTTAGAAAAACAAATTATTCTCAATACAATTTGATAGTCATAAAAGAACATCATAATTGAAAATGCTCACGAGCAAACAAAGGAAAGCAGAGAGAAATGTAAGTGTACTTATTCAACAATTATTTCACAAGTAACCAATATCAAGAATTTGAATAGTAATAATGTGCTAGGGTTGAAGTTATCACGAGTTCATTCAATCTGCGAACGAGAAACAAGACTCACTGACCAAAGACCAGTAAACTATTAAACTAGGCGCCTCAGGCCCGCTAACTAGAGAGAGAAGTCCAAGCTTGAAATGGGGAAGTATATTCTGCAAACTGCAAGAAACGAGCGATAACAACAAACACAAACCAAAACATATATATATATATATATATATATATATATATATATATATATATATATATATATATATATATATATATATATACTAAAAGAAGCAACGAACCAATAGCATTTAAGATATCCGCCTTTTGGAAATACGACATGCCTTTGGCGCGAAAACAAAGAAATCCAAATTTTCTAAATAAAATGACAAAAGTAGGTCCTTTCTCAAGTGAGTTCTGGGGATCTAACGTCCCCAACATAATCATCATGGTAATAAAAGTGTCGCTTGTTTTATGCAATACTCTATGGTTTACTACAATAATGAATTCTCAGTACCAAAATGTGTACTATCACTGTGGTGTGTCTACAAATATATCTAGAAGAACATTTTAGAAGGTGCATACTACAGTATAATTACTCGTGATCTGATGCGGATGAGTGGCTGAACGTGACCAGCTAGATCTGTTCATTGAAACCAATGCGATGTGTATCAAATGTTGAAGACTTGCCTCTTAACTTTCTTGATCTTCCCAATCTTCTGCTGCCAGACATTACATTTCTGACTCGTGTTATATAGTACTTATGTCAATATAAGTAGCACACACCATAAAGTTATTGAACAAGATCATTTGAAACGTTTATCGAGTGCCTCCAGGATTTCCAGAATGATCTAGCATTGAATGATTCACGGAATAAACTATTTAATTATTAAACAAAAATTAAAACAACCCACTGCATCATTGAATAAAAATTAGCAGAATTAATTGAATAAATGTTTACATTCGATGAAATCATTTACTTATACTATACATTCGTCGCGGTCCGGAGAGATTAACAGTAACGTCTCTGACGGTGAAGCTGAGGGACACGGGATGGAATCCGTCAGAGAGCACCAGTTCCCTCAAAATTACGGGTAAAACATGCTGAGACACACAGTTGGCAAATAGTCCAGTGTAATTATCCGGAATATTGATCACAGTGACATAGTCAATAAAAGTGTGACGCATTAACTAATCGAGTTTAAAAGCATCGGAATGATCGTTCATAGTCCCATTGATTGATGAAATTGAAACGCCATAAATAGAAAATACTATAAGGAGACTTTCAGTGAACTCATTTGAAATAAGGTGGTAAATGATTACAGAGTTTATGCATAGCTAAAGTAAGACAATCTATGAATCCACATCAAATCTGTTGGCTTTCACTTCAGTTTCTCTATAGAAAAGTAGTAGTTTTTTGTGAAATGAAAATTTCATTCATCTTTATTCCGTATACGTGGGTGTATCATTAGTGAGCGACATTCCTTATTCTATTTCAGTTTTATATCAGGCTCATTAAAGAAAAGTGAAAGCCATTATATTTGATTATTTAGATAGAATGTGATGATAAAGAAGAAGAATGTTGAAACCATTAACACTTCTAAAAACAACAACTCAGGTCAACAAACTGATGTTTTTTTTCTCCAAAATCACACATTCGGGTCGTGTAAACTATTATGATCATCATCATTATCATTGTTTTTAGAAAAATATTTGTTATGCGGAAACGCATATTAGATGCAAAGAACTCAAATAGTAGATGTGATCATTTTAAGTAATATTCAACCATTTATATTCCTTACTGAATCGTCAATTGACAGTCCACAGTGTGAACATTTTTCAGTAGACGGAAGAAGAAAATGTTGTGTTAATGTCAAAAATAATACAAATCATAGAGTATAATGTATTCATGTTTGAAAATTTTATCTTCTAAATCACTTCAACCTTACTTTCTTGCTGTCGAATGCATTATGGCCTCGAGTAAATTAGAGAAGTAGGCAGCCGGAAAGTGACATCAGAACACGATGACATGTTGGTCAAGATCATATCCTTCTTACAACTGCCAACAACTCTTTCATCTCCACGACTAATTCTTTTCTCAACCACGCTAAACTACATGTAGGAGAATTTAATGTTCGAACACTGTGCCAAATAGGACTGCAAGCTTCCTTAAGTAGGACTTGAGAATCTGGCGTCATCCATGTGCTCTGCGTCTGCAAAACGACCATACAGGATCCGAATGGCATTGTTCATTTGACCTCACTATGTCAAAATAATGAACTATTTCGACTCAAGCTTCGTGTATCTGGAAACTGAGATGCTGGTTCTCTTGTCTTCACCAGTGTAGGTATAGCATTGAATCCTAGAGAAAAACTAGTTCACTTAGACTGGATCTCACTAGACAATCGTTTGTGCGCTGTCCAACTAAACGGAACAGTAAGGACTCGGAAAGGTGGGGACAATCGTCGGTGTCTCTTCGTCGTCTCTGCATATTCAGACACGGACTGAGTCTCAGATGATGCGAAAGATGAATTTTACAGAAAGCTTTTTGAACTTCTCCGAAAAGTTTGTCGCTCTGGTGTAGTAATAGAGGCTGATGCTTATAATTCACAAGTAGGTAAACGAAGCGAAAAAGAAAAACACCTTAGTTGACATTTAGTGTCGTGGCTTAAATAACAGATAATTGCAACCGTCTGTTGTAGCTATGCTCAGATAAACGCCTGTTTCTTGCAAATTCTAACTTTAAGCATGAGGAAAAACACCTTTTGAGATGGCGACACCCGAATTAGTCCCAACGTTTGACACAAATAGACTCACCGGTGAAGGGGGTCTTTAGAAGACTGTCGCTCATTGTAGAACACATTTTCAGATTCAGATTATGCTCTGGTGCGAGCGCGTACTTGTCTGCACCTTACTGGATGTAGGAAAGAAGCTGCAAGGCAGTCTTTCATGGTCCTACCTAATGGTAGTCAAGCTAAGAGTAGAGTATATTCGTAGGTTACTGGTATTTGATCATTAGTGTCTTAGAAACATTGCTCGTATATCCTGAGACCACCGAGTAAGTAATGCAATTGTTAGGAAACGAGTACTACGTGAGGATGGCAAATCAATTGATGAAGTGATTAACTTCTACAGTTGAGATGGCTAGAACACGTGTTACGTATGCACAGAAACCGACTGCCGCGATGTGAAATGTTCAATGGCACTTGAGTAGGTTGGAAGAAATCTGGGGGGCGGTCACACCCAAGCATAGCACAAATACGTAAAGTCACTGACAAGCGTACGAAGCCATGTTGGTAGGTGTAGACTACCTGGTTAGAGACCGCGAGATGAAAGCACTCGATGGTAAGAAACCCTGAATGACAGCTCCAAATCGTTTGCAATGGCTTCTGTGCATCCACTCTTTGTGTTCCCTAAATTCTAATCATTTGAATTATTCATGTCCTTTTATTTTCTTCTCTTTGTGCAAATTTATTTCACTGGAATGTACACCTCAATCAATATTCAGTAAACACCGACACTTGGTCAGCATTAAGATGTATTAATCCACAATATCAGGTAACGATGAATTTATCTATTATAGTGAAATAATTTATGTCACGGAAGAAAGAATTGAATGGTAAATATTTGAGAGTTAGTTATCCACGGTAAGGCAATATCAACAATTGAATGTATTGTAAATTAGGACGAATTTCACCAGTTACCTTCTGTAGGGTGATCTTGGAAAAATGATCAAGTATGCTTAGAACTCTCAATTTGATGTCAGATCAACGGGTAAGTTAGTAGTTAATTCGCTTTGTACAAACTTGAATTTGTATCACGTGAGGAGTAATGGTTTCTTTAGAAGTGGAGATACACATCACTGATCTATACCAATCGTCATGAAAACTGGCTTTGCGGAATTTTATCTACAGACTATAAACACCGAACAGGATTTAAATCAATCAAGATAACTCCGCAGCAACGTCAACTAAATAGACAAATTTGGGATTATAAACACAAACATAGACGACAGGCTATTTAAGTATTCACCTACAAATGCTTCCTTAAGTAACAATTCATTTGAACTCTGTTGCAAAATCAAGATGAATCTCAAAACCGAATGACATTTCGAAACGCGTTTAATCTCCTGCAAAATGTGATCGCTCACACCTTACCACAATATCCAACTACAATCAATATTCAACACAAATACACAGTTGGCAAATAGTCCAGTGTAATTATCCGGAATTTTGATCACAATGACATAGTCAATAAAAGTGTGACGCATTAACTAATCGAGTTTAAAAGCATCGGAATGATCGTTCATAGTCCCATTGATTGATGTAATTGAAACGCCATAAATAGAAAATACTATAAGGAGACTTTCAGTGAACTCATTTGAAATAAGGTGGTAAATGATTACAGAGTTTATGCATAGCTAAAGTAAGACAATCTATGAATCCACATCAAATCTGTTGGCTTTCACTTCAGTTTCTCTATAGAAAAGTAGTAGTCTTTTGTAAAATGAAAATTTCATTCATCTTTATTCCGTATACGTGGGTGTATCATTAGTGAGCGACATTCCTTATTCTATTTCAGTTTTATATCAGGCTCATTAAAGAAAAGAGAAAGCCATTATATTTGATTATTTAGATAGAATGTGATGATAAAGAAGAAGAATGTTGAAACCATTAACACTTCTAAAAACAACAACTCAGGTCAACAAACTGATGTTTTTTTTCTCCAAAATCACACATTCATGTCGTGTAAACTATTATGATCATCATCATTATCATTGTTTTTAGAAAAATATTTGTTATGCGGAAACGCATATTAGATGCAAAGAACTCAAATAGTAGATGTGATCATTCTAAGTAATATTCAACCATTTATATTCCTTACTGAATCGTCAATTGACAGTCCTCAGTGTGAACATTTTTGAGTAGACGGAAGAAGAAAATGTTGTGTTAATGTCAAAAATAATACAAATCATAGAGTATAATGTATTCATGTTTGAAAATTTTATCTTCTAAATCACTTCAACCTTACTTTCTTGCTGTCGAATGCATTATTGTCTTGATTTATTGAACAATCCTTGTTATTGTGTATGGAACTTTTATTTGGCATTACTATCTGTCTTCATGTTATATATTAACACTGTCAGTTGGCATGAATTTAAGCAAGTTTATTTATCTTATCACTATTTTTACCTGCTGCTCTTATGATCGTCAATGAACATTTAGGCGGTTCGATTTATCCGTCGACCCTTTAATTTTCCGCGAATGCTTTTCTTTTTGAAGTAAGTAGTTCAAAAACTGCAGAATATACTGCGTTTTCGATTGATGTGGTTAATGTATTCTATAAATCCCAGATGCAATTCATCCTTGAGTTTGATATTCAAGAGTTGAAAATTCCTTGAAGCTGTGTGAAATTTTTCAACTTGTTATCCCGGTTTTTTAAATTACCATAAATAATCAAGATGGGTTGAATGCCATCCTCTGAAATTGTTTGTTGAATTGCATTTAGCTTATCATTACTTGTGTAATCAGTGCATGCTTTTTCAACTCTTCAGTATGGAAAATGGAGTAAACTTTTCTACCTTCTCAGATCACTCAAATCTGCAAGTTACATTTTAGCACTTTCAAACTCATTTCCTTTCAGCTTCACTACAACAAGTTTGTTTTTGTTTGATCATTCTGTGAAGTCCCTCTATTTTACCACAGTCTATTATTACTACTACTTCCCTTCAGATTACAAGTGAGATTGAGATTGCAATGTTGTGAATATTTTCATCCGTTGTTCCGTGTATAAAATGAATCGATGGGAATGTCAATGAGAAATTTAAGACAGTTAAGCGACATAAATTCGAATAACTTTTCAAAATCACACTGTCCAATCGTGACTGTATATTGAGTATTCAACCTCATCTTATAAGCCGATAACACAATGAACATTATACATCAGATTAAATCATACCTAATACTCTTTGCGTTTTCAATAATTATGGAAACTGGTTAACATTAAAAATTGGGAGCCGTTTATGTTCTACAATGAATTAGTCATATATGAATAATACGTTCGAGAAATGTATTAGTCTTTATTGAAGATATACTGGAGAAGATTGATATCGGACATAAAAGAATGATCTCTGTCCGGATTGAGAAGAAACTATGAAATATACCACAAGTAAGCTATATGTTGTTTAAATGACTCTTAGGGAAAACCGCATGGCATTTAGTAGACAGTGATGAATCTTAGAATGGTAATGCTCAACATTTAATTTATGACCATCGCTTCTGCTCTCCGCATGAAATTATTTTGGGAAATTATGACAATGATTTATCAATATTATTATGATCATCACCTTTATTCAATAGTATATGATTGATATTTTATAGAATACTGAGCACAAGATATTTCACTAAGTTTCTTTTATAACAAAAGAGAAAAGAGTGAAGAAAAACTGACAAGTACCGATACAGGTTGAGTAGATTAACAATCTGAAATCGAACGGGATAAATTGATTTAATTATTACCTGGGAAAAAATATTGCAGACTTGTTATGTTGAATTTATTAATTCGTTACAAGAAATCGACTTTTATTCGTTCATCAGTCTTTGATGTTTAACGCAAATTAAGTGTACACTTGATTTTATCTTTTCACAGTGATTTACTCGTATATTTTAACGCCGATAACAATGAATACAAGACTAAGTGTTATGTGGAAATAATTCGATGAAATTCCTTAATGGAAATCGGTCTTCCTCTTGTGAATTAACAAGTTTATTAGTTACCATTTGATACAATAATCACTGTTGTAACCACAAAACTGTGTCTGACTCAACAACTTGTTCTCAATTTTCAACAGTTCACTCTTAATGAATTGCATTGTGTTTCTTTGAATACAATCACTAACGATTTCAATTCATATTACGGAAATAATTCACTTTAATTTCTACGGGATCAATATGAAAAATATTATCTCTGTTGATCTGAACACGTGTTAACAGTCAGTGGTATAATATATATGATGGTCAGATAGAATGGATGTGGCTTTGTTCAGAAGTTACAATTTCATATTCAACGATGGTTTAATCTACTGACAAAAAATGTTTTTTTATTGAAATAAAATTCAAGTGAAGACGCCTTAATTTCGACATTCAATCAAAACAGTTTGTGTTACTTTGATTTCAAACAATCAAATCCAAATAACGCATGGTTCACAGTCTTTTGACAGCCTAAAACAAGTAATAAACTGTTTATTTGTAATCACACGAGCAAACATTTTGAACCACAAGTTAATCAATGACCTGTATTGTATGTATTGTAAATTACATCCAAGTGAGGTTTCTTCAAAGGAGGTCATCAATTTTAACCGACAGTGCATAAATATCAGCTCTTTGTTTACAATAGCTAGAAGAATATTGAATAACGATCATTTCATCTATCTCCTTCATTGGTTAACAATAAACATATGATTTTATAAAATTTGATCTTCTCAATGGTTAATTTGAATCATCAAATCAGAAAGAAACAACCAAGCACTTCAAAAGTCTATATAAACCGGACAATTTCCAGTTAAATTTTATTAACTACCTTGAATAAGAAGATGAGGTAATTGTTGATTACACTTTTGACGTTATTGACTGTATCATAGAAATTAAAATTTGATTCAATGAGATATTGTTGTTTTCTTCATCTCAACCATTTTAGATTCACGTTTTCGTCAAGTCTATCTATACTACTTTATTCGATCATCGTATTGCTTTACAAATTCCTTGAATGTCAAGATATCTGTAAAGAACTTGAATTGTTGCAATATAAGAATATGCTTGTTGAAAACGATTCATATCATTACGTAAGTAATTAGTCAGATTCTAATACACACAACAGTCTCTTCATTACCAATATTCACAAAGGATTCGTCTTGATCAACCTCATCCGATTGTGGATGGCAGTTTTGTTATAACTCCTCGCCTTGGAGTGAGTTGACTTCATTTTGTAGTAGAGTTACTTATCCATATGCTTACATCACTTTAGTCTCTCACACCGAAATCGTCGCTTAAATTTTACGATACTGCTGTCTCTAACATTGAGAAGTTTAACAGATGTAAGTGAATAATTTTTATTGGACTAAAATTGTTTCTGAGTCTTCTTGGTACATTTCATTCCATGAATCGAAGTTGATTGAACTTCTATAAGGAAATAGTTTTATGCTCCTTGTGAGATTCAAAACTTCTTTGAATATCTTCTCCTGATCAAATTGTAAAAATAGTGTGACTTTACAGCAAACCAAAGACAGTTCATCAAATTCATATAAGTTTTTAGTTTACTTCCAAAGCATTTTATTCATTCAATGTAAAATTATCAATCATGTTGCATTTTTTTATGAAGTGAAAATATTTGGATCAGAGATATTCGCAAACAGTGTACTGGGAGAAATTAGATATTCTATAGACGCCTGGATACCTACAGTAGAGCTTTTGGATAAAGGTGAGTTCATTCACCATTCAGTTTTAGCTTGTTTCGTTTCTTTTTCTCACATTTATTCTGCATATGTGATTCAATTTTTCACTTGATTAATACACGAAAGCCAACCACTACATGATGATTGCTTTGTTTGTTTGTGTTGCACAACACTGTCAAGTGAAAATATTAAATAAAACAGAGATTCACTGCAAAATAAATACACGTTGATTGAGTAGAAGTGATAAATCAGGTGATGTTATTGTCAAAGTGAAGATAACCTACCCTACAGTCTATCGATACTACAAATAAGAAGACACCTCACCGACACAATAATTCTTGGTAGGCTAAATGAATCGAACTGACCACATGTGCAACAAAAATTGATATTGTGAGAGAAGTCAGTTTGGATTATTGGAGTCTATGAAGTGTTTAAGTTTGTTCAATCTACTCCAATACTTTTCTAGCACTAACCAGATTTTCGAAAGTTTAATGTCTCTGATTTGTTGTCTGATGACAATTGAACATTCATCTCCATCACTGTGATAATATTTGTGTGGCTGTGAACTTCGAATCCAGGCACTACCTGTAACAGTTAACCAGTGAACGACCACGAACGGTCTGGTAGTACAAGACAATTTACTGGAATAAAATATACATTCATTTCGGTCAGTTATGAAAACTGATGAATAACAGAATTTCCGAATATGGTTTTGTTTGAGTATTGTTCAAGCAGATAGTTAAACATTCAGTTTGATTTTCATTATTTCAGAGGAATTTCTCGCCATCAGATGGTTTATTAGAGAACAGAATATAAGTAGGTCAGGTAAGTCAACTTTGAATGATCGTTCGATCATATGTGAAATATAGACACTTACATCTTCACTGATTGTGATTACTTACAAACTGCGTGATTCGATTCTCCTCAGAAACTGAAAAATTAAGAATCTATTGCTGTTCTTGGAAAAAGGGCAGACTCATGGTTGAAATCCAGTCACCGTTTAGTCACATTGATTAGAATTTAGAGAACAAATGAAATGAAATGAAGAAGACTAGATTTGATGAGTAATAAATTAATCACCACCAATGTTTTAAGTCCTTATCTCATTTTTGTTCTACTTTAAATAAACGTTATGATCAGAATCACTTAATCGACTGAAATGTTACCCAATCAATTGAATTCACAAGTCCCAATCGTAAACAAACACTCCATATCTCATGTCATATATACTAAGGCTTGATACCTCTCCAACCATCAGATCTAAATAGAACATTGATGATTATTTGTTTCAATAATAATACTGCTTCACAAACTAAGCGTTCAACATTCATGTTAAAGAATGAATGCTTGTTTTTTATAACATGACGTTCATTCACTTGAAAATATTTATTACTAATTCAACTGAAGAAAGTGTTTGAGATGGCACAGTGAACATTTTGTGAATAGGCATACACAGTGTTACATCAAACAATAACTTGCTTATTTCTTCTCTTTCAAATTCTATGTGTACATTACCATCTCATTGTAAGTCAATGACGGCAGTGTAATCACTCTGATGTATCCGAATGGAAAGATATCTATGTATTATGAGAAAGTAAGTTGAACAATTGAATGGAAATGTAATTTTATTTCACGTATTTCAGATCATTCTAACATTTCAAAGTAATGAATTCTGTCGAATGTATCAAGTTACATGCAACACGTTGGAAAGTGATCAACATTTTGTAATGTGCAATTAGACTGCTTGACACTACTACCAAAACTTTGATGACACACTTCAATCAAGCATTTGTTTAAAACAACCAATAATTAGAAGTGAATTGCTTTCAAAAGAAATGATGTGTTCATACGAAACAGTAACAGACAGTGTATGTTATATGGTTCTATACAGAAACAAGCGTATACTTTAAAGTTTTCTTACATCTTCTGATGATCGGATATTTGGAATGTTTACTGTTGAATGTTTTGAGCATTGAATGCCTGCAGTCATTCACAAACACATTTCATTTCAGCTGACGTAGATATTCATCACACATTTCACGATAGATAGATAGATAGATAGATAGATAGATAGGTAGATAGATAGATAGATACTTAATCGACATTCACTGAAGTTGACGACTGGAATGATTCAAAATATCTATGTACACTGGGTGGAACACACATGATAAAAAATTTGGGAATATCAGTACGCTTAATGTAAGTGTGACGGGTTGTTTTTAAGTAAGATAATCTCAGTGATGACACATCACTCCTAAGTATAATTGGTTTTATTAAAAAGGGTTGTGCGTTGACATATTTTGACTTGAAATTCAAATACGTTTTTCCAGATTCCAACAAAATTTGAGCAAAAAATCTCAGCAGTAATGTTCCGTAAATTCCAGTGTAAAACCGGTAAGAAACATTTCAACTAATGTTGTTAACATTTTGATGTACAGTGAAGTAAATCACCAAACATATATTTGCTAAGGCTCACTCAACCGGTTTCGTTGTGTGAACTAATTAGGACGAATGAACGTTTTTATTGAAAAAGCTTGGATGGCTATTTGGAGACATTTCATGCTAATGGTGACCTATTGACTAACGGGAGATGTTATGTATGAATGACCGTATTAACGAAACGATATTTACACTCATTTATTCACTCACAAACAGTACAATAATCAAACTTGCAGTCCTCAGTTATATCATTCTTCAATGCAAAAGTATTTGTGTTTTGAATGAGACAGATATAAACGAGTGGTATTTGAAATCGATATTTTCCTTATAAACTGCTCAATCAACATGATTCATTGAAATGATCATGTGTTTTTGGAAGATGTAGCTGAGTTTATAGACTTTTTTTTTAATTTGCCTTACGTCACAAGCCATGTAGGCGAAAATGTATATTGCCTGTTAGATTCAGGAATATTCAGCTGACAAGTTCTACATTAGACGAAGCGCACGCATTGGAATCCACTGCTAGTCATTATTCTTTGTTGATTTGTAACTTTCTATGTTGCTTATTTACAATTTTAAATGTGAAATGTTGATTGTATTAATTTCTCCGCAAAATAACACAAAACATTTATCGACTTCATTTTTTGACATACTGGTTGAACATTGATCAATTGCAAAACTCAGTATAGTACACCCTTATTTTTGAAGATGTTAAACGATCTTCACATAATCCTTTCTGGCAAATGTTTATGTTTTTTTATTTTTATCGCAACTTAAATTATGCAAACAACTTGATAAACATTAAAACAAATCAAAATTATTAATTGTCTTTTTCTGTTCAATTTATCAAAAAAAAGCTGTATTTCATCAAATAAAGATCCCTCAAGAATGGGCAAAAACCGGAACGTTGGTGGAGTTTGAAGTTATCGGGAGTATGTTAAACCTTAAATTATCAGCATTATCTATTTACACACTTGATGATTTGACTATTGTTTAATCAAAATGACAATTTTATGTGTATTTGTGGTCAGCTATTACATTGTATACAGGTAACTGTGTCAATCGACGTTTTAATTACAACTAATATTTACACGCCGATTCATGAATGAATGTAACAAATGATAACAGGCCCATTTCGAATTAATATTAAAGTCTTCATTTAGATTAAATTAACTTAAACACATTGTCATAAAACAATAGATGAGATGATATTTGTCTTGAGAAAGATTAGGTGTCAATCAGTTGATGATGCATGGATGACGAAGTGTCTAATGTTTTCACTCAATATGTGTAATATCAAATTTAATCTAAGTATTAAGTTCAAGGGAACACTCTACGTGTTTGTCATTACTGTAAAAACAATATAAAACAACATTAAAATCTCTGGTTCGTTACACTTGTCCGATATATTGAAGGCATAGTTATAGGACGGCTGCAAATTACAGTTTATCATAGCTGACTTCAGAATTAATTTCACAGTGTGAAAATGCATTCCTTCTCATGAATATGTAAATTGAGTAACTATAAACAGATTTCAGTCACCAATGTGTTGAAGTGTTAAAATAACACTTCAACTACCGAGAGAATCATTCCATCATCCAATGATCAAACAAACTCCAGTTTTTGTTGAATATAATACGGCCATATACTTCAAGAAAATCGTCAATTTTTCCAAGTCTGTCAACTGAATCAACGCAATTGAAAATGAATTTTCAATCTGACAACATCTGACTTTATTTCACCAATATCAAATATCGAAACACTATAAAAACCATCGAAAATCAAATGCAGTGCGCATTGATGAATTCAATGACCACATCGTGTGTACATGTTTGAAGGTAAACTGTTATTGAAAACCAATAAATTCAACTAACAAAACTCGTCCATCATACTTGACATTCCAAGCAGTTTCATTCAATTCATACATGCTGTTGTGAAATGTCAGCGAATCTGAAAAAATACTAAATAATGCATTATGCAATGTGATGACTGTATTCCAGTGAATGAAATAGTCACTTAACTCCAAAATCACAATCGCATTATTGCATTATTGTTACATGTTTGTGATACAGTTAACCGTTGAAATGAAATAAGCTTATTTTTTAATAGCATACTGTACGAAGTACAATACGGAAGAAACATGTCAAACTGAAAAAACAAAATGCTTTTGGTGTGAAAAGGCTAGAAGATGTATTGGAAGTAACGATCAAAAAACTGATGACTTGAAAGTTGTTGATTGCCGTGTCGAGGTAACTACTTGTTAAACATATCAGGTTGTTTTCAATATGAGCGAATTCCACATTGCGAGTAAATACATCTACTCGAAAGAATATTTTATTTCTACCAATAAGAACTGACGTGTATTCTACCCTGAGTGACTGAACTAAAGCTTTGTGTACATTGACCATTTCTAATCATATACAAGTAGGATGCTTTATTTCTAGGGAAACAGTTAACAATAGATTTAATCGCAGTCTGGCATCAATGCTTGAAAACATTATAATTTTTCATTTCATTCAATGTGTATGATGTTTTGAGAATTGGTGAGATTTTGTCAACCCACATTGTTGAACAATGATTTCTGATTCTCTATTGAGAACCTGGAAAGATTGTTTCAATAAAGCTGTTAATTTTCAGTTTATTGATTTATATTCGAATGGTGATTAGATGTGACAGCCACAATACAAATTTCATCACACATACGAGTCGTCAATTAGTTGTTGAATGGTGTGTACTTATCACACTGATTGTCCGATCGGTACTACACGTTCAAATGATTGGACAAATGCGAACTGTGTATAACTAATTGTGGAATCCTCTTCTGTCATCACTACTGACATTAGTGTATAATGAATAACTTGATGATATTAAATGAATGCAACTGTTTTGTTTATTTCGAAGAACTCCGAAGTTAACGAAGTTAATAAACCAACACCCACCATTTCAAGTGAAAGCACTTTGATGAGCACCGAAGTTCAGTCGACTGAAAACGTCAAAGTAACTACCAAAGGAACCGACCAATACTCGGTAAATATTTATTATTTAGTAGTTATTGCTACTTTTATTCGTGTGAAAATGCTCTTACATATATTGAACGTAACGATCAGGAAACTCATGATTTGAAAGTTATTGATTGCCGTGTCGAGGTAACTACTTATTAAACATATCAGGTTGTTTTCAATATGAGCGAATTCCACATTGCGAGTAAATACATCTACTCGAAAGAATATTTTATTTCTACCAATAAGAACTGACGTGTATTCTACCCTGAGTGACTGAACTAAAGCTTTGTGTACATTGACCATTTCTAATCATATACAAGTAGGATGCTTTATTTCTAGGGAAACAGTTAACAATAGATTTAATCGCAGTCTGGCATCAATGCTTGAAAACATTATAATTTTTCATTTCATTCAATGTGTATGATGTTTTGAGAATTGGTGAGATTTTGTCAACCCACATTGTTGAACAATGATTTCTGATTCTCTATTGAGAACCTGGAAAGATTGTTTCAATAAAGCTGTTAATTTTCAGTTTATTGATTTATATTCGAATGGTGATTAGATGTGACAGCCACAATACAAATTTCATCACACATACGAGTCGTCAATTAGTTGTTGAATGGTGTGTACTTATCACACTGATTGTCCGATCGGTACTACACGTTCAAATGATTGGACAAATGCGAACTGTGTATAACTAATTGTGGAATCCTCTTCTGTCATCACTACTGACATTAGTGTATATTGAATAACTTGATGATATTAAATGAATGCAACTGTTTTGTTTATTTCGAAGAACTCCGAAGTTAACGAAGTGAATAAACCAACACCCACCATTTCAAGTGAAAGCACTTTGATGAGCACCGAAGTTCAGTCGACCGAAAACGTCAATGTAACTACCAAAGGAACCGACCAATACTCGGTAAATATTTATTATTTTGTAACTAATGCTACTTTTTTTCGTTTTTCTTTAGAATGTCACTGTCGAATTAAGTAAAGTGGATAGTCAGAGCTCATCACGCTACTACTTATATATCGTGATACCATTATTCGTATCATTAATAATTGTATGTATCTGTGTTTTTATTTGGAGATACTTCTACGTCAAAAGAATAAGTAATGAATGATTCATATAAGCATCTGATAACTCACTTCAAATATTCTGACACGGTTGTTTCTATTTCATGTTTCATTGAAAAACTTTAGATTTCATTGTTCTTTTCTGTAGTTTGTTAAATTTCTTCATGTAATTATGATACTTGATTATGTAATAACTAATACACTTTCATTGATTAAATATTAAACTCAGTTTTTATTATTCGCGTCATAGTTTTCATTCAACTGAACCAACTGACTTTTTTATAAGAGCTCCTGAATATTTTATTTGTAAATTAGTAGTATTGTTTATACGTGGTTTCGTGATTACTGCAATCAACAATCGGTCCGTTGTGAATGTTTATTGTGATGACTTCTCATCACTGGAAAATAATATTTCGAATTAACGACAGTCAATGTTATAAAGTGAGTCGTCGAAGTATCTTATCAATACAAATTTGGGACTTTCATTTTTAGTCACTTGATTATACATTACTATTGAAGACAACCTATTTTTAACTCAATATCATCAAGACTAATTATATTTCCTTCCGTTATTTTATTGTTGACACGGTCAGTTGTTTCACTCAAAGCTTATTATTTGAAAACGTCTACACTAGAGTTGTCTTTATCAGGTTCATCCAAGATACCGATGCTCTGATTTAAAAGCTGATACATGCATTTGAAAAATGATGTAGAGGGATAAGAAGTAGGCGTTGGACATTGAAATCCAGTTTTACGGGACACATATACTGCTTAACTACAACGAGCGAACATTTATTCTAGCCATGGGTCAAATCAGTGTGAACATTTTAATGCAACATACCGCGAATTTTTCACGGAAATCAATAACTGTTCTATCGTCATTTGATATCGCATCCAAACCACAATCTAGTTGCCTTTAAATTACATAAAATTGATAAAGATGTTTCAAGCTATTTCACACTTGATTCTTTCTTGTTCAACCATACAAAGTGTGAATGCACACTCACTACACTAATAATCAAAGCCAGATGAAACAAGACGCTTCTAATACATTTCAACAATTCATAATACGCTTCATTAGTTCCAGACACAAAATTGAAAATTCAAGCGAGCATTCTACATTTCTATGATAAAAAATTATCATCATCCAAAGAATCATCAACATTACCGTCAACAAAATAATAGTATTAATAATAATAACAATGATCATAATTGTTATTATTATTTTCGTCACTTCAAGCATTGTGATCGACATCATCAATAACCTTAAACATTGTCACCAACATCCCAATCAATGTAGTAATCATCATATCCATCATCATCCCAACAAGGACTCAGTAGCCAAACGGAAAACGCGACGGCGTTTGAAGCAAACTCTACTGGGTTTGAGTCATGGAGTGAACATCCACTCTAGGATGCAGGTACTTCCAGATGACGACTCTCAGATAGAAAAGCGCGTCCACTATTCCACTGTCAACCACTATCCATCTTTGTGACTTAAGACTGTATCGAGTCAATCGGCACAGGATGCTCATAAGCCAACGAGAGACTGATTTAGTGACCCGTGGATCTGACTCCAGTTAAACCGTAAGAATGTTTGCTACCGCCTATTTTCGTATATAATTGTTGACTTAAATCACTTTAGTCAATAACGGAATCAAATAAGTCAAATGACGAGAATGGGATTTTGAATACTTATACTTTGTATATGAGGTGAATAGAATAGAAAGAAGAGAAACAACGAAGAATGAAGATGGCTGGTAAGCCAACTAGTTTTTAACCAGACGTTACTCAATATTCATAGACAGACAAAATAAACTACATACATGTAATATGAAGTGTACACACGTGTATGCTCATATAAAAACAGTGAAGACTGAAAAGCGAATAATCACCAAGGTCAACATATGACTCAAGTAGAATGAATAGATTGATTCGTCCGAAAACTAGAATAAAGTGTATCTACTTAAAATAATGTTCGACACTACACAGAATAATTGCAGTCCTCAATAACAATGGGAAGATACAAGTAAAATAGCATCATATGAATTAAAACTTAAAACCACTGCACAAGCAGATAGCTATCAAGACTCAGCAGCCAAGTGGAGAACACGTTGGCGTTTTAAGCGAACGGTATTGATTTCGAGTACCGGAGTGAACATCAACTCTGGATGCGAATGAACACTGATGAGTAGATAAACATAGAGTACTCTGTCGCTTTGTGATCAATGGGTGTACTCAGTCCATCAATCCATGCGTCATGAATCTCATTGAGCAGGATAATTATACGTTGAAAAAGAAGTACACGTACTTAATAAATTTGGATTAGAATGGCATTGTATTACGTAATAATTATTGATAGGAATTGGAAAGAAATCATTTTGAATACTGAAAGGTAGCGTAAAATATCAGGTACAATAGAAGAATCAACTGTGAAATCAGTTACGTAATATAATATATAGATCGATATAGAAGATCAAGAATTAATGTAAAGCTATTTACTGTAAGAAATATAAACATAATATGACAAAATGTAAGTTTGGTTATCAACAAGGTTCATTTGACTGAACTGATATTTATCGAAGTAACAATGAAGATCATGTACAAATAAATCATAAATGAATACATGAATTCATATACGGAGTTTCTGCTGTCTGTATATGACGGTTTTTTAGGAAAACATTCAAGTGATTACTCATTGGGCTACTTTGAAATTTGAAAGAATACCGAATTCAATGAATATTTTGTATTCAATTTTGGTGCACAGAAATTGAAGTTCTTGAACGATGGAAGTAGTGTTGTCCAACAATCAAAAGTTGAATGCTTACAAACAGAAGATTAAAAGGATTGAAATGCAGAGAAAAGATGGGCAAACTGAAGGCAAACAAGATGACAACAGGAATGAAGGAACTATGAATCCGGTAAGAGACGATTCAAAGATGTGCAAATGATGAATTGGATGTATGATTTTCACATTTTAATAAATCACTATGTGAGTTTGCAGTACAAAATAGATTTTTCTTCGCCACTTCACCTTCTTGTTCATTACGATATAACTGGCAAAGAAATTTTTATCCCTGAGAAATTCTCAATACACGTGAATGAGTAATATGGTTTTAGATTAACTGTCTTTAGTTTTTACAATCATATTGTCCAAATAAATCGTTAACACCATTGAAACACAAAAAACCTATTAGGTTCTTTAATCAGCATTCATCCTCTATTAACTAATTTGCACCTTATTCGTATTAATATTTCACATATTACGTAACTCCTGACCTGTTATTACATTGCCATCTCTCACTTTATCTAATCCACATTGGTTTCTGATCATGAGCCTTATGATGTCATTTTATGTACAAAGTTATAACAAGTCACATGTGATCACTTTTCAACAATGCACTTCACCTTAAGTTTGACCATTATATAGATGATTAGGCCGAATCATAGAACAGAGGATACCGAAGGCAATCTCATCAAAATCATTTAATATCTAAATGTTTGAGCTACTGTTAACATAAACATCGGTTGAAATCACTCCACAGACAAATCACACCTTACGTGCGCTGAATTGATTATACACTGAAATATAAGTAGACATGCAAGTAGTCAGGCGATAAATTTGTCTTACAAGATCATATTATTCTCGGTGAGCCGTGTTTTGGACCCTGAACATGTATATTACATATTTTATGAAGACTATTTGTTTGACCTGAACGCAGCATTTCCTTCCTTCGTCTACTCAAAAATGTTCACACTGAGGACTGTCAATTGACGATTCAGTAAGGAATATAAATGGTTGAATATTACTTAGAATGATCACATCTACTATTTGAGTTCTTTGCATCTAACATGCGTTTCCGCATAACAAATATTTTTCTAAAAACAATGATAATGATGATGATCATAATAGTTTACACGACCCGAATGGGTGATTTTGGAGAAAAAAACATCAGTTTGTTGACCTGAGTTGTTGTTTTTAGAAGTGTTAATGGTTTCAACATTCTTATTCTTTATCATCACATTCTATCTAAATAATCAAATATAATGGCTTTCTCTCTTCTTTAATGAACCTGATATAAAACTGAAATAGAATAAGGAATGTCGCTCACTAATGATGCACCTGTAACAGCATAGGTTGGTTGGTTAAGAGTTGACCCCAAACAACCAAGCATATGCCAAAACAGTATTGTTCAAGTACTCATTCACTTCCTTATTTTGTATAAGCATTATATTCCGTATTATCTTATATTGAATGTTGAAAGCCTCTTGTTTGCCTGAACAGATAATCCCAGGCTCCACTGTGACTGCGCGAAGATCGAAATAAAGACCTATTCACTACTTCTTTGGTTTCTTCTATCAATAGCACGAGGGTTACCTATAGGCACAAAACTGGTGAGCCCTTTTGAACACAAATTTAACCTCATCTTTTTATTAATATTATTTTTTTACTCAATCGTAATAGTAGACCTGATTATCCGTAAACTAAGTTGGGTATATAAATAGTTTATTTTTTTATTATCTTTAGTTATTCGTGTTATAGAAACCATTTTTTCGTGCTAATTTTATTGCTATATTTGTCACATACCTCATGTCAGACTTAAAAGAAACCCATAATCTGGAGGATTTGTCACCAGTGGAGATAGACACTGTTATGATGCGAAATCTCGACTTCCAGAATTTGATCGTAGTGATCCTGAGTTGTGGTTTGCTCAACTAAAGCATTATTTCACGAGACACAATATCAAATCTGAAGGGATTCGCTATAGAGATTTGTGTTCTATCCTTCCGCCTTCAGTCGCCAAAGAAGTCCATGACTTGATTTTAGATCCACCATCACCACAACCGTACACCATCTTAAGACGAGAGATAATGAATCGTTTATCATTATCAGATAGTCAAAGAATTCAAAGACTTTTTTCAATGTGACACACTAGGTGATCGGTCGCCGTCACAATTTTTACGTCACCTCCAAGTCTTAGTGGGTGATAACACAGTGGGTGAAGCAGTCCTAAAACAAGGATGGATACAAGCTCTCCCATGCTACGTCCAACACTGTTTGGATGCACAAGATCCTGAAACCCCATTATCTCATTTAGCGCGTATAGCCGATAGAATATTGGAAAGAGGTCCTCCAACTGGATCAGGCACAATAAATCACACTCAAAAAGTAGAATCAGCAAAAGACCCCGTCATAGAAGGACTCATTGCGAGTGTTAAGAGTCTCACTGAGGCTGTCACCAGAATGCAAATGGGTCATACAAACAGGAGCAGGTCACCACAACGACCACGATCCAAGTCACAAAAAAGGTCACAAATGTCCAGACAATCTGAGCAGTTTTGTTGGTACCACTGGAAGTTTGGTGTCAACTCAACCAAGTGAATGCAACCAAGCATAATTCCAAGACAGCGGAAAACCAGTAACCCGTCCCCAGGTCTTGACAACTGAGGAGGGGCGCATAAACAGTCGCTTGTTTTGTCAGAGACAGAAATTCTAGCTTGAATTTCTTGATGGATACTGGCGCTGCTCTTAGCATCATCCCTCGAAATAAAACTGAGATTTGTCGAGAAACATCCCCGATTACACTTCAAGCCGCAAATAAAACTACAATCGCGACATTTGAGCAGAAAACGTTAACCCTAGATTTGGGGTTCAGAAGGCAATTCCCTTGGGTTTTCACGGTAGCCGACTTAGATCTGGCAATACTGGGGATGGACTTTCTAGAGAGATACGAATTTCTAGTTGACACCAAGAAACGGCGATTAACACTAAAAGAAACTTCGTTTTACACAAAAGGCAAAGAAAGTCACATCAGCTCTCTTAACTTGATTCAAACCCCTCCAGTAACAACAGCAAAATTTCAAGATATACTCGCGGAATTTCCAAACTTAACTAAACCAAACCCACAGCCTTCCAAAGACAAACTAAAAGTAAGTCACACCATCAAAACCGAAGGTGCACCGGTGTTTGCAAAACCCAGGAAACTAGCACCAGATAAGCTCAAAATCGCTAGGGCCGAGTTTGATTATATGCTACAACTGGGTATTATCCGTCCCTCTGATAGTCAATGGGCATCCCCTTTGCATATGGTCCCAAAGAAGAATGAAGGTGACTGGCGACCGTGCGGGGATTACAGAGTCCTCAACCGTCAAACCGTACCAGATAGGTACCCAATACCGCATATCCAAGATTTCACAAACGGTTTACAGTGTATGAACATATTCACTAAAATTGACTTAGTCAGGGCATATCACAATATCCCGGTGGTTGATGAAGATATCTCCAAGACAGCTATTACAACACCCTTTGGCTTATTCGAGTTTGTACGCATGCCATTCGGCCTGAGAAATGCGGCACAGACATTTCAAAGATTCATAGATAACCTACTTCGAGATATGCCATTTGCGCAGGGGTATATAGACGACTTGTTAATTGCCAGCCCCGATTTGCGATCACACGAAGAGCATGTACGAGCAGTGTTGAAAAGATTGAATGAACATGGAATAAACATACATCAAAGTAAGTGTGTTTTCGGTGTTCAAACTTTAGAATTTCTCGGTCACACAATAAGCCCAGAAGGGAGTAAACCTATAAAAAAAGAAGTGGATACCATCAAACAATACCCGATACCTAGCTCTCTAACACAAATGAGAAGCTTTCTAGGTCTAATTAACTTTTATCGCAGATTCATACCAGGTTGTGCACAATTAATGCAATCTTTAACAGATTCACTTAAAGGAAAACCAAAAGAATTCAAACTGTCTTCTGACGCCGTAGAAGCTATTAAACAGCTTAAAGATTAACTGACTACGTTGATATATCCGAATTCTCTTTCCCCACTTGCTTTGATGGTGGATGTTTCAGATAAAGCAGTAGGCGGTACCCTTAACCAACTGGTTAAAAACGCCTGGAAACCAATTGCTTTCTTCTCGAAAAGACTCGCTCCAGCTGAGACAAGGTATTCTACCTTCGGGCGAGAACTTCTTGCAATCTACCTGACTATTAAACACTTCCGACACATGTTGGAAGGTAGGGAATTTATAGTCTTTACGGATCACAAACCACTGACGAATGCATTAAAAGCGAGAGCCGACAAGTACTCACCTCGAGAAGTCCGACACCTTGACTATATATCACATTTCACAAGCGATATCCGACATGTCAAAGGTCAGGACAATCAGGTGGCAGATGCTTTATCCAGACTAGAAATGAACGTGCTACAACAGTCTACAGTAAATTTCGAGAAGTTGAGACACGAACAAGAGTAGGACCTAGAATTACAAAACCTACATAAAACAAACAATTCAAGTCTTAATTTAAAACAGTTCCCATCATCTATCGATGGTATTCTAATTTACTGTGACACGACCAAGGCAATGCCGCGACCTTTCGTTCCCAAAAATATGCGAAAGTTGATATATAATAACTTTCATTCTTTGTCTCATCCTGGCGCAAAAGCTTCAACTAAACTAATCAATGCCAGATATATATGGCCGAATTTACAGAAGGATGTACACAAATGGGTTAGAGAGTGTTCAGCATGCCAACAATCAAAGATTAATCGTCACACAAATTCACCTATAGGTGTTTTCTCGCAACCAGATGCACGTTTCGCACATGTGCATATCGACTTGGTAGGTCCTTTACCACGTTCAAATGGTTTTAATTATCTTTTTACATGCATAGATCGATTTACCAGATTCCCTATAGCCATCCCGTTAGCGGACATCACAGCGGAAACAGTAGCCAAAGCTTTCATGCAGAACTGGATAACCATTTTTGGTACACTCATAACAATAACGACGGACAGAGGAGCGCAATTCGAATCCGAACTATTTAATAACTTGGCTAAACTTCTAGGCTCTAATAGGATACGCTGCACTGCATATCATTCTCAGGCTAATGGGATGGTAGAACGTTTTCACCGTCAGCTAAAAACCGCCCTTATATCTCACTCAAACCCCAATCAGTGGACAGAATTTCTACCATTAGTTATGTTGGGAATACGAACATCTGTCAAAACTGACGCACAGTGTTCAGCTGCGGAACTGGTTTTCGGAACAACTCTGAGACTACCAGGTGAATTTATTAACCCTAATACTAACAGTCAAAAACTTAATTTAGAAAATTACGTAGATCAACTACGAGACCATATGTCCAAACTTAAACCAATTAATACTCGCGAACAATCGCGCGCCGTATATGTACCTTAAGACCCAAGCAATTGCACGCACGTCTGGATAAGATGTGACAAAATAAAATCACCACTCAGTCCTCCATTTGAAGGTCCTTTCAAAGTCGCCTCAAGAAAATCTAAATATTTCGTGATAGGAAAACATGGAAACATCGACACAATAATTATTGATAGGCTAAAGCCGGCTTATCTAGATCATGAACCACCATACGTATTGTTAGATCGTTTAACTGACAAATCCATTACGGAATCGAAATGTAAAGATGATAAATCTTTACAAATGACTAAAACGGTTCGCTGGGTACATCCAATTAGTCAGTCAAGGATGTTAACAGTTTCGGCTGCAGGATAAAATCTAACCACGTAGCTAATCAGACCCTGCATCTACTTAAAAAAAAATTTTTCCTCATTCCGCCTCACCTACAACTCTCCAGACCTTTTACCTTTAATATATAAGTGTTATGTCAAATATTTTTTTTAATACTGGACACATAAGCTAGGTATTCCGAAACGATGGCTGAGGATTTTAATCAAACTCATACAACTAACACTGGCAAATACAACGAATGCAAAAAGCAACCCAGGCGAGTTTTATAATTTCTTTTTCTGGTTAATTAACTATGTTGGCTGTACTTCTTATATATCTATATACATTTTTCACGTAGTCTGGCTATACATATATACCATATGAACTACTTCTAAAAGTTTTCGGTCGAAGATATGTTTAGTAGCTTGATACGATTATTACTACTATTAATAAGTGGTTATCTAGACAAAACATTTTGGATTAAACCATGGTCAAGTACTTATTAAAGTTCTCATCATTTTTTTCATGTTTAGGAAACTTATGTAATGACTTAATCAGTTTTCCTGCAGCATGCTCTTTAGTGTGATCATATAACCCATCTTTATTGCCAATATTCAGATTTTTTTAATTTCTGACATTTAAGAATCAATAACCGTGGAGAAATAGTACAGTGCCGCATTGATTCCACATAGCTAATTTTAAACACAACTTATAAAGGAACTGTTAAGTAATCATAACATTGAACTAACGATATGACTATCACAGCCATGTTAACGTTAAACCAATTATTATTAGTGGTCCATACAAACCCTGGAACTTACCACTAGCGTTATAAAAAAGGCATGTTATGTCAGTAACTTATATATATATATATACTTTTTCTCTTGGTTTAAGTATAACGTAAAATGGAAATTACAAAACTTGTAGATTTTTTTTCTATGGTATTATTAGTAATCCAAACAAAGAACTTGTACTATTCCAATATAGCATTTCGACATATCAATCCGTCCTCCTGTTATCTTTCTTTCATATCTGAGCAACTTATGGCCAAAAAACATCGTATTGAAGGGGGTTTTGATGAACAAAAACGCGTGCCCCAGACGCACTCGAACCTCCGACCTCCTGAATGCTCGACCGTGTGCCTAGCCATTAGACCACATCAGACCACAAGGGGGGTGACTGCAATCTTTCCTTTCACCGATTAATCATTCATAACACTAATGAGTAATAGGACTTACACACTTCTAAGGTGCAGATAAATTCGTTACTTGGATCAATTGACGAAATATTGCTACAATATATCATACATATTTAAATCAAACCAGAAAAGAGTATTTGACACAACTGTACTTGATCCTCATACTCTACACAATTTTCTCCCTCTTTAACCGTATATTCTCTTCCGTTTTATGGAGTAAAATTATGCACCCATGGTTACGTACCTGGTTATAAAAGGCGGTCGCCATAGTCCCAATGTCACACATTTGAACGGGTTTGTCAATGAGTCCAAATTCTAGCAAGTTTACACTTTTACATATATGCATTATAAAAAAGTATTTTTTGGTTTTCATACCTTTTCGTACACAAGATGGCTAAACTATGTCTATTTCCTTCCAGAATACCAATTCGTTCTGGAGGCCAATCACTTACGTGGAACCGAACAATTATCAATAATATTTATGTATTTCCATTTTGTATCTTATTATTTTGATGCAGGCAGTGGAGCAGTTCTTCAGGTTTGATTGGTTTTCATCATTACTTTTGAAGTAAATTCTTCTTTACTTTTTACTTGAGGGCGACTCAAGAGGCAGGTGAGTAAATACCTAATAGCCGGTCTGAGCATGGAAAAACCGTACCTCACCAACATGGTGTTGGGTAGCCCGCTCGCGACACTTCCTCAGATATTCTTATTCCACAGTCTCACTCTTTCTCTTGAAAGCACGCAGCAAACCGTCAGCGATAGTTGTAGAAAAAATCACATGCTACAAAATAAGATGACAAGCTGGTAAATGAATAGACATCCATGAACTAACGTTGACAGCTGACAGCGTTAGTTGCCACTGATTGTAAGTCAAACATTGAGCGAGTTGATAATTTTTCTTAGGATGAAAAATAGAACTAAGGTGTTTTTGATAGATAGGTTAAGCGAACCGACGTTCCTACGGAAGTTGATTCTAGAGGGAAGCTAATGTAACAGCATAGGTTGGTTGGTTAAGAGTTGACCCCAAACAACCAAGCATATGCCAAAACAGTATTGTTCAAGTACTCATTCACTTCCTTATTTCGTATAAGCATTATATTCCGTATTATCTTATATTGAATGTTGAAAGCCTCTTGTTTGCCTGAACAGATAATCCCAGGCTCCACTGTGACTGCGCGAAGATCGAAATAAAGACCTATTCACTACTTCTTTGATTTCTCCTATCAATAGCACGAGGGTCACCTATAGACACGAAACACCCACGCATACGGAATAAAGGTGAATGAAATTTTCATTTTACAAAAAACTACTACTTTTCTATAGAGAAACTGAAGTGAAAGCCAACAGCTTTGATGTGGATTCATAGATTGTCTTACTTTAGCTATGCGTAAACTCTGTAATCATTTACCACCTTATTTCAAATGAGTTCACTGAAAGTCTTCTTATAGTATTTTCTATTTATGGCGTTTCAATTTCATCAATCAATGGGACTATGAACGATCATTCCGATGCTTTTAGACTCGATTAGTTAATGCGTCCCAATTTTATTGAGTATGAGACTTTGAACAGTACTCCGGATAATTACATTTGGCTATTTGCCAAATCTGTATTTGTGTTGAATATTAATTGTGGTTGGATATCGTGGTAAGTTTTGAGCGATCAGATTTCGCAGGAGATCTGTAGTGGCATTGGACTATAACCACACAATCCTCAAAGCTGAATACGAGAATACTCGGAAAATAGATATTCAATATTTAACGCGAAGAAATACCTAACGATGGAGAAAGCGCGAACAATGAACTGAATAAATTATAGTTGATGGCACACTATGCTTGTTAGTTTACGGGTTTTCGCGCACGTGTAACGTATTGTCGTGGATTTTATGTGTCGTTATTTATCAGCTATTAACAGCCTTTTTTCCGTCATACATGACTTTTCGTAATCTTTGTGATTGGAAGATAGTTTTTGTTTCAATTTATAAGCAGTTTGACGTATTTCGTGCTCACCACCTAAGTAAATATGTAGCTGGCGTAATATGGTTTTTTTTTAACAATACTAAGTCAAAGAAGTCAAATCACCATTTTTCTAGTCAAAAATAGATTACAGATTGAGTTTTCATGAAAATAAGCCGTAAAAAGAATTATATATGGTTCACCTCCTTGATTATGGTGACGGCAAACACAGATGTTGGTAGTCGTTTATAAAATGTAATTAGAAAGAAGTAAGCGTTAAAGTAACTATGAATATTATATAAATTGTTTGTATTTAGCCATAAAAGGTTATTTGGACTATAGGTAGCATTGTTTTGTACTGAAGTGACATATTACTGTGTAAGGTATCAGAGAAAAATTATGTGAGTAACAATAGACGTTGATAGTCTTTTTTACCGGTTTTCTGAACTTATACAGAAATAGTGTGTAACACCACATTAAATATGCACGAAATCTTCATAAGTAAATCGATGTGTGTCTCTTCTGAGCATGGTGACTAAACCATGTCTTACTTAATACTGACTTATGATGTGTCTGTTAGAGGGTTGACGAATAATTCTCTGTAAAGGAAATGCACAATCGCAGAAGAAAATGTGAACAAAGTTATGATGCATATTGTCGAGTAATATCTAAATGGTGCTTACCAATTTCTCCTGCTAATACCAGATATATAGACGAAATACTACAAGGGTTAGACACTGAAGAAATTTCCATTGCTTGTTAAGACACAAACTTAAATCAAAAAACAACTATTAATGAGTTAATTCATGAATTCCTACTGCATTACAGACTGACTCGTCCAAAGTAATTCATGCAGACAACGTGACGAAAAGTGAATGAGCAATGGAAGCAGAATCACAAGTTCCTTGTATTCATATCGCCTTTATGCCACATTATTGAATTAAATTTTATTCATAAATCCGACCACGCTTCTATGTTGTGACGAACCTGATTTCAGTAATTTTTAAATAACACTGATTTGTGTGTTGTAAAGATTACCTATTAATTTTTATTAAAGGAAATAGAAATCTCTAATGATTAGCGCTGTCTGCAAATAAGAGACTTATAAGTACATTCTGTAACCTGCTATTTGATTGACTTATTAAATGTGATATTGATAACTAGGTCTAATTCTTTATTTCACGACTGATTTGTTTGTTTTTCAGAATTGTATGAATCAAATGAAGTCGTCAAAGCTTTGTGATGATGTGTACGCCGGTCTACAACTTATAGAATTTGTGATTATGGAAGACCATATTAAAATCATTTTTATTCAACAAATGAATTAGTGAAATATAAATATAGCAACTACACTTAGTGTCTTACGTTATAAACCGTGTCAGTATTTATTAATAGTCGATATGACGCTAGAACAAATATAGATAGAGAATAATATGAACTCCTTATAATCCATGGAATGAACAAGTAATAAGAATGATTATGTAATAATTCATTTCACTTTTAAAATTTAGTTACGCATTTTTTCCATCACCCTGTCACTTAATCCTCTGTAATTACGTGACCTCTGCAAATTGTAATCAATTATGACGTAACTCAAGTTTTCAGTTCTTAAATCCACGGATCATTTACAAGCTATAAGAATTTCACACCACTTATCTGTCTGTGAACTGCAGTCAACTATTATATCACCCATCCCTAATGTGTTATTGACTGTAAAAGCAAATGACCTTTGACCTTACACTGCATATATATATATATATATATATATATATATATATATATATATAGTCACTATTGATAACCTACGTCATTTCATTTATTCATATTCAGGTATGTCAACTGTTTCCCACATCACTGTTAAATCCTATTGCATATTTAGTTGTAATGAATGCATACCACTGTTAATCAACATTTCTCCTGGTTTTATTTTGATTCATAAGCGGAATTAATCACATGAACTTAAAATGTACATAGGTCCTGATACGATTTTAATGATAAACGTAATCCCACGAAGGTGAATATGATATGTGGGTGCCTAATCTGCAAAACTGTACGTCGATGTAGGGTTTCTTAATCAATCTTAATTATTACAAACAGTTACACATGAACATCATTGCTATTCATTCCCATAAAAGTAGTAATAAGATGAAAATTGAAATTATGAAAGTTTATTGAAGAATCATTGCTGCAAAAGCAGAAAATCAAGTTTACAAGTTGGTATTAAGAATTCTTAAGTAATAATTGTCCACTTTCTTCTCAACTTCTGTTGCGAAGCGTTCACCATACTTCTCAATGATGCGATGTTTTTGGAATCTTTGGCTGCGTTGAATACTTACATACTCTTCACTCCGTCGTGGTAATGCAGTTAATGTATAATTTTGTAAGTTCTGGGTATTGTGTAACTTCCATCTGCTACAATACCTAAGAAGTTGATGAGCTATGCAGTTAGTATTTCATTATTGATATAGCTTACCTGTAAGATTTCTTCTTTTAACGTAGGCATGTAGCATGTGACGGCAGGGATATCGACACATCATAAACATGCTACAATTGCATTGACAAATGCTTATATCGACTTCATAATGTTGTCCACGGTCAACCATGAACAACCAGTCGCCGCTTTCATATTCCACGTAGACAAAACGCATTTGTTTAAGCTCGTATAACACTTTAGATCTTGCGAATGGCGTCAAAATATTTAGCAAGGGTATTAAACGTTGTGGAGCATTATATTTATAATATCTTCCGGCTATCAATTGATCTTCGACACTTCTTCTAGTTGACCGAAATTATCCGTCACCACTATCTGGAATAAGGAATATCTACATAGTAAAACACAACGATAAACAGATTCACTTTTTATTATTAGTATTATACGTAGAATCAATGCACACGACTTCTGGATATTTCCTATAGAGTTGTATTTGGTTATAACTACTGAAACATATTCTCGTCGCATATCCATTTTCTAAATGCTCCCTCACTTCGCCTTTTTGTCTAAGCATATCCATTACTTGCTTCCGAGTACAACAACCTGAAATATATTTATATACACTTACCAGTGGAGAGTGTAGCTTTCATAGCTTTGACATCGGCAGCAGTTACTTGCTTACCAGTTCTCTCCTTAATACTTTCGATAACTTCGTCTGCTGACTCACAGTGAAGTATTACGGGCTTCAAGTTCTCTTTTTCTTCCGACGATAATCTCCTTGTCCATGGATCACATACCATCCATGAACTACTACATGGATGATTGTGTATCATCTTGTAGGATTTGATGACATATCCTTGCTCTTCTAGTCTTACACGGAATTTAGATTGACAATTACGGAATTTAGACCTTAAACATAAGATATTAGTTAAAGATCTTACGATTTTTGCCTCACTTTCAAACCTTCCGATTTCCGTTTGTGACCAAACGTACAATTAAACGATACAAACAGGTATCTGAACCTGACATCCTTCAGCAATCTGCTTTCTGTGTGGATGTAACGAGTATAAGTAGTCTGAGAAGCGATAAAATTATAGTTCCATACTTTTTGGAACTCTTTTAAGGCACTTTCAAAATCATCCCACAACACGAAACGCTTGTTCAGTATCATACTTCGAAAGGCATCGGTTAGGTCGACTGAAATGTCACTTGAGGATGAAGCACTAAAAACAGACATGACTAATTATTAAACAGTTATTCCTTGCAACAATAATAACCCAAGGAAATACTACAAATACTTGAGATTTACCTGTGACTTGACATTTCGTTTAGCTTTACTACAATTGTTGGGATCAAAGATCAAATTACAAAGCAACAACAGAGCCAAAGTGCACACTACAAAACAGAGAACGCCAAATTAATGGTTTTGCTATTTATTTCGTGCTTTTTATGTAGCATAGGATGACTTATATATGAAAAAAATTGATACTCATGCAAACCAACCAACCCACGGCAATTGAAATACGGAATGACCGCCTCTAATCAAGCCGTTCAAGGTCGCTGAAACGAAAGGGCGGGCACATTTCAAAAGGACCTAACGTTTAAACCGTGCCCAATTGCGGGGGCACGGACTGGCGGGTAAGCCACGGATATTCGCGCACACGTTACATATTGTCGTGGATTTTTTGTGTCGTTATTTATCAGCTATTAACAGGCTTTTTTCCATCACACATCAATTTCTGTATTGCTAGTGCTTGTAACATAGTTTTTATTCCAATTTATTAGCAGTTTGACGTATTTCTTGCTCACCACGTAAGTAAATCTGTAGTTAGCTTAATAAAGTTATTTATAACAATACAAACTCAAGCAAGTAAAGTTCACCGTGTTTCCAGTCAAAAAATACATCACAGATTGAGTTTTCATGAAAATGAGCCGTAAAATCTTTTACATATGGTTCACCTCCTTGATTGCGGTGACGGTGAACATGGATGTTGGTAGTTGTTTATAAAATGTAAGTAGAAGCAATCAAGCGTTAACGTAATTGTGAATATTATATAACTTGTTTGTATTTAGCCATAAAACGTTATATCCATTAGAGGTACCATTGTTTTGTAATGAAGTGACATAATTATGTAACGCATCTGAAAAAAAATTATGTGAGTAACAAATGACGTTTATAGTGTTGTCCAGCGGCTTTCTGAACGTCTGCAGTAATAGTGTATAACACCACATCAAGTAGGGACAAAACCTTCATGAGTAAAACGATCGGTGTTTCTTTTGAGCATGGTGACACAACCATGTTTTTTAGTTAATACTGATTTGTGACGTGTCTGTTATAGGGTTCACAAATGAATTATTATATACTCTTCACTCCGTCTCGGTAATACAATTGTTGTGTTACTTAGGAAGTTATGAATGAATGTCACTACTTGTAAATAAAAGACTTATAGGCACAGTCTGTTACTTGCTATTTGAATAACTGATTGAATATGATATTGAGAACAAATTTAAATTGTTTGTTTCAAAATGGATTTGTTGTTTTTTAGAATAGTATGAAGCTTATGGAATTTAGGATTACGGAAGATCGTGTGGAAAACCGGTTTACAAGTTTACGATAACTGTTTTATATTGCCTACTGCTATGTTCATTCATCTAATGAATTATTGAAATATAAATATAACAACCATACGCAGTGTTTTACGTTATAAATCCTGTAAGTTTGTATTATTATGGTCTAAATTAAGCCAAAACAAATATTGACGCAGAATCATGTGACTGCATTACATTTCGTGGTTTCTCACAAGTTGCGTACAACTGAATATGCATTATAATTTAAGATTGAGGAAAGAAATAGTATGAAAGATAATAGAAAGCAAATAATTGGAATGACCTAGGTTATCAATAATAACTATACATATGTATATGCTTGAACAGGTCAAAGGTCATTTGGTGTTAGACTTAAGGGAACATAAAGGATGGGTGGTGTAATAGTCGAGTGAAGCTCAGAAGCATATAAGATAAATTGTGTGATAATTCTAGATGTAATGAATAAATCAGTGAATTAAGAACTAATAAGATAAGTGAATACAAACTGAAGAGTTTACAAAATTTAGCAAAGAAGTGTGAGTGGAAGGGTGGTCTATGGATTACGTAATCCATCTTATCAGGGAACTAGTTGCATGAAATTGTCTAGTTCCGTACTAATACTAACTTGATAATGGACGTAATCTGACAACGGAAAATATGAAGGCGGTTGTTCAATCTGTAAGGTTTTACGTGGAAGTCGCATTATTGTTTTATGTGACTCGTTGATTCGTCACAATGAACAACGATATAACGCTAAGTTCTAACGACAGTTCGTAACTAATGCAGTAGTACAAATCCTTAACTTTCACACACAATTATTCGTTAAAGCGATTGGTAAACCTCCCCATGAAAGTATGAAGAAGACGAAAATAAAAAATGAGAAAAAGTTTATTGATTTTTCATGACTACTAAAGTGGAAAGATAAGTTTACAAGTTGTATAAATAGTGGTCTAAAATAAAGCCACAAAGAACTTTTAATCGCAAACCTGCTGTCTAGCTGTTTTTAATTCTTAAGTAAAAATTGTAGACTTTTCTCCCCACTTGATTCGCGAAGCGTTCACCATATTTCTCAACAATTTGTTGTTCGCACATTCTTTGGAGCCGTTGAAGTTGTATATATTCTTTACTCCGTCTCGGTAATGAAATTGCTGTGTTGCTTTGTAAGTTGTGCGTATTGTCTAATTTCCATCTGCAGCAACACCTAAGAAGTTGATGAGCTATGCAGTATATATTTTATAATTAAAATAGCTTACCTGTTAGATTTCGTCTTTTAACATATACCAGCAGGAGATGGCGGCACGGATATCGACACATATTAAACGTGCTACAATTGCATTGACAAATACTTACATCCACTTCGTTATGTTGTCCGCGATCAACCATAAACAACCACTCGCCGCTTTCATATTCTAAGTCAACGAAACGCATTTTTTTTAAGTTCGTATAACACCTTGGATCTTGCAAATGGATTCAACATGTTAAGCATGGGGATAAGACGCTGTGGAGCATCATAATTGTATGTTCTTCCACTGGTTATTTGGTCTTCAATGCTTTTTCTAGAGAAAGTCATTGAACTCCACTTCAATGCCTTGTACATGCATTTGTGCAACCTGTCGGTTTTGCGTACATATCTTTTTATCTGCCTATTTAATGACTCAACACGATTATTTGTGTTGTTACCCAAAGTTAAAACACTGCCGTAAAAGGCACGCGCCCACATTGTTATATACATGGCATCCAGAAAAGTGATAGGTACTGGCCTATCACTCTGTCTCTGCGGTTTATTATTCTGTAATATTGATTAAATCTAGTGAATAAATACATTAAAAAATTACCTTCCGACCGTTTCTGCGGTTACCAGTCAAGTCAAGTAGGTTTTTAGTATTTTATCATTTGTTAAAGGGAAATTTTATGTAACCAACCATTGTTGTACGTTTCTCCGGAAAGCGCGAATTACATGAAAGGCGCACAAAATGATGTTTGCATGCTCGTGTGTTATACGGACAGCCGCGCTTTTAGATCTTGCGCAATCCATCACAAATGTTTCTGTTTAGGTCGTGTTACCCATGATCTCATTGGATCTACCCAAAATCCACGTAACATCGGCACGCTTTTTTGTGTCCATGCAAAAATAACACTTTGAACTCGACTCCAATTGTCTGTCACAACTAACTGGAATAATGAATATCTACATAGTAGAACAAAACGAAAATCATATTCACTTTTTACTATTAGTTTTATGAGTAGAATCAATACACACAACTTCGGGATATTGATTGTACAACCGTATCTGATCATAACTGCTGAAGCATATTGCCGTAATACATCCATTTTCTACATGCTCTCTAACTTCACCGTTTTGTCGCATCATGTGCATTACCTGCTTCCGAGTCCAACCTGAAATATATTTATATACACTTACCAGTGGAGAGTTCAGCTTTCATATTTTTGACATCAGCAGCGGTCACCTGCTTACCTGTTCTTTTCTTAATACTTTCGATAACTTCGTCCGTCGACTGACAGTGCAATATAACTGGTTTCAAGTTTTCTTTTTCTTCTGATGACAATCTTCTACTCAACGGATCACAAACCATCCGCGAACTAGTACACGGATGGTTGTGAGACATGTTGTAAGATTTTATAACGTATTGTTGACCCTCCAATCTTACATGAAACATCGATTGGCAATTTAAAAACTTAGACCTTAAATGTAACACATTAGTTAGAGTCCTCACGGTTTTTTATTCACATTCAGACCTTCTGATTTACGTTCACGACCAAACGTGCAACGAAACACTATGAACAAGTATTTATATCTCACATCCTTCAACAATCTACTTTCTGCGTGAACATAGTGTGTATGGGTCATCTGAGAAAACATAGATTTATCCTATCATACTTTATGGAAATCCTTTAGCGCATTATCAAATTCAATCCAGCTTCCGAATCTCTTGTTCAGCATAATACGTTGGAACGCGTCGCTTACGTCCACTGAAATTTCACTTGAGCATGAAGCACTAGAGACAACACGCAATAGTTATTAAAAAAAGGTTATTCCTTGAAAAAAATTAACTGAAGGAAGAACAACAAATATTTAGGACTTACCCTTCAGTTGACATTTCGTCTTAACTCACAAAAACTATGCGTATCTATAACCTTTTACGTTATTTTATCTTTCTTAGGTTGATTTCTAGACCTTATCAACAAATTATATATAGCTGTTGACTTTCACTACAGCACTTAGGACCACAGATCAAGTTTCGAAGGAACAACAGAGCTAAAGTGTGCACTACAAAACAGAAAATACTCAATTAATGCTCTTAGCAGTTATTTAGTGTTTATTATGCATCAAAAGATGACTTATATATGGAAAAATTTAATACTCATAGGACCCAACACACACACGGCAATTGAAATACGGAATGCTCGCTTCCAGTCAGCGCGTTCAAGGTCGTTGAAACGAAACAGCGGACAGATTTGAAAGGGATCACCGTTTTTACCTTGCCATTGCGAATTATTCAGTTAAATGAATTTATATATCATTGATGTGTATTGTGTAACTCATCAATAGCATTAGGACTAACGCCTATAACAAGACTGGTTGACGCTCTTAAAAACGAACCGAAGAAGCCTTAATACTTCAGATAATGTCAGCTCTTATTGTGTATACTCAATCCTATGTAAACCCTTTGAATCAGACATTGTTGGGAATGGATATACTCCACACCATTATGTCGGATAGAAGAAGCAGAAACGAAAAGGATGAATAACAACTGGAAGTAGCTGGAAAGGATTGCACATGACAGGGTTGGGCGAGACTCTTATTTAGGGACGAGCCAATCAGAAACGTTTGAGCAATTTCAATTACTAGCTAATTAGAAAACATAAAGTAAAAATATATTACAGGAAAGTAACGAATTACAGTAGATATTCTTTTTTTACCTGATTTAAAAACTTGTTAAAGTTTGATAAAGTCTCAGAAGTTCTGAATTCATAATGCATATGGTATAGAAACTCGTCCATAGGGTTAGAGGCTAGGGTTAGGGTTAAGTTAGGGTTTAGGCTTAGCTTAAGGTTTAGGGTTAGAGTTAAGGTATGGGTTAAGGGTTAGAGAGCTAACACGCGATCGGTTCGCATCGGTTTTAGAGAAGAGGTGTTTATTGAGATGCTACAACCCTAACCTAAACCCTAATCCTATGGACGAGTTTCTATACCATATGCATTATGAATTCTGAACCTTTATGAAACCTTAACAAATTTTTAAATCAAGTAAAAGAAGAATATCTACTGTAATTCATTACTTACAATGTATTTTCACTTTATAGTTACTGTCTATTGGTTGTCTGATAATTGTCAAGGTCATTTAAGATTCGTTCAAAGGTTGCCTTTAAATTAGAGTCTCGCCGATGATCCTACTTACGCCTGTTACTCCTAATAGAGCATAGGCCGCAGACCAGCATTCTCCAACCTACTCTGTCCTGCGACTTCTTTTCGAGTTCCATCCAATTCTTGATCACTCTTCTCATGTCTATCTCCACTGCCCTGCGTAGTGTGTTCTTTAGTCCTCCACTTTTCTTTTGGCTTTAAGGAATCCATATGAGTGCTTGTCTTGTGACGCGATTGAGTGTATTCCTCGATGTGTGTCCTATCCACTTCCGGCGCTTCTCCCTGATTTTTTCCTCCGTTGAAATGTGATTTGTACTCACCCAAACTAGGTTGTTGCTGATAGTGTCTGGCCAACGGATCCGAAGTATTTTGCGTAGACAACTGTTGATAAACACCTATATCTTCTGGATGATAACTTTTGTAGTTCTCCAGATTTCCGCCCCATACGGTAGAACTGTCTAGACAGTTGTATTGAAAATTCTGATCTTGCTTTTGGTTGACAATTGTTTTGAGTTCCAGATGTACTTCAGTCGTAAATTCTGCTCTTGCTTTACCGATCCACGACTTCACATCTGCATCAGATCCACCATGTTCATCGATGATGCTGCCCAAATATGTAAACATTTTTACATCTTCCAAATCTTCTCTGTCAATTTTGATTGGATTGGTTTATTGTGTGTAGTATCAGAAAATCTTGCTTTTCCCTTTGTGTATATTGAGACCTACTGCTGCTGAGGATGCTGCTACACTATTCATTTTCTGCTGCATTTGTTGTTGCTTCCTTGTTACACAGAGTTGTCCCGTTCATGATAGGTGTTTGGTCATAAATTGACACATTATACTACGAAGGAATTATTAGTTTTATAAGTAGAATCAATACACACAACTTCGGGATATTGATTGTACAACCGTATCTGATCATAACTGCTGAAGCATATTGCCGTAATACATCCATTTTCTACATGCTCTCTAACTTCACCGTTTTGTCGCATCATGTGCATTACCTGCTTCCGAGTCCAACCTGAAATACATTTATATACACTTACCAGTGGAGAGTTCAGCTTTCATATTTTTGACATCAGCAGCGGTCACCTGCTTACCTGTTCTTTTCTTAATACTTTCGATAACTTCGTCCGTCGACTGACAGTGCAATATAACTGGTTTCAAGTTTTCTTTTTCTTCTGATGACAATCTTCTACTCAACGGATCACAAACCATCCGCGAACTAGTACACGGATGGTTGTGAGACATGTTGTAAGATTTTATAACGTATTGTTGACCCTCCAATCTTACATGAAACATCGATTGGCAATTTAAAAACTTAGACCTTAAATGTAACACATTAGTTAGAGTCCTCACGGTTTTTTATTCACATTCAGACCTTCTGATTTACGTTTACGACCAAACGTGCAACGAAACACTATGAACAAGTATTTATATCTCACATCCTTCAACAATCTACTTTCTGCGTGAACATAGTGTGTATGGGTCATCTGAGAAAACATAGATTTATCCTATCATACTTTATGGAAATCCTTTAGCGCATTATCAAATTCAATCCAGCTTCCGAATCTCTTGTTCAGCATAATACGTTGGAACGCGTCGCTTACGTCCACTGAAATTTCACTTGAGCATGAAGCACTAGAGACAACACGCAATAGTTATTAAAAAAAGGTTATTCCTTGAAAAAAATTAACTGAAGGAAGAACAACAAATATTTAGGACTTACCCTTCAGTTGACATTTCGTCTTAACTCACAAAAACTATGCGTATCTATAACCTTTTACGTTATTTTATCTTTCTTAGGTTGATTTCTAGACCTTATCAACAAATTATATATAGCTGTTGACTTTCACTACAGCACTTAGGACCACAGATCAAGTTTCGAAGGAACAACAGAGCTAAAGTGTGCACTACAAAACAGAAAATACTCAATTAATGCTCTTAGCAGTTATTTAGTGTTTATTATGCATCAAAAGATGACTTATATATGGAAAAATTTAATACTCATAGGACCCAACACACACACGGCAATTGAAATACGGAATGCTCGCTTCCAGTCAGCGCGTTCAAGGTCGTTGAAACGAAACAGCGGACAGATTTGAAAGGGATCACCGTTTTTACCTTGCCATTGCGAATTATTCAGTTAAATGAATTTATATATCATTGATGTGTATTGTGTAACTCATCAATAGCATTAGGACTAACGCCTATAACAAGACTGGTTGACGCTCTTAAAAACGAACCGAAGAAGCCTTAATACTTCAGATAATGTCAGCTCTTATTGTGTATACTCAATCCTATGTAAACCCTTTGAATCAGACATTGTTGGGAATGGATATACTCCACACCATTATGTCGGATAGAAGAAGCAGAAACGAAAAGGATGAATAACAACTGGAAGTAGCTGGAAAGGATTGCACATGACAGGGTTGGGCGAGACTCTAATTTAGGGACGAGCCAATCAGAAACTCTTGAGCAATTTCAATTACTAGCTAATTAGAAAACATAAAGTAAAAATATATTACAGGAAAGTAACGAATTACAGTAGATATTCTTCTTTTACCTGATTTAAAAACTTGTTAAAGTTTGATAAAGTCTCAGAAGTTCTGAATTCATAATGCATATGGTATAGAAACTCGTCCATAGGGTTAGAGGCTAGGGTTAGGGTTAAGTTAGGGTTTAGGCTTAGCTTAAGGTTTAGGGTTAGAGTTAAGGTATGGGTTAAGGGTTAGAGAGCTAACACGCGATCGGTTCGCATCGGTTTTAGAGAAGAGGTGTTTATTGAGATGCTACAACCCTAACCTAAACCCTAATCCTATGGACGAGTTTCTATACCATATGCATTATGAATTCTGAACCTTTATGAAACCTTAACAAATTTTTAAATCAAGTAAAAGAAGAATATCTACTGTAATTCATTACTTACAATGTATTTTCACTTTATAGTTACTGTCTATTGGTTGTCTAATAATTGTCAAGGTCATTTAAGATTCGTTCAAAGGTTGCCTTTAAATTAGAGTCTCGCCGATGATCCTACTTACGCCTGTTACTCCTAATAGAGCATAGGCCGCAGACCAGCATTCTCCAACCTACTCTGTCCTGCGACTTCTTTTCGAGTTCCATCCAATTCTTGATCACTCTTCTCATGTCTATCTCCACTGCCCTGCGTAGTGTGTTCTTTAGTCCTCCACTTTTCTTTTGGCTTTAAGGAATCCATATGAGTGCTTGTCTTGTGACGCGATTGAGTGTATTCCTCGATGTGTGTCCTATCCACTTCCGGCGCTTCTCCCTGATTTTTTCCTCCGTTGAAATGTGATTTGTACTCACCCAAACTAGGTTGTTGCTGATAGTGTCTGGCCAACGGATCCGAAGTATTTTGCGTAGACAACTGTTGATAAACACCTATATCTTCTGGATGATAACTTTTGTAGTTCTCCAGATTTCCGCCCCATACGGTAGAACTGTCTAGACAGTTGTATTGAAAATTCTGATCTTGCTTTTGGTTGACAATTGTTTTGAGTTCCAGATGTACTTCAGTCGTAAATTCTGCTCTTGCTTTACCGATCCACGACTTCACATCTGCATCAGATCCACCATGTTCATCGATGATGCTGCCCAAATATGTAAACATTTTTACATCTTCCAAATCTTCTCTGTCAATTTTGATTGGATTGGTTTATTGTGTGTAGTATCAGAAAATCTTGCTTTTCCCTTTGTGTATATTGAGACCTACTGCTGCTGAGGATGCTGCTACACTATTCATTTTCTGCTGCATTTGTTGTTGCTTCCTTGTTACACAGAGTTGTCCTGTTCATGATAGGTGTTTGGTCATAAATTGACACATTATACTACGAAGGAATTATTAGTTTTATAAGTAGAATCAATACACACAACTTCGGGATATTGATTGTACAACCGTATCTGATCATAACTGCTGAAGCATATTGCCGTAATACATCCATTTTCTACATGCTCTCTAACTTCACCGTTTTGTCGCATCATGTGCATTACCTGCTTCCGAGTCCAACCTGAAATACATTTATATACACTTACCAGTGGAGAGTTCAGCTTTCATATTTTTGACATCAGCAGCGGTCACCTGCTTACCTGTTCTTTTCTTAATACTTTCGATAACTTCGTCCGTCGACTGACAGTGCAATATAACTGGTTTCAAGTTTTCTTTTTCTTCTGATGACAATCTTCTACTCAACGGATCACAAACCATCCGCGAACTAGTACACGGATGGTTGTGAGACATGTTGTAAGATTTTATAACGTATTGTTGACCCTCCAATCTTACATGAAACATCGATTGGCAATTTAAAAACTTAGACCTTAAATGTAACACATTAGTTAGAGTCCTCACGGTTTTTTATTCACATTCAGACCTTCTGATTTACGTTTACGACCAAACGTGCAACGAAACACTATGAACAAGTATTTATATCTCACATCCTTCAACAATCTACTTTCTGCGTGAACATAGTGTGTATGGGTCATCTGAGAAAACATAGATTTATCCTATCATACTTTATGGAAATCCTTTAGCGCATTATCAAATTCAATCCAGCTTCCGAATCTCTTGTTCAGCATAATACGTTGGAACGCGTCGCTTACGTCCACTGAAATTTCACTTGAGCATGAAGCACTAGAGACAACACGCAATAGTTATTAAAAAAAGGTTATTCCTTGAAAAAAATTAACTGAAGGAAGAACAAAAAATATTTAGGACTTACCCTTCAGTTGACATTTCGTCTTAACTCACAAAAACTATGCGTATCTATAACCTTTTACGTTATTTTATCTTTCTTAGGTTGATTTCTAGACCTTATCAACAAATTATATATAGCTGTTGACTTTCACTACAGCACTTAGGACCACAGATCAAGTTTCGAAGGAACAACAGAGCTAAAGTGTGCACTACAAAACAGAAAATACTCAATTAATGCTCTTAGCAGTTATTTAGTGTTTATTATGCATCAAAAGATGACTTATATATGGAAAAATTTAATACTCATAGGACCCAACACACACACGGCAATTGAAATACGGAATGCTCGCTTCCAGTCAGCGCGTTCAAGGTCGTTGAAACGAAACAGCGGACAGATTTGAAAGGGATCACCGTTTTTACCTTGCCATTGCGAATTATTCAGTTAAATGAATTTATATATCATTGATGTGTATTGTGTAACTCATCAATAGCATTAGGACTAACGCCTATAACAAGACTGGTTGACGCTCTTAAAAACGAACCGAAGAAGCCTTAATACTTCAGATAATGTCAGCTCTTATTGTGTATACTCAATCCTATGTAAACCCTTTGAATCAGACATTGTTGGGAATGGATATACTCCACACCATTATGTCGGATAGAAGAAGCAGAAACGAAAAGGATGAATAACAACTGGAAGTAGCTGGAAAGGATTGCACATGACAGGGTTGGGCGAGACTCTAATTTAGGGACGAGCCAATCAGAAACTCTTGAGCAATTTCAATTACTAGCTAATTAGAAAACATAAAGTAAAAATATATTACAGGAAAGTAACGAATTACAGTAGATATTCTTCTTTTACCTGATTTAAAAACTTGTTAAAGTTTGATAAAGTCTCAGAAGTTCTGAATTCATAATGCATATGGTATAGAAACTCGTCCATAGGGTTAGAGGCTAGGGTTAGGGTTAAGTTAGGGTTTAGGCTTAGCTTAAGGTTTAGGGTTAGAGTTAAGGTATGGGTTAAGGGTTAGAGAGCTAACACGCGATCGGTTCGCATCGGTTTTAGAGAAGAGGTGTTTATTGAGATGCTACAACCCTAACCTAAACCCTAATCCTATGGACGAGTTTCTATACCATATGCATTATGAATTCTGAACCTTTATGAAACCTTAACAAATTTTTAAATCAAGTAAAAGAAGAATATCTACTGTAATTCATTACTTACAATGTATTTTCACTTTATAGTTACTGTCTATTGGTTGTCTAATAATTGTCAAGGTCATTTAAGATTCGTTCAAAGGTTGCCTTTAAATTAGAGTCTCGCCGATGATCCTACTTACGCCTGTTACTCCTAATAGAGCATAGGCCGCAGACCAGCATTCTCCAACCTACTCTGTCCTGCGACTTCTTTTCGAGTTCCATCCAATTCTTGATCACTCTTCTCATGTCTATCTCCACTGCCCTGCGTAGTGTGTTCTTTAGTCCTCCACTTTTCTTTTGGCTTTAAGGAATCCATATGAGTGCTTGTCTTGTGACACGATTGAGTGTATTCCTCGATGTGTGTCCTATCCACTTCCGGCGCTTCTCCCTGATTTTTTCCTCCGTTGAAATGTGATTTGTACTCACCCAAACTAGGTTGTTGCTGATAGTGTCTGGCCAACGGATCCGAAGTATTTTGCGTAGACAACTGTTGATAAACACCTATATCTTCTGGATGATAACTTTTGTAGTTCTCCAGATTTCCGCCCCATACGGTAGAACTGTCTAGACAGTTGTATTGAAAATTCTGATCTTGCTTTTGGTTGACAATTGTTTTGAGTTCCAGATGTACTTCAGTCGTAAATTCTGCTCTTGCTTTACCGATCCACGACTTCACATCTGCATCAGATCCACCATGTTCATCGATGATGCTGCCCAAATATGTAAACATTTTTACATCTTCCAAATCTTCTCTGTCAATTTTGATTGGATTGGTTTATTGTGTGTAGTATCAGAAAATCTTGCTTTTCCCTTTGTGTATATTGAGACCTACTGCTGCTGAGGATGCTGCTACACTATTCATTTTCTGCTGCATTTGTTGTTGCTTCCTTGTTACACAGAGTTGTCCTGTTCATGATAGGTGTTTGGTCATAAATTGACACATTATACTACGAAGGAATTATTAGTTTTATAAGTAGAATCAATACACACAACTTCGGGATATTGATTGTACAACCGTATCTGATCATAACTGCTGAAGCATATTGCCGTAATACATCCATTTTCTACATGCTCTCTAACTTCACCGTTTTGTCGCATCATGTGCATTACCTGCTTCCGAGTCCAACCTGAAATACATTTATATACACTTACCAGTGGAGAGTTCAGCTTTCATATTTTTGACATCAGCAGCGGTCACCTGCTTACCTGTTCTTTTCTTAATACTTTCGATAACTTCGTCCGTCGACTGACAGTGCAATATAACTGGTTTCAAGTTTTCTTTTTCTTCTGATGACAATCTTCTACTCAACGGATCACAAACCATCCGCGAACTAGTACACGGATGGTTGTGAGACATGTTGTAAGATTTTATAACGTATTGTTGACCCTCCAATCTTACATGAAACATCGATTGGCAATTTAAAAACTTAGACCTTAAATGTAACACATTAGTTAGAGTCCTCACGGTTTTTTATTCACATTCAGACCTTCTGATTTACGTTTACGACCAAACGTGCAACGAAACACTATGAACAAGTATTTATATCTCACATCCTTCAACAATCTACTTTCTGCGTGAACATAGTGTGTATGGGTCATCTGAGAAAACATAGATTTATCCTATCATACTTTATGGAAATCCTTTAGCGCATTATCAAATTCAATCCAGCCTCCGAATCTCTTGTTCAGCATAATACGTTGGAACGCGTCGCCTACGTCCACTGAAATTTCACTTGAGCATGAAGCACTAGAGACAACACGCAATAGTTATTAAAAAAAGGTTATTCCTTGAAAAAAATTAACTGAAGGAAGAACAACAAATATTTAGGACTTACCCTTCAGTTGACATTTCGTCTTAACTCACAAAAACTATGCGTATCTATAACCTTTTACGTTATTTTATCTTTCTTAGGTTGATTTCTAGACCTTATCAACAAATTATATATAGCTGTTGACTTTCACTACAGCACTTAGGACCACAGATCAAGTTTCGAAGGAACAACAGAGCTAAAGTGTGCACTACAAAACAGAAAATACTCAATTAATGCTCTTAGCAGTTATTTAGTGTTTATTATGCATCAAAAGATGACTTATATATGGAAAAATTTAATACTCATAGGACCCAACACACACACGGCAATTGAAATACGGAATGCTCGCTTCCAGTCAGCGCGTTCAAGGTCGTTGAAACGAAACAGCGGACAGATTTGAAAGGGATCACCGTTTTTACCTTGCCATTGCGAATTATTCAGTTAAATGAATTTATATATCATTGATGTGTATTGTGTAACTCATCAATAGCATTAGGACTAACGCCTATAACAAGACTGGTTGACGCTCTTAAAAACGAACCGAAGAAGCCTTAATACTTCAGATAATGTCAGCTCTTATTGTGTATACTCAATCCTATGTAAACCCTTTGAATCAGACATTGTTGGGAATGGATATACTCCACACCATTATGTCGGATAGAAGAAGCAGAAACGAAAAGGATGAATAACAACTGGAAGTAGCTGGAAAGGATTGCACATGACAGGGTTGGGCGAGACTCTAATTTAGGGACGAGCCAATCAGAAACTCTTGAGCAATTTCAATTACTAGCTAATTAGAAAACATAAAGTAAAAATATATTACAGGAAAGTAACGAATTACAGTAGATATTCTTCTTTTACCTGATTTAAGAACTTGTTAAAGTTTGATAAAGTCTCAGAAGTTCTGAATTCATAATGCATATGGTATAGAAACTCGTCCATAGGGTTAGAGGCTAGGGTTAGGGTTAAGTTAGGGTTTAGGCTTAGCTTAAGGTTTAGGGTTAGAGTTAAGGTATGGGTTAAGGGTTAGAGAGCTAACACGCGATCGGTTCGCATCGGTTTTAGAGAAGAGGTGTTTATTGAGATGCTACAACCCTAACCTAAACCCTAATCCTATGGACGAGTTTCTATACCATATGCATTATGAATTCTGAACCTTTATGAAACCTTAACAAATTTTTAAATCAAGTAAAAGAAGAATATCTACTGTAATTCATTACTTACAATGTATTTTCACTTTATAGTTACTGTCTATTGATTGTCTAATAATTGTCAAGGTCATTTAAGATTCGTTCAAAGGTTGCCTTTAAATTAGAGTCTCGCCGATGATCCTACTTACGCCTGTTACTCCTAATAGAGCATAGGCCGCAGACCAGCATTCTCCAACCTACTCTGTCCTGCGACTTCTTTTCGAGTTCCATCCAATTCTTGATCACTCTTCTCATGTCTATCTCCACTGCCCTGCGTAGTGTGTTCTTTAGTCCTCCACTTTTCTTTTGGCTTTAAGGAATCCATATGAGTGCTTGTCTTGTGACGCGATTGAGTGTATTCCTCGATGTGTGTCCTATCCACTTCCGGCGCTTCTCCCTGATTTTTTCCTCCGTTGAAATGTGATTTGTACTCACCCAAACTAGGTTGTTGCTGATAGTGTCTGGCCAACGGATCCGAAGTATTGGGCCCTCGAACGCCCTGGTACGGCCGAGAGTGGGGAGAGTCCGCTCTCCCTCTCGAAATACTCTCACACGGCCGCGCGTATACAGCCTCTGCCAGGGAAGTCCTACTCATTGCCTTCTCGCGGCGGGGGTGTTGTTTACAAAAATGAGAGGACGAAAAGCGAACGTCCGGCGCTTTAACCGGATCACAAACCAATGGTGCACATGGGCTCCAGTATCCTGCGGGAACAAATGGCGTATGAACCAATCGTTGGTCACCGGCTACCATGGGATTGCATCTCCTTACGATGCTCCACTGCCTTGTGGGTTAGACCATTTGGTCAAAGGCTCGGGGTGTGGCCCCCTAAGACAACCACCTGCTTCGGTTTGGGCACCCGGGCAGTATCACAGCCCACACACAAACGATGAACTCTATGACTATGGCAACGAATTTTCTCGCTCCGATATATAATCAATCGATTCCAATAATTATTACTATTATTGTCATTATTAATACTATTATTATTACCATTATTGTCATTATTATTATTATTATTATTATTATTATTATTATTAGTACCATTATTGTCATTATTATTATTATTATTATTATTTTCCACATTGTTCTCCCTCTTTTATACTTATACAGCGGCTCGTCTTTGGTGGAAATTCGACTGTATCTAAACGTTCTCGAGTCACTGTCCGGTTGAAAATTGTATGTATGAAAATTGTACCACCGATTACGAGAACTGAAGCAGTTTTTCTGAAACCACGTGCACCATTCAAACTGGCTGCCTTCAACGTTCGCACACTAGTGCAGGTCGGACAACAGATAGGGCTGGCTATGTCTTTGGAAAGTCTTAATATCGACGTTTGTTGTCTATCCGAGACCCGTATTCAAGACTCTTGCGAAGTACTACAAATTCGATCTCCATCTGTCGCTTCGAAAAGCTTGTTTCACGTGCGCTTATCCGGGGACCCTGTGGCATCTTCGTCTGGTCTTGCTGGCGTTGGTGTCGCACTAAGCGCTAGAGCTGAGGCAGCACTAGTTGATTGGATCCCCATTAACAGTCGGCTATGTGCTGTTAGATTAGAAAGTTCCATCAAAGTGAGAAGAAATCGGCGTGAGAAACGACGTCTTTTCGTCATCTCCGCCTATGCCCCGACAGATTGCAGCCCGGATGCAATCAAGGATGAGTTTTACCACCAGTTATCTGTTCTTCTCCAGAAAGTGCGTTCGACAGATATTGTAGTACTAGCCGGAGACTTGAATGCTCAGGTCGGGCGTCTAGGCACAGAAGAGAGTCGTTTAGGTGGCCGATGGGGACTCGTTGGTCGCGGGTCAGATAACGGGGACCGTCTACTGCAACTGTGCACAGACCACAACCTGTTTCTGGCTAGCACTAACTTTCGGCACAGTCATCGCCGATGTGCCACCTGGCGTCCTCACTCTGCATCTCAAGCCTGGACTCAGATTGATCACATCGCGATCAGCTTCCGCTGGCGTGGTTGTGTAAAAGACTGCCGCTCCTTTTGGAGTACCTATCTGGACTCTGACCATGCCTTGGTCTGCGCCAATCTTGCCTTACTTTTCAGCGGACAACGAAGTGACCGCCACCAACGGATTGATGTTAGCAAGCTGGTTGCAACTTCTGTTTCAAATAAGTATCGAACCGAGTTAGCCTCTAGGCTAGCTACCACTCCACCGAAAAGTATAGATGAGCATTGGTTGCAATTGCATGACGCCATGAAAATGGCGGGAACAGTCAGTTGTGGGTTTGCGAAACGTCCCGCTTTTAAGCACTGGGTTTCTTCTGGTTCCTTACAACTCATTGAAGCCCGTCGGTCTACTCCGAGTGACCGTGAGTTTGACCATAAACGAAGGATGTTACATAGGGAAATTGGGCAAAGCCTGCGTAAGGACCGAGAAGCCTGGTGGTCGGAGCGTGCTAATGAGCTGGAAGCAGCAGCTGCATCTGGTAACTACCGGAAGCTCTTCCAGCTCATCCGAGCCACTGGCAGCAAGATGTCTGGTGTGAGTGAAACAATCTGCGAGGATGATGGGATGCCAATCACTAATATCCATCGACGTCTTGGACGATGGGCAGAATTTTTCGAAGGGCAGTTCAACTGGCCTGCTGCTCCGGCAACATCGGTCAGACTGTCCTGCCCTCCATGGCCGGTGACGACTGATCCACCAAACGAGGAGGAAGTCCGCAAGGAACTCCAACTCTTGAAGCGTTACAAATCACCTGGCCCAGATGACTTACCTCCGGCTCTTTTTAAAGATGGTGGTGACTTTTTGACTAAGGAATTGACGACGTTGTTTACAAAGGTTTGGGAACTAGAGTGTGTACAAACGTCATGGAATGAGTCGATAGTTGTCCCTATTTTTAAAAAGGGTTCACGTCGTTCCTGTAACAACTATCGGGGGATAAGTCTACTTCCGATTGCGTCCAAGCTATTGGCTTCCGTCATACTTCGTAGGTTGTTGAAAACCCGAGAAAGATTGACTCGCGAGGAGCAGGCTGGGTTTCGTTCTGGTCGAGGTTGTATTGATCATATCTTCACCCTCCGCCAAATGTTAGAACATCGCCATACTTATCAAAGGCCAACAATCGTAGTGTTTCTTGACATCAGGGCTGCCTTCGATTCGTTGGACAGGACTGTTCTCTGGGATTGTCTATTGAAGAAGGGTGTGCCTGAGAAGTTTATTAACATTCTAAAAGCCCTATATAAAAACACCTCAGGCAGAGTGAGGGCATACAACCACCTCTCTCCATTGTTCCATTCGAGTAGTGGGGTTAGGCAGGGTTGCCCAATCTCACCATTCCTCTTCAACTTTGCCATCGATGACATTCTGGAAACAGCTCTGATGAATGTAAGTAATGGTAGTGTGGATCTGTTACCTGGAGAAAGACTTCTCGACCTTGAGTATGCGGACGATATTGTCTTACTGTGCGATAATGCCCAAGGCATGCAATCCGCACTTAATCAGTTGGCAATCAGTGTCCGTAGGTATGGTATGTGTTTTGCACCTTCGAAGTGCAAAGTACTTCTACAAGACTGGCAGGATTCCAATCCTGTAATCACCCTGGATGGTGAGCAGATAGAAGTAGTCGAGAAGTTCGTGTATCTGGGTAGTTGCATAAGTGCTGGTGGGGGTGTGAGTGATGAGATCAATGCACGTATAGTGAAAGCCAGAGTGGCTTATGCCAATCTGGGCCATCTTTGGCGCCTTCGTGATGTTAGTCTGGCTGTAAAAGGTCGGATCTACAACGCGTCGGTGAGAGCAGTTTTGCTCTATGCTTGTGAAACCTGGCCTCTCCGAGTTGAGGACGTTAGACGACTCTCTGTGTTCGATCATCGCTGTCTCCGAAGGATTGCTGACATTCAGTGGCAACACCATGTCAGTAATGCAGAGGTTCGGCATCATGTGTTTGGGCACAGAGATGATAACTCAATTGGTGTCACCATCTTGAAACACCGACTTCGGTGGCTTGGACATGTTCTACGAATGTCGTCCCAGAGAATTCCACGTCGTGCATTATTTGCCGACTCTGGGACTGGTTGGAAAAAGCGGAGAGGTGGTCAGTGCATAACATGGTGTCGTGGTATGAAAGAAAGCTGTAAAGGACTGGCTTCTGTCGGTCCTTCACGACTCCCTGGTTGGGGTCTGAGAGATGGTGCTACACAGTGGCTAGAGACGTTATCAGATATGGCTCAGAATAGAAGCCAGTGGCGATCCTGCTGTAACCTTCTTTTACTTTCTTCATAAAAAGTGGTTGTGTCTCCCTTACTTGAAAGATTTCTTCTGATTGTACTTTTCCGTTCCATTGTTACGACCACACTAAATCTCTTCGTTATCGTTCTCTTTTGTGCTCCTTGGTTTTTGTTTTTTTCTTTTTCTATCTCTTCGAAGTTACATTGTTTTGTGTGGCGTATATATATTGGCGCTCTCTTGTACCAATATTTATGTGTTAAAATAAATAAAAATTTATTTTAACACATAAAATTTAAATTTATTTTATGTGTTAAAATAAATTTTGCGTAGACAACTGTTGATAAACACCTATATCTTCTGGAGTTTAACTTTTGTAGTTCTCCAGATTTCCGCCCCATACGGTAGAACTGTCTAGACAGTTGTATTGAAAATTCTGATCTTGCTTTTGGTTGACAATTGTTTTGAGTTCCAGATGTACTTCAGTCGTAAATTCTGCTCTTGCTTTACCGATCCACGACTTCACATCTGCATCAGATCCACCATGTTCATCGATGATGCTGCCCAAATATGTAAACATTTTTACATCTTCCAAATCTTCTCTGTCAATTTTGATTGGATTGGTTTATTGTGTGTGGTATCAGAAAATCTTGCTTTTCCCTTTGTGTATATTGAGACCTACTGCTGCTGAGGATGCTGCTACACTATTCATTTTCTGCTGCATTTGTTGTTGCTTCCTTGTTACACAGAGTTGTCCCGTTCATGACAGGTGTTTGGTCATAAATTGGCACATTTTACTACGAAGTAATCTCTCGGTGTGATTCAATCAATTGGATCCATTTTTCACGAAATATAGTACAATTTGTAATTTGTGTATAAATGTAATGATTGATATTGACGATTATTTATATATAGAGCAATGCTGAATATCATACTTCTGATTAAGTGTCATAGATCAAACTGTAAAATGACCGACATTGTAACATGTGTGTCATGATATGACGTTCGAAGGTTGACTGGCTTTGGCCTTCAATCTGACATGAAATTGTTTGGTCTGTCGTACCATTCAGCTGACATTCAACGTCCATCAATTTTGATAACCTTAATTCTTACTACTTCTTTTCTGAAAATTTTATTATTTTTATGTGTCCTATTATACCCGTCAAATATTATTTTGACATTTGAATATATGACTGTTTGACATTGAACTGGTGGATTGATAATCTGAATCTATATAGATGTGATTCATGATTGTGAGTTGATTTAAGTACCAACCTTCTTGGAATAATCTGAAATTATAAGAATTTATCCGAAAAAAAAACAGTTATGATATTTTTCGAATCAAAATTTCTATGCGTATTTGTCACCATCGATTGACATAATTGGTAGTATATTGTTTATACTCACAGCTAACCCACGTCTGTGTTTCTGTATATCACGAAAGTATCCTTCTTGATCATTGTGGTTATTCTTGAAGTTAACATAAACTGTTTTGTATTTATTCGCTGTTGTGTCTTTCAGTTTGCAAAAACTGATGTAAGGCGATTATTTCGGCTACTGAGTAGTGCTGATTCCGCAGAGTTATGAAACTGTGATGGCGAATTCTGGAACCTTTTTCGTATGATAAAAAAATTTGGTTTCAGCCTGTTGATTTAATGACGGTTTGTTTATTCGCTAAATGCCTTTTTATGAATTTTTGCCAGTAGACATTCCTACCCAGGACGGATGTGAGATGAGTTACTTCAACCTATTGTGTATTGAGAATGGTACAATGAGTTTTGGCTTAGGTTTAACGCATCTTTCACAAACCTCATTTAACGAAATGAGCTCATTAGAATTCACTCAATATAGTTGCCGCATTAAACCTGACACTCACTATCCGTCGTTATTGACATACTCGCAATTATGCAATTAACCTAGAGTTTACAGAACAATTAAATTTGAAGTAAATACCTACTATATTTTATTACCAAAAAAGATTGTTGAGTATACTCAGTAATCAATCTCTTCAAATTGCGAAGTAAGTTAGAAGTTGGACATGAAATAAAGATATCGTTTTGGAGGGAGGAATATGAATAGTGCAGACGTTGTTTTTCTCTATCTGTGGCCCCCATATGATATTTTAAACAACAATGATGACAGTGAATTTTTGAGTTACATAAGAAAAACAACTTAGACTACATATATCATTATTCTCATTTTGTTCTGAGTGAATGAAGTTTCTTACATTCTGGTTGACCTAATATTCTATTTACAGATCCCTTGGAGATAAAATCAGAAGAACAAAGAAACAACCCCGGTTTACTTGGATGAATTTGTTGGTTGGAATTGATCGAACAGAAAAGTACGTTAATTTATTTATCAAATTATTGGGTGATCATTTCAAGCAATGAAGGAAATACGCGTTTGTCATACTTTCCTAGATGAACCGTAGGGTTTTTTCGCCTAAACATAACATTTGCTTCTTTCGTCCTCTCAAAAATGTTCGCACTGAGGACTGTCAATTGACGATTCACTAACAAATATATGTGGTTGAATATTAAATAGAATCATCACATCTACTATTTGAGTACTTCTCATCTAATATGCGTTTTCACCTAAGAAAAGTTCTTCTGAAAACAATATTATTAATAATAATGATGATGATCTGAGAATGTGATTTTGAAGAAAAAAGCATCAGTCTGTTGACCTTTGTTGTTGTTTGTAGAAGTGTTAATGATTTGTGGTTCCTTCTTGCCGATTATCAGATTCCATCTAAATAATCAAATAATATGAATTTCTCTTTTGTTTAAAGTGCCTGATATAAAATTGAAATAGAATAAGGAAAGTCACTCACTTATGATGCACCCAGGCAAACGGAATAAGGATGAGTGAAATTTTCATTTGACAAATGACTACTACTTTTCTATAGAGAAACTGAAGTGAAAGCCAATAGTTTTCATGTGGATTAATAGATGGTCTTACTTCAGCTGTGCGTGAACTCTGTTACCATATACCATCTTATTTCAAAGGTGTTCACTGAAACTCTTCTTATAGTATTTACTATTCATGACGTTCCAATTTCATCAATCAATCGAGCTATTAATGATCATCGCGATGCTTCTAGACTCGACTGATTTATCCGTCCTATTTTTATTCACTATGAGACTGTGATCAATCATGTTGATGAAATATTCACATCATGTTCTATATATCGTTTTATACCAATCACTATGAGAGTTAAAATAGGTAAGAATACCTAAAATTCTAGATAATTACATGTTGGTGACGTCCATAACTAACCAATTAAATCTTTGTTTAAGCGATCTGGTCTGATATATCTGCAAATTATCCTTGTTGCTGATGACCTACCAAATGAAAGACACTATTATCCTATTATATCAATGTGACTCATAATTTTATTCATTACGATTACACGCGTAATTGTTGTAACGTGTGGACTGCAGGTTTTGACAAGCAGCGCTTATATCGATCAACTCAGTGATACGTTAAACACGTAATGAACGGCCTAGAGTCTCGATTGGTCCCACTTCCCTGTCTAGCCCAGCCAGTCGAGTCTAGAACGCAAGTCACAGTCTGTGAGTTATGAATCGTTATATTTCAAACATACTCTGTTTATATACCAACCAAACAGACCACATCGTACCATAAAAATAGAAAACAACATCTGTACAATATTTAACGAGTGAAATAAATAATGGCCAATAGGGAATGACCATTTAGAGTCCAAGGACATCATTAGACTTAACATTATAATGATTGGTATATTCCTCAGCATCCCCAACATTAGTGTTTGGTACGTTTTTGTGTTCCATTTAATAACGGTAATTTTCTTAATTGTTGTACTAGTCTAATTGTTTTTACGTCCGAAAACAGATAGCTTTTAAAGACAAGTTTTCCTTGTTCTGACAATAGCTTTCATATAGACTGTGCTCGCTTGTTAGGAATTCGATATTGATAATAGCTAACCTTCGCGACAGTCCATGTCAATGTATTTGCCTTATTAAAAAGCAAATAGAAAGAAATATTATCAAGTTTATAGTTGATTCGCATTAAATAGCTGAACAACTAAAGAAATCCAAACGGCTAATCTGCACGCTTACGTAGTTTAGGATTGCTCGTATAGCCTTGGATAATGTCACTCATCAAAGACTTACGTATTAACGTACTTTAAATGAAAATAGAATGTTGATATTACAACGAATCCCGTTGCCTCAGCAGCAGTACCAACTTATGTGGCAAAACGATCTCATGCTAATTAATACTCTGACTTACGAGTGAAGAGTGCTAACTTGCCTCTTATTCCTGAAGTGACCTCAGGTAACCGATGCATGTCTAATAGCGACATTAATCCGAAATCTTCCGGTGTAACATTATAAAAAACATCCGCCCACAAATGCCTCGCACCAACGTGAAAGCTTCTGAAGACACTGTTAAGATCAAGAAGTTTTACCGTGTTTTAAGTAGATATATACGGGACCGTCTGGTTCCATACCTAACGACATGAATAATACAATGGTTCTACCATACAAAATTATACTCTCGTACACCAGGTTTTATCCTACAAACTATATGGTCACACTTGATCGAAACGTCGCACAAGACGGCCATCACTACCGTCGTGTCAGCAGGCCTAATATTGGACAGACTGCAGAGTACCAACATGTACCACAGTAACCTTGTGGTGCGTGCTACTTATATTGATATAAGTAGTATAATATGCTAGTCAGGAATGTAATGTATGGCAGCAGAAGATGACGGAAGATCAAGAAAGCAAGGGCGGGAATAGAATGCGATTTGTATGAAAATGTAAGAACAATAAAGTCTGAGACAATTGGTGGACATTTTGCAAATTAATGATTTAATATATTGTCCTCAGATTTTATTTAGATGCTCTGTAATTTTGTGTCAAATACATTCGGTTGTCAACACCCGTGTTTTGTTCACTACAACCTCAAAAGGCACCAACGTTTTATAGATAAACTAGCAAATTACGGGGTCCAAAACCCTCTGCTTGATTGGATTCCTTCCTCGGACACCGATAATAAATTTCTGAAATTGACTGTACCTCGTCAAACGCTGTCCCTGTCTTAAATGGTGTAATAAAAGGTAGTGTAATAGGCTCTTTGCCCATTTTTGTTTTTACCAATGAGATCTGTGAATGCTTTTGTGTGGGCGAACCGCTTCTGTCTGCAGATGATCTTAATGTAGTGTATTAATCTCCTACTTGTTGTGTGGCGTCTAGTCAACCGATAAGATCCCCCGTAGGCCAATTATCAGAAGGCAGTTGATGGCTGTGGTCAAGATGTATTTATTGGCGATCTCGTGCTCTCGGAAGAATGCCGAGATCGTGCCAGGTTACTAGCGTGGTTACTGAGTGTAACCAACCTACTCTTATACCACTGAACATCGCACGTCAGGGCAATCGGTGGTTGGGCAAACGTAACACGTGTCCCAGACATCTCAACTGATCAAGTTTCACTACCTCATCAGTTGATTTGCCATCTTTGCCTAGTACCCGTTTCTTAACAAACGCGTTACTTACTCGATAGTCCTAGGACATACGAGCAATGTTTCGAAGACACCCATGATCAAACACTAGTAACCTACAAATATCCTCTACTCTTATCGGGTATGTTTCACTGCCATAAAGTAGGACGAAACGAACTGATGAGCAGTAAAAACGTCCTTTGGTTGATAGACGGATGTTTCGCCTACACCAAAAATGACGCAAGCTGGCAAAAGCAAGTCGAGCCTTTGTATCCGTGCAAAGATTTCGTCACACACCAAACCACAAAGGCGGACGAGACTTCCCAGATAAGTCGACACGCACAACTACTTCACTACCTACCATTAGTTCGGGTGTCGATGCCATCCAATTCTGAAGCAACATTTTGCATTTCGAGGGAGAGAATTGCATCACGAACATACTTGCACTGTTGCTTAGAGTGGTGAGAAAACTCTGCATTTTGTCCGCGTCTTCACTAAATTGAACTATGTCATTGCCACATTCTAGGTCAACAAGTGAATCTCCTGGTAGAAGTTCAACTCCTAGAAATTTAGATGTGGAGAGTGTTATCTCTAAAAGCATGTCGACGATAAAGTTAAAGAAGAATGGTATAAGAGTGGACAGCCCTGAAGAACACCACTTGAGATAATCAATTCTGATGACAGTTCACCATAGGCTGTCACTCGACTATTTGTGTTTGAGTAGAGAGCCTTTATAAGGTTAATGTACTTCTTTGGTACTCGTTTCAGTGACAAACACTGTTATAGAACCTCACGATCGACAGAGTCAAATGCCTCCTTAAGGTCGAGAAATACTTCGATTGTTGGGCTTCTGAATGTGTGTCTACGTTCTAGCACCTGACTTAGTGTCAATATCTGGTCTACGAAACCAACCTGATTTTCTCTAATCTACTCTTCACGAGCTTTGGTTAGGCGTCGAAGTATTATTGAAGCTAATAGTTTAGACAATATATTAGTCGAAATGTTTCCTATGTGATTGTCACAAGAGGACTTTTACCTTTCTTCTACATTGCACAATCAGTGATTAAGACCAGTCAGATCGAATTACGTTCAGTTCTCAGATTCTACCTAAGACCTCAGTCAATCTCGCTGGTAATACTGAACCGTTATGCTTAAAATGTCAGAGTCTGCTGCTCTCCCTCGCTTCAGATTCCCCATAGCTTTTTCAACCTCGTGAAGAGTCGGGGTACTTGCATCACCTTGTCATTCAGGTCGACTGGAGATCGTGGGAAACCGAATTGTGGCTTAAGGGCAGTTGAACTGATCCTTAAAGTGTTCTGCCCATCGATCCAATCTCTTGGATTGTGAATGAATAATGTGTCCATCTCTTCCCGATATAGCTTCGCTAACAGTTTATATAATAATTTATATTCTGAAAATAATAATTACACAATTCACGCCAGTTCACAGGCATGATCAATTTGATATAAATATTAACATTAGATGTACAGAACAAACATGTGATAGAAGAAAGTTTTATGTGTACTAGTTCACTAATTGTTTGGGCAGTACATTTATGACATGTATTACAGCAGTCCAATGCATCAGCCGGGAATTTTTAATATTTCTTAAATGGACAGCCCGTTGATTTATGAATGGAGTAATTATGATCATTTCATGTGCCACATCGAATTAATGATAATTATCTACAACTAGAGAAATTAAAGCGAAAACAGAGAACACGGCACAACAAAGAAGTAATTACCAAAATATATCAATCAGGTCTACCAAAATGCGTGTGTCATGTGACACAGTGATATAATGTTGATGTTATTCAAATTAGTTAAACTTTCTAGGGACGGTGTTGTCACAAAGTGACAGCAAGCAGGTGGTTATCCGAGAGTCTAGAAAATTTATAGGTGAAGTAATTCATATAAATGATTTAGAATGAGTTTGTTTCACTAGTGCCTAATGAGAAGTTTCTGCATATTGAATCACGTGATTGGATATAAACGATAGTTTATGAAGTGGTTTGAAGAAAAAGATAAGATTTAGTTTGAGTCTCCTTCTACGAAAAGGATCTAACCCACGTTTTTTACATCCAGAATTGTAAGTTAAGGTACAATCAGCTCCAAAAATACGAAGTGTAAATCGCCTCTGTACTGATTCCAGCCCTAATTTATCCTTTATGCGTGCACTGCTAAGAATAAACATGCAATATTCTAGAAGAGGTCGAGCACAAAATATGTACATTAAAATACGTGACTCATCGTTATAAAGTTTTCGAGTTATGTAACCTACTAGACGTTGAGATTTAGAGGTCTGTTTCAATATCTGTTCTGTAAATGAAAAGTCTTCGGAGTATCTAAGTCCTAAGTCTACTACTGTATGTAACTTAGATAACATTTCTCCAGCAGTGCATGTTAATGGAGGCCGAGAACTCATCATTACATGACTGACAACTACCGGTACTCCAATTAATCCCAAGATAATTGAAATCCTCAGTGATAACCTTAGCATTAAAGCTTTGAGAAGATGCATGTATGAATGCATTGATAATAAGATCATTCCCATTATTCAAACTATCAGGAGCTCTGTATATGCATACAAGGATTGGACTATGAATCAAGGTGTTGACTGATTCTGGTAAACTATTTAGGACACTATCTTCAACTTCATTAGATGTTAGGGTATCCAAAGCATATATAATACAACCATCTCCTTGCTCGGTTTCTCTGTCACAGCGATAGAGTCTGCAGTTCTGGATACTTAATTCTGAATCAGATACTGCTTTAGAGCACCATGTTTCAAAGATAAGTATGAAAGAAGGTTTGGCTAGAAAAGCTAATGTTCTTAAGGCTGACATTTTGTTTGGAAGTGAACGTGCATTGATAAATAATAAGTTTAAAAAGGGAGTATGGAGTGTAAAAAAACCGAGAGCTTCCCCGTTGATTTTGGGTTTGCATAGACTGTGGTTTATTATGTTTAACTGATCACATGGGCTATCACTTGAACAAACTGTATCGCTAGTGGGAACAAGGATTTCTGAAGGCCAAAAAAATCATTATTTTTATAAAGTGGATTAATTTGTTGAACTTGACTAGACGGACAGTTAAGACAAGCACCTGCTAGTTGGGTTGATGGTGAGTAACCTAGTAATTCATCTTGCCCAATGGGGAAGTGTTGAGAAAAATTACGTCTTACAGGTTTATTATATAAAATGTTTGTGGGTAACCGTGAGGCGCGCTGGTTCATTGTGGTCTGTACAATGATAGACCTGCTTACATAATGATTGCAGTGGCCATCTTGTGAGACATTTGAATCAAATCTGCCTTCATAAGCTCCCCTACGATGCATAAGGTAAAGCATGATGTCGGGAAGCATAGTATTATTTTTATTTGGTAGGGTCATCGTAATATTTTTGTTATTGGGTCTAGAACCAGAAGGTTTTGTACATACATTCTTCTTACGTGGCACAGGCTTTTTAATCTTGACAGTGTTTTTGAAAGCTGTCGCATTAGAACTAAATATTGCCTATGGGCTTATAAAGGTAGACTGGGTAATATCGGATTAGTGTCGTCATTAGATGTATATTGGTTAACACTTGTCGTTGGTAAATCAGCTCTGGAGAACACAAGATAGGGTTGCTGCATCAGTGGATCCAGCAGCTGATGCATTGTGGTTTGTTATGATCTCAACATCCTTATTTTCGTTCAAAATACGTTTTTGCGTAAGTCTTTGATAGGTGATCTTATCTGAGACTATACGAGCGTTTCTAAATTTCGTAAGCGCGCAGATTAGTCGCTCGGATTCTTTTAAATGTTCAGCTAATATATGAGAATCGAATCTGAACAAAACCAGGCAATTGACTGAACTTTAGAACGCATGTCGTTTAGATGCTTAAAGATAGTTTTTAATTCACAATTGATATTATCGATACTTTTTTGTCTTGAGGTATAACTCATTATTAAATTAGGGGCAGTCATCCAGCAGCAGGTATGGTATAAGACCACTCCCAACATTATCAGCTTCAAAAGCGGTAGCAGAGAATGGGGAATACGTAGTTTCAGTTTCAGTTTGAGAAGGACAGGAGGCTTGATGGCCTGTGTTAATCCTGGCAATGGTGGTCCCTCAGTTGATCCAACTTTCTTTTGAAAGAATCGACGAATAGAGCCTTAACCACGTGCTGAGGTAATGAGTTCCACTCGTTGATGATTCGATGGGAAAGTCGATAGTCATCTGACAAGTAATTTCTTCTTGGCTTGTGAACTTTTTTGGAGTGTCCTCGTAAATCCTCTGTTTTGGAAGACAAGAAAAATGAGGGCATATCAGGTGCAAATTTGGCACTAAGCCATTTGAAAACTGCAATCAAGTCGCCTCTAATTCTGCGATATGACAACGGGAAAAGTTTCAGCTTGGCCAGTCGAGCTTCATACGGAAGCTTCGTTATTCCGGGAATTAGTTTAGTCTTCGTTCTCTGAACCTTTTCTAGAAGCAAGGGCTGGCCGCTTTTATGCAGTACTGAAGTTTAGGACGTACGAACACTGTATACAAAGTCAAAAATGTCTTAGCGTTGACATGAATAAAAGCCCTACGTATTGACCATAACGTTTTAAAACCTTTAGCGGCTATTGCACGGCAGTGTGCAATAGTCTTTAAGTCTTGGCTAACGATGACTCCTAAGTCATTATATGTCTGGACGACAGGTAGCTCAGTGTTATTCATCGTGTATGTATCTGTACCTTGATGACCGATATGCATCACAACGCACTTGAAAGCATTTATCGGCAACTGCCAGGCTTGAGACCATTCAGATAATTTCTTCAGGTCATTTTGGAGTTCTAAGCTATCACCCTTACATCGTATCGTTCTCTATATCTTCACATCATCAGCATATAGCAAGACCGATGGTGATAAAAGGGAGGTCATTTACGTACAAGAGGAATAGCACTGGCCTCAAAGCTGTACCCTGTGGCATTCCACTAAGCACAGTTCCCCAGGTAGATAACTTTGAGTTCACCCGAACTCTTTGTTGACGCCCAACTAAGAAGTCTTTTATCCAAAAAATAGATTGCCTCCAATCCCAACATTTCTTAACTTATACAACAGCCGGTTGTGCGGAACCTTGTCAAAAGGTTTTGCTGAAATCAATGAAGGTTACAGGTAACTCTCGGTCTTTAAGTGCGCACCAGCTTTCACAAGCCACTAATAAGTTAGTGAGACAAGAGTAATCTATTTTGAAATCGTGCTGTTTCTCCGAGAGAATCCGATTTTTATGAGGATACTTGAAAAGCTCCTTCTGAATAATCTTTTAATTTTAACAACCACACTAGTTCGGCTAACGGGGCGGTAATTCTCAGGCTTGTGTTTCGTACCTGTTTTGAAGACAGGACTTACTATGGCGTTTTTCCAGTCTTGGGTGAACGAACCTGCGTTATAGATAGGTTAAAGCATATACTTAAAGGGTTCGCAACAAAGTTAGATAATTCCGTCAGTAGACCAGGATGTAATTCATCGGGCCCCATGGATTTACCTATGTCAAGCTGATTTAGTAGACCAAAGACATCGAGTTCTTTGATGTTCACGCTATCCAGTGTGTGTGGAGGGATCTGTATACGCTGATGGGAAGGGTGCTTCTACGGTGTATACATTGCTAAAGTAGTTCGAGAACACTTGAGCCTTACCAAAGTCGTCCTCCACTGGTGACGCGGCAGTACCGTCTCCCTATGGAGCAGGAATATTTCCTCTTCTTTTTGTCCTTTGACTTATATAAGAATACAAGCGTTTAAGAAATAATATGGATTTTTAAACAATCTTTTCTTCGTACAACTTTCTAGACTTACGGAGGGTCGAGGCATAGGTATTCCGGACTTTTCAGTACTGGGATTTAGTTTCATTAGTGCCCAGTAAGCTAAATCTATCCCACATTTTTCTTCTCTTACGGAGAAGGATGCGGACTTCCCTACTGAAACATGGTGGGGAGTTTCTCGACCCCCTTGGTATAGTCCAAGGGATGTGGGGTGTGGTAACTTTTAAATACGAATTTCGAAATGCGTCACAGGCCGTTTCAACTGAGGACTCTGGATCTATTGTACAATCTACTAACGATGCTAAGTGCATGATGTCTGGTATGTTTGCTTTCCAGACGTTAGGTCTGGACTGAACTGATGCGTGATCGTGACTGACAGTTATATGGAAGTCGAAAGTTAAAAATGCGTGATCACTTTTACCTAGGGGTGGTATATAATGAAGGTTAGCAACGTCATCCACATAGTGAGTGGGTATAAGATCTAATAAGGCTGATTCAGAGTTCGGATCGTTCTTAGTCGCTTTTTTCACATGTTGCACTACGGCACGTGATAACCTCATCAACTAGTTCCTGCTCGAAGAAATTTGCCGACGATTAAGTTCGCAGATTTTCCCAGTCTACCATAGGTGCATTAAAGTTCCCTAGGATTAGACATCGACCACTTTCTGACCAATTATTGAGACTTCATTTACCTCACAGCTTGGACTGCGATAAAATAAACCAATCAGCAGCTCTTGTCCCTTGCATTTCAAGCGGAGACTAACTAATTCACACGTCCCACTCTCATGGGATATACTTTCGATAATGGCAAATAGGATAGCATTCCTAATGAATAGAGCTACTCCCCCTCCTTTACGCTTTTGTATTCTGTCGGCCCTTAATAACATAAAACCCTTGAAATCAAGTTCCATACTATCTATAGCCTGTGTCATCCAGGTTTCTGTAACCGCGATTATGTCTGGTTTAGTAGAGTCAATCTGTACACCTAGTTCCGATCGCTTATTAAGTAAGCTTCGGGCATTGGAGTAACAGATTCGAAGCCTGTTTAAGTGGCTTCGTGCTTCACTCAGAGTGGCTTCGGCATCATCCTCTGTCGAAGCCTTACAACCCGAATATTTACAAATTTCAGGTCCTTTTCACCAACGTCTGACCAAGTTGTAGTTCTTTTTCGGCTTTCCGTCTTTTAACGCAGAAGAACCTACTTTCCTTTGGCTTTTATTCAAGGCAGGCCCCTTTGGAGGCTGCTTTTTCTTCGTTGATCGGCGTCAGTCATCTACTATCGAACTAACTTTAGTTTGCTTCAAGTCGATTTGCGTGTCGACAGATCGAGTGCTGTTTAATGTGTTCTGACTACGCTTGCTAAAACACTTCTTTGCAGCATCAACCAGCGAGATGGCCTCGGTTAACAAGCTGTTTGCATCCAAGCAGCACTGTTGACAAAGCCATACGCAACCCTTCTTACTGAACCGTTTGGAAGCCGCAGGCGTTAAGGTCGTGCAAACTTCGTGGTACCAGCCTTTAGACTCATTGCACTGCATGCCGCTTTCAACGGAATAACGACAACGCGGACGTTGGCAACTGCTTTTTTTACACTGTCCGGTCAATTAAAAAGAAGTCCTATTCAAAAAGGAACGATGTGCGATGGTGCTCAGAAACCAAAAAAATAATCAATGACTAAAAAGTGAAAAACTGTAGATTGTTAGCACCAAAAGTACTAACAGTTACAATTGAAAATGATGTACTTAAGAGTACCAACGATAAAACTAATTGAGAGAACGGTAAAAACGGTACTCTGGTCGAATACCTTAACTGAAATGAATTCAATTAAAGTGAAAACAGTAGTCTTGATACGTAATAAACGATCAAAACAATGAAATTTACTGAGCAAGGAAAAATACCACTGTCCCTTTTAAACAGAATTCTTATTATCTGAAGCATTAGGGTTTTTCCGTACTTGTTTTTTTGACAGTCGACCCGTATCTGTTTAAGATTTAATTCTAAAGCTATTTATGAGTTATAAACTAGGGTTCAACGATATTCAAACAATATGAACTAGATACCATGTTATCGTAACGCAAACTTCAAACGTACCGCAGTTAGGTTCCTAATACCTGCCTCGTTAACAAGTTGGAACAGTTGTCTGCTGTTACCTATTGCCGTTGCCTTTACCATCTCTCTTGCTTTCGCTAACCACCACTGTTTGCGATCATTGTGGAGGCTTCTTTTTAGCGCGCGCTTAAGTTGACTCCACACTTCGTTATGTTCAGAGCCAGATGGAATGAGTTTACGAGCATCTATTAGTGCGGTAGATGCTACTGAGATCCAGTGTTTCTCCTTAAGCTTAAGATTTATTGTACTAGCAGATGTTACTGCTGTTTCTACAGCTCTTCGGTTGTCATTCTACTCTGCACCGAAATGAGCATCACATACAGGACTGTCTTCTGCAGAGACCCTCCATTGATGGCTGATAGCGATGTGATCTATTTAGATCCAACGTTGGCACGAATTTGTGAGTCACTATGTCAAAATGTATTTTTTCCTTGTGCTCACAGTTGGTGTTAGCCAGAAACAGGCAATTATCTGAGCATAGCTACAACAGACGGTCGCCATTATCCATGCGAGAATAGACAGAGACGACGAAGAGACTACGACGAGTGTCCCTAACTTTCCGAGTTCTTACTGATCCGTTTATTCGGACAGCGCACGAATGACTGTCTACTAGAATCCAGTCTCACAGGGCTAGTTATGCCCTAGGACTCAATGCTATACTTACGCCAGCGAGACCACGGGAAGCAGCATCGGGGCTACCAGATACACGAAGTGTGAATCGAAATGGTTCGTTACTTTGACATGACGAGTTCAAATGGATGACGCTACTCGGATCCTGTATGCGCGTTTTGGTGACGCAGCACACATCGATGGCGCGAGATTCTAAAGTCCCAGCTAAGGAAGCCTGTTGTCCAATTTGACGCAGTGCTCGGACGTTGAAAGATCCTACACGATGTTTAGAGCGTAGTTTCAGGAGACCAGGAACAACGTTTCGAGTACTTGAATTGTCTGCCTTAGTGGTGCGAGATGATTAACGGACATGAGAAGGGTTGGTCGTGGAGATAAGAGAGTTATTAGGAGATGTAGGAAGTATGTGAATGTGACTAACTTGTTCTCGTGTGCTGTGAAGGGTATGATGGCTGATGTCACTTCCCGAGTGCCTACACAGTGGAAGGGAGTTTCTTGAGGAACCTGAAAATGAAATCGGATTAGTGTTGGTCTTAACGACCTGAAAGCGTGACCACAGAGACCAAGGGACAATTGCTTGAGGTCGGTCAGATTTTTCTGGGAAGTGTTTGACGTGTTAGCTCCATTCTTCAAACGACCTTACAACCGATGACGAAAACCCGTGAGGTAAAGTGAGGTGTAACGTTTTTAGGGTCTACCTTTTCTAATACCTTCCTTCCTTGTGAGAAGGCAGCATTTCTGCAGATGCTCGGTGTCCGAGGGAAACTCCTCTCTCCTGTCACATCCCTATACAGTCAGCAGTACGACTTCGCCCAAAGAACTTGAGTTGCTGCTTTTAGTCTTACCGTTCTCCAGTTAACCAGTTTGGCATAGCAGAACCTACAAGAACACATGTTCCAGCCAATATAGCTCGGTTGGGTCATCACGATGTGCGAGCTTGACCACCACGTCAAGGCAGCAGCCACGATCGGGTTGTCGTTTACCTGACACGTATTCAAACAGAGATCCTAGTCTCAACGTCTTATGGTTTGCACAAATCAAAAGCTTTACGAAAACGAGTCACATATTTCGATGTACAGAGTTTCTCTTCGACCACTCCTAGAATACTGTACGATTATTTTCGTAGTGTGCTCATAAAAGATAAATTGAGGCGGCAATCAGTTCAGTGACGGTTTACAAATCGGATGCAGTACAGACTTCTGTAACTAAGACGTTTCACTATAGAGAAGACTTACACTTAGGATTCTTGAAATTGATTGTACCTTCGGTTGTATTTCCAGGTGAAATGAACTTGGGTTCACCCCTTTATGGAAGAGAACACTCAATCTAATCGTTTTCTTCAAAATACTTAATAAACTATCCTCTACATCCAGTCAAGCAATTGAATATGCAGAAACTTCTAATTACGACATCCATATCTCTTAGTCATTGGTGAAACAAACCTATCTATCTATATGAACTGCTTTACCTTTAAAGTTTTCATCCTCTGGAATAATCTGACACAATCCAACCGTAAAACGAAATCACTTCCATCCTTTGTTCTCTGCACTGATGAATTCAGCTCTTCTGAAAGTGCAATAAATATTCATGTATATCTTATTCCACAAATCACTTTATGTGAAATTTATATGTTTATTCATTCTTGTTAGAGAATCTACCAAGTTGAACCGCCTGCCTGCTGTTAGTTCACGTTAACACTGTTCCCGTGAACTCATAGTGATTTGAATATCATCTGGCATGATCAGTACATCACTGAGTCATATGACACACGCATTGTAGTAGACTTTGTTGACATGTTTTATTAATTATTGCTTTGTTATTCCGTATCCTCTGCTTCTACCTTGTTTTCTCTGGTTATAGATAGGTACAACAAATTCGTTATGGCGCAAGAAATAACCTAAAAAGTTTTGTTCATAAATCAACAGAATGTTCACTTATGAAGAATCAGAAGTTACGGGCCTATGCACTTCATTGCCGTAATACATGTCACAATTGTACTGCCTAAACAGGTTTTGAACTAGTAAATTTGAAACAATCTTATATCACATGTTTGTTCTCTACATTTAACGTTACTATTTGTACGAAGCTGATCATGTTTGTGAACTGCTGGCATGAATTCTAGAAATATTATTTCCAGAATGTATATGCAATGTATATGCAATAATTACAAAGCGAGTTCTTAATCTGAAGTGATGTAATTTTTTCCCGATTATTTGACCGCAAACAACTCTTAAGGTCTGTTTACTTACTTACTTACGCATGTTACACCCAATGGATCATAGGCTGCTACGAAGTAATCTGTTGGTATCAATCAATCGACAATTCGGTCAATTAAGACAAAATGAAGAACAATTTGTAACTTGCGGATAAATGCAGTGATTATTATTGACGATTAATTCATTATAGATCAATGACGAATATCATACTTATCTGGAAATTGAAGCTCTTGATTATATATCGCAGATCGGACTGTAATATGACGTACATTGTAACATGTATGTCATTTTCTGATGTTACATTTTTTAAGTTAGTCAAAATTAAAGGCTAGACATTGCTTTTGAGCTAGTTAACATACATCACTAAGCCAGACCATCTCGCTTTGCTGTTCAAACACAAATATAGTTGGAGGGGGCTGGAATGCAACAGGAGCAACTTTCAAACCAACTCCGACAATCAGACATTATCATGTAAGGATTTTGTATTTCCTCGACGCCACTAGTTCGAACAAGTGCACATATGTTCACCGTAGGCACTAAAATTAACTCCGAAGGGTTCCATATACTTTTTTGGAAAATAAGCCAGTGTCATCCGTCAAACCCATTTTTCACCTTCCCCTTCTGCAGGAATGTTTCACGCCATTGTTCAATGACATAACATAAGTCTCCGGTGCTTTGATTTGTTCAAACTGGTGATGATTGGAAAATCGACCGAAACGGTAAACAGGAAACAAAATTGTTTCTGAACCGATTTCAGCATAGGGGGTCTATGAAAGAAATGAGGGACCACATAATATTTTAATTTAATATAATCAAGCTTGAATACATGCAAAATCATCTGGACAATGGTAACTGAAATTATTCTGGCAGTCTATTAAAGAAGAGGATCATAGGCCTATTTATTATTTCAGGCCACATGTTTTTGTACATTATAACTCGGTTTGGTAGTTCAACATTTTTATTCATTCCAGTATTGTGAGTTTGGTATACCATAGAAAGTGTAAATTGTGAGCAAGTTGAATTTCAGAATACAACATATACACTGATAAGCACTTGTCAGTAGTACCACAACAGTTCAGAGGTGATTTCCCTAACTACTACACTAGATGATATGAGATCGAATATATGAGGATGGTATCATTTGTTTAAAGATGAGACACTCGCATTGCTGGTGAGTTTATTCAGCATAAAATGAAGTCAAAGTGATCGGTATGAACCACATGGTAAACTTTTCGACATGTTGGAATTTCGAGACTTGCTTTGGCATTCTATCTGACATAAAGTTGAGTGGTCTATCGTATCATCAGACAGACATCCCGTCCATCGATTTTGATAACCTTATTTTTAACTAGTTATCTTCTGAAGTTTTATCATCTTCATGTGTCATATTAGACCTCAAATGCCCTGGTAAGGCCCCCAAATGCCCTAGTACGGCCGAGAGTGGGGGACGTCCGCTCTCCCTCTCGAAATGCTCTCACACGACCTCGCGTATGTAGCCTCTTCCAAGGAGGTCCTACTTACTGCGTTCTCGTGGCTGGGGTGTGGTTTACGAAAATGAGAGGACGAAAAGCGAAAAACTGACGCTTTAACCTGATCCCAAACCAATGGTGCACATGGGCCCCAGTATCCTGCGGGAACAAATGGCATATGAACCGATTGATGGTCACCGACCTCCATGGGACTGCATCTCCTTACGATGCTCCACTGCCTTGTGGATCAGAACCTCAGGTCGAAGGCTCGTGGTGTGGCTCACTGAGAAAACCACCTGCTTCGATCTGAGCACCCTGGCAGTATCACAGCCCTCGCACATATCGAATGAGATTTGTGTGGCGCATATGTATTTGGTGCCTCTTTGTACCAATATCTATGTGTTGAAATAAAATAAAAACTATCTTTTTGATCATGGAATATATGACTATCTGACATTTACGTAGTGGTTTGATAGTCTGATTATATACTGTTGTGTTATGACTCTTGAAATTATCTGAAATTCTTAGAATTTATTCGAACCACAGATATGATGTTTACGAAATCAAAATTTCTGCCCGTATTTCTTACCATCGATTGATATAATTGATAGTATATTGTTTACATTCATTGCTAACCAACGTTTGTGTAATAACTTAGCAAGAAATTGTCCCCCATGATCATTGTGGTACCTCTTTAGCTTAACATAAACTGTTTTGTATTTATTGGCTGTTGTGTCTTTTAGTTTGCAAAAACTGGTATAAGTTGATTATATTGGCTTTAGACTAATGCTGATTCCGATTCTGACAGTGAATTTTGGAACATTTTTCATATGATGAATGAAGATCAGATTTCAGCCTGTCGATTGTATGACGGTTCGCCTATTCGCTGAAAACCGTTGGAATCGGTGTCCCACATAAACAAGCAAAATTACTTTTACTAATCTTATGCAAACCAAATAATAAACTAACAGACGAAGGAAATTGAAATAACACCTATGAAAAAACTGTTCTATTCTAGAGAAATAGTAAGTCGGATTGAGTAGATGTTCTCTTCATCTTCATCAGTATCAACGCTAATTAGCTCTCAAATCCTATATTGTATCTTAACTCGATTAAATGCACTTAGATAATTAGGAAGTGACATTTGACTATGAATATGTTGAAACACTGAATACTGAGAAAATCAGAGAATGTTTAGGAGCATATCACTCAGGTTAATCACTAATCCACAAACATATGTAGATCGATCCAACCTATCAACTAGTGAGAAAAACTATGGACAAGCAGAAGGATCAAGAATCAATTCAAAGAGAGAGGTCAATAAAACGAATATGTAAAGAACGACATGGTAAAGATTATCACTAACTAATCATAATCAACGTCAAGAGGACAAGTCGTCACTCATACGTAAAGAAATTCGAATATCACATTCTTACCTAAAGTTTTCCTGATCAATAACACCAATCAGCAATGAAATGCATAACAGCAGAAGTTTGGAAATTTGAGAGGAAAATAAAGGGAACAGAGACGAATTGTTATGAGCTAATAAAAGTAGTTCAATTGTTTCTAAACGACGGAGACGCAGGAGAGATATGGTATTATTTTTCGATTCTCTTTAGGTAGACTCATTTATCAATAAAATCCATAACTGGATATAGCACGATTTATTCTTTCGATATGTATGATATTAGTCAACAATGAAGTGAACATTTGTTGATCGGATCTCTATTGATTTGTAATTTTATACTATCATCATCTGAAACGGTTGATTTGAACTGGTTACTGCTAGTCATCAGCATTCCCTAAAGATATATCACCCAAAACAAAACGGAAGAGATAAGGAAATAGTTCTGTTGCCAGCACACTTATACAGATGGCCTAGGTAGGAAAGTGGTTGTATGAATTTACTTTGGACTGTGAGCATGAATTGTGATGATTTTCGCAATGTGCAAAAAACGCACTTGTGAAGCACCTACACCCTATATAACTGGCGCCACAGGAGCCGTTGAATAGATAAATACTGAGGTAAGTTGGTGGTGCAAACTGTGGTACTCAATAATTCTCATAAACACCTTACACTTATCATCAATATGCCCATCAAATAGATTTCATCGATCCCTCTTTTCCAACTTCACTTAATTTGTATTTTTATTCTGAATATTCAACAAAAACTCAAAAATGTCAACTTGATATTGACATTTAATTAAGCAAACGACAAATATAATTTTATTTGACAAAAGTGAAGAACGAAACAGGAGTGTTTTGTATTCGCTTAGCTAAAATATCAGTACATACTTCACTTACCTACTTACTTACGCCTGTTACTCCTCGCGAAGGAGTATGGGCCACTCACCAGCATTCTCCATCCAACTCTGTCCTGATCAATCCTTTCCAGCTCCTTCCAGTTGTTATTCATCCTTTTCATATCTGCTTCATTCTTGCGACGTTATGTGTTCTTTTGTCTCCTCTTTTCCGTTTCCATTCAGGATTCCTAGTTAGAGATGGACTGGCGATGCAGTTTGAGGATTTGCGTAATGTATGTCCTATACATGTCAATAGTCTTTTTCTAATTTTCTCTTCAGCTGGAAGCTGGTTTGTTCTCTCCCAGAGAAGGCTGTTGCTGGTGATATCCGACCAATGAATGTTGAGTATCTTGCGTAGATTATTATTTATAAATACCTTCTTGATGGAGGTTATAATAGTTCTTCAAGTTTCGGCTGCGTACAGTATAACTGCATTGACGTTCGTGTTGAAGATTCTGACTCATATTGGTTAACAGTTATTTTTGGTCCCATATATTCTTCAAATAAAAGAATGTGGTCCTTGCTTTGTCATTCCTCGCCTTTACATCTGCATGTGAACCTCTTTGTTCATCGATGATGCTTCTCAGTTACGTGAACGATTATACGTTTTCGAGAGTTTTGCTGTGAAGAGTGTCTGGATTGCTGTTCTCCGTGTTGTATATGAGGGTCATGGTTTTCTCCTAGCTGTCTTTATCTGCGTTTGTTCGTATGTATGGGATAGGAGGGCTAGGTCATCAGCAAACTCTTAATCGTCTACTTGGTTCTAAGCTGTCCGTTGTATGCCGTGTTTTCCCTCAGATGTCGAGGTCTTCATAATCCAGTCGACCACAAGAAGAAAGAGGAAGAGAGAGAGTTGATAGCCTTGTCAAACTCCGGTCCATACTTGGAATGCATCTGTCAGATGTCTTCCATGCACGATCTTGCGCTGTAGTCCGTCGTATGAGTTCTGAATAATGTTGAGAATGTTATCAGAAACTCCATAGTGTCAAGGAATTTTCCAAAACGGCCTCCTATTTTCAATGTCAAATGCCTTTTCATAATCAATGAAGTTGATGTACAGTGACGATTTTCACTCATCTGATTGTTGGACGATGAATCGTTATGTTGCAATTTGGTTTGTGCTGTACAAAGTAGTACGAAATGCACTTGTAGTACGGAAATTTCACGAATCCAGAATCATCAAAATATCATTCAAAACAAAGAAAGATGGAATTACAATGAAAGTTAATCAGTGTTATGCACCCACCAATCATTGCAACGATGACAATAAAAATCAATTCTATGAGAATCTGCAATCAATCTTGCAGAAATGCCCAAGAAACGACCTCACCGCCAATGTCGGAATAAATAACATCAGATGTGAAGATATCATGGGACGACATGGACTTGGAGAGAGAAACGATGATGGTAAAATATTTGCAAATCTATGTGCATTCAAATAATTGGTCATATATCCATATAAACGTATACACAAAGCTACATTTATCTCACCTCACCACACCACAGAGAAGCAGATAGATCATATTTGCATCAATAAAAAATTACAAAGGACAATGGAGGATGTGAGAACCAGGAGAGGATCATTTATAACTTTGGATCAATACCACGTTCTGGTCAATTGAAAACAGTAACTGATGATAAACTGGACGATTGGACAAACAGCACTACCAAGGTTCAGTACAGCCTTCCTTCGTGATACTGATAAACTCAATCAATTCAAGATAGCTCTCAACAACAGATTTCAAGCCTTACAGGATGAGCTGAAGAAAAAAGAAACTACTATGGAGGACATCTTGAAAGTTATCAAATGGGCATTGGCTTCAACGTTTCAAGAGTTTCTGGGCCGGAAGAAGCACCATTATAAGGAAAGGATCTCTATAGAAACACTAGACAGGATCAAAGAAAGGAGGTGCAAGAAGATAGCGAATAGCAACTGCCGAATACGAGCAGAGAAAGTTCAAGCACAAGCTGAGTACATAGAACCAAACAAGCCAGTGAAGAAAAGCATTTCAGCCGACAGACAGAAGAACGTGGAAGAACTAGCAACGACGGCAGAGAAAGCCTCAAGAGAATGACGTATGAAACAGCTTTAGGATACAGTGAAGAAAATAGCAGAGAAATATAGTAAATCAAAGAGACCAGTCAAAGACGAGAGCAGGCCAATCACTGAAATTCAAAAAACTGCGTAACAGGTGGGTAGAGTAGATCAGCTGTATTGAATCTACTGGACATCGAAGTAGCACACACAGACCTTCCTAAAGATGTCGTTTCATCGAAGAAATGATGATGGCCCACAGACAAATGAAGAGCAAGAGAACAGCAGTGCCTGCTAAAATAACGTCAGAAGAGCTGTAGTCAGACATTGGTGTGTCTGCAAACATGCTGTAAAAAATCAATCCAAAAAACTTGACGCTTGTCACTGCTACTGATGTGCACAACAGATGTTCAATTCCAGTTCAATAACACCATTAATCGCCAAGTCGATGGCGTAGCAATAGGAAAACCTCTAGATCCAATTATGGCAGATAATTTTATGTGGTATCGTGGAAACACGGTACTTAAAAAGGCAATTAGCAAAACAACGGAATACTCCAGATATGTGGACGACACATTTATTATCTGTAATAATAAAAAAACATGCAATCCGTCTGCTCAAAAAACTCTTCAATAACGCTCATACTAACCTATAGTTTACTATGGAGCACGAACAGAACGACATGTTCCACTTTCTTGGTGTTTCCATTAAACGCAGGGGAGACGGGACAGTTCAACGTCCAATTTATAGAAAAAGTAATTGGAATAGCCTCTACCTGAATTTCAATAGTTTTTGTCCAATAAGTTGCAAGAAGGTGTTGGTTAAAACACTATTTTACAGGACATAAAAGATATGTACCACCGACAAACTGGAAGAAGAATTAATGGACGCAGAAAAATGTCTAACAGAAAACTTTTATCCACAAACGTTTATTGACAAATATAAAAGGCCCAAGGAAAGGAAGACGGTAATAACTACGGTCAATAAAAAGCCAGTATATATAAATCTTAATATTAAATAGATAACGTCGCACAAATAATCAACAGGAGACTGGACACTGCTCTAGCCAGAAAATATCCGGTTGCTGAACGTTTAACTCTCTATAAAACGACATGTTCAATAACCTAATCAAAGATCGACAAGCAACCCTTTCATGTCGCCGACAACTGTATTTATAAATTTACGTGTATCTGCCAAAGTAGCTACATCGGCCGAACTGAAAGGAGAGCATTTCTTAGATTTTTGAACGTGTTCCGAAAAAGCTTGGAACAAGGGAAAAAAGACTATGATCAGTGCGGCCGCCGAACATCTTGATGCAGGACATCGGGTAGTTACCTAACAATCCTTTGAGGTGATTAGTAAGCAGCCCGTCTTCTTAAGTTCGCTGAAGCCATTGCCATCAGGCGTCAAAAACCTGACCTATGAATTCAAAAAAGAGACGGTGTTTAATCTTTCCTTGACCTGATGACAAATATTCCGTCATTGCACATTAAATTTTTTCATTTCTCCTTTCTTAAGAGTTTTCGCTCAACTTGCATAAGAATTTCATAGTTTCTATGTTCATTGTTCACACTATGCATATTTATGTACATACACTCAATCGAAAGTATATAAACATTAAGTTTTATTCATACCTCAGCTTTTTGAAAATCATAATCTAATGAAAATTGTAACTTTCCAAAATATTGTTTCTCCTTTTCATGATCACCCGCTTGTTCTTGTTCATTCATTTCCATGTCGGTTTTCAATGCAACCTTATCCTGATTGTGAAATGAAAGGCAGTTCAATATACACTTCACTTTAACAAGAATATAAAGAGTAGTTTCAAGATAAAAAATACTGGCAAGTGTATCAAAATAGTCAGTTTTATGCCCGGTTACTTAAATTTTCTATTCATTGAATCATATCAAGGAAGTCTACAATTGTAGATATGGTTCAGATTAGCGACCAATGCCAGTGAATTACTGTTGTTGACAACTTTCATAGTTCTGTAAATCTGTTTTACTTGTAACTCGTCATTTGGATGTACCTGCACTGGAACAACAGATTGATCAACTGCAGTCCTAAACATCAATGGGAAGACACAAGCAAGTAACACCAATAGAATTTACACTTCACCGCAATGCACAAACGGGTTGCTATCAGCACTTAGTAGCTAAGTGGATAACGCAATGGCGTTTGAAACGAACGAAAAACTGGGCGCGAGCCCCATTGTGAGCATGAATTCTGAGATGCATGCACATCCAGATGACGAGTCCCAAATAGGGTGAGACGCGCATCGTGTATTATATTGCTGACCACAATCTATCTTTTCCATAGTTCTGTATTCATTATCAGTTTATCATATAACTTTGAATATATCTATCATAAATCTGCACACCAACCACTGTAATCGACATTTCAACAGTATTCACATAAAGTACACAAGTCGTTAACAATTTTGTGACCTTCATTTCCTTTTTTTCTTTTAAAGTGACAAATTCAAATTCTTCACATATTATCTTGTTTATACACTCAGTCAGTTATTATTTGGTATTTAAAATCCTCTCAATGGATTATTTCACGAAGTAAATTACAGACATTCAGTTCTTTCAATCAGTTGAATTGTCAGAACAAATACCTAATTTATTAAGGTATGATCTAAAACGAATTGTAAGGCATGTACAAACAGTCAAACTTAACCACTCAAGCTCCCAAGTTTCGGGAACTTTGGGGAAATTTCGGGGAATTCTGGGCAAATTTTGGAGGAATCACCAAAGTCAAATGAGCCTGAACAAGGTTAAAGAGGAATTTTAAGGAAATATTGGGGAATTTCCCTAAGTCTGGGGAAATTTTGAGGTTTTAGTGCCATTTCTCCTAAATTTCCTCAAAGTTTACTATAGCGGCTTTCCCGAAATTTCTTCAAAATGAGTCAAATTTTCCCCGAAATCGGGAGTTCGGGAAGGAATATATAGGTAAGAATTCATGTATTTATGTTTGTCCACCATAGCAGTGAGTTACTTCAGGATGATAATTTATGATTTTTGCCAAGTCTCACTTTCGGGGAAAATTCCAATCACTTTAGGGAAATTTCCGGAAAGCCGCTATGGTGAACTTTGGGGAAATGGTACAAAAACCCCAAAATTTCCCCAGACCTGAGGAAAGCCTCCAATATTTCCCCAAAATTCCTCTTTAACCCTGGTCAAGGTGATTTGACCTTGGGGATTTTTCCAAAACTTCCCTCAACATTGGTGAAGGTCATTTGACTTCAAGAGTTTCCCCAAAATGCCCCAAAATTTCCCCAAACTTGGGAGTTCGGGTCGAACACACAGTCAACGTGCTCGGATTTTTATTATCGTTATAAAAGATTTATTCGTCAATCATATTATCGTACTAAAAAGAAGATTAGATGGAACATTTAAATGAAATCTACATAGAAAGTAATCACATATACTCCATAATAAACACCGTCCGGAGTTCCCAAGTTTGGGGGAATTTCGAGGAATTTTTGGGTATTTTGAGGAAACTCTCGAAGTCAAATGACCTTCACCAGTGTTTGAGGAAATTTTGGGGAAATTCTGGAATTTTGTGCCATTTCCCCAAAGTTCACTATATCGGCTTCCATAAATTTTCCCCTAAATTGGGGGCTCGGTGAGTGTCTCATTCTGATATTTTGCAAGAAAAAGTCCTAGTAGTGATGTTATGATTGCATCATCCGATTAACGATAGTAATCGTAGTTTCAATAAAAGTGGACATTCATTGTACACTTGAAAGTCAACTCTTTTATGTTTGTCACAGTGATTGCGGTTCTTTCATCACTTCACACAATGCACGTTTGTTTCATCACAATTTTATTTATCCACAACAAATACATATGAACACTTATTTGGCTTTTTAGATCAATAAGTAAATTTTCATTTATATTCGATTAACAGACTAAACAGTTTCAAGAGTAAGAAACAGTCTTCATTATCGGATTGTGATGTGTCATATGTACTGAGAAGTGACAACCGACAGCTACCGGGTCAAACTCACAGTCTCAAACAGCAGTAACAAATGGTACTGTGGTGTGAGCTACTTATATTGATATAAGTAGTATAGAACGTGCGTTAAAAGAACGTAATATCTGGCAGCGGAAAATGGCGAAGATCAAGTAAAGTAGAGCGAGAACACAATGGAATTTGTAAGAAAATGCATGAACAATGGAATGGGAGACAATAAATTGGTGTTTGCAACAGAAACAGTTCAGTTTCGTTTGATGCATGAATATTTTGCAAATTGACGATTTACTATATGGTATTCAGATTTTGATGAGATAGACTGTAATTAATGTGTTGAATGCATCCGTTTGTCCTCACCCGTGTTCTTGTTCACTACAGTACTAATGACTGCACAGCCATAATCCAAAGTAATTCTAGTTGAAATAATACTACTGACTGTTGACCTACTAGTTTCAGTAGTTAAACCTCTGCATTTCCAACTGAAGGTTCTGGGTACTATTCCTGGAAGAGTGGTAATTATCTATTATTGAAGAATCTCTTACTAGAACAAAACGGCTTTCTGTTACTTTTTGCTTCCCAACGGTATCGCAAACTAACACTAATCAAGGGAGAATGCAGCCTACAAGTTTATCATTGAATAATCATGAAAAAAGGTTAAACACAAAATAAGAGTCAAACCTACTTGACTTTTTAATGCTTCTGATAAATGAGCTGCTGTTTTTAAATCCGCTGCTAATTTTCCACCAGCTAATGACATTTTTTTACCATCTTTTTTTGATCGACGCTTTTTCAATAAACAACGTTTACGAAACCAAATTAATAATAATAAACCAAAAGTGACCCCCAGTATAGAAAGACTGACGATACCACCATAGGACACTTAAAATTAGATAAAATATGAATGACACATTATGTAATCAAAAGAAACCAATGGAAAAAACAATAAATTAATGGACAAATTTTGTTAAAAATTGATCATATATATCAAAAGTTCCAGTTAGTTAGTACTGTGGTTTATGCTACTTATATATTAACATAAATAGTAGATGATGTTAGTCGTGAATAAAAGATTTGGCAACAGAGAGACAAGAGGATCGAACAGTAAAGAATAGAAACAGGATAAATGCAAGAACAATGAAGTCTGATTGATTTTGAGACAATCGATTGACATTTTGCATTGGACATTTACTGTTTGATTGTTTGATTTTATTAACAAGTCCTGTAATTTTGTGTTAAATACATTCGATTTCCCCCATCCATGTTCTGTTCACTACAGTACTAGGGCACGTTTCACGAATGAAATTTAAGATTCATACATAATATTCATTGACATTATAAGCAAATTTTAATGTTAAACTAAATGAATTGTGTATATCCGTTAGGTACAGAATGAATGTTTCATCTTATTTAAACCCTGTCAACTGGATGTAACTATAACCTAGTATTGATATTTACTGTGAGAATCGAATACATTACTGACCTTTTCAAACTTCAACAAGTTCTACACTGATTTACTGTATCTAAGTCATGTGTCTAAGTTTGATGAAAGCCCACAGACGCAAGAAATTTGAGAGCTCATTTTTATTTTCAACTTCGCCTGTAGCTCTTCTTCGGATACTGCAGGTCCCAAGCACGGGTAAAGGAGGAAGGTTGGGCATGGGGTTAGCGTCCCCATCCCGTAGAAAACTAACTCGCTAAAAAAATGCTTACCAGAAAAAATAATTCAAACCATTTTAACTCTGCCCTGGGAGTTAGTAGGTCTTCTTTTAGAAGATTTATGACGCTTCATGGTGAAAGCCGAGTTCCTTCGAAAGCCACGAGGCCGATGCCCCTTCTAACAACCAGAGCAAAACTTTTTGTGGGTACGTGGAGCGTCCGAACAATGTGGGAGACCGAGAAGACCAGTCAAATAGCAACGGAAATGAGGAGATATAATTTGGCAGTACTGGGAATCAGCGAAACCCACTGAACCCAAGCTGGACAGTAAAGACTATCTACGGGAGAGATGCTGCTATACTCCGGTCACGAAAAGGAAAATGATCCACACACTCAGAGAGTCGCTCAAATGCTATCCAAAGCAGCACGAAATGCACTTGTAGGATGGGAATTTCACTGATCCGGAATCATCAAAGCATTATTCAAAACAAGGAAGGAGGGGATTTTAATGAAAATTATCCAATGTTATGCACCCACCCATCCTTCGAGATACTCACAGACTCAATGAATTAAAGATAGATCTCAACAACAAGTTCCAAGCCTTACAAGATCTACTGAAGGAAGAAACTACTATGGCATCAAAAAAGCAATTACTTCAACGCGTCAACAGGTTCTGGGCCTAAAGAAACACCATCATAAGGAGTGGATCTCTATAGAAACTCTGGACAAGATCAAAGAAAGTAAGAACAAGAAGGCAGCGATTAACAACAGCCGAACACGAGCAGAGAAAAACCAAGCACAAGCTGAATACACAGAAGCAAACAAGCAAGTGAAGAGGAGTATTAGAGCCGACAAGAAGAAATACGTGGAAGAACTAGCAACGACGGCGGAAAAAACTGCTAGAGAAGGAAATATGAAACAGCGAAGAAACTGTCAGGGAAATACAGTAAACCAGAGAGACCGGTGAAAGACAAAGAAGGCAAGTCAATCACTGAAATTCAACATCAGTGGAAAAGATAGGTAGAATACTTCGAGGAACTTCTGAATAGGCCGGCTCCAACGAATCCAACGGACATCGAAGCAGCACACATAGATCTTCCCATAGACGTCAACCCACCAACGAAGGGAGAAATCAGAATGGCCGTCAGACAAATCAAGAACGGGAAAGCAGCAGGACCCGACAACATACTAGCTTAAGCACTGAAGTCAGACATCGGAGTAACTACAAACATGCTTTACCTTCTATTCAGAAATATTTGGCAGGAGGATCAAGTGTCGATGGACTGGAAAGAAGGGCACCTCGTCAAGATTCCAAAGAAAGGAGATCTGAGCAAATTTGAAAACTACAGAGGCATTACACTGCTGTCAATACCAGGGAAGGTCTTCAACAGAGTATTGCTGAACCGGATGAAAGATGCAGTAGACGCCCAACCTCGAGATCAACAAGCTGGATTCCGTAAGGACCGAATCGCGACACTACGGATCATCGTTGAACAATCAGTTGAGTGGAACTCGTCACTATACATCAACTTCATTGATTATGAAAAGGCATTTGACAGTATGGATAGAAGGACGTTATGGGAACTTCTTCGACACTACGGAGTTCCAGAAAAGATTGTCAATATTATCCGGAACTCATACAAAGGACTATAGTGCATGGTCGTGCTTGGACGACAGCTGACAGATGCATTCCAAGTAAGAACCGGAATCAGACAAGGCTGTTTACTCTCTCCCTTCCTCTTTCTTCTGGTGTTCGACTGGATTATGAAGACCTCGACATCTGAAGGAAAACACGGAATACAATGGACAGCTCAAAATCAATTAGACGATTTGGACTTCGCAGATGACCTAGCCCTCTTATCGCATACACACGAACAGATGCAGACAAAGACAGCCAGTGTAGCAGCAATCTCTGCATCAGTAGGCTTTCGCATACACAAAGGGAAAACCAAAGTCCTCAAATTCAAAGCGGAAAACAACAATCCAATCACTCTTGATGGCGAAACTCTGGAAGATGTAGAATCCTTCACATACCTGGGAAGCATCATCGATGAACAAGGATGCTCGGATGCAGACGTAAAAGCAAGGAATGGCAAAGCAAGGGTCGCATTTCTACAATTGAAGAACATATGGAACTCAAAACAACTTTCAACCAATATCAAAGTAAAAATCTTCAATACCAACGTCAAGGCAGTTCTACTGCATCAAGAGACAAGCACTAACTCGGAATCCTGAAGGGAAGCGGAAAAGAGGAAGCCCTAAGAACATATTACGACGGATAATAGAAGCAGATATGAAAAGGATGAATAACGACTGGAAGGAGTTAGAAATGAATGCCCAGGACAGGGTTGGATGGAGAATGATGGTGAGCGGCCTATGCTCCTTCACGAGGAGTAACAGGCGTAAGTAAGCAAGTAATTTTTATTTTCGAAAGATGTTTGTATTGTATATATTTGATTGATAAATAAAACATCACATTTGATTCATGAGCTAATCAGCTTTAAATCTGGAAGCACTGGGCATCTTTTTCATCATAGTGTGGAACTCCTCAGCTATGACCGCTGGACTTCAACCATATGACATATGAGGCAGTTACCGACTGGAGACATTAAAAGATGGTTACACAATGTCTCATATTGATTGAGGTTCAACAATAATAACTTTGTATGGAGACTCATTGGTTAAGAGACTAGGAGTTCACGTGCAAGACTGAAATCCCTGAGTTCGATTCCTAGTCGCAGAATCATAGATGAAAGCTGTCAAAGAGTCATATACTTAAACGAATCGATCATGCGATTCTTCCAACCTTTTAATAATGGTCTAATTTTGATCCGCATTATGAGTACTGATGAAATTTAGCCACTTACATTAATTGCTATGACATGCAAACTAAGTCTAATTATATACATCAACACAATGATGTATAGATACACATAAGTATGTAGTCATTGAATAAATTCTGAAATAGGATAAAACACATAGATCCCAATTTTTCACTACTCACTAATATTATCAACAACAAAAAATATAGTCACATATATAATCAATAAATCAATGAATTTTCTCTCTCTCTCTCTCTTATCAACTAAACAGCTTAATGATTGTTATTATTATTATTTGAAGAAAAATTTATTTCAGCTCAATTTTTCATGCATAAATTCATGGTAGACACCATAGAAAAAAAAAAAATAAGAAAGAAAAATAATAAATCGTTGTTATATTAGTACAAGAAAACAAAAGAGAATAAATGGGTGAGACAAGGTGAGAGCGAGAGAGAGAAAGAAGTAAAGATAAAGGGAGAGAGAGAGGGAGAGGGAAAGAGAAAGAGAGGAAGATTAACGGAGTGAGAAAGAGAGGGAAAGAGCGAGAGAGAGAGAGAGAGAGGGAGAATGAGAGACAACGCCATGAAATGTAAACAATTTATCTAGAGAGAAAAAATGTGTTATAGAAAATGGTTGTTCTTTTATTTTAATTTTTTTAAAAATAAAAACAAAATAGATAAAAATAATTTTTTAATAACAAATAAAAAAAAATGATAAAGAGAGAATATTGAATATTGAATGAATGATTGAGTTGATGTTTACTAAGCAATTTATCATATTATGGAAATGAGTCTTGTATGATAGAATCTCCAAGAAACCTCTTCTGATAATAATCATCTGCTCAATAGTGGCTGACTTCAAGAGAGTTCTAATGAGAAGACGTTACAAGTGGAGTTCAACCAGGTCTGTTGTGTAATAACAACTCACTGAAGATAATGGTGTACGGTAGCGCAACTTCGTTGATTGGTTGAAGTTAGACATTAACACCGTTGGATGTCAGCTCAATGGTCTAGTTGGTGAAGCGCCTGGCGCAAAACTGATAGGTCCTGAATTTCGAATTTCGCGGGGTGCTGAATCATGGATGCCTACTGCTGAGGACAAAACGGTCGTCCAGTGCTTCCAGGTTTTCCACAGTGATCTAGCTTCAATTGACTCATGATTTCAATCAAAAACTGTATCAAACTAGAGTATCGAAGAACATGCATAAGAAAATGCATAAGTCCTAAGTACAATCTGCAAATAGGGTATCGAATGTAAATCAATAGGAAGTCTCAAAAGGTGTACTTAATGCTTCTTAATATTTCTATGGTTTTTAAACTAAGATCAATCGATGTAATAACAACAAATTATAAACATAATTAAAGAGTTATGAAAAAAGTCAAGAAAAAAAAGTAAACTTACATCCTTTATGTTCAGTTCTTTCAATTGGATGCTTTAAAATTAGTTGTTGATGTTTCAATGTAGCTTGTCCAGTTTTTGTATGAGTTACATCAACTGGTGCTGAGAATGATCTATAAACTTGTTGTGTTTCACTATCTTCTATACGTGATATATATGGTGTGGATAATGAAGTTAATGATGACCATGAATTCATATTAACTTCTGTTATTTTCTTAGAATTTACATCGATAGTAGGATGTGTAGTGATTGTTCTTAAATTCTCTTTATGATAATCTACTGTAATATAATTAGTAGTATCATTCATGATGGTTATATTATCTGTTATATTCATCATTATTGCTGTTGTATTCATTATCTCAATCTCATTGATCATTGATTCAGTCGTTGAACTGACACTATGAGTTGTACTATTTAAAACAGTTTCATTATGAACATGTTCATTATTCAATTGTTGATTATTCATTGAATCATTGAAATGATTATCATTTATTGGAATATTCAAAGATGTTAAAGAATCATTGAATAAAAGTTTCATGATTATGGATAGAAATGGAAATTATTCTGGATGGTTCTCTTTTCTTTTTGTTTTTTGTATTTAACAAATCATTCACTGTTTCAATATCTAGAGAAAAAAACAAATCATCATAAGACATTATTACGTCATTGTTCCTCTGTTCATAGTTCGCTAACTATCGTCATAAACATAACGATACACTTTCATAACAATGATGGTCTGTTTATCAGTTGGTAACTTTAGGAATCGATTTGTAGAGTACAATTAAAGTTTGACCATGTCGGATGTGAATTAAAATATCACTTCAAGGAAAGGATGATGATTGCGTAAAATATTAAATGAACTGATGCTAAAATAGTGGAACACTAGAAGTTTATGTGCTAAAGGTTCAACCCCTGGTAGTGTTATGCACATGCACTAAAGAGCAGTATGAAATTAGGACGAAACATCTATCTTATGCTTACTGATTTTCAATTGTTGTCTAAACAAAGTTATTTTGTGGTATGAAATTCTAAATGAAGAACAACTCTATTTAGAATGATGAGTTCTAAACTAGCGATAATGTTGTGGTTGCATATACCTTTCTGATATTCAATTACATAATCACAAATATAATGCGTCATTCATGTTCATGTAACGAGAAAGAAATAAAGACATGAATTAATAATATTGTTCTTCATAAAATGGATTATTCATTAATTCAATACTTTAAATAACTCCTCCTGGAGTCCCTCCTGGGGCTACTGACGGTCCCAAGCTTGGATTAAGCAGGAGGGTTGGGCGTAGGGTTAACGACTCCATCCCGTAGGAAACGAATTCTCTAAGAAAAAAAAACGCTAACCAATACATTAAAGTTTTCTCAATCGAACTACCCTATGTTTTTCTTGCTTGATTGGAAACAATCAATCATAGCTGGCTTTTTAAATTTTAACATGTATTAATACTTGCAAAGTAAGTGTTTTATTGAAAAAAAAAAAAGAAAACATTTAAGAATGTACAAATACAATATCTTATTTACTCGAACTCAGGTACATCCAGCCGACGAGTCCCAAATTGGACGAAACGCGCGTCAAACTGGATTCCACTGATAGCCACTATCCATCATTGCTTACAAAATATTTATAGTAGCTTCTAACTAGAAATATTTGTGACACATATTTGTGTTTGCAGAGAAGTATTAAAATTCGGCTCCCAAATCCCCTGGTACAGCCGAAGGTGTGAAGAGTCAGTTCTCCTTTTTAGAATGCTTTTATATGTACACCAATACATATGAATTGCCAAAAAAAGCTTACTCACTACGATCTCGCGTCCAGGGTGTTGTTTGCGAAATCGATACGACGAAAAGCGAATGTTCTGTGATTCAACTGGCTTGGTGGACCCTCCGTGTCTACCTAGAAGAGCAGGAAAACCCTGATTCCAAACCGATGGTGCACATGGGTCACAGAATTCTGAGGGAACAGAAGGTGAATGATTCCATTGTTGGTCACTGGCTAACATGTGAGGGAATTTCCTCACGTTGCTCCACTGTCTTCTGAATCAGACCTTTAAGTCGAAGGCCTCCTAAGAAAACCCTCTGCTTCAGCCTGGGCACCCGAACAGTATCACAACCATATTCAAATCAAGTGACTTGTAAGGCGCATATTTATTCTGCGCCGATGTTGTTCAATATTTATGTGTTCAGATAAAATGAGTTTTCGAAGTTGTGAAGAAATCCTGTTTTATAAATACTATGCGATACAAAATCTATTTGAACTTGAAGTTGACTTCAATTATTTTAAGTCAAAAGAAATCTCTTTAGCTACAAGACTTAGAAATCCATTTCATAAAACTCTCTTTGAACGGTATATCAATGTAGTTAAGAAATGAATAGATCGAGACAAAATAATTAGTAGAAGAAGAGCTTTGTGGGGATTGTAGTAATTTCAACAGTTGATATCATGAATCAATTGAAGGTACAACACCCTGTAAATCCTGGAAGCACTGGACGACTGAGCACTTCTGAGGAGTCTCACAATGGGATGAAACGGCCTTTCAGTTCTTCCAGATTTTCCATGGATTTTCCATGAACTCAATTATTGACAAAATAATTACTCTGTACATTTTCATTCTAATGAATATTTTCGTTAAATTTTATTTTATTCAACGTTTCACATACATAACTTATTAGTACATACTCATCAGAGTAATACGATGATTGTAATTATCCATCAAGAAACTACCAGACCTTCATCTTATTTTAGATGGACTAATTGATTGATAGAATTAAATCATCAGTAAATGAATAAAAAAGTTTCGATAATGTAATAAGAAGATGAAGATGATCAGAACTGAAGACAATGGTGTACGGTGGCGCAACTTCGTGGATTGGTTGAAGTTAGACATTAACACCGTTGGATGCCGGCTCAGTGGTCTAGTGGTTAAGTGCTCGCGCGCGAAGGCTGTAGGTCCTGGTTTCGAGCCCCACGTGGTGCGGGATCGTGGGTGTTGAGGAGTCCCATACCAAGACGAAACGGCCGTCCACTGCTTCCAGGTTTTCAATGGTGGTCTAGCTTCAACTGACTCATGATTCCAACTTGTGATATTTGATGATAGATTAGCATAATACATTTCGAACAATCTGATCACACATTATATACTTGTTAAAAAAATTTATGCCTGAAGAATAAAAGGTCAACTAGACTGCAAATGGGGTAAGATGAGACCAGGATAATAATAATAATAATAATAATAATAATAATAATAATAATAATAATAATAATAATAATAATAATAATAATAATAATAATAATAATGTGGACAGAATTTAAAACCTAAGTCAATATTACCAGGGTAGGTTTAAGGTGAGAACAAGCTGGATTTTGAATACACAAAGGGGATTTGAATTTTCGCATGACTAAGACTTCAATAAACCTTAGTATACTATACTTTTATACAACAGCATAAACGCCGAGTTAAGATTATTCTTATGGCCCATTTCGATTATATGTTTCGCAATAGAGGATGATCGATGTTTATCCTCTTATTATATTAGGTCACTTAATTCTAATTGTTTATGCAACCTGTTTGGTATATGTTCACATAACCTAATTTTGAAATCACCATTAGTCCTACCTATGTACATGTGACTACAAACACATTGAAATTGGTAAACATAGTAGGATGTGAGACAATCGTTTTCATATCTTTAAGGTTTTGAGTGAAGCATGGACCTTTTTCTTTGACCTTTGTTGCACAATATGTTTTGTTGATTATTGATTTAATCTTTTGTTTTAATAAAAGTGGTAAGGTGATGTAGATAGGCATTATTTTTGTTTTTTTACCAAGACTACAGTAGTTCTCATTGTACCATGAACTTACCATTTATTTATGAATTTCAGAAAACAACCATTTTCCATGTATGTTCTATATAACAACCTAACATTAATAAATCATTCATAAACTCCTATATGCAATGCTCAATAAAATTCACCTACTTTAGTTAATGTGAGACTGATAATAACCTTAGCGACAAAATTTGCTTTTCGTTCCCTCATGTTACACCCCCTCTCATTAGTGACTAATTAGGGCGTTGATTAGAAAAAAAGTAATCAAACATTCAGTCATCCAGACTAAATTATACATCTAACATGACCAATTTTGTAAACATTAAATTATTCACCGATTGAAATCACGAGTCAATTGAAGCTAGATCATCATGGAAAACCTGGAAGCAGTGGACAATCGTTTCGTCCTATTATGGGACTCCTCAGCAGTGCGCATACACGATTCCGTACCCCACGAGATTCGAACTCAGGACCTATCAGTCTTAGGTCAGGCGCTTAACCAACTAGACCACTGAGCCGGCATGCAACGGTGTTAATGTCTAACTTCAACCAATCCACGAAACGACCGTCCAGTGATTCCAGGTTTTCCATGGTGTTCTAGCTTCAATGAACTTATGATTTCGACTATTGAATTTACTATAATATCCATAAAACCCATTTGGAACATTTTGTACTTTTATTGAATTTCTCAATGTATGCGTTATTATTATTATTATTATTATTATTATAATTAACGTTAGTTATAAAACATTTTTCCCAATTCAAAAGTTGACCGATAATTGATATTAGTCAATATATGCTCGCTAGTGACTGGCTTCAAGATGTATATCCTGGAGTTCTAATGAAAAACAGTGACCGATACAGTGCGACCTGGTCACTTGTGAGATAGTAACTCACTGATAACAATGGTGGATATGTCGCTTAATTTCGTGGATTAGTTGAAGTTAGACATTAACACCGTTGGATGTCGGACGGCTCAGTGAGTGGTCTAGTGGCTAAATGCTCGAGCGCGTGACTGATATATCCTGGGTTCGAATCTCGCAAGGCAGGATCGTGGATGCACCCTGCTGACGAGTCTCACACTAGAATGAAATAGCTATCCAATGCTTTCAAGTTTTTCATGCTGATCTAGCTTCAATTCACTCATGATCTCAACAACTGAAACATTCTACTGACAACATGAATCACTTTTGTTTTTGTTTTTCTTGAGTAAAATAGATGAAATCGATTTTGATTATTTTCGATTTGGTCAAGGTTATTGATTTATTGAAAAATATTTTCTAATTTTTTGTAATTGGTTTATTTAATAATTTTTATCAATGTAAACAATGATTCCATTTCAATGTATAAATGCAAATAATAAACTATCATCATAAATAGATTTTCAGTAATATTGAGATCAATCCATAATCTACTAATGAATATTCAATGTTGAAGAGTTTTTGATAAGACTATACATTTATGAACGACATTTGAATGATGCTGTACTAACATTGAAAGTGTTCACTAAATAACTAAAATTAAATGACGGTTATAAACCAGTGTATAAGGAATTAGAATTAAAATAAGAAATTTGATATGTGGAATTTTTATCACAAACTAATATCAGCTATAATGCTATGAATGGATTTAGCCAAATTTGGTGAATGAATTTCGCGCCAAAATCCAAGACTTATTATCTTACATCTGATTGATTCGTTCATAAAGTATAGTTTTGCCGAATTGTTTTTTTTTTTACTGGGACAAAAACCACTATTCAATGGTTTAATTAAGATCAATCTATAATGTATAATATTGAAAACTTGTTTTACTAGATTTAAATAGTCTAATTAGCTTAATTGAGTTCAGGTAGGTAGTAGTAGTGGTAGTGTAGTGAACAGGGCGCGGGTAGGGACACTCAAACACATTTAACTCAATATTATAGAGCATTTCAATAAAATCTAAAAACTATATATTAAATCGTTAATTTGCAAAATGTCCACCAATTGTCTCAAAATGCCTCAAACTTCATTGTTCTTACATTTTCATACAAATTGCATTCTATTCCAGCTCTTGCTTTCTTGATCTTCCCTCATCTTCTGCTGTCAGACATTACATTCCTGATTCGCGTCATATACTACTTATATCAATATAAGTAGCACGCACCACAGTAGCAGTAGTAGAAGTGATAATAATAGGATATGTAATACGAAAGTAATGGTTAACAGAATTGAAACACATAAAATCTCTTTTCAATAATTACAGCAATATAAAGTTGAATTTCATATAGCGTTTTATCTCTGTTATTCTTCAGACATAGATATTAAATTAATGAAGTGATCAAATTGATTTAATTAAGTACTCCGCTGTTAGGTAAAGATTAGTGTAGTTGACTTTAATCGGCGTTATTCTACTTGACTGTATAACAAAACATCAGGTGAAATGAAGTTACAACCTGTTACCTAATGGTTAGGAACCGGATCAGTATACCTCTACGTTACCCAACATTAGTCGATTTAGAGCCACTTACAAATTTATGTCCTATTGGTATATCAAATGAACTCAACGGGTTGAAACTATCTAACTAATTAATAAAAAGAAAATTCAAAGTAACGTGATAACCAGAATAATTGGAAAGACTAGATATCAAGAATGTGATTTGCTTAGATAAAACTCAAGGGTTGCATTCAGAATAATGTGAAGATGGAACAGTAATCAATAGACGACCTTTGAGCGACTCCAAGGTGTCCTTGAGATAATGAGAGTCAAATGAGCATTATTAATTTGTATTAGCAATCACCAATAGGATTTGAAGTTAGGATTTATTGTGAACTATTAAATTTAGGGTATACACTACAAACTGACCTCAACTTTTCTACCAAACCTCAAGACTTGCTATCGCTAGTTTCATTAGTTTGTCTATATATAACAGTCTCATAAAAGTGAATTCTCTTGAACCTCTAGAACTGATTCTGTACCATCTTATCAAACGTTTCAGACCACTGTTCACTGTTATCAAGATGATTCTAACAAGGTATTGCACATCTATCAACATGGTTTAGATCAACAGTTAACATCATATCGGCCTACAAGACTGTGACATTCGTTTATCAAGTATAATGTTTCTTTATGTGGTAATCATGTTTTGTATGAAGTGTGTGACCCTTTTAGTGAAACTACCAGACTACTTAAAATGAATCAAATGACTCAAGATTTCAAATAGTTTTAAATAATCTTAAACCCAGAAAGAAACTAACTTTACTCACTTCAGTTAAAAATTAGTGTGATGAAGTCTTAAACAATAAAGTTTATAGTATACGTTTTAGTTATAAGAATATCATTCAATGAATTTAATTAACTTCGGCTTTTCAACCCTAATGAAGATGCATTCTTGAGGTTTATGAAGGTACATCATATGGATTTATGAGGTTATCGTATATTGTTCTTTAAGAGACAAGTATTGTATTGTATGTTAAAATTACTCAGCATTCTGCATTCACCTTGCATGAATTTGAGATTGTTACATTTCTCTACAAGTAAAATACCATTTAGCTAACATATTACAATTAGACTTGAAAAAAAAACCCAGTTTAAAAATCTATTCATAATGTATCATTCCTTGATTGATAGTCTCTACCAATGACAGCATCTCAGAAGAACCAATCAGTATTCATTATGAAATAAGTCATAATATAGAATATACTACAAGGTTTTGTTACTTTTATTTGAATAATAAGTAGTGTAGTGATGAAGAACACTAGTGAGGAACAGTCGCATATAATGCCAAAATGGTATTTAGACAAATGAATGGATGAATCTAGCGCCAAAATCTAAGACCTGTTATCTTAAATCTGATTGGTTCATCCATAAATTATAGTTTGGCCGAAAAAGATTTTTGATCATTTTTATTCTCTAATGGTTAATTATCAACCAAAAGAGGAATTCTCTTGTTATGTTTGTTTTGGTCTTGTTAATTATCATCTGACTAAAATTTCCAATTAGAACACGATTTATACAATCTTGGCATTGTACCAAACCAATAATGTATTGATCGGAACAAGAAGTCTAGATTCTTTATTAGTCCTTCTTATCTAGCCTTGCTTGTTTAGTCCAGAACACTACTATATGAACCATATATTTCAGACATATTTGGTTTATATACAAGCAAACTAGATCTCGTCATACCATACAAAATAATAAATAACAATGATAGAGGCTCAAATTAAAAGTGGCTGTTATTATGAGAGACTATAACTAATGCATTTGGGGATAACTTAAAACTAGTAAATTATGTGATATCAGTCAAAAGGTCAGATAGAAGCTTAAAATGACGGTTATTGGGTAAGAATATATATATCATAACAGTCCATGAATAGTTCCCAGAAGTTACTCACAATTTAATCTTCTCAGGTTACAACAAATTCTCACAATAGCTCCTACTCAACAAATGTTCATCTCACATTGATTTTGCACTAAATTGCGTATAAACTCACTCACTCGTTCTAAGTTTTCTTGAACGGTTGTAAAACAAAACATGACAGAATTATCTCAATTTATGTCCTACAATACAGATTGATAATTTAGATTATACAAAGAGAAGTTGGTGAGTAAGTGAGTGAGTGCTGTAAGCAATTTGATCATTTTTAGACTATTATTTGTTACACTGATTGAAATCACGAGTCAATTGAAGCTAGACCAGCATGGAAAACATGGAAGCACCGGATGGCTGTTTCGTCATAATATGGGACTCCTCAGCAGTACGCATCCACAATGCCACACCCTGCGAGATTTGAAACCCAGAAGCTATCAGTCTCGCGACAGGCTCTAATTTACCATATGCAATACAGTTGAATGTAAATGAATTAGTGAATGTTTATGTACATGTACTTGTTTGTAAGATAATCGGTTGCATTATAATAATACTATATAACCCATTTGTATATCCTGAATTTTTTTAGGATTTAAAAATTTAGAACATGAAAACATTAAAAGAATGACATGTCTAGATGATGTTGATGAAGTTTTATAATCTGAGATGGATAGTTTGGTCGTAGAGATTTTGTCATTATTGTGAAAGGCATCATCAGCACTTCAGATAGAAATCCATGACCGAACTATGGAGATCAAACTGCATGTACTTTTAACAGAATAATATTGATACCTAATTATCACTGATCCTTTTTATATTGAGTTACGTAAATTATTAATCGATAAGACTGTAGTGTGTGCTACTTATATTGATATAAGTAGTAGATGGTGTTAGTCATGAACAGAAGATGTGGCAGCTGAGAGACAAGAGGATCAAACAGTAAAGAATGGGAACAGAATGCAATTTGTATGAACATGCAAGAACAATGAAGTCTGAGACATTTTGAGACAATCGATGGAAATTTTGATTTTTTTTATTAGTCAGTTGAATGGTTCCCATCCATTGTGTTAATTTGATATGTCAATATGATATGACATAGATTTGTAAATGGTTCTAAATTAACTGATGTTGGGTGACGTACAGGTGTGTTTAGTAAATTCGATTGTTCTCATATGTATTCTTTTCAGTAAACTAATTCCTCGCACTAATTTAAAGACTTTATTTAATCCTATTAATTAGATAGACATTTTCAAGGTCATTTCAAGGTTGCATAAAGGTCGTCCATAAATTATAGTCTCAACATATCAAGAACTGGACTGTAATTTTGGCATAGTTATTGATTTCTCAACAGTTTGTACTCACATATTCATTTATAAAATGACCAAGAATTTTCAAGGTTCACAATGAACTCGATACCAATTCACAAATTCATTTCATTGTGTCCTTAAATTCGATATTGCTAAACTGGACTGGTTGTAGCCTCAATCGGAATGAGTTATGCTCGCAGAAAAAATTCAACATCATGGGTTCTCTCAATAAAATTTGTATAAACGTAATGTTACTGAAATTATAAATATCAGTGAAATAGATGTCAAGTGTGATAAGTCTTATACATCAATCCTTAATAACTGACTTTCCAACTGCCTCCTAGTCAACAAGATTTTTCCACTCTTATTCATAGAACAGCAAATACTTTTACTTAGATTATCAGTTGAGAAATTTATAGGAATACCTACAAGATTCTGGAAGCTTCTGGATAGAGTGTTTCAGCAATTTGGACTCTCCCAGTCTCCCACATTGTACGAGCATTGCATATACATAAATAAGTTGTTGCTCTGGTTGTCAGAAGGAGCATCAGGTTCGTGAACTCTGAAAGAATTCAGCTTTCAACATGAAAAGTCATTACTCTTCGAAATGAAGACCTTTTAATTTTCAGGGTAGAGTTTAAATGGCTTGAATTATGTTTTCTAGTTAGCGTTTTGTTAGCGAGTTAGTTTTCTACTGGATGGGGTCGTTAACCCCCTGTCCAATACACCTCCTTTATCCGGTTTTGGGACCGGCAGAAGCCTCAGGGGTCTCCAGGAGGAGTTGAATAGAGTGCCTAGTTAATTAACTATCCAATCAGGATCATTAAAACACAAACTTTTGCCGTCTAGATTTCTCTTGGAGGTTTCTAGAGAACGTATGTTTAAAGTTTCTCTAGTTTTGTCTGAAAAAATTCCCAAGGCTCTCTAACACAAAGTCTCATCACTGTCAATGACTTTCAAATAGTTTCAAAATCAAACAACCAATCTAACCTAATTGTTTTCAATGGCAACAGTAATTTTTATTTGACTGAAACAATAACAACATAAATCACTTCAATCAAAGATGGACAGCGTCTAGCAGTGGAATTTATGACTCGCGTTTCTTCCTATTTCGGACACATCAGCTGGGTGTTCTCTCATCTCAAAGCTGATATTCACCCTAGGACTTGAGCACAGAACAATTCGTTTCAAACGCCATCACGTTGTCCTGAAAACTATTGGCTTGTTCAACGAAGTGAAGTTTAAATTCACTTGGTGTTGTTTGCCTGTTAATGCTTTACTCGAATCTTCCCATTGATGTTTAGGACAATACAAAATAAAATAGATCATTTCGTCTAAATACTGAGTTATTCAATAATTTCTGAATCCAGTATACTCAGGATATCACATACACACATACACACACAAACGCTCATGCAAACATAAATAAACAAACAAGACTATTGTCAACTACAAAATAGTTATTCAAGTTACTATGGTAACAATGAACCGAAAGATAAAACACAACACGATTCAAAATATATTTTTATTGTCAACTCAATCAACTGGGTTCTTTTTCCTGTATTTCTTGGTATTGTAATTTATTTCATTGAAGGAAAATAATATTTCTGTGGACATTCCGAATCTTAATATGTATAAATATACACGTACGTATGTATGTATGTAGGTGTGTGTGTGTATGTGAGTTTACGTGCATATGAACTTGTTCGAATGAAAAGATGAATGAAGTAAACATGTTGACGAAATAAGAATTTATTTATTCTACTCCACTTACAGGACATATATACACATCTATATATCAGTAGTATTAGTATTAGTAGTAGTATGTTACTAAGATATTCAATCACGTCTATTAGTGTAGATCGTTATACCGGAATCATATGCCTATTAGTTAGCTAATTTATAATGAATTTCCTGAAATATCATCATATGGAAAATGCTCTAACTTGTGTCAAGTTAAGCAAAAAAGATGATATCATCGTAGATTTATGATTCAAGTGGATTAATCGAATTCAATTCAATGTGTAAAATTGACAGATTCATATTATTGATCTGTTATAGAGTAGAAATAAAATGATACTTCTCAAATATAAAATAGATTAGTGGATCTAATCCATATCCGGTAAAGACAGGTATCTATTTGAAACAAATGAAGCTGGTCACACAGTTTTGTGGATTGGTTGAAATTTGCACTGTCAGATGTCAATTCAGTAAGCGTGAACTTAGGCGTTTGAGTGTGAGACCAAATGTCCTGTGTTCGATTCCTATGTACAGGATCGTAGATAGGCACTGTTGAGGAGTTCCTTCCATACCACGACGAAAAGGCCGTTCTAGTGCATCTAGGTTTTCAGTATTGGTTCAATATTGATTTAATTATGATGTCATTTAACATTCAACAATCTCCTAAAACCATATACTGATAATATTCATACAATTTAATAAATAAACATTTAAGAATAATGGACATGATGTTAAGTGATTTCGACCAGTGGTTATGTATTGCGTGCTACTTGTATCGATACAAGTAGTATATGACGGGAGTCAGGAATGTATTGTCTGGCGGCAAAAGATGGGGAAGACCAAGAAAGAAAGAGCGAGAATAGAAGGCAATTAGTATTGAAACGCAAGAACAATGAAGGTCGAGACATTTCCTGAACATTTGGTTGTCCTCACCTCTGTTCTCCTTCACTACAGTTACATTGAATTAGCATTCGATCAGAATTAAAGAGCAGAGAGATAAAATATGCAATACAACTCAGAAGGTCTTTCTTTATCAAAACAACCGAAGGAACATGATATACTTGTGCATTTTTCTGAGCTGGAATATAGTATAACATAAACTGAATGTCAAACAAACTAATGGATTGTAAATTAATGACATCAACGGTAGGATACTCGTTGTTAGACATGAAAGTTATTAGAATAAATTCAATGAAGACTCTTAGACGTGGACTGTTTTCAAGTGATACATTAGAACTTAACTACTGTCTAATACGATATTGAAACCTATGATAACCCACTATCAATAAACACTTATATTTATAATGGTTGAGATCATGAGTCAATTGAAGCTAGAACACCATGGAAGATTTAGAAGCACTGGACGACCATTTCATCTCATTGTGCGACTCCTCAGCAGGGCGCATCTACGATCTCGCCTCTCAAGGTTCGAACCAAGGAGCTATCGGTCTCGTGTGCGAACGATTAACCATCAGACTATTGACCCGCCATCCAACGGTATTAATGTCTAACGTCAACTTATCCACGAATTTGAGTCTCTCAATTTTTAAAATGAAACTTTTATCATATTTTGAGGCCTTTTATCTTTTGTAGAATGTTTCAAAACAGAAGAGATTCTCAGGGACTAAGAAGTTTGTAACCATTTATTCAAGTGAAAATTCTAATATTTCATGTTTGTCTAATTAATATTATGAACCTAGACATTAAAACATGTTGTGTAGAACCTATAGAGAGAGCGTGTGTGTGTGTGAGTGAAAAGGATGGACAACTTTCAATTTTCTATCGCCTTTTATTGTTATCGTCTCTTTGTTTTTCATAATTTTGTAAAATGTATGTATATTTATGTAACCTTAGTTACGGTGACAAAATAAACAGAGGTGTATTTATTAAGTTATCTGAGTAACGTTGAACTTAATAAATAAGAAAAATACTACTTTATGGCTCTCAAACTACTAATATTACTCATACTAATTCTGCTATTAATCAATATATTCATATTACTGCTTCTCACACCGCAGCTACTACTACTATTGAGTGTGGAGCTGTGATCAGTGGAGTTCAACCGTGTCTGTTGTAGAGGTAGTGAGTCACTGACGAAACTGCTGGACGATGGAGCGATATCACGGATTGGTTGAAGATAGACATTCACACAGACAATTGCCGGTTAAGCAGTCGTTCACCGGAACAGTGGTCCGAATGGTTCGAATGCCATGTGCGGGATCATGGATGGGTGCTGCTCAGGAGTCTCATACTAGAACGAGATAGTCGTCCAGTGCATTCATATTTCGCATAGTAATATGGCATTAATCAGCTCATGTATTCAACTATTAAATTTCTATTGAATTCCCTTAAATACAGAAATTATTTGCATTTTTCCTACTTTATCGATTTTTTCCTACTAATTACATGTCAGTAGTACTTGGTACGCCAAATGTTACTGTATTTGCATGATACACCATTCACATGTATAGGTATATACAAATATACACGTATAAACACACCTACTTACATACATACATACAAACACACATACACAGATACAGAAGAATAGAAACACTGAGCATGATATAACTCTCAACAGACTACCTATTAAACACCTAATGGATAATCACAATGCATAATGTATGAGAATGTTGAATAGCTAGACGAAAAGAAACAAAAACAAATTTATTTCTAAGTGCATTGTAATGCATAATTACGAAACGTTACATTGAACATATTGAACAAGTTATTTAGTAGCCATAGGATATTGTTGATTATATCAGAATGAATTTAGTGAAGATTGTAGTAATTTCAATAGTTGAGATCATGAGTTAAGTGAAGCTAGACGATTATGGAAAACCTGGAACTATTGGATGGCTGCTTCTTCTCATTGTGGGATTCCTCAGCAGTGCACATCCACGAATATGTTTGTACTTGTGATTGTGTATTATATCTGATAATCAGTAGTTAGAAGCTGTTAGCTGAATAAATTGTATTTCATATAATAATCTGTAAAAAGATCCTCTCTGTTATGTTTGAATCTTTGAAGAAGAGTGATTATGAATATCTTTAGATTAAATCATCCAGTTCAGAAGAACATAACACCACTGATAGTAATTTAGCTACATTGGAAACTGGTTTGATATTGATCAACAACCAGAGTTTATTGTATATGAGGCAGTTATTTATAAGAAAATGAATCGGTAATATTACGAGTTGATTGGGGATAAAAATGTGAAACACTGGAAGCAGACTTTGTGATATAAAGGTTAATGGCTCGATATATGAACTAAAAACTCCTGAGTTCGATCCCTGGTTAGGTAGTGGGTGTTTACTGCTATTGACTCCATGAAAAAACATTTGTTTAAGGCTATCTGGTTCTCATTAGTTATATAGGTATGGTCATTCTATGAAGTAAGTGACAAGACTCTATAACCTCGACAAATTCTTTATACTAGGGATAATTTATTATCATGATAGTATTAATACTCGAACATGTATCAACCTAGTTAACTGACTGTAGTCGATCATTGCTGTAAAGTAAAGAATGTGTTAGGTCCCGATAAACATAATGGATGGTAACATTTGGGATCCATTTATGGACCAATACTATACGTATATTTCTATTGTATAACTGTTAAATAACTAAACTATTCATATTCATATTACTCTTCTTATAAGCTTTATTTTGACCCATAAACTATTATTATACGCTTCACCATTCTTGAGTTATACGCCGTATATTAATTACTACCTACCTCATTTACAGCCACATCTGGCTAATTCTTGTACAAATGTTCTTTCATATTTTATTGGTACGTTGTGGTCTGCTTGATTGTTATATAAACTCAGTATGTTTGGAATAAAGGATTCATATCGCAGAGACTGAGATTGGCGTTCTGGACTTAACTGACTGGGCTAGGCGGAAAGCACGACCATTCAGGACTCTAGGTTACTCGCACGTGTTTTACGTATCCTTGGTCCGATTGATAATTCACTGTCATCTAATCGGCGGTCAGAAGTTATAACAGAATGCTACAGTAACCATTAATAGGTAGTAGGTAAACATCTTGATCGAACACAGAGGATGATCAGTCACTAGTATGTTATCACTAGAACGGGAAAATGACTGGAAACGTTGGATGCAGCATAATTATTAAACATTAGAAACAATTGTAACCTACGCTAACTATGATACTACAGTCAATTCCTATAAATAATGATTGAATTTTTATATTTCTTGAACTCAGTTGTTACATATATTTGTCTAATCGTTGATATACCAAGTAAAACTGAACAGGAATTAGTTAAACACTCAAATATATAAAACTTGGTTCAGACTAACTGCCAGTTTAGACTGTAATCAGTTGAAAAAAATAGAATTAAATATGCAATGAATTCACAATGTGTAGTAAATTGCTTAACAATTCCTGTTTTAATATCAGATGGCCAGTGGAGTTCAACCAGGTCTGTTGTGAGATAGTAGCTCACTGAAGACAATGGTGGATTAGTTGAAGTTAGACATTAACATCCATTGGATGCCGACTCAGTGGTCTAGTGGTTGAGTGCTCGCGCGCAAAACCAGTAGGTCCTGGGTTCTAATCTCGCAGGGGGCGAGGCCGTGGTTGCGCACTGCTGAGGAGTCCTACAATAGAACGAAACGGCCTCTCAGTGCTTCCAGGTTTTCCATGAAGGTCTAGCTTCAACTGACTCATGATCTTAACCTTTGAAATTCCTATTTTATTCCCACATCTTCTGACAGCATTTCACTCTACTCAAGATTTAATTACGATTAAACAAACATTCAAACTGTTTTCAGCAATATAAATCTATCAGTCTGAACTCAAGGGATAGAAAACATAAAAATTTGATTTTTACGATGATCATCTGCAAACTATTACATCATTTCTACTGGCCTTCTAGATTTATGACGAATTCGAACTTAACATCTTTTGTCTGCTGAATATCTGAAATCTTCCAATTGGATCCATCAACAATCATTCAACATTGTTCTAAAGTTATTTTTAATAGGCATCAGTAAACTACTTTGTATATTTAAAATAGACTAAAATCAAACCAATCGGAGACATAAGCAAAACAAAGAAGTAAACAATAATAAATTTAAGGTCAATAAGAGCCAAGCTATGAAACGTATATGGAGAAATTTGAACACTTCACTTCTATCTGAAGTTTGTTCTACTGCTTATGATGAAAGTTTCACGATCAAACCATCCAGCTCAAAGAACAAAACTCTATCAAGATCATTCTCTTCCTTGAAAGTATAAACTCTTATTGTTACATCATATGGATCCTCACAATGGATTATATCGTTGTTTTATATATATATTTTTGCTTTTCTTCTAGTTTTAATTAAATATGCTGTATCTACTTTAGTTGTTACTTAGTACAACTATTTATTCATTAAACAATCAATTAGTTCTATTATTTTATTACTATCAATGGTATAGAAAGTTCTTGAACATATGACATCTAATTCCCTTAAATTCATTTATATCTTTGCTATGCTACTCCGGTTTTACCCTCTCTCCCTCTTTCCTCAAATTAACCAAATCAGGATTATGAATGTAAATGTTCAAATGAGATTTGATATAAACTATAGTGTCGGTTATTTATGTTAAGCCCATATACCTTATTCTAGATTTCGGACAGACCATTTCATTCATTCTACTTGAATCACATTCTGACCTTGTTATCTATTCGCTTCATCAATGTTGACTGATTTTATATGAGCGCGTAGGTGTGTGTACATTTCTGATCACATGTCTGTAACTTACTTTTGTGTAACTATAATTACTGATTAACGCTTGGTTAAATACGAGTTGGCTTACCAGCCATCTTCACTCTGCGTCATTTCTCTTCTCTCTATTCAATTCGCTTTATATACGAAATATATGTATTAAAAAGTCCATTCTCGTTATTCGACTTATTTAATTCCGTTATTGACTAACTTGATTTAAGTCCATGATTATATACACGTATAGGTGATAAGATACATTCATTACGATCTTCTTGAAGTCAGATCCACGGGCCACTCAAGAACCATGGTGTACATTATCGATCGACATGAGATAAATGATAGTTTATGGTGAATAATTTAATTTACGGTTGAATAATATTGATTGGACTATCAATGAATACATAAAATTTCTGAAAAGATGTTTTGCCTAAATAACTAACTTTTCACAAATAAGTAATCCAAGCTACCATTTGCAATCAATTTCTGTTAGTTGTTAGTACTTAAGTAAACTGAGTATTTGATTGAAATCATGAGTTAATCGAAGCTAGACCATCATGAAAAACCTGGGAACACTGGATTGCCGTTTCGTCCTAGTACGGGACTCCTCAACAGTACGCACCCATGATCCCGCACCTCGCAAGATTCGAACCCAGGACCTACCAGTCTTGTGCCAGGCGCTTAACCAACTAGACCACTGAGCCATCGTCCAGTGGTATTAATGTCTAACCTCAACCAATTCACAAAATTGTATTGTCATAATGAGAGATGTTGTATTCTCAAAACATCAAATGGAATAAATTTATAGCTCATTTCATATAAATACACATACTAAATACAACTGTTTACATATCTCGACACCTTCACTCTAATTGGTGCTTCCACTTCAGTTTTCTAAACAAACATATAGACGATAGAAGATATGACTACATTATCTATGTTAATTGTAAATATGAAAAAATGTAAAGTAAATAAATAACCGAATATGTAATAAAAGATAAACGGTAAACATTCATTTCAGACATAGATTACCATTACTATTACTATTCTTATCAATAGGAATGATCATAGCAATCTTTTTTTATAATTTTTTGATATCACCCAAGACAGAATTATCAGCAATTTACTTCATTGAAGTTGAGTGTTCTATAAGTTATAGTACCATATATAAATCATCAAACTAATCAAAGTTGCAAATGTGTCCATATATCCATTGAATCTTCAACTTGATCAACTGAAGTCAAGATGCTTATGATGAGATTGAAGCTTATTAATTTCCAGAGTACTTATTCAAAAACGAAGAATATTTGAGCAAAACAATTTTGTTTCAATAACTTCATCATCAGGCTCTACAGTTATAAGTCCATAATTATAATATTTTACAAAGGTCAAAAATAATAAGGCATGGCATTAATGAGTTTGACAATGTTCTGTGTTAAAAATGGTAAACGTTTGCATCTGTTATGATACTTCAAAAAATTGTATTATTTGCAAATTAGAGAAGTCATTCAATAAAGGTCAGTAAATCGCTCAGTCACAGTAAGATAATAGTACTATTGCAAAATTGAAAATAATTTTGTCAACTGAAATAATAATAATATTGTTGTGTGAATATAATATGTAATAAGGGGGGTATTATCAAGGTAATTACGGTCAACAAATTGGGAATGATGGATATGAAGATTAAGATATAGATGATGACAAATAAGGAAAAATAAATAAAAATGAAGGAAGGAAGGGGTAAGAGGTTTATAATATTCAGTCTAGGTATTTGGTAATCCAGTCGTAGGCCAGGGTAAACATAGAGGCTGGATATATTTTTTCTGGATGCATAAATTAGGTCTTCTGGAGTTGATCCAGATGGCTTCGGCTGTGTAAAGCAGTCGTAATCTAGCTCCTTGAGGTAGATATTTTGGAACTTGATATAAAACAGAGAAAGCTTCCTCTATTTTGATATGATGTTCACTATCTACCATGTGAAAAAGAATGGTGCTGTTAATCGATTTGGTGAGTCCTTTTCCCAACCATGCTGGTACATGAGTACTTATTGTTCAACTATTTCCAACTATGATAAAATACATATCTAATGGTGTTTTTGATTCTCAGTGGTTTACTACTAACTATCAGCCTATCGTGTAAATAACTTTGGAATTTTAATTTTTTCTAATAAAACCTAGACAATTAGACATTTATTAGGGAAAAACAAAAGGTATCAGATTGTTATCCAGATAAATAATTGTCCACTAATCTACGTTTTCTGTGGATCATTAAATTTAGTGATAATGTAGTTCAGGTAAAACTTATAGTACAGTGACTAAAATGAAGCTACTTTCAGGCAATGATCATACAGTACAGTAAATCAGAAGCATTCCACAGACGAATAAAAAGAAAATTGTCAGATTAGAGATTCTGGAGATTGTTAATATTTTTATTGAAATCATGAATCAATTGAACCTAGACCACCATGGAAAACCTGGAAGCACTGGATGCCGGTTCAGTGGTCTACTTGATTAGGCGCCCGGTGCAAGACTGGGTTCGAATTTCGCGCGGTGCCGGCCCGTGGATGCGCACTGCTGAGGAGTCCCATACTAGAACGAAACGGCCGTTCAGTGCTTCCACGTTTTTCATGATGGTCTAGCTTCAATTGACTCATGATTTCAATCAAAAAAGAAAATTATTAGAATTTAGTGGTTTAAGGTATTTCGAAGGTAAATATTAATATTAAGACTTTAATTTCCTAGACATAATTTGCATGGAAATTCATTCACATTGATTGTTACTTTTTGACTGTTTCTCATAGTTACAAGCGATCCAATGTCAATCTCATAATAATTTACAAAATCTTAATGAATAAACTTTGTTAAGAATAATGAAGATAAAATGGTAGACGATGTATCGATTTTTACCACTACAATCTGAAGAAGCTATAGGTATTATCATTATTTATTTTGACATCTCTAACTCATTTCAGTTCATCTATTATTCAATAAATCAATGATAAAATGGTTCTTTTTAGATCTTCCTGCATATAATGTGAATCAAAACAAACCTAAATGATTCATGTGTTACGTAATAATCTTGATGAGAAATTAAGAGCCTAATGCGTTAAACATAAATAATTTTATTACATAACCTGTTATAACTTGTGTCCTGAGTGTCATGTTAATGTATACATAGTGATACCGCCAATTAGAGAGCACTGAATTATCGATCGGATCAATAATGCCTAAAACCCGTCCGAGCAGCCTAGAGTCCTGCCTGATTGATCCTGCTTTACGCCTAGCCCAGACAGTTAAGTCCGGAACACCAGTGTCATCATCTGCAAAATGAATCCTTATACTTCAAACATACTGAGTTTATATAACAATCAAACAGACTACAACGTAGCGATAGAATGTGAACAACATTTTTACAGGTATTAGCCAGATGTGGATGTGAATGAGGGAGGTATTAATTAATATACGGGGTATAACTCAAGAATGGGAAAACGTATAATAATAGTTTATCGGTCAAAATAAAGCTTATAAGAAGAGGAATAGGAATATGAATAGTTTAGTTACTTAATAATTATACAATAGAAATATACGTATAGTATTGGTCCATAAATGGATCTCAACAGTTACCATTTATTATGCTTATCGGAGATAAAACAAATCACAAAAAATAAATTTCCCTTAAAATGTGAAATATTTCAAGCATCATAGAAACGTAGTTTTGCTGAGATGTTTACACGGTCAAACTTCAAAACTATCGATTTTCGAATTTTATACCGCAAAAATCAATTTGAAAAGCAATCGCAAGAAGTCTATAAAATAGATGATTGAACCAATCAGATCTCAGAAGACAGGTAATGAATTTTGGCGCGAAATTTGTTCATCCATTTAAAAAAAATAATGTTTTAGCATTTTACCTAATATCAGTTGGCGATGAAAACCCTTAATTTCAATTCCTAACCATAATCATCAACTGTAATATATAATCATTAATCATTAAATTAGTTTATAACATTCATTTAGCTCTAGTAAGAAGATGGATATACTCAAGATCAATTTAGAATCGATCGAAGGTCACCATAAATTCACTGTTTTCTGACTTGTGACCGTGTTATCGGTATAGCACATTTTACATAAAGAAGCAGTTTCTTTCAGAAGAAAACTTTAGCTGGCAAATCATTGATAACAGTGTCATTAATTTTGGTGGTTTTTTTCTCTGAGCTGGATGGTTTGGCCGTGGAGCTTTCATCGTTCTTCTGAAAGACATCATCAGCACAAACTTCAGACAGATTTCTATCTGCATTTTGTGCTGATGATGTCTTTCAGAAGAACGATGAAAGATCCACGACAAAACCATCCGGCTCAGAGAACAAAACTCCACCAAAATCATCCATCTGCGCTACAAATCTTCTCCATCATCTCAGAGTCATTAATCAACAACTTTCAGTAAACATGCAGACGTTTCCATTAGTATAAACTAACATTAACTGTTATAGATAGAAACCGGAATCAGTTGAATCTCATACAGATATGTTCAGTTCCTTTAAAACACTCCATTCATCTTCACAATTCCAGGCACTAATTTGCATTAAAAATTACTTAGTCACATCATTAATTTTGAAGATTTTATCAATTACAAAATTTCTTCAGCAGCATGAGTGATTTTTTTCAAATACCTTTTTCAAAATAACTTCTCTCAGTTGGTGATTATACTACTTTACATATATGGAAGTAAATAAACACTAATTAAATATTTTCCCTTATATAAACAAAACGAAATGTTTAATATCAGAAGGGTTTTTGTGGATTTTTAAGTCATTTTAATGGTTGAGATTATGATCCGATGGTAGCTAGACCACCATGGAAAACCCGGAAGCATTGAACAGACGTTTCGTCCTACTGCGGGACTCCTCAGCAGTGCGCATCCGCGATCCCTCCTCGAGGCCATCCAGTGTTTCTAGGTTTTCCATAGTGGTCTAAATCCAATTGACTAATGTTCTCAACTACTAAAATGACTGTAATATCCAGAAAACCTCTTCTTATATTAACCAACATATGCTCATAGGGCTATTTCTTGGAGTTCTAGAGAGAAACAGTGACCAGTGGAGTTCAACCGGGTCCGTTGTGAGATATTAACTCGATGAAGATAATGGTGGATGTGTCGCTCAATTTCATGAATTAGTTGAAGTTAGACATTAACACTTTAGGATGCCCGCTCAGTGGTCTAGTGGTTAAGTGCTCGCGCGCGAAACCAGAAGGTCCTGAGTTCGAATTTCGCGAGGCAGGATCGTAGTTGTTCATTGCTATGCATGAAACATCCGTTCAGTGCTTTTAGGTTTTTCATGTCGCTCTAGCTTCATTGAACTCATTATCTCAACTAATAAAATGAAATTTTAGTTTAACTACATTTTTAAAATAATTATATATACTAACCTTTAATTGATTCCTATAGCACTTGAATCTATCCAGTTATGATGAATATGGATAATATAAACAATTGATGCTGGTTTAAGTAATTGTATTCTGTATAGTTCAATGATTGATTATACTATGATTAATTACAATCTCTATGTTATGTATATATAGAGATCTATTTGTTATGTCTAGTCTCAATTGAAGAATACATTATATTGTCCATATAAGTTTGTTAATTGTATGCTTAATATTCACTGTAATGACTGAATAGTTTTGTCATGATCATTAAATAAACGTTTTACTGAGGTGTTTTCTGATTCCCCACAATTCAAAGTAGAATGGTAGGAATTGAATGGATGAAAATAACCAATCAGAATGTAATAGAAAAGTGATCATATTTAAGTTTGATTGGTTGAAAAAAATTAACGAATGATGAATGAAGGCTAGTAGAGAAATCTACAACACGCGTTTTGTCCTAGTTGGGACTTGTCAGTTAAATGTATCTGTATCCCACTCTGGGATTCGAACTCAATACCGTTCACTTCAAATGTCATCACGTTATCTACTTAACCACTGAGTCCTATTAGTCATCAGCTTGTACAATTGAGTGAAGTTTAAATTCCCTTCGTGTTGTTTACTTGAATCTTCCCATTGTTATTTAAGACTACAATTGATCAGTCTCTCATTGGTAGAGATACATTCTGATCAGAGTGCTTGGGTATTTCCTTAAAGTATAAGCTTCATAGACTTATTGTGATTAATAATGAACATATTCAATATATATTGAAATCAATTTTTCATTTCAATATACAATGGTCTACTAGATTTCCTCATTATTAATTTGACTTTCGTGTTGATGAATTTTGAAGTGAACTACAATTCTAAAATGCAAGTACATTAAAGTGTGATGTAATATGCATTTGAAGATTTCAATGATAACCATATTCTGTCTATTCTATGACAAGAAAAAACACTTTTTCAGTATTCCGGAAAGTTATGTTTGTCTTTTTTCAATTCAATTCATGAAAATGTTGGAATAGTACAGTTATCTGAATAAAACAATATCTAGCGAATATTTGATTAACCTACTGGACCACTGAACAAGTCGGCATCCAATGGTGTTAATTACTAACCTCAACCAATCCACGAACTTGTGCTACCATCTACCATTGTAATGAGGTAGACATATGTTTCTACTCGACACGGATTAGCTCCACTGGTCACGGCTTCTCACAAAAGCTCCGAGAATCACTTTACGAAGTTAGTCACTAGGACGAAACGGCCGTCCAGTGCTTCCAGGTATTCAATTGTGGTCTAACATCAATCGGTTCATGATCTCAATCAAAAACTAGTTATTTCCTTAATACTGATTAATATTACATTCATTAAAATGTTGATAAATATTAAATCATGAAATTCACTTGGTATTGTTTAATTTTACCATCAACTCTGATATACACGTACATTCAGCTGACGAATCACATGTTAGACGAAACACGCGTTATGGTTTACACTGTTAAACACCATCAATGCTTAGACATAATTCAATATACGTACATTCCACACAAGATGCTAATATGCGACTGATCAATTGTAGAACTAAACAATAAAAATGAACTAAAACTTCACTCCGTTGTACAAGCAAGTACCTATCAGGACTCAGTATCTAAGTAAATAACGCAATCATTTTTGAAACGAATAGTACAAGGTTCAATTCTTCGAGTGAACATCAACTTTGAAATGCAGATACGTCCAGCTAACAAGTTTCAAATAGGACAAAACCCAGGTCGTTGATTACACGACTAGCCACTATATATCCATCTTTCCTTATTGAGTGATTACATAATCATATGACATTTTCAACAACGAAAAAATGTCATACATTTTGGCAACGTCATCCTTTCAAATAATTATTCACATAATCTAAACATAAACAAATGGGACAGACAAATACAGATTGGTTGAAGTTAGACATTAACACCATTGGGTGCCAGCTCAATGGTCTAGTGGTTAATTGCTCGCTCGCGAAACCAGTAGGTCCTGGGTTCGAATCCCGCGTGATGCGGGATCGTGGATGCGCATTGCTGAGGAGTCCCATACTAGTACGAAACGACCGTCCAGTGCTTGCAGGTTTTCCATGATCATTTAGCTTCAATCGACTCATGATTTCAACCTGTGAAATATAGATAACCAGACTGATATATAATCAGACAGACAGACAAACAACAGATAGACAGACAGACCATTTCAATAAGGGTTCCTCTTTCATGATAGAGAAAACTGTGGTGGGGGGGTTTGTTGTTGTTAAGCTAAACAGAAGATTGATGAAAAGATAAATAAAGGGATGAGAAAAAATTCTAAATAAAAACTGAATTGTTCGTTTACTTTTCTTTTGTTGTTGCGTTTTTTGAGTTGATCGATTGAACATTGTTGCCAAGTATTTTATTGATGAAATGATGAATATGAAATTGTGTTATATCTCAATAGTGACCGATTAGAAGGCAGTGACTTATCGATCAGACCAAGGATTCATAGTCTCGATAAGCTATTCTGATCCGTTGTCTCCAACTCAGTTAACTGGATCCAGAAGTCTTGGTAAAACGTGGAAAGTGTATTCTACAGACACTCAGAAGATACCAGGTCCATCAAGCACATAAATCAAGCGTATTTACACAAATATATACATATATATAATCGATATTGCCATGGATGTTTTTAAAGATTTAGTGGATAAGTTCGTCAATCGACTATATGCGTGGTTGTTGAAAAATGCACAAGCATATATCTGCATACCAGCTCCACAAAGATAAAATTACAAAATATGAGTTTTGTGGATCTAACGTCCTCAACAAGTTGTGAAGATTATTAAATTTCGATTGAGGCTGTCAAAGGATAAATGTTGAATTATTATTCAGATCTTTGAGTAAACGTAAAACTGTTAATTGTATTAGGGATGTGTGATGATTGTGGGTTTTTTCACAGATAAAATCAAGATTACCAATTAAAAACTGAAAGCACTGGATAACTGTTTCATCCTAGTTTAGATTGAACACTATTGAGAAGTCGTTTACTTATACGAAACAGCTCTACAATAATTCAAAGATCTGAATGATAATTCAACATTTATCATTTGACAGCCTCAATCGAAATTCAATAATCTTCACATCTTGTTGGGGACGTTAGATCCGGGGACAACGGATCAGAATAGCTTATCGAGACTCTGAACCCTTGATCTGATCGATAAGTCACTGCCTTCTAATCGGTGACTATTGAGATATAACACAATTTCATATTCATCATTTCATCAATAAAATACTTGGCAACAATGTTCAATCGATCAACTCAAAAAACGCAACAACAAAAGAAAAGTAAACGAACAATTCAGTTTTTATTTATAATTTTTTCTCATCCCTTTATTTGTCTTTTCATCAAACTTCTGTTTAGCTTAACAACAACAACCCCCCACCACCACAGTTTTCTCTATCATGAAAGAGGAACCCTTATTGAAATGGTGTTGTTTTATCTTGTCAAATACATACAAGTATGTATCTATCTATATATAAATGTAAATGATAACGAAACATTTTTGTTGTTGTTGAAAATGTCACATGATTATGTAATCACTCAATAAGGAAAGATGGATATATAGTGGCTAGTCGTGTAATCAACGACCTGGGTTTTGTCCTATTTGAAACTTGTTAGCTGGACGTATCTGCATTTCAAAGTTGATGTTCACTCGAAGAATTGAACTCAGTACTATTCGTTTCAAAAATGATTGCGTTATTTACTTAGCTACTGATTTCTGATTGTCACTTGCCCCCGAATGCTCTGCTACGGTACGAAATACTCTCATACGGCCACGCGTATATAACCTATGCAAGGGAAGTCCAAATCATTTCCTTCTCAAAGCAGAATTGTTTCTTACGAAATTGAGAGGACGAAAAGTGAATGTCTGACGCTTTAACTGGGTTGTTGAACATACTACTTATGGGGATATAAGTAGCGCACACTACAGTAGTAGTAGTAGTAGTGGGTTAGAATAGGATTACCGAAGTTAATTTATCAAACTCTTTTCCTGTTTACTTTTCTAGATAAATCTAATTGGAAACAAGAAGAAGCAATACTAGTTTTGGCTTGATTTATTAAATCATGAATTTCATAAATACTTATCAATATGTTGTATCCTGTGTGTGTGTGTTTGATTGAGCATATCCGTCATGTGTAAATCTCACTTGACGACAATTCTTTAACTCATACATAATTTTAATGCTGCTAATCTCTTCATTACTAGGTGTCGTGTCTATTTACATTTCTAATGAGACAATCATTACAAATTTGTCTATAGTTTCGGTTCTTCAAACTAATCTTGGCTATGGTATGATGTTTTGTTAACTAAGGCATTTGTTCCATTTAATAACATACTACTCTGACATGTATCATCATTCACCTTTGAGTTAATTAGTCAATTCGTTCGATCACTTGCAAACAGAATCACAAGCCCAACTTTTTCTGTTTTTCAGGAAACCCTAATCATCTTGATAAGTAATTAGTTTTATGTTATTTAACCAAGACATTTGATGAATAATAGATTTGATTGTATCATATTTGAAGAACATTTTCTTTGGTTTATGATTCACAAACCTTATACTGAAGAAGAATTCTTTCATTACAAAATAACCTGTGACCGTTATATCTCTGATTAATAGTTGAGGTTATAGGTCACAGTTTCCAAATGTCGAAGAAACGAATTCACATAACAACCACGTTCAGTAAGGTTCCCTTTCCAAAAAACAATTCTCTCCCATTCATTTCCCACAATCCAAATATTTAACACTTCACAAGAGAGTAGTAATTTTGATAAAGTTTTGTTCTTTAAGCCGGATGATTTGGACATGGAGCTTTTATTCTTCTTGTGAACAGAGATCAACAATACAAACATTAGATAGAAATGCATGAAACTATCCATTTCAAAAAAACAAAATTCAATCCACATTATTCATCTCAACTACAAATCTTTGCAACTATCTCAATAGAGTAATAAACAAAAAGTACAATCATTGGATAACACTAAAGAAATTTATCATTATTTCATAAATTTACACTTATGAGGAACACAGTGAATAAATCAATCACTTATTAATTACATAGATTAATTGACTTGATACATCCATTTATCTCACTGATTGAAATTGAAGCTAGACCACCATGAAAAACCTGGAAGCACTGGACGGCCGTTTCGCCCTATTGTGTGACCCCTCAGCAATGCACATCCATTTATTCCAAGTTCATTTTATATTGTTTATTTGTATCTTTCCATTGATTTTTAAGATTGCAATTGATCAGTCTCTTATTATTGGGATATGTGTATCCTGTGCACAGGTTCAGATAAACAATATGAAAATAAATTTAAACTTCACCTAATTACACAAGCAAGTGACTAACAGTAATGGGTAATGTGATGGCGTTTGAAGCGATCGGTACTGCGTTCCAGTCATGGAGTGGACCTTAAGTAAATCCAGTTGACGAGTTTCAAATAGGACGAAAAGCACGTCGTAAATTTAACTGACAGCCACCATCCATCATTAATAAATGACATGTTCTTATACCATTATACGAATAAATCATTATTCTTAGTAGTAAAATTAATTAAGAAGTATATAAATGTGTGCATGTTATTGAAATGATCGAAGATTTTTGCAGTCCAAGTGAATGTTTCCGGATATTGTTTAGTACTTGGTACTGGACAAATTAATCTAAATGAGTTTACTATTGTTATGGACAATATAATCAGGTTCTCCTTTATGTAGGATTGAATTACTCAGCCATTATCCAATCTTGAATACAATTTGTTTCTAAAATCTTATTCGGAACACTTTTTCTATTACCTTCATTTATCTTGGTAATATAGTCAATTATCTTATTCATTTGATTGACACAATGTTATTCAGAACGATTATCAAAGCTAAGAAATTGAAGGAATCTGCCTTAAATATCTAATCAATACAGAGAATAAACGTACATATTTCTTTGTATAGATTCTTTACTCATTAAATCAATTATGAATTTGAGATATTTACCCATTTAACCTCGTTTTTGTTTTAATCTGCATTGAATCAAATTCTTATGAGAAGATTTAATTTATTATCAATCAACTAGAATCGACCTTATTATCCAACTATGCAAATTGTTCTTTGATTTAATGTTAACCTTCAATGATAGATTGAGTAATTGATTGATAATGATATCATGAGTCAATTGAAGCTAGAGCATCATCGAGAACGTGGAAGCACTGAACTGCCGTTTCGTTCTAGTATGGGACTCCTCAGCAGTGCGCCATGCGCCTAATCAACTAGACCACTGAGCTGGCCAGCATCCAATGGTGTTAATGTCTAACTTCAATCAATCCACAAAGTTGCACCACCGTACACTACTGTCTTCAGTGAGTTACTATCTCATAACACACCTGGATGAACTCCACTGGTAAGTGCTTCTCACTAGAACTCCAGGAGTATCTGTTGAATTCAGTCACCATTGTGCAGATGATTATTATCAGAAAGGGTGTGCGGAGATTTTATAAATGTCACAGATTGAAATCTAGTTGGTTAAGAGCTTGGCCTGGGTTCGAATCTCGCGGGGTGCGGGATCGTGGATGCGCACTGCTGAGGAGTCCCATACCAGGACGAAACGGCCGTCCAGTGCTTCCAGGTTTTCCATGGTGGTCTAGCTTCAATTGACTCATGATTTTAATCTGTGAAATTTCTAAAATCTCCACAAACCGCTTCTGATGATAATGATATGTTGATCAAAATAAAAATAAACTTGAGCTTTGTTTACTTCACTTTCAGTGAACTTCATCCAATATATCATTGTTATTATACGAATGTATTATATACTGGATAGTTGTTTAATGTGATTAATAAAGGTTTGTGGTGATTGATGAATTCAATTAACATCATTAACAGATGTAAATTAATAAGCTATTAAAGATCTTGAAGTACTAAACGATGAATAATCAGCAAAGAAGATGATTGTACAGCACCGTAAGTTAATTAAAGTCAGACAATCAATAAACCATTGGATTGTGTCTCAATGATCCAACGTTTAAGCGCAAATCACATGATTTGAAGATCCTCGTTTCGGTTGTCAGAAAAGTCATCCATATCACTTGCTCTTGATACTTTCTTTCTGAATATTCTGATCTGATTTAACATTGATCAGTTCCGTTGAATATACAATCAATACCTGAAAACACTGTCTCATTAAATCATTGTACTTCGTTATTAATGTAATTTATCAGTTAGGATAAATGTAACGACTTGAACAATAACAAACCAAAAGTAAATCAAATCAGTTATTCATTACCGTTATATTCATCTCTCCGGAAGCTGAAAAAGTTTTTACAAAACTTCAATCAGATCAATATATAAAAGACATTTATTGATTAGTTCCTGGAGTAATTATTGTGAAGTCTCATTATCTCTACAAGATTATTCTTTATAGACCATTTTGCCTAAAGGATATTCATGTTTGAATTATATGGATGTTATGGGATTTTTTTTGTTTCTAAGTAACATCTATTCCAATATACACTGTATATTGTGTAATGATGATCTAGTTCTAGTGTGAATGTTCATATTCTTCATGATAAATTAGTGAGAAGTGACTAAAGTTTCAAACAGTTATAACAAATGGTAATTAAGTAGATGAGACTATTGTGTTTGAAGCGTAATTTACCGGTTTGGTATCCTGGATTGATTACCAACCGCGGTATAAAGATTCATTCAGCTGATGTTCCTGAAATAGGAATCGCTCTTGATACTCATTCTAATATACACTTTATATTGTGTAATGATGATCTTGTTCTAATTGCCTTGTGATTGCCTACAAATGAATAATCTATTTATTTTTGGAGAGAAAAAAATAACAAAAATGAGAATCTTTCTATGATATTTGTCTATCTGTTTATTAAAGTAGCTCTTTTAAGGTCACATTGAGTAGTGTATTGATCAATTTAATAGATTATTTGTTTATTTTTGTTTAAATGATTCATTTTGATTCAATGAACTATTAGAGACAACAAATAAAAATGCGGTGAATCCATTTTTTGAAGTCAAGGTCATCAACATCAAGGTCACTCTTCATAATGATGATTTAGGATGATAATACAACGTTAATATTATTATAATTATGAAGTTCATTGTTCATATTATAATGAATGATCCAAGCAAGTGGGTTGGAGAAAATATAGAATAAAAAAAGCAACTAAAGGTTTGATTATAAAAGGTTGCGACAGCAGTAAGGTAATATCCTCAAATATTTAACATCTACAACAATACTGTTTTCTCTCAACAGCTGTAAGGGTTAAAAAAGATAACTCTGAAAATGTAACACATCATGCTATCCTATGGACCTAAGTCTCCGGCGGAAAAGCTTTTTAAAGCTCAGAGCTAACACATTCAAAACCCCCATAAAAAGGGTGTGAGCGACAGCCCTCAAGCAGTTGTCCCTTGAACCTTGCGGTCACAGACACCAAAACTGGTTCATCTTCTTTTCAAAGCGCCTCACAAAAAATATAATTTCACGACGTGAGCAACAAAACTGTGACAATAGCCCTCTTATCTTTATCAACACTTAAGATCATCTTGTTGACAATTCAGTTGCTCCCACATCTCTTAATCATTCTTCCATTCAAACGACTATCTCTTCTCACACATCATCACCACCAAACGATACTAATGCTAACGCTATGAGTTGACGAAAATTTTTTTCCTGATCTTCTGAAATCACGCTCTAATTCACATGTTGAAGTTTTTAGTGTTCAAACCCTGTATCAGATAGAAAAAGGCTTCTTAGCTAGAACTGAAGAATCTCACGCCATCAGTGAGTGCTAACTTTCAGAAACGCACATGCATGATCCAAACACTGTCATTCATATAACCTCATCTATTCACTAAGAAAGTACACGCACGAATGACCATACAAGTATTTGGAGACCCCACTCTACACTGTGTGGCAACGGCGTAGATATAGCATTAAATTCAAAAATAAGACACACTCTTTCAGGATGAGTTGCAATAGAAACTCGCTTTTGCATTGTCCGACTATATGGGACAGTAAAAATTCCAAAAGATAAGGACATGTGCCTTTGGTTCTTTGTTATCTCTCCCTACGCTCCCACTGATTGCATCTCGTATGAAGTTAAATATCACTTCCATAGAAAGCTAAATAACCTCCTAAATAAAGCAAAACGCTTGTGATTTAGTATTTGTAGAAGATTATTTAAACTGTTTAAGTAAGTAAACTTAACTAAAATGCACTTCAGAAGATCTGAAGATGTTGCAACTCACCGAACAGACAATGGTAACCGTCTATTGCAACTATACTCATTGAACCGTCTATTCCCCGCAAACACTACTTTTAAACGTAAGGAGGAACATCGACCACGTGATCAGTTGACTGTGAAAGTACTATCCACCCCAAGGTAGATTGATATGATAACCAAAAAGCCGTGAAAATGCTATCTAATAGTAACCTAAACTAAAGGATCGAACAATGTCAATGTAAACCAGTGGTGTCTGAGAACTGATTGACTGGAATTAATGACAAGAAATCTGAAATTTCCCAAACTTATGAGGAAAAAATTGAATGAAGAAAAAAGTGTATTGAATTTCCGTTACTAGTTTGACTGTTGATAAAACTGAGTTAGATGCTCAATGGTCTACAGGTTAAGTGTTCATGCGCTAGACCAAAGGTTCTGAGTTCGAATCTTGCCTGCGGAATTGTAATGTGCACACGCCGGTAAAACGGCCATCCGATGCTTTCAGGCTTTCAATGATGGTCTAGCTTAAATCGACTCGTGGTTTTAGTAGGAAATACTACAATCTCCATAAATCAGCATACTGATAAACCTGAGTATCTCCTTGATAGCTTTAGCTGAAATCACCAAACTGTATCACAAAGCAATCGCTTATTTGGAATGCAGAAATGCAACGAAAACGTTGAAGTCCTAAGAGCATTTTACATTAGGAATTGGAAACAGTCATGAAAACGATAATTAGGAAATGGGAATAACTGGAAAGGAGTGTTTAGAACGCAGTTGTATGAAGAATATTGGTGATTGGCGTATGCTCCACCATCAGCAGTAACAGATGTAAGTATGTAAGTAATTTCGAAACGATTACATGTGACAAGTTGTAAGTATTTCAAGTATTGACTTTACATATCAAATTAGATCTTTCGAATTTAGTTATATACACACACATTGAAATGATTGATTTCTAGTCCACTTGATATTGTTTCGCCTGTATCTTCACATTGAGGTTTAAGACTGCAATAGAACAGTCTGTTATTGGCATATCTGCATACTGTGTGTATGTCTCGATATTGCCTTAATTCACAAAGTTTTTGTTAGCAATGGTGGCTAGTGGCTAGCAGTGGAATCCAGTTTGACTCGTGTTTCGTCCTATTTGGGACACGTCAGTTGGATGTACCTGCATCTCAGAGTTGATGTTCACTAAGGGACTCGAACCCAGTACCGATCGCTTCAAGCGCCATCGCATTATTCACTCAGCTACTGAGTTCTTATAGCCATTTGTTTGTGCAATAGGGTGAATTTGAATTCACCTGGTATTGGTCCTGGATTACACTAGCCACAATCCATTGGTGCTTACAAAAAGATTAATTTCTAGTTTTATACAGACTTAAAAGTATTAGATACAATTATTAATTGAAAATTTTTGTACAAAGTTTAACAATCAGATACTACTTAACCGGATGTTAGTAATTAAATGATTTAATCTAAAAAAATTATCATCCCATAATTATGATTAATCTAATTTGAAATGAAAATAACCAATTATATTGATTGATAATCTCAATAACAATGAACGGATCATGACAACTGATGAATTGACTATTCTTAATTAATGATTGGTTCGTCAGCTAACGTATAAATCATCAACGTTTACTGGTGATTAGTGTCTCTCACTAAAGAAACAATTGAATTACATCCAGTCTCAATTTTTCATTAGAACTTTAGTTCTTCACATCATCTCAGTGTGTGCCCTATCCACTTCCAAAGTCTCTTCCTAATTTCCTTCTCAGCTGGAAGCTCATTTATTCTCTACTATAGTAGGCTATTACTGATTATATCCGATCAATGGATATTGAGTACCATGTGTAGACAACTGATTATAAATACATGTTTCGTTTTAATGATGGTTATGGTAGTTCTCTTCAATTTTTAGCTCCGTATTGAAGATTATCACTTAAATGTTGGCTAACAGACAGTTGTTTAGAGTTGCAGGTGTTCTTCAGTTGTACTAACGATATCCTCGACTTGCCGATCCTCACCTTTACATCTTCATAGGATCCACCCTGTTCATCTACGATGTTTCTCCAATTGTAAAAATACATACTCATATAAATAGTATTCAATATCATGTCAAAAATATCAGATCAATACTTTGGTTTAAATGATTTCTTAGAAAAACAAATTATTCTCAATACAATTTGATAGTCATAAAAGAACATCATAATTGAAAATGCTCACGAGCAAACAAAGGAAAGCAGAGAGAAATGTAAGTGTACTTATTCAACAATTATTTCACAAGTAACTAATATCAAGAATTTGAGTAGTAATAATGTGCTAGGGTTGAAGTTATCACGAGTTCATTCAATCTGCGAACGAGAAACAAGACTCACTGACCAAAGACCAGTAAACTAGTAAACTAGGCGCCTCAGGCCCGCTAACTAGAGAGAGAAGTCCAAGCTTGAAATGGGGAAGTATATTCTGCAAACTGCAAGAAACGAGCGATAACAACAAACACAATCCAAAACATATATATATATACTAAAAGAAGCAACGAACCAATAGCATTTAAGATATCTGCCTTTTGGAAATACGACATGACTTTGGCGCGAAAACAAAGAAATCCAAATTTTCTAAATAAAATGACAAAAGTAGGTCCTTTCTCAAGTGAGTTCTGGGGATCTAACGTCCCCAACATAATCATCATGGTAATAAAAGTGTCGCTTGTTTTATGCAATACTCTATGGTTTACTACAATAATGAATTCTCAGTACCAAAATGTGTACTATCACTGTGGTGTGTCTACAAATATATCTAGAAGAAAATTGTAGAAGGTGCATACTACAGCATAATTACTCGTGATCTGATGCGGATGAGTGGCTGAACGTGACCAGCTAGATCTGTTCATTAAAACCAATGCGATGTGTATCAAATGTTGAAGTCTTGCCCCTTAGCTTTCTTGATCTTCCCAATCTTCTGCTGCCAGACATTACATTTCTGACTCGTGTTATATAGTACTTATGTCAATATAAGTAACACACACCATGAAGGTATTGAACAAGATCATTTGAAACGTTTATCGAGTGCCTCCAAGATTTCCAGAATGATCTAGCATTGAATGATTCACGGAATAAACTATTTAATTATTAAACAAAAATTAAAACAACCCAATGCATCATTGAATAAAAATTAGCAGAATTAATTGAATAAATGTTTACATTCGATGAAATCATTTACTTATACTGTACATTCGTCGCGGTCCGGACAGCTTAATAGTACCGTCTCTATCTGTGAAGCTGGGGGACACGGGATGGAATCCGTCAGGGAGCACCAGTTCGCTCAAGATTACGGGTACAACATGCTGACACACACAGTTAGCAAATCGTCCAGTGTAACTATCCGGAATATTGATCACAGTCTCATAGTCAATAAAATTGGGACGCATTAACTAATGGAGTCTAAAAGCATCGGAATGATCGTTTATAGTCCCATGGATTGATGAAATTGAAACGCCATAAATAGAAAATACTATAAGAAGACTTTCAGTGAACTCATTGGAAATAAGGTGGTAAATGATTACAGAGTTTATGCATAGCTAAAGTAAGACAATCTATGAATCCACATCAAATCTGTTGGCTTTCACTTCAGTTTCTCTATAGAAAAGTAGTAGTCTTTTGTAAAATGAAAATTTCATTCATCTTTATTCCGTATACGTGGGTGTATCATTAGTGAGCGACATTCCTTATTCTATTTCAGTTTTATATCAGGCTCATTAAAGAAAAGTGAAAGCCATTATATTTGATTATTTAGATAGAATGTGATGATAAAGAAGAAGAATGTTGAAATCATTAACACTTCTACAAACAACAACTCAGGTCAACAAACTGATGTTTTTTTTCTCCAAAATCACACTTTCGGGTCGTGTAAACTATTATGATCATCATCATTATCATTGTTTTTAGAAAAATATTTGTTATGCGGAAACGCATATTAGATGCAAAGAACTCAAATAGTAGATGTGATCATTCTAAGTAATATTCAACCATTTATATTCCTTACTGAATCGTCAATTGACAGTCCTCAGTGTGAACATTTTTGAGTAGACGGAAGAAGAAAATGTTGTGTTAATGTCGAAAATAATACAAATCATAGAGTATAATGTATTCATGTTTGAAAATTTTATCTTCTAAATCACTTCAACCTTACTTTCTTGCTGTCGAATGCATTATGGCCTCGAGTAAATTAGAGAAGTAGGCAGCCGGTAAGCGACATCAGAACACGATGACATGTTGGTCAAGATCATATCCTTCTTACAACTGCCAACATCTCTTTCATCTCCACGACTAATTCTTTTCTCAACCACGCTAAACTACATGTAGGAGAATTTAATGTTCGAACACTGTGCCAAATAGGACTGCAAGCTCCCGTAGCTAGGACTTGAGAATCTCGCGTCATCCATGTGCTCTGCGTCTGCAAAACGACCATACAGAATCCGAATGGCATTGTTCATTTGACCTGACTGTGTCAAAATAATGAACTATTTCGACTCAAGCTTCGTGTATCTGGAAGCTGAGATGCTGGTTCTCTTGTCTTCACCAGTGTAGGTATAGCATTGAATCCTAGAGGAAAACTAGTTCACTTAGACTGGATCTCACTAGACAGTCGTTTGTGCGCTGTCCAACTAAACGGAACAGTAAGGACTCGGAAAGGTGGGGACAGTCGTCGGTGTCTCTTCGTCGTCTCTGCCTATTCAGACACGGACTGAGTCTCAGATGATGGGAAAGATGAATTTTACAGAAAGCTTTTTGAACTTCTCCGAAAGGTTTGTCGATCTGGTGTAGTAATTTAGGCTGATGCTTATAATTCACTAGTAGGTAAACGAAGCGAAAAGGAAAAACACCTTAGTTGACATTTAGTGTCGTGGCTCAAATAACAAATAATGGCAACCGTCTGTTGTAGCTATGCTCAGATAAACGCCTGTTTCTTGCAAATTCTAACTTTAAGCATAAGGAAAAACACCTTTTGAGATGGCGACACCCGAATTCGTCCCAAAGTTTGACACAAATAGATCTTATTGCTACCAGCCACCGGTGAAGAGGGTCTTTAGAAGACTGTCGCTCATTGTAGAACACATTCTCAGATTCATATCATGCTCTGGTGCAAGCGCGTACTTGTCTGTGTCTTACTGGATGTAGGAAAGGAGCTGCAAGGAAGTTTTTCATGGTCCTACCTAATGATAGTCAAGCTAAGAGTAGAGTATATTCGTAGATTACTGGTATTTGATCATTAGTGCCTTAGAAACATTGCTCGTATATCCTAGGACCACCGAGTAAGTAATGCAATTGTTAGGAAACGAGTACTACGTGAGGATGGCAAATCATTGATGAAGTGAATAACTTCTACAGTTGAGATGACTAGAACACTTGTTACGTATGCACAGAAACCGACTGCCCCGATGTGAAATGTTCAATGGCACTTGAGTAGGTTGGAAGAAATCTGGGGGACGGCCACACCCAAACATAGCACAAATACGTAAAGTCACTGACAAGCGTACGAAACCATGTTGGTAGGTGTAGACTACCTGGTTAGAGACCGCGAGATGAAAGCACTCGATGGTAAGAGACCCTGAATGACAGCTCCAAATAGTTTGCAATGGCTTCTGTGCATCCACTCTTTGTGTTCCCTAAATTCTAATCATTTGAATTATTCATGTCCTTTTACTTTCTTCTCGTTGTACAAATTTATTTCACTGGAATGTACACCTTAATCAATATTCAGTAAACACCGACACTTGGTCAGCATTAAGATGTATTAATCCACAATATCAAGTAACGATGAATTTATCTATTATAGTGAAATAATTTATGTCACGGAAGAAAGAATTGAATGGTAAATATTTGTCAGTTAGTTATCCACGGTAAGGCAATATCAACAAATGAATGTATTGTAAATTTGGACGAATTTCACCAGTTACCTTCTGTAGGGTGATCTTGGAAAAATGATCAAGTATGCTTAGAACTCTCAATTTGATGTCAGATCAACGGGTAAGTTAGTAGTTAATTCGCTTTGTGCAAACTTGAGTTTGTATCACGTGAGGAGTAATGGTTTCTTTAGAAGTGGGGATACACATCACTGATCTATACCAATCATCATGAAAACTGGCTTTGCGAAATTTTATCTACAGACTATAAACACCGAACAGGATTTAAATCAATCAAGATAACTCCGCAGCAACGTCAACTAAACAGACAAATTTGGGATTATAAACACAAACATAGACAACAGGCTATTTAAGTATTCACCTACAAATGCTTCCTTACGTAACAATTCATTTGAACTCTGTTGCAAAATCAAGATGAATCTCAAAACCGAATGGCATTTCGAAATGCATTTAATCTCCTGCAAAATGTGATCGCTCACACCTTACCACAATATCCAACTACAATCAATATTCAACACAAATACACAGTTGGCAAATAGTCCAGTGTAATTATCCGGAATATTGATCACAGTCTCATAGTCAATAAAAGTGTGATGCATTAACTAATGGAGTCTAAAAGCATCGGTATGATCGTTCATAGTCCCATTGATTGATGTAATTGAAACGCCATTAAGAGAAAATACTGTAAGAAGACTTTCAGTGAACTAATTTGAAATAAGGTGGTAAATGATTACAGAGTTTATGCATAGCTAAAGTAAGACAATCTATGAATCCACATCAAATCTGTTGGCTTTCACTTCAGTTTCTCTATAGAAAAGTAGTAGTCTTTTGTAAAATGAAAATTTCATTCATCTTTATTCCGTATACGTGGGTGTATCATTAGTGAGCGACATTCCTTATTCTATTTCAGTTTTATATCAGGCTCATTAAAGAAAAGAGAAAGCCATTATATTTGATTATTTAGATAGAATGTGATGATAAAGAAGAAGAATGTTGAAATCATTAACACTTCTACAAACAACAACTCAGGTCAACAAACTGATGTTTTTTTTCTCCAAAATCACACTTTCGGGTCGTGTAAACTATTATGATCATCATCATAATCATTGTTTTTAGAAAAATATTTGTTATGCGGAAACGCATATTAGATGCAAAGAACTCAAATAGTAGATGTGATCATTCTAAGTAATATTCAACCATTTATATTCCTTACTGAATCGTCAATTGACAGTCCTCAGTGTGAACATTTTTGAGTAGACGGAAGAAGAAAATGTTGTGTTAATGTCGAAAATAATACAAATCATAGAGTATAATGTATTCATGTTTGAAAATTTTATCTTCTAAATCACTTCAACCTTACTTTCTTGCTGTCGAATGCATTATGGCCTTGAGTAAATTAGAGAAGTAGGCAGCCGGTAAGCGACATCAGAACACGATGACATGTTGGTCAAGATCATATCCTTCTTACAACTGCCAACATCTCTTTCATCTCCACGACTAATTCTTTTCTCAACCACGCTAAACTACATGTAGGAGAATTTAATGTTCGAACACTGTGCCAAATAGGACTGCAAGCTCCCGTAGCTAGGACTTGAGAATCTCGCGTCATCCATGTGCTCTGCGTCTGCAAAACGACCATACAGAATCCGAATGGCATTGTTCATTTGACCTGACTGTGTCAAAATAATGAACTATTTCGACTCAAGCTTCGTGTATCTGGAAGCTGAGATGCTGGTTCTCTTGTCTTCACCAGTGTAGGTATAGCATTGAATCCTAGAGGAAAACTAGTTCACTTAGACTGGATCTCACTAGACAGTCGTTTGTGCGCTGTCCAACTAAACGGAACAGTAAGGACTCGGAAAGGTGGGGACAGTCGTCGGTGTCTCTTCGTCGTCTCTGCCTATTCAGACACGGACTGAGTCTCAGATGATGGGAAAGATGAATTTTACAGAAAGCTTTTTGAACTTCTCCGAAAGGTTTGTCGATCTGGTGTAGTAATTTAGGCTGATGCTTATAATTCACTAGTAGGTAAACGAAGCGAAAAGGAAAAACACCTTAGTTGACATTTAGTGTCGTGGCTCAAATAACAAATAATGGCAACCGTCTGTTGTAGCTATGCTCAGATAAACGCCTGTTTCTTGCAAATTCTAACTTTAAGCATAAGGAAAAACACCTTTTGAGATGGCGACACCCGAATTCGTCCCAAAGTTTGACACAAATAGATCTTATTGCTACCAGCCACCGGTGAAGAGGGTCTTTAGAAGACTGTCGCTCATTGTAGAACACATTCTCAGATTCATATCATGCTCTGGTGCAAGCGCGTACTTGTCTGTGTCTTACTGGATGTAGGAAAGGAGCTGCAAGGAAGTTTTTCATGGTCCTACCTAATGATAGTCAAGCTAAGAGTAGAGTATATTCGTAGATTACTGGTGTTTGATCATTAGTGCCTTAGAAACATTGCTCGTATATCCTAGGACCACCGAGTAAGTAATGCAATTGTTAGGAAACGAGTACTACGTGAGGATGGCAAATCATTGATGAAGTGAATAACTTCTACAGTTGAGATGACTAGAACACTTGTTACGTATGCACAGAAACCGACTGCCCCGATGTGAAATGTTCAATGGCACTTGAGTAGGTTGGAAGAAATCTGGGGGACGGCCACACCCAAACATAGCACAAATACGTAAAGTCACTGACAAGCGTACGAAACCATGTTGGTAGGTGTAGACTACCTGGTTAGAGACCGCGAGATGAAAGCACTCGATGGTAAGAGACCCTGAATGACAGCTCCAAATAGTTTGCAATGGCTTCTGTGCATCCACTCTTTGTGTTCCCTAAATTCTAATCATTTGAATTATTCATGTCCTTTTACTTTCTTCTCGTTGTACAAATTTATTTCACTGGAATGTACACCTTAATCAATATTCAGTAAACACCGACACTTGGTCAGCATTAAGATGTATTAATCCACAATATCAAGTAACGATGAATTTATCTATTATAGTGAAATAATTTATGTCACGGAAGAAAGAATTGAATGGTAAATATTTGTCAGTTAGTTATCCACGGTAAGGCAATATCAACAACTGAATGTATTGTAAATTTGGACGAATTTCACCAGTTACCTTCTGTAGGGTGATCTTGGAAAAATGATCAAGTATGCTTAGAACTCTCAATTTGATGTCAGATCAACGGGTAAGTTAGTAGTTAATTCGCTTTGTGCAAACTTGAGTTTGTATCACGTGAGGAGTAATGGTTTCTTTAGAAGTGGGGATACACATCACTGATCTATACCAATCATCATGAAAACTGGCTTTGCGAAATTTTATCTACAGACTATAAACACCGAACAGGATTTAAATCAATCAAGATAACTCCGCAGCAACGTCAACTAAACAGACAAATTTGGGATTATAAACACAAACATAGACAACAGGCTATTTAAGTATTCACCTACAAATGCTTCCTTACGTAACAATTCATTTGAACTCTGTTGCAAAATCAAGATGAATCTCAAAACCGAATGGCATTTCGAAATGCATTTAATCTCCTGCAAAATGTGATCGCTCACACCTTACCACAATATCCAACTACAATCAATATTCAACACAAATACACAGTTGGCAAATAGTCCAGTGTAATTATCCGGAATATTGATCACAGTCTCATAGTCAATAAAAGTGTGATGCATTAACTAATGGAGTCTAAAAGCATCGGTATGATCGTTCATAGTCCCATTGATTGATGTAATTGAAACGCCATTAAGAGAAAATACTGTAAGAAGACTTTCAGTGAACTAATTTGAAATAAGGTGGTAAATGATTACAGAGTTTATGCATAGCTAAAGTAAGACAATCTATGAATCCACATCAAATCTGTTGGCTTTCACTTCAGTTTCTCTATAGAAAAGTAGTAGTCTTTTGTAAAATGAAAATTTCATTCATCTTTATTCCGTATACGTGGGTGTATCATTAGTGAGCGACATTCCTTATTCTATTTCAGTTTTATATCAGGCTCATTAAAGAAAAGTGAAAGCCATTATATTTGATTATTTAGATAGAATGTGATGATAAAGAAGAAGAATGTTGAAATCATTAACACTTCTACAAACAACAACTCAGGTCAACAAACTGATGTTTTTTTTCTCCAAAATCACACTTTCGGGTCGTGTAAACTATTATGATCATCATCATAATCATTGTTTTTAGAAAAATATTTGTTATGCGGAAACGCATATTAGATGCAAAGAACTCAAATAGTAGATGTGATCATTCTAAGTAATATTCAACCATTTATATTCCTTACTGAATCGTCAATTGACAGTCCTCAGTGTGAACATTTTTGAGTAGACGGAAGAAGAAAATGTTGTGTTAATGTCGAAAATAATACAAATCATAGAGTATAATGTATTCATGTTTGAAAATTTTATCTTCTAAATCACTTCAACCTTACTTTCTTGCTGTCGAATGCATTATGGCCTCGAGTAAATTAGAGAAGTAGGCAGCCGGTAAGCGACATCAGAACACGATGACATGTTGGTCAAGATCATATCCTTCTTACAACTGCCAACATCTCTTTCATCTCCACGACTAATTCTTTTCTCAACCACGCTAAACTACATGTAGGAGAATTTAATGTTCGAACACTGTGCCAAATAGGACTGCAAGCTCCCGTAGCTAGGACTTGAGAATCTCGCGTCATCCATGTGCTCTGCGTCTGCAAAACGACCATACAGAATCCGAATGGCATTGTTCATTTGACCTGACTGTGTCAAAATAATGAACTATTTCGACTCAAGCTTCGTGTATCTGGAAGCTGAGATGCTGGTTCTCTTGTCTTCACCAGTGTAGGTATAGCATTGAATCCTAGAGGAAAACTAGTTCACTTAGACTGGATCTCACTAGACAGTCGTTTGTGCGCTGTCCAACTAAACGGAACAGTAAGGACTCGGAAAGGTGGGGACAGTCGTCGGTGTCTCTTCGTCGTCTCTGCCTATTCAGACACGGACTGAGTCTCAGATGATGGGAAAGATGAATTTTACAGAAAGCTTTTTGAACTTCTCCGAAAGGTTTGTCGATCTGGTGTAGTAATTTAGGCTGATGCTTATAATTCACTAGTAGGTAAACGAAGCGAAAAGGAAAAACACCTTAGTTGACATTTAGTGTCGTGGCTCAAATAACAAATAATGGCAACCGTCTGTTGTAGCTATGCTCAGATAAACGCCTGTTTCTTGCAAATTCTAACTTTAAGCATAAGGAAAAACACCTTTTGAGATGGCGACACCCGAATTCGTCCCAAAGTTTGACACAAATAGATCTTATTGCTACCAGCCACCGGTGAAGAGGGTCTTTAGAAGACTGTCGCTCATTGTAGAACACATTCTCAGATTCATATCATGCTCTGGTGCAAGCGCGTACTTGTCTGTGTCTTACTGGATGTAGGAAAGGAGCTGCAAGGAAGTTTTTCATGGTCCTACCTAATGATAGTCAAGCTAAGAGTAGAGTATATTCGTAGATTACTGGTGTTTGATCATTAGTGCCTTAGAAACATTGCTCGTATATCCTAGGACCACCGAGTAAGTAATGCAATTGTTAGGAAACGAGTACTACGTGAGGATGGCAAATCATTGATGAAGTGAATAACTTCTACAGTTGAGATGACTAGAACACTTGTTACGTATGCACAGAAACCGACTGCCCCGATGTGAAATGTTCAATGGCACTTGAGTAGGTTGGAAGAAATCTGGGGGACGGCCACACCCAAACATAGCACAAATACGTAAAGTCACTGACAAGCGTACGAAACCATGTTGGTAGGTGTAGACTACCTGGTTAGAGACCGCGAGATGAAAGCACTCGATGGTAAGAGACCCTGAATGACAGCTCCAAATAGTTTGCAATGGCTTCTGTGCATCCACTCTTTGTGTTCCCTAAATTCTAATCATTTGAATTATTCATGTCCTTTTACTTTCTTCTCGTTGTACAAATTTATTTCACTGGAATGTACACCTTAATCAATATTCAGTAAACACCGACACTTGGTCAGCATTAAGATGTATTAATCCACAATATCAAGTAACGATGAATTTATCTATTATAGTGAAATAATTTATGTCACGGAAGAAAGAATTGAATGGTAAATATTTGTCAGTTAGTTATCCACGGTAAGGCAATATCAACAAATGAATGTATTGTAAATTTGGACGAATTTCACCAGTTACCTTCTGTAGGGTGATCTTGGAAAAATGATCAAGTATGCTTAGAACTCTCAATTTGATGTCAGATCAACGGGTAAGTTAGTAGTTAATTCGCTTTGTGCAAACTTGAGTTTGTATCACGTGAGGAGTAATGGTTTCTTTAGAAGTGGGGATACACATCACTGATCTATACCAATCATCATGAAAACTGGCTTTGCGAAATTTTATCTACAGACTATAAACACCGAACAGGATTTAAATCAATCAAGATAACTCCGCAGCAACGTCAACTAAACAGACAAATTTGGGATTATAAACACAAACATAGACAACAGGCTATTTAAGTATTCACCTACAAATGCTTCCTTACGTAACAATTCATTTGAACTCTGTTGCAAAATCAAGATGAATCTCAAAACCGAATGGCATTTCGAAATGCATTTAATCTCCTGCAAAATGTGATCGCTCACACCTTACCACAATATCCAACTACAATCAATATTCAACACAAATACACAGTTGGCAAATAGTCCAGTGTAATTATCCGGAATATTGATCACAGTCTCATAGTCAATAAAAGTGTGATGCATTAACTAATGGAGTCTAAAAGCATCGGTATGATCGTTCATAGTCCCATTGATTGATGTAATTGAAACGCCATTAAGAGAAAATACTGTAAGAAGACTTTCAGTGAACTAATTTGAAATAAGGTGGTAAATGATTACAGAGTTTATGCATAGCTAAAGTAAGACAATCTATGAATCCACATCAAATCTGTTGGCTTTCACTTCAGTTTCTCTATAGAAAAGTAGTAGTCTTTTGTAAAATGAAAATTTCATTCATCTTTATTCCGTATACGTGGGTGTATCATTAGTGAGCGACATTCCTTATTCTATTTCAGTTTTATATCAGGCTCATTAAAGAAAAGTGAAAGCCATTATATTTGATTATTTAGATAGAATGTGATGATAAAGAAGAAGAAAGTTGAAATCATTAACACTTCTACAAACAACAACTCAGGTCAACAAACTGATGTTTTTTTTCTCCAAAATCACACTTTCGGGTCGTGTAAACTATTATGATCATCATCATAATCATTGTTTTTAGAAAAATATTTGTTATGCGGAAACGCATATTAGATGCAAAGAACTCAAATAGTAGATGTGATCATTCTAAGTAATATTCAACCATTTATATTCCTTACTGAATCGTCAATTGACAGTCCTCAGTGTGAACATTTTTGAGTAGACGGAAGAAGAAAATGTTGTGTTAATGTCGAAAATAATACAAATCATAGAGTATAATGTATTCATGTTTGAAAATTTTATCTTCTAAATCACTTCAACCTTACTTTCTTGCTGTCGAATGCATTATGGCCTCGAGTAAATTAGAGAAGTAGGCAGCCGGTAAGCGACATCAGAACACGATGACATGTTGGTCAAGATCATATCCTTCTTACAACTGCCAACATCTCTTTCATCTCCACGACTAATTCTTTTCTCAACCACGCTAAACTACATGTAGGAGAATTTAATGTTCGAACACTGTGCCAAATAGGACTGCAAGCTCCCGTAGCTAGGACTTGAGAATCTCGCGTCATCCATGTGCTCTGCGTCTGCAAAACGACCATACAGAATCCGAATGGCATTGTTCATTTGACCTGACTGTGTCAAAATAATGAACTATTTCGACTCAAGCTTCGTGTATCTGGAAGCTGAGATGCTGGTTCTCTTGTCTTCACCAGTGTAGGTATAGCATTGAATCCTAGAGGAAAACTAGTTCACTTAGACTGGATCTCACTAGACAGTCGTTTGTGCGCTGTCCAACTAAACGGAACAGTAAGGACTCGGAAAGGTGGGGACAGTCGTCGGTGTCTCTTCGTCGTCTCTGCCTATTCAGACACGGACTGAGTCTCAGATGATGGGAAAGATGAATTTTACAGAAAGCTTTTTGAACTTCTCCGAAAGGTTTGTCGATCTGGTGTAGTAATTTAGGCTGATGCTTATAATTCACTAGTAGGTAAACGAAGCGAAAAGGAAAAACACCTTAGTTGACATTTAGTGTCGTGGCTCAAATAACAAATAATGGCAACCGTCTGTTGTAGCTATGCTCAGATAAACGCCTGTTTCTTGCAAATTCTAACTTTAAGCATAAGGAAAAACACCTTTTGAGATGGCGACACCCGAATTCGTCCCAAAGTTTGACACAAATAGATCTTATTGCTACCAGCCACCGGTGAAGAGGGTCTTTAGAAGACTGTCGCTCATTGTAGAACACATTCTCAGATTCATATCATGCTCTGGTGCAAGCGCGTACTTGTCTGTGTCTTACTGGATGTAGGAAAGGAGCTGCAAGGAAGTTTTTCATGGTCCTACCTAATGATAGTCAAGCTAAGAGTAGAGTATATTCGTAGATTACTGGTATTTGATCATTAGTGCCTTAGAAACATTGCTCGTATATCCTAGGACCACCGAGTAAGTAATGCAATTGTTAGGAAACGAGTACTACGTGAGGATGGCAAATCATTGATGAAGTGAATAACTTCTACAGTTGAGATGACTAGAACACTTGTTACGTATGCACAGAAACCGACTGCCCCGATGTGAAATGTTCAATGGCACTTGAGTAGGTTGGAAGAAATCTGGGGGACGGCCACACCCAAACATAGCACAAATACGTAAAGTCACTGACAAGCGTACGAAACCATGTTGGTAGGTGTAGACTACCTGGTTAGAGACCGCGAGATGAAAGCACTCGATGGTAAGAGACCCTGAATGACAGCTCCAAATAGTTTGCAATGGCTTCTGTGCATCCACTCTTTGTGTTCCCTAAATTCTAATCATTTGAATTATTCATGTCCTTTTACTTTCTTCTCGTTGTACAAATTTATTTCACTGGAATGTACACCTTAATCAATATTCAGTAAACACCGACACTTGGTCAGCATTAAGATGTATTAATCCACAATATCAAGTAACGATGAATTTATCTATTATAGTGAAATAATTTATGTCACGGAAGAAAGAATTGAATGGTAAATATTTGTCAGTTAGTTATCCACGGTAAGGCAATATCAACAACTGAATGTATTGTAAATTTGGACGAATTTCACCAGTTACCTTCTGTAGAGTGATCTTGGAAAAATGATCAAGTATGCTTAGAACTCTCAATTTGATGTCAGATCAACGGGTAAGTTAGTAGTTAATTCGCTTTGTGCAAACTTGAGTTTGTATCACGTGAGGAGTAATGGTTTCTTTAGAAGTGGGGATACACATCACTGATCTATACCAATCATCATGAAAACTGGCTTTGCGAAATTTTATCTACAGACTATAAACACCGAACAGGATTTAAATCAATCAAGATAACTCCGCAGCAACGTCAACTAAACAGACAAATTTGGGATTATAAACACAAACATAGACAACAGGCTATTTAAGTATTCACCTACAAATGCTTCCTTACGTAACAATTCATTTGAACTCTGTTGCAAAATCAAGATGAATCTCAAAACCGAATGGCATTTCGAAATGCATTTAATCTCCTGCAAAATGTGATCGCTCACACCTTACCACAATATCCAACTGCAATCAATATTCAACACAAATACACAGTTGGCAAATAGTCCAGTGTAATTATCCGGAATATTGATCACAGTCTCATAGTCAATAAAAGTGTGATGCATTAACTAATGGAGTCTAAAAGCATCGGTATGATCGTTCATAGTCCCATTGATTGATGTAATTGAAACGCCATTAAGAGAAAATACTGTAAGAAGACTTTCAGTGAACTAATTTGAAATAAGGTGGTAAATGATTACAGAGTTTATGCATAGCTAAAGTAAGACAATCTATGAATCCACATCAAATCTGTTGGCTTTCACTTCAGTTTCTCTATAGAAAAGTAGTAGTCTTTTGTAAAATGAAAATTTCATTCATCTTTATTCCGTATACGTGGGTGTATCATTAGTGAGCGACATTCCTTATTCTATTTCAGTTTTATATCAGGCTCATTAAAGAAAAGAGAAAGCCATTATATTTGATTATTTAGATAGAATGTGATGATAAAGAAGAAGAAAGTTGAAATCATTAACACTTCTACAAACAACAACTCAGGTCAACAAACTGATGTTTTTTTTCTCCAAAATCACACTTTCGGGTCGTGTAAACTATTATGATCATCATCATAATCATTGTTTTTAGAAAAATATTTGTTATGCGGAAACGCATATTAGATGCAAAGAACTCAAATAGTAGATGTGATCATTCTAAGTAATATTCAACCATTTATATTCCTTACTGAATCGTCAATTGACAGTCCTCAGTGTGAACATTTTTGAGTAGACGGAAGAAGAAAATGTTGTGTTAATGTCGAAAATAATACAAATCATAGAGTATAATGTATTCATGTTTGAAAATTTTATCTTCTAAATCACTTCAACCTTACTTTCTTGCTGTCGAATGCATTATGGTCTTGATTTATTGAACAATCCTTGTTATTGAATATGGAACTGTTATTTGGCATTACTATCTGCCTTCATGTCATAAATTAAGACTGTCAATAGGCATGAATTTAAGCAAGTATATTTATCTTATCATTATTTTTATCAGCTGCTCTTATGATCGTCGATTAATATTTAGGCGGTTCGAGTTATCTGTCGACCCTTTAATTTTCCGCGAATGTTTTTCTTGTAAAAGTAAATAGTTCAAAAACTACAGATTATAATGCGCTTTTGATTGATGTGGATAATCTATTCTCTAAATCCCAAAACGCAATTCATCCTTGAGTTTCATATTCAAGAGTTGAAAATTCGTTGAAACTGTGTGAAATTTTTCAACTTGTTATCCCGGTTTCAAATTACCATAAATAATCAAGATGGGTTGAATGCCATCCTCTGAAATTGTTTATTGAATTGCATTTAGCTTATCATCACTTGTTTAATCAGTGCATGCTTTTGCAACTCTTGAGTATGGAAAATGGAGTAAACTTTTCTACCTTCTCAGATCACTCAAATCTGCAAGTTACATTTTAGCACTTTCAAACTCATTTCCTTTCAGCTTCACTACCACAAGTTTGTTTTTGTTTGATCATTCTGTGAAGTCCCTCTATTTTACCACAGTCTATAATTACTACTACTTCCCTTCAGATTACAAGTGAGATTGAGATTGCAATGTTGTGAATATTTTCATCCGTTCTTCCGTGTAAAAAATGAATCGATGGGAATGTCAATGAGAAATTTAAGACAGTTAAGCGACATAAAATCGAATTACTTTTCAAAACCACACTGTCCAATCGTGACTGTATATTGAGTATTCAACCTCAACTTATAAGCCGATAACACAATGAACATTATACATCAAATTAAATCATACCTAATACTCTTTATGTTTTCAATAATTATGAAAACTGGTTAACATTAGAATTTGAAGCCGTTTATGTTCTACAATAAATTAGTCATATATGAATAATACGTTCGAGAAATGTATTAGTCTTTATTGAAGATATACTGGAGAAGATTGATATCGGACATAAAAGAATGATCTCTGTCCGGATTGAGAAGAAACTCTGAAATATACCACAAGTAAGCTATATGTTGTTTAAATGACTCTTAGGGAAAACCGCATGGTATTTAGTAGACAGTGATGAATCTGAGAATGGTAATGCTCAACATTTAATTTATGACCATCGTTTCTGCTCTCCGCATGAAATTTCTTTGGGAAATTATGACAATGATTTATCAATATTATTATGATCATCACCTTTATTCAATAGTATATGATTGATATTTTATAGAATACTGAGCACAAGATATTTCACTAAGTTTCTTTTATAACAAAAGAGAAAAGAGTGAAGAAAAACTGACAAGTACCGATACAGGTTGAGTAGATTAACAATCTGAAATCGAACGGGATAAATTGATTTAATTATTACCTGGGAAAAAATATTGCAGACTTGTTATGTTGAATTTATTAATTCGTTACAAGAAATCAACTTTTATTCGTTCATCAGTCTTTGATGTTTAACGCAAATTAAGTGTACACTTGATTTTATCTTTTCACAGTGATTTACTCGTATATTTTAACGCCGATAACAATGAATACAAGACTAAGTGTTATGTGGAAATAATTCGATGAAATTCCTTAATGAAAATCGGTCTTCCTCTTGTGAATTAACAAGTTTATTAGTTACCATTTGATACAATAATCACTATTGTAACCACAAAACTGTGTCTGACTCAACAACTTGTTCTCAATTTTCAACAGTTCACTCTTAATGAATTGCATTGTGTTTCTTTGAATACAATCACTAACGATTTCAATTCATATTACGGAAAAAATTCAATTTAATTTCTACGGGATCAATATGAAAAATATTATCTCTGTTGATCTGAACACGTGTTAACAGTCAGTGGTATAATATATATGATGGTCAGATAGAATGGATGTGGCTTTGTTCAGAAGTTACAATTTCATATTTAACGATGGTTTAATCTACTGACAAAAAATGTTTTTTTATTGAAATAAAATTCAAGTGAAAACGCTTTAATTTCGACATTCAATCAAAACAGTTTGTGTTACTTTGATTTCAAACAATCAAATCCAAATAACGCATGGTTCACAGTCTTTTGACAGCCTAAAACAAGTAATAAACTGTTTATTTGTAATCACACGAGCAAACATTTTGAACCACAAGTTAATCAATGACCTGTATTGTATGTATTGTAAATTACATCCAAGTGAGGTTTCTTCAAAGGAGGTCATCAATTTTAACCGACAGTGCATAAATATCAGCTCTTTGTTTACAATAGCTAGAAGAATATTGAATAACGATCATTTCATCTATCTCCTACATTGGTTAACAATAAACATATCATTTTATAAAATTTGATCTTCTCATTGGTTAATTTGAATCATCAAATCAGAAAGAAACAACCAAGCACTTCAAAAGTCTATATAAACCGGACAATTTCCAGTTAAATTTTATTAACTACCTTGAATAAGAAGATGAGGTAATTGTTGATTACACTTTTGACGTTATTGACTGTATCATAAAAATTAAAATTTGATTCAATGAGATATTGTTGTTTTCTTCATCTCAACCATTTTAGATTCACGTTTTCGTCAAGTCTATCTATACTACTTTATTCGATCATCGTATTGCTTTACAAATTCCTTGAATGTCAAGATATCTGTAAAGAACGTGAATTGTTGGACTATCTGAATACGCTTGTTGAAAACGATTCATATCATTACGTAAGTAATTAGTCAGATTCTAATGCACACAACAGTCTCTTCATTACCAATATTCACAAAGGATTCGTCATGATCAACCTCATCCGATTGTGGATGGCAGTTTCGTTAAAACTGATCGCTCTGGAGTGAGTTGACTTCATTGTGTAGTAGAGTTACTTATCCATATGTTTACATCATTTTAGCCTGTTACACCGAAATCCTCGCTCAAATTTTACGATACTGCTGTCTCTAAGATTCAGAAGTTTAACAAACGTAAGTGAATAATTTTTATTGGACTAAAATGGTTTCTGAGTCTTCTTGGTACATTTCATTTCATGAATCAAAGTTGATTGAACTTCTATAAGGAAATAGTTTTATGCTCCTTGTGAGATTCAAAACTTCTTTGAATATCTTCTCCTGATCAAATTGTAAAAATAATGTGACTCTTTACAGCAAACCAAAGACAGTTCATCAAATTCATATAAGTTTTTAGTTTACTTCCAAAGCATTTTATTCATTCAATGTAAAATTATCAATCATGTTGCATTTTTTTATGAAGAGAACCAATTTGGATCAGAGATATTCGCAAACAATTTACTGGGACAAATTAAATATTCTATAGACGCCCAAATACCTAAAGTAGAGCTTTTGGATAAAGGTGAGTTCATTCACCATTCAGTTTTAGCTTGTTTCGTTTCTTTTTCTCACATTTATTTTGCATATGTGATTCAGTTTTTCACTTGATTAATACACGAAAGCCGATCACCACATGATGATTGCTTTGTTTGTTTGTGTTGCACAACACTGTCAAGTGAAAATATTAAATAAAACAGAGATTCACTGCAAAATAAATACACGTTGATTGAGTAGAAGTGATAAATCAGGTGATGTTATGGTCAAAGTGAAGATAACCTACCCTACATTCTATCGATACTACAAATAAGAAGACACCTCACCGACACAATAATTCTTGGTAGGCTAAATGAATCAAACTGATCACATGTACAACAAAAACTGATATTGTGAGAGAAGTCAGTTTGGATTATTGAAGTCTATGAACTGTTTAAGTTTGTTCAATCTACTCCAATACTTTTCTAGCATTAACCAGATTTTTGAAAGTTTAATGTCTCTGATTTGTTGTCTGATGACAATTGAACATTCATCTCCATCACTGTGATAATATTTGTGTGGCTGTGAACTTCGAATCCAGGCACTACCTGTAACAGTTAACCAGTGAACGACCACGAACGGTCTGGTAGTACAAGACAATTTACTGGAATAAAATATACATTCATTTCGGTCAGTTATGAAAACTGATGAATAACAGAATCTCCAAATATGGTTTTGTTTGGGTATTGTCAGATATATACTAAAGATCCCTAACTCAATCTCAAGCTACTAGAACAAATGATACGTATGTGAAATATTCTTCTCCGTTGTTTGTATTGAAACTTTCATCATATCGTTGAAATGATAATAACTATTGAAACTTCTTCTTAAGGGATTAGTGAGCATTTAACTATATTGGTTCATTTAAATCTGAAAATGAAGATGATAATTTGTATGCAAAGGCAGTCCGTGTTAAAATAAACAATTATCAAAAGAGATAGATATTGTGCAAGCAGATAGTTAAACATCCAGCTTGATTTTCATTATTTCAGAGGAATTTCTCGCCATCAGATGGTTTATCAGAAAAGAGAAAAAAAGTCTTGAAGGTAAGTCAACTTTGAATGATCGTTCGATCATATGTGAAATATAAACACTTACATCTTCACTGATTGTGATTACTTACAAACTGCGTGATGCGATTCTCCTCAGAAACTGAAAAATTAAGAATATATTGCTGTTCTTGGAAAAAGGGCAGAATCATGGTTGAAATCCAGTTACCGTTTAGTCACATTGATTAGAATTTAGAGAACAAATGAAATGAACTGAAGAAGACTAGATTTGATGAGTAATAAATTAATCACCACCAATGTTTTAAGTCCTTATCTCATTTTTGTTCTACTTTAAATAAACGTTATGATCAGAATCACTTAATCGACTGAAATGTTACCCAATCAATTGAATTCACAAGTCCCAATCGTAAACAAACACTCCATATTTCATGTTATATATACTAAGGCTTGATACCTCTCCAACCATCAGATCTAAATGATTATTTGTTTTAATAATAATACTGCTTCACAAACTAAGCGTTCAACATTCATGTTGAAGAATGAATGCTTGTTTTTTATAACATGACGTTCATTCACTTGAAAATATTTATTACGAATTCAACTGAAGAAATTATTTGAGATGGCACAGTGAACATTTTGTGAATAGGCATACACAGTGTTACATCAAACAATAACTTGCTTATTTCTTCTTTTTCAAATTCTATGTGTACATTACCATCTCATTGTAAGTCAATGACGGCAGTGTAATCACTCTGATGTATCCAAATGGAAAGATATCTATGTATTATGAGAAAGTAAGTTGAACAATTGAATGGAAATGTAATTTTATTTCACGTATTTCAGATCATTCTAACATTTCAAAGTAATGAATTCTGTCGAATGTATCAAGTTACATGCAACACGTTAGAAAGTGATCAACATTTTGTAATGTGCAATTAAACTGCTTGACACTACTACCAAAACTTTGATGACACACTTCAATCAAGCATTTGTTTAAAACAACCGATAATTAGAAGTGAATTGCTTTCAAAAGAAATGATGTGTTCATACGAAATAGTAACAGATAGTGTATGTTATATAGTTCTATACAGAAACAAGCGTATACTTTAAAGTTTTCTTACATCTTCTGATGATCGGATATTTGGAATGTTTACTGTTGAATGTTTTGAGCATTGAATGCCTGCAGTCATTCACAAACACATTTCATTTCAGCTGACGTAGATATTCATCACACATTTCACGATAGATAGATAGATAGATAGATAGATAGATAGATAGTTAATCGACATTCACTGAAGTTGACGACTGGAATGATTCAAAATATATATGTACACTGGGTGGAACACACATCATAAAAAAAATTGAGAATATCAGTATGCTTAATTTAAGTGTGACTGTTTGTTTTTAAGTAAGATAATCTCAGTGATGACACATCACTCCTAAGTATAATTGGTTTTATTATAAAGGGTTGTGCGTTGACATATTTTGACTTGAAATTCAAATACGTTTTTCCAGATTCCTACACAATTTGAGCAAAAAATCTCAGGAGAAATGTTCCATAAATTCCAGTGTAAACCCGGTAAGAAACATTTCAACTAATGTTGTTAACATTTTGATGTACAGTGAAGTAAATCACCAAACATATATTTGCTAAGGCTCACTCAACCGGTTTCGTTGTGTGAAATAATTAGGACGAATGAACGTCTTTATTGAAAAAGCTTGGATGGCTATTTGGAGACATTTCATGCTAATGGTGACCTATTGACTAACGGGAGATGTTATGTATGAAAGACCATATTAACGAAACGATATTTACACTCATTTATTCACTCACAAACAGTACAATAATCAAACTTGCAGTCCTCAGTTATATCATTCTTCAATGCAAAAGTATGTGTGTTTTGATAGAGACAGATATAAACGAGTGGTATTTGAAATCGATATTTTCCTTATAAAATGCTCAATCAACATGATTCATTGAAATGATCATGTGTTTTTGGAAGATGTAGCTGAGTTTATAGACCTTTTTTAAAATTTGCCTTACGTCACAAGCCATGTAGGCGAAAATGTATATTGCCGCTTAGATTCAGGAATATTCAGCTGATAAGTTCTACATTAGACGAAGCGCACGCATTGGAATCCACTGCTAGTCATTATTCTTTGTTGATTTGTAACTTTCTATGTTGCTTATTTACAATTTAAAATGTGAAATGTTGATTGTATTAATTTCTCCGCAAAATAACACAAAACATTTATCGACTTCATTTTTTGACATACTGGTTGAACATTGATCAATTGCAAAACTCAGTATAGTACACCCTTATTTTTGAAGATGTTAAACGATCTTCACATAATCCTTTCTGGCAAATGTTTATGTTTTTTATTTTTATCGCAACTTAAATTATGCAAACAACTTGATAAACATTAAAACAAATCAAAATTATTAATTGTCTTTTTCTGTTAAATTTATCAAAAAAAAGCTTTATTACATCAATTAACTATCCCTCAAAAATGGGCGAAAACCGGAACGTTGGTGGAGTTTGAAGTTATCGGGAGTATGTTAAACCTTAAATTATCAGCATTATCTATTTACACACTTGATGATTTGACTATTGTTTAAACAAAATGACAATTTTATGTGTATTTGTGGTCAGTTAAGTGTGTCAATCGACATTTCAATTACAACTAATATTTACACGCCGATTCATGAATGAATGTAACAAATGATAACAGGCCCATTTCGAATTAATATTAAAGTCTTCATTTAGATTAAATTAACTTAAACACATTGTCATAAAACAATAGATGAGATGATATTTGTCTTGAGAAAGATTAGGTGTCAATTAGTTGATGATGCATGGATGACGAAGTGTCTAGTGTTTTCACTCAATATGTGTAATATCAAATTTAATCTAAGTATTAAGTTCAAGGGAACACTCTACGTGTTTGTCATTACTGTAAAAACAATATAAAACAACATTAAAATCTCTGGTTCGTTACACTTGTCCGATACATTGAAGGCATAGTTATAGGACGGCTGCAAATTACAGTTTATCATAGCTGACTTCAGAATTAATTTCACAGTGTGAAAATGCATTCCTTCTCATGAATATGTCAATTGAGTAACTATAAACAGATTTCAGTCACCAATGTGTTGAAGTGTTAAAATAACACTTCAACTACCGAGAGAATCATTCCATCATCCAATGATCAATCAAACTCCAGTTTTTGTTGAATATAATACGGCCATATACTTCAAGAAAATCGTCAATTTTTCCAAGTCTGTCAACTGAATCAACGCAATTGAAAATGAATTTTCAATCTGACAACATCTGACTTTATTTCACCAATATCAAATATCGAAACTACCATCGAAAATCAAATGCAGTGCGCATTAATGAACTCAATGACCACATCGTGTGTACATGTTTGAAGATAAACTGTTATTGAAAACCAATAAATTCAACTAACAAAACTCGTCCATCATACTTGACATTCCAAGCAGTTTCATTCAATTCAAACATGCTGTTGTGAAATGTCAGCGAATCTGAAAAAGTACTAAATAATGCATTATGCAATGTGATGACTGTATTCCAGTGAATGAAATAGTCACTTAACTCCAAAATCACAATCGCATTATTGCATTATTGTTACATGTTTGTAATACAGTTAACCGTTGAAATGAAATAAACTTATTTTTTAATAGCATACTGTACGAAGTACAATACGGAAGAAACATGTCAAACTGAAAAAACAAAATGCTTTTGGTGTGAAAAGGCTAAAAGATGTATTGGAAGTAACGATCAAAAAACTGATGACTTGAAAGTTATTGATTGCCGTGTCGAGGTAACTACTTGTTAAACATATCAGGTTGTTTTCAATATGAACGAATTCCACATTGCGAGTAAATACATCTACTCGAAAGAATATTTTATTTCTACCAATAAGAACTGACGTGTATTCTACCCTGAGTGACTGAACTAAAGCTTTGTGTACATTGACCATTTCTAATCATATACAAGTAGGATGCTTTATTTCTAGGGAAACAGTTAACAATAGATTTAATCGCAGTCTGGCATCAATGCATGAAAACATTATAATTTTTCATTTCATTCAATGTGTATGATGTTTTGAGAATTGGTGAGATTTTGTCAACTCACATTGTTGAACAATGATTTCTGATTCTCTATTGAGAACCTTGAAAGATTGTTTCAATAAAGCTGTTAATTTTCAGTTTATTGATTTATATTCGAATGGTGATTAGATGTGATATCCAGAATACAAATTTCATCACACATACGAGTCGTCAATTAGTTGTTGAATGGTGTGTACTTATCACACTGATTGTCCGATCGGTACTACACGTTCAAATGATTGGACAAATGCGAACTGTGTATAACTAATTGTGGAATCCTCTTCTGTCATCACTACTGACATTAGTGTATATTGAATAACTTGATGATATTAAATGAATGCAACTGTTTTGTTTATTTCGAAGAACTCCGAGGTTAACGAAGTGAATAAACCAACACCCACCATTTCAAGTGAAAGCACTTTGATGAGCACCGAAGTTCAGTCGACTGAAAACGTCAAATTAACTACCAAAGGAACCGACCAATACTCGGTAAATACTTATTATTTTGTAACTAATGCTACTTTTTTTCGTTTTTCTTTAGAATGTCACTGTCGAATTAAGTAAAGTGGATAGTCAGAGCTCATCACGCTACTACTTATATATCGTGATACCATTATTCGTATCATTAATAATTGTATGTATCTGTGTTTTTATTTGGAGATACTTCTACGTCAAAAGAATAAGTAATGAATGATTCATATAAGCATCTGATAACTCACTTCAAATATTCTGACACGGTTGTTTCTATTTCATGTTTCATTGAAAAACTTTAGATTTCATTGTTCTTTTCTGTAGTTTGTTAAATTTCTTCATGTAATTCTGATACTTGATTATGTAATAACTAATGCACTTTTATTGATTAAATATTAAACTCAGTTTTTATTATTCGCGTCATAGTTTTCATTCAACTGAACCAACTGACTTTTTTATAAGAGCTCCTGAATATTTTATTTGTAAATTAGTAGTATTGTTTATACGTGGTTTCGTGATTACTGCAATCAACAATCAGTCCGTTGTGAATGTTTATTGTGATGAATTCTCATCACTGGAAAATAATATTTCGAATTAACGACAGTCAATATTATAAAGTGAGTCGTCGAAGTATCTTATCAATACAAATTTGGAACTTCCATTTTTAGTCACTTGATTATACATTACTATTGAAGACAACCTATTTTTAACTCAATATCATCAAGACTAATTATATTTCCTTCCGTTATTTTATTGTTGACACGGTCAGTTGTTTCACTCAAAGCTTATTATTTGAAAACGTCTACACTAGAGTTGTCTTTATCAGGTTCATCCAAGATACCGATGCTCTGATTTAAAAGCTGATACATGCATTTGAAAAATGATGTAGAGGGATAAGAAGTAGGCGTTGGACATTGAAATCCAGTTTTACGGGACACATATACTCCACAGTTGATGCTGGAGTTGTTTTCAGTTGAGTTCATTAACCTGAAGTGTGCTGTGGAGCTGCATTCAAAAGCGTTTGTCTACAGACTTACGAAGATAAATTTTTATCCGTTTTGACAACGATTGCCAGTTTTTGTGGTGTATTGAAACACAACTAATTACTGCTTGGTTTGGGTTGTTCATCAACCGTTTTTCAGGAAAGGACAAAAAGCTCAGTTAGTGAACTAAGAAGTGTTAATGCTTCTGTATCCCTCATAAAATATCGTTTTTCCAGTAACTCACTTCTGTCTTACATTATCTGTTTAAGAAAATTATGTCGTAATTCTAAGTGGGTGATGTATTTGGTTTCAAAAGGCCAGATCAATATTTGACAGTCATCATTTTGAAATAGACATATAGAGACTAACTTCACTTATAAATTAGTCTCTTGAGAAAGCTCTCAAAGACTTACACTCCAGTAGACGCTCTTCAATATCCATAGGTCATGATGGCATTTCGGCCTAATCGATTCATACTTTGTTATATTAATTTGTTTTTGGCAATCTCTATAGAGGACATTTAGCGTTGGAACAGTTGCATTTTTGACAAGGCGGACATTTTGGCGGCCAGAGGTTCATTCAAGCATGTGTCGCAAAGCAAACACTTGTGGAAGATATTATTAGGCAAAAAACCATCCTTCAAAATAGACTCGATAGTCTGTGTCATCTCTAGACACTATTTGTGATTGTAACACACAAGCACTCACAGCGAGTTCACATAGAATAGTACAGAACCGAATGTCATCGACACACATGCCACAGATATCTCTATGTATGAAATGATGTACAATTTGTACCAATCATTAGTGTACTCTAACTGTCAAATACCATTCAACTACTGTGAATCTGTGTTGAAGTTATTCTCTTCTTATATAAGCAATCATCAAAGCTCTATTAAAGTACTTTTGGCTTTCGAATAATCGCTTAAATAACAATGACTGCCACTAACAAGTGTAAATACAAGCAATAAGCAAACGTTAAATGAATACCAGATAAAGTAAATTATTCGTACAGTTTAGTTAGATTAGGTGTATACAAATCTTTTGGGTTGATTGTGTCCTATTCGAGCGTAACAAAACACGTTTATTGAACACCTGATGTGAGCAGAAAAAATGGAATGACTAGGCTAAAAACAAGAATTCAGTCCATCACGCGGTCGAATCTTCAATTATCTTATGAGTAATCTGCATGTAGTGATAACATTCCTCCCCAGTGTGTCAATCATTTACAATAGTGGCTCTCAGGCTATATAACATTTACTGCTTAACTACAACGAGCGAACATTTATTCTAGCCATGGGTCAAATCAGTGTGAACATTTTAATGCAACATACCGCGAATTTTTCACGGAAATCAATAACTGTTCTATCGTCATTTGATATGGCATCCAAACCACAATCTAGTTGCCTTTAAATTACATAAAATTGATAAAGATGTTTCAAGCTATTTCACACTTGATTCTTTCTTGTTCAACCATACAAAGTGTGAATGCACACTCACTACACTAATAATCAAAGCCAGATCAAACAAGACGCTTCTAATACATTTCAACAATTCATAATACGCTTCATTAGTTCCAGACACAAAATTGAAAATTCAAGCGAGCATTCTACATTTCTATGATAAAAAATTATCATCATCCAAAGAATCATCAACATTACCGTCAACAAAATAATGGTTTAGCTTCAACTGACTCATGATTTCTATCTGTGAAATTTCTAAAATCTCCACAAAACCCATTCTGATAATAATAATAATCACCTGCTCACTAGTGACTGACTTCAGCAGATACTTCTGGAGTTCTAGTGAGAAGTCGTTACCAGTGGAGTTCAACCAGGTCTGTTGTGAGATAGTAACTCACTGAGGACAATGGTGTACGGTAGCGCAACTTCGTGGATTGGTTGAAGTTAGACATTAACACCGTTGGATGCCGGCTCAGTTGTCTAATGGTTAAGTGCTCGCGCGCGAAGCCAGTAGGTCCTGGGTTCGAGCCATGGGTGGTGCGGAGTCGTGGATGCGCACTGCTGAGGAGTCCCATACTAGGACGAAACGGCCATCCAGTGCTTCCAGGTTTTCAGTGTTGGTCTAGCTGCAACTGACTCATGATTTCTATCTGTGAAATTTCTAAAATCTCCACAAAACCCATTCTGATAATAATAGTATTATTAATAATAACAATGATCATAATTGTTATTATTATTTTCGTCACTTCAATCATTGTGATCGACATCATCAATAACCTCAAACATTGTCACCAACATCCCAATCAATGTAGTAATCATCATATCCATCATCATCCCAACAAGGACTCAGTAGCCAAACAGAAAACGCGACGGCGTTTGAAGCGAACTCTACTGGGTTTGAGTCATGGAGTGAACATCCACTCTAGGATGCAGGTACTTCTAGATGACGAATCTCAGATAGAAACGCGCGTCCACCATTCCACTGTCAACCACTATCCATCTTTGTGACTTAAGACTGTATCGAGTCAATCGGCACAGGATGCTCATAAGCCAACGAGAGACGGATTTAGTGACCCGTGGATCTGACTCCAGTTAAACCGTAAGAATGTTTGCTGCCGCCTATTTTCGTATATAATTGTTGACTTAAATCACTTTAGTCAATAACGGAATCAAATAAGTCAAATGACGAGAATGGGATTTTGAATACTTATACTTTGTATATGAGGTGAATAGAATAGAAAGAAGAGAAACAACGAAGAATGAAGATGGCTGGTAAGCCAACTAGTTTTTAACCAGACGTTACTCAATATTCATAGACAGACAAAATAAACTACATACATGTAATATGAAGTGTACACACATGTATGCTCATATAAAAACAGTGAAGACTGAAAAGCGAATAATCACCAAGGTCAACATATGACTCAAGTAGAATGAATAGATTGATTTGTCCGAAAACTAGAATAAAGTGTATCTACTTAAAATAATGTTCGACACTACACTGAATAATTGCAGTCCTCAATAACAATGGGAAGATACAAGTAAAATAGCGTCATATGAATTAAAACTTAAAACCACTGCACAAGCAGGTAGCTATCAAGACTCAGCAGCCAAGTGGAGAACACGTTGGCGTTTTAAGCGAACGGTATTGATTTCGAGTACCGGAGTGAACATCAACTCTGGATGCGAATGAACACTGATGAGTAGATAAACATAGAGTACTCTGTCGCTTTGTGATCAACGGGTGTACTCAGTCCATCAATCCATGCGTCATGAATCTCATTGAGCAGGATAATTATACGTTGAAAAAGAAGTACACGTACTTAATAAATCTGGATTAGAATGGCATTGTATTACGTAATAATTATTGATAGGAATTGGAAAGAAATCATTTTGAATACTGAAAAGTAGCGTAAAATATCAGGTACAATAGAAGAATCAACTGTGAAATCAGTTACGTAATATAATATATAGATCGATATAGAAGATCAAGAATTAATGTAAAGCTATTTACTGTAAGAAATATAAACATAATATGACAAAATGTAAGTTTGGTTATCAACAAGGTTCATTTGACTGAACTGATATTTATCGAAGTAACAATGAAGATCATGTACAAACAAATCATAAATGAATACATGGATTCATATACGGAGTTTCTGCTGTCTGTATATGACGGTTTTTTAGGAAAACATTCAAATGATTACTCATTGGGCTACTTTGAAATTTGAAAGAATACCGAATTCAATGAATATTTTGCATTCAATTTTGGTGCACAGAAATTGAAGCTCTTGAACGATGGAAGTAGTGTTGTCCAACAATCAAAAGTTGAATGCTTACAAACAGAAGATTAAAAGGATTGAAATGCAGAGAAAAGATGGGCAAACTGAAGGCAAACAAGATGACAACAGGAATGAAGGAACTATGAATCCTGTAAGAGACGATTCAAAGATGTGCAAATGATGAATTAGATGTATGATTTTCACATTTTAATAAATCACTATGTGAGTTTGCAGTACAAAATAGATTTTTCTTCACCACTTCACCTTCTTGTTCATTACGATATAACTGGCAAAGAAATTTTTATCCCTGAGAAATTCTCAATACACGTGAATGAGTAATATGGTTTTAGATTAACTGTCTTTAGTTTTTACAATCATATTGTCCAAATAAATCGTTAACACCATTAAAACACAAAAAACCTATTAGGGACTTTAATCAGCATTCATCCTCTATTAACTAATTTGCACCTTATTCGTATTATTATTTCACATATTACGTAACTCCTGACCTGTTATTACATTGCCATCTCTCACTTTATCTAATCCACATTGGTTTCTGATCATGAGCCTGATGATTTCATTTTATGTACAAAGTTATAACAAGTCACATGTGATCACTTTTCAACAATGCACTTCACCTTAAGTTTGACCATTATATAGATGATTAAGCCGAATCATAGAACAGAGGATACCGAAGGCAATCTCATCAAAATCATTTAATATCTAAATGTTTGAGCTACTGTTAACATAAACATCGGTTGAAATCACTCCACAGACAAATCACACCTTACGTGCGCTGAAATGATTATACATTGAAATATAAGTAGACATGCAAGTAGTCAGGCGATAAATTTGTCTTACAAGATCATATTATTCTCGGTGAGCCGTGTTTTTGACCCTGAACATGTATATTACATATTTTATGAAGACTATTTGTTTGACCTGAACGCAGCATTTCCTTCCTTCGTCTACTCAAAAATGTTCACACTGAGGACTGTCAATTGACGATTCAGTAAGGAATATAAATGGTTGAATATTACTTAGAATGATCACATCTACTATTTGAGTTCTTTGCATCTAATATGCGTTTCCGCATAACAAATATTTTTCTAAAAACAATGATAATGATGATGATCATAATAGTTTACACGACCCGAAAGTGTGATTTTGGAGAAAAAAACATCAGTTTGTTGACCTGAGTTGTTGTTTTTAGAAGTGTTAATGGTTTCAACATTCTTATTCTTTATCATCACATTCTATCTAAATAATCAAATATAATGGCTTTCTCTTTTCTTTAATGAACCTGATATAAAACTGAAAGGATGGATACAAGCTCTCCCATGCTACGTCCAACACTGTTTGGATGCACAAGATCCTGAAACCCCATTATCTCATTTAGCGCGTATAGCCGATAGAATAATGGAAAGAGGTCCTCCAACTGGATCAGGCACAATAAATCACACTCAAAAAGTAGAATCAGCAAAAGACCTCGTCATAGAAGGACTCATTGCGAGTGTTAAGAGTCTCACTGAGGCTGTCACCGGAATGCAAATGGGTCATACAAACAGGAGCAGGTCACCACAACGACCACGATCCAAGTCACAAATGTCCAGACAATCTGGGCAGTTTTGTTGGTACCACTGGAAGTTTGGTGTCAACTCAACCAAGTGCATGCAACCATGCGCCTGGTCTAAGCATAATTCCAAGACAGTGGGAAACGAGTAACCCCTCCCCAGGTCGCGACAACTGAGGAGGGGCGCCTAAACAGTAGCTTGTTTTATGTCAGAGACAGAAAATCTAGCTTGAATTTCTTGGTGGATACTGGCGCTGCTCTTAGCATCATCCCTCGAAATAAAACTGAGATTAGTCGAGAAACATCCCCGATTACACTTCAAGCCGCAAATAAAACTACAATCGCGACATTTGGGCAGAAAACGTTAACCCTAGATTTGGGGTTCAGAAGGCAATTCCCTTGGGTTTTCACGGTAGCCGACTTAGATCTGGCAATACTGGGGATGGACTTTCTAGAGAGATACGAATTTCTAGTTGACACCAAGAAACGGCGATTAACACTAAAAGAAACTTCGTTTTACACAAAAGGCAAAGAAAGTCACATCAGCTCTCTTAACTTGATTCAAACCCCTCCAGTAACAACAGCAAAATTTCAAGATATACTCGCGGAATTTCCAAACTTAACTAAACCAAACCCACAGCCTTCCAAAGACAAACTAAAAGTAAGTCACACTATCAAAACCGAAGGTGCACCGGTGTTTGCAAAACCCAGGAGACTAGCACCAGATAAACTCAAAATCGCTAGGGCCGAGTTTGATTATATGCTACAACTGGGTATTATCCGTCCCTCTGATAGTCAATGGGCATCCCCTTTGCATATGGTCCCAAAGAAGAATGAAGGTGACTGGCGACCGTGCGGGGATTACAGAGCCCTCAACCGTCTGCTGCAACTGTGCTCAGACAATCGCTTATTTTTAGTAAACACAAATTTTAAGCATAAGGAGAGACATCGTCTAACATGGCGACCCCCTACACCAAACCAACGATGGACTCAAATAGACCATATTGCCATCAGTCATCGTTGGAGAGGGTCGGTAGAAGATTGTCGCTCATTCTGGAGTACCTACTTGGACTCCGACCACGCCCTAATACGGGCACGCATCTGCTTGCGCCTCACCGGACGCAAAAAGGCCACATTAAAAAGACCAATTAGAACTGAATTGAGTAACGAGAAAACCAAAAATAGGTTCCAAGAACAACTGAGTTCACACTTAGGTAGTTTTGAAGATGAGGCTGACCCAGATGTTGCTTGGAAAGACATACAAGCAGCTGTGGAAGCAGCAGTGACATCTATTAGCAACTTAAACCACAGAGTTTCAGAGGACCAGTGGATTTCTCCAAAGTCTATCACACTGATGGATTCTCGCAAACTCGTCCCATCAGGTTCCGAACATGATGAAAAGCGACAACAAATCAGATCTAGGTTAAGAAAAAGTCTAAGAAACGACCGTGAGCAGTGGTGGGCAACGAAAGCAAAAGAGATGGAAAAGGCGGCGACTATAGGGAACACAAGACAGCTTTACAGACTAATAAAAGAAACTGGAATTAATAAGTCAAGTGTAAGTGAGATTATATCAGAAAAAGACGATACACTCATCTGCTCCCAGTCCAGGCGTTTAGAACGATGGGCTGAACATTTCAGAGAACAGTTCAGCTGGCCTTCAGCTACTCTACAACTAACCTCCATTCCCAGACAGTGTGAATGGAACATTGAAGTAGGTCCCCCAACTCTTGCTGAAGTTCAAAAGGCTATAGATAATCTGAAACGAGGAAGGGCTGCTGGTGAAGATGGACTGGCTCCAGAAGAATTTAAGGATGGTGGTCCAATTTTAGCGGTTAGGTTGACTAATATTTTAGCTAAGATCTGGGAGTTAGACGTTATTCCATCTGACTGGTCACAATCACTTATCGTCCCAATATATAAGAAAGGGTCAAAATCATCCTGTGACAACCACAGAGGGATTAGTTTAACTAATATAATATCTAAAATACTAGCCTCAATAATAATCAAACGCCTAACTAAAACTCGTGAAATGCAAACATGAGAAAATCAAGCTGGCTTCAGACCTGGTCGTGGCTGCATCGACCACATATTCACCATTCGTCAGGTTCTAGAACACAGGCATACTTATCGGCGTCCGACAATGGTGGTCTTTCTTGACTTAAAAGCAGCATTTGACTCTGTAGACCGCGAGATTCTGTGGCAGTGTCTGTCATTGAAAGGCGTACCCCAGAAGTACATAAACCTTGTAAAGGCTCTTTACTCGAACACTACTAGTCGAGTGAGAGCTTATGGCGAACTGTCATCTAGCTTTGCAACCTCAAGTGGTGTCCGTCAAGGATGTCCACTTTCTCCATTTTTGTTTAACTTCATCATAGATCTACTGATGAAAATAACTTTCTCGTCGACTGAGTTCTCGGGTATTGATCTCCTTCCAGGAGGTCCACTTATCGACTTAGAATACGCAGATGATATAGTCCTGTTTGGTGAAGACGCTGACATATGGCAGAGTCTTCTGGTAGCACTGAGCAACAATGCCAGGATGTTTGGAATGCGCTTCTCTCCCTCTAAATGCAAGTTGTTGCTTCAGGACTGGTCTGCGTTAACACCTGAACTAAGGATAGGGAGTGAAGTAGTCGAACGCGTTGACAACTTCACTTATCTTGGAAGTCTGATCAGCCCTCATGGGTTGGTATCGGACGAAATCTCAGCACGGATTCGAAAAGCTCGTTTGGCTTTTGCCAACTTACGTCACCTGTGGCGAAGGCGAGATATCCGTCTATCAATAAAAGGACGAGTATACTGCGCGGCAGTCCGTTCTGTCTTATTTTACGGTAGCGAAACATGGCCATTAAGAGTAGAAGACACTCGTAAGCTATTAGTATTTGACCACAGATTCCTAAGAAATATTGCTGGCGTCTGCTGGGATAACCGGGTAAGTAATAGTGAGGTTAGACGCAGGGTATTAGGAAAGGATGGTAAATCAGTTGATGAAGTTATGAATCTTCATCGACTGAGATGGTTGGGCCACGTGTTACGTATGCCTGAACACCGATTACCACGACGTGCAATGCTATCCGGTATTGGAAATGGTTGGAAGAAAGTTAGGGGCGGCCAAACCAAAACGTGGCATCAGTGCTTGAAGTCACTAACCTCTAGTCTGAGCCATGTTGGTAGATGCAGACTACTTGGTTGGGGTCCGCGTGATTATCGTAACCAATGGTTGGAGACTCTTGGTGACATGGCTCAGAATCGATCACAATGGCGTCGGTGTATACACTCCCTGTCTTCCCTTAAACTATGAGATTAAAATCGCTTCATATCTTTCTTTCTACGAACCAATTCTTTCTGCTTGTACTATATATCTATATGCAATCTTTCTCTTATATATTACCACTTTTTACCTAACCACTGTTATGAATCTGGTGTTCATCTTGTTGTGTTGATGCGGTATGGCAACCTTGACCGATGCACATATGTGCCTGGTCCTACGTTGTATCTGACTGACTAATAACTTGGCTAAACTTCTAGGCTCCAATAGGATACGCTGCACTGCATATCATCCTCAGGCTAATGGGATGGTAGAACGTTTTCACCGTCAGCTAAAAACCGCCCTTATATCTCACTCAAACCCCAATCAGTGGACAGAATTCCTACCATTAGTTATGTTGGGAATACGAACATCTGTCAAAACTGACGCACAGTGTTCAGCTGCGGAACTGGTTTTCGGAACAACTCTGAGACTACCAGGTGAATTTATCAACCCTAATACTAACAGTCAAAAACTTAATTTAGAAAATTACGTAGATCAACTACGGGACCATATGTCCAAACTTAAACCAATTAATACTCGCGAACAATCGCGCGCCGTATATGTACCTAAAGACCCAAGCAATTGCACGCACGTCTGGATAAGATGTGACAAAATAAAATCACCCTTCAGTCCTCCATTTGAAGGTTCTTTCAAAGTCGCCTCAAGAAAATCTAAATATTTCGTGATAGGAAAACATGGAAACATCGACACAATAAGTATTGATAGGCTAAAGCCGGCTTATCTAGATCATGAACCACCATATGTATTGTTAGATCGTTTAACTGACAAATCCATTACGGAATCGAAATGTAAAGATGATAAATCTTTACAAATGACTAAAACGGTTCGCTGGGCACATCCAATTAGTCAGTCAAGGATGTTGACAGTTTCGGCTGCAGGATAAAATCTAACCACGTAGCTAATCAGACCCTGCATCTACTTAAAAATATTTTTTTCCTCATTCCGCCTCACCTACAACTCTCCAGACCTTTTACCTTTAATATATAAGTGTTATGTCAAATATTTTTTTAATACTGGACACATAAGCTAGGTATTCCGAAACGATGGCTGAGGATTTTAATCAAACTCATACAACTAACACTGGCAAATACAACGAATGCAAAAAGCAACCCAGGCGAGTTTTATAATTTCTTTTTCTGGTTAATTAACTATGTTGGCTGTACTTCTTATATATCTATATACATTTTTCACGTAGTCTGGCTATACATATATACCATATGAACTACTTCTAAAAGTTTTCGGTCGAAGATATGTTTAGTAGCTTGATACGATTATTACTACTATTAATAAGTGGTTTTCTAGACAAAACATTTTGGATTAAACCATGGCCAAGTACTTATCATTTTTTTCATGTTTAGGAAACTTATGTAATGACTTAACCAGTTTTCCTGCAGCATGCTTTTTAGTGTGATCATATAACCCATCTTTATTGGCAATATTCAGATTTTTTTAAATTTTTGACATTTAAGAATCAATAACCGTGGAGAAATAGTACAGTGCCGCATTGATTCCACATAGCTAATTTTAAACACAACTTATAAAGGAACTGTTAAGTAATCATAACATTGAACTAACGATATGACTATCACAGCCAGGTTAACGTTAAACCAATTATTATTAGTGGTCCATACAAAACCCTGGAACTTAACACTAGCGTTATAAAAAAGGCATGTTATGTCAGCAACTTATATATATATATATATATATATATATATATATATATATATATACTTTTTCTCTCGGTTTAAGTATAACGTAAAATGGAAATTACAAAACTTGTAGATTTTTTTTCTATGGTATTATTAGTAATCCAAACAAAGAACTTGTACTATTCCAATATGGCATTTTGACATATCAATCCGTCCTCCTGTTATCTTTCTTTCATATCTGAGCAACTTATGGCCAACAAACATCGTATTGAAGGGGGTTTTGATGAACAAAAACGCGTGCCCCAGACGCACTCGAACCTCCGACCTCCTGAATGCTCGACCGTGTGCCTAGCCATTAGACCACATCAGACCACAACGGGGTTACTGCAATCTTTCCTTTCACCGATTAATCATTCATAACACTAATGAGTAATAGGACTTACACACTTCTAAGGTGCAGATAAATTCGTTACTTGGATGAATTGACGAAATATTGCTACAATATATCATACATATTCAAATCAAACCAGAAAAGAGTATTTGACACAACTGTACTTGATCCTCATACTCTACACAATTTTATCCCTCTTTAACCGTATATTCTCTTCCGTTTTATGGAGTAAAATTATGCACCCATGGTTACGTACCTGGTTATAAAAGGCGGTCGTCATAGTCCCAATGTCACACATTTGAACGGGTTTGTCAATGAGTCCAAATTCTAGCAAGTTTACAGTTTTACAAATATGCATTATAAAAAAAGTATTTTTTTGTTTTCATACCTTTTCGTACACAAGATGGCTAAACTATGTCTATTTCCTTCCAGAATACCAATTCGTTCTGGAGGCCAATCACTTACGTGGAACCGAACAATTATCAATTATATTTATGTATTTCCATTTTGTATCTTATTATTTTGATGCAGGCAGTGGAGCAGTTCTTCAGGTTTGATTGGTTTTCATCATTACTTTTGAAGTAAATTCTTCTTTACTTTTTACTTGATGGCGACTCAAGAGGCAGGTGAGTAAATACCTGATAGCCTGTCTGAGCATGGAAAAACCGTACCTCACCAACATGGTGTTGGGTAGCCCGCTCGCGACACTTCCTCAGATATTCTTGTTCCACAGTCTCACTCTTTCTCTTGAAAGCACGCAGCAAACCGTCAGCGATAGTTGTAGAAAAAAACACATGCTACAAAATAAGATGACAAGCTTGTAAATGAAGAGACATCCATGGACTAACGTTGACAGCTGACAGCGTTAGTTGCCACTAATTGTAAGTCAAACATTGAGCGAGTTGATAATTTTTCTTGGGATGAAAAATAGAACTAAGGTGTTTTTAATAGATAGGTTAATCGAACCAATGTTCCTACGGAAGTCGATTCTAGGGGGAAGCTAATGTAACAGCATAGGTTGGTTGGTTAAGAGTTGACCCCAAACAACCAAGCATATGCCAAAACAGTATTGTTCAAGTACTCATTCACTTCCTTATTTTGTATAAGCATTATATTCCGTATTATCTTATATTGAATGTTGAAAGCCTCTTGTTTGCCTGAACAGATAATCCCACGCTCCACTGTGACTGCGCGAAGATCGAAATAAAGTCCTATTCACTACTTCTTTGGTTTCTTCTATCAATAGCACGAGGGTTACCTATAGGCACGAAACACCCACGCATACGGAATAAAGGTGAATGAAATTTTCATTTTACAAAAGACTACTACTTTTCTATAGAGAAACTGAAGTGAAAGCCAACAGCTTTGATGTGGATTCATAGATTGTCTTACTTTAGCTATGCATAAACTCTGTAATCATTTACCACCTTATTTCAAATGAGTTCACTGAAAGTCTTCTTATAGTATTTTCTATTTATGTCGTTTTAATTTCATCAATCAATAGGACTATGAACGATCATTCCGATGCTTTTAGACTCCATTAGTTAATGCGTCCCAATTTTATTGAGTATGAGACTGTGATCAATATTCCGGAAAATTACATTTGACTATTTGCCAAATCTGTATTTGTGTTGAATATTAATTGAAGTTGGATATCGTGGTAAGTTGTGAGCGATCAGATTTCGCAGGAGATCTGTAGTGGCATTGGACTATAACCACACAATCCTGAAAGCTGAATACGAGATTACTCGGAAAATAGATATTCAATATTTAACGCGAAGAAATACCCAACGATGAAGAAGGCGCGAACAATGAACTGAATAAATTAGAGTTGATCGAACGGCATGGCTCGACCATGCAGGCGTGGTCTCTGCTGAATGTTACCTTATATCTTCTATTCATATTAAATATATTGTTCTTTCTCTAGCCTAACCTTGTTCTACATCATGTATTGGTAATTGATACGATACAGTGAGTTGGTGTAGTCGATGGTGTGACTTCCACGTAAGATCTTATAGATTAGGCAGTTATATCATGACAAGTCTACAAATTTAGGATTAGGTCTATTATTAGAGCAGTACTAATATCATAGTAGATCATAAATTCTACATTGGTAAGCCCGACTAAAGAAACGCAACCTATTATTGTTAATCCTTATTTCCACTTTAACTTTCTCGATCGATTTTATATTCATGTTAACCCAGTATTCTAATAGTCCCCTGAATAATACTCACATGCATTATCGTAATGTTATATTGATTAGTTCTCATAACATACTAGCTCAAACGATAATAAAAACTGGTCGTCAATATCAACTAATTAGCTTTGATGGTTCGTTAACAAGCTTCATTAGCATTTACATGCTTCAGCGACATAGACTTGTTTAAACATCAAGCTGTAGCAAATATGACCTGTAAATAACGTAAATATACATTGGCTAACAATGCAATCAAAGATTGAATAGTTATCTGGATCTAATTCTTATTGTTCCTCCACTTAACACCTCATCATGTTTCAAACTATGCACTCTCCTGTAATATCTTTTCTTCCGATCACTGCCTGCCTAATTTCATATTCTCGAGTTCCGTTCTCAAACAACAGAGAATCACTTCTCCAAAAACATGGCTCGTTCAATGACAACCACTTAATTATCTGTATTCATTCGATTTTTCTGATCCGAGCGAGTGGCAAAAATGTCAACAGCATCAAGCACCCTGAAATCAATTGCCATACTGCATGTTTTATTCTGGATATTTTTGTATCATTACTACTCCTCACGAATAGCGTAATATATGTCGTCCACTGAATAATCTAATTTTCAAAAATAACCCAGGCGAGTCCAGCTATTTTACTGGATGATTTTTTTGTACTTAACATGTATATGTTTCCTAGCTGCTTTTGCCATATATTTGTAAGTGTCCCTAGGCTAAATGCAGTAACTTCTTATGGAATGTTTATAGCGCGTCATATTCCTGCGTGAAGTTTCACAAGCAGTCTTAACTTTAAAATTGTTTTTCTGGTCATGTTCATTATTTTTAATTTTTCATATACGTCAACAACCTGCATGTTAACCTGGCCCGTATATACGTTTTACTATATCTTCATGTCTTTTGAATTCAGAAATCATCTGAATCGCCTTCAACATTCATCAATAAACCCATCATAGTCATCGTTGCAAATCGTATTTGGGTTGATGGATTAGTTTATCATATTAACAGCCTGAAATACGGACATAGTTTAAATAATAAAATTACAAATTTAGAGACTATCAACTACACTTGTAAAATAACTAAAATCTCAGGTAGTTTTTGGCTATATAGATGTTTAACATCAGAACTTCCGAGCCTACTAAAATTAACGGTAGACGAATATTCTCGAATTGAAATTTATAATATAATAAGGTAGCTCTGATTCTTTAACGCTACAAATTTCTGATAATTTCGAGTCACCTAAAGCAACAATGCCTATTTTTCCACTGGCCAATCTTCAATCAACACTATAACTAATTAAACATAATAGTTTCAGGATATCGTCATAAAGCATTGTCATGACCTTATAATCACGTAATATGATTGACAAAATTAATTAAAATATTTATCAAAATCGGTCAGCAAATTGACATATAATTATCACTAGTGTTGTTTTTCTTTTATCTTCATTCACTACAGATGATTACAGTATGTTTCTCTATCAAATGCTCACTCAGTAAATATCTCGATACCTTGTCAGTCTAATTGGAGGTTTAGCGACACAATAATGCATGCAAATAATCAGTATAAGCAGTCGAGCGAATCTCCTGCAAACTGAAAATATCAATGTCGAATTTACCCCAACACTGACTAAGGTTCAAGCCATTATCATAGACGTGAGTTGGGATTGTACTCCCCTTGGTTACAACTTATGTTCTTCCTGATAATCACATGAGCATCTCTCACTGTTAATCATCTTGTAAAAGCTTATTTAGCCGAATACATCCTGCAGCACCACATCACCTAGTAATATGACACATAGGCCTAACTGATTTCGATAACTTATAACCACTATATCTCAATTAAATCGTGTTCCGCCTTATGATAAACTGAATATTTGCAACTAACTTGTATGCATCATCAGCCGTCAGGTTTAAATATGTATAAATAGTCTATGGCAACTCAGAACATTGAATATAGAGCATGTCTCTTACGAATACACTCATGTTTAACGATTTGTTCCTAGCTATCTGTCCAAAATTCATATATTTATCACTCACGTATTTAAATTTTGTTTTGATAACCATTCATGTGTATTAGTAGTATACTAAATTCTATCACGGTCAAGTAAAAATGAGGCTGAGAAAATCTCCCCATAACTAAATAAACCGTATCAAACTAACTGGAACACTAGTTGGAATTCTTCTCCATGATAATACTTTTGTTCCTTCAGTTAACCTACTAATACAAATGCAACTGATGGACAACTTACTAGCATGAACGTTATATGATTTTATAATTTAAACCAAAACTAATAGCAATATTAACATTTCTACAATATTAATTGCTTTTAATATTTCTGAACACAAAATACTAACTATACGTCAAGTTATTAACCAACGGCTATTAACACGCATCACTTTATTATTATTATTGTAATCCCATTTTTATAGCTCAAATATTCTTCATCCAAATTTTCATTTAAAGCGTGTTAAGTATGAATGCAAATATTTTAAAAACATTACATGTATTTCCCGACCAGATGCTGCCGCCTTTCCTTTTTGATTTATCTTTCAGCATATCATTACCCGGGGGATTCTTCCTAGTCTTGGTAACCTTCGGCACACTACAGTCCCATCCAATTTAGTATCGAACCAACACCACGTTGATTCTGGTGGGAGAGTAGTGTAGTGGCATTGGACTATAACCACACAATCCTCAAAGCTGAATACGAGATTACTCGGAAAATAGATATTCAATATTTAACGCGAAGAAATACCCAACGATGAAGAAGGCGCGAACAATGAACTGAATAAATTAGAGTTGATCGAACGGCATGGCTCGACCATGCAGGCGTGGTCTCTGCTGAATGTTACCTTATATCTTCTATTCATATTAAATATATTGTTCTTTCTCTAGCCTAGCCTTGTTCTACATCATGTATTGGTAATTGATACGATACGGTGAGTTGGTGTAGTCGATGGTGTGACTTCCACGTAAGATCTTATAGATTAGGCAGTTATATCATGACAAATCTACAAATTTAGGATTAGGTCTATTATTAGAGCAGTACTAATATCATAGTAGATCATAATTCTACAGATCTATTCAGTTTTGAAATGCTATTTGATATTGCATTTTATGTGATCGATTTCATGGTTGTATGCTAAATGAGTATCCATGGAATAATCTCAATCAAGTGTTCTAATAATCAGCTAATCTTCATTTTCTGATGAAAAAGACGTTTATGGCCAGATTCGTAGGTTTCACACAATTCTTGTCACTTCAACAGATGTGAAATGAATTTTTCCGCAATAAAGCATTCGTAGTTTTTGTGTGGTGCATCTATTTTCGTAAGACTATTATAGGTTTGTTCTTGTTGCTCCAATCAGGCCCAAATTTTAACTTGAATATCAGTTGATTGATTTGATGACGGATGAATCTGTTTGTCCATCCAAAATTCCGTTAAACTATTCACTTAAACACAGTAGTCTGAAATAAAGCGCCTGGCGGTAGGTCTGAACTTAGTTTTACAATTGCGGGGGCACGGACTGGCGGGTAAGCCACGGATATTCGCGCACACGTTACATATTGTCGTGGATTTTTTGTGTCGTTATTTATCAGCTATTAACAGGCTTTTTTCCATCACACATCAATTTCTGTATTGCTAGTGCTTGTAACATAGTTTTTATTCCAATTTATTAGCAGTTTGACGTATTTCTTGCTCACCAAGTAAGTAAATCTGTAGTTAGCTTAATATAGTTATTTATAACAATACAAACTCAAGCAAGTAAAGTTCACCGTGTTTCCAGTCAAAAAATACATCACAGATAGAGTTTTCATGAAAATGAGCCGTAAAATCTTTTGCATATGGTTCACCTCCTTGATTGCGGTGACGATGAACATGGATGTTGTTAGTTGTTTATAAAATGTGAGTAGAAGCAATCAAGCATTAACGTAATTGTGAATATTATATAACTTGTTTGTATTTAGCCATAAAATGTTATATCCATTAGAGGTACCATTGTTTTGTAATGAAGTGACATAATTATGTAACGTATCTGAAAAAAATTATGTGAGTAACAATTGACGTTTATAGTGTTGTCCAGCGGCTTTCTGAACGTCTGCAGTAATAGTATATAACACTACATCAAGTACGAACAAAATATTGATGAGTAAAACGATAGGTGTTTCTTTTGAGCATGGTGACACAACCATGTTTTTTAGTTAATACTGATTTGTGACGTGTCTGTTATAGGGTTCACAAATGAGTTATTATATACTCTTCACTCCGTCTCGGTAATACAATTGTTGTGTTACTTAGGAAGTTATAAATGAATGTCACTACTTGTAAATAAAAGACTTATAGGCACAGTCTGTTATTTGAATAACTTATTGAATATGATATTGAGAACAAATTTAAATTGTTTGTTTCAAAATGGATTTGTTGTTTTTTAGAATAGTATGAAGCTTATGGAATTTAGGATTACGGAAGATCATGTGGAAAACCGGTTTACAAGTTTACGATAACTGTTTTATATTGCCTACTGCTATGTTCATTCATCTAATGAATTATTGAAATATAAATATAACAACCATACGCAGTGTTTTACGTTATAAATCCTGTAAGTTTGTATTATTATGGTCTAAATTAAGCCAAAACAAATATTGACGCAAAATCATGTGACTGCATTACATTTCGTGGTTTCTCACAAGTTGCGTACAACTGAATATGCATTATAATTTAAGATTGAGGAAAGAAATAGTATGAAAGATAATAGAAAGCAAATAATTGGAATGACCTAGGTTATCAATAATAACTATACATATGTATATGCTTGAACAGGTCAAAGGTCATTTGGTGTTAGACTTAAGGGAACATAAAGGATGGGTGGTGTAATAGTCGAGTGAAGCTCAGAAGCATATAAGATAAATTGTGTGATAATTCTAGATGTAATGAATAAATCAGTGAATTAAGAACTAATAAGATAAGTGAATACAAACTGAAGAGTTTGTAGAACTAATGGTCTACTATGATATTAGTACTGCTCTAATAATAGACCTAATCCTAAATTTGTAGACTTGTCATGATATGACTGCCTAATCTATAAGATCTTACGTGGAAGTCACACCATCGACTACACCAACTCACTGTATCGTATCAATTACCAATACATGATGTAGAACAAGGTTAGGCTAGAGAAAGAACAATATATTTAGTATGAATAGAAGATATAAGGTAACATTCAGCAGAGACCACGCCTGCATGGCCGAGCCATGCCGTTCGAACAACTCTAGTCTATTCAATTCATTATTCGCGCCTTCTCCATCGTTAGGTATTTCTTCGCGTTAAATATTGAATACCTATTTTCCGAGTAATCTCGTATTCAGCTTTGAGGATAGTGTGGTTATGGTCCAATGCCACTACACTACTCTCCCACCAGAATCAACGTGGTGTTGGTTCGATACCCAATTGGATGGGACTGTAGTGTGCCGAAGGTTACCAAGAATAGTAAGATTCCTCCGGGTGATGACAAGCTGAAAGATAAATCAAAAAGAAGACGGCAGCATCTGGTCGGGAAATACATGTAATAATTTTAAAATATCTGCCTTCATGCTTAACACGCTTACAATGAAAATTTGAGTGATTATTTGAGCTATAAAAAAAAGGGATTACAATAATAATAATAGTAATAATAAAACGATGCGTGTGTAATAGCCGTTGGTTGATAAATTAACGTATAGGTGGTAAGTATTTTGTGTTTAGAAATATTAAAGTTATAAATATTGTAGAAATGTAAATATTAGTACTACTTTTAGTCTAACTTATGAAATCAAATAACGATTATGCCGGTAAGTTGTCCATATGATTGATTTCCAATTGCATCTGTATTAGTAGGCTAACTGAAGGAACAAAAGTATTACCGTGGAGAAGAATTCCAACTAGTGTTCCAGTTAGTTTGATACGGTTTGTTTAGTTACGGGGAGATTTTCTCAACCTCATTTTTACTTGACCGTGATAGAATTTACTAATACTACTAATACACATGAATGGTTATCAAAACAAAATTTAAATACGTGAGTGGTAATTATGTGAATTTTGGACAGATAGCTAGGAACAAATCGTTAAACATGAGTGTATTCTTAAGAGACAAGCTCTAGACTCAATGTTCTGATCTGCGGCAGACTATTTATTTATATCTATACTTGCCGGTTGATTGGGTATAGAAGTTAGTTAAAAGTATGCAGTTTATCATAAGGCGGAACACGATTTAATTGAGATATAGTGGTCATACGTTATTGAAATTAGTTAAACCTATGTGTCATATTACTAAGTGATGTGGTGCTGCAAGGTGTATTTGTCTAAATAATTTTTTACAAGATGATTAATAGTGAGTGATGCTCATGTGATTATCAGGGAGAACATAAGTTGTAACCAAGGGGAGTGCACTCCCAACTCATGCCTATGATAATAGCTTGAACCTTAGTCAGTGTTGGGGTAAATTCGACATTGATGTTTTCAGTTTGCAGGATATTTGCTCGACTGCTTATACTGATTATTTGCATGCATGATTGTGTCGCTAAACCATCAATTAGACTGACAAAGTTTTGAGATATTTATTGAATGAGCAACTGATAGAGAAACATACTGTAATCATCTGTAGTGAATGAAGAAAAACAACACTAGTGATAATTATAAGTCAATTTGCTGACCGATTTTGTTAATAGTTTCATTAATTTTATCAATCATATTACGTGATTGTCAAGTCATGACAATGCTTTATGAAGATATCCTGAAACTATTATGTTTAATTAGTTATAGTGTTGATTGAAGATTGGCCAGTGGAAAAATAGGCATTGTTGTTTTAGGTGATTCAAAATTATCAGAAATTTATAACGTTAAAGAATCCGAGACGCCTAATTTAATTACAAATTTCAATTCAGAAATATTTGTTTAATGTTAATTCTAGTAGGCTACGGAGTTTTGATTTTAAAAGTTTGTTTAACCAACAACTACCTGAGGATTTAGTAATTTTACTAGTGCAGTTGATAGTACCTAAATTTTTAATCTTATTATCTAAATTATGTTTGCACTTTAGACTGCTAATATGATAAACCAATCCATGAATCCAAATACGATTACCAACAACGACTATGATGGGTTTATTAATAAATGTTAGAGGCGATCCATATGATTTCTAAATTTAGAAGACATGGAGATATAGTGTAACGTATGTATGGGCCAGGTTAACATGCAGGTTGTTGACGTATATGACGATTTAAAAATAATGAACATGACCAGACAAGTAATTTTAAAGTTTAGACTGCTTGTGAAACTTCAGGCAGGAATATGATGCGTTATAAGCATTCTATAAGAAGTTACTGCATTTAGCCTAGGGACACTTACAAATATATGGCAAAAGCAGCTAGGAAACATATACATGTTAAGTACGAAAAATCATTAAGTGAAATAGTTGAACTCGCCTGGATAATTTTTGAAAATTAGATTATTCAGTGGACCACATATATAACGCCATTCGTGAGGAGTAATGATCCAAAAGTATCCACAATAAAACATGCAGTATGGCAATTAATTCCAGGGTGCTTGATGCTGTTGCCACTCGCTCAGATCAAAACAATCGAATGAATCCAGGTAATTGTGTCAGCCATTGAACGAGCCATCTAAAATGACCTTATGATTGCAGGAAACTTATGGCTGAAACTCACCGTATGTTTTTAGAGAAGTGTCATCCTTGTTGTTTGGCAATGGAACTCGAGAATATGAAATTAGGCAGGCAGTGGTCGGAAGAAAAGGATAGTGCATAGTTTAAAACAGGATGAGGTGTTAAGCGAAGAAACACTAAGAATTAGATCCAGATAACTATTCAATCCTTGATTGCATTGTTAGCCAATGTATATTTACGCTATTTACAGGTCATATTTGCTAGAGCTTGATGTTTAAACAAGTTTATGTCGCTGAAGCAGGTAAATGCTATTAAAGCTTGTTAACGAACCATCAACGCTAATTAGTTGATATAGATGATCAACTTTTATTATCGATTGAGCTAGTAAGTTATGTGAACTAATAGATATAACATTACGATAATATATGTGACCATTAATCAAAGGACTATTAGAATACTGGGTTTACAAAAATAAAAACCGATTGAGAAGGTTAAGGTGTTAGCAATAATAGGTTGCGTTTCTTTAGTTGGGCTCACCAATGTAGAACTTATGGTCTACTATGATATTAGTACTGCTCTAATAATAGACCTAATCCTAAATTTGTAGACTTGTCATGATATGACTGCCTAATCTATAAGATCTTACGTGGAAGTCACACCATCGACTACACCAACTCACTGTATCGTATCAATTACCAATACATGATGTAGAACAAGGTTAGGCTAGAGAAAGAACAATATATTTAGTATGAATAGAAGATATAAGGTAACATTCAGCAGAGACCACGCCTGCATGGCCGAGCCATGCCGTTCGAACAACTCTAGTCTATTCAATTCATTATTCGCGCCTTCTCCATCGTTAGGTATTTCTTCGCGTTAAATATTGAATACCTATTTTCCGAGTAATCTCGTATTCAGCTTTGAGGATAGTGTGGTTATAGTCCAATGCCACTACAAGTTAACAAAATTTAGCAAAGAAGTGTGAGTGGAAGGGTGGTCTATGGATTACGTAATCCATCTTATCAGGGAACTAGTTGCATGAAATTGTCTAGTTCCGTACTAATACTAACTTGATAATGGACGTAATCTGTCAACGGAAAATATGTAAGGCGGTTGTTTAATCTGTAAGGTTTTACGTGGAAGTCGCATTATTGTTTTATGTGACTCGTTGATTCGTCACAATGAACTACGATATAACGCTAAGTTCTAACGACAGTTCGTAACTAATGCAGTAGTACAAATTCTTAATTTTCACACACAATTATTCGTTAAAGCGATTGGTAAACCTCCCCATGAAAGTATGAAGAAGACGAAAATAAAAAATGAGAAAAAGTTTATTGATTTGTCATGACTACTAAAGTGGAAAGATAAGTTTACAAGTTGTATAAATAGTGGTCTAAAATAAAGCCACAAAGAACTTTTAATCGCAAACCTGCTGTCTAGCTGTTTATAATTCTTAAGTAAAAATTGTAGACTTTTCTCCCCACCTGATTCGCGAAGCGTTCACCATATTTCTCAACAATTTGTTGTTCGCACATTCTTTGGAGCCGTTGAAGTTGTATATATTCTTTACTCCGTCTCGGTAATGAAATTGCTGTGTTGCTTTGTAAGTTGTGCGTATTGTCTAATTTCCATCTGCAGCAACACCTAAGAAGTTGATGAGCTATGCAGTATATATTTTATAATTTAAATAGCTTACCTGTTAGATTTCGTCTTTTAACATATACCAGCAGGAGATGGCGGCACGGATATCGACACATATTAAACGTGCTACAATTGCATTGACAAATACTTACATCCACTTCGTAATGTTGTCCGCGATCAACCATAAACAACCACTCGCCGCTTTCATATTCTAAGTCAACGAAACGCATTTTTTAAGTTCGTATAACACCTTGGATCTTGCAAATGGAGTCAACATGTTAAGCATGGGAATAAGACGCTGTGGAGCATCATAATTGTATGTTCTTCCACTGGTTATTTGGTCTTCAATGCTTTTTCTAGAGAAAGTCATTGAACTCCACTTCAATGCCTTGTACATGCATTTGTGCAACCTGTCGGTTTTGCGTACATATCTTTTTATCTGCCTATTTAATGACTCAACACGATTATTTGTGTTGTTACCCAAAGTTAAAACACTGACGTAAAAGGCACGCGCCCACATTGTTTTACATGGCATCCAGAAAAGTGATAGGTACTGGCCTATCACTCTGTCTCTGCGGTTTATTATTCTGTAATATTGATTAAATCTAGTGAATAAATACATTAAAAAATTACCTACCGACCGTTTCTGCGGTTACCAGTCAAGTCAAGTAGGTTTTTAGTATTTTATCATTTGTTAAAGGGAAATTTTATGTAACCAACCATTGTTGTACGTTTTTCCGGAAAGCGCGAATTACATGAAAGGCGCACAAAATGATGTTTGCATGCTCGTGTGTTATACGGACAGCCGCGCTTTCAGATCGTGCGCAATCCATCACAAATGTTTCTGTTTTAGTCGTGTCACCCATTATCTCCTTGAATCTATCCAAAATCCACGTAACGTCGGCACGCTTTTCTTTTTGTGTCCATGCAAGCATAACAGTTCGACTTCGACTCCAATTGTCTGTCACAACTAACTGGAATAATGAATATCTACATAGTAGAACAAAACGAAAATCATATTCACTTTTTATTATTGGTTTTATAAGTAGAATCAATACACACGACTTCGGGATATTGATTGTACAACCGTGTCTGGTCACAACTACTGAATCATATTGCCGTAATACATCCATTTTCCGCATGCTCTCTAACTTCACCGTTTTGTCGCATCATGTGCATTTGTAGAACTTATGGTCTACTATGATATTAGTACTGCTCTAATAATAGACCTAATCCTAAATTTGTAGATTTGTCATGATATGACTGCCTAATCTATAAGATCTTACGTGGAAGTCACACCATCGACTACACCAACTCACTGTATCGTATCAATTACCAATACATGATGTAGAACAAGGCTAGGCTAGAGAAAGAACAATATATTTAATATGAAAAGAAGATATAAGGTAACATTCAGCAGAGACCACGCCTGCATGGCCGAGCCATGCCGTTCGATCAACTCTAGTCTATTCAATTCATTATTCGCGCCTTCTCCATCGTTAGGTATTTCTTCGCGTTAAATATTGAATACCTATTTTCCGAGTAATCTCGTATTCAGCTTTGAGGATTGTGTGGTTATGGTCCAATGCCACTACACTACTCTCCCACCAGAATCAACGTGGTGTTGGTTCGATACCAAATTGGATGGGACTGTAGTGTCCCGAAGGTTACCAATACTAGTAATAATCCTCCGGGTGATGACAAGCTGAAAGATAAATCAAAAAGAAGACGGCAGCATCTGGTCGGGAAATACATGTAATAATTTTAAAATATCTGCCTTCATGCTTACGATAAAAACTTGAGTGATTATTTGAGCTATAAAAAATGGGATTACAATAATAATAATGATAATAATAATAATAATAAAACGATGCGTGTTAATAGTCGTTGGTTAATAACTTAACGTATAGGTAGTAAGTATTTTGTGTTTAGAAATATTAAAGTTATGAATATTTTAGAAATGTTAATATTAGTACTACTTTTAGTCTAACTTATGAAATCAAATAACGATTATGCCGGTAAGTTGTCCATATGAGTCGATTTCCAATTGCATCTGTATTAGTAGGCTAACTGAAGGAACAAAAGTATTACCGTGGAGAAGAATTCCAACTAGTGTTCCAGTTAGTTTGATACGGTTTGTTTAGTTACGGGGAGATTTTCTCAACCTCATTTTTACTTGACCGTGATAGAATTTATTAATACTACTAATACACATGAATGGTTATCAAAACAAAATTTAAATACGTGAGTGGTAATTATGTGAATTTTGGACAGATAGCTAGGAACAAATCGTTAAACATGAGTGTATTCTTAAGAGACAAGCTCTAGACTCAATGTTCTGATCTGCGGCAGACTATTTATTTATATCTATACTTGTCGGCTGATTGGGTATACAAGTTAGTTGAAAGTATGCAGTTTATCATAAGGCGGAACACGATTTAATTGAGATATAGTGGTTATACGTTATTGAAATTAGTTAAACCTATGTGTCATATTACTAAGTGATGTGGTGCTGCAAGGTGTATTTGGCTAAATAATTTTTTACAAGATGATTAATAGTGAGTGATGCTCATGTGATTATCAGGGAGAACACAAGTTGTAATCAAGGGGAGTGCACTCCCAACTCATGCCTATGATAATAGCTTGAACCTTAGTCAGTGTTGGGGTAAATTCGACATTGATGTTTTCAGTTTGCAGGATATTTGCTCGACTGCTTATACTGATTATTTGCATGCATGATTGTGTCGCTAAACCATCAATTAGACTGACAAAGTTTTGAGATATTTACTGAATGAGCAACTGATAGAGAAACATACTGTAATCATCTGTAGTGAATGAAGAAAAACAACACTAGTGATAATTATAAGTCAATTTGCTGACCGATTTTGTTAATAGTTTCATTAATTTTATCAATCATATTACGTGATTGTCAAGTCATGACAATGCTTTATGAAGATATCCTGAAACTATTATGTTTAATTAGTTATAGTGTTGATTGAAGATTGGCCAGTGGAAAAATAGGCATTGTTGTTTTAGGTGATTCAAAATTATCAGAAATTTATAACGTTAAAGAATCCGAGACGCCTAATTTAATTATAACTTTCAATTCAGAAATATTTGTTTAATGTTAATTCTAGTAGGCTACGGAGTTTTGATTTTAAAAGTTTGTTTAACCAACAACTACCTGAGGATTTAGTAATTTTACTAGTGCAGTTGATAGTACCTAAATTTTTAATCTTATTATCTAAATTATGTTTGCATTTTAGACTGATAATATGATAAACCAATCCATAAATTCAAATACGATCAGCAACAATGACTATGGTGGGTTTATTAATAAATGTTAGAGGCGATCCAGATGATTTCTGAATTCAAAAGACATGAAGATATAGTAAAACCTACATACGGGCCAGGTTAACATGCAGGTTGTTGACGTATATGAAAATTTAAAAATAATGAACATGACCAGAAAAACAATTTTAAAGTTAAGACTGCTTGTGAAACTTTAGGCAGGAATATGACGCGTTATAAACATTCTATAAGAAGTTACTGCATTTAGCCTAGGGACACTTACAAATATATGGCAAAAGCAGCTAGGAAACATATACATGTTAAGTACGAAAAATCATTAAGTGAAATAGTTGAACTCGCCTGGATAATTTTTGAAAATTAGATTATTCAGTGGACCACATATATAACGCCATTCGTGAGGAGTAATGATCCAAAAGTATCCACAATAAAACATGCAGTATGGCAATTAATTCCAGGGTGCTTGATGCTGTTGCCACTCGCTCAGATCAAAACAATCGAATGAATCCAGATAATTGTGTCAGCCATTGAACGAGCCATCTAAAATGACCTTATGATTGCAGGAAACTTATGGCTGAAACTCACCGTATGTTTTTAGAGAAGTGTCATCCTTGTTGTTTGGCAATGGAACTCGAGAATATGAAATTAGGCAGGCAGTGGTCGGAAGAAAAGGATAGTGCATAGTTTAAAACAGGATGAGGTGTTAAGCGAAGAAACACTAAGAATTAGATCCAGATAACTATTCAATCCTTGATTGCATTGTTAGCCAATGTATATTTACGCTATTTACAGGTCATATTTGCTAGAGCTTGATGTTTAAACAAGTTTATGTCGCTGAAGCAGGTAAATGCTATTAAAGCTTGTTAACGAACCATCAAAGCTAATTAGTTGATATAGATGACCAACTTTTATTATCGACTGAGCTAGTAAGTTATGTGAACTAATAGATATAACATTACGATAATATGTGTGACCATTAATCAAAGGACTATTAGAATACTGGGTTTACAAAAATAAAAACCGACTGAGAAGGTTAAGGTGGAAATAAGGATTAACAATAATAGGTTGCGTTTCTTTAGTTGGGCTCACCAATGTAGAACTTATGGTCTACTATGATATTAGTACTGCTCTAATAATAGACCTAATCCTAAATTTGTAGATTTGTCATGATATGACTGCCTAATCTATAAGATCTTACGTGGAAGTCACACCATCGACTACACCAACTCACTGTATCGTATCAATTACCAATACATGATGTAGAACAAGGTTAGGCTAGAGAAAGAACAATATATTTAATATGAAAAGAAGATATAAGGTAACATTCAGCAGAGACCACGCCTGCATGGCCGAGCCATGCCGTTCGATCAACTCTAGTCTATTCAATTCATTATTCGCGCCTTCTCCATCGTTAGGTATTTCTTCGCGTTAAATATTGAATACCTATTTTCCGAGTAATCTCGTATTCAGCTTTGAGGATTGTGTGGTTATGGTCCAATGCCACTACACATTACCTGCTTCCGAGTCCAACCTGAAATATATTTATATACACTTACCAGTGGAGAGTTCAGCTTTCATATTTTTGACATCAGCAGCGGTCACCTGCTTACCTGTTATTTTCTTAATACTTTCTATAACTTCGTCCGTCGACTGACAGTGCAATATAACTGGTTTCAAGTTTTCTTTTTCTTCTGATGTTAATCTTCTACTCAACGGATCACAAACCATCCGCGAACTAGTACACGGATGGTTGTGAGACATGTTGTAAGATTTTATAACGTATTGTTGACCCTCCAATCTTACATGAAACATCGATTGGCAATTTAAAACTTAGACCTTAAATGTAACACATTAGTTAGAGTCCTCACGGTTTTTTATTCACATTCAGACCTTCTGATTTACGTTTACGACCAAACGTGCAACGAAATACTATGAACAAGTATTTATATCTCACATCCTTTGAATCAGACATTGTTAAGAATGGATATACTCCACACCATTATGTCGGATAGAAGAAGCAGAAACGAAAAGGATGAATAACAACTGGAAGTAGCTGGAAAGGATTGCACATGACAGGGTTGGGCGAGACTCTAATTTAGGGACGAGCCAATCAGAAACGTTTGAGCAAGTTCAATTACTAGCTAATTAGAAAACATAAAGTAAAAATATATTACAGGAAAGTAACGAATTACAGTAGATATTCTTCTTTTACCTGATTTAAAAACTTGTTGAAGTTTGATAAAGGCTCAGAAGTTCTGAATTCATAATGCATATGGTATAGAAACTCGTCCATAGGGTTAGAGGCTAGGGTTAGGGTTAAGTTAGGGTTTAGGCTCAGCTTAAGGTTTAGGGTTAGAGTTAAGGTATGGGTTAAGGGTTAGAGTGCTAACACGCGATCGGTTCGCATCGGTTTTAGAGAAGAGGTGTTTATTGAGATGCTACAACCCTAACCTAAACCCTAATCCTATGGACGAGTTTCTATACCATATGCATTATGAATTCTGAACCTTTATGAAACCTTAACAAATTTTTAAATCAAGTAAAAGAAGAATATCTACTGTAATTCATTACTTACAATGTATTTTCACTTTATAGTTACTGTCTATTGATTGTCTAATAATTGTCAAGGTCATTTAAGATTCGTTCAAAGGTTGCCTTTAAATTAGAGTCTCGCCGATGATCCTACTTACTCCTGTTACTCCTAATGGAGCATAGGCCGCAGACCAGCATTCTCCAACCTACTCTGTCCTGGGACTTGTTTTCGAGTTCCATCCAATTCTTGATCACTCTTCTCATGTCTATCTCCACTGCCCTGCGTAGTGTGTTCTTTAGTCCTCCACTTTTCTTTTGGCTTTAAGGAATCCATATGAGTGCTTGTCTTGTGACGCGATTGAGTGTATTCCTCGATGTGTGTCCTATCCACTTCCGGCGCTTCTCCCTGATTTTTTCCTCCGTTGAAATGTGATTTGTACTCACCCAAACTAGGTTGTTGCTGATAGTGTCTGGCCAACGGATCCGAAGTATTTTGCGTAGACAACTGTTGATAAGCACCTATATCTTCTGGATGATAACTTTTGTAGTTCTCCAGATTTCCGCCCCATACGGTAGAACTGTCTAGACAGTTGTATTGAAAACTCTGATCTTGCTTTTGGTTGACAATTGTTTTGAGTTCCAGATGTACTTCAGTCGTAAATTCTGCTCTTGCTTTACCGATCCACGCCTTCACATCTGCATCAGATCCACCATGTTCATCGATGATGCTGCCCAAATATGTAAACATTTTTACATCTTCCAAAATAGATGCACCACACAAAAACTACGAATGCTTTATTGCGGAAAAATTCATTTCACTTCTGTTGAAGTGACAAGAATTGTGTGAAACCTACGAATCTGGCCATAAACGTCTTTTTCATCAGAAAATGAAGATTAGCTGATTATTAGAACACTTGATTGAGATTATTCCATGGATACTCATTTAGCATACAACCATGAAATCGATAACATAAAATGCAATATCAAATAGCATTTCAAAACTGAATAGATCTGTAGAATTATGATCTACTATGATATTAGTACTGCTCTAATAATAGACCTAATCCTAAATTTGTAGACTTGTCATGATATAACTGCCTAATCTATAAGATCTTACGTGGAAGTCACACCATCGACTACACCAACTCACTGTATCGTATCAATTACCAATACATGATGTAGAACCAGGTTAGGCTAGAGAAAGAACAATATATTTAATATGAATAGAAGATATAAGGTAACATTCAGCAGAGACCACGCCTGCATGGTCAATTTGATGTCAGATCAACGGGTAAGTTAGTAGTTAATTCGCTTTGTGCAAACTTGAGTTTGTATCACGTGAGGAGTAATGGTTTCTTTAGAAGTGGGGATACACATCACTGATCTATACCAATCGTCATGAAAACTGGCTTTGTGAAATTTTATCTACAGACTATAAACTTCGAACAGGATTTAAATCAATCAAGATAACTCCGCAGCAACGTCAACTAAATAGACAAATTTGGGATTATATACACAAACATAGACGACAAGCTATTTATATATTCACCTACAAATGCTTCCTTACGTAACAATTCATTTGAACTCTGTTGCGAAATCAAGATGAATCTCAAAACCGAATAGCATTTCGAAATGCATTTAGTCTCCTGCAAAATGTGATCGCTCACACCTTACCACAATATCCAACTACAATCAATATTCAGCACAAATACACAGTTGGCAAATAGTCCAGCGTAATTATCCGGAATATTGATCACAGTCTCATAGTCAATAAAAGTGTGATGCATTAACTAATGGAGTCTAAAAGCATCGGAATGATCGTTCATAGTCCTATTGATTGATGAAATTGAAACGACATAAATAGAAAATACTATAAGAAGACTTTCAGTGAACTCATTTGAAATAAGGTGGTAAATGATTACAGAGTTTATGCATAGCTAAAGTAAGACAATCTATGAATCCACATCAAAGCTGTTGGCTTTCACTTCAGTTTCTCTATAGAAAAGTAGTAGTCTTTTGTAAAATGAAAATTTCATTCACCTTTATTCCGTATGCGTGGGTGTTTCGTGCCTATAGGTAACCCTCGTGCTATTGATAGAAGAAACCAAAGAAGTAGTGAATAGGACTTTATTTCGATCTTCGCGCAGTCACAGTGGAGCGTGGGATTATCTGTTCAGGCAAACAAGAGGCTTTCAACATTCAATATAAGATAATACGGAATATAATGCTTATACAAAATAAGGAAGTGAATGAGTACTTGAACAATACTGTTTTGGCATATGCTTGGTTGTTTGGGGTCAACTCTTAACCAACCAACCTATGCTGTTACATTAGCTTCCCCCTAGAATCGACTTCCGTAGGAACGTTGGTTCGATTAACCTATCTATCGAAAACACCTTAGTTCTATTTTTCATCCCAAGAAAAATTATCAACTCGCTCAATGTTTGACTTACAATTAGTGGCAACTAACGCTGTCAGCTGTCAACGTTAGTCCATGGATGTCTCTTCATTTACTAGCTTGTCATCTTATTTTGTAGCATGTGTTTTTTTCTACAACTATCGCTGACGGTTTGCTGCGTGCTTTCAAGAGAAAGAGTGAGACTGTGGAACAAGAATATCTGAGGAAGTGTCGCGAGCGGGCTACCCAACACCATGTTGGTGAGGTACGGTTTTTCCATGCTCAGACAGGCTATCAGGTATTTACTCACCTGCCTCTTGAGTCGCCATCAAGTAAAAAGTAAAGAAGAATTTACTTCAAAAGTAATGATGAAAACCAATCAAACCTGAAGAACTGCTCCACTGCCTGCATCAAAATAATAAGATACAAAATGGAAATACATAAATATAATTGATAATTGTTCGGTTCCACGTAAGTGATTGGCCTCCAGAACGAATTGGTATTCTGGAAGGAAATAGACATAGTTTAGCCATCTTGTGTACGAAAAGGTATGAAAACAAAAAAATACTTTTTTTATAATGCATATTTGTAAAACTGTAAACTTGCTAGAATTTGGACTCATTGACAAACCCGTTCAAATGTGTGACATTGGGACTATGACGACCGCCTTTTATAACCAGGTACGTAACCATGGGTGCATAATTTTACTCCATAAAACGGAAGAGAATATACGGTTAAAGAGGGATAAAATTGTGTAGAGTATGAGGATCAAGTACAGTTGTGTCAAATACTCTTTTCTGGTTTGATTTGAATATGTATGATATATTGTAGCAATATTTCGTCAATTCATCCAAGTAACGAATTTATCTGCACCTTAGAAGTGTGTAAGTCCTATTACTCATTAGTGTTATGAATGATTAATCGGTGAAAGGAAAGATTGCAGTAACCCCGTTGTGGTCTGATGTGGTCTAATGGCTAGGCACACGGTCGAGCATTCAGGAGGTCGGAGGTTCGAGTGCGTCTGGGGCACGCGTTTTTGTTCATCAAAACCCCCTTCAATACGATGTTTGTTGGCCATAAGTTGCTCAGATATGAAAGAAAGATAACAGGAGGACGGATTGATATGTCAAAATGCCATATTGGAATAGTACAAGTTCTTTGTTTGGATTACTAATAATAACATAGAAAAAAAATCTACAAGTTTTGTAATTTCCATTTTACGTTATACTTAAACCGAGAGAAAAAGTATATATATATATATATATATATATATATATATATATATATATATATATAAGTTGCTGACATAACATGCCTTTTTTATAACGCTAGTGTTAAGTTCCAGGGTTTTGTATGGACCACTAATAATAATTGGTTTAACGTTAACCTGGCTGTGATAGTCATATCGTTAGTTCAATGTTATGATTACTTAACAGTTCCTTTATAAGTTGTGTTTAAAATTAGCTATGTGGAATCAATGCGGCACTGTACTATTTCTCCACGGTTATTGATTCTTAAATGTCAAAAATTTAAAAAAATCTGAATATTGCCAATAAAGATGGGTTATATGATCACACTAAAAAGCATGCTGCAGGAAAACTGGTTAAGTCATTACATAAGTTTCCTAAACATGAAAAAAATGATAAGTACTTGGCCATGGTTTAATCCAAAATGTTTTGTCTAGAAAACCACTTATTAATAGTAGTAATAATCGTATCAAGCTACTAAACATATCTTCGACCGAAAACTTTTAGAAGTAGTTCATATGGTATATATGTATAGCCAGACTACGTGAAAAATGTATATAGATATATAAGAAGTACAGCCAACATAGTTAATTAACCAGAAAAAGAAATTATAAAACTCGCCTGGGTTGCTTTTTGCATTCGTTGTATTTGCCAGTGTTAGTTGTATGAGTTTGATTAAAATCCTCAGCCATCGTTTCGGAATACCTAGCTTATGTGTCCAGTATTAAAAAAATATTTGACATAACACTTATATATTAAAGGTAAAAGGTCTGGAGAGTTGTAGGTGAGGCGGAATGAGGAAAAAAATATTTTTAAGTAGATGCAGGGTCTGATTAGCTACGTGGTTAGATTTTATCCTGCAGCCGAAACTGTCAACATCCTTGACTGACTAATTGGATGTGCCCAGCGAACCGTTTTAGTCATTTGTAAAGATTTATCATCTTTACATTTCGATTCCGTAATGGATTTGTCAGTTAAACGATCTAACAATACATATGGTGGTTCATGATCTAGATAAGCCGGCTTTAGCCTATCAATACTTATTGTGCCGATGTTTCCATGTTTTCCTATCACGAAATATTTAGATTTTCTTGAGGCGACTTTGAAAGAACCTTCAAACGGAGGACTGAAGGGTGATTTTATTTTGTCACATCTTATCCAGACGTGCGTGCAATTGCTTGGGTCTTTAGGTACATATACGGCGCGCGATTGTTCGCGAGTATTAATTGGTTTAAGTTTGGACATATGGTCCCGTAGTTGATCTACGTAATTTTCTAAATTAAGTTTTTGACTGTTAGTATTAGGGTTGATAAATTCACCTGGTAGTCTCAGAGTTGTTCCGAAAACCAGTTCCGCAGCTGAACACTGTGCGTCAGTTTTGACAGATGTTCGTATTCCCAACATAACTAATGGTAGGAATTCTGTCCACTGATTGGGGTTTGAGTGAGATATAAGGGCGGTTTTTAGCTGACGGTGAAAACGTTCTACCATCCCATTAGCCTGAGAATGATATGCAGTGCAGCGTATCCTATTGGAGCCTAGAAGTTTAGCCAAGTTATTAAATAGTTCGGATCCGAATTGCTCTCCTCTATCCGTCGTTATTGTTATGAGTGTAGCAAAAATGGTTACCCAGTTCTGCATGAAAGCTTTGGCTACTGTTTCCGCTGTGATGTCCGCTATCGGGATGGCTATAGGGAATCTGGTAAATCGATCTATGCACGTAGAAAGATAATTAAAACCGTTTGAACGTGGTAAAGGACCTACCAAGTCGATATGCACATGTGCAAAACGTGCATCTGGTTGCGAGAAAACAACTATGGGTGAATTTGTGTGACGATTAATCTTTGATTGTTGGCATGCTGAACACTCTCTAACCCATTTGTGTACATCCTTCTGTAAATTCGGCCATATATATCTGGCATTGATTAGTTTAGTTGAAGCTTTTGCGCCAGGATGAGACAAAGAATGAAAGTTATTATATATCAACTTTCGCATATTTTTGGGAACGAAAGGTCGTGGCATTGCCTTGGTCGTGTCACAGTAAATTAGAATACCATCGATAGATGATGGGGACTGTTTTAAATTAAGACTTGAATTGTTTGTTTTAAGTAGATTTTGTAATTCTAGGTCCTACTCTTGTTCGTGTCTCAACTTCTCGAAATTTACTGTAGACTGCTGTAGCACGTTCATTTCTAGTCTGGATAAAGCATCTGCCGCCTGATTGTCCTGACCTTTGACATGTCGGATATCGCTTGTGAACTGTGATATATAGTCAAGGTGTCGGACTTCTCGAGGTGAGTACTTATCGGCTCTCGCTTTTAATGCATTCGTCAGTGGTTTGTGATCCGTAAAGACTATAAATTCCCTACCTTCCAACATGTGTCGGAAGTGTTTAATAGTCAGGTAGATTGCAAGAAGTTCTCGCCCGAAGGTAGAATACCTTGTCTCAGCTGGAGCGAGTCTTTTCGAGAAGAAAGCAATTGGTTTCCAGGCGTTTTTAACCAGTTGGTTAAGGGTACCGCCTACTGCTTTATCTGAAGCATCCACCATCAAAGCAAGTGGAGAAAGAGAATTCGGATATATCAACGTAGTTGCTTGAGCCAGTTTATCTTTAAGCTGTTTAATAGCTTCTACGGCGTCAGAAGACAGTTTGAATTCTTTTGGTTTTCCTTTAAGTGAATCTGTTAAAAGTTGCATTAATTGTGCACAACCTGGTATGAATCTGCGATAAAAGTTAATTAGACCTAGAAAGCTTTTCATTTGTGTTAGAGAGCTAGGTATCGGGTATTGTTTGATGGTATCCACTTCTTTTTTTATAGGTTTACTCCCTTTTGGGCTTATTGTGTGACTGAGAAATTCTAAAGTTTGAACACCGAAAACACACTTACTTTGATGTATGTTTATTCCATGTTCATTCAATCTTTACAACACTGCTCGTACATGCTCTTCGTGTGATTGCAAATCGGGGCTGACAATTAACAAGTCGTCTATATACCCCTGCGCAAATGGCATATCTCGAAGTAGGTTATCTATGAATCTTTGAAATGTCTGTGCCGCATTTCTCAGGCCGAATGGCATGCGTACAAACTCCAATAAGCCAAAGGGTGTTGTAATAGCTGTCTTGGGGATATCTTCATCAGCCACCGGGATATTGTGATATGCCCTGACTAAGTCGATTTTAGTGAATATGTTCATACCCTGTAAACCGTTTGTGAAATCCGTTTGGCTACTGAGTCCTTGTTGGGATGATGATGGATATGATGATTACTACATTGATTGGGATGTTGGTGACAATGTTTGAGGTTATTGATGATGTCGATCACAATGCTTGAAGTGACGAAAATAATAATAACAATTATGATTATTGTTATTATTAATAATACTGTTATTTTGTTGACGGTAATGTTGATGATTCTTTGGATGATGATAATTTTTTATCATAGAAATGTAGAATGCTCGCTTGAATTTTCAATTTTGTGTCTGGAACTAATGAAGCATATTATGAATTGTTGAAATGTATTAGAAGCGTCTTGTTTGATCTGGCTTTGATTATTAGTGTAGTGAGTGTGCATTCACACTTTGTATGGTTGAACAAGAAAGAATCAAGTGTGAAATAGCTTGAAACATCTTTATCAATTTTATGTAATTTAAAGGCAACTAGATTGTGGTTTGGATGCGATATCAAATGACGATAGAACAGTTATTGATTTCCGTGAAAAATTCGCGGTATGTTGCATTAAAATGTTCACACTGATTTGACCCATGGCTAGAATAAATGTTCGCTCGTTGTAGTTAAGCAGTAAATGTTATATAGCCTGAGAGCCACTATTGTAAATGATTGACACACTGGGGAGGAATGTTATCACTACATGCAGATTACTCATAAGATAATTGAAGATTCGACCGCGTGATGGACTGAATTCTTGTTTTTAGCCTAGTCATTCCATTTTTTCTGCTCACATCAGGTGTTCAATAAACGTGTTTTGTTACGCTCGAATAGGACACAATCAACCCAAAAGATTTGTATACACCTAATCTAACTAAACTGTACGAATAATTTACTTTATCTGGTATTCATTTAACGTTTGCTTATTGCTTGTATTTACACTTGTTAGTGGCAGTCATTGTTATTTAAGCGATTATTCGAAAGCCAAAAGTACTTTAATAGAGCTTTGATGATTGCTTATATAAGAAGAGAATAACTTCAACACAGATTCACAGTAGTTGAATGGTATTTGACAGTTAGAGTACACTAATGATTGGTACAAATTGTACATCATTTCATACATAGAGATATCTGCGGCATGTGTGTCGATGACATTCGGTTCTGTACTATTCTATGTGAACTCGCTGTGAGTGCTTGTGTGTTACAATCACAAATAGTGTCTAGAGATGACACAGACTATCGAGTCTATTTTGAAGGATGGTTTTTTGCCTAATAATATCTTCCACAAGTGTTTGCTTTGCGACACATGCTTGAATGAACCTCTGGCCGCCAAAATGTCCGCCTTGTCAAAAATGCAACTGTTCCAACGCTAAATGTCCTCTATAGAGATTGCCAAAAACAAATTAATATAACAAAGTATGAATCGATTAGGCCGAAATGCCATCATGACCTATGGATATTGAAGAGCGTCTACTGAAGTGTAAGTCTTTGAGAGCTTTCTCAAGAGACTAATTTATAAGTGAAGTTAGTCTCTATATGTCTATTTCAAAATGATGACTGTCAAATATTGATCTGGCCTTTTGAAACCAAATACATCACCCACTTAGAATTACGACATAATTTTCTTAAACAGATAATGTAAGACAGAAGTGAGTTACTGGAAAAACGATATTTTATGAGGGATACAGAAGCATTAACACTTCTTAGTTCACTAACTGAGCTTTTTGTCCTTTCCTGAAAAACGGTTGATGAACAACCCAAACCAAGCAGTAATTAGTTGTGTTTCAATACACCACAAAAACTGGCAATCGTTGTCAAAACGGATAAAAATTTATCTTCGGAGGTCTGTAGACAAACGCTTTTGAATGCAGCTCCACAGCACACTTCAGGTTAATGAACTCAACTGAAAACAACTCCAGCATCAACTGTGGAGTATATGTGTCCCGTAAAACTGGATTTCAATGTCCAACGCCTACTTCTTATCCCTCTACATCATTTTTCAAATGCATGTATCAGCTTTTAAATCAGAGCATCGGTATCTTGGATGAACCTGATAAAGACAACTCTAGTGTAGACGTTTTCAAATAATAAGCTTTGAGTGAAACAACTGACCGTGTCAACAATAAAATAACGGAAGGAAATATAATTAGTCTTGATGATATTGAGTTAAAAATAGGTTGTCTTCAATAGTAATGTATAATCAAGTGACTAAAAATGGAAGTTCCAAATTTGTATTGATAAGATACTTCGACGACTCACTTTATAATATTGACTGTCGTTAATTCGAAATATTATTTTCCAGTGATGAGAATTCATCACAATAAACATTCACAATGGACTGATTGTTGATTGCAGTAATCACGAAACCACGTATAAACAATACTACTAATTTACAAATAAAATATTCAGGAGCTCTTATAAAAAAGTCAGTTGGTTCAGTTGAATGAAAACTATGACGCGAATAATAAAAACTGAGTTTAATATTTAATCAATAAAAGTGCATTAGTTATTACATAATCAAGTATCAGAATTACATGAAGAAATTTAACAAACTACAGAAAAGAACAATGAAATCTAAAGTTTTTCAATGAAACATGAAATAGAAACAACCGTGTCAGAATATTTGAAGTGAGTTATCAGATGCTTATATGAATCATTCATTACTTATTCTTTTGACGTACAAGTATCTCCAAATAAAAACACAGATGCATACAATTATTAATGATACGAATAATGGTATCACGATATATAAGTAGTAGCGTGATGAGCTCTGACTATCCACTTTACTTAATTCGACAGTGACATTCTAAAGAAAAACGAAAAAAAGTAGCATTAGTTACAAAATAATAAATATTTACCGAGTATTGGTCGGTTCCTTTGGTAGTTAATTTGACGTTTTCAGTCGACTGAACTTCGGTGCTCATCAAAGTGCCTTCACTTGGAATGGTGGGTGTTGGTTTATTCACTTCGTTAACCTCGGAGTTCTTCGAAATAAACAAAACAGTTGCATTCATTTAATATCATCAAGTTATTCATTATACACTAATGTCAGTAGTGATGACAGAAGAGGATTCCACAATTAGTTATACACAGTTCGCATTTGTCCAATCATTTGAACGTGTAGTACCGATCGGACAATCAGTGTGATAAGTACACACCATTCAACAACTAATTGACGACTCGTATGTGTGATGAAATTTGTATTGTGGCTGTCACATCTAATCACCATTCGAATATAAATCAATAAACTGAAAATTAACAGCTTTATTGAAACAATCTTTCCAGGTTCTCAATAGAGATTCAGAAATCATTGTTCAACAATGTGAGTTGACAAAATCTCACCAATTCTCAAAACATCATACACATTGAATGAAATGAAAAATTATCATGTTTTTAAGCAATGATGTGAATTTGCGATAAAATCCATTGTTAACTGTTTCCCTAGAAATAAAGCATTCTACTTGTATATGATTAGAAATGGTCAATGTACACAAAGCTTTAGTTCAGTCACTCAGGGTAGAATACACGTCAGTTCTTATTGGTAGAAATAAAATATTCTTTCGAGTAGATGTATTTACTCGCAATGTGGAATTCGTTCATATTGAAAACAACCTGATATGTTTAACAAGTAGTTACCTCGACACGGCAATCAATAACTTTCAAGTCATCAGTTTTTTGATCGTTACTTCCAATACATCTTCTAGCCTTTTCACACCAAAAGCATTTTGTTTTTTCAGTTTGACATGTTTCTTCCGTATTGTACTTCGTACAGTATGCTATTAAAAAATAAGTTTATTTCATTTCAACGGTTAACTGTATTACAAACATGTAACAATAATGCAATAATGCGATTGTGATTTTGGAGTTAAGTGACTATTTCATTCACTGGAATACAGTCATCACATTGCATAATGCATTATTTAGTACTTTTTCAGATTCGCTGACATTTCACAACAACATGTTTGAATTGAATGAAACTGCTTGGAATGTCAAGTATGATGGACGAGTTTTGTTAGTTGAATTTATTGGTTTTCAATAACAGTTTGCCTTCAAACATGTACACACGATGTGGTCATTGAGTTCATCAATGCGCACTGCATTTGATTTTCGATGGTTTTTATAGTGTTTCGATATTTGATATTGGTGAAATAAAGTCAGATGTTGTCAGATTGAGAATTCATTTTCAATTGCGTTGATTCAGTTGACAGACTTGGAAAAATTGACGATTTTCTTGAAGTATATGGCCGTATTATATTCAACAAAAACTGAAGTTTGTTTGATCATTGGATGATGGAATGATTCTCTCGGTAGTTGAAGTGTTATTTTAACACTTCAACACATTGGTGACTGAAATCTGTTTATAGTTACTCAATTTACATATTCATGAGAAGGAATGCATTTTCACACTGTGAAATTAATTCTGAAGTCAGCTATGATAAACTGTAATTTGCAGCCGTCCTATAACTATGCCTTCAATGTATCGGACAAGTGTAACGAACCAGAGATTTTAATGTTGTTTTATATTGTTTTTACAGTAATGACAAGCACGTAGAGTGTTCCCTTAAACTTAATACTTAGATTAAATTTGATATTACACATATTGAGTGAAAACATTAGACACTTCGTCATCCATGCATCATCAACTAATTGACACCTAATCTTTCTCAAGACAAATATCATCTCATCTATTGTTTTATGACAATGTGTTTAAGTTAATTTAATCTAAATGAAGACTTTAATATTAATTCGAAATGGGCCTGTTATCATTTGTTACATTCATTCATGAATCGGCGTGTAAATATTAGTTGTAATTGAAATGTCGATTGACACACTTAACTGACCACAAATACACATAAAATTGTCATTTTGTTTAAACAATAGTCAAATCATCAAGTGTGTAAATAGATAATGCTGATAATTTAAGGTTTAACATACTTCCGATAACTTCAAACTCCACCAACGTTCCGGTTTTTGCCCGTTTTTGAGGGATAAATAATTGACGTAATACAGCTTCTTTTTTTTTTGTTCCGTTGTACTATTTAAACTTGGATTAATTTTAATTTGGTTATTTGTTCTCTGAAGAAGTGACTTACACTAAGTCACGAAACGTCAGAAAATCCAATTTTCTACTCATTGGGATATTACAAATATATTATTTTTATTTTTATTTGCAGCTTCTTTTTGATAAATTTAACAGAAAAAGACAATTAATAATTTTGATTTGTTTTAATGTTTATCAAGTTGTTTGCATAATTTAAGTTGCGATAAAAATAAAAAAAACATAAACATTTGCCAGAAAGGATTATGTGAAGATCGTTTAACATCTTCAAAAATAAGGGTGTACTATACTGAATTTTGCAATTGATCAATGTTCAACCAGTATGTCAAAATATGAAGTCGATAAATGTTCTGTGTTATTTTGCGGAGAAATTAATACAATCAACATTTCACATTTAAAATTGTAAATAAGCAACATAGAAAGTTACAAATCAACAAAGAATGATGACTAGCAGTGGATTCCAATGCGTGCGCTTCGTCTAATGTAGAACTTGTCAGCTGAATATTCCTGAATCTAACAGGCAATATACATTTTCGCCTACAAGGCTTGTGACGTAAGGCAAATTTTAAAAAAGGTCTATAAACTCAGCTACATCTTCCAAAAACACATGATCATTTCAATGAATCATGTTGATTGAGCAGTTTATAAGGAAAATATCGATTTCAAATACCACTCGTTTATATCTGTCTCATTCAAAACACACATACTTTTGCATTGAAGAATGATATAACTGAGGACTGCAAGTTTGATTATTGTACTGTTTGTGAATGAGTAAATGAATGTAAATATCATTTCGTTAATACGGTCATTCATACATAACATCTCCCGTTAGTCAATAGGTCACCATTAGCATGAAATGTCTCCAAATAGCCATCCAAGCTTTTTCAATAAAGACGTTCATTCGTCCTAATTATTTCACACAACGAAACCGGTTGAGTGAGCCTTAGCAAATATATGTTTGGTGATTTACTTCACTGTACATCAAAATGTTAACAACATTAGTTGAAATGTTTCTTACCGGTTTTACACTGGAATAGACGGAACATTTGTGCTGAGATTTGTTGCTCAAATTTTGTTGGAATCTGGAAAAACGTATTTGAATTTCAAGTCAAAATATGTCAACGCACAACCCTTTATAATAAAACCAATTATACTTAGGAGTGATGTGTCATCACTGAGATTATCTTACTTAAAAACAACCAGTCACACTTACATTAGGCATACTGATATTCCCAAATTTTTTATCATGTGTGTTCCACCCAGTGTACATAGATATTTTGAATCATTCCAGTCGTCAACTTCAGTGAATGTCGATTAACTATCTATCTATCTATCTATCTATCTATCTATCTATCTATCTACCTATCTATCTATCTATCTATCTATCTATCTATCTATCTATCTATCTATCTATCTATCGTGAAATGTGTGATGAATATCTACGTCAGCTGAAATGAAATGTGTTTGTGAATGACTGCATGCATTCAATGCTCAAAACATTCAACAGTAAACATTCCGAATATCCGATCATCAGAAGATGTAAGAAAACTTTAAAGTATACGCTTGTTTCTGTATAGAACTATATAACATACACTGTCTGTTACTATTTCGTATGAACACATCATTTCTTTTGAAAGCAATTGACTTCTAATTATTGGTTGTTTTAAACAAATGCTTGATTGAAGTGTGTCATCAAAGTTTTGGTAGTAGTGTCAAGCAGTTTAATTGCACATTACAAAATGTTGATCACTTTCTAACGTGTTGCATGTAACTTGATACATTCGACAGAATTCATTACTTTGAAATGTTAGAATGATCTGAAATACGTGAAATAAAATTACATTTCCATTCAATTGTTCAACTTACTTTCTCATAATACATAGATATCTTTCCATTCGGATACATCAGAGTGATTACACTGCCGTCATTGGCTTACAATGAGAAGGTAATGTACACATAGAATTTGAAAAAGAAGAAATAAGCAAGTTATTGTTTGATGTAACACTGTGTATGCCTATTCACAAAATGTTCACTGTGCCATCTCAAATACTTTCTTCAGTTGAATTCGTAATAAATATTTTCAAGTGAATGAACGTCATGTTATAAAAAACAAGCATTCATTCTTCAACATGAATGTTGAACGCTTAGTTTGTGAAGCAGTATTATTATTGAAACAAATAATCATCAATGTTCTATTTAGATCTGATGGTTGGAGAGGTATCAAGCCTTAGTATATATGACATGAAATATGGAGTGTTTGTTTACGATTGGGACTTGTGAATTCAATTGATTGGGTAACACTTCAGTCGATTAAGTGATTCTGATCATAACGTTTATTTAAAGTAGAACAAAAATGAGATAAGGACTTAAAACATTGGTGGTGATTAATTTATTACTCATCAAATCTAGTCTTCTTCATTTCATTTCATTTGTTCTCTAAATTCTAATCAATGTGACTAAACGGTGACTGGATTTCACCCATGATTCTGCCCTTTTACCAAGAACAGCAATATATTCTTAATTTTTCAGTTTCTGAGGAGAATCGCATCACGCAGTTTGTAAGTAATCACAATCAGTGAAGATGTAAGTGTCTATATTTCACATATGATCGAACGATCATTCAAAGTTGACTTACCTTCAAGACTTTTTCTCTCTTTTCTGATAAACCATCTGATGGCGAGAAATTCCTCTGAAATAATGAAAATCAAGCTGGATGTTTAACTATCTGCTTGCACAATATCTATCTCTTTTGATAATTGTTTATTTTAACACGGACTGCCTTTGCATACAAATTATCATCTTCATTTTCAGATTTAAATGAACCAATATAGTTAAATGCTCACTAATCCCTTAAGAAGAAGTTTCAATAGTTATTATCATTTCAACGATATGATGAAAGTTTCAATACAAACAACGGAGAAGAATATTTCACATACGTATCATTTGTTCTAGTAGCTTGAGATTGAGTTAGGGATCTTTAGTATATATCTGACAATACCCAAACAAAACCATATTTGGAGATTCTGTTATTCATCAGTTTTCATAACTGACCGAAATGAATGTATATTTTATTCCAGTAAATTGTCTAGTACTACCAGACCGTTCGTGGTCGTTCACTGGTTAACTGTTACAGGTAGTGCCTGAATTCGAAGTTCACAGCCACACAAATATTATCACAGTGATGGAGATGAATGTTCAATTGTCATCAGACAACAAATCAGAGACATTAAACTTTCAAAATCTGGTTAATGCTAGAAAAGTATTGGAGTAGATTGAACAAACTTAAACAGTTCATAGACTTCAATAATCCAAACTGACTTCTCTCACAATATCAGTTTTTGTTGTACATGTGGTCAGTTTGATTCATTTAGCCTACCAAGAATTATTGTGTCGGTGAGGTGTCTTCTTATTTGTAGTATCGATAGAATATAGGGTAGGTTATCTTCACTTTGACAATAACATCACCTGATTTATCACTTCTACTCAATCAACGTGTATTTATTTTGCAGTGAATCTCTGTTTTATTTAATATTTTCACTTGACAGTGTTGTGCAACACAAACAAACAAAGCAATCATCATGTGGTGGTCGGCTTTCGTGTATTAATCAAGTGAAAAACTGAATCACATATGCAAAATAAATGTGAGAAAAAGAAACGAAACAAGCTAAAACTGAATGGTGAATGAACTCACCTTTATCCAAAAGCTCTACTTTAGGTATTTCGGCGTCTATAGAATATTTAATTTGTCCCAGTAAATTGTTTGCGAATATCTGTGATCCAAATTGGTTCTCTTCATAAAAAAATGCAACATGATTGATAATTTTACATTGAATGAATAAAGTGCTTTGGAAGTAAACTAAAAACTTATATGAATTTGATGAACTGTCTTTGGTTTGCTGTAAAGAGTCACATTATTTTTACAATTTGATCAGGAGAAGATATTCAAAGAAGTTTTGAATCTCACAAGGAGCATAAAACTATTTCCTTATAGAAGTTCAATCAACTTCGATTCATGGAATGAAATGTACCAAGAAGACTCAGAAACCATTTTAGTCCAATAAAAATTATTCACTTACGTTTGTTAAACTTCTGAATCTTAGAGACAGCAGTATCGTAAAATTTGAGCGAGGATTTCGGTGTAACAGACTAAAATGATGTAAACATATGGATAAGTAAGTCTACTACAAAATGAAGTCAACTCACTCCAGTGAGATCAGTTAGATCAAAACTGCCATCCACAATCGGATGAGGTTGATCAAGACGAATCCTTTGTGAATATTGGTAATGAAGAGACTGTTGTGTGCATTAGAATCTGACTAATTACTTACGTAATGATATGAATCGTTTTCAACAAGCGTATTCAGATAGTCCAACAATTCAAGTTCTTTACAGATATCTTGACATTCAAGGAATTTGTAAAGCAATACGATGATCGAATAAAGTAGTATAGATAGACTTGACGAAAACGTGAATCTAAAATGGTTGAGATGAAGAAAACAACAATATCTCATTGAATCAAATTTTAATTTCTATGATACAGTCAATAACGTCAAAAGTGTAATCAACAATTACCTCATCTTCTTATTCAAGTTAGTTAATAAAATTTAACTGGAAATTGTCCGGTTTATATAGACTTTTGAAGTGCTTGGTTGTTTCTTTCTGATTTGATGATTCAAATTAACCAATGAGAAGATCAAATTTTATAAAATCATATGTTTATTGTTAACCAATGAAGGAGATAGATGAAATGATCGTTATTCAATATTCTTCTAGCTATTGTAAACAAAGAGCTGATATTTATGCACTGTCGGTTAAAATTGATGACCTCCTTTGAAGAAACCTCACTTGGATGTAATTTACAATACATACAATACAGGTCATTGATTAACTTGTGGTTCAAAATGTTTGCTCGTGTGATTACAAATAAACAGTTTATTACTTGTTTTAGGCTGTCAAAAGACTGTGAACCATGCGTTATTTGGATTTGATTGTTTGAAATCAAAGTAACACAAACTGTTTTGATTGAATGTCGAAATTAAAGCGTCTTCACTTGAATTTTATTTCAATAAAAAAACATTTTTTGTCAGTAGATTAAACCATCGTTAAATATGAAATTGTAACTTCTGAACAAAGCCACATCCATTCTATCTGACCATCATATATATTATACCACTGACTGTTAACACGTGTTCAGATCAACAGAGATAATATTTTTCATATTGATCACATAGAAATTAAATTGAATTTTTTCCGTAATATGAATTGAAATCGTTAGTGATTGTATTCAAAGAAACACAATGCAATTCATTAAGAGTGAACTGTTGAAAATTGAGAACAAGTTGTTGAGTCAGACACAGTTTTGTGGTTACAATAGTGATTATTGTATCAAATGGTAACTAATAAACTTGTTAATTCACAAGAGGAAGACCGATTTTCATTAAGGAATTTCATCGAATTATTTCCACATAACACTTAGTCTTGTATTCATTGTTATCGGCGTTAAAATATACGAGTAAATCACTGTGAAAAGATAAAATCAAGTGTACACTTAATTTGCGTTAAACATCAAAGACTGATGAACGAATAAAAGTTGATTTCTTGTAACGAATTAATAAATTCAACATAACAAGTCTGCAATATTTTTTCCCAGGTAATAATTAAATCAATTTATCCCGTTCGATTTCAGATTTTTAATCTACTCAACCTATATCGGTACTTGTCAGTTTTTCTTCACTCTTTTCTCTTTTGTTATAAAAGAAACTTAGTGAAATATCTTGTGCTCAGTATTCTATAAAATATCAATCATATACTATTGAATAAAGGTGATGATCATAATAATATTGATAAATCATTGTCATAATTTCCCAAAGAAATTTCATGCGGAGAGCAGAAACGATGGTCATAAATTAAATGTTGAGCATTACCATTCTCAGATTCATCACTGTCTACTAAATGCCATGCGGTTTTCCCTAAGAGTCATTTAAACAACATATAGCTTACTTGTGGTGTATTTCAGAGTTTCTTCTCAATCCGGACAGAGATCATTCTTTTATGTCCGATATCAATCTTCTCCAGTATATCTTCAATAAAGACTAATACATTTCTCGAACGTATTATTCATATATGACTAATTTATTGTAGAACATAAACGGCTCCAAATTCTAATGTTAACCAGTTTCCATAATTATTGAAAACGTAAAGAGTATTAGGTATGATTTAATCTGATGTATAATGTTCATTGTGTTATCGGCTTATAAGTTGAGGTTGAATACTCAATATACAGTCACGATTGGACAGTGTGGTTTTGAAAAGTAATTCGATTTTATGTCGCTTAACTGTCTTAAATTTCTCATTGACATTCCCATCGATTCATTTTTTACACGGAAGAACGGATGAAAATATTCACAACATTGCAGTCTCAATCTCACTTGTAATCTGAAGGGAAGTAGTAGTAATTATAGACTGTGGTAAAATAGAGGGACTTCACAGAATGATCAAACAAAAACAAACTTGTTGTAGTGAAGCTGAAAGGAAATGAGTTTGAAAGTGCTAAAATGTAACTTGCAGATTTGAGTGATCTGAGAAGGTAGAAAAGTTTACTCCATTTTCCATACTCAAGAGTTGAAAAAGCATGCACTGATTACACAAGTGATGATAAGCTAAATGCAATTCAACAAACAATTTCAGAGGATGGCATTCAACCTATCTTGATTATTTACGGTAATTTGAAACCGGGATAACAAGTTGAAAAATTTCACACAGTTTCAACGAATTTTCAACTCTTGAATATGAAACTCAAGGATGAATTGCGTTTTGGGATTTAGAGAATAGATTATCCACATCAATCAAAAGCGCATTATAATCTGCAGTTTTTGAACTATTTACTTTTACAAGAAAAACATTCGCGGAAAATTAAAGGGTCGACAGATAACTCGAACCGCCTAAATATTAATCGACGATCATAAGAGCAGCTGATAAAAATAGTGATAAGATAAATATACTTGCTTAAATTCATGCCTATTGACAGTCTTAATTTATGACATGAAGGCAGATAGTAATGCCAAATAACAGTTCCATATTCAATAACAAGGATTGTTCAATAAATCAAGACCATAATGCATCATTCCGATCATTCCGATGCTTTTAAACTCGATTAGTTAATGCGTCACACTTTTATTGACTATGTCACTGTGATCAATATTCCGGATAATTACACTGGACTATTTGCCAACTGTGTATTTGTGTTGAATATTGATTGTAGTTGGATATTGTGGTAAGGTGTGAGCGATCACATTTTGCAGGAGATTAAACGCGTTTCGAAATGTCATTCGGTTTTGAGATTCATCTTGATTTTGCAACAGAGTTCAAATGAATTGTTACGTAAGGAAGCATTTGTAGGTGAATACTTAAATAGCCTGTTGTCTATGTTTGTGTTTATAATCCCAAATTTGTCTATTTAGTTGACGTTGCTGCGGAGTTATCTTGATTGATTTAAATCCTGTTCGGTGTTTTTATAGTCTGTAGATAAAATTTCGCAAAGCCAGTTTTCATGACGATTGGTATAGATCAGTGATGTGTATCCCCACTTCTAAAGAAACCATTACTCCTCACGTGATACAAACTCAAGTTTGCACAAAGCGAATTAACTACTAAATTACCCGTTGATCTGACATCAAATTGAGAGTTCTAAGCATACTTGATCATTTTTCCAAGATCACCCTACAGAAGGTAACTGGTGAAATTCGTCCAAATTTACAATACATTCATTTGTTGATATTGCCTTACCGTGGATAACTAACTGACAAATATTTACCATTCAATTCTTTCTTCCGTGACATAAATTATTTCACTATAATAGATAAATTTATCGTTACCTGATATTGTGGATTAATACATCCTAATGCTGACCAAGTGTCGGTGTTTACTGAATATTGATTAAGGTGTACATTCCAGTGAAATAAATTTGTACAAAGAGAAGAAAGTAAAAGGACATGAATAATTCAAATGATTAGAATTTAGGGAACACAAAGAGTGGATGCACAGAAGCCATTGCAAACGATTTGGAGCTGTCATTCAGGGTCTCTTACCATCGAGTGCTTTCATCTCGCGGTCTCTAACCAGGTAGTCTACACCTACCAACATGGCTTCGTACGCTTGTCAGTGACTTTACGTATTTGTGCTATGCTTGGGTGTGACCGCCCCCCAGATTTCTTCCAACCTACTCAAGTGCCATTGAACATTTCACATCGGGGCAGTCAGTTTCTGTGCATACGTAACACGTGTTCTAGCCATCTCAACTGTAGAAGTTATTCACTTCATCAATGATTTGCCATCCTCATGTAGTACTCGTTTCCTAACAATTGCATTACTTACTCGGTGGTCTCAGGATATACGAGCAATGTTTCTAAGACACTAATGATCAAATACCAGTAACCTACGAATATACTCTACTCTTAGCTTGACTACCATTGGGTAGGACCATGAAAGACTGCCTTGCAGCTACTTTCCTACATCCAGTAAGACGCAGACAAGTACGCGCTCGCACCAGAGCATAATCTGAATCTGAGAATGTGTTCTACAATGAGCGACAGTCTTCTAAAGACCCCCTTCACCGGTGAGTCTATTTGTGTCAAACTTTGGGACGAATTCGGGTGTCGCCATCTCAAAAGGTGTTTTTCCTTATGCTTAAAGTTAGAATTTGCAAGAAACAGGCGTTTATCTGAGCATAGCTACAACAGACGTTGCAATTATCTGTTATTTAAGCCACGACACTAAATGTCAACTAAGGTGTTTTTCTTTTTCGCTTCGTTTACCTACTTGTGAATTATAAGCATCAGCCTCTATTACTACACCAGAGCGACAAACTTTTCGGAGAAGTTCAAAAAGCTTTCTGTAAAATTCATCTTTCCCATCATCTGAGACTCAGTCCGTGTCTGAATATGCAGAGACGACGAAGAGACACCGACGAGTGTCCCCACCTTTCCGAGTCCTTACTGTTCCGTTTAGTTGGACAGCGCACAAACGATTGTCTAGTGAGATCCAGTCTAAGTGAACTAGTTTTTCTCTAGGATTCAATGCTATACCTACACTGGTGAAGACAAGAGAACCAGCATCTCAGCTTCCAGATACACGAAGCTTGAGTCGAAATAGTTCATTATTTTGATATACTGAGGTCAAATGAACAATGCCATTCGGATCCTGTATGGTCGTTTTGTAGACGCAGAGCACATGGATGACGCGAGATTCTCAAGTCCTAGCTAAGGGAGCTTGCAGTCCTATTTGGCACAGTGTTCGAACATTAAATTCTCCTACATGTAGTTTAGCGTGGTTGAGAAAAGAATTAGTCGTGGAGATGAAAGAGATGTTGGCAGTTGTAAGAAGGATATGATCTTGACCAACATGTCATCGTGTTCTGATGTCACTTTCCGGCTGCCTACTTCTCTAATTTACTCGAGGCCATAATGCATTCGACAGCAAGAAATTAAGGTTGAAGTGATTTAGAAGATAAAATTTTCAAACATGAACACATTATACTCTATGATTTGTATTATTTTCGACATTAACACAACATTTTCTTCTTCCGTCTACTCAAAAATGTTCACACTGAGCACTGTCAATTGACGATTCAGTAAGGAATATAAATGGTTGAATATTACTTAGAATGATCACATCTACTATTTGAGTTCTTTGCATCTAATATGCGTTTCCGCATAACAAATATTTTTCTAAAAACAATGATAATGATGATGATCATAATAGTTTACACGACCCGAATGGGTGATTTTGGAGAAAAAAACATCAGTTTGTTGACCTGAGTTGTTGTTTGTAGAAGTGTTAATGGTTTCAACTTTCTTCTTCTTTGTCATCACATTCTATCTAAATAATCAAATATAATGGCTTTCACTTTTCTTTAATGAACCTGATATAAAACTGAAATAGAATAAGGAATGTCGCTCACTAATGATACACCCACGTATACGGAATAAACATGAATGAAATTTTCATTTTACAAAAGACTACTACTTTTCTATAGAGAAATTGAAGTGAAAGCCAACAGATTTGATGTGGATTCATAGATTGTCTTACTTTAGCTATGCATAAACTCTGTAATCATTTACCACCTTATTTCAAATGAGTTCACTGAAAGTCTTCTTATAGTATTTTCTATTTATGGCGTTTCAATTTCATCAATCAATGGGACTATGAACGACCATTCCGATGCTTTTAGACTCCATTAGTTAATGCGTCACACTTTTATGGACTATGAGACTGTGATCAATATTCCGGATAATTACACTGGACTATTTGCCTACTGTGTATCTCAGCATGTTGTACCCGTAATTTTGAGGGAACTGGTGCTCCCTGACGGATTCCATCCTGTGTCCCCCAGCTTCGCAGTCAGAGACGTTACTATTAAGCTGTCCGGACCGCGACGAATGTATAGTATAAGTAAATGATTTCATCGAATGTAAACATTTATTCAATTAATTCTGCTAATTTTTATTCAATGATGCATTGGGTTGTTTTAATTTTTGTTTAATAATTAAATAGTTTATTCCGTGAATCATTCAATGCTAGATCATTCTGGAAATCTTGGAGGCACTCGATAAACGTTTCAAATGATCTTGTTCAATACCTTCATGGTGTGTGTTACTTATATTGACATAAGTACTATATAACACGAGTCAGAAATGTAATGTCTGGCAGCAGAAGATTGGGAAGATCAAGAAAGCTAAGGGGCAAGACTTCAACATTTGATACACATCGCATTGGTTTTAATGAACAGATCTAGCTGATCACGTTCAGCCACTCATCCGCATCAGATCACGAGTAATTATGCTGTAGTATGCACTTTCTACAATTTTCTTCTAGATATATTTGTAGACACACCACAGTGATAGTACACATTTTGGTACTGAGAATTCATTATTGTAGTAAACCATAGAGTATTGCATAAAACAAGCGACACTTTTATTACCATGATGATTATGTTGGGGACGTTAGATCCCCAGAACTCACTTGAGAAAGGACCTACTTTTGTCATTTTATTTAGAAAATTTGGATTTCTTTGTTTTCGCGCCAAAGGCATGTCGTATTTCCAAAAGGCAGATATCTTAAATGCTATTGGTTCGTTGCTTCTTTTAGTATATATATATATGTTTTGGATTGTGTTTGTTGTTATCGCTCGTTTCTTGCAGTTTGCAGAATATACTTCCCCATTTCAAGCTTGGACTTCTCTCTCTAGTTAGCGGGCCTGAGGCGCCTAGTTTACTAGTTTACTGGTCTTTGGTCAGTGAGTCTTGTTTCTCGTTCGCAGATTGAATGAACTCGTGATAACTTCAACCCTAGCACATTATTACTATTCAAATTCTTGATATTAGTTACTTGTGAAATAATTGTTGAATAAGTACACTTACATTTCTCTCTGCTTTCCTTTGTTTGCTCGTGAGCATTTTCAATTATGATGTTCTTTTATGACTATCAAATTGTATTGAGAATAATTTGTTTTTCTAAGAAATCATTTAAACCAAAGTATTGATCTGATATTTTTGACATGATATTGAATACTATTTATATGAGTATGTATTTTTCCAATCTGAGAAACATCGTAGATGAACAGGGTGGATCCTATGAAGATGTAAAGGTGAGGATCGGCAAGTCGAGGATATCGTTAGTACAACTGAAGAACACCTGCAACTCTAAACAACTGTCTGTTAGCCAACATTTAAGTGATAATCTTCAATACGGAGCTAAAAATTGAAGAGAACTACCATAACCATCATTAAAACGAAACATGTATTTATAATCAGTTGTTTACACATGGTACTCAATATCCATTGATCGGATATAATCAGTAATAGCCTACTATAGTAGAGAATAAATGAGCTTCCAGCTGAGAAGGATATTAGGAAGAGACTTTGGAAGTGGATAGGGCACACACTGAGATGATGTGAAGAACTAAAGTTCTAATGAAAAATTGAGACTGGATGTAATTCAATTGTTTCTTTAGTGAGAGACGTTGATGATTTATACGTTAGCTGACGAACCAATCATCAATTAAGAATAGTCAGTTCATCAGTTGTCATGATCCGTTCATTGTTATTGAGATTATCAATCAATATAATTGGTTATTTTCATTTCAAATTAGATTAATCATAATTATAGGATGATAATTTTTTTAGATTAAATCATTTAATTACTAACATCCGGTTAAGTAGTATCTGATTATTAAACTTTGTACAAAAATTTTCAATTAATAATTGTATCTAATACTTTTAAGTCTGTATAAAACTAGAAATTAATCTTTTTGTAAGTACCAATGGATTGTGGCTAGTGTAATCCAGGACCAATACCAGGTGAATTTAAATTCACCCTATTGCACAAACAAATGGCTATAAGAACTCAGTAGCTGAGTGAATAATGCGATGGCGCTTGAAGCGATCGGTACTGGGTTCGAGTCCCTTAGTGAACATCAACTCTGAGATGCAGGTACATCCAACTGACGTGTCCCAAATAGGACGAAACACGAGTCAAACTGGATTCCACTGCTAGCCACTAGCCACCGTTGCTAACAAAAACTTTGTGAATTAAGGCAATATCGAGACATACGCAGAGTATGCAGATATGCCAATAACAGACTGTTCTATTGCAGTCTTAAACCTCAATGTGAAGATACAGGCGAAACAATATCAAGTGGACTAGAAATCAATCATTTCAATGTGTGTGTATGTAACTAAATTCGAAAGATCTAATTTGATATGTAAAGTCAATACTTGAAATACTTACAACTTGTCACATGTAATCGTCTCGAAATTACTTACATACTTACATCTGTTACTGCTGATGGTGGAGCATGCGCCAATCACCAATATTCTTCATACAACTACATTCTAAACACTCCTTTCCAGTTATTCCCATTTCCTAATTATCGTTTTCATGACTGTTTCCAATTCCTAATGCTCTTAGGACTTCAACGTTTTCGTTGCATTTCTGAATTCCAAATAGGCGATTGCTTTGTGATACAGTTTGGTGATTTCAGCTAAAGCTATCAAGGAGATACTCAGGTTTATCAGTATGCTGATTTATGGAGATTGTAGTATCTCCTACTAAAACCACGAGTCGATTTAAGCTAGACCATCATTGAAAGCCTGAAAGCATCGGATGGCCGTTTTACCCGCGTGTGCACATTACAATTCTGCAGGCAAGATTCGAACTCAGAACCTTTGGTCTAGCGCATGAACACTTAACCTGTAGACCACTGAGCATCCAACTCAGTTTTATCAACAGTGTTTAAGTCAAACTAGTAACGGAAATTCAATACACTTTTTTCTTCATTCAATTTTTTCCTCATAAGTTTGGGAAATTTCAGATTTCTTATCATTAATTCCAGTCTGTGAATTGTTTGTACGTTTGAAGATTTTGCTTTTGCTGCTGTATGAATTGATTAATGCTGTCGGAGATGATTGATTGACATTTTGCAAATGAAGAATTTACTATATGGTTCATAGATTTTACTGAGACGTTCTGTAATTTTGTGTTGAAATACATTTTGTGGTCCTAACTGAAGTTCTCATATTTCCGATAATAAATTAGTTGAACTGATTGTTTTGTGATTGTCACAAGATCATCATTTCACTTTCACGTAAAGTGGGAAGATCAGGAATCGAGACCAGTCAGATGGGATTACATTTAATATTCAGATTCTTCACTATCTAACTGCTAAAATTGAACCACTATCCTTGGAATCTCGGGGATTATTCCATCATATCATATTGCTCCCTTTCGCCTTAGATTGCTCATAGCCTTTTCAACACCCTTAAGATTTGAAGCACTCACATCAGTTTCCTATTCAGGTTGCTTAGTGATGGTGGGTTACTAGAGTGTGTTTGAAGGTCAGTTGAACTGTTCCCTAAACTAATCTGTTAATCGGTCCAATCTCCTGAGTTAGGAGTGTATAATGGTCCCGTCTTTTTCCGATATAGTCACACTGACAGCCGTTATTTCAATGCCCGTGTTGTTGATATGTCTGAATAGTTGTCTACTGTTATCTTTTGTTGTTGCCTTATCTATCTCTCTTGCCTTCCCTACCCGTCACTACACACGACTCTTACGCTGGCTTTGGAGCAACCTTCTTTCAAGCTGTCTTCAATCCATAACGTATACTGAGCCAGACGGGATGATTTTCAGGACGTCAATCAGTTCTCAGACACCACTGGTTTACATTGACATTGTTCGATCCTTTAGTTTAGGTTACTATTAGATAGCATTTTTCACGGCTTTTTGGATATCATATCAATCTACCTTGGGGTGGATAGTACTTTCACAGTCAACTGATCACGTGGTCGATGTTCCTCCTTACGTTTAAAAGTAGTGTTTGCTGGGAATAGACGGTTCAATGAGCATAGTTGCAATAGACGGTCACCATTGTCTGTTCGGTGAGTTGCAACATCTTCAGATCTTCTGAAGTGCATTTTAGTTAAGTTTACTTACTTAAACAATGTAAATAATCTTCTACAAATACTAAATCACAAGCGTTGTGCTTTATTTAGGAGGTTATCTAGCTTTCTATGGAAGTGATATTTAACTTCATGCGAGATGCAATCAGTGGGAGCGTAGGGAGAGATAGCAAAGAACCAACGGCACATGTCCTTATCTTTTGGAATTTTTACTGTCCCATATAGTCGGACAATGCAAAAGCGAGTTTCTATTGCAACTCATCCTGAAAGAGTGTGTCTTACTTTTGAATTTAATGCTATATCTACGCCGTTGCCACACAGTGTAGAGTGGGGTCTCCAAATACTTGTAGGGTCATTCGTGCGTGTTCTTTCTTAGTGAATAGATAAGGTTATATGAATGACAGTGTTTGGATCATGCATGTGCGTTTCTGAAAGTTAGCACTCACTGATGGCGTGAGATTCTTCAGTTCTAGCTAAGAAGCCTTTTTCTATCTGATACAGGGTTTGAACACTAAAAACTTCAACATGTGAATTAGAGCGTGATTTCAGAAGATCAGGAAAAAAATTTTCGTCAACTCATAGCGTTAGCATTAGTATCGTGTGGTGGTGATGATGTGTGAGAAGAGATAGTCGTTTGAATGGAAGAATGATTAAGAGATGTGGGAGCAACTGAATTGTCAACAAGATGATCTTAAGTGTTGATAAAGATAAGAGGGCTATTGTCACAGTTTTGTTGCTCACGTCGTGAAATTATATTTTTTGTGAGGCGCTTTGAAAAGAAGATGAACCAGTGGTGGTGTCTGTGACCGCAAGGTTCAAGGGACAACTGCTTGAGAGCTGTCGCTCACACCGTTTTTGTGGGGGTTTTGAATGTGTTAGCTCTGAGCTTTAAAAAGCTTTTCCGCCGGAGACTTAGGTCCATAGGATAACATGATGTGTTACATTTTCAGAGTTATCTTTTTTAACCCTTACAGCTGTTGAGAGAAAATAGTATTGTTGTAGATGTTAAATATTTGAGGATATTACCTTATAACTGTTTGAAAATTCAGTCACTTCTCAGTAATTTATCATGAAGAATATGAACATTCACACTAGAACTAGATCATCATTACACAATATACAGTGTATATTGGAATAGATGTTACTTAGAAACAAAAAAATCCCATAACATCCATATAATTCAATCATGAATATACTTTAGGCAAAATGGTCTATAAAGAATAATCTTGTAGAGATAATGAGACTTCACAATAATTACTCCAAGAACTAATCAATAAATGTCTTTTATATATTGATCTGATTGAAGTTTTGTAAAAACGTTTTCAGCTTCCGGAGAGATGAATATAACCGTAATGAATAACTGATTTAATTTACTGTTGGTTTGTTATTGTTCAAGTCGTTACATTTATCCTAACTGATAAATTAGATTAATAACGAAGTACAATGATTTAATGAGACAGTATTTTCAGATATTGATTGTATATTCAACGGAACTGATCAATGTTAAATCAGATCAGAATATTCAGAAAGAAAGTATCAAGAGCAAGTGATATGGATGACTTTTCTGACAACCGAAACGAGGATCTTCAAATCATGTGATTTGCGCTTAAACGTTGGATCATTGAGACACAATCCAATGGTTTATTGATTGTCTGACTTTAATTAACTTACGGTGCTGTACAATCATCTTCTTTGCTGATTATTCACCGTTTAGTACTTCAAGATCTTTAATAGCTTATTAATTTACATCTGTTAATGATGTTAATTGAATTCATCAATCACCACAAACCTTTATTAATCACATTAAACAACTATCCAGTATATAATACATTCGTATAATAACAATGATATATTGGATGAAGTTCACTGAAAGTGAAGTAAACAAAGCTCAAGTTTTTTTTATTTTGATCAACATATCATTATCATCATAAGCGGTTTGTGGAGATTTTAGAAACTTCACAGACTAAAATCATGAGTCAATTGAAGCTAGACCACCATGGAAAACCTGGAAGCAGTGGACGGCCGTTTCGTCCCAGTATGCGACTCCTCAGCAGTGCGCATCCACGATCCCGCACCCCGCGAGATTCGAACCCAGGCCAAGCTCTTAACCAACTAGATTTCAATCTGTGACATTTATAAAATCTCCGCAAACCCTTTCTGATAATAATCATCTGCACAATGGTGACTGAATTCATCAGATACTCCTGGAGCTCTAGTGAGAAGCACTTACCAGTGGAGTTCATCCAGGTGTGTTATGAGATAGTAACTCACTGAAGACAGTAGTGTACGGTGGTGCAACTTTGTGGATTGATTGAAGTTAGACATTAACACCATTGGATGCTGGCCAGCTCAGTGGTCTAATTGATTAGGCGCATGGCGCACTGCTGAGGAGTCCCATACTAGAACGAAATGGCCGTTCAGTGCTTCCACGTTCTCCATGATGCTCTAGCTTCAATTGACTCATGATATCATTATCAATCAATTACTCAATCTATCATTGAAGGTTAACATTAAATCAAAGAACAATTTGCATAGTTGGATAATAAGGTCGATTCTAGTTGATTGATAATAAATTAAATCTTCTCATAAGAATTTGATTCAATGCAGATTAAAACAAAAACGAGGTTAAATGGGTAAATATCTCAAATTCATAATTGATTTAATGAGTAAAGAATCTATACAAAGAAATATGTACGTTTATTCTCTGTATTGATTAGATATTTAAGGCAGCTTCCTTCAATTTCTTAGCTTTGATAATCGTTCTGAATAACATTGTGTCAATCAAATGAATAAGATAATTGACTATATTACCAAGATAAATGACGGTAATAGAAAAAGTGTTCCGAATAAGATTTTAGAAACGAATTGTATTCAAGATTGGATAATGGCTGAGTAATTCAATCCTACATAAAGGAGAACCTGATTATATTGTCCATAACAATAGTAAACTCATTTAGATTAATTTGTCCAGTACCAAGTACTAAACAATATCCGGAAACATTCACTTGGACTGCAAAAATCTTCGATCATTTCAATAACATGCACACATTTATATACTTCTTAATTAATTTTACTACTAAGAATAATGATTTATTCGTATAATGGTATAAGAACATGTCATTTAACAATGATGGATGGTGGCTGTCAGTTAAATTTACGACGTGCTTTTCGTCCTATTTGAAACTCGTCAACTGGATTTACTTAAGGTCCACTCCATGACTCGAACGCAGTACCGTTCGCTTCAAACGCCATCACATTACCCATTTAGCTACTGAGTCCTGTTAGTCACTAGCTTGTGTAATTAGGTGAAGTTTAAATTTATTTTCATATTTCAGCAGTTTAAAAATCCCCATAGAATATTCAAAAATGAAGAATATTTGAGCAAAACAATTTTGTTTCAATAACTTCATCATCAGGCTCTACAGTTATAAGTCCATAATTATAATATTTTACAAAGGCCAAAAATAAGGCATGGCATTAATGAGTTTGACAATGTTCTGTGTTAAAAATGGTAAACGTTTGCATCTGTTACGATATCTATATAATTCAAACAAAAAAATTTGTAATATTTACAAATTAGAAAAGTCAGTTAATTGTTCAGTCACAATAAGATAATAGTACTATTGCAAAATTGAAAATAATTTTGTCAACTAAGATAATAATAATAATATTGTTGTGTGAATATAATATGTAATAAGGGGGGTATTATCAAGGTAATTACGGTCGACAAATTGGGAATGATGGATATGAAGATTAAGATATAGATAATGACAAATAATGATAATAAGGAAAATAAATAAAATGAAGGAAGGAAGGGGTAAGAGGTTTATAATATTCAGTCTAGGTATTTGGTGATCTAGTCGTAGGCCAGGGTAAACACAGAGGCTGGATATATTTCTTCTGGATGCATAAATTAGGTCTTCTGGAGTTGATCCAGATGGCTTCGGCTGTGTAAAGCAGTCGTTGAATATGACTTAGAATGATCACATCTACTATTTGAGTTCTTTGCATCTAATATGCGTTTCCGCATAACAAATATTTTTCTAAAAACAATGATAATGATGATGATCATAATAGTTTACACGACCCGAATGGGTGATTTTGGAGAAAAAAACATCAGTTTGTTGACCTGATTTGTTGTTTTTAGAAGTGTTAGTGGTTTCAACATTCTTCTTCTTTATCATCACATTCTATCTAAATAATCAAATATAATGGCTTTCTCTTTTCTTTAATGAACCTGATATAAAACTGAAATAGAATAAGGAATGTCGCTCACTAATGATGCACCTGTAACAGCATAGGTTGGTTGGTTAAGAGTTGACCTCAAACAACCAAGCATATGCCAAAAAAGTATTGTTCAAGTACTCATTCACTTCCTTATTTTGTATAAGCATTATATTCCGTATTATCTTATATTGAATGTTGAAAGCCTCTTGTTTGCCTGAACAGATAATCCCACGCTCCACTGTGACTGAGCGAAGATCGAAATAAAGACCTATTCACTACTTCTTTGCTTTCTTCTATCAATAGCACGAGGGTTAGCTATAGGCACAAAACTGGTGAGCCCTTTTGAACACAAATTTAACCTCATTTTTTTATTAATATTATTTTTTTACTCAATCGTAAAAGTAGACCTGATTATCCGTAAACTAAGTTGGGTATATAAATAGTTTATTTTTTTATTATCTTAAGTTATTCGTGTTATAGAAACCATTTTTTCGTGCTAATTTTATTGCTATATTTGTCACATACCTCATGTCAGACTTAAAAGAAACCCATAATCTGGAGGATTTGTCACCAGTGGAGATAGACACTGTTATGACTACGAAATCTCGACTTCCAGAATTTGATCGTAGTGATCCTGAGTTGTGGTTTGCTCAACTAAAGCATTATTTCACGAGACACAATATCAAATCTGAAGGGATTCGCTATAGAGATTTGTGTTCTATCCTTCCGCCTTCAGTCGCCAAAGAAGTCCGTGACTTGATTTTAGATCCACAATCACCACAACCATACACCATCTTAAGACGAGAGATAATGAATCGTTTATCATTATCAGATAGTCAAAGAATTCAAAGACTTTTTCAAGGTGAAACACTAGGTGATCGGTCGCCGTCACAGTTATTACGTCACCTCCAAGTCTTAGTGGGTGATAACACAGTGGGTGAAGCAGTCCTAAAACAAGGATGGATACAAGCTCTCCAATGCTACGTCCAACACTGTTTGGATGCACAAGATCCTGAAACCCCATTATCTCATTTAGCGCGTATAGCCGATAGAATAACGGAAAGAGGTCCTCCAACTGGATCAGGCACAATAAATCACACTCAAAAAGTAGAATCAGCAAAAGACCCCGTCATAGAAGGACTCATTGCGAGTGTTAAGAGTCTCACTGAGGCTGTCACCAGAATGCAAATGGGTCATACAAACAGGAGCAGGTCACCACAACGACCACGATCCAAGTCACAAATGTCCAGACAATCTGGGCAGTTTTGTTGGTACCACTGGAAGTTTGGTGTCAACTCAACCAAGTGCATGCAACCATGCGCCTGGTCTAAGCATAATTCCAAGACAGTGGGAAACGAGTAACCCCTCCCCAGGTCGCGACAACTGAGGAGGGGCGCCTAAACAGTCGCTTGTTTTATGTCAGAGACAGAAACTCTAGCTTGAATTTCTTGGTGGATACTGGCGCTGCTCTTAGCATCATCCCTCGAAATAAAACTGAGATTAGTCGAGAAACATCCCCGATTACACTTCAAGCCGCAAATAAAACTACAATCGCGACATTTGGGTAGAAAACGTTAACCCTAGATTTGGGGTTCAGAAGGCAATTCCCTTGGGTTTTCACGGTAGCCGACTTAGATCTGGCAATACTGGGGATGGACTTTCTAGAGAGATACGAATTTCTAGTTGACACCAAGAAACGGCGATTAACACTAAAAGAAACTTCGTTTTACACAAAAGGCAAAGAAAGTCACATCAGCTCTCTTAACTTGATTCAAACCCCTCCAGTAACAACAGCAAAATTTCAAGATATACTCGCGGAATTTCCAAACTTAACTAAACCAAACCCACAGCCTTCCAAAGACAAACTAAAAGTAAGTCACACTATCAAAACCGAAGGTGCACCGGTGTTTGCAAAACCCAGGAGACTAGCACCAGATAAACTCAAAATCGCTAGGGCCGAGTTTGATTATATGCTACAACTGGGTATTATCCGTCCCTCTGATAGTCAATGGGCATCCCCTTTGCATATGGTCCCAAAGAAGAATGAAGGTGACTGGCGACCGTGCGGGGATTACAGAGCCCTCAACCGTCTGCTGCAACTGTGCTCAGACAATCGCTTATTTTTAGTAAACACAAATTTTAAGCATAAGGAGAGACATCGTCTAACATGGCGACCTCCTACACCACACCAACGATGGACTCAAATAGACCATATTGCCATCAGTCATCGTTGGAGAGGGTCGGTAGAAGATTGTCGCTCATTCTGGAGTACCTACTTGGACTCCGACCACGCCCTAATACGGGCACGCATCTGCTTGCGCCTCACCGGACGCAAAAAGGCCACATTAAAAAGACCAATTAGAACTGAATTGAGTAACGAGAAAACCAAAAATAGGTTCCAAGAACAACTGAAGATGAGGCTGACCCAGATGTTGCTTGGAAAGACATACAAGCAGCTGTGGAAGCAGCAGTGACATCTATTAGCAACTTAAACCACAGAGTTTCAGAGGACCAGTGGATTTCTCCAAAGTCTATCACACTGATGGATGCCCCCGAACGCCCTGGTACGGCCGAGAGTGGGGAGAGTCCGCTCTCCCTCTCGAAATACTCTCACACGGCCGCGCGTATACAGCCTCTGCCAGGGAAGTCCTACTCATTGCCTTCTCGTGGCGGGGGTGTTGTTTACGAAAATGAGAGGACGAAAAGCGAACGTCCGGCGCTTTAACCGGATCACAAACCAATGGTGCACATGGGCTCCAGTATCCTGAGGGAACAAATGGCGTATGAACCAATCGTTGGTCACCGGCTACCATGGGATTGCATCTCCTCACGATGTTCCACTGCCTTGTGGGTTAGACCATTAGGTCAAAGGCTCGGGGTGTGGCCCCCTAAGATAACCACCTGCTTCGGTTTGGGCACCCGGGCAGTATCACAGCCCACACACAAACAATGAACTCTATGACTACGGCAACTACCTTTCTCGATCTGATAAACAATCAATCAATTCAAATAATTATCATTACTATTATTGTCATTATTATTACTATTATTATTATCACCATTATTGTCATTATTATTATTATTATTTTCCACATTATTCACCCTCTTTTATACTTATACAGCGGCTCGTCTTTGGTGGAAATTCGACTGTATCTAAACGTTCTCGAGTCACTGTTCGGTTGAAAATTGTATGTTACCACCGAATACGAGAACTGAAGCAGTTTTTCTGAAACCACGTGCACCATTCAAACTGGCTGCCTTCAACGTTCGCACACTAATGCAGGTCGGACAACAGATAGGGCTGGCTATGTCTTTGGAAAGTCTCAATATTGATGTTTGTTGTCTATCCGAGACCCGTATTCAAGACTCTGGCGAAGTACTACAAATTCGATCTCCATCTGTCGCTTCGAAAAGCTTGTTTTACGTGCGCTTATCCGGGGACCCTGTGGCATCTTCGTCTGGTCTTGCTGGCGTTGGTGTCGCACTAAGCGCTAGAGCTGAGGCAGCACTAGTCGATTGGATCCCCATTAACAGTCGGTTATGTGCTGTTAGATTAGAAAGTTCCATCAAAGTGAGAAGAAATCGGCGTGAGAAACGATGTCTTTTCGTCATCTCCGCCTATGCCCCGACAGATTGCAGCCCGGATGCAATCAAGGATGAGTTTTACCACCAGCTGTCTGTTCTTCTCCAGAAAGTGCGCTCGACAGATATTTTAGTACTAGCCGGAGACTTGAATGCGCAGGTCGGGCGTCTAGGCACAGAAGAGAGTCGTTTAGGTGGCCGATGGGGACTCGTTGGTCGCAGGTCAGATAACGGGGACCGTCTACTGCAACTTTGCACAGACCACAACCTGTTTCTGGCTAGCACTAACTTTCGGCACAGTCATCGCCGATGTGCCACCTGGCGTCCTCCCTCTGCATCCCAAGCCTGGACTCAGATTGATCACATCGCAATCAGCTTCCGCTGGCGTGGTTGTGTAAAAGACTGCCGCTCCTTTTGGAGTACCTATCTGGATTCTGACCATGCCTTGGTCTGCGCCAATCTTGCCTTACTTTTCAGTGGACAACGAAGTGACCACCATCAAAGGATTGATGTCAGCAAGTTGGTTGCAACTTCTGTTGCAAATAAGTATCGAACCGAGCTAGCTTCTAGGCTAGCTACCACTCCACCGAAAAGTATAGATGAGCATTGGTTGCAATTGCATGACGCCATGAAAATGGCGGGAACAGTCAGTTGTGGGTTTGCGAAACGTCCCGCTTATAAGCACTGGGTTTCTTCTGGTTCCTTACAACTTATTGAAGCCCGTCGGTCGACTCCGGGTGACCGTGAGTTTGACCATAAACGAAGGATGTTACGTAAGGAATTTGGGCAAAGCTTGCGTAAGGACCGAGAAGCCTGGTGGTCGGAGCGTGCTAATGGGATGGAAGCAGCAGCTGCATCTGGTAACTACCGGAAGCTCTTCCAGCTCATCCGAGCCACTGGCAGCAAGAAGTCTGGTGTGAGTGAAACAATCTGCGAGGACGATGGGATGCCAATCACTAATATCCATCGACGTCTTGGACGATGAGCAGAATTTTTCGAAGGGCAGTTCAACTGGCCTGCTGCTCCGGCAATATCGGTCAGACTGTCCTGCCCTCCATGGCCGGTGACGACTGATCCACCAAACGAGGAGGAAGTCCGCAAGGAACTCCAACTCTTGAAGCGTTACAAATCACCTGGCCCAGATGACTTACCTCCGGCTCTTTTTAAAGATGGTGGTGACTTTTTGACTAAGGAATTGACGACGTTGTTTACAAAGGTTTGGGAATTAGAGAGTGTACCAACGTCATGGAATGAGTCGATAGTTGTCCCTATTTTTAAAAAGGGTTCACGTCGTTCCTGCAACAACTATCGGGGGATAAGTCTACTTCCGATTGCGTCCAAGCTATTGGCTTCCGTCATACTTCGTAGGTTGTTGAAAACCCGAGAAAGATTGACTCGCGAGGAGCAGGCTGGGTTTCGTTCTGGTCGAGGTTGTATTGATCATATCTTCACCCTCCGCCAAATGTTAGAACATCGCCATACTTATCAAAGGCCAACAATCGTAGTGTTTCTTGACATCAGGGCTGCCTTCGATTCGTTGGACAGGACTGTTCTCTGGGATTGTCTATTGAAGAAGGGTGTGCCTGAGAAGTTTATTAACATCCTAAAAGCCCTATATACAAACACCTCAGGCAGAGTGAGGGCATACAACCAACTCTCTCCATTGTTCCATTCGAGTAGTGGGGTTAGGCAGGGTTGCCCAATCTCACCATTCCTCTTCAACTTTGCCATCGATGACATTCTGGAAACAGCTCTGATGAATGTAAGTAATGGTGGTGTGGATCTGTTGCCTGGAGAAAGACTTCTCGACCTTGAGTATGCGGATGATATTGTCTTACTGTGCGATAATGCCCAAGGCATGCCATCCGCACTTAATCAGTTGGCAGTCAGTGTCCGTAGGTATGGTATGTGTATAGCGACTCACGTGCAGATGGGTTTATTCTCATTTAACTCAGTTAAGCCCTTTTGTTAACTTATTTAATGGACAAAGTCATCCATGAGATAACAACTTGTTGTACTATCTTTATTATTATGCTTGTATGAAATACATATGCTTGAACATTGTTTAGCGCCTACGCATGTATTCATTCTGCTAGCTTCATTATTAACTGCTTAATCTATTCGCTGACTCACCTATTTTCCTATACATATATATACCTGTACATTTTGCACGCATTGACTACAGCTACTTGCTACTGCTACAATCGTAGTTCGCTTGCTCATTCATTTTGCCTCTCAGCTGTCTGGTCCGAATTATCTACTATATAAAACTGTAGTAGCTGCTTCTTTTTGCCTTCTGATTTCAAATATCGTTGAAGATTGTACGATAACGGTTCGAGGGTGATTAAATAACGAAGCACAGCCACTACAGAATTGGTAACCCCGACGTGAGAAAGGGAAGCGAATTTTGACGAAATAATCAAATTCCAAAAATCCGACTACCTTCATCTCAATTTGGATTATCAAATGAACTATAATTACAACTGTGGATTTATATTATTATTTTAATTACACTTACATTATTTCGTAAACATTATTAAACGTGGCAATTATAATCATAATAAACAACAATTATCCATAAACAATTGATATATTGGTGCAATTTAGTAAGTCTGTTCCATTTTATAAATTGTGCCATTTTTTTATTATCATTGTTTTCGCCCGTCTATTTTTCCTTGTGACTGTTACATTATTTTCGTGTGCTATTTAATTTTTATAAGCATGTCTTATGAAAACACAGTTTCAAGCGTACAGCAAGCCTCGTCCGTGAGGTCTCTTAACCTCCCTGCCCCTTCTTTTAAAATCACAGATCCAAAACTTTGGTTTATAAGACTTGAAAATTATTTTCTCGCTAACCGCATTCTTTTGCAAAAGGATAAGTTCGGCCTGACAAGCACACTACTCCCAGACGAAGTAGCTGACAACGTTCGAGAGGCACTAGCAAAACCAGACACAGAAAAACCATACGACGTGCTAAAAGAGGCTGTAATTAAAATTCTCTCTCTCAGTGACCAACAAGCCGTCGAACAACTACTTAGCCAAGTACAAATTGGAGATAGAACCCCATCACAACTAAAAAATTATATGAAAAGTCTACTTGGCGATAGACACATTGACAATAATCTCTTCTATCAATTGTGGCTCCGCCGACTCCCGGCAAATATTCAGCAGATCCTAGCTGTAGGAGATACGGATGCTGATTTAGACAATATAGCAAAGATAGCCGATAGAATATACGAAAGAAGCAAGCAAGCAAGCCCTCCACTACACAGCGTGACAGTAGACGATAGACTCGATACTCTACAGAAGGAAATAAATGTTTTATGCCGAAAACTCTCAGAGTTAACGCAGAGAGAAAAGCCACGAAGGTCATCGCGAGATCGTTCGCGTGAAAGGGCCCGGTCAACTTCTAGACGACGCCCAACTCCCGCGATATGTTGGTATCATCAAATGTTCGGCTACAGGGCCAGAAAGTGCCTACAACCTTGTAGATTTAACAGGGCTAGTAACCGATACCCACGAGTATCAATGGCAACAGCATCAACACACGTAATGCCTGAAAATAGTCGCCTCTTTTATATACAAGACCGAACCACTGGCACGCAATTTTTAGTTGACACTGGAGCGGAAATTAGCGTAGTACCTCCATTTAACGAGGAAAGAAAAAACATTAATCCGTCATTAGTGCTAAGAGCAGCAAACAAATCAGATATTAAGACATATGGTAAACGGAAATTGTCCCTAGATTTTGGACGTGGCGCTTCATACCGCTGGAACTTTGTCATAGCAGACGTATCGGTGCCCATAATAGGCATAGATTTCTTATGTAACTTTGACCTGCTAGTAGACTCTAGACGACACAGACTTATAAACGGCAGTCAAACCACTTCAATAAGAGGAATACTTACGGAAGCCGTTTCAATGAATCTTGTGATCGATAAAAGTCGTGATGATCCATACAAATTGTTGTTAAAGGAGTTCCCGGAACTTGTAAAAGTAACATACAGTAAAGCAGATCTCAAACATTCTATCCAGCATCACATCGTAACGAGTGGTCCACCAATTAATGCAAGACCAAGAAGGCTAGATCCCAAAAGACTAGCTATCGCTAAACAGGAATTCGACAAGCTAATGAGGCTAGGCATTATAAGGCCATCGAACAGCCCGTGGGCATCCCCGCTACATATGGCCCCGAAAAAGAATGGAGAGGTTAGGCCATGTGGTGATTACAGAGCACTAAACAAACAAACAGTAGCTGATAGATATCCTATACCGCACATTCATGATTTCACCTACAATATAGAGGGCACTACTATCTTCTCGAAGATCGACTTAGTCAGAGCATACTACCACATTCCTGTCGCCTCACAAGACATACCAAAGACAGCGGTAACAACCCCATTTGGGCTATATGAATTCCTGCGTATGCCTTTTGGACTGACTAACGCGGCACAAACCTTTCAGCGGTTTATAGACCAGGTCATTAGAGGTTTACCTGAGGTATACGCGTATATCGACGATTTATTAGTAGCTAGCACCACTAAAGATGAGCATATACAACAGCTACGGCAATTATTTATGCGACTCAGGGAACACGGCATTTCTATAAATATTGAGAAGTGTGAATTTGGAAAAGAATCTTTACAGTTCCTAGGTCACAATATAACTTCGCAAGGCATCACACCAATAGCAAAAGAAGTCGAGGCCATTAAGAATTATCCCCTACCCGATTCATGGAAAAAGTTACGCAGATTTCTCGGGTTAATAAACTATTACAGACGATTTATTCCAAACTGTGCGTCAATATTGCAACCATTAACAGATGCGTTACGCGGACACGCACGCACATTCCAATTATCATCAGAAGCGATTCAAGCATTCGAGCACGCTAAAAAAGCACTAAATAAAGAAATGACGCTAACTAGACGAAAGAGCGACACACCGTTGGCTATCATGACGGATGCTTCAGACGTAGCGGTAGGAGCCGTTTTACAACAATTAGTAAATGGCACATGGGAACCGCTCTCATTTTTTTCGAAAAGACTGAATCCAACACAAACAAGATATAGTACCTTCGGAAGAGAACTCCTAGCAATCTACTTAGCGATAAAACACTTCCGTCATATGGTCGAAGGCATAAATTTTACCGTCTATACAGACCACAAACCACTAACAAAAGCATTAAGCGCAAAGCAAGACAATTATTCCCCGAGAGAGATCCGACAATTAGAATTCATTTCACAGTTCACGTCCGACATTCAGTATATCAAAGGCAATAGTAACGAGGTGGCAGACGCACTATCCAGAACGATGGTCAACGCTCTCGTCCAGTCCGAAATCGATTATCACAAGTTAGCAGCATTACAAAATATCGACGTCGAGTTAAACAGACTAAAATCTGCCAATACAACCTCGTTAGTTCTCAAAGAAACTCCATTGGAAGAAGTAAGCATCACCTGCGATATTTCTACAGGTCAACCAAGACCATTTATTCCAAAACCGCTAAGGCGAAACATTTTCGAAGCCATGCACAATATTTCACATCCCGGAATAAAGGCCACCATCAAACTAATCAGCGAACGTTTTGTATGGCCAAGTATGAATCGGGATATTCGTAATTGGACGCAAGCGTGTGTAAAATGCCAAAGAGTTAAGATACATCGCCACACCAGTTCCGCAGTAGGTCATTTCCGTCATCCCGATAACAGATTCGAGCACATACATATCGATATTATAGGACCACTGCCGGTTTCCAATGGCTTCAGTTACATTTTCACTTGCATTGATAGATTCACACGATGGCCTGTAGCTGTGCCCATAAAAGATATTACAGCCGAAACTATCGCAAAAACCCTAGTAGAGCATTGGATCTCGCATTATGGCGTACCTACTAATATAACAACCGATAGAGGAGCTCAATTCGAGAGCCGCCTCTTCCAACAACTCACAGAACTACTCGGAATCAAACGAATTCGCACAACATCCTACCACCCGATGTCGAATGGTATGGTAGAGAGATTGCATCGGCAACTTAAAGCCTCCCTTACAGCTGTCATCAGCAATAATGATTGGGCCAGCAAGCTACCGTTAGTCATGTTGAGCTTAAGATCAACAATCAAACAAGATATAGAATGCTGCCCAGCAGAATTGGTTTATGGAACCACACTACGTCTGCCAGGAGAGTTTTTCACCGCAGGTAAAAACGTTCCAACTGATATAGCCGACTATGTACAGCGTCTTAAGCAGCATATGAGTAGTCTAAGGATAACGCTTCCGAGACAACATCAACGCCGTGTGTACATACCCAAACAACTAAGTGACAGTACACATGTGTTTATCAGAAGGGATAATGTGCAACGTCCCTTACAACCGGCCTACGATGGTCCATTTAAGGTGATTAAAAGAGACGACAAAACTATTACGGTAGACAAAGCTGGAAAAACGGATGTAATTAGCATCGACCGAGTCAAACCAGCTTTCATCGAAGCCTACGATCAGCCAGTACATACAGATACTGCGAAAACCGTTGAATCATCGAAACGTCAGTTCCAAAAATCAACAACGTTAACTCAACAAAAAAACGAGACTCCGATAACAACAAGATCTGGCCGCAGAGTAAGATGGCCCCAACATTATGTTGCTACAATTTTCTATTAATAATAATCTACTATTCGGAATATTAATTATAACTTCTACTTCATTGTATACACATGCATTATCAGGCTCATGTTATACGCTATAAAACTCAACGTGTCTTATGTACCCTTAAACTTATACGTATAATTTTTGTTTAAAATGTAAAGACAATACCACATTCCTTCTATTCTTGCTATTATTTTATGTAACCTCACGGACGGGCGCAAACCAAATGTACAGCACACACTCTAACTTCATCTTAATTTTGTATAAGCCTTTTTTTTTCCAAACAATTGTAACTACCCTATTCAGTCTACTATTTTTTGTGTGCAAACACAGACATTTTCCATATATCTTTGTTTGCAGGGGAGAGCTATTATAGCGACTCACGTGCAGATGGGTTTATTCTCATTTAACTCAGTTAAGCCCTTTTGTTAACTTATTTAATGGACAAAGTCATCCATGAGATAACAACTTGTTGTACTATCTTTATTATTATGCTTGTATGAAATACATATGCTTGAACATTGTTTAGCGCCTACGCATGTATTCATTCTGCTAGCTTCATTATTAACTGCTTAATCTATTCGCTGACTCACCTATTTTCCTATACATATATATACCTGTACATTTTGCACGCATTGACTACAGCTACTTGCTACTGCTACAATCGTAGTTCGCTTGCTCATTCATTTTGCCTCTCAGCTGTCTGGTCCGAATTATCTACTAAATAAAACTGTAGTAGCTGCTTCTTTTTGCCTTCTGATTTCAAATATCGTTGAAGATTGTACGATAACGGTTCGAGGGTGATTAAATAACGAAGCACAGCCACTACATGTGCTTTGCACCTTCGAAGTGCAAAGTACTTCTACAAGACTGGCAGGATTCCAATCCTGTACTCACCCTGGATGGTGAGCAGATAGAAGTAGTCGAGAGGTTCGTGTATCTGGGTAGCTGCTGGTGGGGGTGTGAGTGATGAGATCAATGCACGTATAGTGAAAGCCAGAGCGGCTTATGCCAATCTGGGCCACCTTTGGCGCCTTCGTGATGTTAGTCTGGCTGTAAAAGGTCGGATCTACAACGCGTCGGTGAGAGCAGTTTTGCTCTATGGTTGTGAAACCTGGCCTCTCCGAGTTGAGGACGTTAGACGACTCTCTGTGTTCGATCATCGCTGTCTCCGAAGGATTGCTGACATTCAGTGGCAACACCATGTTAGTAATGCAGAGGTTCGGCATCGTGTGTTTGGGCACAGAGATGATGATTCAATTGGTGTCACCATCTTGAAACACCGACTTCGGTGGCTTGGACATGTTCTACGAATGTCGTCCCAGAGAATTCCACGTCGTGCATTATTTGCCGACTCTGGGACTGGTTGGAAAAAGCGGAGAGGTGGTCAGTGCATGACATGGTGTCGTGGTATGAAAGAAAGCTGTAAAGGACTGGCTTCTGTCGGTCCTTCACGACTCCCTGGTTGGGGTCTGAGAGATGGTGCTACACAGTGGCTAGAGACGTTATCAGATATGGCTCAGAATAGAAGCCAGTGGCGATCCTGCTGTAACCTTCTTTTACTTTCTTCATAAAAAGTGGTTGTGTCTCCCTTACTTGAAAGATTTCTTCTGATTGTGCCTTTCCGTTCCATCGTTACGACCGCACTACCTTTCACCAATCTCTTTGTTATCGTTATCTTTTTCTTTTGTGCTCCTTAGTTTTTTTTTCTTTTCTCTCTTCGAATTTTCATTGTTTTGTGTGGCGCATATTTATTGGCGCTCTCTTATACCAATATTTATGTGCTCAAATAAAATAAATAATAAATAATTCTCGCAAACTCGTCCCATCAGGTTCCGAACATGATGAAGAGCGACAACAAATCAGATCTAGGTTAAGAAAAAGTCTAAGAAACGACCGTGAGCAGTGGTGGGCAACGAAAGCAAAAGAGATGGAAAAGGCGGCGACTATAGGGAACACAAGACAGCTTTACAGACTAATAAAAGAAACTGGAATTAATAAGTCAAGTGTAAGTGAGATTATATCAGAAAAAGACGATACACTCATCTGCTCCCAGTCCAGGCGTTTAGAACGATGGGCTGAACATTTCAGAGAACAGTTCAGCTGGCCTTCAGCTACTCTACAACTAACCTCCATTCCCAGACAGTGTGAATGGAACATTGAAGTAGGTCCCCCAACTCTTGCTGAAGTTCAAAAGGCTATAGATAATCTGAAACGAGGAAGGGCTGCTGGTGAAGATGGACTGGCTCCAGAAGAATTTAAGGATGGTGGTCCAATTTTAGCGGTTAGGTTGACTAATATTTTAGCTAAGATCTGGGAGTTAGACGTTATTCCATCTGACTGGTCACAATCACTTATCGTCCCAATATATAAGAAAGGGTCAAAATCATCCTGTGACAACCACAGAGGGATTAGTTTAACTAATATAATATCTAAAATACTAGCCTCAATAATAATCAAACGCCTAACTAAAACTCGTGAACTGCAAACACGAGAAAATCAAGCTGGCTTCAGACCTGGTCGTGGCTGCATCGACCACATATTCACCATTCGTCAGGTTCTAGAACACAGGCATACTTATCGGCGTCCGACAATGGTGGTCTTTCTTGACTTAAAAGCAGCATTTGACTCTGTAGACCGCGAGATTCTGTGGCAGTGTCTGTCATTGAAAGGCGTACCCCAGAAGTACATAAACCTTGTAAAGGCTCTTTACTCGAACACTACTAGTCGAGTGAGAGCTTATGGCGAACTGTCATCTAGCTTTGCAACCTCAAGTGGTGTCCGTCAAGGATGTTCACTTTCTCCATTTTTGTTTAACTTCATCATAGATCTACTGATGAAAATAACTTTCTCGTCGACTGAGTTCTCGGGTATTGATCTCCTTCCAGGAGGTCCACTTATCGATTTAGAATACGCAGATGATATAGTCCTGTTTGGTGAAGACGCTGACATATGGCAGAGTCTTCTGGTAGCACTGAGCAACAATGCCAGGATGTTTGGAATGCGCTTCTCTCCCTCTAAATGCAAGTTGTTGCTTCAGGACTGCTCTGCGTTAACACCTGAACTAAGGATAGGGAGTGAAGTAGTCGAACGCGTTGACAACTTCACTTATCTTGGAAGTCTGATCAGCCCTAATGGGTTGGTATCGGACGAAATCTCAGCACGGATTCGAAAAGCTCGTTTGGCTTTTGCCAACTTACGTCACCTGTGGCGAAGGCGAGATATCCGTCTATCAATAAAAGGACGAGTATACTGCGCGGCAGTCCGTTCTGTCTTACTTTACGGTAGCGAAACATGGCCATTAAGAGTAGAAGACACTCGTAAGCTATTAGTATTTGACCACAGATTCCTAAGAAATATTGCTGGCGTCTGCTGGGATAACCGGGTAAGTAATAGTGAGGTTAGACGCAGGGTATTAGGAAAGGATGGTAAATCAGTTGATGAGGTTATGAATCTTCATCGACTGAGATGGTTGGGCCACGTGTTACGTATGCCTGAACACCGATTACCACGACGTGCAATGCTATCCGGTATTGGAAATGGTTGGAAGAAAGTTAGGGGCGGCCAAACCAAAACGTGGCATCAGTACTTGAAGTCACTAACCTCTAGTCTGAGCCATGTTGGTAGATGCAGACTACTTGGTTGGGGTCCGCGTGACTATCGTAACCAATGGTTGGAGACTCTTGGTGACATGGCTCAGAATCGATCACAATGGCGTCGGTGTATACACTCCCTGTCTTCCCTTAAACTATGAGATTAAAATCGCTTCATATCTTTCTTTCTACGAACCAATTCTTTCTGCTTGTACTATATCTCTATATGCAATCTTTCTCTTATATATTACAACTTTTTACCTAACCACTGTTATGAATCTGGTGTTCATCTTGTTGTGTTGATGCGGTATGGCAACCTGGACCGATGCACATATGTGCCTGGTCCTACGTTGTAGCTGACTGACTAATAACTTGGCTAAACTTCTAGGCTCTAATAGGATACGCTGCACTGCATATCATCCTCAGGCTAATGGGATGGTAGAACGTTTTCACCGTCAGCTAAAAACCGCCCTTATATCTCACTCAAACCCCAATCAGTGGACAGAATTCCTACCATTAGTTATGTTGGGAATACGAACATCTGTCAAAACTGACGCACAGTGTTCAGCTGCGGAACTGGTTTTCGGAACAACTCTGAGACTACCAGGTGAATTTATTAACCCTAATACTAACAGTCAAAAACTTAATTTAGAAAATTACGTAGATCAACTACGGGACCATATGTCCAAACTTAAACCAATTAATACTCGCGAACAATCGCGCGCCGTATATGTACCTAAAGACCCAAGCAATTGCACGCACGTCTGGATAAGATGTGACAAAATAAAATCACCCTTCAGTCCTCCATTTGAAGGTCCTTTCAAAGTCGCCTCAAGAAAATCTAAATATTTCGTGATAGGAAAACATGGAAACATCGACACAATAAGTATTGATAGGCTAAAGCCGGCTTATCTAGATCATGAACCACCATATGTATTGTTAGATCGTTTAACTGACAAATCCATTACGGAATCGAAATGTAAAGATGATAAATCTTTACAAATGACTAAAACGGTTCGCTGGGCACATCCAATTAGTCAGTCAAGGATGTTGACAGTTTCGGCTGCAGGATAAAATCTAACCACGTAGCTAATCAGACCCTGCATCTACTTAAAAATATTTTTTTCCTCATTCCGCCTCACCTACAACTCTCCAGACCTTTTACCTTTAATATATAAGTGTTATGTCAAATATTTTTTTAATACTGGACACATAAGCTAGGTATTCCGAAACGATGGCTGAGGATTTTAATCAAACTCATACAACTAACACTGGCAAATACAACGAATGCAAAAAGCAACCCAGGCGAGTTTTATAATTTCTTTTTCTGGTTAATTAACTATGTTGGCTGTACTTCTTATATATCTATATACATTTTTCACGTAGTCTGGCTATACATATATACCATATGAACTACTTCTAAAAGTTTTCGGTCGAAGATATGTTTAGTAGCTTGATACGATTATTACTACTATTAATAAGTGGTTTTCTAGACAAAACATTTTGGATTAAACCATGGCCAAGTACTTATCATTTTTTTCATGTTTAGGAAACTTATGTAATGACTTAACCAGCTTTCCTGCAGCATGCTTTTTAGTGTGATCATATAACCCATCTTTATTGGCAATATTCAGATTTTTTTAAATTTTTGACATTTAAGAATCAATAACCGTGGAGAAATAGTACAGTGCCGCATTGATTCCACATAGCTAATTTTAAACACAACTTATAAAGGAACTGTTAAGTAATCATAACATTGAACTAACGATATGACTATCACAGCCAGGTTAACGTTAAACCAATTATTATTAGTGGTCCATACAAAACCCTGGAACTTAACACTAGCGTTATAAAAAAGGCATGTTATGTCAGTAACTTATATATATATATATATATACTTTTTCTCTCGGTTTAAGTATAACGTAAAATGGAAATTACAAAACTTGTAGATTTTTTTTCTATGGTATTATTAGTAATCCAAACAAAGAACTTGTACTATTCCAATATGGCATTTTGACATATCAATCCGTCCTCCTGTTATCTTTCTTTCATATCTGAGCAACTTATGGCCAACAAACATCGTATTGAAGGGGGTTTTGATGAACAAAAACGCGTGCCCAGACGCACTCGAACCTCTGACCTCCTGAATGCTCGACCGTGTGCCTAGCCATTAGACCACATCAGACCACAAGGGGGTTACTGCAATCTTTCCTTTCACCGATTAATCATTCATAACACTAATGAGTAATAGGACTTACACACTTCTAAGGTGCAGATAAATTCGTTACTTGGATGAATTGACGAAATATTGCTACAATATATCATACATATTCAAATCAAACCAGAAAAGAGTATTTGACACAACTGTACTTGATCCTCATACTCTACACAATTTTATCCCTCTTTAACCGTATATTCTCTTCCGTTTTATGGAGTAAAATTATGCACCCATGGTTACGTACCTGGTTATAAAAGGCGGTCGTCATAGTCCCAATGTCACACATTTGAACGGGTTTGTCAATGAGTCCAAATTCTAGCAAGTTTACAGTTTTACAAATATGCATTATAAAAAAAGTATTTTTTTGTTTTCATACCTTTTCGTACACAAGATGGCTAAACTATGTCTATTTCCTTCCAGAATACCAATTCGTTCTGGAGGCCAATCACTTACGTGGAACCGAACAATTATCAATTATATTTATGTATTTCCATTTTGTATCTTATTATTTTGATGCAGGCAGTGGAGCAGTTCTTCAGGTTTGATTGGTTTTCATCATTACTTTTGAAGTAAATTCTTCTTTACTTTTTACTTGATGGCGACTCAAGAGGCAGGTGAGTAAATACCTGATAGCCTGTCTGAGCATGGAAAAACCGTACCTCACCAACATGGTGTTGGGTAGCCCGCTCGCGACACTTCCTCAGATATTCTTATTCCACAGTCTCACTCTTTCTCTTGAAAGCACGCAGCAAACCGTCAGCGATAGTTGTAGAAAAAAACACATGCTACAAAATAAGATGACAAGCTTGTAAATGAAGAGACATCCATGGACTAACGTTGACAGCTGACAGCGTTAGTTGCCACTAATTGTAAGTCAAACATTGAGCGAGTTGATAATTTTTCTTGGGATGAAAAATAGAACTAAGGTGTTTTTAATAGATAGGTTAATCGAACCAATGTTCCTACGGAAGTCGATTCTAGGGGAAAGCTAATGTAACAGCATAGGTTGGTTGGTTAAGAGTTGACCCCAAACAACCAAGCATATGCCAAAACAGTATTGTTCAAGTACTCATTCACTTCCTTATTTTGTATAAGCATTATATTCCGTATTATCTTATATTGAATGTTGAAAGCCTCTTGTTTGCCTGAACAGATAATCCCACGCTCCACTGTGACTGCGCGAAGATCGAAATAAAGTCCTATTCACTACTTCTTTGGTTTCTTCTATCAATAGCACGAGGGTCACCTATAGACACGAAACACCCACGCATACGGAATAAAGGTGAATGAAATTTTCATTTTACAAAAGACTACTACTTTTCTATAGAGAAACTGAAGTGAAAGCCAACAGAATTGATGTGGATTCATAGATTGTCTTACTTTGGCTATGCATAAACTCTGTAATCATTTACCACCTTATTTCAAATGAGTTCACTGAAAGTCTTCTTATAGTATTTTCTATTTATGGCGTTTCAATTTCATCAATCAGTGGGACTATGAACGATCATTCCGATGCTTTTAGACTCCATTAGTTAATGCGTCCCAATTTTATTGAGTATGAGACTGTGATCAATATTCCGGAAAATTACATTTGACTATTTGCCAAATCTGTATTTGTGTTGAATATTAATTGAAGTTGGATATCGTGGTAAGTTGTGAGCGATCAGATTTCGCAGGAGATCTGTAGTGGCATTGGACTATAACCACACAATCCTCAAAGCTGAATACGAGATTACTCGGAAAATAGATATTCAATATTTAACGCGAAGAAATACCCAACGATGAAGAAGGCGCGAACAATGAACTGAATAAATTAGAGTTGATCGAACGGCATGGCTCGACCATGCAGGCGTGGTCTCTGCTGAATGTTACCTTATATCTTCTATTCATATTAAATATATTGTTCTTTCTCTAGCCTAACCTTGTTCTACATCATGTATTGGTAATTGATACGATACAGTGAGTTGGTGTAGTCGATGGTGTGACTTCCACGTAAGATCTTATAGATTAGGCAGTTATATCATGACAAATCTACAAATTTAGGATTAGGTCTATTATTAGAGCAGTACTAATATCATAGTAGATCATAAATTCTACATTGGTAAGCCCGACTAAAGAAACGCAACCTATTATTGTTAATCCTTATTTCCACTTTAACTTTCTCGATCGATTTTATATTCATGTTAACCCAGTATTCTAATAGTCCCCTGAATAATACTCACATGCATTATCGTAATGTTATATTGATTAGTTCTCATAACATACTAGCTCAAACGATAATAAAAACTGGTCGTCAATATCAACTAATTAGCTTTGATGGTTCGTTAACAAGCTTCAATAGCATTTACATGCTTCAGCGACATAGACTTGTTTAAACATCAAGCTGTAGCAAATATGACCTGTAAATAACGTAAATATACATTGGCTAACAATGCAATCAAAGATTGAATAGTTATCTGGATCTAATTCTTATTGTTCCTCCACTTAACACCTCATCATGTTTCAAACTATGCACTCTCCTGTAATATCTTTTCTTCCGATCACTGCCTGCCTAATTTCATATTCTCGAGTTCCGTTCCCAAACAACAAAGAATCACTTCTCCAAAAACATGGCTCGTTCAATGACAACCACTTAATTATCTGTATTCATTCGATTTTTCTGATCCGAGCGAGTGGCAAAAATGTCAACAGCATCAAGCACCCTGAAATCAATTGCCATACTGCATGTTTTATTCTGGATACTTTTGTATCATTACTACTCCTCACGAATGGCGTAATATATGTCGTCCACTGAATAATCTAATTTTCAAAAATAACCCAGGCGAGTCCAGCTATTTTACTGGATGATTTTTTTGTACTTAACATGTATATGTTTCCTAGCTGCTTTTGCCATATATTTGTAAGTGTCCCTAGGCTAAATGCAGTAACTTCTTATGGAATGTTTATAGCGCGTCATATTCCTGCGTGAAGTTTCACAAGCAGTCTTAACTTTAAAATTGTTTTTCTGGTCATGTTCATTATTTTTAATTTTTCATATACGTCAACAACCTGCATGTTAACCTGGCCCGTATATACGTTTTACTATATCTTCATGTCTTTTGAATTCAGAAATCATCTGAATCGCCTTCAACATTCATCAATAAACCCATCATAGTCATCGTTGCAAATCGTATTCGGGTTGATGGATTAGTTTATCATATTAACAGCCTGAAATACGGACATAGTTTAAATAATAAAATTACAAATTTAGAGACTATCAACTACACTTGTACAACAACTAAAATCTCAGGTAGTTTTTGGCTATATATATGTTTAACATCAGAACTTCCGAGCCTACTAAAATTAACGGTAGACGAATATTCTCGAATTGAAATTTATAATATAATAAGGTAGCTCTGATTCTTTAACGCTACAAATTTCTGATAATTTCGAATCACCTAAAGCAACAATGCCTATTTTTCCACTGGCCAATCTTCAATCAACACTATAACTAATTAAACATAATAGTTTCAGGATATCGTCATAAAGCATTGTCATGACCTTACAATCACGTAATATGATTGACAAAATTAATTAAAATATTTATCAAAATCGGTCAGCAAATTGACATATAATAATCACTAGTGTTGTTTTTCTTTTATCTTCATTCACTACAGATGATTACAGTATGTTTCTCTATCAGATGCTCACTCAGTAAATATTTCGAAACCCTGTCAGTCTAATTGGAGGATTAGCGACACAATAATGCATGCAAATAATCAGTATAAGCAGTCGAGCAAATCTCCTGCAAACTGAAAATATCAATGTCGAATTTACCCCAACACTGACTAAGGTTCAAGCCATTATCATAGACGTGAGTTGGGATTGTACTCCCCTTGGTTACAACTTATGTTCTTCCTGATAATCACATGAGCATCTCTCACTGTTAATCATCTTGTAAAAGCTTATTTAGCCGAATACATCCTGCAGCACCACATCACCTAGTAATATGACACATAGGCCTAACTGATTTCGATAACTTATAACCACTATATCTCAATTAAATCGTATTCCGCCTTATGATAAACTGAATATTTGCAACTAACTTGTATGCATCATCAGCCGTCAGGTTTAAATATGTATAAATAGTCTATGGCAACTCAGAACATTGAATATAGAGCATGTCTCTTACGAATACACTCATGTTTAACGATTTGTTCCTAGCTATCTGTCCAAAATTCATATATTTATCACTCACGTATTTAAATTTTGTTTTGATAACCATTCATGTGTATTAGTAGTATACTAAATTCTATCACGGTCAAGTAAAAATGAGGCTGAGAAAATCTCCCCATAACTAAATAAACCGTATCAAACTAACTGGAACACTAGTTGGAATTCTTCTCCATGATAATACTTTTGTTCCTTCAGTTAACCTACTAATACAAATGCAACTGATGGACAACTTACTAGCATGAACGTTATATGATTTTATAATTTAAACCAAAACTAATAGCAATATTAACATTTCTACAATATTAATTGCTTTTAATATTTCTGAACACAAAATACTAACTATACGTCAAGTTATTAACCAACGGCTATTAACACGCATCACTTTATTATTATTATTGTAATCCCATTTTTATAGCTCAAATATTCTTCATCCAAATTTTCATTTAAAGCGTGTTAAGTATGAATGCAAATATTTTAAAAACATTACATGTATTTCCCGACCAGATGCTGCCGCCTTTCCTTTTTGATTTATCTTTCAGCATATCATTACCCGGGGGATTCTTCCTAGTCTTGGTAACCTTCGGCACACTACAGTCCCATCCAATTTGGTATCGAACCAACACCACGTTGATTCTGGTGGGAGAGTAGTGTAGTGGCATTGGACTATAACCACACAATCCTCAAAGCTGAATACGAGATTACTCGGAAAATAGATATTCAATATTTAACGCGAAGAAATACCCAACGATGAAGAAGGCGCGAATAATGAACTGAATAAATTAGAGTTGATCGAACGGCATGGCTCGACCATGCAGGCGTGGTCTCTGCTGAATGTTACCTTATATCTTCTATTCATATTAAATATATTGTTCTTTCTCTAGCCTAACCTTGTTCTACATCATGTATTGGTAATTGATACGATACAGTGAGTTGGTGTAGTCGATGGTGTGACTTCCACGTAAGATCTTATAGATTAGGCAGTTATATCATGACAAATCTACAAATTTAGGATTAGGTCTATTATTAGAGCAGTACTAATATCATAGTAGATCATAAATTCTACATTGGTAAGCCCGACTAAAGAAACGCAACCTATTATTGTTAATCCTTATTTCCACTTTAACTTTCTCGATCGATTTTATATTCATGTTAACCCAGTATTCTAATAGTCCCCTGAATAATACTCACATGCATTATCGTAATGTTATATTGATTAGTTCTCATAACATACTAGCTCAAACGATAATAAAAACTGGTCGTCAATATCAACTAATTAGCTTTGATGGTTCGTTAACAAGCTTCAATAGCATTTACATGCTTCAGCGACATAGACTTGTTTAAACATCAAGCTGTAGCAAATATGACCTGTAAATAACGTAAATATACATTGGCTAACAATGCAATCAAAGATTGAATAGTTATCTGGATCTAATTCTTATTGTTCCTCCACTTAACACCTCATCATGTTTCAAACTATGCACTCTCCTGTAATATCTTTTCTTCCGATCACTGCCTGCCTAATTTCATATTCTCGAGTTCCGTTCCCAAACAACAAAGAATCACTTCTCCAAAAACATGGCTCGTTCAATGACAACCACTTAATTATCTGTATTCATTCGATTTTTCTGATCCGAGCGAGTGGCAAAAATGTCAACAGCATCAAGCACCCTGAAATCAATTGCCATACTGCATGTTTTATTCTGGATACTTTTGTATCATTACTACTCCTCACGAATGGCGTAATATATGTCGTCCACTGAATAATCTAATTTTCAAAAATAACCCAGGCGAGTCCAGCTATTTTACTGGATGATTTTTTTGTACTTAACATGTATATGTTTCCTAGCTGCTTTTGCCATATATTTGTAAGTGTCCCTAGGCTAAATGCAGTAACTTCTTATGGAATGTTTATAGCGCGTCATATTCCTGCCTGAAGTTTCACAAGCAGTCTTAACTTTAAAATTGTTTTTCTGGTCATGTTCATTATTTTTAATTTTTCATATACGTCAACAACCTGCATGTTAACCTGACCCGTATATACGTTTTACTATATCTTCATGTCTTTTGAATTCAGAAATCATCTGAATCGCCTTCAACATTCATCAATAAACCCATCATAGTCATCGTTGCAAATCGTATTTGGGTTGATGGATTAGTTTATCATATTAACAGCCTGAAATACGGACATAGTTTAAATAATAAAATTACAAATTTAGAGACTATCAACTACACTTGTACAATAACTAAAATCTCAGGTAGTTTTTGGCTATATAGATGTTTAACATCAGAACTTCCGAGCCTACTAAAATTAACGGTAGACGAATATTCTCCAATTGAAATTTATAATATAATAAGGTAGCTCTGATTATTTAACGCTACAAATTTCTGATAATTTCGAGTCACCTAAAGCAACAATGCCTATTTTTCCACTGGCCAATCTTCAATCAACACTATAACTAATTAAACATAATAGTTTCAGGATATCGTCATAAAGCATTGTCATGACCTTACAATCACGTAATATGATTGACAAAATTAATTAAAATATTTATCAAAATCGGTCAGCAAATTGACATATAATAATCACTAGTGTTGTTTTTCTTTTATCTTCATTCACTACAGATGATTACAGTATGTTTCTCTATCAGATGCTCACTCAGTAAATATTTCGAAACCCTGTCAGTCTAATTGGAGGATTAGCGACACAATAATGCATGCAAATAATCAGTATAAGCAGTCGAGCAAATCTCCTGCAAACTGAAAATATCAATGTCGAATTTACCCCAACACTGACTAAGGTTCAAGCCATTATCATAGACGTGAGTTGGGATTGTACTCCCCTTGGTTACAACTTATGTTCTTCCTGATAATCACATGAGCATCTCTCACTGTTAATCATCTTGTAAAAGCTTATTTAGCCGAATACATCCTGCAGCACCACATCACCTAGTAATATGACACATAGGCCTAACTGATTTCGATAACTTATAACCACTATATCTCAATTAAATCGTATTCCGCCTTATGATAAACTGAATATTTGCAACTAACTTGTATGCATCATCAGCCGTCAGGTTTAAATATGTATAAATAGTCTATGGCAACTCAGAACATTGAATATAGAGCATGTCTCTTACGAATACACTCATGTTTAACGATTTGTTCCTAGCTATCTGTCCAAAATTCATATATTTATCACTCACGTATTTAAATTTTGTTTTGATAACCATTCATGTGTATTAGTAGTATACTAAATTCTATCACGGTCAAGTAAAAATGAGGCTGAGAAAATCTCCCCATAACTAAATAAACCGTATCAAACTAACTGGAACACTAGTTGGAATTCTTCTCCATGATAATACTTTTGTTCCTTCAGTTAACCTACTAATACAAATGCAACTGATGGACAACTTACTAGCATGAACGTTATATGATTTTATAATTTAAACCAAAACTAATAGCAATATTAACATTTCTACAATATTAATTGCTTTTAATATTTCTGAACACAAAATACTAACTATACGTCAAGTTATTAACCAACGGCTATTAACACGCATCACTTTATTATTATTATTGTAATCCCATTTTTATAGCTCAAATATTCTTCATCCAAATTTTCATTTAAAGCGTGTTAAGTATGAATGCAAATATTTTAAAAACATTACATGTATTTCCCGACCAGATGCTGCCGCCTTTCCTTTTTGATTTATCTTTCAGCATATCATTACCCGGGGGATTCTTCCTAGTCTTGGTAACCTTCGGCACACTACAGTCCCATCCAATTTGGTATCGAACCAACACCACGTTGATTCTGGTGGGAGAGTAGTGTAGTGGCATTGGACTATAACCACACAATCCTCAAAGCTGAATACGAGATTACTCGGAAAATAGATATTCAATATTTAACGCGAAGAAATACCCAACGATGAAGAAGGCGCGAATAATGAACTGAATAAATTAGAGTTGATCGAACGGCATGGCTCGACCATGCAGGCGTGGTCTCTGCTGAATGTTACCTTATATCTTCTATTCATATTAAATATATTGTTCTTTCTCTAGCCTAACCTTGTTCTACATCATGTATTGGTAATTGATACGATACAGTGAGTTGGTGTAGTCGATGGTGTGACTTCCACGTAAGATCTTATAGATTAGGCAGTTATATCATGACAAATCTACAAATTTAGGATTAGGTCTATTATTAGAGCAGTACTAATATCATAGTAGATCATAAATTCTACATTGGTAAGCCCGACTAAAGAAACGCAACCTATTATTGTTAATCCTTATTTCCACTTTAACTTTCTCGATCGATTTTATATTCATGTTAACCCAGTATTCTAATAGTCCCCTGAATAATACTCACATGCATTATCGTAATGTTATATTGATTAGTTCTCATAACATACTAGCTCAAACGATAATAAAAACTGGTCGTCAATATCAACTAATTAGCTTTGATGGTTCGTTAACAAGCTTCAATAGCATTTACATGCTTCAGCGACATAGACTTGTTTAAACATCAAGCTGTAGCAAATATGACCTGTAAATAACGTAAATATACATTGGCTAACAATGCAATCAAAGATTGAATAGTTATCTGGATCTAATTCTTATTGTTCCTCCACTTAACACCTCATCATGTTTCAAACTATGCACTCTCCTGTAATATCTTTTCTTCCGATCACTGCCTGCCTAATTTCATATTCTCGAGTTCCGTTCCCAAACAACAAAGAATCACTTCTCCAAAAACATGGCTCGTTCAATGACAACCACTTAATTATCTGTATTCATTCGATTTTTCTGATCCGAGCGAGTGGCAAAAATGTCAACAGCATCAAGCACCCTGAAATCAATTGCCATACTGCATGTTTTATTCTGGATACTTTTGTATCATTACTACTCCTCACGAATGGCGTAATATATGTCGTCCACTGAATAATCTAATTTTCAAAAATAACCCAGGCGAGTCCAGCTATTTTACTGGATGATTTTTTTGTACTTAACATGTATATGTTTCCTAGCTGCTTTTGCCATATATTTGTAAGTGTCCCTAGGCTAAATGCAGTAACTTCTTATGGAATGTTTATAGCGCGTCATATTCCTGCCTGAAGTTTCACAAGCAGTCTTAACTTTAAAATTGTTTTTCTGGTCATGTTCATTATTTTTAATTTTTCATATACGTCAACAACCTGCATGTTAACCTGACCCGTATATACGTTTTACTATATCTTCATGTCTTTTGAATTCAGAAATCATCTGAATCGCCTTCAACATTCATCAATAAACCCATCATAGTCATCGTTGCAAATCGTATTTGGGTTGATGGATTAGTTTATCATATTAACAGCCTGAAATACGGACATAGTTTAAATAATAAAATTACAAATTTAGAGACTATCAACTACACTTGTACAATAACTAAAATCTCAGGTAGTTTTTGGCTATATAGATGTTTAACATCAGAACTTCCGAGCCTACTAAAATTAACGGTAGACGAATATTCTCCAATTGAAATTTATAATATAATAAGGTAGCTCTGATTATTTAACGCTACAAATTTCTGATAATTTCGAGTCACCTAAAGCAACAATGCCTATTTTTCCACTGGCCAATCTTCAATCAACACTATAACTAATTAAACATAATAGTTTCAGGATATCGTCATAAAGCATTGTCATGACCTTACAATCACGTAATATGATTGACAAAATTAATTAAAATATTTATCAAAATCGGTCAGCAAATTGACATATAATTATCACTAGTGTTGTTTTTCTTTTATCTTCATTCACTACAGATGATTACAGTATGTTTCTCTATCAGATGCTCACTCAGTAAATATTTCGAAACCCTGTCAGTCTAATTGGAGGATTAGCGACACAATAATGCATGCAAATAATCAGTATAAGCAGTCGAGCAAATCTCCTGCAAACTGAAAATATCAATGTCGAATTTACCCCAACACTGACTAAGGTTCAAGCCATTATCATAGACGTGAGTTGGGATTGTACTCCCCTTGGTTACAACTTATGTTCTTCCTGATAATCACATGAGCATCTCTCACTGTTAATCATCTTGTAAAAGCTTATTTAGCCGAATACATCCTGCAGCACCACATCACCTAGTAATATGACACATAGGCCTAACTGATTTCGATAACTTATAACCACTATATCTCAATTAAATCGTATTCCGCCTTATGATAAACTGAATATTTGCAACTAACTTGTATGCATCATCAGCCGTCAGGTTTAAATATGTATAAATAGTCTATGGCAACTCAGAACATTGAATATAGAGCATGTCTCTTACGAATACACTCATGTTTAACGATTTGTTCCTAGCTATCTGTCCAAAATTCATATATTTATCACTCACGTATTTAAATTTTGTTTTGATAACCATTCATGTGTATTAGTAGTATACTAAATTCTATCACGGTCAAGTAAAAATGAGGCTGAGAAAATCTCCCCATAACTAAATAAACCGTATCAAACTAACTGGAACACTAGTTGGAATTCTTCTCCATGATAATACTTTTGTTCCTTCAGTTAACCTACTAATACAAATGCAACTGATGGACAACTTACTAACATGAACGTTATATGATTTTATAATTTAAACCAAAACTAATAGCAATATTAACATTTCTACAATATTAATTGCTTTTAATATTTCTGAACACAAAATACTAACTATACGTCAAGTTATTAACCAACGGCTATTAACACGCATCACTTTATTATTATTATTGTAATCCCATTTTTATAGCTCAAATATTCTTCATCCAAATTTTCATTTAAAGCGTGTTAAGTATGAATGCAAATATTTTAAAAACATTACATGTATTTCCCGACCAGATGCTGCCGCCTTTCCTTTTTGATTTATCTTTCAGCATATCATTACCCGGGGGATTCTTCCTAGTCTTGGTAACCTTCGGCACACTACAGTCCCATCCAATTTGGTATCGAACCAACACCACGTTGATTCTGGTGGGAGAGTAGTGTAGTGGCATTGGACTATAACCACACAATCCTCAAAGCTGAATACGAGATTACTCGGAAAATAGATATTCAATATTTAACGCGAAGAAATACCCAACGATGAAGAAGGCGCGAATAATGAACTGAATAAATTAGAGTTGATCGAACGGCATGGCTCGACCATGCAGGCGTGGTCTCTGCTGAATGTTACCTTATATCTTCTATTCATATTAAATATATTGTTCTTTCTCTAGCCTAACCTTGTTCTACATCATGTATTGGTAATTGATACGATACAGTGAGTTGGTGTAGTCGATGGTGTGACTTCCACGTAAGATCTTATAGATTAGGCAGTTATATCATGACAAATCTACAAATTTAGGATTAGGTCTATTATTAGAGCAGTACTAATATCATAGTAGATCATAAATTCTACATTGGTAAGCCCGACTAAAGAAACGCAACCTATTATTGTTAATCCTTATTTCCACTTTAACTTTCTCGATCGATTTTATATTCATGTTAACCCAGTATTCTAATAGTCCCCTGAATAATACTCACATGCATTATCGTAATGTTATATTGATTAGTTCTCATAACATACTAGCTCAAACGATAATAAAAACTGGTCGTCAATATCAACTAATTAGCTTTGATGGTTCGTTAACAAGCTTCAATAGCATTTACATGCTTCAGCGACATAGACTTGTTTAAACATCAAGCTGTAGCAAATATGACCTGTAAATAACGTAAATATACATTGGCTAACAATGCAATCAAAGATTGAATAGTTATCTGGATCTAATTCTTATTGTTCCTCCACTTAACACCTCATCATGTTTCAAACTATGCACTCTCCTGTAATATCTTTTCTTCCGATCACTGCCTGCCTAATTTCATATTCTCGAGTTCCGTTCCCAAACAACAAAGAATCACTTCTCCAAAAACATGGCTCGTTCAATGACAACCACTTAATTATCTGTATTCATTCGATTTTTCTGATCCGAGCGAGTGGCAAAAATGTCAACAGCATCAAGCACCCTGAAATCAATTGCCATACTGCATGTTTTATTCTGGATACTTTTGTATCATTACTACTCCTCACGAATGGCGTAATATATGTCGTCCACTGAATAATCTAATTTTCAAAAATAACCCAGGCGAGTCCAGCTATTTTACTGGATGATTTTTTTGTACTTAACATGTATATGTTTCCTAGCTGCTTTTGCCATATATTTGTAAGTGTCCCTAGGCTAAATGCAGTAACTTCTTATGGAATGTTTATAGCGCGTCATATTCCTGCCTGAAGTTTCACAAGCAGTCTTAACTTTAAAATTGTTTTTCTGGTCATGTTCATTATTTTTAATTTTTCATATACGTCAACAACCTGCATGTTAACCTGACCCGTATATACGTTTTACTATATCTTCATGTCTTTTGAATTCAGAAATCATCTGAATCGCCTTCAACATTCATCAATAAACCCATCATAGTCATCGTTGCAAATCGTATTTGGGTTGATGGATTAGTTTATCATATTAACAGCCTGAAATACGGACATAGTTTAAATAATAAAATTACAAATTTAGAGACTATCAACTACACTTGTACAATAACTAAAATCTCAGGTAGTTTTTGGCTATATAGATGTTTAACATCAGAACTTCCGAGCCTACTAAAATTAACGGTAGACGAATATTCTCCAATTGAAATTTATAATATAATAAGGTAGCTCTGATTATTTAACGCTACAAATTTCTGATAATTTCGAGTCACCTAAAGCAACAATGCCTATTTTTCCACTGGCCAATCTTCAATCAACACTATAACTAATTAAACATAATAGTTTCAGGATATCGTCATAAAGCATTGTCATGACCTTACAATCACGTAATATGATTGACAAAATTAATTAAAATATTTATCAAAATCGGTCAGCAAATTGACATATAATTATCACTAGTGTTGTTTTTCTTTTATCTTCATTCACTACAGATGATTACAGTATGTTTCTCTATCAGATGCTCACTCAGTAAATATTTCGAAACCCTGTCAGTCTAATTGGAGGTTTAGCGACACAATAATGCATGCAAATAATCAGTATAAGCAGTCGAGCAAATCTCCTGCAAACTGAAAATATCAATGTCGAATTTACCCCAACACTGACTAAGGTTCAAGCCATTATCATAGACGTGAGTTGGGATTGTACTCCCCTTGGTTACAACTTATGTTCTTCCTGATAATCACATGAGCATCTCTCACTGTTAATCATCTTGTAAAAGCTTATTTAGCCGAATACATCCTGCAGCACCACATCACCTAGTAATATGACACATAGGCCTAACTGATTTCGATAACTTATAACCACTATATCTCAATTAAATCGTATTCCGCCTTATGATAAACTGAATATTTGCAACTAACTTGTATGCATCATCAGCCGTCAGGTTTAAATATGTATAAATAGTCTATGGCAACTCAGAACATTGAATATAGAGCATGTCTCTTACGAATACACTCATGTTTAACGATTTGTTCCTAGCTATCTGTCCAAAATTCATATATTTATCACTCACGTATTTAAATTTTGTTTTGATAACCATTCATGTGTATTAGTAGTATACTAAATTCTATCACGGTCAAGTAAAAATGAGGCTGAGAAAATCTCCCCATAACTAAATAAACCGTATCAAACTAACTGGAACACTAGTTGGAATTCTTCTCCATGATAATACTTTTGTTCCTTCAGTTAACCTACTAATACAAATGCAACTGATGGACAACTTACTAGCATGAACGTTATATGATTTTATAATTTAAACCAAAACTAATAGCAATATTAACATTTCTACAATATTAATTGCTTTTAATATTTCTGAACACAAAATACTAACTATACGTCAAGTTATTAACCAACGGCTATTAACACGCATCACTTTATTATTATTATTGTAATCCCATTTTTATAGCTCAAATATTCTTCATCCAAATTTTCATTTAAAGCGTGTTAAGTATGAATGCAAATATTTTAAAAACATTACATGTATTTCCCGACCAGATGCTGCCGCCTTTCCTTTTTGATTTATCTTTCAGCATATCATTACCCGGGGGATTCTTCCTAGTCTTGGTAACCTTCGGCACACTACAGTCCCATCCAATTTGGTATCGAACCAACACCACGTTGATTCTGGTGGGAGAGTAGTGTAGTGGCATTGGACTATAACCACACAATCCTCAAAGCTGAATACGAGATTACTCGGAAAATAGATATTCAATATTTAACGCGAAGAAATACCCAACGATGAAGAAGGCGCGAATAATGAACTGAATAAATTAGAGTTGATCGAACGGCATGGCTCGACCATGCAGGCGTGGTCTCTGCTGAATGTTACCTTATATCTTCTATTCATATTAAATATATTGTTCTTTCTCTAGCCTAACCTTGTTCTACATCATGTATTGGTAATTGATACGATACAGTGAGTTGGTGTAGTCGATGGTGTGACTTCCACGTAAGATCTTATAGATTAGGCAGTTATATCATGACAAATCTACAAATTTAGGATTAGGTCTATTATTAGAGCAGTACTAATATCATAGTAGATCATAAATTCTACATTGGTAAGCCCGACTAAAGAAACGCAACCTATTATTGTTAATCCTTATTTCCACTTTAACTTTCTCGATCGATTTTATATTCATGTTAACCCAGTATTCTAATAGTCCCCTGAATAATACTCACATGCATTATCGTAATGTTATATTGATTAGTTCTCATAACATACTAGCTCAAACGATAATAAAAACTGGTCGTCAATATCAACTAATTAGCTTTGATGGTTCGTTAACAAGCTTCAATAGCATTTACATGCTTCAGCGACATAGACTTGTTTAAACATCAAGCTGTAGCAAATATGACCTGTAAATAACGTAAATATACATTGGCTAACAATGCAATCAAAGATTGAATAGTTATCTGGATCTAATTCTTATTGTTCCTCCACTTAACACCTCATCATGTTTCAAACTATGCACTCTCCTGTAATAAGCGTATTATGAATTGTTGAAATGTATTAGAAGCGTCTTGTTTGATCTGGCTTTGATTATTAGTGTAGTGAGTGTGCATTCACACTTTGTCTGGTTGAACAAGGAAGAATCAAGTGTGAAATAGCTTGAAACATCTTTACCAATTTTATGTAATTTAAAGGCAACTAGATTGTGGTTTGGATGCCATATCAAATGACGATAGAACAGTTATTGATTTCCGTGAAAAATTCGCGGTATGTTGCATTAAAATGTTCACACTGATTTGACCCATGGCTAGAATAAATGTTCGCTCGTTGTAGTTAAGCAGTAAATGTTATATAGCCTGAGAGCCACTATTGTAAATGATTGGCACACTGGGGAGGAATGTTATCACTACATGCAGATTACTCATAAGATAATTGAAGATTCGACCGCGTGATGGACTGAATTCTTGTTTTTAGCCTAGTCATTCCATTTTTTCTGCTCACATCAGGTGTTCAATAAACGTGTTTTGTTACACTCGAATAGGACACAATCAACCCAAAAGATTTGTATACACCTAATCTAACTAAACTGTACGAATAATTTACTTTATCTGGTTTTCATTCAACGTTTGCTTATTGCTTGTATTTACACTTGTTAGTGGCAGTCATTGTTATTTAAGCGATTATTCGAAAGCCAAAAGTACTTTAATAGAGCTTTGATGATTGCTTATATAAGAAGAGAATAACTTCAACACAGATTCACAGTAGTTGAATGGTATTTGACAGTTAGAGTACACTAATGATTGGTACAAATTGTACATCATTTCATACATAGAGATATCTGCGGCATGTGTGTCGATGACATTCGGTTCTGTACTATTCTATGTGAACTCGCTGTGAGTGCTTGTGTGTTACAATCACAAATAGTGTCTAGAGATGACACAGACTATCGAGTCTATTTTGAAGGATGGTTTTTTGCCTAATAATATCTTCCACAAGTGTTTGCTTTGCGACACATGCTTGAATGAACCTCTGGCCGCCAAAATGTCCGCCTTGTCAAAAATGCAACTGTTCCAACGCTAAATGTCCTCTATAGAGATTGCCAAAAACAAATTAATATAACAAAGTATGAATCGATTAGGCCGAAATGCCGTCATGACCTATGGATATTGAAGAGCGTCTACTGAAGTGTAAGTCTTTGAGAGCTTTCTCAAGAGACTAATTTATAAGTGAAGTTAGTCTCTATATGTCTATTTCAAAATGATGACTGTCAAATATTGATCTGGCCTTTTGAAACCAAATACATCACCCACTTAGAATTACGACATAATTTTCTTAAACAGATAATGTAAGACAGAAGTGAGTTACTGGAAAAACGATATTTTATGAGGGATACAGAAGCATTAACACTTCTTAGTTCACTAACTGAGCTTTTTGTCCTTTCCTGAAAAACGGTTGATGAACAACCCAAACCAAGCAGTAATTAGTTGTGTTTCAATACACCACAAAAACTGGCAATCGTTGTCAAAACTGATAAAAATTTATCTTCGGAGGTCTGTAGACAAACGCTTTTGAATGCAGCTCCACAGCACACTTCAGGTTAATGAACTCAACTGAAAACAACTCCAGCATCAACTGTGGAGTATATGTGTCCCGTAAAACTGGATTTCAATGTCCAACGCCTACTTCTTATCCCTCTACATCATTTTTCAAATGCATGTATCAGCTTTTAAATCAGAGCATCGGTATCTTGGATGAACCTGATAAAGACAACTCTAGTGTAGACGTTTTCAAATAATAAGCTTTGAGTCAAACAACTGACCGTGTCAACAATAAAATAACGGAAGGAAATATAATTAATCTTGATGATATTGAGTTAAAAATAGGTTGTCTTCAATAGTAATGTATAATCAAGTGACTATAAATGGAAGTTCCAAATTTGTATTGATAAGATACTTCGACGACTCACTTTATAATATTGACTGTCGTTAATTCGAAATATTATTTTCCAGTGATGAGAATTCATCACAATAAACATTCACAACGGACTGATTGTTGATTGCAGTAATCACGAAACCACGTATAAACAATACTACTAATTTACAAATAAAATATTCAGGAGCTCTTATAAAAAAGTCAGTTGGTTCAGTTGAATGAAAACTATGACGCGAATAATAAAAACTGAGTTTAATATTTAATCAATAAAAGTGTATTAGTTATTACATAATCAAGTATCATAATTACATGAAGAAATTTAACAAACTACAGAAAAGAACAATGAAATCTAAAGTTTTTCAATGAAACATGAAATAGAAACAACCGTGTCAGAATATTTGAAGTGAGTTATCAGATGCTTATATGAATCATTCATTACTTATTCTTTTGACGTAGAAGTATCTCCAAATAAAAACACAGATACATACAATTATTAATGATACGAATAATGGTATCACGATATATAAGTAGTAGCGTGATGAGCTCTGACTATCCACTTTACTTAATTCGACAGTGACATTCTAAAGAAAAACGAAAAAAAGTAGCATTAGTTACAAAATAATAAATATTTACCGAGTATTGGTCGGTTCCTTTGGTAGTTAATTTGACGTTTTCAGTCGACTGAACTTCGGTGCTCATCAAAGTGCTTTCACTTGGAATGGTGGGTGTTGGTTTATTCACTTCGTTAACCTCGGAGTTCTTCGAAATAAACAAAACAGTTGCATTCATTTAATATCATCAAGTTATTCATTATACACTAATGTCAGTAGTGATGACAGAAGAGGATTCCACAATTAGTTATACACAGTTCGCATTTGTCCAATCATTTGAACGTGTAGTACCGATCGGACAATCAGTGTGATAAGTACACACCATTCAACAACTAATTGACGACTCGTATGTGTGATGAAATTTGTATTGTGGCTGTCGCATCTAATCACCATTCGAATATAAATCAATAAACTGAAAATTAACAGCTTTATTGAAACAATCTTTCCAGGTTCTCAATAGAGAATCAGAAATCATTGTTCAACAATGTGAGTTGACAAAATCTCACCAATTCTCAAAACATCATACACATTGAATGAAATGAAAAATTATAATGTTTTCAAGCATTGATGCCAGACTGCGATTAAATCTATTGTTAACTGTTTCCCTAGAAATAAAGCATCCTACTTGTATATGATTAGAAATGGTCAATGTACACAAAGCTTTAGTTCAGTCACTCAGGGTAGAATACACGTCAGTTCTTATTGGTAGAAATAAAATATTCTTTCGAGTAGATGTATTTACTCGCAATGTGGAATTCGTTCATATTGAAAACAACCTGATATGTTTAACAAGTAGTTACCTCGACACGGCAATCAATAACTTTCAAGTCATCAGTTTTTTGATCGTTACTTCCAATACATCTTTTAGCCTTTTCACACCAAAAGCATTTTGTTTTTTCAGTTTGACATGTTTCTTCCGTATTGTACTTCGTACAGTATGCTATTAAAAAATAAGTTTATTTCATTTCAACGGTTAACTGTATTACAAACATGTAACAATAATGCAATAATGCGATTGTGATTTTGGAGTTAAGTGACTATTTCATTCACTGGAATACAGTCATCACATTGCATAATGCATTATTTAGTACTTTTTCAGATTCGCTGACATTTCACAACAGCATGTTTGAATTAAATGAAACTGCTTGGAATGTCAAGTATGATGGACGAGTTTTGTTAGTTGAATTTATTGGTTTTCAATAACAGTTTACCTTCAAACATGTACACACGATGTGGTCATTGAATTCATCAATGCGCACTGCATTTGATTTTCGATGGTTTTTATAGTGTTTCGATATTTGATATTGGTGAAATAAAGTCAGATGTTGTCAGATTGAAAATTCATTTTCAATTGCGTTGATTCAGTTGACAGACATGGAAAAATTGACGAATTTCTTGAAGATATGGCCGTATTATATTCAACAAAAACTGGAGTTTGATTGATCATTGGATGATGGAATGATTCTCTCGGTAGTTGAAGTGTTATTTTAACACTTCAACACATTGGTGACTGAAATCTGTTTATAGTTACTCAATTTACATATTCATGAGAAGGAATGCATTTTCACACTGTGAAATTAATTCTGAAGTCAGCTATGATAAACTGTAATTTGCAGCCGTCCTATAACTATGCCTTCAATGTATCGGACAAGTGTAACGAACCAGAGATTTTAATGTTGTTTTATATTGTTTTTACAGTAATGACAAACACGTAGAGTGTTCCCTTGAACTTAATACTTAGATTAAATTTGATATTACACATATTGAGTGAAAACATTAGACACTTCGTCATCCATGCATCATCAACTAATTGACACCTAATCTTTCTCAAGACAAATATCATCTCATCTATTGTTTTATGACAATGTGTTTAAGTTAATTTAATCTAAATGAAGACTTTAATATTAATTCGAAATGGGCCTGTTATCATTTGTTACATTCATTCATGAATCGGCGTGTAAATATTAGTTGTAATTAAAACGTCGATTGACACAGTTAACTGACCACAAATACACATAAAATTGTCATTTTGTTTAAACAATAGTCAAATCATCAAGTGTGTAAATAGATAATGCTGATAATTTAAGGTTTAACATACTCCCGATAACTTCAAACTCCACCAACGTTCTAGTTTTTGCCCATTCTTGAGGGATCTTTAATTGATGTAATACAGCTTTTTTTGGATAAATTGAACAGAAAAAGACAATTAATAATTTTGATTTGTTTTAATGTTTATCAAGTTGTTTGCATAATTTAAGTTGCGATAAAAATAAAAAAACATAAACATTTGCCAGAAAGGATTATGTGAAGATCGTCTAACATCTTCAAAAATAAGGGTGTACTATACTGAGTTTTGCAATTGATCAATGTTCAACCAGTATGTCAAAAAATGAAGTCGATAAATGTTCTGTGTTATTTTGCGGAGAAATTAATACAATCAACATTTCACATTTTAAATTGTAAATAAGCAACATAGAAAGTTACAAATCAACAAAGAATAATGACTAGCAGTGGATTCCAATGCGTGCGCTTCGTCTAATGTAGAACTTATCAGCTGAATATTCCTGAATCTAAGCGGCAATATACATTTTCGCCTACATGGCTTGTGACGTAAGGCAAATTTTAAAAAAGGTCTATAAACTCAGCTACATCTTCCAAAAACACATGATCATTTCAATGAATCATGTTGATTGAGCAGTTTATAAGGAAAATATCGATTTCAAATACCACTCGTTTATATCTGTCTCATTCAAAACACACATGCTTTTGCATTGAAGAATGATATAACTGAGGACTGCAAGTTTGATTATTATACTGTTTCTGAGTGAATAAATGAGTGTAAATATCGTTTCGTTAATACGGTCATTCATACATAACATCTCCCGTTAGTCAATAGGTCACCATTAGCATGAAATGTCTCCAAATAGCCATCCAAGCTTTTTCAATAAAGACGTTCATTCGTCCTAATTATTTCTTACAACGAAACCGGTTGAGTGAGCCTTAGCAAATATATGTTTGGTGATTTACTTCACTGTACATCAAAATGTTAACAACATTAGTTGAAATGTTTCTTACGCCTTTCACACTGGAATTGACGGAACATTTCTCCTGGGATTTTTTGCTCAAATTTTGTTGGAATCTGGAAAAACGTATTTGAATTTCAAGTCAAAATATGTCAACGCACAACCCTTTATAATAAAACCAATTATACTTAGGAGTGATGTGTCATCACTGAGATTATCTTACTTAAAAACAACCAGTCACACTTAAATTAAGCATACTGATATTCCCAAATTTTTTATGATGTGTGTTCCACCCAGTGCACATATATATTTTGAATCATTCCAGTCGTCAACTTCAGTGAATGTCGATGAACTATCTATCTATCTATCTATCTATCTATCTATCGTGAAATGTGTGATGAATATCTACGTCAGCTGAAATGAAATGTGTTTGTGAATGACTGCATGCATTCAATGCTCAAAACATTCAACAGTAAACATTTCGAATATCCGATCATCAGTAGATGTAAGAAAACTTTAAAGTATACGCTTGTTTCTGTATAGAACTATATAACATACACTGTCTGTTACTATTTCGTATGAACACATCATTTCTTTTGAAAGCAATTGACTTCTAATTATTGGTTGTTTTAAACAAATGCTTGATTGAAGTGTGTCATCAAAGTTTTGGTAGTAGTGTCAAGCAGTTTAATTGCACATTACAAAATGTTGATCACTTTCTAACGTGTTCCATGTAACTTGATACATTCGACAGAATTCATTACTTTGAAATGTTAGAATGATCTGAAATACGTGAAATAAAATTACATTTCCATTCAATTGTTCAACTTACTTTCTCATAATACATAGATATCTTTCCATTCGGATACATCAGAATGATTACACTGCCGTCATGGTCTACAATGAAAAGGTAATGTACACATAGAATTTGAAAAAGAAAAAAATAAGCAAGTTATTGTTTGATGTAACACTGTGTATGCCTATTCACAAAATGTTCACTGTGCCATCTCAAATACTTTCTTCAGTTGAATTCGTAATAAATATTTTCAAGTGAATGAACGTCATGTTATAAAAAACAAGCATTCATTCTTCAACATGAATGTTGAACGCTTAGTTTGTGAAGCAGTATTATTATTGAAACAAATAATCATCAATGTTCTATTTAGATCTGATGGTTGGAGAGGTATCAAGCCTTAGTATATATGACATGAGATATGGAGTGTTTGTTTACGATTGGGACTTGTGAATTCAATTGATTGGGTAACATTTCAGTCGATTAAGTGATTCTGATCATAACGTTTATTTAAAGTAGAACAAAAATGAGATAAGGACTTAAAACATTGGTGGTGATTAATTTATTACTCATCAAATCTAGTCTTCTTCAGTTCATTTCATTTGTTCTCTAAATTCTAATCAATGTGACTAAACGGTAACTGGATTTCAACCATGATTCTGCCCTTTTTCCAAGAACAGCAATAGATTCTTAATTTTTCAGTTTCTGAAGAGAATCGAATCACGCAGTTTGTAAGTAATCACAATCAGTGAAGATGTAAGTGTTTATATTTCACATATGATCGAACGATCATTCAAAGTTGACTTACCTGAAATAGTAATTCCACGTTCTCTAATAAACCATCTGATGGCGAGAAATTCTTCTGAAATAATGAAAATCAAGCTGGATGTTTAACTATCTGCTTGCACAATATCTATCTCTTTTGATAATTGTTTATTTTAACACGGACTGCCTTTGCATACAAATTATCATCTTCATTTTCAGATTTAAATGAACCAATATAGTTAAATGCTCACTAATCCCTTAAGAAGAAGTTTCAATAGTTATTATCATTTCAACGATATGATGAAAGTTTCAATACAAACAACGCAGAAGAATATTTCACATACGTATCATTTGTTCTAGTAGCTTGAGACTGAGTTAGGGATCTTTAGTATATATCTGACAATACCCAAACAAAACCATATTCGGAGATTCTGTTATTCATCAGTTTTCATAACTGACCGAAATGAATGTATATTTTATTCCAGTAAATTGTCTTGTACTAGCAGACCGTTCGTGGTCGTTCACTGGTTAACTGTTACAGGTAGTGCCTGGATTCGAAGTTCACAGCCACACAAATATTATCACAGTGATGGAGATGAATGTTCAATTGTCATCAGAAAACAAATCAGAGACATTAAACTTTCAAAAATCTGGTTAATGCTAGAAAAGTATTGGATTAGATTGAACAAACTTAAACAGTTCATAGACTTCAATAATCCAAACTGACTTCTCTCACAATATCAGTTTTCGTTGTACATGTGGTCAGTTTGATTCATTTAGCCTACCAAGAATTATTGTGCCGGTGAGGTGTCTTCTTATTTGTAGTATCGATAGACTGACTGTAGGGTAGGTTATCTTCACTTTGACCATAACATCACCTGATTTATCACTTCTACTCAATCAACGTGTATTTATTTTGCAGAGAATCTCTGTTTTATTTAATATTTTCACTTGACAGTGTTGTGCAACACAAACAAACAAAGCAATCATCATGTGGTGGTCGGCTTTCGTATATTAATCAAGTGAAATACTGAATCACATATGCAAAATAAATGTGAGAAAAAGAAACGAAACAAGCTAAAACTGAATGGTGAATGAACTCACCTTTATCCAAAAGCTCTACTTTAGGTATTACGGCGTCTATAGAATATTTAATTTGTCCCAGTAAATTGTTTGCGAATATCTCTGATCCAAATTGGTTCTCTTCATAAAAAAATGCAACATGATTGATAATTTTACATTGAATGAATAAAATGCTTTGGAAGTAAACTAAAAACTTATATGAATTTGATGAACTGTCTTTGGTTTGCTGTAAAGAATCACATTATTTTTACAATTTGATCAGGAGAAGATATTCAAAGAAGTTTTGAATCTCACAAGGAGCATAAAACTATTTCCTTATAGAAGTTCAATTAACTTCGATTCATGGAATGAAATATATCAAGAAGACTCAGAAACCATTTTGGTTCAATAAAAATTATTCACTTACTTCTGCTAAACTTCTCAATCTTAGAGACATCACTATCGTAAAATTTAAGCGAGGATTTCGGTGTAACAGACTAAAATGATGTAAACATATGGATAAGTAAGTCTACTACAAAATGAAGTCAACTCACTCCAGTGAGATCAGTTAGATCAAAAGTGCCATCCACAATCGGATGAGGTTGATCAAGACGAATCCTTTGTGAATATTGGTAATGAAGAGACTGTTGTGTGCATTAGAATCTGACTAATTACTTACGTAATGATATGAATCGTTTTCAACAAGCATATTCTTATATTGCAACAATTCAAGTTCTTTACAGATATCCTGACATTCAAGGAATTTGTAAAGCAATACGATGATCGAATAAAGTAGTATAGATAGACTTGACGAAAACGTGAATCTAAAATGGTTGAGATGAAGAAAACAACAATATCTCATTGAATCAAATTTTAATTTTTATGATACAGTCAATAACGTCAAAAGTGTAATCAACAATTACCTCATCTTCTTATTCAAGGTAGTTAATAAAATTTAACTGGAAATTGTCCGGTTTATATAGACTTTTGAAGTGCTTGGTTGTTTCTTTCTGATTTGATGATTCAAATTAACCATTGAGAAGATCAAATTTTATAAAATCATATGTTTATTGTTCACCAATGAAGGAGATAGATGAAATGATCGTTATTCAATATTCTTCTAGCTATTGTAAACAAAGAGCTGATATTTATGCACTGTCGGTTAAAACTGATGACCTCCTTTGAAGAAACCTCACTTGGATGTAATTTACAATACATACAATACAGGTCATTGATTAACTTGTGGTTCAAAATGTTTGCTCGTGTGATTACAAATAAACAGTTTATTACTTGTTTTAGGCTGTCAAAAGACTGTGAACCATGCGTTATTTGGATTTGATTGTTTGAAATCAAAGTAACACAAACTGTTTTGATTGAATGTCGAAATTAAAGCGTCTTCACTTGAATTTTATTTCAATAAAAAAACATTTTTTGTCAGTAGATTAAACCATCGTTAAATATGAAATTGTAACTTCTGAACAAAGCCACATCCATTCTATCTGACCATCATATATATTATACCACTGACTGTTAACACGTGTTCAGATCAACAGAGATAATATTTTTCATATTGATCCCGTAGAAATTAAATTGAATTTTTTCCGTAATATGAATTGAAATCGTTAGTGATTGTATTCAAAGAAACACAATGCAATTCATTAAGAGTGAACTGTTGAAAATTGAGAACAAGTTGTTGAGTCAGACACAGTTTTGTGGTTACAATAGTGATTATTGTATCAAATGGTAACTAATAAACTTGTTAATTCACAAGAGGAAGACCGATTTTCATTAAGGAATTTCATCGAATTATTTCCACATAACACTTAGTCTTGTATTCATTGTTATCGGCGTTAAAATATACGAGTAAATCACTGTGAAAAGATAAAATCAAGTGTACACTTAATTTGCGTTAAACATCAAAGACTGATGAACGAATAAAAGTCGATTTCTTGTAACGAATTAATAAATTCAACATAACAAGTCTGCAATATTTTTTCCCAGGTAATAATTAAATCAATTTATCCCGTTCGATTTCAGATTGTTAATCTACTCAACCTGTATCGGTACTTGTCAGTTTTTCTTCACTCTTTTCTCTTTTGTTATAAAAGAAACTTAGTGAAATATCTTGTGCTCAGTATTCTATAAAATATCAATCATATACTATTGAATAAAGGTGATGATCATAATAATATTGATAAATCATTGTCATAATTTCCCAAAGAAATTTCATGCGGAGAGCAGAAACGATGGTCATAAATTAAATGTTGAGCATTACCATTCTCAGATTCATCACTGTCTACTAAATACCATGCGGTTTTCCCTAAGAAACATTTAAACAACATATAGCTTACTTGTGGTATATTTCAGAGTTTCTTCTCAATCCGGACAGAGATCATTCTTTTATGTCCGATATCAATCTTCTCCAGTATATCTTCAATAAAGACTAATACATTTCTCGAACGTATTATTCATATATGACTAATTTATTGTAGAACATAAACGGCTTCAAATTCTAATGTTAACCAGTTTTCATAATTATTGAAAACATAAAGAGTATTAGGTATGATTTAATTTGATGTATAATGTTCATTGTGTTATCGGCTTATAAGTTGAGGTTGAATACTCAATATACAGTCACGATTGGACAGTGTGATTTTGAAAAGTAATTCGAATTTATGTCGCTTAACTGTCTTAAATTTCTCATTTACATTCCCATCGATTCATTTTATACACAAAACAACGGATGAAAATATTCACAACATTGCAATCTCAATCTCACTTATAATCTGAAGGGAAGTAGTAGTAATTATTGACTGTGGTAAAATAGAGGGACTTCACAGAATGATCAAACAAAAACAAACTTGTTGTAGTGAAGCTGAAAGGAAATGAGTTCGAAAGTGCTAAAATGTAACTTGCAGATTTGAGTGATCTGAGAAGGTAGAAAAGTTTACTCCATTTTCCATACTCAAGAGTTGAAAAAGCATGCACTGATTAAACAAGTGATGATAAGCTAAATACAATTCAACAAACAATTTCAGAGGATGGCTTTCAACCTATCTTGATTATTTATGGTAATTTGAAACCGGGATAACAAGTTGAAAAATTTCACACAGTTTCAACGAATTTTCAACTCTTGAATATGAAACTCAAGGATGAATTGCGTTTTGGGATTTAGAGAATAGATTATCCACATCAATCAAAAGCGCATTATAATCTGCAGTTTTTGAACTAATTACTTTTACAAGAAAAACATTCGCGGAAAATTAAAGGGTCGACAGATAACTCAAACCGCCTAAATATTAATCGACGATCATAAGAGAAGCAGGTGAAAATAGTGATAAGATAAATATACTTGCTTAAATTCATGCCTATTGACAGTCTTAATTTATGACATGAAGGCAGATAGTAATGACAAATTACAGTTCCATATACAATAACAAGGATTGTTCGATAAATCATGACCATAATGCATTCGACAGCAAGAAAGTAAGGTTGAAGTGATTTAGAAGATAAAATTTTCAAACATCAATACATTATACTCTATGATTTGTATTATTTTCGACATTAACACAACATTTCCTTCTTTCGTCTACTCAAAAATGTTCACACTGAGCACTGTCAATTGACGATTCAGTAAGGAATATAAATGGTTGAATATTACTTAGAATGATCACATCTACTATTTGAGTTCTTTGCATCTAATATGCGTTTCCGCATAACAAATATTTTTCTAAAAACAATGATAATGATGATGATCATAATAGTTTACACGACCCGAAAGTGTGATTTTGGAGAAAAAAAACATCAGTTTGTTGACCTGAGTTGTTGTTTTTAGAAGTGTTAATGGTTTCAACTTTCTTCTTCTTTATCATCACATTCTATCTAAATAATCAAATATAATGGCTTTCTCTTTTCTTTAATGAACCTGATATAAAACTGAAATAGAATAAGGAATGTCGCTCACTAATGATACACCCACGTATACGGAATAAACATGAATGAAATTTTCATTTTACAAAAGACTACTACTTTTCTATAGAGAAACTGAAGTGAAAGCCAACAGTTTTGATGTGGATTCATAGATTGTCTTACTTTAGCTATGCATAAACTCTGTAATCATTTACCACCTTATTTCAAATGAGTTCACTGAAAGTCTTCTTATAGTATTTTCTATTTATGGCGTTTCAATTTCATCAATCAATGGGACTATGAACGACCATTCCGATGCTTTTAGACTCCATTAGTTAATGCGTCCCAATTTTATTGAGTATGAGACTGTGATCAATATTCCGGATAATTACACTGGACTATTTGCCAACTGTGTATTTGTGTTGAATATTGATTGTAGTTGGATATTGTGGTAAGGTGTGAGCGATCACATTTTGCAGGAGATTAAACGCGTTTCGAAATGTCATTCGGTTTTGAGATTCATCTTGATTTTGCAACAGAGTTCAAATGAATTGTTACGTAAGGAAGCATTTGTAGGTGAATACTTAAATAGCCTGTCGACTATGTTTGTGTTTATAATCCCAAATTTGTCTATTTAGTTGACGTTGCTGCGGAGTTATCTTGATTGATTTAAATCCTGTTCGGTGTTTTTATAGTCTGTAGATAAAATTTCGCAAAGCCAGTTTTCATGACGATTGGTATAGATCAGTGATGTGTATCCCCACTTCTAAAGAAACCATTACTCCTCACGTGATACAAACTCAAGTTTGCACAAAGCGAATTAACTACTAAATTACCCGTTGATCTGACATCAAATTGAGAGTTCTAAGCATACTTGATCATTTTTCCAAGATCACCCTACAGAAGGTGACTGGTGAAATTCGTCCAAATTTACAATACATTCATTTGTTGATATTGCCTTACCGTGGATAACTAACTGACAAATATTTACCATTCAATTCTTTCTTCCGTGACATAAATTATTTCACTATAATAGATAAATTTATCGTTACCTGATATTGTGGATTAATACATCCTAATGCTGACCAAGTGTCGGTGTTTACTGAATATTGATTAAGGTGTACATTCCAGTGAAATAAATTTGTACAAAGAGAAGAAAGTAAAAGGATATGAATAATTCAAATGATTAGAATTTAGGGAACACAAAGAGTGGATGCACAGAAGCCATTGCAAACGATTTGGAGCTGTCATTCAGGGTTTCTTACCATCGAGTGCTTTCATCTCGCGGTCTCTAACCAGGTAGTCTACACCTACCAACATGGCTTCGTACGCTTGTCAGTGGCTTTACGTATTTGTGCTATGCTTGGGTGTGACCGCCCCCCAGATTTCTTCCAACCTACTCAAGTGCCATTGAACATTTCACATCGGGGCAGTCAGTTTCTGTGCATACGTAACACGTGTTCTAGCCATCTCAACTGTAGAAGTTAATCACTTCATCAATTGATTTGCCATCCTCATGTAGTACTCGTTTCCTAACAATTGCATTACTTACTCGGTGGTCTCAGGATATACGAGCAATGTTTCTAAGACACTAATGATCAAATACCAGTAACCTACGAATATACTCTACTCTTAGCTTGACTACCATTGGGTAGGACCATGAAAGACTGCCTTGCAGCTTCTTTCCTACATCCAGTAAGACGCAGACAAGTACGCGCTCGCACCAGAGCATAATCTGAATCTGAGAATGTGTTCTACAATGAGCGACAGTCTTCTAAAGACCCCCTTCACCGGTGAGTCTATTTTTGTCAAACTTTGGGACGAATTCGGGTGTCGCCATCTCAAAAGGTGTTTTTCCTTATGCTTAAAGTTAGAATTTGCAAGAAACAGGCGTTTATCTGAGCATAGCTACAACAGACGGTTGCCATTATCTGTTATTTAAGCCACGACACTAAGTGTCAACTAAGGTGTTTTTCTTTTTCGCTTCGTTTACCTACTAGTGAATTATAAGCATCAGCCTAAATTACTACACCAGAGCGAGAAACTTTTCGGAGAAGTTCAAAAAGCTTTCTGTAAAATTCATCTTTCGCATCATCTGAGACTCAGTCCGTGTCTGAATAGGCAGAGACGACGAAGAGACACCGACGAGTGTCCCCACCTTTCCGAGTCCTTACTGTTCCGTTTAGTTGGACAGCGCACAAACGACTGTCTAGTGAGATCCAGTCTAAGTGAACTAGTTTTCCTCTAGGATTCAATGCTATACCTACACTGGTGAAGACAAGAGAACCAGCATCTCAGCTTCCAGATACACGAAGCTTGAGTCGAAATAGTTCATTATTTTGACATACTGAGGTCAAACGAACAATGCCATTCGGATCCTGTATGGTCGTTTTGTAGACGCAGAGCACATGGATGACGCGAGATTCTCAAGTCCTAGCTAAGGGAGCTTGCAGTCCTATTTGGCACAGTGTTCGAACATTAAATTCTCCTACATGTAGTTTAGCGTGGTTGAGAAAAGAATTAGTCGTGGAGATGAAAGAGTTGTTGGCAGTTGTAAGAAGGATATGATCTTGACCAACATGTCATCGTGTTCTGATGTCACTTTCCGGCTGCCTACTTCTCTAATTTACTCGAGGCTATAATGCATTCGACAGCAAGAAAGTAAGGTTGAAGTGATTAAGAAGATAAAATTTTCAAACATCAATACATTATACTCTATGATTTGTATTATTTTCGACATTAACACAACATTTTCTTCTTTCGTCTACTCAAAAATGTTCACACTGAGCACTGTCAATTGACGATTCAGTAAGGAATATAAATGGTTGAATATTACTTAGAATGATCACATCTACTATTTGAGTTCTTTGCATCTAATATGCGTTTCCGCATAACAAATATTTTTCTAAAAACAATGATAATGATGATGATCATAATAGTTTACACGACCCGAAAGTGTGATTTTAGAGAAAAAAAACATCAGTTTGTTGACCTGAGTTGTTGTTTGTAGAAGTGTTAATGGTTTCAACTTTCTTCTTCTTTGTCATCACATTCTATCTAAATAATCAAATATAATGGCTTTCTCTTTTCTTTAATGAACCTGATATAAAACTGAAATAGAATAAGGAATGTCGCTCACTAATGATACACCCACGTATACGGAATAAACATGAATGAAATTTTCATTTTACAAAAGACTACTACTTTTCTATGGAGAAATTGAAGTGAAAGCCAACAGATTTGATGTGGATTCATAGATTGTCTTACTTTAGCTATGCATAAACTCTGTAATCATTTACCACCTTATTTCAAATGAGTTCACTGAAAGTCTTCTTATAGTATTTTCTATTTATGGCGTTTCAATTTCATCATTCAATGGGACTATGAACGATCATTCCGATGCTTTTAAACTCGATTAGTTAATGCGTCACACTTTTATTGACTATGTCACTGTGATCAATATTCCGGATAATTACACTGGACTATTTGCCAACTGTGTATTTGTGTTGAATATTGATTGTAGTTGGATATTGTGGTAAGGTGTGAGCGATCACATTTTGCAGGAGATTAAACGCGTTTCGAAATGTCATTCGGTTTTGAGATTCATCTTGATTTTGCAACAGAGTTCAAATGAATTGTTACGTAAGGAAGCATTTGTAGGTGAATACTTAAATAGCCTGTCGACTATGTTTGTGTTTATAATCCCAAATTTGTCTATTTAGTTGACGTTGCTGCGGAGTTATCTTGATTGATTTAAATCCTGTTCGGTGTTTTTATAGTCTGTAGATAAAATTTCGCAAAGCCAGTTTTCATGACGATTGGTATAGATCAGTGATATGTATCCCCACTTCTAAAGAAACCATTACTCCTCACGTGATACAAACTCAAGTTTGCACAAAGCGAATTAACTACTAAATTACCCGTTGATCTGACATCAAATTGAGAGTTCTAAGCATACTTGATCATTTTTCCAAGATCACCCTACAGAAGGTGACTGGTGAAATTCGTCCAAATTTACAATACATTCATTTGTTGATATTGCCTTACCGTGGATAACTAACTGACAAATATTTACCATTCAATTCTTTCTTCCGTGACATAAATTATTTCACTATAATAGATAAATTTATCGTTACCTGATATTGTGGATTAATACATCCTAATGCTGACCAAGTGTCGGTGTTTACTGAATATTGATTAAGGTGTACATTCCAGTGAAATAAATTTGTACAAAGAGAAGAAAGTAAAAGGACATGAATAATTCAAATGATTAGAATTTAGGGAACACAAAGAGTGGATGCACAGAAGCCATTGCAAACGATTTGGAGCTGTCATTCAGGGTTTCTTACCATCGAGTGCTTTCATCTCGCGGTCTCTAACCAGGTAGTCTACACCTACCAACATGGCTTCGTACGCTTGTCAGTGACTTTACGTATTTGTGCTATGCTTGGGTGTGACCGCCCCCCAGATTTCTTCCAACCTACTCAAGTGCCATTGAACATTTCACATCGGGGCAGTCAGTTTCTGTGCATACGTAACACGTGTTCTAGCCATCTCAACTGTAGAAGTTAATCACTTCATCAATTGATTTGCCATCCTCATGTAGTACTCGTTTCCTAACAATTGCATTACTTACTCGGTGGTCTCAGGATATACGAGCAATGTTTCTAAGACACTAATGATCAAATACCAGTAACCTACGAATATACTCTACTCTTAGCTTGACTACCATTGGGTAGGACCATGAAAGACTGCCTTGCAGCTTCTTTCCTACATCCAGTAAGACGCAGACAAGTACGCGCTCGCACCAGAGCATAATCTGAATCTGAGAATGTGTTCTACAATGAGCGACAGTCTTCTAAAGACCCCCTTCACCGGTGAGTCTATTTTTGTCAAACTTTGGGACGAATTCGGGTGTCGCCATCTCAAAAGGTGTTTTTCCTTATGCTTAAAGTTAGAATTTGCAAGAAACAGGCGTTTATCTGAGCATAGCTACAACAGACGGTTGCCATTATCTGTTATTTAAGCCACGACACTAAGTGTCAACTAAGGTGTTTTTCTTTTTCGCTTCGTTTACCTACTAGTGAATTATAAGCATCAGCCTAAATTACTACACCAGAGCGAGAAACTGTTCGGAGAAGTTCAAAAAGCTTTCTGTAAAATTCATCTTTCGCATCATCTGAGACTCAGTCCGTGTCTGAATAGGCCGAGACGACGAAGAGACACCGACGAGTGTCCCCACCTTTCCGAGTCCTTACTGTTCCGTTTAGTTGGACAGCGCACAAACGACTGTCTAGTGAGATCCAGTGAACTAGTTTTCCTCTAGGATTCAATGCTATACCTACACTGGTGAAGACAAGAGAACCAGCATCTCAGCTTCCAGATACACGAAGCTTGAGTCGAAATAGTTCATTATTTTGACATACTGAGGTCAAACGAACAATGCCATTCGGATCCTGTATGGTCGTTTTGTAGACGCAGAGCACATGGATGACGCGAGATTCTCAAGTCCTAGCTAAGGGAGCTTGCAGTCCTATTTGGCACAGTGTTCGAACATTAAATTCTCCTACATGTAGTTTAGCGTGGTTGAGAAAAGAATTAGTCGTGGAGATGAAAGAGTTGTTGGCAGTTGTAAGAAGGATATGATCTTGACCAACATGTCATCGTGTTCTGATGTCACTTTCCGGCTGCCTACTTCTCTAATTTACTCGAGGCTATAATGCATTCGACAGCAAGAAAGTAAGGTTGAAGTGATTAAGAAGATAAAATTTTCAAACATCAATACATTATACTCTATGATTTGTATTATTTTCGACATTAACACAACATTTTCTTCTTTCGTCTACTCAAAAATGTTCACACTGAGCACTGTCAATTGACGATTCAGTAAGGAATATAAATGGTTGAATATTACTTAGAATGATCACATCTACTATTTGAGTTCTTTGCATCTAATATGCGTTTCCGCATAACAAATATTTTTCTAAAAACAATGATAATGATGATGATCATAATAGTTTACACGACCCGAAAGTGTGATTTTGGAGAAAAAAAACATCAGTTTGTTGACCTGAGTTGTTGTTTGTAGAAGTGTTAATGGTTTCAACTTTCTTCTTCTTTGTCATCACATTCTATCTAAATAATCAAATATAATGGCTTTCTCTTTTCTTTAATGAACCTGATATAAAACTGAAATAGAATAAGGAATGTCGCTCACTAATGATACACCCACGTATACGGAATAAACATGAATGAAATTTTCATTTTACAAAAGACTACTACTTTTCTATGGAGAAATTGAAGTGAAAGCCAACAGATTTGATGTGGATTCATAGATTGTCTTACTTTAGCTATGCATAAACTCTGTAATCATTTACCACCTTATTTCAAATGAGTTCACTGAAAGTCTTCTTATAGTATTTTCTATTTATGGCGTTTCAATTTCATCAATCAATGGGACTATGAACGACCATTCCGATGCTTTTAGATTCCATTTGTTAATGCGTCACACTTTTATGGACTACGTCACTGTGATCAATATTCCGGATAATTACACTGGACTATTTGCCTACTGTGTATCTCAGCATGTTGTACCCGTAATTTTGAGGGAACTGGTGCTCCCTGACGAATTCCATCCTGTGTCCCTCAGCTTCGCAGTCAGAGACGTTACTATTAAGCTGTCCGGACCGTGACGAATGTATAGTATAAGTAAATGATTTCATCGAATGTAAACATTTGTTCAATTAATTCTGCTAATTTTTATTCAATGATGCATTGGGTTGTTTTAATTTTTGTTTAATAATTAAATAGTTTATTCCGTGAATCATTCAATGCTAGATCATTCTGGAAATCCTGGAGGCACTCGATAAACGTTTCAAATGATCTTGTTCAATACCTTTATGGTGTGTGCTACTTATATTGACATAAGTACTATATAACACGAGTCAGAAATGTAATGTCTGGCAGCAGAATATTGGGAAGATCAAGAAAGTTAAGGGGCAAGTCTTCAACATTTGATATACATCGCATTGGTTTCAATGAACAGATCTAGCTGGTCGCGTTCAGCCACTCATCCGCATCAGATCACGAGTAATTATGCTGTAGTATGCACTTTCTACAATTTTCTTCTAGATATATTTGTAGACACACCACAGTGATAGTACACATTTTGGTTCTGAGAATTCATTATTGTAGTAAACCATAGAGTATTGCATAAAACAAGCGACACTTTTATTACCATGATGATTATGTTGGGGACGTTAGATCCCCAGAACTCACTTGAGAAAGGACCTACTTTTGTCATTTTATTTAGAAAATTTGGATTTCTTTGTTTTCGCGCCAAAGGCATGTCGTATTTCCAAAAGGCAGATATCTTAAATGCTATTGGTTCGTTGCTTCTTTTAGTATATATATATGTTTTGGATTGTGTTTGTTGTTATCGCTCGTTTCTTGCAGTTTGCAGAATATACTTCCCCATTTCAAGCTTGGACTTCTCTCTCTAGTTAGCGGGCCTGAGGCGCCTAGTTTACTAGTTTACTGGTCTTTGGTCAGTGAGTCTTGTTTCTCGTTCGCAGATTGAATGAACTCGTGATAACTTCAACCCTAGCACATTATTACTATTCAAATTCTTGATATTAGTTACTTGTGAAATAATTGTTGAATAAGTACACTTACATTTCTCTCTGCTTTCCTTTGTTTGCTCGTGAGCATTTTCAATTATGATGTTCTTTTATGACTATCAAATTGTATTGAGAATAATTTGTTTTTCTAAGAAATCATTTAAACCAAAGTATTGATCTGATATTTTTGACATGATATTGAATACTATTTATATGAGTATGTATTTTTCCAATCTGAGAAACATCGTAGATGAACAGGGTGGATCCTATGAAGATGTAAAGGTGAGGATCGGCAAGTCGAGGATATCATTAGTACAACTGAAGAACACCTGTAACTCTAAACAACTGTCTGTTAGCCAACATTTAAGTGATAATCTTCAATACGGAGCTAAAAATTGAAGAGAACTACCATAACCATCATTAAAACGAAACATGTATTTATAATCAGTTGTCTACACATGGTACTCAATATCCATTGATCGGATATAATCAGTAATAGCCTACTATAGTAGAGAATAAATGAGCTTCCAGCTGAGAAGGAAATTAGGAAGAGACTTTGGAAGTGGATAGGGCACACACTGAGATGATGTGAAGAACTAAAGTTCTAATGAAAAATTGAGACTGGATGTAATTCAATTGTTTCTTTAGTGAGAGACACTAATCACCAGTAAACGTTGATGATTTATACGTTAGCTGACGAACCAATCATCAATTAAGAATAGTCAGTTCATCAGTTGTCATGATCCGTTCATTGTTATTGAGATTATCAATCAATATAATTGGTTATTTTCATTTCAAATTAGATTAATCATAATTATAGGATGATAATTTTTTTAGATTAAATCATTTAATTACTAACATCCGGTTAAGTAGTATCTGATTGTTAAACTTTGTACAAAAATTTTCAATTAATAATTGTATCTAATACTTTTAAGTCAGTATAAAACTAGAAATTAATCTTTTTGTAAGTACCAATGGATTGTGGCTAGTGTAATCCAGGACCAATACCAGGTGAATTTAAATTCACCCTATTGCACAAACAAATGGCTATAAGAACTCAGTAGCTGAGTGAATAATGCGATGGCGCTTGAAGCGATCGGTACTGGGTTCGAGTCCCTTAGTGAACATCAACTCTGAGATGCAGGTACATCCAACTGACGTGTCCCAAATAGGACGAAACACGAGTCAAACTGGATTCCACTGCTAGCCACTAGCCACCGTTGCTAACAAAAACTTTGTGAATTAAGGCAATATCGAGACATACGCACAGTATGCAGATATGCCAATAACAGACTGTTCTATTGCAGTCTTAAACCTCAATGTGAAGATACAGGCGAAACAATATCAAGTGGACTAGAAATCAATCATTTCAATGTGTGTGTATGTAACTAAATTCGAAAGATCTAATTTGATATGTAAAGTCAATACTTGAAATACTTACAACTTGTCACATGTAATCGTCTCGAAATTACTTACATACTTACATCTGTTACTGCTGATGGTGGAGCATGCGCCAATCACCAATATTCTTCATACAACTACATTCTAAACACTCCTTTCCAGTTATTCCCATTTCCTAATTATCGTTTTCATGACTGTTTCCAATTCCTAATGCTCTTAGGACTTCAACGTTTTCGTTGCATTTCTGAATTCCAAATAGGCGATTGCTTTGTGATACAGTTTGGTGATTTCAGCTAAAGCTATCAAGGAGATACTCAGGTTTATCAGTATGCTGATTTATGGAGATTGTAGTATCTCCTACTAAAACCACGAGTCGATTTAAGCTAGACCATCATTGAAAGCCTGAAAGCATCGGATGGCCGTTTTACCCGCGTGTGCACATTACAATTCTGCAGGCAAGATTCGAACTCAGAACCTTTGGTCTAGCGCATGAACACTTAACCTGTAGACCACTGAGCATCCAACTCAGTTTTATCAACAGTGTTTAAGTCAAACTAGTAACGGAAATTCAATACACTTTTTTCTTCATTCAATTTTTTCCTCATAAGTTTGGGAAATTTCAGATTTCTTGTCATTAATTCCAGTCTGTGAATTGTTTGTACGTTTGAAGATTTTGCTTTTGCTGCTGTATGAATTGATTAATGCTGTCGGAGATGATTGATTGACATTTTGCAAATGAAGAATTTACTATATGGTCCAATCTCCTGAGTTAGGAGTGTATAATGGTCCCGTCTTTTTCCGATATAGTCACACTGACAGCCGTTATTTCAATGCCCGTGTTGTTGATATGTCTGAATAGTTGTCTACTGTTATCTTTTGTTGTTGCCTTATCTATCTCTCTTGCCTTCCCTACCCGTCACTACACACGACTCTTACGCTGGCTTTGGAGCAACCTTCTTTCAAGCTGTCTTCAATCCATAACGTATACTGAGCCAGACGGGATGATTTTCAGGACGTCAATCAGTTCTCAGACACCACTGGTTTACATTGACATTGTTCGATCCTTTAGTTTAGGTTACTATTAGATAGCATTTTTCACGGCTTTTTGGATATCATATCAATCTACCTTGGGGTGGATAGTACTTTCACAGTCAACTGATCACGTGGTCGATGTTCCTCCTTACGTTTAAAAGTAGTGTTTGCTGGGAATAGACGGTTCAATGAGCATAGTTGCAATAGACGGTCACCATTGTCTGTTCGGTGAGTTGCAACATCTTCAGATCTTCTGAAGTGCATTTTAGTTAAGTTTACTTACTTAAACAATGTAAATAATCTTCTACAAATACTAAATCACAAGCGTTGTGCTTTATTTAGGAAGTTATCTAGCTTTCTATGGAAGTGATATTTAACTTCATGCGAGATGCAATCAGTGGGAGCGTAGGGAGAGATAGCAAAGAACCAACGGCACATGTCCTTATCTTTTGGAATTTTTACTGTCCCATATAGTCGGACAATGCAAAAGCGAGTTTCTATTGCAACTCATCCTGAAAGAGTGTGTCTTACTTTTGAATTTAATGCTATATCTACGCCGTTGCCACACAGTGTAGAGTGGGGTCTCCAAATACTTGTAGGGTCATTCGTGCGTGTTCTTTCTTAGTGAATAGATAAGGTTATATGAATGACAGTGTTTGGATCATGCATGTGCGTTTCTGAAAGTTAGCACTCACTGATGGCGTGAGATTCTTCAGTTCTAGCTAAGAAGCCTTTTTCTATCTGATACAGGGTTTGAACACTAAAAACTTCAACATGTGAATTAGAGCGTGATTTCAGAAGATCAGGAAAAAAATTTTCGTCAACTCATAGCGTTAGCATTAGTATCGTGTGGTGGTGATGATGTGTGAGAAGAGATAGTCGTTTGAATGGAAGAATGATTAAGAGATGTGGGAGCAACTGAATTGTCAACAAGATGATCTTAAGTGTTGATAAAGATAAGAGGGCTATTGTCACAGTTTTGTTGCTCACGTCGTGAAATTATATTTTTTGTGAGGCGCTTTGAAAAGAAGATGAACCAGTTTTGGTGTCTGTGACCGCAAGGTTCAAGGGACAACTGCTTGAGGGCTGTCGCTCACACCGTTTTTGTGGGGGTTTTGAATGTGTTAGCTCTGAGCTTTAAAAAGCTTTTCCGCCGGAGACTTAGGTCCATAGGATAACATGATGTGTTACATTTTCAGAGTTATCTTTTTTAACCCTTACAGCTGTTGAGAGAAAATAGTATTGTTGTAGATGTTAAATATTTGAGGATATTACCTTATAACTGTTTGAAAATTCAGTCACTTCTCAGTAATTTATCATGAAGAATATGAACATTCACACTAGAACTAGATCATCATTACACAATATACAGTGTATATTGGAATAGATGTTACTTAGAAACAAAAAAATCCCATAACATCCATATAATTCAATCATGAATATACTTTAGGCAAAATGGTCTATAAAGAATAATCTTGTAGAGATAATGAGACTTCACAATAATTACTCCAAGAACTAATCAATAAATGTCCTTTATATATTGATCTGATTGAAGTTTTGTAAAAACGTTTTCAGCTTCCGGAGAGATGAATATAACGGTAATGAATAACTGATTTAATTTACTGTTGGTTTGTTATTGTTCAAGTCGTTACATTTATCCTAACTGATAAATTAGATTAATAACGAAGTACAATGATTTAATGAGACAGTATTTTCAGATATTGATTGTATATTCAACGGAACTGATCAATGTTAAATCAGATCAGTATATTCAGAAAGAAAGTATCAAGAGCAAGTGATATGGATGACTTTTCTGACAACCGAAACGAGGATCTTCAAATCATGTGATTTGCGCTTAAACGTTGGATCATTGAGACACAATCCAATGGTTTATTGATTGTCTGACTTTAATTAACTTACGGTGCTGTACAATCATCTTCTTTGCTGATTATTCACCGTTTAGTACTTCAAGATCTTTAATAGCTTATTAATTTACATCTGTTAATGATGTTAATTGAATTCATCAATCACCACAAACCTTTATTAATCACATTAAACAACTATCCAGTATATAATACATTCGTATAATAACAATGATATATTGGATGAAGTTCACTGAAAGTGAAGTAAACAAAGCTCAAGTTTTTTTTATTTTGATCAACATATCATTATCATCATAAGCGGTTTGTGTAGATTTTAGAAACTTCACAGACTAAAATCATGAGTCAATTGAAGCTAGACCACCATGGAAAACCTGGAAGCAGTGGACGGCCGTTTCGTCCCAGTATGCGACTCCTCAGCATTGCGCATCCACGATCCCGCACCCCGCGAGATTCGAACCCAGGCCAATCTGTGACATTTATAAAATCTCCGCAAACCCTTTCTGATAATAATCATCTGCACAATGGTGACTGAATTCATCAGATACTCCTGGAGCTCTAGTGAGAAGCACTTACCAGTGGAGTTCATCCAGGTGTGTTATGAGATAGTAACTCACTGAAGACAGTAGTGTACGGTGGTGCAACTTTGTGGATTGATTGAAGTTAGACATTAACACCATTGGATGCTGGCCAGCTCAGTGGTCTAATTGATTAGGCGCATGGCGCACTGCTGGGGAGTCCCATACTAGAACGAAACGGCAGTTCAGTGCTTCCACGTTCTCCATGATGCTCTAGCTTCAATTGACTCATGATATCATTATCAATCAATTACTCAATCTATCATTGAAGGTTAACATTAAATCAAAGAACAATTTGCATAGTTGGATAATAAGATCGATTCTAGTTGATTGATAATAAATTAAATCTTCTCATAAGAATTTGATTCAATGCAGATTAAAACAAAAACGAGGTTAAATGGGTAAATATCTCAAATTCATAATTGATTTAATGAGTAAAGAATCTATACAAAGAAATATGTACGTTTATTCTCTGTATTGATTAGATATTTAAGGCAGCTTCCTTCAATTTCTTAGCTTTGATAATCGTTCTGAATAACATTGTGTCAATCAAATGAATAAGATAATTGACTATATTACCAAGATAAATGACGGTAATAGAAAAAGTGTTCCAAATAAGATTTTAGAAACAAATTGTATTCAAGATTGGATAATGGCTGAGTAATTCAATCCTACATAAAGGAGAACCTGATTATATTGTCCATAACAATAGTAAACTCATTTAGATTAATTTGTCCAGTACCAAGTACTAAACAATATCCGGAAACATTCACTTGGACTGCAAAAATCTTCGATCATTTCAATAACATGCACACATTTATATACTTCTTAATTAATTTTACTACTAAGAATAATGATTTATTCGTATAATGGTATAAGAACATGTCATTTATTAATGATGGATGGTGGCTGTCAGTTAAATTTACGACGTGCTTTTCGTCCTATTTGAAACTCGTCAACTGGATTTACTTAAGGTCCACTCCATGACTCGAACGCAGTACCGTTCGCTTCAAACGCCATCACATTACCCATTTAGCTACTGAGTCCTGTTAGTCACTAGCTTGTGTAATTAGGTGAAGTTTAAATTTATTTTCATATTTCAGCAGTTTAAAAATCCCCATAGAATATTCAAAAATGAAGAATATTTGAGCAAAACAATTTTGTTTCAATAACTTCATCATCAGGCTCTACAGTTATAAGTCCATAATTATAATATTTTACAAAGGCCAAAAATAAGGTATGGCATGTTTTAATGAGTTTGACAATGTTCTGTGTTAAAAATGGTAAACGTTTGCATCTGTTACTATATCTATATACTTCAAACAAAAAAATTTGTAATATTTGCAAATTAGAAAAGTCAGTTAATTGTTCAGTCACAGTAAGATAATAGTACTATTGCAAAATTGAAAATAATTTTGTCAACTAAGATAATAATAATAATAATATTGTTGTGTGAATATAATATGTAATAAGGGGGGTATTATCAAGGTAATTACGGTCGACAAATTGGGAATGATGGATATGAAGATTAAGATATAGATAATGACAAATAATGATAATAAGGAAAATAAATAAAATGAAGGAAGGAAGGGGTAAGAGGTTTATAATATTCAGTCTAGGTATTTGGTGATCTAGTCGTAGGCCAGGGTAAACACAGAGGCTGGATATATTTCTTCTGGATGCATAAATTAGGTCTTCTGGAGTTGATCCAGATGGCTTCGGCTGTGTAAAGCAGTCGTTGAATATTACTTAGAATGATCACATCTACTATTTGAGTTCTTTGCATCTAATATGCGTTTCCGCATAACAAATATTTTTCTAAAAACAATGATAATGATGATGATCATAATAGTTTACACGACCCGAAAGTGTGATTTTGGAGAAAAAAAACATCAGTTTGTTGACCTGAGTTGTTGTTTGTAGAAGTGTTAATGGTTTCAACTTTCTTCTTCTTTATCATCACATTCTATCTAAATAATCAAATATAATGGCTTTCTCTTTTCTTTAATGAACCTGATATAAAACTGAAATAGAATAAGGAATATCGCTCACTAATGATGCACCTGTAACAGCATAGGTTGGTTGGTTAAGAGTTGACCCCAAACAACCAAGCATATGCCAAAACAGTATTGTTCAAGTACTCATTCACTTCCTTATTTGGTATAAGCATTATATTCCGTATTATCTTATATTGAATGTTGAAAGCCTCTTGTTTGCCTGAACAGATAATCCCACGCTCCACTGTGACTGAGCGAAGATCGAAATAAAGACCTATTCACTACTTCTTTGGTTTCTTCTATCAATAGCACGAGGGTTACCTATAGGCACAAAACTGGTGAGCCCTTTTGAACACAAATTTAACCTCATTTTTTTATTAATATTATTTTTTTACTCAATCGTAAAAGTAGACCTGATTATCCGTAAACTAAGTTGGGTATATAAATAGTTTTTTTTATTATCTTAAGTTATTCGTGTCATAGAAACCATTTTTTCGTGCTAATTTTATTGCTATATTTGTCACATACCTCATGTCAGACTTAAAAGAAACCCATAATCTGGAGGATTTGTCACCAGTGGAGATAGACACTGTTATGACTACGAAATCTCGACTTCCAGAATTTGATCGTAGTGATCCTGAGTTTTGGTTTGCTCAACTAAAGCATTATTTCACGAGACACAATATCAAATCTGAAAGGATTCGCTATAGAGATTTGTGTTCTATCCTTCCGCCTTCAGTCGCCAACGAAGTCCGTGACTTGATTTTAGATACACCATCACCACAACCATACACCATCTTAAGACGAGAGATAATGAATCGTTTATCATTATCAGATAGTCAAAGAATTCAAAGACTTTTTCAAGGTGAAACACTAGGTGATCGGTCGCCGTCACAGTTTTTACGTCACCTCCAAGTCTTAGTGGGTGATAACACAGTGGGTGAAGCAGTCCTAAAACAAGGATGGATACAAGCTCTCCAATGCTACGTCCAACACTGTTTGGATGCACAAGATCCTGAAACCCCATTATCTCATTTAGCGCGTATAGCCGATAGAATAATGGAAAGAGGTCCTCCAACTGGATCAGGCACAATAAATCACACTCAAAAAGTAGAATCAGCAAAAGACCCCGTCATAGAAGGACTCATTGCGAGTGTTAAGAGTCTCACTGAGGCTGTCACCAGAATGCAAATGGGTCATACAAACAGGAGCAGGTCACCACAACGACCACGATCCAAGTCACAAATGTCCAGACAATCTGGGCAGTTTTGTTGGTACCACTGGAAGTTTGGTGTCAACTCAACCAAGTGCATGCAACCATGCGCCTGGTCTAAGCATAATTCCAAGACAGTGGGAAACGAGTAACACCTCCCCAGGTCGCGACAACTGAGGAGGGGCGCCTAAACAGTCGCTTGTTTTATGTCAGAGACAGAAACTCTAGCTTGAATTTCTTGGTGGATACTGGCGCTGCTCTTAGCATCATCCCTCGAAATAAAACTGAGATTAGTCGAGAAACATCCCCGATTACACTTCAAGCCGCAAATAAAACTACAATCGCGACATTTGGGTGGAAAACGTTAACCCTAGATTTGAGGTTCAGAAGGCAATTCCCTTGGGTTTTCACGGTAGCCGACTTAGATCTGGCAATACTGGGGATGGACTTTCTAGAGAGATACGAATTTCTAGTTGACACCAAGAAACGGCGATTAACACTAAAAGAAACTTCGTTTTACACAAAAGGCAAAGAAAGTCACATCAGCTCTCTTAACTTGATTCAAACCCCTCCAGTAACAACAGCAAAATTTCAAGATATACTCGCGGAATTTCCAAACTTAACTAAACCAAACCCACAGCCTTCCAAAGACAAACTAAAAGTAAGTCACACTATCAAAACCGAAGGTGCACCGGTGTTTGCAAAACCCAGGAGACTAGCACCAGATAAACTCAAAATCGCTAGGGCCGAGTTTGATTATATGCTACAACTGGGTATTATCCGTCCCTCTGATAGTCAATGGGCATCCCCTTTGCATATGGTCCCAAAGAAGAATGAAGGTGACTGGCGACCGTGCGGGGATTACAGAGCCCTCAACCGTCTGCTGCAACTGTGCTCAGACAATCGCTTATTTTTAGTAAACACAAATTTTAAGCATAAGGAGAGACATCGTCTAACATGGCGACCTCCTACACCAAACCAACGATGGACTCAAATAGACCATATTGCCATCAGTCATCGTTGGAGAGGGTCGGTAGAAGATTGTCGCTCATTCTGGAGTACCTACTTGGACTCCGACCACGCCCTAATACGGGCACGCATCTGCTTGCGCCTCACCGGACGCAAAAAGGCCACATTAAAAAGACCAATTAGAACTGAATTGAGTAACGAGAAAACCAAAAATAGGTTCCAAGAACAACTGAGTTCACACTTAGGTAGTTTTGAAGATGAGGCTGACCCAGATGTTGCTTGGAAAGACATACAAGCAGCTGTGGAAGCAGCAGTGACATCTATTAGCAACTTAAACCACAGAGTTTCAGAGGACCAGTGGATTTCTCCAAAGTCTATCACACTGATGGATGCCCCCGAACGCCCTGGTACGGCCGAGAGTGGGGAGAGTCCGCTCTCCCTCTCGAAATACTCTCACACGGCCGCGCGTATACAGCCTCTGCCAGGGAAGTCCTACTCATTGCCTTCTCGTGGCGGGGGTGTTGTTTACGAAAATGAGAGGACGAAAAGCGAACGTCCGGCGCTTTAACCGGATCACAAACCAATGGTGCACATGGGCTCCAGTATCCTGAGGGAACAAATGGCGTATGAACCAATCGTTGGTCACCGGCTACCATGGGATCGCATCTCCTCACGATGTTCCACTGCCTTGTGGGTTAGACCATTAGGTCAAAGGCTCGGGGTGTGGCCCCCTAAGATAACCACCTGCTTCGGTTTGGGCACCCGGGCAGTATCACAGCCCACACACAAACAATGAACTCTATGACTACGGCAACTACCTTTCTCGATCTGATAAACAATCAATCAATTCAAATAATTATCATTACTATTATTGTCATTATTATTACTATTATTATTATCACCATTATTGTCATTATTGTTATTATTATTATTATTATTATTATTATTATTATTATTTTCCACATTATTCACCCTCTTTTATACTTATACAGCGGCTCGTCTTTGGTGGAAATTCGACTGTATCTAAACGTTCTCGAGTCACTGTTCGGTTGAAAATTGTATGTTACCACCGAATACGAGAACTGAAGCAGTTTTTCTGAAACCACGTGCACCATTCAAACTGGCTGCCTTCAACGTTCGCACACTAATGCAGGTCGGACAACAGATAGGGCTGGCTATGTCTTTGGAAAGTCTCAATATTGATGTTTGTTGTCTATCCGAGACCCGTATTCAAGACTCTGGCGAAGTACTACAAATTCGATCTCCATCTGTCGCTTCGAAAAGCTTGTTTTACGTGCGCTTATCCGGGGACCCTGTGGCATCTTCGTCTGGTCTTGCTGGCGTTGGTGTCGCACTAAGCGCTAGAGCTGAGGCAGCACTAGTCGATTGGATCCCCATTAACAGTCGGTTATGTGCTGTTAGATTAGAAAGTTCCATCAAAGTGAGAAGAAATCGGCGTGAGAAACGATGTCTTTTCGTCATCTCCGCCTATGCCCCGACAGATTGCAGCCCGGATGCAATCAAGGATGAGTTTTACCACCAGCTGTCTGTTCTTCTCCAGAAAGTGCGCTCGACAGATATTTTAGTACTAGCCGGAGACTTGAATGCGCAGGTCGGGCGTCTAGGCACAGAAGAGAGTCGTTTAGGTGGCCGATGGGGACTCGTTGGTCGCAGGTCAGATAACGGGGACCGTCTACTGCAACTTTGCACAGACCACAACCTGTTTCTGGCTAGCACTAACTTTCGGCACAGTCATCGCCGATGTGCCACCTGGCGTCCTCCCTCTGCATCCCAAGCCTGGACTCAGATTGATCACATCGCGATCAGCTTCCGCTGGCGTGGTTGTGTAAAAGACTGCCGCTCCTTTTGGAGTACCTATCTGGATTCTGATCATGCCTTGGTCTGCGCCAATCTTGCCTTACTTTTCAGTGGACAACGAAGTGACCACCATCAAAGGATTGATGTCAGCAAGTTGGTTGCAACTTCTGTTGCAAATAAGTATCGAACCGAGCTAGCTTCTAGGCTAGCTACCACTCCACCGAAAAGTATAGATGAGCATTGGTTGCAATTGCATGACGCCATGAAAATGGCGGGAACAGTCAGTTGTGGGTTTGCGAAACGTCCCGCTTATAAGCACTGGGTTTCTTCTGGTTCCTTACAACTTATTGAAGCCCGTCGGTCGACTCCGGGTGACCGTGAGTTTGACCATAAACGAAGGATGTTACGTAAGGAATTTGGGCAAAGCTTGCGTAAGGACCGAGAAGCCTGGTGGTCGGAGCGTGCTAATGAGATGGAAGCAGCAGCTGCATCTGGTAACTACCGGAAGCTCTTCCAGCTCATCCGAGCCACTGGCAGCAAGAAGTCTGGTGTGAGTGAAACAATCTGCGAGGATGATGGGATGCCAATCACTAATATCCATCGACGTCTTGGACGATGGGCAGAATTTTTCGAAGGGCAGTTCAACTGGCCTGCTGCTCCGGCAATATCGGTCAGACTGTCCTGCCCTCCATGGCCGGTGACGACTGATCCACCAAACGAGGAGGAAGTCCGCAAGGAACTCCAACTCTTGAAGCGTTACAAATCACCTGGCCCAGATGACTTACCTCCGGCTCTTTTTAAAGATGGTGGTGACTTTTTGACTAAGGAATTGACGACGTTGTTTACAAAGGTTTGGGAATTAGAGAGTGTACCAACGTCATGGAATGAGTCGATAGTTGTCCCTATCTTTAAAAAGGGTTCACGTCGTTCCTGCAACAACTATCGGGGGATAAGTCTACTTCCGATTGCGTCCAAGCTATTGGCTTCCGTCATACTTCGTAGGTTGTTCAAAACCCGAGAAAGATTGACTCGCGAGGAGCAGGCTGGGTTTCGTTCTGGTCGAGGTTGTATTGATCATATCTTCACCCTCCGCCAAATGTTAGAACATCGCCATACTTATCAAAGGCCAACAATCGTAGTGTTTCTTGACATCAGGGCTGCCTTCGATTCGTTGGACAGGACTGTTCTCTGAGATTGTCTATTGAAGAAGGGTGTGCCTGAGAAGTTTATTAACATCCTAAAAGCCCTATATATAAACACCTCAGGCAGAGTGAGGGCATACAACCAACTCTCTCCATTGTTCTATACGAGTAGTGAGTTTGGCAGGGTTGCCCAATCTCACCATTCCTCTTCAACTTTGCCATCGATGACATTCTGGAAACAGCTCTGATGAATGTAAGTAATGGTGGTGTGGATCTGTTGCCTGGAGAAAGACTTCTCGACCTTGAGTATGCGGATGATATTGTCTTACTGTGCGATAATGCCCAAGGCATGCCATCCGCACTTAATCAGTTGGCAGTCAGTGTCCGTAGGTATGGTATGTGCTTTGCACCTTCGAAGTGCAAAGTACTTCTACAAGACTGGCAGGATTCCAATCCTGTACTCACCCTGGATGGTGAGCAGATAGAAGTAGTCGAGAAGTTCGTGTATCTGGGTAGCTGCTGGTGGGGGTGTGAGTGATGAGATCAATGCACGTATAGTGAAAGCCAGAGCGGCTTATGCCAATCTGGGCCACCTTTGGCGCCTTCGTGATGTTAGTCTGGCTGTAAAAGGTCGGATCTACAACGCGTCGGTGAGAGCAGTTTTGCTCTATGGTTGTGAAACCTGGCCTCTCCGAGTTGAGGACGTTAGACGACTCTCTGTGTTCGATCATCGCTGTCTCCGAAGGATTGCTGACATTCAGTGGCAACACCATGTTAGTAATGCAGAGGTTCGGCATCGTGTGTTTGGGCACAGAGATGATAATTCAATTGGTGTCACCATCTTGAAACACCGACTTCGGTGGCTTGGACATGTTCTACGAATGTCGTCCCAGAGAATTCCACGTCGTGCATTATTTGCCGACTCTGGGACTGGTTGGAAAAAGCGGAGAGGTGGTCAGTGCATGACATGGTGTCGTGGTATGAAAGAAAGCTGTAAAGGACTGGCTTCTGTCGGTCCTTCACGACTCCCTGGTTGGGGTCTGAGAGATGGTGCTACACAGTGGCTAGAGACGTTATCAGATATGGCTCAGAATAGAAGCCAGTGGCGATCCTGCTGTAACCTTCTTTTACTTTCTTCATAAAAAGTGGTTGTGTCTCCCTTACTTGAAAGATTTCTTCTGATTGTGCCTTTCCGTTCCATCGTTACGACCGCACTACCTTTCACCAATCTCTTTGTTATCGTTATCTTTTTCTTTTGTGCTCCTTAGTTTTTTTTTCTTTTCTCTCTTCGAATTTTCATTGTTTTGTGTGGCGCATATATATTGGCGCTCTCTTATACCAATATTTATGTGCTCAAATAAAATAAATAATAAATAATTCTCGCAAACTCGTCCCATCAGGTTCCGAACATGATGAAGAGCGACAACAAATCAGATCTAGGTTAAGAAAAAGTCTAAGAAACGACCGTGAGCAGTGGTGGGCAACGAAAGCAAAAGAGATGGAAAAGGCGGCGACTATAGGGAACACAAGACAGCTTTACAGACTAATAAAAGAAACTGGAATTAATAAGTCAAGTGTAAGTGAGATTATATCAGAAAAAGACGATACACTCATCTGCTCCCAGTCCAGGCGTTTAGAACGATGGGCTGAACATTTCAGAGAACAGTTCAGCTGGCCTTCAGCTACTCTACAACTAACCTCCATTCCCAGACAGTGTGAATGGAACATTGAAGTAGGTCCCCCAACTCTTGCTGAAGTTCAAAAGGCTATAGATAATCTGAAACGAGGAAGGGCTGCTGGTGAAGATGGACTGGCTCCAGAAGAATTTAAGGATGGTGGTCCAATTTTAGCGGTTAGGTTGACTAATATTTTAGCTAAGATCTGGGAGTTAGACGTTATTCCATCTGACTGGTCACAATCACTTATCGTCCCAATATATAAGAAAGGGTCAAAATCATCCTGTGACAACCACAGAGGGATTAGTTTAACTAATATAATATCTAAAATACTAGCCTCAATAATAATCAAACGCCTAACTAAAACTCGTGAACTGCAAACACGAGAAAATCAAGCTGGCTTCAGACCTGGTCGTGGCTGCATCGACCACATATTCACCATTCGTCAGGTTCTAGAACACAGGCATACTTATCGGCGTCCGACAATGGTGGTCTTTCTTGACTTAAAAGCAGCATTTGACTCTGTAGACCGCGAGATTCTGTGGCAGTGTCTGTCATTGAAAGGCGTACCCCAGAAGTACATAAACCTTGTAAAGGCTCTTTACTCGAACACTACTAGTCGAGTGAGAGCTTATGGCGAACTGTCATCTAGCTCTGCAACCTCAAGTGGTGTCCGTCAAGGATGTTCACTTTCTCCATTTTTGTTTAACTTCATCATAGATCTACTGATGAAAATAACTTTCTCGTCGACTGAGTTCTCGGGTATTGATCTCCTTCCAGGAGGTCCACTTATTGATTTAGAATACGCAGATGATATAGTCCTGTTTGGTGAAGACGCTGACATATGGCAGAGTCTTCTGGTAGCACTGAGCAACAATGCCAGGATGTTTGGAATGCGCTTCTCTCCCTCTAAATGCAAGTTGTTGCTTCAGGACTGGTCTGCGTTAACACCTGAACTAAGGATAGGGAGTGAAGTAGTCGAACGGGTTGACAACTTCACTTATCTTGGAAGTCTGATCAGCCCTAATGGGTTGGTATCGGACGAAATCTCAGCACGGATTCGAAAAGCTCGTTTGGCTTTTGCCAACTTACGTCACCTGTGGCGAAGGCGAGATATCCGTCTATCAATAAAAGGACGAGTATACTGCGCGGCAGTCCGTTCTGTCTTACTTTACGGTAGCGAAACATGGCCATTAAGAGTAGAAGACACTCGTAAGCTATTAGTATTTGACCACAGATTCCTAAGAAATATTGCTGGCGTCTGCTGGGATAACCGGGTAAGTAATAGTGAGGTTAGACGCAGGGTATTAGGAAAGGATGGTAAATCAGTTGATGAAGTTATGAATCTTCATCGACTAAGATGGTTGGGCCACGTGTTACGTATGCCTGAACACCGATTACCACGACGTGCAATGCTATCCGGTATTGGAAATGGTTGGAAGAAAGTTAGGGGCGGCCAAACCAAAACGTGGCATCTCTATGTATGAAATGATGTACAATTTGTACCAATCATTAGTGTACTCTAACTGTCAAATACCATTCAACTACTGTGAATCTGTGTTGAAGTTATTCTCTTCTTATATAAGCAATCATCAAAGCTCTATTAAAGTACTTTTGGCTTTCGAATAATCGCTTAAATAACAATGACTGCCACTAACAAGTGTAAATACAAGCAATAAGCAAACGTTAAATGAATACCAGATAAAGTAAATTATTCGTACAGTTTAGTTAGATTAGGTGTATACAAATCTTTTGGGTTGATTGTGTCCTATTCGAGTGTAACAAAACACGTTTATTGAACACCTGATGTGAGCAGAAAAAATGGAATGACTAGGCTAAAAACAAGAATTCAGTCCATCACGCGGTCGAATCTTCAATTATCTTATGAGTAATCTGCATGTAGTGATAACATTCCTCCCCAGTGTGCCAATCATTTACAATAGTGGCTCTCAGGCTATATAACATTTACTGCTTAACTACAACGAGCGAACATTTATTCTAGCCATGGGTCAAATCAGTGTGAACATTTTAATGCAACATACCGCGAATTTTTCACGGAAATCAATAACTGTTCTATCGTCATTTGATATCGCATCCAAACCACAATCTAGTTGCCTTTAAATTACATAAAATTGGTAAAGATGTTTCAAGCTATTTCACACTTGATTCTTTCTTGTTCAACCATACAAAGTGTGAATGCACACTCACTACACTAATAATCAAAGCCAGATCAAACAAGACGCTTCTAATACATTTCAACAATTCATAATACGCTTCATTAGTTCCAGACACAAAATTGAAAATTCAAGCGAGCATTCTACATTTCTATGATAAAAAATTATCATCATCCAAAGAATCATCAACATTATCGTCAACAAAATAATAGTATTATTAATAATAACAATGATCATAATTGTTATTATTATTTTCGTCACTTCAAGCATTGTGATCGACATCATCAATAACCTCAAACATTGTCACCAACATCCCAATCAATGTAGTAATCATCATATCCATCATCATCCCAACAAGGACTCAGTAGCCAAACGGATTTCACAAACGGTTTACAGGTTATGAACATATTCACTAAAATCGACTTAGTCAGGGCATATCACAATATCCCGGTGGCTGATGAAGATATCCCCAAGACAGCTATTACAACACCCTTTGGCTTATTCGAGTTTGTACGCATGCCATTCGGCCTGAGAAATGCGGCACAGACATTTCAAAGATTCATAGATAACCTACTTCGAGATATGCCATTTGCGCAGGGGTATATAAACGACTTGTTAATTGTCAGCCCCGATTTGCAATCACACGAAGAGCATGTACGAGCAGTGTTGTAAAGATTGAATGAACATGGAATAAACATACATCAAAGTGTGTTTTCGGTGTTCAAACTTTAGAATTTCTCAGTCACACAATAAGCCCAAAAGGGAGTAAACCTATAAAAAAAGAAGTGGATACCATCAAACAATACCCGATACCTAGCTCTCTAACACAAATGAAAAGCTTTCTAGGTCTAATTAACTTTTATCGCAGATTCATACCAGGTTGTGCACAATTAATGCAACCTTTAACAGATTCACTTAAAGGAAAACCAAAAGAATTCAAACTGTCTTCTGACGCCGTAGAAGCTATTAAACAGCTTAAAGATTAACTGGCTCAAGCAACTACGTTGATATATCCGAATTCTCTTTCCCCACTTGCTTTGATGGTGGATGCTTCAGATAAAGCAGTAGGCGGTACCCTTAACCAACTGGTTAAAAACGCCTGGAAACCAATTGCTTTCTTCTCGAAAAGACTCGCTCCAGCTGAGACAAGGTATTCTACCTTCGGGCGAGAACTTCTTGCAATCTACCTGACTATTAAACACTTCCGACACATGTTGGAAGGTAGGGAATTTATAGTCTTTACGGATCACAAACCACTGACGAATGCATTAAAAGCGAGAGCCGATAAGTACTCACCTCGAGAAGTCCGACACCTTGACTATATATCACATTTCACAAGCGATATCCGACATGTCAGAGGTCAGGACAATCGGGCGGCAGATGCTTTATCCAGACTAGAAATGAACGTGCTACAGCAGTCTACAGTAAATTTCGAGACGTTGAGACACGAACAAGAGTAGGACCTAGAATTACAAAACCTACTTAAAACAAACAATTCAAGTCTTAATTTAAAACAGTTCCCATCACCTATCGATGGTATTCCAATTTACTGTGACACGACCAAGGCAATGCCGCGACCTTTCGTTCCCAAAAATATGCGAAAGTTGATATATAATAACTTTCATTCTTTGTCTCATCCTGGCGCAAAAGCTTCAACTAAACTAATCAATGCCAGATATATATGGCCGAATTTACAGAAGGATGTACACAAATGGGTTAGAGAGTGTTCAGCATGCCAACAATCAAAGATTAATCGTCACACAAATTCACCCATAGTTGTTTTCTCGCAACCAGATGCACGTTTTGCACATGTGCATATCGACTTGGTAGGTCCTTTACCACGTTCAAACGGTTTTAATTATCTTTCTACGTGCATAGATCGATTTACCAGATTCCCTATAGCCATCCCGATAGCGGATATCACAGCGGAAACAGTAGCCAAAGCTTTCATGCAGAACTGGGTAACCATTTTTGGTACACTCATAACAATAACGACAGATAGAGGAGAGCAATTCGGATCCGAACTATTTAATAACTTGGCTAAACTTCTAGGCTCCAATAGGATACGCTGCACTGCATATCATCCTCAGGCTAATGGGATGGTAGAACGTTTTCACCGTCAGCTAAAAACCGCCCTTATATCTCACTCAAACCCCAATCAGTGGACAGAATTCCTACCATTAGTTATGTTGGGAATACGAACATCTGTCAAAACTGAGGTACAGTGTTCAGCTGCGGAACTGGTTTTCGGAACAACTCTGAGACTACCAGGTGAATTTATTAACCCTAATACTAACAGTCAAAAACTTAATTTAGAAAATTACGTAGATCAACTACGGGACCATATGTCCAAACTTAAACCAATTAATACTCGCGAACAATCGCGCGCCGTATATGTACCTAAAGACCCAAGCAATTGCACGCACGTCTGGATAAGATGTGACAAAATAAAATCACCCTTCAGTCCTCCGTTTGAAGGTCCTTTCAAAGTCGCCTCAAGAAAATCTAAATATTTCGTGATAGGAAAACATGGAAACATCGACACAATAAGTATTGATAGGCTAAAGCCGGCTTATCTAGATCATGAACCACCATATGTATTGTTAGATCGTTTAACTGACAAATCCATTACGGAATCGAAATGTAAAGATGATAAATCTTTACAAATGACTAAAACGGTTCGCTGGGCACATCCAATTAGTCAGTCAAGCATGTTGACAGTTTCGGCTGCAGGATAAAATCTAACCACGTAGCTAATCAGACCCTGCATCTACTTAAAAATATTTTTTTCCTCATTCCGCCTCACCTACAACTCTCCAGACCTTTTACCTTTAATATATAAGTGTTATGTCAAATATTTTTTTAATACTGGACACATAAGCTAGGTATTCCGAAACGATGGCTGAGGATTTTAATCAAACTCATACAACTAACACTGGCAAATACAACGAATGCAAAAAGCAACCCAGGCGAGTTTTATAATTTCTTTTTCTGGTTAATTAACTATGTTGGCTGTACTTCTTATATATCTATATACATTTTTCATGTAGTCTGGCTATACATATATACCATATGAACTACTTCTAAAAGTTTTCGGTCGAAGATATGTTTAGTAGCTTGATACGATTATTACTACTATTAATAAGTGGTTTTCTAGACAAAACATTTTGGATTAAACCATGGCCAAGTACTTATCATTTTTTTTCATGTTTAGGAAACTTATGTAATGACTTAACCAGTTTTCCTGCAGCATGCTTTTTAGTGTGATCATATAACCCATCTTTATTGGCAATATTCAGATTTTTTTAAATTTTTGACATTTAAGAATCAATAACCGTGGAGAAATAGTACAGTGTCGCATTGATTCCACATAGCTAATTTTAAACACAACTTATAAAGGAACTGTTAAGTAATCATAACATTGAACTAACGATATGACTATCACAGCCAGGTTAACGTTAAACCAATTATTATTAGTGGTCCATACAAAACCCTGGAACTTAACACTAGCGTTATAAAAAAGGCATGTTATGTCAGTAACTTATATATATATATATACTTTTTCTCTCGGTTTAAGTATAACGTAAAATGGAAATTACAAAACTTGTAGATTTTTTTTCTATGGTATTATTAGTAATCCAAACAAAGAACTTGTACTATTCCAATATGGCATTTTGACATATCAATCCGTCCTCCTGTTATCTTTCTTTCATATCTGAGCAACTTATGGCCAACAAACATCGTATTGAAGGGGGTTTTGATGAACAAAAACGCGTGCCCAGACGCACTCGAACCTCCGACCTCCTGAATGCTCGACCGTGTGCCTAGCCATTAGACCGCATCAGACCACAAGGGGGTTACTGCAATCTTTCCTTTCACCGATTAATCATTCATAACACTAATGAGTAATAGGACTTACACACTTCTAAGGTGCAGATAAATTCGTTACTTGGATGAATTGACGAAATATTGCTACAATATATCATACATATTCAAATCAAACCAGAAAAGAGTATTTGACACAACTGTACTTGATCCTCATACTCTACACAATTTTATCCCTCTTTAACCGTATATTCTCTTCCGTTTTATGGAGTAAAATTATGCACCCATGGTTACGTACCTGGTTATAAAAGGCGGTCGTCATAGTCCCAATGTCACACATTTGAACGGGTTTGTCAATGAGTCCAAATTCTAGCAAGTTTACACTTTTACATATATGCATTATAAAAAAGTATTTTTTGTTTTCATACCTTTTCGTACACAAGATGGCTAAACTATGTCTATTTCCTTCCAGAATACCAATTCGTTCTGGAGGCCAATCACTTACGTGGAACCGAACAATTATCAATTATATTTATGTATTTCCATTTTGTATCTTATTGTTTTGATGCAGGCAGTGGAGCAGTTCTTCAGGTTTGATTGGTTTTCATCATTACTTTTGAAGTAAATTCTTCTTTACTTTTTACTTGATGGCGACTCAAGAGGCAGGTGAGTAAATACCTGATAGCCTGTCTGAGCATGGAAAAACCGTACCTCACCAACATGGTGTTGGGTAGCCCGCTCGCGACACTTCCTCAGATATTCTTATTCCACAGTCTCACTCTTTCTCTTGAAAGCACGCAGCAAACCGTCAGCGATAGTTGTAGAAAAAATCACATGCTACAAAATGAGATGACAAGCTAGTAAATGAATAGACATCCATGGACTAACGTTGACAGCTGACAGCGTTAGTTGCCACTAATTGTAAGTCAAACATTGAGCGAGTTGATAATTTTTCTTGGGATGAAAAATAGAACTAAGGTGTTTTTAATAGATAGGTTAATCGAACCAATGTTCCTACGGAAGTCGATTCTAGGGGGAAGCTAATGTAACAGCATAGGTTGGTTGGTTAAGAGTTGACCCCAAACAACCAAGCATATGCCAAAACAGTATTGTTCAAGTACTCATTCACTTCCTTATTTTGTATAAGCATTATATTCCGTATTATCTTATATTGAATGTTGAAAGCCTCTTGTTTGCCTGAACAGATAATCCCACGCTCCACTGTGACTGCGCGAAGATCGAAATAAAGTCCTATTCACTACATCTTTGGTTTCTTCTATCAATAGCACGAGGGTCACCTATAGACATGAAACACCAACGCATACGGAATAAAGGTGAATGAAATTTTCATTTTACAAAAGACTACTACTTTTCTATAGAGAAACTGAAGTGAAAGCCAACAGCTTTGATGTGGATTCATAGATTGTCTTACTTTAGCTATGCATAAACTCTGTAATCATTTACCACCTTATTTCAAATGAGTTCACTGAAAGTCTTCTTATAGTATTTTCTATTTATGGCGTTTCAATTTCATCAATCAATGGGACTATGAATGATCATTCCGATGCTTTTAGACTCCATTAGTTAATGCGTCCCAATTTTATTGAGTATTAGACTGTGATCAATATTCCGGATAATTACATTTGACTATTTGCCAACTGTGTATTTGTGTTGAATATTAATTGAAGTTGGATATCGTGGTAAGTTGTGAGCGATCAGATTTCGCAGGAGATCTGTAGTGGCATTGGACTATAACCACACAATCCTCAAAGCTGAATACGAGATTACTCGGAAAATAGATATTCAATATTTAACGCGAAGAAATACCCAACGATGAAGAAGGCGCGAACAATGAACTGAATAAATTAGAGTTGATCGAACGGCATGGCTCAACCATGCAGGCGTGGTCTCTGCTGAATGTTACCTTATATCTTCTATTCATATTAAATATAATGTTCTTTCTCTAGCCTAACCTTGTTCTACATCATGTATTGGTAATTGATACGATACAGTGAGTTGGTGCAGTCGATGGTGTGACTTCCACGTAAGATCTTATAAATTAGGCAGTTATATCATGACAAATCTACAAATTTAGGATTAGGTCTATTATTAGAGCAGTACTAATATCATAGTAGATCATAAATTCTACATTGGTAAGCCCGACTAAAGAAACGCAACCTATTATTGTTAATCCTTATTTCCACTTTAACTTTCTCGATCGATTTTATATTCATGTTAACCCAGTATTCTAATAGTCCCCTGAATAATACTCACATGCATTATCGTAATGTTATATTGATTAGTTCTCATAACATACTAACTCAAACGATAATAAAAACTGGTCGTCAATATCAACTAATTAGCTTTGATGGTTCGTTAACAAGCTTCAATAGCATTTACATGCTTCAGCGACATAGACTTGTTTAAACATCAAGCTGTAGCAAATATGACCTGTAAATAACGTAAATATACATTGGCTAACAATGCAATCAAAGATTGAATAGTTATCTGGATCTAATTCTTATTGTTCCTCCACTTAACACCTCATCCTGTTTCAAACTATGCACTCTCCTGTAATATCTTTTCTTCCGATCACTGCCTGCCTAATTTCATATTCTCGAGTTCCGTTCCCAAACAACAAAGAATCACTTCTCCAAAAACATGGCTCGTTCAATGACAACCACTTAATTATCTGTATTCATTCGATTTTTCTGATCCGAGCGAGTGGCAAAAATGTCAACAGCATCAAGCACCCTGAAATCAATTGCCATACTGCATGTTTTATTCTGGATACTTTTGTATCATTACTACTCCTCACGAATGGCGTAATATATGTCGTCCACTGAATAATCTAATTTTCAAAAATAACCCAGGCGAGTCCAGCTATTTTACTGGATGATTTTTTTGTACTTAACATGTATATGTTTCCTAGCTGCTTTTGCCATATATTTGTAAGTGTCCCTAGGCTAAATGCAGTAACTTCTTATGGAATGTTTATAGCGCGTCATATTCCTGCCTGAAGTTTCACAAGCAGTCTTAACTTTAAAATTGTTTTTCTGGTCATGTTCATTATTTTTAATTTTTCATATACGTCAACAACCTGCATGTTAACCTGACCCGTATATACGTTTTACTATATCTTCATGTCTTTTGAATTCAGAAATCATCTGAATCGCCTTCAACATTCATCAATAAACCCATCATAGTCATCGTTGCAAATCGTATTTGGGTTGATGGATTAGTTTATCATATTAACAGCCTAAAATACGGACATACTTTAAATTATAAAATTACAAATTTAGAGACTATCAACTACACTTGTAAAATAACTAAAATCTCAGGTAGTTTTTGGCTATATAGATGTTTAACATCAGAACTTCCGAGCCTACTAAAATTAACGGTAGACGAATATTCTCGAATTGAAATTTATAATATAATAAGGTAGCTCTGATTCTTTAACGCTACAAATTTCTGATAATTTCGAGTCACCTAAAGCAACAATGCCTATTTTTCCACTGGCCAATCTTCAATCAACACTATAACTAATTAAACATAATAGTTTCAGGATATCGTCATAAAGCATTGTCATGACCTTACAATCACGTAATATGATTGACAAAATTAATTAAAATATTTATCAAAATCGGTCAGCAAATTGACATATAATTATCACTAGTGTTGTTTTTCTTTTATCTTCATTCACTACAGATGATTACAGTATGTTTCTCTATCAGATGCTCACTCAGTAAATATTTCGAAACCTTGTCAGTCTAATTGGAGGTTTAGCGACACAATAATGCATGCAAATAATCAGTATAAGCAGTCGAGCAAATCTCCTGCAAACTGAAAATATCAATGTCGAATTTACCCCAACACTGACTAAGGTTCAAGCCATTATCATAGACGTGAGTTGGGATTGTACTCCCCTTGGTTACAACTTATGTTCTTCCTGATAATCACATGAGCATCTCTCACTGTTAATCATCTTGTAAAAGCTTATTTAGCCGAATACATCCTGCAGCACCACATCACCTAGTAATATGACACATAGGCCTAACTGATTTCGATAACTTATAACCACTATATCTCAATTAAATCGTATTCCGCCTTATGATAAACTGAATATTTGCAACTAACTTGTATGCATCATCAGCCGTCAGGTTTAAATATGTATAAATAGTCTATGGCAACTCAGAACATTGAATATAGAGCATGTCTCTTACGAATACACTCATGTTTAACGATTTGTTCCTAGCTATCTGTCCAAAATTCATATATTTATCACTCACGTATTTAAATTTTGTTTTGATAACCATTCATGTGTATTTAGTAGTATACTAAATTCTATCACGGTCAAGTAAAAATGAGGCTGAGAAAATCTCCCCATAACTAAATAAACCGTATCAAACTAACTGGAACACTAGTTGGAATTCTTCTCCATGATAATACTTTTGTTCCTTCAGTTAGCCTACTAATACAAATGCAACTGATGAACAACTTACTAGCATGAACGTTATATGATTTTATAATTTAAACCAAAACTAATAGCAATATTAACATTTCTACAATATTAATTGCTTTTAATATTTCTGAACACAAAATACTAACTATACGTCAAGTTATTAACCAACGGCTATTAACACGCATCACTTTATTATTATTATTGTAATCCCATTTTTATAGCTCAAATATTCTTCATCCAAATTTTCATTTAAAGCGTGTTAAGTATGAATGCAAATATTTTAAAAACATTACATGTATTTCCCGACCAGATGCTGCCGCCTTTCCTTTTTGATTTATCTTTCAGCATATCATTACCCGGGGGATTCTTCCTAGTCTTGGTAACCTTCGGCACACTACAGTCCCATCCAATTTGGTATCGAACCAACACCACGTTGATTCTGGTGGGAGAGTAGTGTAGTGGCATTGGACTATAACCACACAATCCTCAAAGCTGAATACGAGATTACTCGGAAAATAGATATTCAATATTTAACGCGAAGAAATGCCTAACGATGGAGAAGGCGCGAACAATGAACTGAATAAATTAGAGTTGATCGAACGGCATGGCTCGATCATGCAGGCGTGGTCTCTGCTGAATGTTACCTTATATCTTCTATTCATATTAAATATATTGTTCTTTCTCTAGCCTAACCTGGTTCTACATCATGTATTGGTAATTGATACGATACAGTGAGTTGGTGCAGTCGATGGTGTGACTTCCACGTAAGATCTTATAGATTAGGCAGTTATATCATGACAAATCTACAAATTTACGATTAGGTCTATTATTAGAGCAGTACTAATATCATAGTAGATCATAATTCTACAGATCTATTCAGTTTTGAAATGCCATTTCATATTGCATTTCATGTTATCGATTTCATGGTTGTATGCTAAATGAGTATCCATGGAATAATCTCAATCAAGTGTTCTAATAATCAGCTAATCTTCATTTTCTGATGAAAAAGACGTTTATGGACAGATTCGTAGGTTTCACACAATTCTTGTCACTTCAACAGAAGTGAAATGAATTTTTCCGCAATAAAGCATTCGTAGTTTTTGTGTGGTGCATCTATTTTCGTAAGACTATTATAGGTTTGTTCTTGTTGCTCCAATCAGGCCCAAATTTTAACTTGAATATCACTTGATTGATTTGATGCCGGATGAATCTGTTTGTCCATCCAAAATTGAGTTAAACTATTCACTTAAACACAGTAGTCTGAAATAAAGCGCCTGGCGGTAGGTCTGAACTTAGTTTTACAATTGCGGGGGCACGGACTGGCGGGTAAGTCACGGATATTCGCGCACACGTTACATATTGTCGTGGATTTTTTGTGTCGTTATTTATCAGCTATTAACAGGCTTTTTTCCATCACACATCAATTTCTGTATTGCTAGTGCTTGTAACATAGTTTTTATTCCAATTTATTAGCAGTTTGACGTACATCACAGATAGAGTTTTCATGAAAATGAGCCGTAAAATCTTTTACATATGGTTCACCTCCTTGATTGCGGTGACGGTGAACATGGATGTCGGTAGTTGTTTATAAAACGTAAGTAGAAGCAATCAAGCGTTAACGTAATTGTGAATATTATATAACTTGTTTGTATTTAGCCATAAAACGTTATATCTATTAGAGGTACCATTGTTTTGTAATGAAGTGACATAATTATGTAACGTATCTGAAAAAAATTATGTAAGTAACAATTGACGTTTATAGTGTTGTCCAGCGGCTTTCTGAACGTCTGCAGTAATAGTATATAACACTACATCAAGTACGAACAAAATATTCATGAGTAAAACGATCGGTGTTTCTTTTGAGCATGGTGACACAACCATGTTTTTTAGTTAATACTGATTTGTGACGTGTCTGTTATAGGGTTCACAAATGAGTTATTATATACTCTTCCCTCCGTCTCGGTAATACAATTGTTGTGTTACTTAGGAAGTTATGAATGAATGTCACTACTTGTAAATAAAAGACTTATAGGCACAGTCTGTTATTTGAATAACTTATTGAATATGATATTGAGAACAAATTTAAATTGTTTGTTTCAAAATGGATTTGTTGTTTTTTAGAATAGTATGAAGCTTATGGAATTTAGGATTACGGAAGATCATGTGGAAAACCGGTTTACAAGTTTACGATAACTGTTTTATATTGCCTACTGCTATGTTCATTCATCTAATGAATTATTGAAATATAAATATAACAACCATACGCAGTGTTTTACGTTATAAATCCTGTAAGTTTGTATTATTATGGTCTAAATTAAGCCAAAACAAATATTGACGCAGAATCATGTGACTGCATTACATTTCGTGGTTTCTCACAAGTTGCGTACAACTGAATATGCATTATAATTTAAGATTGAGGAAAGAAATAGTATGAAAGATAATAGAAAGCAAATAATTGGAATGACCTAGGTTATCAATAATAACTATACATATGTATATGCTTGAACAGGTCAAAGGTCATTTGGTGTTAGACTTAAGGGAACATAAAGGATGGGTGGTGTAATAGTCGAGTGAAGCTCAGAAGCATATAAGATAAATTGTGTGATAATTCTAGATGTAATGAATAAATCAGTGAATTAAGAACTAATAAGATAAGTGAATACAAACTGAAGAGTTAACAAAATTTAGCAAAGAAGTGTGAGTGGAAGGGTGGTCTATGGATTACGTAATCCATCTTATCAGGGAACTAGTTGCATGAAATTGTCTTGTTCCGTACTAATACTAACTTGATAATGGACGTAATCTGTCAACGGAAAATATGTAAGGCGGTTGTTTAATCTGTAAGGTTTTACGTGGAAGTCGCATTATTGTTTTATGTGACTCGTTGATTCGTCACAATGAACAACGATATAACGCTAAGTTCTAACGACAGTTCGTAACTAATGCAGTAGTACAAATTCTTAATTTTCACACACAATTATTCGTTAAAGCGATTGGTAAACCTCCCCATGAAAGTATGAAGAAGACGAAAATAAAAAATGAGAAAAAGTTTATTGATTTTTCATAACTACTAAAGTGGAAAGATAAGTTTACAAGTTGTATAAATAGTGGTCTAAAATAAAGCCACAAAGAAATTTTAATCGTAAACCTGCTGTCTAGCTGTTTATAATTCTTAAGTAAAAATTGCAGACTTTTCTCCCCACCTGATTCGCGAAGCGTTCACCATATTTCTCAACAATTTGTTGTTCGCACATTCTTTGGAGCCGTTGAAGTTGTATATATTCTTTACTCCGTCTCGGTAATGAAATTGCTGTGTTGCTTTGTAAGTTGTGCGTATTGTCTAATTTCCATCTGCAGCAACACCTAAGAAGTTGATGAGCTATGCAGTATATATTTTATAATTTAAATAGCTTACCTGTTAGATTTCGTCTTTTAACATATACCAGCAGGAGATGGCGGCACGGATATCGACACATATTAAACGTGCTACAATTGCATTGACAAATACTTACATCCACTTCGTAATGTTGTCCGCGATCAACCATAAACAACCACTCGCCGCTTTCATATTCTAAGTCAACGAAACGCATTTTTTTAAGTTCGTATAACACCTTGGATCTTGCAAATGGAGTCAACATGTTAAGCATGGGAATAAGACGCTGTGGAGCATCATAATTGTATGTTCTTCCACTGGTTATTTGGTCTTCAATGCTTTTTCTAGAGAAAGTCATTGAACTCCACTTCAATGCCTTGTACATGCATTTGTGCAACCTGTCGGTTTTGCGTACATATCTTTTTATCTGCCTATTTAATGGCTCAACACGATTATTTGTGTTGTTACCCAAAGTTAAAACACTGCCGTAAAAGGCACGCGCCCACATTGTTTTACATGGCATCCAGAAACGTGATAGGTACTGGCCTATCACTCTGTCTCTGCGGTTTATTATTCTGTAATATTGATTAAATCTAGTGAATAAATACATTAAAAAATTACCTTCCGACCGTTTCTGCGGTTACCAGTCAAGTCAAGTAGGTTTTTAGTATTTTATCATTTGTTAAAGGGAAATTTTATGTAACCAACCATTGGTGTACCTTTTTCCGGAAAGCGCGAATTACATGAAAGGCGCACAAAATGATGTTTGCATGCTCGTGTGTTATACGGACAGCCGCGCTTTCAGATCGTGCGCAATCCATCACAAATGTTTCTGTTTTAGTCGTGTCACCCATTATCTCCTTGAATCTATCCAAAATCCACGTAACGTCGGCACGCTTTTCTTTTTGTGTCCATGCAAGCATAACAGTTCGACTTCGACTCCAATTGTCTGTCACAACTAACTGGAATAATGAATATCTACATAGTAGAACAAAACGAAAATCATATTCACTTTTTATTATTAGTTTTATAAGTAGAATCAATACACACGACTTCGGGATATTGATTGTACAACCGTGTCTGGTCATAACTACTGAAGCATATTGCCGTAATACATCCATTTTCCGCATGCTCTCTAACTTCACCGTTTTGTCGCATCATGTGCATTACCTGCTTCCGAGTCCAACCTGAAATATATTTATATACACTTACCAGTGGAGAGTTCAGCTTTCATATTTTTGACATCAGCAGCGGTCACCTGCTTACCTGTTCTTTTCTTAATACTTTCGATAACTTCGTCCGTCGACTGACAGTGCAATATAACTGGTTTCAAGTTTTCTTTTTCTTCTGATGACAATCTTCTACTCAACGGATCACAAACCATCCGCGAACTAGTACACGGATGGTTGTGAGACATGTTGTAAGATTTTATAACGTATTGTTGACCCTCCAATCTTACATGAAACATCGATTGGCAATTTAAAACTTAGACCTTAAATGTAACACATTAGTTAGAGTCCTCACGGTTATTTATTCACATTCAGACCTTCTGATTTACGTTTACGACCAAACGTGCAACGAAACACTATGAACAAGTATTTATATCTCACATCCTTTGAATCAGACATTGTTGGGAATGGATATACTCCACACCATTATGTCGGATAGAAGAAGCAGAAACGAAAAGGATGAATAACAACTGGAAGTAGCTGGAAAGGATTGCACATGACAGGGTTGGGCGAGACTCTAATTTAGGGACGAGCCAATCAGAAACGTTTGAGCAAGTTCAATTACTAGCTAATTAGAAAACATAAAGTAAAAATATATTACAGGAAAGTAACGAATTACAGTAGATATTCTTCTTTTACCTGATTTAAAAACTTGTTAAAGTTTGATAAAGGCTCAGAAGTTCTGAATTCATAATGCATATGGTATAGAAACTCGTCCATAGGGTTAGAGGCTAGGGTTAGGGTTAAGTTAGGGTTTAGGCTTAGCTTAAGGTTTAGGGTTAGAGTTAAGGTATGGGTTAAGGGTTAGAGTGCTAACACGCGATCGGTTCGCATCGGTTTTAGAGAAGAGGTGTTTATTGAGATGCTACAACCCTAACCTAAACCCTAATCCTATGGACGAGTTTCTATACCATATGCATTATGAATTCTGAACCTTTATGAAACCTTAACAAATTTTTAAATCAAGTAAAAGAAGAATATCTACTGTAATTCATTACTTACAATGTATTTTTACTTTATAGTTACTGTCTATTGATTGTCTAATAATTGTCAAGGTCATTTAAGATTCGTTCAAAGGTTGCCTTTAAATTAGAGTCTCGCCGATGTTCTTACTTACGCCTGTTACTCCTAATGGAGCATAGGCCGCAGACCAGCATTCTCCAACCTACTCTGTCCTGGGACTTCTTTTCGAGTTCCATCCAATTCTTGTTCACTCTTCTCATGTCTATCTCCACTGCCCTGCGTAGTGTGTTCTTTAGTCCTCCACTTTTCTTTTGGCTTTAAGGAATCCATATGAGTGCTTGTCTTGTGACGCGATTGAGTGTATTCCTCGATGTGTGTCCTATCCACTTCCGGCGCTTCTCCCTGATTTTTTCCTCCGTTGAAATGTGATTTGTACTCACCCAAACTAGGTTGTTGCTGATAGTGTCTGGCCAACGGATCCGAAGTATTTTGCGTAGACAACTGTTGATAAACACCTATATCTTCTGGATGATAACTTTTGTAGTTCTCCAGATTTCCGCCCCATACGGTAGAACTGTCTAGACAGTTGTATTGAAAATTCTGATCTTGCTTTTGGTTGACAATTGTTTTGAGTTCCAGATGTACTTCAGTCGTAAATTCTGCTCTTGCTTTACCGATCCACGCCTTCACATCTGCATCAGATCCACCATGTTCATCGATGATGCTGCCCAAATATGTAAACATTTTTACATCTTCCAAAATAGATGCACCACACAAAAACTACGAATGCTTTATTGCGGAAAAATTCATTTCACTTCTGTTGAAGTGACAAGAATTGTGTGAAACCTACGAATCTGTCCATAAACGTCTTTTTCATCAGAAAATGAAGATTAGCTGATTATTAGAACACTTGATTGAGATTATTCCATGGATACTCATTTAGCATACAACCATGAAATCGATAACATGAAATGCAATATGAAATGGCATTTCAAAACTGAATAGATCTGTAGAATTATGATCTACTATGATATTAGTACTGCTCTAATAATAGACCTAATCGTAAATTTGTAGATTTGTCATGATATAACTGCCTAATCTATAAGATCTTACGTGGAAGTCACACCATCGACTGCACCAACTCACTGTATCGTATCAATTACCAATACATGATGTAGAACCAGGTTAGGCTAGAGAAAGAACAATATATTTAATATGAATAGAAGATATAAGGTAACATTCAGCAGAGACCACGCCTGCATGGTCAATTTGATGTCAGATCAACGGGTAAGTTAGTAGTTAATTCGCTTTGTGCAAACTTGAGTTTGTATCACGTGAGGAGTAATGGTTTCTTTAGAAGTGGGGATACACATCACTGATCTATACCAATCGTCATGAAAACTGGCTTTGCGAAATTTTATCTACAGACTATAAACATCGAACAGGATTTAAATCAATCAAGATAATTCCGCAGCAACGTCAACTAAATAGACAAATTTGGGATTATAAACACAAACATAGACGACAGGCTATTAAAGTATTCACCTACAAATGCTTCCTTACGTAACAATTCATTTGAACTCTGTTGCAAAATCAAGATGAATGTCAAAACCGAATGGCATTTCGAAATGCATTTAATCTCCTGCAAAATGTGATCGCTCACACCTTACCACAATATCCAACTACAATCAATATTCAACACAAATACACAGTTGGCAAATAGTCCAGTGTAATTATCCGGAATATTGATCACAGTGACATAGTCAATAAAAGTGTGACGCATTAACTAATGGAGTCTAAAAGCATCGGAATGATCGTTCATAGTCCCATTGATTGATGAAATTGAAACGCCATAAATAGAAAATACTATAAGAAGACTTTCAGTGAACTCATTTGAAATAAGGTGGTAAATGATTACAGAGTTTATGCATAGCTAAAGTAAGACAATCTATGAATCCACATCAAAGCTGTTGGCTTTCACTTCAGTTTCTCTATAGAAAAGTAGTAGTCTTTTGTAAAATGAAAATTTCATTCACCTTTATTCCGTATGCGTGGGTGTTTCGTGTCTATAGGTGACCCTCGTGCTATTGATAGAAGAAACCAAAGATGTAGTGAATAGGACTTTATTTCGATCTTCGCGCAGTCACAGTGGAGCGTGGGATTATCTGTTCAGGCAAACAAGTGGCTTTCAACATTCAATATAAGATAATACGGAATATAATGCTTATACAAAATAAGGAAGTGAATGAGTACTTGAACAATACTGTTTTGGCATATGCTTGGTTGTTTGGGGTCAACTCTTAACCAACCAACCTATGCTGTTACATTAGCTTCCCCCTAGAATCGACTTCCGTAGGAACATTGGTTCGATTAACCTATCTATTAAAAACACCTTAGTTCTATTTTTCATCCCAAGAAAAATTATCAACTCGCTCAATGTTTGACTTACAATTAGTGGCAACTAACGCTGTCAGCTGTCAACGTTAGTCCATGGATGTCTCTTCATTTACAAGCTTGTCATCTTATTTTGTAGCATGTGTTTTTTTCTACAACTATCGCTGACGGTTTGCTGCGTGCTTTCAAGAGAAAGAGTGAGACTGTGGAATAAGAATATCTGAGGAAGTGTCGCGAGCGGGCTACCCAACACCATGTTGGTGAGGTACGGTTTTTCCATGCTCAGACAGGCTATCAGGTATTTACTCACCTGCCTCTTGAGTCGCCATCAAGTAAAAAGTAAAGAAGAATTTACTTCAAAAGTAATGATGAAAACCAATCAAACCTGAAGAACTGCTCCACTGCCTGCATCAAAACAATAAGATACAAAATGGAAATACATAAATATAATTGATAATTGTTCGGTTCCACGTAAGTGATTGGCCTCCAGAACGAATTGGTATTCTGGAAGGAAATAGACATAGTTTAGCCATCTTGTGTACGAAAAGGTATGAAAACAAAAAATACTTTTTTATAATGCATATATGTAAAAGTGTAAACTTGCTAGAATTTGGACTCATTGACAAACCCGTTCAAATGTGTGACATTGGGACTATGACGACCGCCTTTTATAACCAGGTACGTAACCATGGGTGCATAATTTTACTCCATAAAACGGAAGAGAATATACGGTTAAAGAGGGATAAAATTGTGTAGAGTATGAGGATCAAGTACAGTTGTGTCAAATACTCTTTTCTGGTTTGATTTGAATATGTATGATATATTGTAGCAATATTTCGTCAATTCATCCAAGTAACGAATTTATCTGCACCTTAGAAGTGTGTAAGTCCTATTACTCATTAGTGTTATGAATGATTAATCGGTGAAAGGAAAGATTGCAGTAACCCCCTTGTGGTCTGATGCGGTCTAATGGCTAGGCACACGGTCGAGCATTCAGGAGGTCGGAGGTTCGAGTGCGTCTGGGCACGCGTTTTTGTTCATCAAAACCCCCTTCAATACGATGTTTGTTGGCCATAAGTTGCTCAGATATGAAAGAAAGATAACAGGAGGACGGATTGATATGTCAAAATGCCATATTGGAATAGTACAAGTTCTTTGTTTGGATTACTAATAATACCATAGAAAAAAAATCTACAAGTTTTGTAATTTCCATTTTACGTTATACTTAAACCGAGAGAAAAAGTATATATATATATAAGTTACTGACATAACATGCCTTTTTTATAACGCTAGTGTTAAGTTCCAGGGTTTTGTATGGACCACTAATAATAATTGGTTTAACGTTAACCTGGCTGTGATAGTCATATCGTTAGTTCAATGTTATGATTACTTAACAGTTCCTTTATAAGTTGTGTTTAAAATTAGCTATGTGGAATCAATGCGACACTGTACTATTTCTCCACGGTTATTGATTCTTAAATGTCAAAAATTAAAAAAAATCTGAATATTGCCAATAAAGATGGGTTATATGATCACACTAAAAAGCATGCTGCAGGAAAACTGGTTAAGTCATTACATAAGTTTCCTAAACATGAAAAAAAATGATAAGTACTTGGCCATGGTTTAATCCAAAATGTTTTGTCTAGAAAACCACTTATTAATAGTAGTAATAATCGTATCAAGCTACTAAACATATCTTCGACCGAAAACTTTTAGAAGTAGTTCATATGGTATATATGTATAGCCAGACGACGTGAAAAATGTATATAGATATATAAGAAGTACAGCCAACATAGTTAATTAACCAGAAAAAGAAATTATAAAACTCGCCTGGGTTGCTTTTTGCATTCGTTGTATTTGCCAGTGTTAGTTGTATGAGTTTGATTAAAATCCTCAGCCATCGTTTCGGAATACCTAGCTTATGTGTCCAGTATTAAAAAAATATTTGACATAACACTTATATATTAAAGGTAAAAGGTCTGGAGAGTTGTAGGTGAGGCGGAATGAGGAAAAAAAATATTTTTAAGTAGATGCAGGGTCTGATTAGCTACGTGGTTAGATTTTATCCTGCAGCCGAAACTGTCAACATGCTTGACTGACTAATTGGATGTGCCCAGCGAACCGTTTTAGTCATTTGTAAAGATTTATCATCTTTACATTTCGATTCCGTAATGGATTTGTCAGTTAAACGATCTAACAATACATATGGTGGTTCATGATCTAGATAAGCCGGCTTTAGCCTATCAATACTTATTGTGTCGATGTTTCCATGTTTTCCTATCACGAAATATTTAGATTTTCTTGAGGCGACTTTGAAAGGACCTTCAAACGGAGGACTGAAGGGTGATTTTATTTTGTCACATCTTATCCAGACGTGCGTGCAATTGCTTGGGTCTTTAGGTACATATACGGCGCGCGATTGTTCGCGAGTATTAATTGGTTTAAGTTTGGACATATGGTCCCGTAGTTGATCTACGTAATTTTCTAAATTAAGTTTTTGACTGTTAGTATTAGGGTTAATAAATTCACCTGGTAGTCTCAGAGTTGTTCCGAAAACCAGTTCCGCAGCTGAACACTGTACCTCAGTTTTGACAGATGTTCGTATTCCCAACATAACTAATGGTAGGAATTCTGTCCACTGATTGGGGTTTGAGTGAGATATAAGGGCGGTTTTTAGCTGACGGTGAAAACGTTCTACCATCCCATTAGCCTGAGGATGATATGCAGTGCAGCGTATCCTATTGGAGCCTAGAAGTTTAGCCAAGTTATTAAATAGTTCGGATCCGAATTGCTCTCCTCTATCCGTCGTTATTGTTATGAGTGTACCAAAAATGGTTACCCAGTTCTGCATGAAAGCTTTGGCTACTGTTTCCGCTGTGATATCCGCTATCGGGATGGCTATAGGGAATCTGGTAAATCGATCTATGCACGTAGAAAGATAATTAAAACCGTTTGAACGTGGTAAAGGACCTACCAAGTCGATATGCACATGTGCAAAACGTGCATCTGGTTGCGAGAAAACAACTATGGGTGAATTTGTGTGACGATTAATCTTTGATTGTTGGCATGCTGAACACTCTCTAACCCATTTGTGTACATCCTTCTGTAAATTCGGCCATATATATCTGGCATTGATTAGTTTAGTTGAAGCTTTTGCGCCAGGATGAGACAAAGAATGAAAGTTATTATATATCAACTTTCGCATATTTTTGGGAACGAAAGGTCGCGGCATTGCCTTGGTCGTGTCACAGTAAATTGGAATACCATCGATAGGTGATGGGAACTGTTTTAAATTAAGACTTGAATTGTTTGTTTTAAGTAGGTTTTGTAATTCTAGGTCCTACTCTTGTTCGTGTCTCAACGTCTCGAAATTTACTGTAGACTGCTGTAGCACGTTCATTTCTAGTCTGGATAAAGCATCTGCCGCCCGATTGTCCTGACCTCTGACATGTCGGATATCGCTTGTGAAATGTGATATATAGTCAAGGTGTCGGACTTCTCGAGGTGAGTACTTATCGGCTCTCGCTTTTAATGCATTCGTCAGTGGTTTGTGATCCGTAAAGACTATAAATTCCCTACCTTCCAACATGTGTCGGAAGTGTTTAATAGTCAGGTAGATTGCAAGAAGTTCTCGCCCGAAGGTAGAATACCTTGTCTCAGCTGGAGCGAGTCTTTTCGAGAAGAAAGCAATTGGTTTCCAGGCGTTTTTAACCAGTTGGTTAAGGGTACCGCCTACTGCTTTATCTGAAGCATCCACCATCAAAGCAAGTGGGGAAAGAGAATTCGGATATATCAACGTAGTTGCTTGAGCCAGTTAATCTTTAAGCTGTTTAATAGCTTCTACGGCGTCAGAAGACAGTTTGAATTCTTTTGGTTTTCATTTAAGTGAATCTGTTAAAGGTTGCATTAATTGTGCACAACCTGGTATGAATCTGCGATAAAAGTTAATTAGACCTAGAAAGCTTTTCATTTGTGTTAGAGAGCTAGGTATCGGGTATTGTTTGATGGTATCCACTTCTTTTTTTATAGGTTTACTCCCTTTTGGGCTTATTGTGTGACTGAGAAATTCTAAAGTTTGAACACCGAAAACACACTTTGATGTATGTTTATTCCATGTTCATTCAATCTTTACAACACTGCTCGTACATGCTCTTCGTGTGATTGCAAATCGGGGCTGACAATTAACAAGTCGTTTATATACCCCTGCGCAAATGGCATATCTCGAAGTAGGTTATCTATGAATCTTTGAAATGTCTGTGCCGCATTTCTCAGGCCGAATGGCATGCGTACAAACTCGAATAAGCCAAAGGGTGTTGTAATAGCTGTCTTGGGGATATCTTCATCAGCCACCGGGATATTGTGATATGCCCTGACTAAGTCGATTTTAGTGAATATGTTCATAACCTGTAAACCGTTTGTGAAATCCGTTTGGCTACTGAGTCCTTGTTGGGATGATGATGGATATGATGATTACTACATTGATTGGGATGTTGGTGACAATGTTTGAGGTTATTGATGATGTCGATCACAATGCTTGAAGTGACGAAAATAATAATAACAATTATGATCATTGTTATTATTAATAATACTATTATTTTGTTGACGATAATGTTGATGATTCTTTGGATGATGATAATTTTTTATCATAGAAATGTAGAATGCTCGCTTGAATTTTCAATTTTGTGTCTGGAACTAATGAAGCGTATTATGAATTGTTGAAATGTATTAGAAGCGTCTTGTTTGATCTGGCTTTGATTATTAGTGTAGTGAGTGTGCATTCACACTTTGTATGGTTGAACAAGAAAGAATCAAGTGTGAAATAGCTTGAAACATCTTTACCAATTTTATGTAATTTAAAGGCAACTAGATTGTGGTTTGGATGCGATATCAAATGACGATAGAACAGTTATTGATTTCCGTGAAAAATTCGCGGTATGTTGCATTAAAATGTTCACACTGATTTGACCCATGGCTAGAATAAATGTTCGCTCGTTGTAGTTAAGCAGTAAATGTTATATAGCCTGAGAGCCACTATTGTAAATGATTGGCACACTGGGGAGGAATGTTATCACTACATGCAGATTACTCATAAGATAATTGAAGATTCGACCGCGTGATGGACTGAATTCTTGTTTTTAGCCTAGTCATTCCATTTTTTCTGCTCACATCAGGTGTTCAATAAACGTGTTTTGTTACACTCGAATAGGACACAATCAACCCAAAAGATTTGTATACACCTAATCTAACTAAACTGTACGAATAATTTACTTTATCTGGTATTCATTTAACGTTTGCTTATTGCTTGTATTTACACTTGTTAGTGGCAGTCATTGTTATTTAAGCGATTATTCGAAAGCCAAAAGTACTTTAATAGAGCTTTGATGATTGCTTATATAAGAAGAGAATAACTTCAACACAGATTCACAGTAGTTGAATGGTATTTGACAGTTAGAGTACACTAATGATTGGTACAAATTGTACATCATTTCATACATAGAGATATCTGCGGCATGTGTGTCGATGATATTCGGTTCTGTACTATTCTATGTGAACTCGCTGTGAGTGCTTGTGTGTTACAATCACAAATAGTGTCTAGAGATGACACAGACTATCGAGTCTATTTTGAAGGATGGTTTTTTGCCTAATAATATCTTCCACAAGTGTTTGCTTTGCGACACATGCTTGAATGAACCTCTGGCCGCCAAAATGTCCGCCTTGTCAAAAATGCAACTGTTCCAACGCTAAATGTCCTCTATAGAGATTGCCAAAAACAAATTAATATAACAAAGTATGAATCGATTAGGCCGAAATGCCATCATGACCTATGGATATTGAAGAGCGTCTACTGAAGTGTAAGTCTTTGAGAGCTTTCTCAAGAGACTAATTTATAAGTGAAATTAGTCTCTATATGTCTATTTCAAAATGATGACTGTCAAATATTGATCTGGCCTTTTGAAACCAAATACATCACCCACTTAGAATGACGACATAATTTTCTTAAACAGATAATGTAAGACAGAAGTGGGTTACTGGAAAAACGATATTTTATGAGGGATACAGAAGCATTAACACTTCTTAGTTCACTAACTGAGCTTTTTGTCCTTTCCTGAAAAACGGTTGATGAACAACCCAAACCAAGCAGTAATTAGTTGTGTTTCAATACACCACAAAAACTGGCAATCGTTGTCAAAACTGATAAAAATTTATCTTCGGAGGTCTGTAGACAAACGCTTTTGAATGCAGCTCCACAGCACACTTCAGGTTAATGAACTCAACTGAAAACAACTCCGGCATCAACTGTGGAGTATATGTGTCCCGTAAAACTGGATTTCAATGTCCAACGCCTACTTCTTATCCCTCTACATCATTTTTCAAATGCATGTATCAGCTTTTAAATCAGAGCATCGGTATCTTGGATGAACCTGATAAAGACAACTCTAGTGTAGACGTTTTCAAATAATAAGCTTTGAGTGAAACAACTGACCGTGTCAACAATAAAATAACGGAAGGAAATATAATTAGTCTTGATGATATTGAGTTAAAAATAGGTTGTCTTCAATAGTAATGTATAATCAAGTGACTAAAAATGGAAGTTCCAAATTTGTATTGATAAGATACTTCGACGACTCACTTTATAATATTGACTGTCGTTAATTCGAAATATTATTTTCCAGTGATGAGAATTCATCACAATAAACATTCACAACGGACTGATTGTTGATTGCAGTAATCACGAAACCACGTATAAACAATACTACTAATTTACAAATAAAATATTCAGGAGCTCTTATAAAAAAGTCAGTTGGTTCAGTTGAATGAAAACTATGACGCGAATAATAAAAACTGAGTTTAATATTTAATCAATAAAAGTGTATTAGTTATTACATAATCAAGTATCATAATTACATGAAGAAATTTAACAAACTACAGAAAAGAACAATGAAATCTAAAGTTTTTCAATGAAACATGAAATAGAAACAACCGTGTCAGAATATTTGAAGTGAGTTATCAGATGCTTATATGAATCATTCATTACTTATTCTTTTGACGTAGAAGTATCTCCAAATAAAAACACAGATACATACAATTATTAATGATACGAATAATGGTATCAGGATATATAAGTAGTAGCGTGATGAGCTCTGACTATCCACTTTACTTAATTCGACAGTGACATTCTAAAGAAAAACGAAAAAAAGTAGCATTAGTTACAAAATAATAAATATTTACCGAGTATTGGTCGGTTCCTTTGGTAGTTAATTTGACGTTTTCAGTCGACTGAACTTCGGTGCTCATCAAAGTGCTTTCACTTGGAATGGTGGGTGTTGGTTTATTCACTTCGTTAACCTCGGAGTTCTTCGAAATAAACAAAACAGTTGCATTCATTTAATATCATCAAGTTATTCATTATACACTAATGTCAGTAGTGATGACAGAAGAGGATTCCACAATTAGTTATACACAGTTCGCATTTGTCCAATCATTTGAACGTGTAGTACCGATCGGACAATCAGTGTGATAAGTACACACCATTCAACAACTAATTGACGACTCGTATGTGTGATGAAATTTGTATTGTGGCTGTCGCATCTAATCACCATTCGAATATAAATCAATAAACTGAAAATTAACAGCTTTATTGAAACAATCTTTCCAGGTTCTCAATAGAGAATCAGAAATCATTGTTCAACAATGTGAGTTGACAAAATCTCACCAATTCTCAAAACATCATACACATTGAATGAAATGAAAAATTATAATGTTTTCAAGCATTGATGCCAGACTACGATTAAATCTATTGTTAACTGTTTCCCTAGAAATAAAGCATCCTACTTGTATATGATTAGAAATGGTCAATGTACACAAAGCTTTAGTTCAGTCACTCAGGGTAGAATACACGTCAGTTCTTATTGGTAGAAATAAAATATTCTTTCGAGTAGATGTATTTACTCGCAATGTGGAATTCGTTCATATTGAAAACAACCTGATATGTTTAACAAGTAGTTACCTCGACACGGCAATCAATAACTTTCAAGTCATCAGTTTTTTGATCGTTACTTCCAATACATTTTTTAGCCTTTTCACACCAAAAGCATTTTGTTTTTTCAGTTTGACATGTTTCTTCCGTATTGTACTTCGTACAGTATGCTATTAAAAAATAAGCTTATTTCATTTCAACGGTTAACTGTATTACAAACATGTAACAATAATGCAATAATGCGATTGTGATTTTGGAGTTAAGTGACTATTTCATTCACTGGAATACAGTCATCACATTGCATAATGCATTATTTAGTACTTTTTCAGATTCGCTGACATTTCACAACAGCATGTTTGAATTGAATGAAACTGCTTGGAATGTTACGTATGATGGACGAGTTTTGTTAGTTGAATTTATTGGTTTTCAATAACAGTTTACCTTCAAACATGTACACACGATGTGGTCATTGAATTCATCAATGCGCACTGCATTTGATTTTCGATGGTTTTTATAGTGTTTCGATATTTGATATTGGTGAAATAAAGTCAGATGTTGTCAGATTGAAAATTCATTTTCAATTGCGTTGATTCAGTTGACAGACATTGAAAAATTGACGATTTTCTTGAAGATATGGCCGTATTATATTCAACAAAAACTGGAGTTTGATTGATCATTGGATGATGGAATGATTCTCTCGGTAGTTGAAGTGTTATTTTAACACTTCAACACATTGGTGACTGAAATCTGTTTATAGTTACTGAATTTACATATTCATGAGAAGGAATGCATTTTCACACTGTGAAATTAATTCTGAAGTCAGCTATGATAAACTGTAATTTGCAGCCGTCCTATAACTATGCCTTCAATGTATCGGACAAGTGTAACGAACCAGAGATTTTAATGTTGTTTTATATTGTTTTTACAGTAATGACAAGCACGTAGAGTGTTCCCTTGAACTTAATACTTAGATTAAATTTGATATTACACATATTGAGTGAAAACATTAGACACTTCGTCATCCATGCATCATCAACTAATTGACACCTAATCTTTCTCAAGACAAATATCATCTCATCTATTGTTTTATGACAATGTGTTTAAGTTAATTTAATCTAAATGAAGACTTTAATATTAATTCGAAATGGGCCTGTTATCATTTGTTACATTCATTCATGAATCGGCGTGTAAATATTAGTTGTAATTAAAACGTCGATTGACACAGTTAACTGACCACAAATACACATAAAATTGTCATTTTGTTTAAACAATAGTCAAATCATCAAGTGTGTAAATAGATAATGCTGATAATTTAAGGTTTAACATACTTCCGATAACTTCAAACTCCACCAACGTTCTAGTTTTTGCCCATTCTTGAGGGATCTTTAATTGATGTAATACAGCTTTTTTTTGATAAATTGAACAGAAAAAGACAATTAAAAATTTTGATTTGTTTTTATTTGTAACAAGTTGCTTGCATAATTTAAGTTGCGATAAAAACATGAAACTCGAACATTTGCCATAAAGGATGATGTGGAGATCATCTTACATCTTCAAAAATAAGGGTGTACTATACTGAGTTTTGCAATTGATCAATGTTCAA